>CM076149.1:17720000-20120000 GCA_038025085.1 Tetragonia tetragonoides
GCTTGATATAAGTTCTCCGGTAATGCAGAAACTAAGCTGGGGAGATAAATGGCTAGTGTACGATGGCGAGACTTCGGTAAATCCAATATATTTGGCACACAAGCAGGGGAACCTTCTCATTAACTCCAAGACCATGAGTTTAGCTCAGGTTTTCAAATTTGGATCAAGCAACAACAACAACAACAACAACAACAACAACAACAACAACAACAACAACAACAACAACAGGCTGACTAACAATACTAACAACAACAAAAGTAGTACAACTAGAAAAGACTCGATGTTGTACCAAATCGAAGGATCATATGCACAGCGTAGAGTGGCTATATACAACAACAAGAGGCAATGTGTTGCTGAGATCAAAAGAAAAGAGACAACAAAAGGTGTGGCTTTGGGTGGAGATGTGTTTAAGCTCATTATAGTACGGCCCGACGACATCGACACTTCATCTGCCATGGGTCTTGTAATTCTTCTCGATCAGATGTTTGGTTCATCATCATCTTAGCTATGTTTATTCATCCCATTCCCAGTTTTTTTTTTCATGGGAGAAAAATCTTTTCTATCCTAATTTTCTGAACCACAGCTTGTACTTGATATATAGATGGTTACACCCTTTTTTTTAACTTTTGGTGTAAGACAGATGGTTATATATACTTTAGGTCCATCGTTGCACAAAAGATTAAGGAATGGACCACAAGATTACTGGTATTGTCAAGCCAAATATGAATGGACTCTATGATAAATAATCCAATTGCACTATGGTGGTGTTTGACCTAGCTTGTGAGGAGCTTCTAGTTTTCTCCCTCTTTTTCCCCACAAACCTCCCCCTCCACCTCCTCCTCACCCTCATTTTCAGCTTCTAAGAAGCTCAAAACACCCCTTGGGAGGCTCAAAAGTAGAAGCTCCAGTTTGATGCTTCTACTTTTGGGGCTTCTAGGGGGTCCTAGGGGGTGGTTCAAGCTTTTTGGAAGTTGAAAATGATTGTGAGGAGGAGGTGGAGGGAATGGTTTGTTAGGGAAAATAGGGGGAAAAGTAGAAGCTCCTCATAAGCTAGGCCAAACATGCTCTATATATGTTTGTAACTTAAAAATAATTTCGATCTTTTAATGATAATGAAGGGCGCACCACTATGTTACCCACCCCAAACTCATATGTTGTTACCTTTATTATTACCATGACACAAGCCCGGTGGAGGACTACCTTCAAGGCTTCAACTTGTAGGAAACATGTGTGAGAGCTTATAAGTTGGTGGGACACAAGCTTATTTTCATATGCTTGTGACTTGTTGTGAGCGAGGCAAGCGTATAAAAAAAGTTTCTAATCCCACAAGCTTATAATCTTTTCTCAAAAAGCTCGATTTAGGAGAGTTTATAAATTGTGGGTTCAAGAGTTTATTTTTAGATGCTTGTGAGAGGAGAATCTAAAAAATAAGCTAGTGGACTCACAACTTATAAGTTATTTTATGGTCTTCCCAAACACATTGTAGACTTTATTTAAGAAACAATAATTCTATGGGTCTACATTGGTGACCAAAAAAAGGGTCTCTATGTGATGTGGTAATTGGCATATCATCAATACTATTAATTAACTTGCGATATCATAAGGGTTGAAACTAAAAACAAAAAATATTAAGGGCCTTTTGTTAATATGATAGACAACATCATTAAAGTAGGAAATTGTGATCTCATAAGTGATTAAAAGAAATGTGTAATATTTTTTCTTCATTGATATAGGAGTAAATTATTCTAATTGAAATTGTTACCATATTTGTTCACTTTCCACCTTTGTATTTATAACCGCATCTATCCATATTTATTTATTTTTTTCTTCTTTCTACTTTTCATTATTTTTATTCACGGTTGTCAATTATTTGAAAGAAAAGAATTTTTTTTTTCTTCTTTTCGCTTCCCATTATTTTTATTCACGGTTGTCAATTATTAAAAAGAAAAGAAAAAAAAAACAGTTAATCTCCTCTCTCATAGGAGTAGTATCAAAATTCTTTCACTTTCTCTTCAGTAAAGAATAAACTCTTTCAATGGAAAAATACTTAAATTTTATTTGAAAAAGTAAGGTCTTCCAATATTTTCATCAATTGCAACCTTCTACGTACTAGCTAGTAGGAAGCAAAAGAAGCAGACAAAGAAAAGTCAAGTTGCAAAACTAATTAAGTTTTTTTTTCTTTTCTTTTTTTAAGTGAAGTTGCAAAACTAAGCTAAACCGGATTTCATTTCATACCAGATACCCTCTCATTCATATTCTTTGTTCACTTGGGCACATCCAACTGGCAACTTGAGCTATATTCACTTCATAACACGAATTCTCGTTTGATCTACACTAACAGCCTACACAACAATGATTACCTTGATATTTGTTAGTAGAAAATTAGAAGTAATAATATACAATAAAATCATAAAATTAGGTTGGAACATTATAGAATTTTCAAATTAGAGTATAATTTATATCTATTTTATGCCTATATGAATTTATAATTATTAAGTCTAGCGGCAGTCAAAAACATAAATTATGAATCCCATAAAAGAAAAAGGAAAACTACAAACTGATGGGTCTATCTTAATCGGTCACTAAAGCTTATTACTACGATGAAAGCAATAAAGTTAAATTATGGTATTAAATAGTAAAATTATAAAACTATAAGGTCAAATTGCGATTGCAAATTATGTAATCACAAACATACATGAAAACTGTGAAAATAATATTTATTTGACACCAATATAAAATATAATTATTTCTAACTAAAAAATAAAGTAAATTATGAATCAATATGCATTCATATTCATCGGTTATTATAAGATACTATGACAAAATTTAAAGCTAAATTTTGAAACTACGCAGTAAAATTATGAATGTTTCTACTAAAACTAAGAGAGTCCAAAGTAAGATTAGGATGTTGATGATGTAATTAATCAATACTGCTTCTGTTCTTTAAAACTCAAACTGTAAACCTTAATACATGCTCTGTGTTTCTTAAACTCTGGCCTATACCCTAAAGGAAGGTTAATACTATTTTTCTATATTGTAATCAACATGAGTCCCTCCATTCTATGAAACATATACCCTAAATTCTAATACTCACCCTAAACCCTAATGTTAGTACAATAACAAAACCTAAACCCTAAACTCTTAATAAGTTAAAATACACCAAAATACATACAATATTAGAAAGTATATGATATGATATAGTTCTTAATAACTTTTGTGCATGCTTTGATTACATTTAATCTATCCACCTACCTTTTAACCCATTTATATGTCGTGGATAAATTGAATTAAGCCCTACACCCTAACTATTTTTGTGGTGTGAAGGAAAATAATCGTTGAAAAGGTTATTAATTTTTTATATATTGAAAAAAATACTATCATGTTCCTCGTTTCATAAATTAAAACCTAAACTGTAAAAGTATTTAAAGACTAAAATCATCTTTACATATTGATATATTTGTTTATTGCCTGACGTCCATTAAACCTAAATCGTAAGCCATAAAAAAGTCAGAACGTAAAATATTTCTAAAACCAAGAAAACTATTAAATAACATATAAATATCGGATAGTTCCTAAATATTTTGTCCACTTTATTGATTATTCTTATTATCATTGTCATCTTTACTTAATTATCAAAAAAAAGATGCATGAAGTGTTTTATTATATGATAATACAAGGGCAATTCCAATTGGTAGGCCTCAGTTTGTGGCTTTTTCAATTGGTAGACATTCTTAACTGCGAAATCCAGCTGGTAGGCCTGTACTTTTGACGCCGTCCAGTCCGTAACTTTTTTTTAAAATTTCTGCCAGCTTGCCCGTTAATTTAAGCGTTTGACCATATTTCTTCGTTGACTGTTGTTTATGCATAATGTTTTGACCAAAACACCCTTCTTTTACTCCTTTTTTCCTCCAAAATAAAAACTCAACTTTTCCTCTTATTTTTTTTCACTCCATTTTCCCTCTTTTTTTCGCCTTTATATTTCGTCTTTCTTCTTCGTTTCCCCAACCCAGAATTGAAACCTAGAATCTGTGACTATTCTCTCTCCTAAAATCCAATGATGATGGGTTGGTAACAGCCTTTCAAAGACGAATAATATGACATGAGTGTAGTTATTCCTTTTTTAATGGGGGCATTAACGATATTTCCATCATTTAATGGGCACGCTGGCGGGAAATTAAAAAAAGAGGTCACGGGGTGGACGACGTCAAAAGTATAGGCCTACCGGCTGGATTTCGCACTTAAAAATGTCTACCAATTGGAAAAGCCACAAATTGAGGCCTACCAATTGGAATTGCCCATAATACAAAGTACAAGTTAAAATTCTCAATCCTGTAGTAAAATTATTATACATGTGTTGTAAGTTTAGATTATCGAAGGCAAAATGCAAGAAACATTGTACATTGATTATAAAATTAAGATGTATGATGTAATTGAATGAAAAAATGTTTAGTAGAATGATGAAACCTAAACATTTAAAGTCAAATTTGTTATATCTTAAAAAGTGGCTAATCGAGTATCAAAAAAATATATGGAAGATTCCTTAAAAGCCTTGTCTAATGCTTGTTCTTTTTGTAATCATACACAGTAAAATTGTCATTCTTATAGCACAATCAGGACGAGTGTGACGTAAATCCAGATGATCGGATTGAAATATAAAAAAAAATTGTAAAATGATAAGTAAATTTAGAATAAGGGTTGTAGACTTGTAGTTGATAAAAAAAGAAAAAAGCTTTGTACATTGGTGGTAAGAAGTAAACTTTGATTGATCAGACTGTAAAATATGAGAAAATCATCTTTACATATTGATATAGTTATTTATTGCTCGACGTCCATGAAACCTAAATTGTAAGCCCTAAAAAAGTCAGAACGTAAACTATTTCTAAAACAAGGAAAGTATTATAAAACATATAATATGGGATAGTCCCTAAATATTTTGTCCACTTTATTGATTATTCTTATTATCATTGTCATCATTAATTCATTTTCAAAAAAAAAAAAAAAAGATGCATGAAATGTTTTTTATATGATAATACAGAGTACAAGGTAAAATTTTCATTCCTGTAGTAAAATTAGGATATATGTGTTGTAAATTTTGATTTGTTCAGGAAAAATTCAAGAAACATTGTTCATTTTGTGAAATTAAGATGTATGATGTAATTGAATGAAAAAAATACTTAGTAGAATGATGAAACATAAACACTTAAAGTCAAAATTTGTTATATCTTACAAACTGGCTAATCGATTATTAAAGAAATACATGAGGAAGAGTCCTTAAAAGCCTTGTCTAGTGGTCGGTTATTCTTTTTGTGATCATAGTCATACTTTATTTTTAGTATATTTTGAAATGAAAGTACAGAGTACACAGTAAAATTGTCATTCTTATAGCACAATCAGGACAAATGTGAAGTAAATCTAGATATGATCGGATTGAAAAATAAGAAAAAAATTGTAAAATAATAGTAAAATTAGAATAAGGGTTGTAGACTTATGGTTGATAAAAAAAAAAGCTTTTTATATTACATTGGTCGAAGAAGCAAAATTTGATTGATCAGATTGTAGAATGTGAGAAAATTCATACAGTGATGATAAATAAATAAAATAAGTATTTAATACATTGATTAGTGGAAAGATAAAGTAAAATCATCAAATACCTAGTAAACTTTTGTTTTTTCATATACAAATCATAAATTATATAAAGTAAAATAAGTTGATTGGTTAGATGTAAATTATTTAAAAATTATATATAAGAAATATTAAATTAGTTAATTCTAATAAACTCAAATTTGTTTATTACAAATAAAAAGAACATATAGCATGAAAGTACACAACAAAATTGAATTTCTTAATAGTAAAATGATAAGATCTACAAGTAAAGTCTAGAATATTGCAAGCAAAATGCTTAATACTCTTACTACTTATATGTAAATGTTTAGTTTCTTTTATTTTTGTTGGATACACAAGAATAGATTTGGAGATTTTACTAGATTCAAATTCGTTAATTAAGCATAAAAAAAATAAAATATGAGTACGCTGAAAAATTGGATCTTATTCAAATAAATAAAAGGTACAAGTTTATTTCTTTGTTTTGGAAGTAGAGAACAAAAATATCAATAGTATGAGTCTGGACAACTCCTCCATTTGAAAGAGAATAGTATTCTCCACCTAGGCATATGAATAATTTTTTTTAGAAGAGATAAGAAAATAACTTTTCTATTTCCGTATCTCTTGAATTTGAGATTAATAATTGATTATTGTTAGAAAAGTAAGGTGAAAAAAATACTAAAGATAAGAGATTAGAGACATAAGTGATAGTTGATATAATATGATAGTACAATAATAATAAATAAATAAACGAAAATAGAAATAAGAGAGAGAGGGGGAGATGCAATATGAGGGAAATAAAATCATGGTAGTTGTCTTTGTTTATTTCCATATAAAATCATAAAATCAATTTCTTTCCTTTAGTGTTTTTGCTAATAGAGTTAACTTTATCACATTTTTCCTTAATTTAAGCCTTGTTCTTAATATAAATAACTATAAAATCTTTTGATTATTTGCTAAAAGACCCTTTTGTTTTGTACTATCTACTTTAACCCCTATGACATGTCATTTGATAATAATTAATGAATTTGACAATATGTCAACCGACACATCATAGGAGACACTTTTTTCGTGTCTCTAGTGAAGACCTTTAACATTGTCCTTTGAGAAAACTTGAAAGCTTGTAGGACCAGAGCTTTTTTCTTTTTCTTTATACACTTGTGGCCCACCAACTTATAAGCTCTCTCACATATTTCCCAAACATAGGCTAAACCTCACATTAGTAAAGTCGATAATTGGTCACATGGACAATAAAACACTTGTTACTTGAAGCTAAGAGCAACAACTGCTCAATTGGAGCAAGCACATATCAAAGGGACTACAAATTGGATTCTCTGACGTTCAAGTTCATGTGTTGTTCTTTTTCCTCTCTATCTCTCTTATCTAATTGTTTAAATTTTAACAATCCACTAATCTATCCAATGGTTAAAAAAAAATCCCATATTCTCATCCAATGGTGAATAGTCGTAGAACGTTTCTCTGCTGTATTTCAGGAACAACAGCAGATCTGGACTCAAGAGACTACACATTTATGCATGATTGTATTGAAGAAACATAGATATGACTTAATTTATCTGGGAGGAAGAGGTATACTGTATACCCTCTGTATGTCCCATGCAGTACTGTTGACCTCATTTCATTGACAAATGACAATGTTTCATAAAAATAATACTTCTACAAAAGGATCCGAATTCAGCATATGATACTTCTAAAAAGGATTACAATTTTTTTTTCCTGTTCGTGGAAGACCTTTTTCAATGAAAAATAATGGAGTATTATCGAATCTGGACAGCGAGACATCAAACCATTGCAACCCACAGAGGAAAATTTTTACAGAAGGATTTGATTTCAAGGCGTTTTACAAGGTGCCAAACTAGCCTATATATACCACCAGAGTGATGAAAATCTATATCTATCAATCAATCTATCTATCTATACTAAATATATATTACTCTCTCTGTTCCACAAAAAATTTTCTACTTGAAAAAGGCACATTAGCCACGAATATGCATTCTGGCACAAATGTTCCAAGTATGCCCTTGGAAATAGCATATCGTAGAGGTGTGAACGAGCCGATGCACTCGTGAGCGGCTCGTGAATATACTCGATTAAAGCTCCCTCGATAATAATGAGTTGAGTACGAGCACCAATTCAAAACTCATTTAATAAAGCGAGCCGAGCACGAGTATTCCCCTATTCGACTTGTTTAGTATTTCATGGATGGTTTATAGTGCCTTCAAAGTTAGTGTACCGCGAACAGCTCATAAACGACTATGTCAAAGTTCGTTTATAACTCATTGAATAAGAAATGAGTCGAGCACAAGCACCAGCATAAAGTTGTGGATAATTTTTCTCAGTATTGCCAGGTTTCAAAGTAAAAGATCACTATAGAAAAGCAAATTATATATCTAAATGGTATGAATTACTGTCCTAGGAGACTGGAGACATGTATTAACCATGGCAAGGCATTTTGTTATGTCACCTTGTCCACTAGTTTCAAGATGCTTTTAAAACATCCTGTTTAAGTGGGATGTCCTACATTGATCAAGAAATAGTGCCTTAAGATGTTTATAGCTAAAGGAGTTACTCCACCCAAAATCAATTGATTTTGGGTGGAGTAACTCCCTTAGTTATAAACATCTCAAGGCACTATTTCTTGATTAATGTAGGACATTCCACTTCAACACCCCGCCACATGCAAAGACCCAAACCATCTTGGGCTGAAGTGTTTGGGGCCAGTCACACGCGCGTTGAAGTGAGTTGTCCCAAATTGGTCAAGAAAAGGTGGCTTGAGGTGTTTATAACTAAGAGAGTTACTCCACCCATTACCAACTGGTTTTGGGTTTACACTTCCGTATGTTATAAATACTCTTTTTAATGGGCCCAATTATGTAAAAGTTCACATGTTATCTGAGCGGGATTGGTCCATCCTTCTTGACCCGTATTTAGCCTACACGCGCGTGAGTAGCCCAAACTTGGCTTTGATTGGTCAACATTTCAGCCCAAGATGGGTCTTTTGCGTGCGGCGGGGTATTGAAGTGGGATGTCCCACATTAATCAAGAAAGAGTGCCTTGAGATGTTTATAACTAAGGGATTTACTCTACCATGCATAGCCAACATGGTATAAGAGCGGGCTTTAGTCTTACCTTTATAACCCATGGTTGACCCACATTTTGAAGCCTAAATGAGGCAATTATGTGCGGCGGGGTAGTTTAGTTTGACCCTTGTTTAGTCCATGCATGTGCGACGGCCCAAAGTTGGCTTTGATTGGTCCACGTGTCAGCCTAATATGGGTCTTTGCAGGCGGCGGGGTGTTGAAGTGGGATGTCCGACATTGATCAATAAAGAGTGCCTTGAGATGTACTGTTTATAACTAAAAGAGTTACTCCACACATATATAGCCAATTAATTTTGGGTTGGAACCTACTTTATGTTATAAACACTCTCATTAATGAACACAATTATAAAAAGTTAACACATCCTCTTTCAAAATACTTCCACTTCTTTTCTCGTAAGTTCGCTTTACATCAATTTCCATGTGTTGAAATTGTGTGTATTATTTGTCTTAGAAGGCATTGTTCCAGAAGAAAAATATAATTATTATATTGAAAATTCAAATGCTCAGTCCTCTTAAAATAGTTATGTTAAGTTGCATATACAATTTTTTTATCACTCATATACTATTTTCTAACATGATATTGAGTTGCTCATTTTAGTAAATACAGTGATCGCATTGACACTAAGCTAGTATAATTCTATTACTAAAACCAGAATTTCCTATAGAGATCCCTCCAACTATGATACAACAATGCATCATACGTGTAGTCGGTGCAAACGTGCAATATCGGATTATTAATCAATTCAAGTGGGTTCACTCTCTTATAAGTGGTATGACATTGCTTAATATTTATTTAAAAAGATATCATTTTATAAATGAAAATTTTTAAAAAATTGTCCATATGGGTTTTACTGAATACACTTGGCCTAACATGTATCCGCCACTGCATACGTGCAATTACCTAGTATTAGTATCGAAACAACCAATAAAATGATGATGAACATGACAAGACACTCAACATGTTATATGTCCTCTGTCCCGAACTAACGGTCTTGGATGAGCACAATTGAAGATGAAAAATCTCATTTAAGTGTGTAAATGCGTTATCAACCGGTGGAGACTTTGTAGTTACTCTTAAAATTTTGTATAAGTTAATTTTTATGAGCTTTAGGGCATGTTCTTTTCAAGTGATTTTCGTTTTTGCCTAATATATTCTAATTTCACCCAGCTTTCCTCAATTTTTACCAGTTTCTAATAAAATACAGATTCTCCCAATTTTGCTCAGTTTTCCCCTTTGTCCCACTTTTCCCCAGTTTTTCTCAATTTTATCTAGTTTTGATTTTTTTTGATATTTTGACATATTAAACATAATAATTAAATATACAAAATATTATATCGAATTATAATTTTTTTTATATATGCAATGGCTTTGAATCTAATAATAATAATAATAATAATAATAATAATAATAATAATAATAATAATAATAATAATAATAATAAGATGTTTTTTTTCTCTCAAGTTCTCGTTACATCAATTTCCATGTTTAAAGTTGTGTGTATTATCTGGCTTAGAAGGCATCATTCCATACCAAAAATATGATATTTAAATTAAAACTCTTGATTCTCTTAAATTGGTTATGTTAGATGTTGCATAAGTACTTTTTTTTTATCACCCATATAGTATTTTCGAACATGATATTGAATTGCTCATTTTAGTGAATATTGTTCATCGTACTGGCACTAAGCTATTATAACTCTATTACTAAAACTAGATTTCGCAATAGAGACGCCTCCAACTATGATACAATCATGCATTATGAGTGCAGACGAGCAATTACCTAGTATTAGTATCGAAACAATCAATAAGATGATGATGAAACATGACAAGTATACGCCCTCTGTCCCTCACTGAGGGTCTTGGATGAGTGCATTCGAAGATGACATATCTCATTTATGTGTATATATGCATTATCAACCGGTAGAGACTATGATAGTTACTCTTAAACTTCAGCTGAAGTTGATTTTCATGAGCTTTAATTATGGGTTAATGACACCCTTGATTTTAAAGAAATGAAAGCTTTATGGAACTTTATAGAAGGAAGCAATAGAGCAATAAGAAATATTATTAGAGATAAACAAATAGGAAAACAGATCTCTTTGATGCACTTTCATAACCAACATTTGGAGGAAACTAATTATTATGCTAGTTTTGAGCATATGTGTTGGCATTTACAAGTATCACTTAGAACACAATATCCGCCCATCGATCGTTCATGGTATGTAGCTTCACATACTTTGGGACATGAATCCCTCTCGCACTTGGTTAGCCCGGGGGTAGTTACCAGATCTTCACATACATTTCTGGGACATACAATGCCTGCACTTGCATTGTTCATTTGAAACATACTGAATCAATTAAATTGAAAGGATACATAAGTTGAAAAATCATGCATTTTTTTCTTCTCACCTACTAGTTTTGAAGTTGTAGGATCTAGCCTTTTTGATTTTTCAATCCTCAATAAAAAAAAATTCTAGACCATTCACCATTTTAAAAGCAAAATATTGAGGTCCAAATCCTCCATTTTCAACCCCTAAAAAGAAAAGAAAAGGAGATCCTCTATTTCCTTTTAAATGGCTTGATTTGTAAATTTAAGTAAAAAATTGAAGATTAATTTTGACAAACTATTAAGAAATTAGACATCCATAAAAGTAGGAATGGTAAAGAGTCTCCTAACATGAACCAAGAAAATTGATATCAACAAATTAATGCGAGGGAAAAATTAGTAAAAACCTGTTGGAAACACCACTAAGAGAAGCAAGAACAAAGTAAGTTGAATGGCCTTCGTCATATATCGCGTGATGGAGGTTGTCACCTTTTCTTTGGAATGGTTGATAAGGTTGAGACCTTGATACGATGGTGTCAATATATATAATATATGTTCAAAGTTAATCCCCCCCTCCCCGAAAAAATATGGTAATTATTAATTTTTGAAAATCTGCAATTTGAAGAAACAAATATGAAAGAATAATTTGATTTTTATGTATCCAATTAAACATTATCTTATTTGACGTACGTGCCCTGATAGAGTATCTCAATCGTAACAAGTTAAGATAAGTAGTTTATTTATCATAAAGTAATGAAATGAACATAGTATATCAACGCCTACCCCCCTAAAAGTATGGAAATTATTTATTTTTGAAAATCTACAATTGTAGAAACAAATATGAAAGAATATGTGATTTTTATGTATCAACTTTAGTACTTTACTTTTTTTGAAATACGTAAATTGATAGCTGTGTTTAGCAAGTCATAAAGTACCATGCACATTCAACAAAATTTTTCCGTCCAACCATAGGATAAAATGACTTCTAATATATGGAATTCATTTCTTTACTTTAAATGGAACATTGAAGTAGTATCACTACAAGAATTCCGACTTATTGCGATTGAAATCTGCGACCGAAAGTACATTAGTCGCAAAAGATGAAAATTTGCGACCGATTTACTTGTTGGACGAAGATATCAGACACTAACAACTAGTAATGGGCTTCAAACGTTTTTTTTTTCTTTTTCTTTTCTTCCAGCTGAGATGAACTAGGTACATAAGGCCTTGTTGAGTTACTCTGTTGACTTATCAATGCCTCCCTTGCTCTTGGTCTCTTCATTCTCATTTTCTCTCCTTAATGTTTTTCTTCTTGATTCATGATTCTCAATAATCACTTATTAATTCTCATCTCTTCCACTTCCCCCTCTCCTTTTTCAGTTCTCCATTCTCAAAAACTATCTCTCTCTCTTCTTTTTCCTCCTCCCTCTCTCTCTCTCTCCTTCTCCATTTTCAATAACAGATCTCACTTCTTATTTCTCCATCGATCTATTGTCGAAGATAACAAGAACTGATTTGGTCTTCAATGAGCAGCGATTGTTCCAAGATCGGGATGGGTTTGATTTCGATTTAGTGTAAACTCGTTTTTCTCCAAAGCTAATATATGAGTTCTCTATCTTCAATAACGCCCCCACAACACTTCTCTATTTCGCCATTGACACGAGAGGTCTTGAAGCCAGATAAAGTTCATTGGGACCAGATTGAAGTTGAGTTTTGACTTTTGTGCCCAATTTGAGTTTTTATACTTGTAAAATTCTGATTTATTTTAGTGTAGATCAGATTATGTCGGACGCTATTTGTTGTTGATTTAAGAGTTTACTTTTTTTCTTTAACTTTTAGATCTTTGTTAGATCTAAGTTATGTTGATTTAAGCGCTGAAATTTATATTTAAATATATTGGAAAAAACACTCTTCCACATCCTTCTGTCTTTTCTTTAGTTGTGAGTTATGAGTTTGGAGAACATTTGTCTGGTTGATTGCGTGAAACTCTAGGTTGTGAGGGTTCGCAGTTGTGGAGAACCGAACGATGTATAGAAATTAAATTCAGAACCCATAAGCTGGTTACTGGGCTATTTTTTTTTTATTTTTATTTTTTAATTTTTTTTTTTAATTTCTGAAATTCAATTTGCGACCGATTATTTTCAGTCGCAATTATCTTAGTGACCGATGTAACGGCTGAAATGTATTTAGCGATATGGTTTTTAGCAATCGATCGATTGTGGTCGCAAATCGGCCGCTAAGGTCGTTTTGCAACCGAATTTAGCCTTTTAGCGACCGAATAGGTCGCTCGGAGAAATGCCTTATTTTATAGTGTATGACAATCCACAATTGCAACTTTTGACGTGAAATGATCTTTGTTATCCTTAAGTCTTTTCGCAAAAGGTCCTAACATTCGGTAAAAGGTAGAGATGATATTAATCAGTTGTTATCAGCGGGGTGCAGACAAATACTAACCCAAATTAATAAAAAAAAAGAAACTCACACTAATTAAAACAAGTATATTTGTTGGTTTAGGTAGTGTCTGCTTATAGGAGGAAATTCAGATTAACACTGAGTTTGTTGTAGATAACCTACCTTTGAGGTACTTGGGTTTTTTTTTTTTTTTTTTTTGGTAAAAGGTAAGAGGGATCTTATTACCAACTAATTAAAATTTGTAAAACGACATGCTAAGGGAGGAGAATAAGGATAACATACACACCTCACAACAAGGTGGTTTGTCTCCTGATTTCCAAGCCTCAAAACAAAGACATCAAACCTATTACATCAAATTTTCCACAAAGGCCTTGTCTTTGCATGACATATTCCCTAGGGTATTAAAACTAATCCTAGTTTTAATTTCCCTAATGAAACTTGTGCAAGAAACTCACTGGTTCTCTCCACATTCCTGAATATTCTGCAGTTCCTCTCTATCCATACATGGTATGTTATAGAAGCCATGCAAGCTACTATTATCTTCATCTGACTTTTACACAATTGTTTCTTGCTGTCAACCCATCTGTGCCATCTTCTAATGTCATTAGGCATCTGAGACACATTAATCCAGCCACAAACTTTCTGTTTCAACTCAGATACCCATGGGCATAAATAAAACATATGTTCATGATCTTCATTTGCATTCTGACATAACACACATGTGGCTAAGTTTGTTTCTGATATTTCCTCATCATCCTATCTTTTGTGAGTAACCTTCTTTTTTCAGCTAACTAAAATATGAAAGAGTGCTTAGGAACAACCACCCTTGATCACACAACCTTGGCACTTCTGCAAGCCCCTTCATTTTTCCTAATGTAGCTATAGCCTTCAGCAACCCTGTCTTACTTCTGCAGGGATCTCCATTTACAGTTTGCAGGAAATATTATCCTCAATTCAGTCAACTTCTTCAAGGACCAACTGAGAGTTCATTGGGACTTGTTGATAGGCCCGCAAGTATACGGGTTGTATCGAAATAATAAAATATCGATCCACAAGGAGCAAGTGATTCCAAGTACTAAGTTTTCTTAAATTAACAAACTACGCAATTATCAATTGGTTTGTTGGATTGAAACAAGGAAAATGATCACTAATATATGGAAAATAACAAGATAAAAAGCCTAGGGTTGGTTTCAGTTAACCAAGATCTTAGATGCGAATAAACAAGTTTTAACTAGCATGTCATGTCGAATGTTGCAAGGACGGAAATATGAATCCTAAAACCTTCTCTCGAAGCGATAAAGGAATACTCAATATAATGCTCAACTACCTATTCTCATGGAGTTAAGAAAATATCAAGAGCACGAAGTATATAATTTCCTTTCCAATAGTCCCAAGTTATTCTAAGCTACTCTCGTGATTAGGCAAACTTGATGAATGATTGAGTTACGACGATTAACAAGCTTCTCTCGAATATGAATTAATCATCTAATATAAGCAATAATATTACAATAAAACATTGTGCAACAATTCTAATGACATGCCAATTTCTACTTATTTAATTAAGCATCCTATGATTTAGTTAAGCTACATCAACCCTAGATAAAAGAAAATAGCTACTAATGATCTCTACAAGTACAACAAAGTATGTAATGGAATTCCTGCTACAATCAAATAAATACTCCCTCCGTTCCCGACAAACACTACCATTTGCTTTTGGCACAAAGACCAAGAAAAGCTTATTTTGTCATGTGCTTTCCCCTTTTACCCTCAACACTAGTCACATTTGGATGGTGAAAATTATTAATTAACAATATTAGTTTTTAAAATTTCCTTGATTAATTAATTATTTTTCAATCCCCAACTTTTCCGGCAAGAGGAGAGAGAACATTATTTTTTCCGGTCACCTTTGTGTTCATCCTCAAACTATAGCCCATTTCAATCCAAACTTCAAATCCTTCAATGAGGGTAATGGTGGGTGGTGGATACATATAGATCTGAGAGAGAGAGAGAGAGAGAGAGAGAGAGAGAGAGAGAGAGAGAGAGAGAGAGAGAGAGAGAGAGAGAGAGAGAGAGAGAGAGAGAGGGTGGGGCGTTGCTGGTGGGTGGTGGTTTTGCTGGGTGGGGCGCGGCTGGTGGGTGGGGCGTGGCTGGTGGGTGGGTTATGGTGGTTAGTGAGTAGTGACTTGAGGAGAGAGAAAGAAGAGGGTGAGGGATGGTGGAGGGCGCGGCCTGCGGGTGGTGGTTATGGTGGGTGGTGGACCCACGAATCCGATGTGAGAGAGAAGAGGGTGGGGCAGCTGGTGGTGGTTATGGTGGGTGGTGGACCAACAAATCTGAGGAGAGAGAGTGAGAAGAGCATGGGGCGTTGGTGGTGGTTATGGTGGGTGGTGACCCACGAATCTGAGGAGAGAGAGAGAGAAGAGGGTGGGGTGGCTGGTGGTTGTTGGTTGGTGGTGGGGTGGGGCGACGGGGAGTGGGTGGTGGTTCAGGTGGGTGGGGCGCTGGTGGTTGTTGGTTGGTGGTGGGGTGGGCGACAAGGAGTGGGTGGTGGTTCAGGTGGGTGGGGCGACGGGGAGTGGGTGGTTGGTGGTGGTTCTGGTGGGTGGGGCTGGGGCTGCTGCTGGTGGTGGTGGGTGTGGTGGGTGTGGGGTGGGGTGGCTGGTGGTGGTGGTGGTGGTTATGGGTTGATAGGGACTTGAGGAGAGAGAAAGAAGAGGGTGGGGTTTGGTTTTTAATTGGGGGTAATATTGTAAGTAACTAGTAAATTGTTTACTAAATAAAGAAATGAGACTGTTTGTATGAAACATCCATTTTAAGTAAATGGTAGTGTTTGTCGGGAACGGAGGGAGTAGTAAATGATTAAACTAAATAAAGCAATAGAAACTAGAAACATGGAGAGAGGGAGAGAGAGAGAGTAGAGATAAGAAATAAACCAAGTAGCTTCGATTATAATCTTCAAGAGAAAATAGAAGAATGCTTGAACTCGATCTTCGATTACAACAACGAACTAATAAAACTTGAAAGAATTCTAAGTGTATTTATTTTAATAACTAGTAGTCAAGAAAGCATAAAATGGACTAGAGAATGAGATATGAGTAGAGATGGTGTAAGATGGGATGACCCTATGAGTTAGGATGAAATCCTATTTATAGGAAAACATCACAAATGAACCTAGACGGTTTACACAAAGTAACCCCCTAATCAACAATAAGTCACCAAGTAACTCTCAAAATAGTTAAGGCACTAGTAACTCTCTTCTTCAATAATCTTCAATGCCTTGATGCTTCCAAAAAGCATCCAAAGTTCTTCTTCAATACTCTTCATAACTTGCTCTTGCTTTGATTATGTTGAGCATCCAAAGAGAATTCTAAGTCCTTTGCATATGGAGTTTAATTGACCCTAAAATCACAATTAAAACACCAAAATACCAAAGTAGTAATCCCCATATATAATTACTCATAAATTAGTAAAATATAAGAGAATTTACGTAAACATAGGATAAATGAGTGCGGTCTACACATGGATATTAACACTATTTACGCACTCATCAAACTCCCCCTAGCTTAAGTCTTTGCTTGTCCCCAAGCAAAACACTATCAACAAAACATCATAGGGAGAGTAGCAGATCACCTTCTCAAACCGTATCAAAGCAACATAAAGTTCAAAGGAAAATGCTCAACAAGTATGACCAACATTATCAACAACCATTCAAAACTCATAGCATAGCATGTAATTTGCGAACCAAACCATCAATCTTACCACAGGGCCCACCTTCGATAGTAGCATAGAAGATCGAACAAACTCTCACTCTAGGAATGTGAACACTCACACTCATGTGTTTAGGTTATATCAATAGAACTCTCAAGACTCAATCCAAACGCGTTATCTACCATAAAAAGCTTGCCCATATTCTAAATCGCCATCGCCAAAGACAATTACTCATGCAAAGTCAAGAAGACTTTTATGGGGTTGTAATGAAGCTCGGGGTAAAGGTAGGATGATACATTTGGGAATGTGGACTAGGAGCAAAAACTAGTGGAGTCAAAAACACTTTCTCAGATCCTCGCGAAAGATCAAGATAGCACAAAAACTTCACTCACAAACTCCAACCAATTACCAAAAGATCACATCCATTAAAACCCACAAAGAGACTAAGGAGGAGAAGCCAATATAAATATTTAGATTTTTACTCTTCTTCTTCCTCCTTGTCTCACTCACACGAAACCATTATTGTATAACACTTCTTTCTTTCTTTTTTTCAAGATACAACAACCAAAATTTCATCAATTCACATGAAACACCAACTCAAACCCAATGCCAATCTTTGCTTTCATCATCACAAATCATAATTTCCATATAAAAATCAACTCCACTAGCCTAGGCTCGGTGAAATAGATGTGTTAAGGAGATCAAGGCTTGTAAAGTGGTTTTATCCAATAAAACGGCTCAAAGGGGTTTACAAAGGGTGAAACATGTATCAAGGTAGCTATTTGGCTAATGTAGCTAAAAACAAAGAATGCTTCTATCATTTCCTAACATGATCTTGTCAAGTGCAATTTTGATAAGAAACCGGGCAAGTTCTAGAGAAAATCGCAATTTGGAGAGTCGCACACACAAGAAAGAAACCATAAGATTGAAAGTGATGAATCGATCAATCCAAGGCTCAAAATCTCACATGGTCATTTTTGGTCTACTCAAATCAACTATGCAACATCGAGGGCAACAAACATGCATTCCACAAACCAAAGGTCCACAATCACAATCATGCTATGAGCTTTTTAGGCCAAAGACCATTATTCACAAAAGTTGAGACAATTCCTTCAAATTTTTCACAATAAAACTTTCAACATTGAAGGATTATTTCTCACTCATTTTTTTTTGTAGTTTTTCATTTTTTTTGGATTTTTGTATGCATGCGAAAATAAAATCTAAACTACATGAACTAAATGCATTGTTGGCCAACAGACTCAAGATGGTGATGCCCTCGCTAATTGGCAACTCTTAGACAACATTCATTCAGGGGCGTCAAATTATGGATGGGATACTCAGAGTAAACGAAATGGTGGATTTTATGAAGAAATCAAAGACTCCAGGCCTTTTATTCAAGGTTGATTTTGCAAAGGCATATGATTGTGTCAATTGGAATTTTTTTGGATAAATGATGATGCAGATGTGGTTTGGTAGAAGATGGAGGAAATGGATTCGGACTTGTATTTCTTCAGCAAGATGTTCTGTACTCATAAATGGAAGGCCGTCATCAAAATTCACTATGCAAAGGGGGTTGAGGCAAGGACGCCTTCTTTCTCCCTTTCTTTACTTATTGGTGGCAGAGGCGTTGCATCTATTCTTAAAGAAAGCAAACGAGCAACGAAGAATAAAGGGATGGAACATCACAGATGTAGAAATCACTCATTTACAGTTCGCGGATGACACAATTTTATTCATGCCTGCTGATTCTCAGAATGTAATAGCTATCAAGCAACTGCTGTGGATGTTTCAAGCAACAACAGGGCTAAAGATAAATTTTCAGAAGAGTACTTTGATGGGACTAAATGTTGATTCTACGTTTTTGGCAGAAGCTGCTACTACACTAAATTGCTCTGTTGGTAATTTTCCTTTCACTTATTTGGGTTTGCCTGTGGGTGGAAATCCAAGGTCGGTGGCTTTTTGGGACCCTGTTATTGTCAGGTTCAAAAAGAAACTTGCCATGTGGAAGCAAAAATATATTTCCATTGGGGGCAGGGTGTGTCTAGTTAAATCAGTGCTTGCAAATCTACCCTTGTATTATATGTCCCTTTTCAAACTTCCTGAAACTGTTTATCATACTCTGGAAAAGATTGAGAGGCAATTTCTATGGGGAGGTGAAGACGGGAGAAGGAAAATTAGTTGGGTTGCATGGGTGAATATTGTGAAAAGTAAAGATGCAGGAGGTTTAGGAATAATGGATTTGAAAGAAAAGAATTTGGCTTTGTTGGCCAAATGGTGGTGGCGTTTTGGGAGTGAAAAGGATAGTCTTTGGAGAAAAGTGATTCTGGCCAAATATTATGCAGGCCAACAGTTATGGTTACCTTGGATGGTTCCAGGCTCTTCATCCGCAATATGGACTGGTATTCTAAATGCCGGACATGGTTCAGAAGACATGGTGAGATTGGTTGAGTATGGTTTTGTGTTAATTCCTGGCAATGGTGCTACGATAGCTTTTTGGACTGATGTTTGGCTTGAGGAACAATCTCTTGCTGCTAGTTTCGCTAGGCTCTATTCTATTTGTGAGAACAGAGAGGGTACCATTAAAGAAATGGGGAAATGGGAAGGTGACAATTGGGTCTGGTGCATTACTTTCAGAAGGAATCTTAGAGCTTGGGAAGATGAAAAATTCCAGGAATTGATGGGATTGCTTGTTGGGGTTCCCATTTGTAAAGATGAAAATGATAGGATGTGTTGGAAGCATGATATACATGGCACCTTTACTGTAAAAGGTTTGTGTATGCAGTTGCAACAAAATGATGCGAGTAATTGGGATTTCTCACAACTTATTTGGTCAGTTCATGTACCATCAAAGGTGCAAATTTTTGTGTGGCAAATGATTCAGGGTAGAATAGCCACAAAAATTAACTTGAGAGACAGAAGGGCTCCTTTGGATGATGAGGCTTGCTTTTGTGCTTTATGTGTAGGTATCCCAGAGGATGTTAATCATTTGTTCCTAACATGTTCATTCACCATCACAATCTGGCACAATATCTTTAAATGGTGGGGAGTTGCTGCTTGCATTCCAGGAATAATTACTGAGCTTTTTATGCAGTGGCGTAGCATTCTCAATGTTTCTCAAAAGAGTGCAGTGGGAAAAATTTGGGATATGGTTATTTTTGCTGTCATCTGGACACTATGGAGGTACAAAAATGATGTGTGTTTTCAGCAAAGGGTAGTATCTATTACAGAGGTGGTAGATTGTATTCAAGTTCGTCTTTATTGGTGGTGCAAAGGTAATTTTCCTTTAGCTGTCATACTGTTTCATGACTGGGTGCACAACTTACAAGATGTTCTTATGCACTCTATATCACATAAGGGTAATTCGAATAAGATGCAAAGGGATAATGTTCATTGGGAGGTTCCTCCTATAGGATGGCTCAAGATGAATATTGACGGCTCTGCACTTGGGAAACCGGGACCTGCTGGTTGTGGGGGATGCGTTCGAGATCATGAATCTGAAATTCTAGGAGTATTTTCTGTCAACTTGGGGATTAAGGATTCTAATGTGGCCGAACTGATGGCTTTTCACCATGCTTTTATCTTGCTGGAACAACATAAACAGTGGCCGCACTTAAAAATCACTTTTGAAAGTGATTCTACGAATATTGTGGGCTGGATTCAGAACAAAAGTTTGAGACCATGGATGCATTGGGAGATATTTAGAGGTATAGACAGACATATATCTTGTTTAGATGGTTTTAATGTACAGCATGTTGTACGAGAAAAAAACAGTGAAGCAGATCAATTAGCAAAACTAGGAATTGACAGGAGTAATGATCTGTACTTATGGATGTAAACAGGGCTTGAGGGCTTTAGGACTTTGTATGGTTGTGATGTGGCAATTAGTTGCCTGTTAATAATATTTGCTTTTGCTGTTCAAAAAAGAAAAAAAAAATTATATATATATATAAACTAAATGCATGAAAATTAACAAATAAAACTAAGAAAAGAAAATAATTGAAAATAAAATATAAAAATTTTATCTAAAATGTAACCTATCATGATACTATAAAATGCAACTATCTATCATATTTTATTGAATTATCACTATCAACCACCTCCTCCAAGCTTGAATTGTACGTTGTCCTCAATGTGATAAAAGACAATAATATAGAGAGGGAAAAGGAAGAGAGAAAACTCACGAGCCCCATCTGGGCGAGAGGTAAGGAATCGAGGTGATATAAATGCACCATTACCCTCCTCGATGTGGTAATATCATGTGTTGAACAAGGGTAGACCATGAACAGTGATTGCCCGAAATCGAACCCATGAACAAATTCCTCAAGTCACCACAAAACACTCTCAAGTACTATGATCAGTAAGCCACTCAAGTAACATCAAATTAGGTTCAAAGTTCACCGGGGAGCAGAAAGGTGAGGGGATTGTGTTCTGTTTAACCCAGAATCTGAACACAAGGACACCGAAAAGGGAAAACGACAACCACGAAAAGGGGATGTCGGCTGAGGAGGGGACGTCGGCCAGAGAGATGGTGGTGGCGGTGATTTGATGCGGTGGTGGGCAGAAGGTTGTGCCGGTGGTGGTGGATATGGAGAGAGAGAGGAGCAATTGGAGTGAAGCAGGACTTAAGCCCGCTTGAGGAGGCGGTGGGTTGCCGGAAAACTGTTGGGCTTTGGGTATCGGAATTTTGAGTGAGAGAAGACTGGAGTGGTGGTGGTGATGAAAGGAGAGAGAGATAGCGGAGGTGAGAGAATGATGGGTGATGAGGAGAAGGACGGGTTTGGGCGTTTGATTTTGTGGGAGGAGAGAGAATGAGCTCGCGACCCTTTGGAGGTGGAAGAGCGGGTCGGGCGGAGGTTGGGTTCGATTCTCACCCGAGGCGGGGTGAGCGTCATGCCCGATCGGGCGGTGGTAGCGAGCAGGAGACCGCCAGGTCGAGCGGTGGTCTCGGGGCGAGCGGCTAGATGGACCTGATGCTTTCCGCTCGGGCGCGATGGTGGTGGAGATTCCGCTCGGTCAGACATGGTGGCGGGTTGGGTGAGCTGTGGAGGCCTGGTCGGGCGACGCGAAGGAAGGAGTTCCGCCCGGTCAGGCGTGGCAGGCAGGGGCGAGAACTGTTACGGCCTGGTCGGGCACGGTGGTGCCTTGATTTGCGCCTGGTCGGGCAAAGAGTTAGGGACCTGGGGTTATGCACTGACCTGTACAATTCACAATAGAGTATTAGAAAATCACTAATTTTCTTCATATTGGAAATCAAACTAAGTTAATTTCTAACTATTTTGCTCTTGTCTCATTCTCCGAATCTGATTTTCCCCTTCTTTTTTTCTTTCTTTTTTTTTTCTGTTTTTTTTTTTCTTTGTTTTTTTAACTAAAGAAATAAAAGAAAACAATAAGACATGGGGTGCCTCCCAAGAAGCGCTCTTTTAAGGTCGAGAGCTTGACACAATGAGTAATTCACGTGAATTGAGCATCGGAAAGGGTAGACTCAACTCTTAAATCTATAGGATCCCCTGCCTTGTAATGCTTAAGGCGGTGTCCATTCACCTTGAACGTTTCCGCATCATCTCTCAAAGGGCGCACCTCAATAGCGCCATAAGAGAACTCTTTGACCACTTTAAAAGGACCCGACCATCAGGACTTAAGCTTTTCCGGAAAGAGTTTGAGACGAGAATTGAAAAGAAGTACCAAATCACCTTCCCGAAACTCTCTTCTATTAATGTTCTTGTCGTGCCACCTCTTAGTTTTCTCCTTATAGATACGAGAACTCTCATAGGCATCCAACCTCAACTCATCAAGCTCATTGAGTTGGAGAAGTCACCTCTCACTAGCGGCTTTGAAATCATAGTTAAGGGCATTGATTGCCCAATAAGCACGATGTTCAAGCTCAACAGGAAGATGACAAGACTTCCGAAAGACTAACCGGAATGGAGTGGTGCCAATAGGTGTCTTGAAGGCGGTCCTATAAGCCCAAAGAGCGTCATCGAGCTTTAAGGACCAATCCTTCCTTGAGCTAGACACCGTCTTCTCTAGAATTTGCTTGATCTCACGGTTAGAAACTTCAACTTGGCCACTCGTTTGAGGGTGATAGGCCAAGCCGACCTTGTGAAAAACACCATACTTATTCAAAAGAGCCTCAAACTTATGCTCAATGAAGTGAGAACCGCCATCACTTATCAATACTCGAGGCACACCAAATCGAGGAAATATTGTCATCTTGAAAAACTTAGCCACAACCCGAGCATTATTGGTTTGAGTAGCAAAAGCCTCAACCCATCTGGAGACATAGTCAACCGCCACCAATATGTACTTGTTGCCACAAGAAGTAGGGAAAGGACCCATGAAGTCGATTCCCCAAACATCAAAGACCTCAACCTCAAGAATACCGATCAATGGTGTCTCATTCCTTCTAGAGAGTTTCCCGATTCGTTGGCAACTATCACACTCTTGCACATGCTTTTGAGCATCTTTGAACATTGTTGGCGATAGAACCCGGATTGAAGGACTTTCTCCACGGTTTTGGAGGCACTAGCATGGCCACCACAAGGCAGATCATGGCAATGAGAGAGAATGTCTTTCACTTCTTCTTTTGGGACACAACGCCTTATAATGCCATCGGCGCATGACTTATAGAGATGAGGATCATCCCAAAAAACCTTCTTGGTATCGGAGTAGAATTTCTTCTTTTGGTTGTAATTCATTCCATGAGGAACAATACCGCAAACAAGATAGTTCACGATATCCGCATACCAAGGTGTCTCAATTGCTTGGAGAGAGAACAAATGGTCATCAGGAAAAGAGTCATCAATAGGTAACTCCCCATCCTTGCTCAACTCATAGTGAAGTCGAGAAAGATGGTCGGCTACGGTGTTCTCGGCCCCTTTCTTGTCTTTGATCTCAAGGCCAAATTCTTGGAGTAAGAGAATCCAACGAATCAACCTTGGTTTGACATCCTTATTGTTCAACAAGTATTTGAGGGCCGAATGGTCGGTATGAACAATGACTTTTGACCCCACAAGATAGGGTTGGAACTTCTCTACGGCATACACAACCGCAAGGAGCTCTTTCTCAGTCGTGGCATAGTTCAATTGGGCATCGTCTAGCGTCTTGCTAGCATAGTAGATAACATGAAGCTTGTCGTCTTTCCTTTTCCCAAGGACAGCCGCCACGACATGATCCCTAGCGTCGCACATAACCTCAAATGGGAGGTTCCAATCCGGGGGCTGTATAATGGGCGCAGAGATAAGAGCATGTTTCAACCTGTGAAAAGTTTTAAGACAATCATTAGTAAACACAAATGGGGCATCCTTGACAAGGAGCTTAGCTAGTGGCTTAGCAATTTTAGAAAAATCCTTGATAAAGCGGCGATAAAACCCCGCGTGACCAAGGAAACTCCTCACCCCTTTCACATTAGAAGGGGGTGGCAATCGCTCAATAACCTCAACTTTTGCCTTGTCAACCTCAATGCCCCGATTCGAGACCAAATGGCCAAGGACTATGCCCTCTCGAACCATAAAATGACATTTCTCCCAATTCAAAACCAAGCCAACCTCTTTACATCTTTTCAACACTTTGGCCAAGTTGTCCAAACAATTATCAAAGGATGACCCACAAACAGAAAAATCATCCATAAACACTTCCATGATGTCCTCAATAAACTCAGAAAATATGGCCATCATGCATCGTTGGAAGAGGGCGGGTGCATTGCACAAACCATAACGCATTCTCCTATAAGCAAATGTGCCATAGGGACAAGTGAAAGTGGTCTTTTCTTGGTCATCTGGATGGATAGGGATTTGAAAGAATCCCGAATATCCATCCAAATAACAAAAGTGTGAATACCTTGCCAACCTTTCCAACATTTGATCAATGAATGGGAGGGGGAAATGGTCCTTACGGGTGGCTTTGTTCAATTTTCTATAGTTAATACACATGCGCCAACCCGTGACAGTTCTAGTGGAAATAAGCTCATCTTTGTCATTCTTGACAACGGTCATACCACCATTTTTAGGAACCACTTGAACGGGACTCACCCATTCACTATCGGAGATAGGATAGATGATCCCCGCATCAAGTATTTTGAGCACCTCCTTTTTCACCACTTCTTTCATGTTAGGATTTAACATTCTTTGGTGCTTAATGGAGGGTTTATGATTGTTCTCAAGATTGATTCTATGAGTGCAAAGGGAAGGGTGAATTCCCTTGATATCATCTATGCTATACCGAATGACACTCTTGTGTTGCCTTAAAAGGCAAAGCAATTTGTCAACTTTATGGTCATTGAGTTTAGCATCTATGATAACTGGAAATGACTCACTATCATCAAGAAATGCGTACCTTAGGTGGGGACGGAGAGTCTTGAGCTCAACCTTAGGTGCTTCCTTCTTCGCTTGGGAGGTTTGAGAATCAACCTCCAACACTTCAAACTTAGCCCCATCTTCCATGTACATGGGATCCTCATCAAGAAATTTGGCATAAGATGACACTTCTCCATTCTCAACATAGCAAACATCATTACTCACAAGACAAGACTCAAGAGGGTCACGTGAGTTTTCACAAGCATAAGTACTATGAAATGAATTCTCAAATGAGTCTACTCTAAAGCATGATTGGGGGGAGGAGGATTTCATGGTATTATGCAAGTTAAACTCCACCGTCTCTTCTCCTACATTCAAGGAAAGCTTTCCATTATGCACATCAATGATGGCGCCGGCGGTAGCCAAGAAAGGCCTTCCTAAAATGATGGGGATATGAGAATCCTCCTCCATGTCTACAACAACAAAATCACAAGGGATATAGAACTTACCTACCTTTAAAGGCACATCCTCAATGATTCCCAAAGGGAACTTGACGGAGCGGTCCGCCAATTGCAATGACCTTGAGGTAGGCTTGATATCCCCCATATGAAGTCGCTTGCATATAGACAAAGGCATGAGGCTCAGACTTGCCCCAAGATCATACAATGCTCGGTCTATGTTAACATCTCCCACGGAGCATGGAATAGAAAAGCTTCCGGGATCTCCAAGCTTAGTAGGTGCCTTATTTTGCAAAATGACACTACATTCCTCCGTTAAGGCAACAGTGGCATGTTCCTCATATTTCCTTTTGTTAGAGAGGAGATCCTTCAAGAACTTAGCATAAGATGGCATCTCCGAAATGGCATCTGAGAATGGGATGTTAATTTGGAGCTTTTTGAGAATCTATAAAAACTTCCCATACTTCTTCTCTAGAGCGGCCTTAGCAAGCCTTTGAGGGAAAGGCACCGGAGGCTTGTATGGCTCGGGACCGGGATTAGAATCCTTCTCTTGTGACTTTGGAGTCTCAACTTTCTCACTCTCACCTTCCTCCACCTTAATCACCTTTGGCTCAAGAATTTGAGCCTCATCATTCACTTTCCCATCATCCTTCATCATGGACCCCTCATATTGTGTTCCACTTCTCAAAGTGATAGCATTGACATGCCCCTTGGGGTTAGTCTCGGGCTTACCTGGAAGTTGACCCGATGGCCTAATAGAAGGGCTAGCTAGTTGAGAAATTTGATTCTCAAGCATTTTTATTGTGAGTGGCCAAAGAATCACACTTGGAGTTCACTTGTCGAATAGACTCTTGTAAAGATTCTATAAGACTTTCAAGGTTGGATTTTGGGGGTTGTGGTGATGGATTTTGGTAAGTAGCTCTTGGTTGAAAATCGGGAGGTTGGATGTGGGAATTTTGTGTGGGGAAAGTGTTTGATGGTGGGTTTTGTGGTAGAAAGGGGGCCGAATTTTTGTAGGAAAAGTTAGGATGGTTTCTCCAACCCGGATTGTAGGTTTGAGAATATGGATCATCTCGGGGCCTTGAATTGTTGTTAAAGTGAAAGGCATTAGCTTGTTCAATGGTCATCTCTTGAGAAGACGTACCTTGGTATTGGAATTCATAGCTCATATGCCCTTGAGCACTATAAACATCATCACCACCGGAACTTTGCCCTTGAGAGGCACTCCTTGAAGGTTGCATTTGTTGGACTTGGTGAGAGAGAGCATCCAACTTACTTGTCAATAGAGTCACGGCATCAACCTCAAGCTTGCCGCTACTCTTGCGAGCTCCCGGTATATCGGAAGACCATTGGTAGTTGTTGGAGGCCATGTTTTCAAGTAGTGACTTAGAATCGACCGGTTTCAATATCATGATAGAACCACCCGCGGCGGCATCAATGGACATTCTCATAATGGGATTCAAGCCACTATAGAATGTTTGAATTAGAAGCCAAGGTTGAATGCCATGAGGAGGGCACTTTCTTTGCAAATCTTTGAAGCGCTCCCAAGCTTCATATAAGGATTCTCCATCGCTATGGAATGCATGGATGTCGTTTCTTAACTTGTTGGCCAAATCCGGTGGAAAATACCGAATCAAAAATTAATTTGAAAAGGTTTCCCAAGTAGAAAAGGAATTTGGATCTTGGTTCTTGAGCCATTGCTTCGCCCTCCCCGCTAAAGAAAATGAGAATAAGCGGAGGTGAAGTGCATCATCACCAACCCCATTCATCTTCAATGTATCACATTTCTCCAAAAATAGAGCAATGTGATCGTTGGGATCTTCACCATTAAGGCCATGGGATTGGTCCTCTTTGATGAAGGAGATGAAAGAGGTTTTGATTTCGAAGTTATTGGCCGCAATGGTTGGCCTTTCAACACTTGAACCAATGTTGCCAATGGTGGGATTAGAGAAATCCCTCAAGGTCTTATCTTCGTCACCCATGGTAGCTTGTTGTCTCTCTACCTCTTCTTGTTGCCTTTCACGTGCTTGCTTTCTAGCGGCACGAAAAGTTCTTTCGATTTCGGCGTCCAAAGGTACAAGATTTTCGGACCCTTGGCTCCTGGTCATACATCAAAAACACTAGAAGAGAGAATCAAACGCAAAAGTACGGGTAACCAAAGACACACAAGTTAACACACGCACACACACGTGCTTAGTCTAGTCTATCTAAGAAACGCCTAATATTGGAATAACGCCAAGCTCCCCGGCAACGACGCTAAAAACTTGATAGGCCCGCAAGTATACGAGTTGTATCGAAGTAATAAAATATCGATCCACAAGGAGCAAGTGATTCCAAGTACTAAGTTTTCTTAAATTAACAAGCTACGCAATTATCAATTGGGTTGTTGGATTGAAACAAGGAAAATGATCACTAATATATGGAAAATAACAAGATAAAAAGCATAGGGTTGATTTCACTTAACCAAGATCTTAGATGCGAATAAATAAGTTTTAACTAGCATGTCATATCGAATGTTGCAAGGACGGAAATATGAATCCTAAACCCTTCTCTCGAAGCGATAAAGGAATACTCAATATAATACTCAACTACCTATTCTCATGGAGCTAAGAAAATATCAAGAGCACGAAGTATATAATTTCATTTCCAATAGTCCCAAGTTATTCTAAACTACTCTCGTGATTAGGCAAATTTGATGAATGATTGAGTTACGACGATTAACAAGCTTCTCTCGGATATGAATTAATCATCTAATATAAGCAATAATATTACAATCAAACATTGTGCAAAAATTCTAATGACATGCCAATTTCTACTTATTTAATTAAACATCCTATGATTTAGTTAAGCTACATCAACCCTAGATAAAAGAATTAGCTACTCATGATCTCTACAACTACAACAAAGTATATAATGAAATTCATGCTACAATCAAATAAATAGTAAATGATTAAACTAAATAAAGCAATAGAAACTAGAAACATGGAGAGAGGGAGAGAGAGAGAGAGAGTAGAGATAAGAAATAAACCAAATAGTTTCGATTATAATCTTCAAGAGAAAATAGAAGAATGCTTGAACTCGATCTTCAATTACAACAACGAACTAATAAAACTTGAAAGAATTCTAAGTGTATTTATTCTAATAACTAGTAGTCAAGAAAACATAAAATGGACTAGAGAATGAGATATGAGTAGAGATGGTGTAAGATGGGATGCCCCTATGAGTTAGGATGAGATCCTATTTATAGGAAAACATCACAAATGAACATAGACGGTTTACACAAAGTAACCCCCTAATCAACAATAAGTCACCAAGTAACTCTCAAAATAGTTAAGGCACTAGTAACTCTCTTCTTCAATAATCTTCAATGCCTTAATGCTTCCAAAAAGCATCCAAAGTTCTTCTTCAATACTCTTCATAACTTGCTCTTGCTTTGATTATGTTGAGCATCCAAAGAGAATTCTAAGTCCTTTGCATATGGAGTTTAATTGACCCTAAAATCACAATTAAAACACCAAAATACCAAAGTAGTAATCCCCATATATAATTACTCATAAATTAGTAAAATATAAGAGAATTTACGTAAACATAGGATAAATGAGTGCGGTCTACACATGGATATTAACACCATTTACGCACTCATCACTTTTATATCCCAGAATTCTCTATATTTTATATAAATACTGTCCACCTACCTAACTCGAAGTGTTCCAATTTTGGCAATGCTTAAAGTTTAGGCCACCATTCTTTTTCTCTCTACAGATCAAATCCCAGCTAACTAGTGGAATCTTGTCCTTGTTGTCTTTTTCCTTGCAAAGAAACTTCTTGCAGAGACTTTCAATTATCTTTATGATACTTTGAGACAAGATAAAATTTGAAGCGCAATTCACATGAGTAGAAAGAAGAACAGAGTTTATGAGCTAACACTTCCCAATGTATGATAGATGTCTTGTGCTCCAGCATCTAATTCTTACAGTTATCTTATCTATAAGAAGCTCACATTCTACCTTTGTCCATTTAGTGGGAGCCAAAGGCATGCCTAAGTATCTCATAAGAAATTCTCCTTCAACAAACCCAGTAAGGTTCATAATTTTGTGCTTTGTTTCATTACTAATATCATTCATGTTTATCTGAGACTTGGGTTGGTTGGCATGCAGGCCAGATACCTCAGAAAAGTGCTCAAAGCCTTGCATTAACCTCTTGACAGATGACTGATGACCTTTGTAGAATATCATTAGGTAATCAGCAAAGCATAAGCTATCTACATTCAGGTCCTTACAAAGAGGATGGACATTCATGTCCTTACAAAGAGGATGGAATCTGAAATCCTGCAACTCACTAGCCATTTTGAGAGTTCTAGTCAAGTATTTCATCACCATCACAAAGATAAGAGGAGATATAGGGATAGGGTCACCATGTCTCAAATATCTTCCTTCTTTGAAATACCCATGCAGTTCACCATTTAACGCAATTGTAAAGCTTATGATTCTGACACATTTCATCACCCACTTACAGATGATAGAGGGAAAGTCAAAGCCCTCTAGTGTCTCTTCCACAAAGTCCCAGTGCATTGAATCATATTTTTCCTAAGGTCAATCTTAAAAAGACATCTAGGAGAGACATATGCTTTCCTGCTATACAATCTTATCAAATCGTGAATTATCAAAATATTATGAATAATTAATCTACCCTTAACAAAAGTACCCTGATTAACATCAATAATGTCAGGCAACACCAAAGATAATCTACTACAAATCATTTTGGATATGCATTTTTATAAGGTATTGCAACAAGCAATAGGTCTGAAATCACTTGGCTTGGCAGGACTATCAACTTTAGGTATCAAGCCTAGAACAATTGAGTTTAAAGAATGCAAAATTTTACCGGACTTGAAGAAGTCAAGAACTTCCATAGAAATTTCTTTACCAATAATGTGCCAAGCATCTTTGAAAAAGCCACTTCCATAACCATCAGGTCCTGGACTCTTGCTAGCAGGAATGGAGAACATAACATCCTTTACCTCTTCCTTTGTGAATGGTCGTGTAAGAATGATTTTGTGCTCAGTTGTGATTTTCTTCCAAAACCTGAATAATTCTAGCACTAGTCTTCCCTCTGCTTCCCTGTGTACTACCCAGTATCTGTTGATAAAACTGTCTGAATTCTTCTACAATCTGGTCTTGATCATTTATCCAGTCCTCACTGCTGTTCTGGATGGCAATGACATTGTTTCTAATCCTTCTACTGCGCTGTACAATATGAAATAACTTATTGTTTTGGTTGCCCAAACCTAACCATGTAGCTTTGCTTTTTTGCTGAAGAAAACATACAGCAGCCACTGAAAGCTCTCTTAAATTGTTTGTAGCCTCGTTTTCTTTCATTTGTAGCTGAACATTTTGCATATTACTATGCAGTTCCTCTTGAGCCTGAATCATCATATGATGCTTCTGGCTTCATGTGCTTACATCTCTGTGTCCTAGAACTGTGACTTATTCAACTTTCTCAACTGTTTATTAAGAAGCTTCATCTTCTGAGTAACTTTGTACATTTTACAGGCAGACACAGGTACATTCCAGGCTGTCTCAATTATAGGAAGAAAATCCCTAGACTGAGTCCACATATCAATAAATTTAAAAGGAGCATTTCTATGATTATGCTCATCACAGAAAGTAACAAATGTAGGGCTATGATCTGATATACCCTCCAACATGAACCAAGCTTCGGGATTTTCATAGGATTTAATCCCATCCTCATTGCAAATGACCCTATCCAGCTTTGAATATACTCTCTGTAGGTCTTCTTGCTTGTTTAACCATGTGAACCTACATCCTTTCCATTGATTGTCAAACAGATCACAATCCTGAACACATTCCTTAAAGTCACAAAAATCTGTCATAGTCACAACATACTCTCCCAATCTGTTATCAGGCTGAAGAATGCTATTAAAGTCTCCCAACAAAATCCAAGGCCCCTTCAAAGTGGCTGCTATTTGCCTCAAGTCATTCCAGAGCATCATTCTTTCACTAACCCCATTAAACCCATACACAAAAGTCACACAAAAGCACCTAGATGTTTAACTTGGCAGTGAGTCATTTTTGTAGTTGTCAAGAGTATATGCACCATGAAACAATCCAATCTCCACATTACCCAAATTCTACCTCGAGGATTTTCAACATGATTTATGTGAGAAACCCAACCAGGACACACATTATCCTGGCATTTATTAAAATTAACTTCCCTAATTTTTGTTTCAACTAGGCCACAAAGGCTCACTTTATTCTGCATCAAGAAGTACTTGACTTCCCTCTGCTTATTTGGAGCATTCAAGCCCTTCACGTTTCAAGATAGGAGTCTATCCATGCTCCCCATGGGAGGTAGATGCTGCACCTTCTTTTATTTCAGCTCCACTATCCTGTTGATAAACCCTCCTTCATTATCCCGCAAAACATCAAAGGCATTACCTGTATTCACATATTCCATATTCCATATTCTCCTCTACTACTTGATGTGCCCTTTTCTGTCTATTGACAGGTTGCCAAGTTCCCCCATTCCTTGTGACATTCCCATTTTTCTCTATAACATTTATTGCATTAACCTCTGACAACTGGCTGAGCAGTTGGCACCTTTGCTCTAACTTCTGGAGCAGCTAGCATGTCTGCAGACATTTCTACAACATCCTTCTTTGTCTCCGTTGCTACACCTGCATCTCTTCCTACAATCATTCACATCATGCCCAAACCCATTGCAGTGTGTACATTTCACAGGTTTCCATTCAAAAGTTATCCTCTGATGCACCAAATCATTATACTCATCCTCAAAAACCATATGGTCAGGCAATTCTTCTGCTATGCTCACATCAATTAGAACTCTAGCAAAATTCAACCTATTCCTCAGTTCAGTTGCCCTATCAGTCATAATAGGATACCCAACTAAACTAGCTATTTTGCTCAATGAATCACTTGCCCAGTAAATGACATCCAATTTATGAAACCTCACCCATATTGGCACAAATTTCACTTCAACATTCCTGTGCCCATCTTCAGTCCAGGGTTTGACAATGAAAGGCTTGTTGTCAAAGTGGTGGAAACCCATTTGATTGACATAATCATGTCCAAACAAGGTCTCAAACCTAATAATAAACTTTCAATTCTGCATTCTAAGAATCTTATCTATACCATGTTTTCCCCAAATTCGCTTGATAAACTCTTCCATAATAGTTGTAGGAGGATTAGAGCCCAAAACAAAACAAATTACAACATTTTCCCATAATATTTTCTCTGACTTAACATCTTCATGATCAATTTTGCAAACAACCACCCCCTCTTTCTTCTCAGGCTTAACAAAACATAATTTACCCCCAACATTTGATAATTTTGACATATCAAATTTGTCCCAGATTCCAGCATTAGGGTTTGTACCTGATTGTGCTTCCTCCATAGATTCCTCCGAATGAGATTCAACTCCAGATGCAGTTTTCACCTCTTCCGCCCAGGAATTCCTAGTGCCCGAGTTTAAGTGAAGGATCTGTAGCCATTATGACAACTTGGCCTGTGCTACCTCTTTGTTCCTATGGGGTTTATTAACTTCCTTCTGCAAAGTTTTCGTGATTGATTTTGCAATGATTTCCTCCAGTTCACGCTCCACCATTGAAGCGTCCATCTCAGAATGAAGATTCCTCACCACACGACCACCATTCATCATCTCATTGCCTTTCCTCACCGTCTCTGGCATATGCGCCGACTGTTTTTTCTTCTTGGGTGGTCGCCCACGCCCACGCTTCTCAGGTGGTGCACAATAAGAGATCGCCTCAATCATGCGCCACGGGGAGGTTTCTCTCTCTCTCTCTCTTGGGTTTTCATTACGTGCCCCAATATTAACAAAATATGTGTCAGGCAAATCATTGGAAAACTTGGTAGCATTTTTTTGAAGTTGCAGAAATTTAAGCAAAATAGTCTATCCATTTTAAGTTCTCTTTCTACATTACATACTTCTGGTATATTCCTTTTTTCCCTAGAGGATAAACACAAGTATGCTACTTTCATTGTCAAAAGTAACAGAACACTCATTTTGCAACTAAGAAAAAACCTCATTGAACCCTACAACATTAATGAGCCAATACTATGATTTTCCGAAATTACAATAATCTTTATGTTAATGTGATTCGTGCGTGCCGTAAACAACAACAATAACTTGGTGTATAGATGTATGTGTACATGGAAAAAAGATAATGTATTCAATTGAATGACTGAAAATGAGACACTTAGTTAGCTAGATTTTCTTCCCATTTCATGTATTATTTTTTATATTATGCGCTCACCGATATTAAGAGACACATCCGTGTATCAATTATTTTACTCTTCCCATGGAAATATCAAAAATCTAAACATGGCTGCTACTTTCTCTATAAAAAAAATAAATATTTTATACTCTCTTCGATTTATGGTATTCTCTTTAAAACTTCTCATTTGTATCACACCTCTTGCAAGTCCTCTAAAATTTTACACATAGGGGCTCCAACATCTAGCTTAACAAAGGCAAATTGACGTTCTGTGCCAGCTCTTTCGTCCTATACATGGAAATTCTTCTTCAACTTTGAAACTTTATTTTACAGCATTCTAATCCTTTCCATTTTTAATTCTCCTTTATTCTTCTCCAATCTCCACTGAACACAGTTTAGGAGAGACTACAAAAGTTTAAACCATATTGTCAAAGATATTCATTTCTCTATTCACCTAACAGACATTGAAAAATTATTTATGTGATTAACTTGTGATTTTGCTCTTAATTTTGTTAGTGTAAAAGTTATAATCCCACACTATTGCTTAATGTATTATTGATAGGATCATATATATATATATATATATATATATATATATATATATATATATATATATATATATATATATATATATATATATATATATATATATATATATATATATATATATGTATATATATATGTCTGTGTGTGTGTGTGTATGAGAGAGAGAGAGAGAGAGAGAGAGAGAGAGAGAGAGAGAGAGAGAGAGAGAGAGAGAGAGAGAGCTTATGAGTTTTCACTTTTCAGACATATAACAAAGAGAGAGAGAGAGAAGTATTTTGAAAAGCGGACCGGACCGGCCGGAAATCGAAGGCCTCAACGGTTCGAGTTAGCTTTCAAAATGGCTTGCAGTTGATCCGATCAAACCCGACCAATTTTGGTCAAAACCGTAAAAATCTGGGAACCGTTGAACCGAACCGGCTTATAATTTTTTACCTTTGGAAGCTTGAACCATTAATTTTGCCTCTTGGGCCGGTAATAATAGACCACAAAAGGGTCCACTTTGGTAGTCCTCTAGGTGTAGATGTTGTTTACTATCCACATGGATACTTATAGAGGACTTGGAGGAGATTTTGTTCTTGCGCTTCGATGTGGGACGCTAATTATCTATTCTTTTCCTCTTTTACTCACTCACCTCCTTCTCTCACTCACACTCACGTCACACCCTCACTCACATGATCACAACAAGTTTCATTTTCTTTTTTTCCTTTTTATTATATTTGATATGTGTTGGATTGTTGTTTTAACTATTTTGTTCATTATGCTATTTATTTCAATTATTTTACAAGTAACTATTATTTTCATTACTTTTGATTAAAGTGAGAATTTTTCTTTAATTATTTCCAATACTTAAAATAAGTATTTTTAGATTTTTTTCATATTAATTTTCTACTTTTTATGTATTTTTCAAAATATTTCAAAAATATAATTATGACATCATCCGGTTTTTAAGGCCGGTTCAACCGGTCGAACCAGTTGAACTATCGAACCCTTAGCCTCACCGGTTCGATGGTCGGTCCGGTTTTCAAAACATTAAGAGAGAGAGAGAGAGAGAGAGAGAGAGAGAGAGAGAGAGAGAGAGAGAGAGAGAGAGAGAGAGAGAGGTACAAGACCCTTGTATATAGTAATACAATATGACTCAAAAATTTTGCCGATAGGGGTTGCAACATCTAGATTAACAGAGGTTGGTTCACATTTCTAATCAGCTCTTGCATCCTCCTTTGCTGTTAACTTCTTCTTCAACTCTGAATTTTGATATTGTAGTATTTTAATCCTATCATCTTCTGATTCTCCCCTATTTTGCTCCACTACCAAGGGCAGATCCAAAGCTTGGCATATGTTATTTAGCAGATTTGCCTATTTGTGAATGATTCTCAGGAACTCTAAATCTAGGGTCTCAAGCGCATTCTCCGTTACATATAGGTAGGCGCGGGGGTAACTGTTCACCGCTCTAGAAAACTAGAAATGGATTAGATCACGTTAGTGCAACAACACTTTTTCCAAAAATTGTAAAGCAATTCTTCATATTGCGTCCCAAGTTAATAAGGAAAATAACAACAAATTATAATCTATGAACCAAACTTGATTGATCGTAAAAAGAACCATATTAAAAGAATCGATAAACAAATAAAAAAAATTAGATAGGCAATCATCATAACTCACAATTCATCATAAACCATGACTCAATTTTGATCCTACAATTTCTACAAAGAGCAACTCATTCAAATAATTTCGAAGGACAAATAGTATTTGATGAAGCAAAAAAAAAATAACAGAATAAAAATAATTGATTTGAAAGGGGAGCAAAGATCTTTCATCTTACAAATGTAAATTTGAAAACAAATGAAACAAATTTGAAGCAGGAAAAACAAAAGAAGAGTATATCTGAAGCCATTTGTGGATGACTAGTAGAGCACAAGGGTCGAATAACATCGGTGATGAGAGAGAGTTGAGCTCTAATAATAAGACATCTTTGGCATTGGCTTAAGAAGTTTTGAGCATGCAATATGTGAATGAGCCTGTGGGTAACAGAATCGTATAACATGCTATTGATAGTTGGGGATGCCGGATAGAGTTGTCGACGGGGTTTGAGGATATAGAAGATCTCAAATTGGGGAGAAGGATGAGTGAAAAGTGTTAAAACACTATGTTGTAGTGCGAAGCGACTAAGGTTTCATAGTATGGCCTAGTTACATATAGCTTGGTCTAGTCTTAATTTTTCAGAATTCAGATCGCGCTATAACCCAAACTTAGAGGTTTCATATCCGGAGACTAGATTGTCTCATTTCGGTTTAAAATCTTATTCGGACCGGGTTTTGTACATCCCTACATACATGGAGTTAGTTCTTGGTGTCCAACCCTACCTGTCCAACACAATTGGGCTCATTGCTTATGTAACAATCCAACCTAATTGCGTTCCCAACACAACCCACTACGGTGAGAACTCCCATATTGGGCCCATAATAAGGGTCAATTAATTAAGCCCAAAGGGAAAGGCGAGACTGCAACCTCATATGCTAATTAAATAGTTAGCAAAACTAAAGAAGCGAGTCATCTGTCCGGGGAAAGATGGGCACCTTGAAAAAACAGCAAGCTTTAGCTTGACTTGGACTTCGGAACAAAGACTGAGTAACTCTATATACTTTTATCTTATTATAAACTCATCTTACGGGATAAGATTTTGCCATACCTTTCGAAAGGCATTTTACAAGCAATAGAATCACGCGCAATTTTGTTTGACCGAGAGGTGAATGCCCGAGATCTGCTCAATATAGTGACGAATATTATCTCCGACTTCTAAGCGACACATTTTAGGGGTCCACGTCTATTGTAATGGTGAAGTCTCTTATAAACCATTCACAATCCTCACAATCCATCTATGTGGGACTTTGAGTGTTACAAATTGGCCCATTTAATAAGAACGCAAATAACACATTGTGCTTTGGGCTTTAATCTAGCCTAGAATACACCCCTACTAGACGGTTGACCTATCTATAGGCCCAACATGCGGTCACATGCTTGCATTGATTCCATCATCGTAACAATCCGGTCCAACTAAATTCGGAACACAACTCATTATGGTGGAAAGTCCCCCAAATGAGCCCATACTAGGAGTCACTCAAGCCCAAAATGAGAAGATCTTATTTTTTTCATTTATAAACCATTTACAATCTCTCAATATAGGATTTTTTTCCTGTCTATCTCATGAGTGGATCAATTTTCTCTCTCTTGAGTAGAAACCTTGTTCTCCCAGTGGACCTCTTGCCATTCTTTGGATTCATCCTACCATCTCTCATTTACTCCACACATTCAATTCTCACAGCAAACATCATGAATTACTCATATTCACTCCGAGTTTATCAACCTCACCTTCCCCTCTCTGTCTTTTTCCACCAGTACCTATTTATTTATTCCTCTTTCCTTTTGAATGGAGGAAGCTGATTTTTGAGGAACCTTGTGATAATTATGATATCTCAGAAGAAGATATCCTACTCCCCTCTCATGAAAAATTTGCGGATAGGGTCACGAATCTGTGCTTGGTCGGCAGAGTTTTATCTAACCGGAAAATCAACATGCGATTAGCAAGGTCACTTATGGTCAAAGCTTGGAATCTCCAAGGTAACATGATATCTCTTTTTTTTTTGGTAATTAAAATTATTTCATTAATCACCAAAAGCATTTTACGATGAGCACCAAATGGTCCACACTCCACAAGCCTTACAAAAATACTACCTACTAGCACCAAGGACTAAACTTAGACACCCCTTCTAGAAAGACACCCATGAGTTCGTACCCTACATATTTGCTGGAGGTTTTACAAAGCCTTGACACCAAACAAAAAAAAACTTATAGCTGACTAAAGAAATTACATAGCTTTTGCTGCATTTGTGCTCTGATACAAGTCTGATTTTGAACCTTGCGCACAATTGATGTTGCATCTTGCTTCCTCCGTTGGAAAACACGAGTGTTTCTTTCAATCCAGATGTTGTACATTGTTTATGCAAAACACATCTTCAAAGCCATGGCCTGGACCGATCTACCTTTACTCCTCTGCATGGGACTTCTTGTTCCCAGCAAAAACAGTTTCTATTCCAGCCAAGCCATTATAAAACTCCCTTCCAAACGTTCTTGGAGAATGTACAATAAAAAAATATGTGACCGAAACTCTCATCTTGCATCTCACATAAACAACAAAGGGAATCTGTCTGAATCCCCACTCAATCAGTTTATCTTTTGTCCGCATTTTCTGTAAGAGAGCTAGCTAGAGAATAAACACAGATTTAGGAGCAGATGTGTTCCCACAAACCAAAGACTTCCACGGAACACGAGGGTGTTGTCCCTTGAGACTTGAATATGCAGTACCAATGGAGAATCTTCAAGATTTAATCATGCCATCCCAACTTCTTATAACTCCCATATGCTTCCTACAATCAAAAATCTTTCGAATTACCCAGGCAGCTTGTGGGGGGGGAGGGTACATGTTCTATATATCTCGACCTTTTATGTAATAGGTATGGACCCATTTAACTCATAGACAGTCCTTCTTAGAGCTTAGAGCCCAAAGAAGTTTGAGAATGGCAGCTTGATTCCATGTTTTCAAATCAATTAGATTGTAACCACCAGCACTTTTTGGGAGACAAACTCAATCCCAGGCAACAAGCGCTCGTTTAGTTATGTGAGCTTCACCAGAACATAGAAATGACATGCAAAGTGTTTCTACTAATTTCATGATCTTCTTAGGGAGAATGAATAACTGAGACCAAAAAGCTTGCATCCTAAACAAAACTGATTCTATAACCCTTATATCTCTATTATGAATGACATTGATTTTCTTTTCACCTTCACTCAATAAAATGATAGAGATAAGGTTTTTGAAAAAGGAGCTTGATCTGTTTTGAACAGACTTGGAGTTTGGTGCATGCCAATCTTGGGTCCAAATTCATGGCTTGAACGTCCCGAAACATACACTATGTAATGTGATTACTATTGGTATAAAAGTGGGAACACTTTTTGGGAATTGGTCAAGCCTCAGAACAAAGACTTGTTGCAAGAAGGTTTTTGCGAGTCAAAGTAAATCTTAATTTGAGTAAACCACTCCCAAGAGGCTTCTTCCTCTTGCTGGATGACGATTCGGGTAAGGATTGGATTGATTACAAATATGGGAGGCTCTCTGATTTTTGTTACAAATGTGGAAAGTTGGGGCACGATTTGGACGATTCCCAGCGAGTGGCGGACGTCGACCGCCTCCCCTTCCCCCTCTTTTTCCTTTCCCTTTCTCCTTTACGTTTTCTCTCTCCTCGTCGGAGCACCGGCGACCACCCTCACCGGCCGTGGTGGTGGTTATGGTGATGGTAATGACATGCCTGACTTGGAAGAGATTGTTGTCGAAAGCGACAACAAGACTGCACCTGCTGCTCCTACTCCTGTTGCGAATATGTCTCCTCCTGTGGAGTCATTCTTCGCTACTGATGTTAAGCTCAAGGATATTCTTATTTACATAAGACGTGCCTTTACTGTTATCTAGCGTTATGAGTATGAGAGTCGCACGAGTCTATATGAAAGCTTTTGGGTGGAACTCCTGCTCGCTGGTCTGCCTAACTTCCATCCTTGGATGAGACTTAAGGAGAAATACGACGATGTGGTCTCCGAGAGTGCTCACTTACATGAGAAGAAATATGGAAAAGGTGCGCGATGGGCTCTTTGCTTTAAAGGTGTCGCACATTACCTCTATCTGACTGAGTTCGAATGGAAAGTCAATCGTGTGCTAGTGCTTGCTCCCAAGGACATATGCGAACAATGCTATACAAAGAAACGCAAGCACGTGGACAACTTTAGAAGGCGTTTCATGCCTCAAAAGTTTGATCACTACGCTTATCCATACACGCCTTGCAATGAGGTGAAGCCTAGGAGGAAGGACGATCATGATATGCCCCCTGGCTCGAACCAAAACCCCGCGAGTGTCAAATAGAACTACTCGTTTGATTTAGTTATTGTGATGACCCTGCGTGGTCAAGATTTATGTTCGATGATGTAGTTGCTTAAGCAACAGAATTTTGGTAGTATTGGTTGTTTACTACGCTATTACATGGATTATTTATCGTCATTATTGAGATTTAGTCTAGAATGTATGTTTGTTTTATTACATAATTGCATGGTTGACTGAAAGTTTTGAATGCTATCTCGTTATTGCCGTGACATCATGGAAAATCCATGTCAGAATCATGGCAAAAAATTTATTGAGCATGATTGAGTTGAATGTGAGCCAAAGGGTAAGTATATATGAATCTTATTTGAATGAAATCATTGTTTATCACTCTACTAAAAGAGTATTGAGCCTCGATGTTGTGCATTGTGAATGTTATTGTTTATTACTCATATGATACCAATGTGCCTAATTTGCTATTGCAATCATATCGAACTATTATGCATGAGAACTGAGATATATTCAAAGCAAGTATGTTGCTTGGACCTATAATGTAAGTTTGATCATTGAAACTTATATGCTATTTGTTAAGTGTTAAGAGATGAGTTTCAATTACAACCTATATCTCTCAATTAGACCTCGATTTGGGTCAAATGTGACAACTTTGTTGAAATAGTGATCAACCATTGCTCTTTTATGTCTCAGATTGCTAGAACGACAACAAACAACGACCAAATTGCTAGACTAGATGTAGGTCTTACCAATGTCGTTGATCACATCATGCGCCAACTGGAGCGCCAAGAGCAAGATCAGAATGCGCAAAATCGTGAGACGCGCAACTTCGAAGAGTTTGATGCACTCAAGCCTCCTACGTTTGAGGGTGGCTCTGAACCAACTCAACTTGAAAACTGGATTATTGAATTCGAGAAGTTGTTTAGGACAACTAGTCGGCCCGACAACATGTAGGTGAACTCTGCTACGTACTATCTCAAATGAGAAGCGAATAAGTGATGGAGTGACGTGGGCACTGATTTGTTCGCAATTGAGGATTACCGATTGGATGAGATTAAAAAGTCCATTCGTGAAAGGTTCTATCCTAGAGCCGTTCATCGTTTGAAACAACGTGAATTCAAGAATTTTAGCCAAGGAAAGCTATCTGTCGCGAAGTATGCAACAAAATTCAATGAGCTTGCTTCCTTTGCACCTAAATTGGTGAGGATTAAAGCCGAATGTATCGAAAGGTTCGAGGATGGTCTGAAATGGGATATTGAGGGTTTTGTGGTTGGACCTTCGTAGATATTCAAAGGTTCGCATGAGAAGGTCTTGAACCAGGAACGAGTTATGGAGCGTCGTGATTCGCTGCTTGGCAAGAACAAGCGTGACGAGGGAAATTCTTCTTATTCAAATGGCTTAGACAAGAGGCCGAGGCCTAGCAACCATAACAAGAACTAAGGTGGTGGTCGGAACCACAACGGGAACAAGAATCGTGACTCGAACAGTCATAGGGCTATGATCTTACCTAGGAGGAATACGCCTTGTACTCGCTGCAACTAGACGCATCCTGGCAAGAACTGTTGTGACGACGTACTTCAATGCTACGAGTGCAACAAGCCTGGTCACAAAACTTCTGAATGCTGGAGTCGTGGTAAGAACGACAATGGTCAAAACATCGATAACAACTACAATCATGGTGAACATGGAATGGAAATCGTGGAAATGGTGGTAACTACCGTGGAAATGGAGGTTACAACAATAACAACTGCAATAACAATACTGCTGCTCCTATTGTGAATTATCAAGCACTACTCTCGCACCTCCCAACCCCGCGCCAAACAACAATAACAACAATAGAGGGGTGAATGGAAGGGTTTATGTGCTGAATCGCAATGAAGTTGAGGCAAACCCGAATGTGATCACTGGTACTTTTCTTGTTAACTCTCAACCTGCGTTTGTTTTGTTTGATAGTAGTGCATCACATTCTTTTCCTTCTAAGAGCTTTGCTACGAAAATAGGCTTAGAACCTAGTTCTGTGTATAGTGCAAACATTACGATGCCTGATGGATCAAATGTTAGTTGTAAAGCGTTGTATGAAAAGTGTTCGATTAGTATAGTTGGTTCCCATTTGCCTGCGGATTTGATTCAGTTCGAGTTTAAGGAATTTGACGTAATTTTGGGAATGGATTGGTTAGCCAAGTATAGGGCAAAGATCGAGTATTTTAACCAACGTGTGTCGTTACGAGGACCAAAAGGTATAAGGATTACTTATCGAGGAGTCATGGTCAAGCCTAAGTTGAAGGTAGTGGCAACCATGAAAGCAATGGAGTCTATGACTAAGGATGAAGCGATTTACCTATGTTATATAGTGGACGACACAAGTCGAGAGGTTGAAGGTTCGCAACCTATTCCTGTTGTTTCAGAATACATTGACGTCTTTCCAGACGAGATAGCAGAAATGCCTCCGCAATGCATTATCGACTTTAAGATCGATTTAGCTCCAGGTTCTGCTCTGATTTTGAAAGCATCTTATCGTATGGCTCCTGCCGGGATGAAAGATTTGAAAACACAACTCCAAGAACTATTGGAGAAGGGATACATACGTCCTTGTGTATCGTCTTGGGGTGCTCCAGTTCTGTTCGTGAGAAAGAAGGATGATAGTATGAGGTTGTGTATTGACTACTGCGAGTTGAACAAGATTATGATTAAGAATCGATATTCACTCCCTAGGATTGATGACTTGTTCGACCAAATCCGTGGAACTACTGTTTTCTCGAAGATCAGCTTCCATTCAGGATACCATCAACTAAAGATCTTCGAACCTGACATTGCAAAGACCGCGTTTAGGACGAGGTATGGACAATACGAGTTCACTGTAATGCCTTTTGGGTTGACGATCGCACCTTTAAATTTTATGGATTTGATGAACCAATACGTCCAGCCTTATCTTGATCAGTTCGTAGTTGTCTTTATTGACGATATTTTGGTCTACTCGAAGAACGCTGCCGAACATGAGCAACACTTGCGACTTGTTTTGGAGATTTTGCGACGATAATAATTGTACGCCAAGTTGTCGAAGTGTGGCTTTTGGCTAGAAAATGTTTCTTTCTTAGGACACGTGGTGTCTAAGAATGGAGTCGTTGTTGACCCGAAAAAGATACGTGCTGTTACGGACTGGTCTTGACCGAAGAACGTGACTGAAGTCTAAAGTTTTCTTGGATTAGCTGGCTATTTTCGAAGATTTGTGGAAGGTTTTTCAAAGATAGTGCAGCCTATGACGAACCTAATGAAGAAGACAACGAAGTTCTTATGGTCTGACAAATGTGAAGCTTCTTTTCAAGAGTTGGAGAAGCGACTTACAAGCACGCCGATTCTGACTTTACCTTCAGGAACCAAGGGTTATGAAGTATATAATGATGCGTCGAAGCACGACTTAGGTTGTGTTTTGATGCAACATGGAAAAGTGGTGGCTTATTGTAGGCTGCCGTATTTTTCTCCCCTCTTTTCCGCGTGCGTTCCCTCGACCCTCCTTTCGGGGATCGGGTTTCCGGACAGCCCGGGAGAGCGCGTTGGGTGATCGAATTTCGTGAATCCTTTAGTGTGTATGCACATAGAGATTTTTGTACCAAAGACATGATCAAGATTGTCGGAAGTCGCCACCGAATTTTAAGGTAATTTGGAAACCTTGGAGATCAAGTCGATAGTCTAGAAAGACGTCAACTCAACTCCTGTGCACTCCAATCCCTATTGGGGAAATTGACTTCATAAATGAGTTTGGGGGCGTAGGTACGAGCTAGGAAGGTGTGTTAGGCACCCAACTCGCCCGTTAACAACAACAACCTTTACTAATCGATTCAATATAATTATTAATGCTACGGTTCCAAACAAGGTTCAATTTTTCCAAATTTCCAGTTTTAACTAATGGGTTTGAACAAGAATTATTATTGTGATCACTTTTAACAATTTATCAAACTACATGCTTTTATTGCTAAGTGACGATAAACATGCTAAAACCTGCAATTTAGAGGACAAATACATAATTCGTTCACCAATCCACAAACAAAGCATGATTCATTCATAATATAGCAATAAGTAACAAAATTAAAACAATCATTCATCCATATACTTAGGCTTAATACAAGCCCTTTTGCTCAAAACGCGCCATGCATGTACATATCACATAAACCAAAAACGTCAGTAATAACAAGCAAAATAAATATTATTGAAAACCCTCAGGTTGGATTAACTGAATGCTCACAATGAACTTGTTGAGTTGTATTTCTTGAATTCATACTCTTGATGAAGTATGAAGGTTTATTTTGTGGTGCTAGGGCTAATCCTAAAGAAGGAGTAGAATCAGAATTTAGGTTTTGTAATATGAGAGAGAGAATTCCTTGAGAGAGAAATTGTCAACCTCTAGTCTCCAACTGCCAACCTTTTTGAGAGAATGTCCAACCTCTTCAACTGAACCCTAAGGTTTGTTTATATAGAAGAGGAGGAGTTGCCAGGGTTTGGCACGGAAATCGAATGGGCCTCAAATTTGCCTTCTGCGAGAAAATATCCAGGCGGCCAAACTGCTAGGACGAGCGGCCAAACCGGCAGGCCAAGTTGTCATGCCGCTTGGCAAGCGGCTTAGCCGCAAGGCAAGCGGTCAAACCGCTTGGCCTAGCGGCACAGCCGCTTGTCCTAGCGACCACCGCTTGAGCCTAAGCGTAGCCGCTTGGACCTGGAGCGGTGTGCCTGCATAGGCACCTGGCATGATTTTCGTGCGGGGGAGGCTTTTCTGAGGGGGTCCACGCGGGATTGACTGAGCTCCCTTGTTTGACCAAGGGTTGACTCATGGGTTTGGGTTCCCTTTCGGGCCCTTAGGCTCAAAGAGGCCTATCTCTCAGTTTTGGACTCCAATTGAATTGAGTCCAACTGGTTTGGATCACCTGTACAAAAGGCTTGCACTGGTTAATTCAAATGAACTGGGCTAATCATCAGAGCAATTATTCTCGCAATCCAAGTTCGAGCAAAATCCAATCCTTTCATCATCGGGTTTTTACGGGGACATATTATAGACACAATTTTTGGTGTCTACAGAAGCCCCTACTTTGGCCGAGCTCGAATAGAGTGAAGGTCAAAGTATTCCTGTGCCAATACCTGCAATAAAATAGGAAAACTGAGTGAGGTGACAATCAGTTAAAGATAAACAATCATGTTTAGAGCAGAAAATATCTCGGTTTATTTGACCGGGAGTTTGACCCTATGCTGTAGGTCGAACAATAAACGTCCTCCAATTTTCAGTCGAAGGGGACCCTATGCTGTAGGTTGCACAATAAACGTCCTCCGATTTTTCAATCGAAGGGGAACCCTCTGCTGTAGGTTACACAATGAAAATATTTCGTTAGAAATAAGATAGGAGATAAAAGTCTTTCGATCCTTGGTCGAAAGGTGACCCTATGCTGTAGGTCAAACAATAAACGTCCTTCGATTTTCAGTCGAAGGGGAACCCTGTGCTGTAGGTTAGACAATAAAAATATATTTCGTTAGAAATAATATAAGTAGTAAAGGGTAATAAAATGTTGCTCAGACCTTAGGTCGGGTTTGAGCCCATGCCACTTGGCCAAGTATAAATGTGCAAACCTATGGGTTTAAAGTAATCCTGTTTTTATAACGGACTTTGGCGCGCAAATAACTGCTATGGACCTCGTGTGGGGCCTACTGATTTTGAACCAATGGCCCAAAGAAATGTCAGAGGTGAGAGAGTGGGCTAGGCGGTCAACCGCCACGTCAAGCGGTTGAACCGCTACGTGGAGTGGCTATCCCGCCTGGTGGAGTGGCTATGCCGCGTGGCGTGCGGTCTGACTGCCAGCTGGGCGGTCTGACCGTCCACGTGGAGGTTTGACCGGCCACTAGGTCATCTGCACGGTTTTTCCTTAAAAGGAGAAGGAGAGGCCGAAATGGGTCATCTTCCCCATTTCGAGCCTCCTCTTTCTCTTTCCTCCATTTTTGCACAAATTCTTCAACCTCCATCAAAGCCCCTAGCTCCAAATCTTGAGGTTTCTTGCTCAAATTCTTAGTAGAACTTGATTTTGTTGGTTGTTCTTGTGTTTTTGAGTATCAACACTCAAAATTGTGTGAATTTGTGAGTTTTGTTAGTTTCACTCAAATTTCAAAAAACTTCATCTTTTGTTCTTCATCCATGGCTCCCAAACTTAGAGGAGGTAGGAAGAGGAAGGGGTAGGAGATTGTGGTTCATGAGACCCCGAATGTTTTTACTCGGGTTTTCGTTTCCGGTATACCCCATCACCAGGTGGGTGAGAGCCGGTTAGTCCAGGACGAATTCACTCGTAGTGATTTTCATCCTACGGATCGTTGGGAGCCCAGCGATCTAGTCTTCAACAAGAAGGAACATTTGGTTACCGTTGGTACCAAATGTCGGGTATGTTATTTTTTTTTGGTTCTTGCTCTTTTACACTTAGAAAATCATATGTAGGCAAACATAGAATTACTAGGTTGAGAACTGCAGTGTAGCTAAATGTGGAAAAACCAATTTGCGTGAAATCATTTTTTCTGGTTAATTTGCGAATTCCCCTAGGACTCTTGTATTATATATGCATGTGAAGAATGAATTTATGAGAAATTCATCTTTAATTTGTAGAAAATAAATTTGTATGAAATTTATTCTCGTTGCAATTATATATACATTCTGTGAAAACAAACTTGAGTGATGTTTGTCTTTGTTGTGATGGTAAATGGTTTTTTTTTTTTTTGAGTGTATTTGTGGAGAATAAACTTGTGTGAAATTTGCTCTCTTCAAAACTTACTCTTGTCATATTGGTTTAGCTAAAATGCTAAATTTTACAAGTTGTAAAAATTTAGGACTAAACCGGAGACTGGTAGTTGTTACTAGGATTACCTAGCTAATTGTCTTTGCAATTATTTGTGCTGTTTTAGGACGTCGACACGACCATGCGGGGTTACGGTAGCCTTTCGGGTATTGAGAAAGCCCGTAGGTACGTGACTCCTACGGTGGACGCTATTGTGGCGTGTTGTGGCTTCTGTCACTTTTTAGCGTCCATGGCTTCTGCTGAGCGCTCCGATCGCCTATTGGTTAGAGGCCTTGCAGAGCGGTACTGGGATACTACCAGTACCTTTCATTTTTCTATGGGTGAGATCATGATCACCCCTTTAGAGTTTGGTCTTATTTTCGGGCTCCCTTGCACCGGTACTCCTGTCACTTATGGAGATGTGAGCAGGGAGGTTATGGTGGAGATGTTTGGTCTTTTCGGGACCAACTGGGATGGTAGGGAGTATGGTCGGACCGACGTCATGGTCCAGTTTCTGACCAACCCGAGGAAGTTGAAGAAGATCACGGTGGAGCAGCACGCCCGCCTTTTCTTGGCCCCTGTTCTAGCTTGTTCCGTCTTTTCGGATAAGGCCAATAGGTACCATGTTCGTTATTTCCCGTGCTTGCGGGATTTGGATAGAGTTGCGGAGTACAATTGGGGTCTTCTCGCATATTCCTATTTTTCTACGGTGTTTGAGGCAGTTCAGTCGCCTCAGTGGAGAGGAAGGCGCCTCTCGTGTCTCCTTAGTCGGTTATTGGAAGGTTATGGAGGTAGTTTCCTTTTACCCTTCTTGTACTTTGTGTTTCGGCTCTTTATTAATAACTTGTGCCTAATCCATGTACTTTTCATGTCTTAGATTTGGTTTTATGAGCATTTCTTCGACCTTGCCCCTCTTCTCGAGACAGGGGATTTGTCCTTTCTAGCAATGCAGACCTGGAGGGGACGGGCTTCTTGCCCATTTACTACGCTGCACGCCCTTAGGGAGGCAATATATCCCTTAACCGCTCAGGATGTAAACAACTTTCCTTTGTGCTTCTTTGGTCCTTTTATCCTTTTATGTGCTCATTCTTGCTTTTGTAGGTCGACTGGTTCTCCTGGACGGATTACCTCTCGGGCCTCTCGGATAGATTCTTGGGTGCTCGGGTGTATGACCAGAGGAGGATTCTCATTGAGGGTCCTTTCGGTTTTGAGTGGTTCTTGGGGGAGAGATTGATTAAGCAGACTTTCCCCGACCTTCCGGCTCCGAGGATTCCTTTGGATCCTCCAGATTCTATGCTTTATGTTCCTCACCTTACCGTGGAGCGGGTGAGGGCGGCCACCGTTGGGGCGAATGCCCTTGAGTATTTGCTTCCGGTTGATCCTAAGGTGGATCTCATGGTGGCTTATACTGATTTCGTTGAGGCGTGGTTATGCCCCAACTTCTCTACCGATCCGGTAAGTAATGTACTTTGTTTCTTAACTTCATTTGGAAATTTAGAAATGTGTCTGACATTCTTAAATCTTTGCAGAGTGCTTCGAGCTCCTCGGTTGTTTTTGCTCCACGTCTTACTCCTCCTACTTTGTCGGGGATTTATACTGGAGCGAACGGGTCTCCTCAGGTTATACAGGTTCCTGAGTTTCGTGGCCCTGATGAGGAGGTTGAGGGATTGCCTCTACCAGCTGGCTATAGGGGGTAAGTGAGAATTCATTGTAATTTGCAATGTTTCCTTTGTATTTATGCTGATTCTTTTCTTATGTGCGCAGTTGGATGCTGCTCAGGAGATGTGCCTTTTGGTGGAGGAATTCTCCGACATAATTGGCTTTCCAACGGAAAGTCCTCCTGCCGTCCCCTACTTGGGGAATTCTTTCGTGGGTGATTTCCAAAGGTACCTTGGGTTGTCTCCCCGTCAAGTGGGTCAAGTGCTTCATAGTGAGAATGTTGATCTTGCCAAGCTTGTGACTTTCTTCACTTCCAAGGCCTAGGGTGCGATGGATATGAGGTACAAGAAACGTGCCTTTGTATTTTGCCTCCTCCATCGTTATTTGTTTATTGGTGGTAATGAAGACGCTCTTATTCACTCCGAAAAGAAGCTTACCATCAATAGGGGCAAAGCTTGCCTTCTTAGGGTGACCGAGCACATACAGTGGGATAGCTCTCCTATGCACTTGGTCGTGGAAGAGACATTCCTTGCTTTAGATAGGCTCAAGAGCAATCCTCAAGAGTCCTTCACCGGGATCCCTTTACTCCTTCAAGTAAGTATTGTGATAAAGTCTTAGTCTTTGTGGATTTAACTTTATTTGGTAAAATTCTTATCTTGTATTGACTTGAATTTTCCTCTTTGTTATTTTTGTGTAGATATGGATCCAAGAGAGGCTCCACTTGCTTGAGGCTCCAATAGATACTAGGAAGTTCCTCCCTAAACACTTTCCGGCAAGGCGTCGAAAGTTCTCCGAGTCCTCTCGGGAGAAGTAGATAGCATATCTCTATTCCAATATCCAACCGGCTTGGTTCATCCCGTGGTGGAGTACCACCAAGATTGTAGGATGTAGTGAGAATGTGCCCTTGACGAGGATTATTGGTTTGTATACCTTGACGTTCTTCCTGCCGAATCGCCTCCTCCGCCAATATGGTTTAAGGCAAAGGATCCCGAACGTGAGCTATGAACCTTCTTGTCAAAGGCCCTTAACATCCTCCTTTGTGTCTAATTGGGAAAGCACTGAATCGTCGCCAAGTGTGGACTAAGCCGGTCTACCCGCACTCAAACGGGTTGTCTAGCTTTTACGAGGAGTGGATTTGGAGCGGTGACCATCAAGTCAACCAAAGGCTCCTAGAGGAAGGAGTTATTCAAGGCCCGCAAATATGATGAGCCTAGTGGTGTAAGGATAACTCCAATTGATAGGCCCACTAAACCTTCCAAGCCCCAAACTAAGGGAAAGGGAAAAGGCAAGGCAAAGGCCCAGTCCAAGAAAAGGAAGAATCCGGCCCATTCGGCCAAGCAAGTAACTTCAAGTAGGTCCAATGATCACGAGGCCTATTCTAGCTATGGTAGGGAAAGATGGGCTCCAAAAGAACGAATGGAACTTGATGAGCCTAGCGAACCCGTCCAAGAGCCCGAAGTCAAAGACAAGGAGGAGTAGTCCACCTCTAATTGTCTAGCAAGTCTTGTCCGTTTTTCTTAGTAGTATAATTCAAATAACGGGTTTGCATGCCCAAGTAGATGTAGCTTAGAATTGCCCTTTTATTTATTTATCATTTTTTTTGCACTTTATTATTTTATTTTATTTTTTATATTTAGAGCACGTAATGGACTTTAGCCATATTAATGAAAGACTTGCTTATTTTTGCATTAATCGAATGGATCAAAACTCCCTTTAGAGATTTATTTTGTTAAAGTGGTCGGGCCCAAGTTATATGGGTTGCCTACATATCCATGCGGAATCAGGCCAATGTAGTTCGTAAAACCAAATCTCGTTTTTTTTCGTTCGTGGTCCCACGTGGACGAGTTGACCGATTTTGACTTGGATTTGGTGCCTCAGTGGGCTCTCTCGAAGATTTAACATTTATGCATAGAATCGCTTGAGTTGGTCCATATTTGTGAGTTGGGTGAACTCGTTGCCGTCTAAGTCCACTAGCTTTACCGCTCCACCGGATAATATTGTCTTAATAAGGTATGGGTCGGCCCAATTAGGCTTGAACGTTCCTCGAGGATCAGCCACAATTGGTGTCACCTTTTTTAAGACTAAGTCTCCTTCTTTTAGTCCTCTAGCCTTGAATCGTTGATCAAAATGCCTCACCATCCTTGCATGGTATACATGACCATAACGTAGGGCATTTAGTCGTCTTTCATCTAACAAAATCAATTGGTCATACCGGGCTTGGACCCAATCTACTTCGGGTAATTCACTTTCCAAAGCTATCCTCAAAGAGGGAATTTCTACCTCGACTGGGAGTACCGCCTCCATTCCGTATACTAAAGAATAAGGTGTTGCTCCTATTGAGGACCGAATAGTGGTTCTATAACCCCATAAGGCGAATTGTAGATTATCGGGCCAATCTTCGTAATTTTCCGTCATCTTAGCTATCATTTGTTTCACGTTTTTTGTTTGCGGATTCTAATGCTCCATTTGTTTGTGGCCTGTAAGGTGAAGACTGGCGATGTTGAATTTTAAACATAGTGAAAAGCTAGGCAACATCCTTTTTGAATTGAGACTCGTGATCACTTATGATTTCGTGAGGTACCCCATATCTCGTAATGATGTTGTCATGTATGAACTTTGCCACGTGTTTGGACGCTATCCTTGCGTACGAACGAGCTTCAACCCATTTGGTAAAGTAGTCTATTGCGACTAATATGTATTCATGGCCTCCTTTTCCTATAGGGGTGATTTTCCCAATGATGTCGATACCCCATGCAGAGAACGGCCATGGCGGAGTGAATGTATGTAGAGGGGTAGGAGGTCTATGTTGTAAATTAGCGTGGAATTGGCAGCGTGTGCACTTTCTCACGTATTCGATGCAATCTTTTTCCATCGTAATCCAATAGTATCCTTGCCTTATGATTTTCTTGACCAAAGTGAGTCCATTCATGTGGGGACCACATACGCCATTATGTATATCGCTCATGGCTTTGATGACCTCACGTTCCTTTAAGCACGAAAGACTTAACCCTTGTGGTGTCTTTTTATAAAGTTTGCATTGCACATGTATGTATTGTGTGGCTAGTCTTCTCAAAGCTCTTTGTGCCCTAGGTGTGGACTGTGGAGGGTAAACGCATTTGGCGAGTATATTGAGAATGTCGGTAAACCATTCCTCCTCTTCTTCTTCGTTAAGGCATACTTCAAGTGCATTACAAAAGGCGGGCTCAGTGCGCCTTTGAATGTGATTGGGCGTGGAGATTACATAATCTGGGATATTTATCATGGAAGCCATCTTTGCTAAGGCATCTGCAAACTGGTTGTCATCTATAGGAAGGTATGTGAAACAGACATAAGTGAAATATTTGGCTATCTTTTCAAGATATTCCTGGTAAGGTGCCAGGGATTCGCTTTTCACTTTCCATTTTTTGGAAACTTGGTTTATAATGAGAGTTGAATCTCCATATCCCTTTAGATCCTTAATTTGTAGCTCTATTGCCGCTTCTAAATCGATGATGCATGCTTCATATTCAGTGTCGTTGTTGGTTACCTCATGATCTAACTTGACGGCTATGGGAGTATGTGCGCCTTCGGGGCTGACTAATAAGACTCCTACGCTATAACCTTTTTGGTTTGATGCTCCGTCAAAGTGTAATTGCCAAGTGTTCTCCTCGGCACTCATTATTCCTTCGTCAGGAAAGTCATGTGTAGCATCTTCACCAGTAACTGGGTTTTCAGCGAGATGTTCAGAAATGACATGTCCTTTGATCGCCTTTTGGTGTTCAAAAGTTAGATTGAATTCTGAAAGCATGACGGTCCATCTTAATATTCTTCCACTAAGAATGGGTTTTTCGAACAAGTACTTTAATGGATTCATCCTTGACTTTATATGAATGGAATATTGTAGCATGTAGTGTCGAAGCTTCTTTGTTGCAGTGACCAATGCGAGACACGTTTTCTCTAGGGTGGAGTATCGTGCTTCGTATTCTAGGAATTTCTTGCTAAGGTAGTATATTGCCTTTTCATAATTCTCCACCTTTTGAGCCAACATAGCACCCATGGCGGTTTCTGTGACTGTTAGGTAAAGCATAAGTGGTTTTCCCGGAATGGGCGGAACCAATACGGGTGGATTAGCTAGGTATTCCTTAATCTTGTCGAACGCTTGCTGGCATTGATCATCCCAGGTAGATTTAGTGTCCTTTTTGAGCTTCTTGAAGATGGGCTCGCATGTAATAGTCAATTTGGATATGAATCGACTTATATATTGGAGCCGTCCTAGGAATCCTCTTATCTCCTTTTCATTTTTGGGAGATGGCATGTCCCTTATAGCTTTGATTTTGGTAGGATCGATTTCAATACCTCTTGTGCTTATGACGAATCCTAAGAGCTTGCCCGAAGTTACTCCAAATGCGCACTTTTGAGGATTCAATCTCATGTTGTAATTCCGAAGTCTATCAAAGAATTTCTTCAGGGAGGGTATATGCCCTTCTCTCTCCTTCGATTTCATGATCATATCGTCTACGTACACCTCGACTTCCTTGTGCATCATGTCATGTAGAAGGGAAGTTGCGGTTCTTTGGTAGGTTGCTCCCGCGTTTTCAACCCGAAAGGCATGAAGGTGTAGCAATAGGTTCCCCGTTGGGTAATGAAAGTGGTTTTCTCCATATCTTCTTTGGGCATTTGTATTTGGTTATACCCTGCATAGTCATCCATGAATGATAAGAGGGCATGTCCTGCGGTATTATCCACCAGTACATCTATATCTGGCAAGGGAAAGTCGTCTTTTGGACTTGCCTTGTTTAGGTCTCTAAAGTCAACGCACATCCTTACTTTGCCATCCTTTTTTGGAACGGGCACTATGTTAGCAACCCATTCTGGATATTGAGCAACCCTGATAAAACCTGTTGCGAGCTGTCTTTGCACCTCTTCTTTGATTTTCAGTGTCCACTCAGGCTTCATTCTCCGAAGTTTCTGCTTTACCGGCTTTGAATCCGGTTTGAGCGGCATTGTATGTTGTGCTATCTCGCGACTTATTCCCGGCATATCTTTGTAGGACCAAGCAAAAACGTCTATGTATTCTTTTAAGAGATTTATAAAGTTTTCTCGCTCTTTGGGAGTTAACGATAAGCCAATGCGCACCTGGCGCGGCTCTTGATCGTTTGCAAGATTGAATAATTCTGTTTCTTCCACGATTGAAGTCTTTTGTTCATGCTATAATAGTGCTTTAGTTACTTCTTTGGGCAATTCTTGTTCATCTTTCGAATTATTAGATACTAAGTAATCCAAGAAGTAAGCAGAATCAGTAATCATTTCATTGATAGGGGAAACTGAAATATCAACTGAGCCATTACTATTGGCTTTAACATCTTTAGACTTGCAAGTAGACATAGATATGGGTGGACTACCCAACGTTGATTACTACGATCGCACTCCCAACTTTCGGACCGACTGTTTTCTTCCCAATCCTGGACAGCGGATAAGACTTAGAAAAGGAAAGACTAACAAGTTCCACGAAAGAAAAGTTTTAAAACAAAGATGGGAAGTTTCTATCTAGAATATTCTATCAACATAGTTACCTTTGGGGACTAAGTAATGGGTTTAGGTCAAAAGATCTCGACACGGGAAAATAAAGACAAAAGATATTATACTCTTGACTAAAGGGGAGGGGAGAGATATTATCTCGACTCAATATGGGATAAAGCAAAAGATATTATACTCCTGACTAAAAGGAGAGGGGAGAGATATTATCTCGATTCAATATGGGATAAAGCAAAAGATATTATACTCCTGACTAAAAGGAGAGGGGAGAGATGTTATCTCGATTCAATATGGGATAAAGCAAAAGATATTATACTCTTGACTAAAAGGAGAGGGGAGAGATATTATCTCAACTCAATATGGGATAAAGCAAAAGATATTATACTCTTGACTAAAAGGAGAGGGGAGAGATATTATCTCGACTCAATATGGGATAAAGCAAAAGATATTACTCTTGACTAAAAGGAAAGGGGAGATATATTATCGAGATCTTTTGTAGACTCGCTACCTAAATAAGGGGAAAGAATATAGCTACCAAATCTTTCCTAAGGTAACGAGCATCATATAGAACATTCAGGGATATTATTTCCTAAAAATAAAGATTCTAGACTCGATCTTAAGACAAAATCTAGACTCAAAAAGGAAAAGATCCTAATTGGGGTCTAACCTAATATTCTATGACGACCAGAAAGACTACGCAAAGATCGCGTTCACATATGGGCAAACAGCAAACAACGCAATATGACATGATTATGCAAATCTAGCATGGACATGGGATTGCGTTTCAACCTAAAACATTGGTTCTAGTTCATACAATGGGGTAGGCTTAAGGATTTTGGTCAAAAGGTACTCATGATCAAGAATGTACTACAATCCGCGGGATGCGCGACAATGTGAGGCATTCTAGTTATCCTACTCGTCGAGCGGACGAATGCGTAGGAAGGTACATGAGGTGGGGGGATCCATGTTTCTTGGTAAAGAAGAATCGAGTGGATTCTCACCAAGGCACTTCACCACACTCCATTGGCTAAAAACTGGTTTGAACTTGTTAAAACAAGCTCGGAAGTCGCGCAAGCGCATGCACATGAATGCAATGATTGCAAATTAATAGATGAATGACAAGTCACAAAATAATAATAAGAACACTCAAGGTAGTGAACCAAGAAAAAATAATTATAATGAATCGATTTTCAAGTTACACCCTCTTAATCATGTCCCCAGTGAAGTCGCCACTGTAGGCTGCCGTATTTTTCTCCCCTCTTTTCCGCATGCCTTCCCTCGACCCTCCTTTCGGGGATCGGGAGTCCGGACAGCCTGGGCGAGCGCGTTGGGTGATCGAATTTCGTGAATCCTTTAGTGTGTATGCACATAGAGATTTTTGTACCAAAGACATGATCAAGATTGTCGGAAGTCGCCACAAAATTTTAAGGTAATTTGGAAATATTGGAGATCAAGTCGATAGTCTAGAAAGACGTCAACTCAACTCCTGTGCACCCCAATCCCTATTGGGGAAATTGACTTCATAAATGAGTTCGGGGGTGTAGGTACGAGCTAGGAAGGTGTTAGGCACCCAACTCGCCCGTTAACAACAACGGCCTTTACTAATCGATTCAATATAATTATTAATGCTACGGTTTCAAACAAGGTTCAATTTGTCCAAACTCCTAGTTTTAACAAATGGGTTTGAACAAGAATTATTATTGTGACCACTTTTAACAATTTATCAAATTACATGCTTTTATTGCTAAGTGACGATAAACATGCTAAAACCTGCAATTTAGAGGACGAATACATAATTCGTCCACCAATCCACAAACAACGCATGATTCTTAATCTCCGACTGCCTTGAGAGAGAGAATTTAGGGTTTGTAATATGAGAGAGAGAATGCCTTGAGAGAGAAATTGTCAACCTCTAGTCTCCAACTGCCAACCTTTTTGAGAGAATGTCCAACCTCTTCAACTAAACCCTAAGGTTTGTTTATATAGAAGAGGGGGAGCTGCAAGGGTTTGGCACGGAAATCGAATGGGCCTCAAATTTGCCGTCCGCGAGAAAAGGTCCACGCAGCCAAACCGCTAGGACGAGCGGCCAAACCACTAGGCCAAGCTGTCATGCCGCTTGGCAAGCGGCTTAGCGCTAAGGCAAGCGGTCAAACCGCTTGGCCTAGCGGCACAGCCGCTTGGACCTGGAGCGGTGTGCCTGCATAGGCACCTGGCATGATTTTCGTGCGGGGGAGGCTTTTCCGAGGGGGTCCACGCGGGATTGACTGAGCTCCCTTGTTTGACCAAGGGTTGACTCATGGGTTTGGGTTCCCTTTCGGGCCCTTAGGTTCAAAGAGGCCTATTTCTCAGTTTTGGACTCCAATTGAATTGAGTCCAAATGGCTTGGATCACCTGTACAAAAGGCTTCCACTGGTTAATTCAAATGAACTGGGCTAATCATCAGAGCAATTATTCTCGCAACCCAAGTTCGAGCAAAATCCAATCCTTTCATCATCGGGTTTTTACGGGGACTTATTATAGACACAATTTTTGGTGTCTTCAGTTATGCCTCAAGACAACTGAAGAAGCACGAGGAAAATTACCCTACGCATGATTTAGAGCTCTATGCTGTCGTATTTTCTTTGAAGATTTGGCAACATTATCTCTATGGTAGTTTTTCTATTAAGATGTTTACAGATCACAAGAGTCTCAAGTACATTTTCACGCAAAAGGAGTTGAATATGCGACAAAGGAGATGGCTAGAGCTAATGACAGAGTACGACATCAATATTCAGTATCACGAGGGAAAAGCTAACGTAGTAGCTGACGCTTTGAGTAGAAAGACTCGTCATACGTTGAATACTGCTTTACTGCTTCGAATGAGATTATTCGCGACTTATAGAGTCTTGAAGTGGAGATTGTGCCTAAGGGTGACGTTCAATGTACCTTACAGCACATGTCAGTTCGATCAACTTTACTCGACGAGATCAAGAGTAAACAAAGTTCAGACGAGGATCTTCAACGGATTCTACGCCATAAGGACGAGGGTAGGTCCGAAGACTTTGATATTGGTTAAGACGGTGTCTTGAGATTTCATGATCGTGTTTATGTACCGAATGACCCGAATATCAAGGGTGGATTCTGGGTGAAGCTCACAATACGCCTTATTCTGTGCATGCGGGTGGAGACAAGCTCTATAAAGATCTTCGCCAAGTGTTTTGGTGGCGAGGTATGAAGCAAGAAGTCGCTGAGTTTGTGGCTAAGTGTTTGACATGATGCCAAAAGGTCAAGATCGAACACAAGAGACCTGATAGAATGACACAATCGCTTAACGTTCCTACCTGGAAATGGAATTGGATTTCTATGAACTTTGTCATGGGTTTACCTTTGACACAGAAGAGGAACAACCCCATTTGGGTTATTGTGGATCATTTGATGAAGGTTGCGAGATTCATCCCAATGAATGACACTTGGGAAATGGAGAAGCTAGCGGACTCTTATGTAAAGGAAATCATGGGACTTCATGGTGTGCCCGAAGATATCGTTTCAGATAGAGACTCGAGATTTCTATCACATTTTTGGCAGAAATTGCAAGAAGCTTTTGGAAGCAAGTTGAAGTTCAGTACTGTTTTTCATCCTGCGACGGATGGTTAGACGGAAAGGACGATTCAGACTTTAGAGGATATGTATGTTACGAGCATGTGCTCTCGAGTATAGGTTCATAGAATACACATATTCCATTGATCAAGTTTTCTTACAATGATAGCTATCACTCAAGCATCGATCGAGCACCATTTGAGGCATTGTATGGTAGGAAGTGTAGATCACCTGTTTGCTAGAACGATATTAGTGAAACTGCAGTTTTGAGTCCTGAAATGGTCCAGCAGACCGTCGATGTGGTCAAGGTTATTCAAGCAAACATGCGTAGTGCACAAGATCACCCAAAATCGTATGCAGATAGAGGTCGTAGACCTGAAGATTTTGAGGTGGGAAGCAAGGTACTTTTCGAGTATCTCCTACCAAGGATGTTATGCGTTTTGGTCGTACGCGGAAGTTGAGTCCTCGTTACATTGGACCTTATGAGATTCTGAAAAGGACTTGTGAGGTTGCTTATTGACTAGCTTTGTCTGTGGAACTTGAGAAAGTCCACAATGTATTTCATGTGTCACAATTGAAGCATTACGTACATGATATAACTCATGTCGTTCAACCTGAAACGATCGAACTCAACGAAAGTTTGAATTTGAAGAACGTCCTATCAAGATTGTGGATCGAAAAGAACGCTCGACTAGAACGAAAACTATTCCACTTGTGAAAGTCGTTTGGTCTTGACAAGGTCATGAAGAAGCAACATGGGAAGCTGAATCCATGATTGGCAAGAAGTATCCAAACCTCTTTATCGAAGGTACTAGTCGCACTTGAGTTTCGGGACAAAACTCCTTTTAAGGAGGGTAGAATGTCACACCTCGAAATTTCGTGTTTTATTTATCGCTTTGCACGAATTGTATGTTCAAGCACTGCATGTTGCATTGCTAATCGACTTAGATCACGATCGTACTTGCTCATCATGCAAATGTTAGAGTCCTAAATTTTGTTTTATACCTTTGCATAGGTAAAATAGTTTTGTTTTGGGAAATGATTACTTCAAGTTTCAAGTTTCGGGACGAAATTTTTTTTAAGGAGGGTAGAATGTGATACCCCAATATTTCCTATAATTATTATATTGACTTATAAATAATTTATAAATTGTTTCGGAAATTAAATTCTATTTATGGATGATGATTTGGTTTATTCAATTTAAACCATAATAATATTAATTATTATTAAATGGAGCTTTCGGGATTTTATTTATCAAAGTATTAGGAGTTTAGTTAAATTGTTTTATATATGAATATATGAATTATTCATATTGTTCTAATTGGTTTTAATTATCAAGTTTATTCAGAAAAATTAAAATAAAACCTCCCTAATTCCTCCCATTGACTTTATTTGACTGGGGCCCTATATAAGTAAAGAGATAGGGTCATTGACCATTTTGCAAAACTGATCATGAGTCAAAACCCTCATCATACTCTCTTCCTCTGTCATCCGAAAACTCTCTCTCTCTTTCCCCCTCACCGGCGCCCTTTCCCTCTCTCTCTCTCCTCCCTTGCTTCGCCGAGAACCGCCAGCACCGCCACCCCTCTCACCGGCGGTAATCTCTTCACTCTCTTTCTCTTTCTCTCTTTCATTCTCTCTTCTCTCTCTTCTCTCGCGATCTCTCTCTGGCACTCCTTCTCTTGCGGTCGTGGTCACAGCGCCACCATTGGACCACCAGGTCGTCGCCTTAGTGGTGACCGACGAGTGACCGATGTCGACCGCCTCCCCCTCCCCCTCTTTTTCTTTTGCTTTCTCACTCTTTATTTCACATTCGCATTTTCTCTCTTCTCGTCTCACCGGAGCACCGACGACCACCCTCATCGGCCATGGTGGTCGGTGGGTGGTGGTGATGGTGATGAGTAGGGCCATGGGCGACCATGCATGGGTAACCGTGGCCTAGGTTGATTATTAAGTTAGGGTTTCAGTTTTATTTTCATAATTGTTTATATTCAATTTTTAGTAGATTTGATTTTATTGTTTTTATTAGTCTGCACTCATTGGAGTCCGATTTGGGAGTTTCAAAAACCTAGGTTGATTGAAATAAATCAAGGAATTTAAATAAAATATCATATTAATTTACTGCTTTTTCAGATTTTTGTATTTAATAAATACTTATTCGGTAATTGTTTTTAATTAGGACCTAACGAGCAAGCGTGATCGTCTTTGTTGTTGGAGCGTGTCTACTGTCTTGGAATCATTTAATAGGTAAGAGAACGTGCGTACATGTAGGCTACCGGATTTTTCTCTCAGGGCCGGTGGGGTAGCCTAGGAGAACGTCATTGCTTGTGAATCTTTCGAGTGTGAATGCACATGAAGATTTATCCTTTTGTACTAAGGACACGATTAAGCTTGTCAGAAGTCGCCACCAAATTTAAGGAAATTTGGAACCCTTGGAATCAAGTCGATTGTCTAAAAAGATGTCAACTCGATTCCTGTGCACCCCCAACCCCTATTGGGAAAATTGACTTCATAAATGAGTTCGGGGGTGTGAGTATGAGTTAGGAAGGTGTTAGGCAACCAACTCGCCCGTTAACGACAACGGCCTTTACTAATTAATTCAATGCAATTATTAATGCTACGGTTCCAAACAAGGTTCAATTTGTCCAAATTCCTAGTTTTAACTAATGAGTTGAACAAATATTACTGATGTTACCACTTTTAACAACTTATCAAATTTACATGTTTTTAATGCTAAAAACGATAAATACACTAAAACCTGCAAATTAGAAGACAAACAAGGCAATTTATCCACCAATTCGCAAACAAAGCATAATTTATAATAAAGAACAATAAATAAAAACATGCATTCATTCATCCATTCATTCATTCATTGGGTTCAATACAAGCCCTTTTGCTCAAAACGCGCCATGCATGTACAATATCACATAAACCAAAATCGTTAGTAAATAACAAACAAATATAAAATTTAATGAAAACCCTCAATGAACTTATTGGGTTTAATGTTTGAACTCTTGCTCTTGATGAAGTATGAAGGTTTACTTTTGTGGCGCTAGAGCTAGCCTGAAGAAGGAGTAGAATCAAACTTTTTAGGGTTTAATATAAGAGTGAGAATGTTCGACCACGGAACCCCTAGTCTCGAACTGCCAACCAAAAGACCAACCTCTTCAACTGAATCCTAAGGTTTATTTATATAGAATAGGGGGAGCTGGCAGGGTTTCCCACAGAAATTGAATGGGCCTCAAATTTGCCGTCTGCGAGAAAGAGTCCAAGCGGCCATGCAGCTAGGCCAAGCGGTTGAACCACTAGGACAAGCGGCTCAGCCGCTTCGCCTAGTGGCATAGCCGCTTGTCCTAGCACCCACCACTTGTCCTAGCGGCCACCGCTTGAACTCAAGCGTAGCCGCTTGGACCTAGAGCACCCTGCCTGCATAGGCACCTGACATGCTTTCCAAGCGGGGAAGGCTATTCCGAGGGGGTCCACGCGGGATTGACTATTCCCTTGTTTGACCAAGGGCTGACTCAAGGATTTGGGTTCCCTTTCGGGCCCCCGGGCTCAAAGAGGCCTATCTGTCAGTTTTGGACACCAAATGAATTGAGTCCAACTTGTTTGGATCACTTGTACAAAAGACTTTCACTGGTTAATTCAAATGAACTGGGCTAATCATCAGAGAAATTATTTTCACAACCAAGTTCGAGCAAAATCCAATCCTTTCATCATCGGGTTTTTATGGGGACTTATCATAGACACAATTTTATGTGTCTACACTACCTTCTTCCGAAACCCCATCAAAACGATTTTGATGTGTTATGTGCTATTTGAGAAATTATGGTGAATTTAATATGCAAAGCATGATTAAATTATATCCTCGTTATTATGAAGTTTATGAAGCATGTATAGTGCTGTAATTATGAGTTATAATGAGCATGTCAATGTTATCATGTTTTGAGATTATTTTGTTCATACGATGTATATTGAACCATTGTTGTGGTGATAAATCGTTAGTATTAATATGTTATATTATACTTGCTAATTGGTATGGGTATTATTGGGTGTCAGTGAGCACGTATTACATATCGTTGAATGTGTTTGGATGATTGTGATTTTTGGATATCCTATTACCCTGCCGAAGTGCTGTCGAAATTGTGCTAGACATTGCATGTGATCCTAATTGGATTGTTAATGAATTAATCATGTTTAATTCTCATCATATTTAATTATCGCTATCGTCGTTATTTACTATTCATTGTCAAGAGTATGAAATGAATTAGTAAATCATGGTCTCGTAGTACCACTAAGTCAAGCAATGCAATTATGTGAATTGAATTATAAATGAAAGTAAGACTCCTAATGGATCATTCGGAGTAGTCGAGCAATTGGGATTGCACCTAATGGTGTAATTCAGGGATGCGTGATTTTCAAGTTACTTTATGGACACCTCATTGTGTGTTCGGGACTGATCATTCCCCATTCATTAAGTCCTCTAGACTCATTTATTATACAAGAGGTAGTGTGCACATTAGAGTCATTAAGTCCATGGCATGATTGTATCTTTCAATGAACAATATGGAAAATCGTTGTTCTATTCGCTCTCTTACATCTCTCTAATCAAGATGGATTGTCTATGTCGTGTTTCGAATGATCATTAAACAAGAATTGCATGTAAATGAATATCATATTGTGTATGCTTGATTATATGCTTATGTGCGTTTGCAAATGAATTTAAATGATTCTTCTAAAACCTCAGGTAAGGTTTGCGAAATATTTTTACTGGGTATGGACGACATTTACTCTGTTATCTGATTTTTGTTTCTCTTTGGTCTTGCCGAGTGAGGACGTTTAGCCTTGGAGCGTAGAAGTGAGTTTGTTGTCTAGACTCTTTTATTTTGCCAAGTTTGTTGGCATTTTAGTGTGTCCTTGAAGGCAAGTTGTAATAAATTTAAATGGACTTAAGTTCACTATTTAGATAACTCTGATATTAATGTTTAATTCGGTTTAGTTTGTTTATTAAGCTCCTTTGATGCCTAGTATTTTCTTTTTGCTTAGCATTTATTCCTTAGCGATAAATGTTGCAGTTGCGCCCTTGAGTTTGTGACGGTTCAGTGGTGTCGAGTCGTGTATAGCGACGTTGATAGTTTTCAGAAAATCGTTGTAAATTCGAGGGTGTTACACTAACCCACCTTCTAGCCCATCTCTCCCTTATGAAGTCTTTGAACCTGATGATGTTGAAGAAGGCCAACTCACTCACCACCACTCAAATATCACTCTTCTAGCCCATAACTCTGCCCCATTAATAATATAATTAAAGCCCATACAACTATTAAGTCATGAGCCACAATCCTTTCAATCTTGTAATTCATCTCTACAATATTCTGCTCTTAAACCAGACCCAAGCACCACAAAATAACCAGCCACTTCTCCCCTCCTGTAATCTTGATGAAATCCCACAATCTACTGGCCAACCCGAACCCTTTTCTAGCCACTTCAATCGTCTCTCTCTCAAAAGGAAATTGTCTTATGTTGAATAACAGAGTTCCCCTGATAGGATGGTGAAGGCCAAAATCCATCCACATGAGATTTTCACTGCTAAAGGAATTGTTTTTAGAGAGAGGTATAAGAGGACTGACAACAAGAAAGTTGTAGATAAGACAAAAGGAAAAGCTAAACTGACTTCTCATAGGAAAAGAATTTCTGAGTTACATCCTCTGTGTCAAAATGATTATGATTTTCTTATGCAACAATTTGAGAATGAAACTGAAGAGAAAGCTAAAACGGGCAATTTAAGGCCCTCAAGGGCCCAATGATAGCACTGTATTGGAATTGTTGGGGCCTCGTCCGACCCGTGTCACTGCTCCATATCAAGGCCCTTATCCGGAATCCCAATTCGAAAGTTATTTTCTTAGCTACGACAATGGTAGTTTCTGATAGTTCTAAATTCATTTTGAGAAATTTGGGATTTGCGTTTTTGGAGGCCACTTCCTCTGCTAGACTGTCAAGGGGTACAGCTTTTATGGTTTGATTGGGTGTTGTTATGAAACCCATATTTTTATTGGATCAGATTTCATGTATCAAGATCAATGTGAACCACCTACCTAGATTGGGTATTATCTTTTGTGTACCGAGCCCCAAGTCACCATAACCCTTTGGCCTTTTGGGAAGCTCCTTTGGATATTTTCAATTCCATCTTGCTTCCCATTGCATGATGGGAGACTTCAATGACATGCTGGATAAAAGTGAAAAATGTGGATGGGAAACCGTGTAATAAAAATCAAGCTGGAGGTTTACAAAGCTTAATGAATGGCCTTATTGTAGTTAAAGAGCGGTTCGATAGGGGAATTTGTAATATTGAATGGATAAATCTTTTTCCTAAAACAGTTATCCATCACTTGCCAATTTTTGTTTCTGACCATGGATCCATTTTACTGAACACAAGTGGGGAGAACCTGAGAGGGCCTCACCCTTTCCGTTTCGCGACTATGTGGATTAGATACGAGGCAAGTAAGGAAGTGGTTCATGGGGCTTGGAGTATTGAGATACTTGGGTCAATGGGATACAAAGTTAAACACAAGATGAAGGCCACTAAGTTTGCTTTGAAAAAATGGAATCGTGAAAGTTTTGGGAATGTACAGGAGAATATTCGCCAGATTACACTAGCTATTGATGATCTTCAGAGGAAGACGGATAAGGAGAGCAACATGGAGAAAAGATGTCTTTATGCTAGATTGATTGAGCTCTATAAGATGGAGGTGATTATGACTCGGTGTTATTCTTTAGAGATGGAGATAGGAATACACGCTTTTTCCATCTGGCTATGGTGATACGAAGAAGAAGGAATTTCATTTATGCACTCAAACTGAAGGATGGTGATTGGGCTTATGATAGGCAAAGCATCAGTTCAAAGTTTGTCAGCTACTTCAATAAATTATTCAAGTCTGATAATCCTAACCTCCCCGAGGATCTTGAAGACCTCTTCCCCCATGTATTGATTTTTGCTATGACCTGCTATGTGCAACTCCAACTGAAGAAGAGATCCTTGCTATTATAAAGTCTTTGGCCCCAACAAAAGCTCCCGGGCCAGATGCATTCCCAGCCCTATTATTTCAACACTACTGGATTACAGTCAAAGAAGATATTGTCAAGTTGGTACATAATTTTTTTTCACTCTGGTTTCTTGCTCAACGACTTGAACCACACGAATATCACTCTTATCCCCAAAAATAATGATGTGATTGCTGTTAACGATTTCCGTCCTATATCATTGTGTAATGTTGTATATGAGATTATCTCAAAACTAATTGCGTGCAGGTTGAAACCTGTACTTGATGTAATTGTGAGTCCTTTTCAAGCGACTTTTGTCCCAGAATGTGAAATTCTAACACTATGAAGAAGAAGACGGGGAAACATGGTCTTATGGCTTTTAAGGTCGATATGACGAAGGCTTATAAAAAGATTGAATGGGGCTTCCTCCTCTTGATCTTGAGTAATTTGGGTTTTGTGATAAATTTGTGCAACTTATTGAGCAATGTATAAGCACCACATCCTTCTCTATCAACATGAATGAGATTCCTCATGAGCACATCATTCCGAGTCGGGGACTCCGACAAGGGGATCCTCTCTCCCCTTTCTTGTTTGTTTTGGTGATGGAGGGAATGTCTAGTTTGTTCAACACATGTTTAGCTGGTGAGAATGAAGGGCTAAAAGGCATTATGATTGACACGTAATCGGAGGGTATCATACATCTCTTATTTGCAGACGACCTTGTCAATTTGGGCAAGCTAATGAAAAATGTGCTGTAGCTATTGATGAAATACTGAATAAGATCGAGGGTCAGAGTGGCTTGGGAGTTAACAAAAGCCAAATCTAGAATCTACTTCAGTCCTAATACTAAACCTCGTATAAGAGGGAGACTCAAATGGATCTTAAGCTTTGCTTCAATGGATAAACAGACTGTCTATTTGGAACTTCCCTTTTCATATCGAAAGGGAAGAATTTAAGGTTTAGTTACCTTATGGAGAGAATGATCAACCAACAAGCTCAAATCATGAAAAGCTAAGGCTTTATCATATGCTGGTCGCACTACGTTGATACAAGGAGTAGCCGCCTCCATACCTTCTTATGCTATGGCAACCAACGAACTGGGAGTGAATATTTGCAAGAAGATGGATGGGCTCATGAGAGACTTTTGGTGGGGTAAGAATGAAGAAAGGAAAGGTGTGTATCTCAAGGCTTGAAAGTCACTTTGCTCTTCGAAAAGTTGGGGAGGACTTGGGCTAAGAAAAATGCAAGATTTCAACACGGCACTCCATTCTAAGATGGCCTGGAATATGTTCGCCAACTCCGACAAATTGTGGGGTTAAGTTACTTCTTGGTAAATATTGTAGACGACATGATTTCCTTCATGTGGATCCTCATATCACAGAGTCCCCCCCCCAGTGGAGAGAAATACTCCATAATGTTGATTTAATCAAGAAATTAATGAGGTTGTTACCTGGTGGGTAATGGACGGAGTATTGGAGTTTGGCACGATCAATGGGTGCCCAATTTGGCTGGCTTTATTCCGAAAGTACGAGAGGATGCAAGTATCTCCGTCTTTAAAGTAGCAGATTGTATGGTGGATGGCAGCTGGAATATTGATTTAATTAGAGATCAATTTGATGAGGAATCCGCGAATGCTATTATGAATATTCCCACAAGCAATTATCTTGATGGAGGATGATAAACTTATTGATGACAATATGGGTTTTACTGAAGGTGCATAATGATGTCGTTCCTAACCCCAGGGAGACATTCGCCTTGATTTCCAAGCGCTGGCTGGATGGGATCACTTGTGAGTTGTGACGAGAATACATGTACTGATCAAAATGGAGGTGATCCCCTTACTTCTATTTCTGGAAATTGAATGGAACTAGCTTTGTTGTGGATGCGACTATTGGACATGATTACTCTGTTGCTGCTTGGGTTAGAATTGATTCTAGTGGTACGTTTGTGGAAGGGGAAGTTGTGAAGGTGAAGTCAATCACCCCCTTTGTTGTTGAAGCCAAGGCGATTTGGCTTGCAATCTCAGCCATGGACCAAGACAATTTTCGTGGGGGTTTTATTGCCAATGATGCTCAAACGGTGGTGGACGATATCGTTCGTGGGCCTCTGTACCCCTGGAGATCTGCTCACATTCTTAGCTGTATTTCTGTTATTCAAACTACTTTGGCTACCTCCATTGTATTTACTCCTAGATGTAATGTGGTGCTAGCACATAATTTCGCTAAGTGGGCATTAATCTCATGTGTTGAATGTCGTTTTGCATATGAGGTTTTGCCAACTTGGGTCACTGATGCTTTGTAACTTGGTTCGGAGTATTAATATATTGATGGTGTGTTGGTGTCGGATTAGCAAAAAAAAAACAACTAAATATGGTTTTTGGAGTGTTACAGTTTATTTCGAAGCTTACTGAAGTGGGTGCCTAAGATTCATAAAGGTCAACATTGGGTTGTTACTATGTGTTCTTGGGTAATAATCTCGCGTTGTTCGTTTAAGAGACAAGGTATAATATCTTGATTTAGTGTTGAAGCTGAATATTACGGTGTTGCTAGCTTGAAAACATATAATTTGAGTTTCATTGTCTGCTTTACTCACGCCACACACGTAGATTGTGACAATATAAACCTTATCAACATCAGCAGATGAAATACATAGAGATTGATACCATTTTGTTTGCGAACAGTTGTATTAGGTCATGCACGGTCTTCACGTCCCTTCCTCCTTTTAGTATGCATATATCATCACCCAAGTTCAACCAAAAGTAACACTTTTTATTCAAAATGTAACCTTTTTTTGAGTTCAAAAATAACACTTTTCGTTCAAAATGTAACCGTCGTCTTACGATAAGACCATTTTATATAAGTTTGTGTATTAATGCAAATACATTCAATAAAATGATTTTGAATTATTGAGAAGGAGAGAAGGCATGGGATGGAAGGACAGGGGGAAGGAGGGAGGGAGAAGGAGAGTGACATCCCGACAGGGCAAGACACAACAAGGGGAGGTTGTCAGGTCAATTTAGTCCTAAATTGGAGGAGATAATAAGTGAACACTAACCATTACTGAGAAGTACTACTCTCTATACATCTCTATTGTGAGCCTTTTTTTGGTTCCTTTTTTCCTTTTCTTATTAAGGCCAGTGAGGAGAGAGAAAGAGAGAGAGTACACAGAAATAATTCTCGACAGTGTCCAACTGGGTAAGTAAGGTAGTAATTGACAAGAAAAAGAAGCAGCAGAACACCCAGTCTCAGTCTCAGTCTCAGTCTCAGTCTCAGGCCCAGAAGCTCACGGTCAGTGACTCAGTTGTGAGTCTTGTGACACTGATTTCACCGCAGCTTGCTTAACAATAACACACACACACAAACAACACACTGCTCTGCTCTCAGTTTCACTGCCCAAATCCAATATGGGCAACTGTGGCACCAGAGAAGAATCTGCCGTTGTTTCTAATACTCAAGGTCACTCTCTCTCTCCTCTTTTTCCCACTTCACTCTCTCTCTCTCTTCAGATCTAGAAAAAAAATCCCACTTTCTATTTCTGTCATCTTACTTTACATGATTTTGATTCTTCATTTTCATGTTGTATTTGTTTACTTGTGCTTGGAAAATGTAGATGGGTATAGTGTGCATGTCTATGATTGTTTGTTTTGTTAAAATTGGTTGATAATGATGATAATAGCTTCTGGGTAGTTAATTAATTTGTTAATTGAAATGATTGGCAGTTCAGCAGCTCCATAATCAAATGCTAACACCTTCACATTCAGAAAAGAAGCAAAATTGGCACAGTAGGTCTATTTCAGATCTGAGCAGTGATCCTTCATCAACCCCTAGAACAATGGAAGACTCTAGAAACAATGTGGGACTATACACTGATGTTATTGCCTTTACTCTCTACGAGCTCGAAACCATCACTAAGAGCTTCCGTTCGGACTATATTCTCGGTGAAGGCGGGTTTGGTACTGTCTATAAGGGTTACATTGATGAGAATGTTCGTGTTGGACTTAAATCTCTTCCTGTTGCTGTTAAGGTTCTCAACAAGGAAGGGCTTCAGGGCCACAGGGAATGGCTTGTATGTCTCATTTATGCCTTTTTCCTGTAATTTATACATGGATTCTATTCATATTGTTTCTCTGACTCTCTTTTTCACATGTTCAGACTGAAGTCAATTTTCTCGGCCAGCTTAGGCATCCTAATCTGGTTAAGCTGATTGGTTATTGCTGTGAGGATGACCACCGCTTGCTCGTTTACGAGTTCATGTTTCGAGGAAGCCTTGAAAATCACTTGTTTCGAAGTATGTATTCACTTTTTGCACTTCGCTACCAAATTGTTGCTTGTAGCTTTCAGTGTACGATTATCAAATGCTTTATGTCAAATTTCACACTTAACTGAAGTAGGGTTGATTTGTGATGTTCACTATCATGCAGTGGAGAACCTTAAGAATAGTGTATGTAGACTTGGGAGTAATGTTACCTCGACTTCAACTGTTAGTATTCAACAGCCACTCTTGCACCATTTTTATACTACCTATGTCGGTATGATAGCTATAAGAAGTTCTGTCAGCCTCTATTCTATTTGTCTACTCTTGTTCATTGGACTGAACAGGCAATGAAAGCCCAAGTCTTTACCCTGTGAAACATCTAAAAGACTGTTGTTCATATGCTTCTATTGGTGGGCATATGATAAGAGATGTAAGTAATTGAATGTGTTTTTCCACCTATGACTTGTACATCAGTTATGAAAGACGCTTGTACAAAATGCCTTTACATGTCTTTGTCATCATTCTTAAAGGAGAAGTTTACTAGTGCCCAATACTACATGTGATTGTTGTTGCTTCTATTGAGTTAGTCTTTAGGTAATGATAGAAGGGAAGAGCAGCATTGCCCTACCACGACAGTCGACAGTTACTAATAAATTCATTTCCAGTTTGAGTTAAATCTTCATCTCAAGTGCAAACTTGAAGCTACCATTATAATTTTTCACCTTTGTCCTGACTCCTGAAGTTACCTCACCTTTGACGTGAGGGAATATCCTTGATAAGTAGAATTTTGTCCATCGATTGGGCCCTCTCTCACTCTCTCTATCTCACACACACACACACACATTCATGTTTAATCCTCACCTCAATTTCCTCTTCCCATAGAACTTAGTTACCCTTTCCCCCCTCTTTTCCTCATCAGTGAAAGGTAATTTGACTAGTATGGTGGTCTATTAATGATGCTGTGGAAGAAGTTTCTCATACATGAAGACTCTTTTCAGCCTTGACCAGCCTTAACCGTTTGAGGCTCCATAGTTTTTGCTCCCACGTAGCTGAAAGCTATGCTTTCTAGAGAGCTTTGCTTCATGTTTTCTCCATTAGCAATATGCCCTACTACGATTGTTTCGTAGTCGACCTCACTAACACTGGCAGGCTGCTTCATTGTTTCAATGTAACACTTGCCAGAAGTAATTTGACACTCACCACACATGCATCGATAAGCTTCCTAGGGTATCATTATTGCTCTTTCGCCTCATCGGTCATGACTCATGAGCATGTTTCTGAATATGACCGAGAGTTAGGTTGGCTACCCTTGATTCAAAGTTGAGTCACGTCCCATGAGCTTACCTCATGTGCACACTTCACTATCCTTATCCTTGACTTGAGTGCTCCTCAAGTAGTGCTCCTTCCACCTTAGTGGCCCAGGAGTCACGATAAGCAGCTCCAGAGTCTAGAGTAGCTTGCATGCATGTCAGACCTCAAGTATTCACCTTAAGAAGCTCCTCAAGTATTGTTCCATCCACCTTAGTGGTCCAGGAGTCATGGCAAGCAGCTCCAGAGTCTAGAGTACCTCGCAGGCATGTCAAACCTCAAGTATTGACCTTAAGCAGCAATCTGTTCACCATAGTAGTTGCTGCTCATGCTAGCTCCCATGTAGCTCATAGAAAGACCAATTCATGAGCATGTTCCTTGAAATTGCTATCACCGAGCAGGCAACCTTCCTGTGATACCATTCATCTATGTGAATGTAGCGTTCCCCTCTTCCCCCTCTCTCTAGTGGCCAGATAAAATATATCTTCTAAGCTCTAATTGTACGTAGATCTTGATAAAGCAGCAAGAGATTAATCCTATAGCACAAAGGTTTGGACAAATGCTCTTTGCATAGTTCACTTCGTTTGATTCTGGCTAAAGTATTTGGTGTGAAATCTACTATGTAGAATGTCCAAAATTAAATTGCATTTATATTGGAGGTTCTTTTAGTGTTCTTTTGGAATGTGGTTAATCATCATTGCACTATTTTGTGACAATGTTATGCTACCCTAGTGCTCTTCTTCTTTGACATGACTTCCGTACTGTTGGTGCAATCTCTCCCTCCCCTTTTCCACAACAATAAATGTAAGCTCAAGTTGTTTGGGCTTTTGCTGAGGCTACAGAGGCAGCAGTTCCATTATCGTGGTCAACAAGGATGATGATTGCCCTTGGAGCAGCCAAAGGACTCGCCTTCCTTCACAATGCAGAAAGGCCTGTTATATACCGGGATTTCAAGACATCCAATATACTCCTGGACTCTGTATGTCTACTTTATTAGCAGTTGATATTCTCTTTATTTATTTGGATAGAAAAGCAAATGCAAAGCAATTATATGGAAGAGGAAGCTTTCTGCAGGCTAAACTGAAATGTTGCATCCATGTAAGCTACAGGCAACATATTAATATCCCACCCCCGCGCCTCATTCTAAATGTTGACTTATTAAGCATGATAATGGAAGAAACAATAATTCTTAGCCAATATGTAAAATGTAGCCTGTGTACTTGCCTAGATATATAAGAAACAAGCTACCGTACCATACCATACCATACCATACATCAGCCCAATTGACTCACAAGACTCCCGCTTAGGTCTGGGGGGAGGGTTAAGATGAACATAACCTAGGCCTTTTGATTGCAGAGATGTTGTTTCCGTCACAAATGTAATTTGATAAAATGACTAAACAACGACCAAAATCGACAGCACAGATTTGAAGCTCACTGATGGCATTTAACAATAAATTCTGCCATACCATTACCACAGTGCAACCTTGCTCTTGTTGTATTGGAACCTTGATTCAAAAGACATGAGAGTCCTGCCTCATAAGTCATAATACATAAGAAACTATGCACATGGTGAGAAAACATTTTGATAATAGGCCATTGGACTCCAAGTAAAGAAATTGCTGGAATGACTCTTTCATTTCTTTGCGATATGAATGTAGTAAATACTTGAATCAAACTAGAGAGTTAAGTTACCCTATCAACTACGACAAACAACAAGAAGAACGACATATTCCGTTGTTGATTGTGCTAAGAGTGAGATTTACGGAGTTCAAGGGCATGCGACCTTGTTACCTGAGGCAACTTCTCGTTAAATGAGCGCTATCAAAAAGTCAAATATACCCCTTGAGTTCATTGCTACCCTTGCGTCCTCTCTAGTACCCTAGTGGTACTGGTGATAGATTGATGCAGGTATGGAGCGGGAGGTTTTAAGTTCTTTTGGGATTTAGAAGGTTTTCAAGCAAATTGAATTTTCTAAATTTAGAATTCTTTTGCTTAGAGGCTGAAAGTGATCCTGGCACTTTTTGAAATATCTTTGTCACTAATTAAGACCCAGATTCGAGCTTAAGAAGCACACAATCAGTTCCTACTCAAGGTAGTAAACACTTGTAACTTGTGTAAGGACCAAGGGGCTTTACTCCGATGTTGTAAATTAGAAAACAGAAATCAAAAGGGATATGGATCTTGTTAGTTAGGATATGGCAAACCAAGTAAATTAAGAACTAATGAGATCCCTCAGAATGAATTACTCATATATCCACTTCGCTTTCCAGCCTGCAAGAAATGCTAAGACAACTCATCCTTGTAGGAATAGAGATCCACATTGATAATGCTACCTGGTTTGGATACTTGAGAGGGTTTGGCTCTCAACCTGAGCTGTATTTTGTCAAATATCCTTGTAGGAATAGAGCTCCACACTGATAATGCTACCTGGTTTGGACACTTGAGAGGGTTTGGCTCTCAACCTGAGCTGTATTTTGTCAAATATGTTTTCTGCATTACATAATCAGCATATAGTGTAGATAGACTTTACTAGGAAAGCTCAAGCGAAGCAAATAGAAAAAGATTCGTAACTGAAATGCTCTGAAAATACAGTGGATATTAACCCTGAGGGGTAAGCTCAGCGGGTAAGACTTCTGAGATTTATTCCAGAGGTCCAGGTTCGAGACCCCTCAAGGCCACTGGATTCTTTCATGGTCGTTAACTTCAAGACCCATGGGATTAGTCAAGCAAATCTTGGATGTCCATGCTGTCTAAAAAACAAAATTAAATTTACTCTGTTGTACAAAAACTCTCATGAGGTTAAGTTTCTTGTTCCAGGAACCTTTGGAACTCAAGGAAACTCAAGGAAACATCTATTTTATACAATCATCAACTTTCCCAGTGATTGAACTCTAAGATTCCTAAAATTATCTTTACCTTCTATTAATTTCTTTAAATATTGCCCAAATTAGCTTACAGTTAGCCTACAACCATGGGTTCGAGAGTATTTCAGTCGAGATGGATAATATCAGTTTTCAATAGCCTTCAATCTTGTTGTAGATGGTTTTTCTGTTTTCTTATTATTTAATAATAGGTAATATTCTTGCTTTCAAGTCCAAGTTTAGGAATGTAGTGTGGTTCTTTACAACTAGAGAAGGCAATAATGTGGCTCATGAGCTTGCACATGTGCGACCGTGGGATGTAGGCTGTCGTTTTCGGGATGGGAATCTCCTAATTCTTGTTGCTTTAGCTATCTAGAAGGACATTGAGTTATTAATGGATAACTCTTTGCCGTGTTTTGGCTTTTAGTTAAAAAACGATAATAATGAGAAAGAACATGCTCAACCCGTCTAAGCCACTTCCCAATTTTCCACAAAGTTGGGTTGAGCATGTTCAATCCACCCTGATGCTCTAGTGAGGACGTGGGAAAGGATCACTATGAGAGATAGTAACAAAAGAAGAGGTAGACTGGGCTAAGCAAGAGATGGCTTATGTAGAGCTCACCGAGGACATGACCATTCATAGGAACTTGTGGAGCTCTAGGATTTGCAGGAAAGGTCGGCTTTGAGCATCGGGTCCATAATAGACCCCGGGTTGTAATGATGTATTTGGAGAAAAATGTGGGAAAGGGGACCAGCGAGAAAGAGAAATGCCCGCTGGAAACACTTGACCCAACCCGGTATGAAGTTACGGAGAGAAACCCAAATCCTCGTCTAATACGGACCTAATTTGACCAGTATAAAATTCATGTTGCCAAATATTTTAGCTTTGCAATTTTACATAGTTTAGAATTAACGTATGTGCTCTTTGCCTCCTTGTAGGATTATACAACAAAGCTTTCTGATTTTGGACTTGCAAAAGCTGGACCTCAGGGTGATGAAACCCATGTGTCAACTCGTGTTATGGGCACCTATGGATATGCTGCTCCTGAATATGTGATGACTGGTACGTGTTCTGCATTGCTCAAGCAGCCTATGAAATAATAGGCTGCAGTCATTCTTCTTTTGCTGAAGGCACATTGTCTTGTACGCTGGGTTTTTAATGCTTCTAGTTTGGTCTGTAATAGTAATTGCTGTCTATAGTTGCATAGACTCCCGCCTAGGACAGGGTTTGCATATTTAAATTTACTCAGTCTTCCGCCTGTTGAGGCTGTTTCTGACTAGATGTTGCAATAGATCGCCTGTCTATACTTACTGAACTTAGGCATCTTGAATCGTGGTGGGAGTTTGATTTCACTTATTGAACCTGCCCTGAGATGAAGATATACCCACAGACAGAGCGGAATCTATCTGAGTACATGGACAAATGACCCTCTGTTCCAACTTTGTCCTCAACTAGTCGGACTTCACACAAACAAGAAGCACAAAATACAACTAATAAGCCCTTTGAACTGTCCATTATAATCTGAAGCTGGATTTTTCCAACAGAGACTCAGGAAATGGATGTTGAAATCTCTTCTATTTGGTGTATGAGGAAAAGAAGAAGAAGGTGGAGAGAGTTCAGCCATTGGCTTCTTCCATATAATGTGATGGTAGAAATGGCATGGTTTGGCGGTAGGAAGGGTAGCAACTACCAATGAAGGTTCTTAGTTAGATTGTTCAAAGGGTTTGTGGGTCCTTCAAATCTCCATTGTCCAGTTGCGTGGAGATAGGTGTTCTGAACATGGTTGTCATCATCAATATGTGTAATTAAACACCTATCCTGCTCAGACTCAGTCACCAGTCTGACGTGGAATTGGCTAGAACTTAGGGTGCTGGTTGTAAGGCATGTCTGAACCCAGTGCATCTTTTAAATTGGCAATGTTCCACCGGCTAGCAAGTGTTCTTGCCACTGGAAAACATTGATTTTGCAAATTTGTTTGAAAACCTGGCAACTCATGGGAGTGTTATTGTTTTTATCCAGAAATGGAACAAAAAAGCACAAGTAATCTTAGAGGGAATTTTGAATAAACTAACTGCAGCATATCTCAAATTTTTAATTTGTTTATTTGCAACTGCTGCATATCTCAAATTCTTACCTATTTTCCTATTTTCTATCTTTATCAGTGTATTAGGCTCAACTGTGGTGCAGTGATCTTACTTAACTTGATCAAGAGTCAGCATTTTATCATTCTCATTGTATGCGTTAGTTCATTTCTTGCCTGCTTTCGAGTCTATTAGTGAGGCTTCTAACCTGATACTGTTAAATGAGCAGGTCATCTCACAGCTAGGAGTGATGTCTACAGCTTTGGAGTAGTTCTTTTGGAGCTATTAACAGGAAGGAGGTCCGTTGACAAAACAAGACCAAGTAAGGAGCAGAACTTGGTGGATTGGGCCCGGCCAAAACTCAATGACAAGAGAAAACTGTTGCAAATAATAGATCCTAGATTGGAGAGCCAGTACTCAGTACGCGCAGCACAAAAAGCCTGCAGTTTGGCATACTATTGTCTAAGCCAAAACCCAAAGGCGAGACCTTTAATGAGTGATGTGGTTGAGACTCTGGAACCTTTGCAGAGTAGTGGTGATGGCGTGAGTGAAGTATCAGCCATGTCATCCTCATCATTATCAATTTCAACCTTGCGAAGCACTCGTACTGCTCTTCCGATGAGGGCAATGCCGGAGTACAAAATGCCCCAGAGATTTGCTGGCAATATAAGCGCTGCTGCTAATTGTCGATCCCCCAATGCAAACTGTTCCCCAGGTGGCCCTGCACCTTGCCGAGTGAGATGACTACTATCTGTTTGTATTCTGTTTCTAGTGCCTTTTGTGTGCGCAACCTCTGATAGCAACGAAAGAATTGGTTGCCAAGTATGGCTGTACGTACACTACTTCTGATGTCATGTAAATGGTTGTGTTTTGATCCTAATCTATCATGCCCAGTTCTTGTTATTCCTAAGTGCTTTTAATTGTACTCCATGAGAAGAATATTACTTAATCATGCTTTTGAAGATGGCTCCCTGAGTTAAGTCTGTCTTGTAATTTCTGGTTAAAAAAGCCATATAGGCTGTGCGTATAATTGACAATCAAATACCTGCTGTCAAAAATAAATAAATAAAATCAATCACCTTTTTTTTTTTATGGAGTGGAAAAAATCAAATACCTAAGCGGATGTGAGAGGTTGTTTTTTATGCCTATTTCCCAGTTTATATGTTTCATATGAATGCAGCTTTGTATACACTAAGATACAATGGGGTCTTCACAGGGGTTGTTCTCAGTACCACAGATGACCTACAGCTTGAGCTCCTCTCCTATTGTGACTCAGACTGGGGATCATGTCCTACTTTCCGGAGATCAGTCAGTGACTATGTTATCATGCTTTGTGGTAGTTTCATTTCATGGAAATCTAAGAAACAGCCTACTGCCTCGCTCTCTTCTGCAGAAGCAGAATACAGGTCTATAAAGAGAGTCACTTCTAAATCTTCCTAGGTTACAAGACTCTTAATTGACTTCCATGTCCCCAAGGTTGTTCATGTGCCTTTGAAATCAGATAGTCAAGCAACTATACATATAGCAAAGGACCCTGTCTTCCATGAGCGCACAAAACATATAGACCTTGATTGCCATTTTGTCAAAGAAAAGTTACAGCAAGATTTGATCGGTCTCAGTTATGTGCCTACGTAGGATCAATTGGCTAACTTCTTCACTAAAGGTCTACCTAGCAAGCAACATCAATTCTTAGTTCTCAAGCTGAGTGTTTTATCTCACCCTCCAGCTTAAGGGGGTGTTTACATATAGCTATTCCTAGGGTTAATCCTATTACAGCACCATTAGTTGGTTAGATAGTTTGTTATAGCTGCGATGTAAGCAATAGTTTGTTAGAATTGTGTTACGGTTTTATTACTACACTCTAGTGTAAGAACCAACTGATGTAATAATCACATACATTCTATTATGATCAATATTGAGAACCCAAGAGGTTTAGGATCAAAAAATAAACTTCATCCATTCCAAATTAAGTTTCATGTTTGACTTTTTGAGTCAAACTTTACAAAACTTGACTATTGATTTGTGGAAAAAAATAAAAATATTTACATATCAAAATACCATTCTTATTTTTTTTAATTGTACTTTCACAATATCAACTTTTTATAATTTTGATATTAATATAACTATAGTTATTGATGTTCAAAGTGTTGTCTAGTAGACTGTGCAAAAAGAAATAGGAAACTCAATTTGGAACAAAGGGACTATATATATTCTTCGGCTCCAGAAACACGAATGGTTGAGAGCCTTGTTTTCGGCAAACTTATGAGTAACACAAATGCACTGGATGAAAGTGAGGGTCAAACTTTATGGTTTAGCTAAAGTTTCTCCGAAACAAAACTCTTCACCAACATAACGTTTAGACTAATCAGAATGGAACAATGGAGTATATCATAAAAATGAATAATAAATTCTCTTTGCCGGCTTCAATGCTACAAACACGAATGGCCAACTATATATGTTGCCATATCTGCCTGTCTATAACATCTCTTAAATCTGCCCCAACATACTCTATAAGTTCGATCACTATTTGCGAAGTTCTCTCAACCACCCTTAGCTCTCAGAATGATTAAAAAAAATAGATTTTTCAAGCAATCGTGATTTTTTTTTCTCAAAAAAGTGGGATGAGGAGATTGATTTAACTTAACAAAACAACAATACACATGATTGATTTTCCATCACATCACAACTCTCAGAATTTTATAATGCAGTTATCCATTTTTGAAGAAAGCCATTGTAATTGCGGTGATCGATGAATCATAAGAACTACTCACTCCAGCAGAGATCAAATAACTATGTATTCCTCGCTATTTAGCTTGTTTGTATTCTATAATGGCGGTGTGATATCAGTGTGCCATTTTCTTCTCTCTTTCTATTCTTTATTTTATTTTATTTTTTGCCAAATTTCTCCACCCGAGATACTTATGTGTACCAGTTTAATCTATATAATAAACGGGCTTTCAAACATAAAAATCTGTGTCCCCGCTCTTTATGTTTTTGAAACTATATCAAAATTTTCTCTTTAAGCTAGTCACTTAAGCTAATTAGTTAATTACTCCAATTTGACAATTCAACAAAGCTTTATGGTTAGGAGAAAACCTTATTACAACTCTATTGGACTTCTCCAACATCAAACGATATATGGGTGTTGTGAAAGTTGGAGGAATAGCTCGATTGATAGTGAAATGCACTGACGGATCCAAGTCTTGCCAAGTGGATTCCATGAAATTCAATTGGGCCTTTTTTTTTTGAATTTCCTTTGAAAAAATTATTAATATAATATTTGAGAAATGTAATGTGTATTAGAAGAGGGTACATCCACTTCAGCTCTGAATTCGCCATTGTCATTGCCAGTGGTGATTGTGAAAAGAATTTGGAATTTTTTACCCTCGTGTATTTTGTCTGCCAATCATTACTCATCTCCCAACTCTCTGGCCTCTTCCCGTTGAAAGTTCCTCCATTCGACGATAGTTAGGCAGGCCAGAAGTCGTCCGGTATACAGACACCCAATTCAAATCATTTTGTATAATCTGCAATCGCAACAATTCAAAGTGCAGAATATATGAAAAATTCGGCCCAAATTATTTAGTGGGCTCTTGAGGTTGATAGTTATTCTCCGCACTACCAGTCCCTCTATTTCGAGAGCGAGTTTGTAAGTCTTTCCCTTCTCATTCAACCTAAAATGGATTTTTGAAGCGGTCTTAATCCCTAGTTGATGCACTTCGATGTCAGCAATGGAATTGATCCCCATTACCACCCTTTCGAAGTAGGTGAGTCTGCTGATCACCACTGACTCCACTTGTTTTGCCATGAATCTTCGAAAAATGTGGCATTTGTTGGAGGTATGCATTGTGTTCATGTGCCATTTGCACATGCTGTCGAGGCTCACCTCTTTTCCCTTAAGAAAGGTATGAATATCTTAATCAATAAATCAGTAGAACAATAAAGTAGGATATGGTTAGGATAGTGAGTGGTATATAAAATCAGATAGAAGATCCGCATTGTCTTGTCCCAACTCGAGGGTCAATGATTTTTTTTTTAATTAATTTCCAGCGACGTAACCTGATGATTCCATTACATCCGCTGTTGAATACAATGACGTACTCCATTAAATCCATCACTAAGTTCATAGGTGTATCAAAAATCCACAATTATTTTTCTCAATGTCCATAAAATTGGCCATGGGTCATCGATCAATTCCGTCGTCATGGATCAATTTGTGATGGAAAAATGACTATCACATGGGCATAAATTCGCATGCATTTCAAGTTTTTTTATTGAATAGACAACTAACTTGACCTCTAATCTGGTTCAATCCAAAAATCAATACAGACTATCAAAATAAACCGGAGAATGATAAGTTGACCCTATGGCTTAGCAACCCCACATGAATAATCAAAGTATTTAATAGGGGAATCTCACACCTATTCTTTAATTTGAATTCAAATTATTGTGGGGACTCTGACAAAATTATCCAATAAAATTGTAGGGTGCTAACCCATAGAATCAACCAAATATTTTAGTTTTTACTGACCAATTTTCTTTATTATTTTGGAAGTCAAATTTATTTTTCCCAAGTACTTTTATATTTAAAATATTGAAAACCAATGATTAAATATAACATACAACAACCCAATCGATATGTTGGTCAGATTTGGTTAACCAATATTTCAATTCGGCAATTTCGTGAACCGTAAACGGAAAAGCAGGTTAATCGATATTTGGTTAACCGATTTTTCGATTCGGTTATAAGGTTAATCGAAAATCGTTTATTATATATTTTTTCAATATAATTTGCTACTTTTAGATATTTAAAAAAGAGAAGCTAAATTTTAGATTTACATTCAATAAAACATAATCAAAAGTCAAAACAATAAAGACATATAGTAAGAATGCGTTTTTTAGTTATTAGGTTATATATCAACTTTTTTTTTAAATATTGAATAAAAATATAATAAAAAATGCTTTAAATATTCTTTATTGGTTTTTCGGTTAACCGAATCCCAAAAAATCGTGAACCGAAATCAAATCGAGACACCGATAAAATATTCAGTTCGGTTAATCAAACCGCTTTAAACGGAAAATATAGGTACAGTTAACCAAATTTTCGGTGCAGCTTTTAAGTTTTACGGTTCGATTTTCCTATTAAGGTTTCGAACACCCTGTGATACCCTAATATTTTCTATAATTATTATATTGATTTATAAATGATTTAAAAGTAGTTTCAGAGAATAAATTGTATTTATATTCAAGGATTCGATTTATTCAATTAAAGCCATAATAATATTAATTATTATTATGGGTCTTTCATAAATTGCACTTATTAATTTTGAGGAGTTTAACTAAAATGTTTTATATATGAATAAGAATTATTCAAATTGTTTTAATTATTGTTAATTAGTTTTAATTAGCTATTTAAATCAGAAAATTATTAAATAAATTCTTAAACCTACTAGTCTTTGACTTGGGTTGACTGGGGGCCTATATAAGGAAAAAGATGAGACAATTGATCAGTTTTGCATAACTTATCAAACCCTCAAGCATTCTCTCCTCTCTCTCAAACTCACGCACTCTCTCTCCTTCTCTCTCCTCTCACCCGAGTTCTCTCTCTCCTCACTACTCCTCCGGCAGCCCCTCGCCGCCCCAGTTCACTGGAGACCCCTCACCGGCGGTAACCTCCCTCTCTCTTTCTCCTTCTTTCTCTTTCTCTCTTCTCCTTCACGTCTCCCCCTCCCTCTCTGTTTTGCTTTCGGTGAGTAGCTGGCGTGGCCCCATCCCCCCTGCTCTCTCTCTCTTCTTCTCTCTCTCGTTCTCTCTTTCTGTCTCTTCGCATGTCTCTCTCTCTCTCTCCTCCTCGCCGGAGCACCGACGACCACCACCACCGGCCATGGTGGCCAGTGGGTGGTGGTGGTGGTTATGGGTCGAGTTATGGGTCCCATGCATGGGTACCCGTGACCTAGACCTAGTTTTGAAGTTAGGGTTTCATTTTTTTATTTTTCGTAATTATTAATTCGATTTTCAGTATTTTCAATTTAATGTTCTTATTTTTCTGCACTCATTCGGAATCGGAATTTGGATTTCAAGCCTAGATTGGTTGAAATAAATCAAGTAATTTAATAAAAATATCAGATTAATATTTCGTTACTATTTGTATTTTCGTATTTATTTAATATTGATTCGGTAATTGTTTTTAATTAGGACCTAACGAGAAAGCATGATTATTGCCGACCGTCGGATCATACTTACTGTTGGTAGCGTTATAGTGGTAAGCGCTCATGCCTACCTTCTTCCAAAGCCCCATCAAAACTATTTTGATGTGTTATGTGCTAATTGGAAAATTGTGGCAAATTTCGTATGCAAAGCATGATTAAATTATATCGTAGTTATTATGAAATTTCTTAAGCATGTTTACTGCTGTAAATATGAATTATAGTTAGCATGTCAATGTTATCATGTTTTGGGAATTAATTAGTCCATATGATGATTATTGGACAATTGTTGAATGGTGAATTGTTAGTATTATTATGCTATTAATTATATGCTAATTGGTATTGGTATTATTAAGTGCTAGTGAGAACCTATATATTATCGTTGAATGTCTTGGATAATTTGCGAATTTTTGAATATCATATTACCCTGCCGAAGTGCTGCCGAAATTGTGCTAGACATTACTTGTCATCATAATTGAAATTATCGTCGTTATTGAATTAAAGCATGTTTGATTCTCATCGTATTGAATTATCATTATCGTCATAATTTACTAATCATTGTCAAGAGCATGAAATGAATTAGTAAGTAGTGGTCTCGTAGAACCATAATGTCAATCAATGCAAATTATGTGAATTGAATTAAATGAGAGTAAGACTCCTAATGGATCCCTAGGAGTAGTCGAGCAATCGGGATTGCACCTAATGGTGTAGTTCAAGGGATGAGTGATTTCCAAGTTACTTATGGACACCTCACAGTGTGTATGGGATGGATCATTCCCCATTTATTAGGTCCTCTAGGCTCGTTTAATTGTACTATATGTAGTGTGCACACTAGAGTCATTAAGTCCATGGCGTGATTGTATCTTCGATGAACAGTATGGGTAATCACTGTTCTATTCACTCTCTTACATCTCTCTAATCAAGAAGGATTGTCTATGTCGTATTTCGTATGATCACTATACAAGAATTGTATGTAAAAGAATGTCGTTATGCGTATGCTTGATTATCTGCTTATATGCGTATGCAAATGCATTTCAAATATTCTTCTAAAACCTCAGGTAAGGTTTGCGAAATACTTTTACTGGGTATGGATGACGTTTATTCAGTTTATCTGATTTTTGTTTCTCTTTTGTTTCTTTTCTTTTCTTCTGTATTTTATTTCCGTCACGGAAACCAAAGTGCAGGTTTAGTTAATTGAGGACGTAGAGCTTGGAAGGTAGAGTTGGCGTCGGATTTTTAGAACTGTTTCTGTTTAGTTTAGATCGTTGGGATTTTTATTGGAAAAAGCCCTTTGAAAGCAAGTTGTAATAAATTGGTGTAATGATTTTAGCTCACTATATAGACAACTTTGATATTAACTGTTAGTTTGTTTAGTTCCTTAGAAGCTCCTTTTAATGCCTAGTCTTTCTTTCTGCTTAGCATTTACTCCTTAGTGATAAATGTTGCAGTAGCTACCCTCGGGTTTGGGACGGTTCAGCGGTGTCGAGTCGTGCACAGCGACATCGATAGTTTCCAGGAAGTCGTTGCGAATTCGAGGGTGTTACAGATAGTATCAGAGCCCTAGGTTTAAAAATGTTGCTTAGGATTAATTAATGAATTAATAAAGATTAGTTTCATTTTGGGAAAAATAAAATATAATTAAAGCCGTTGAGCGTAGTAGTCCTAGAAGATAGGGATTATTTGAAATCACTTTGCTTGTGATTTATAAAGTTCTTATTGTTTGATTGTCTACTTGTAGATGGTAAGGACAAGATTTACTACGTGGATGACGACTGCACACCAAAGGGCACGCGCCCTAACTCATCGTGCACAACCAGTAGATTATGTCACTTCATCGGATAGCGAATCAACCGGAAACGATGCGAACGTGCGCCATGAGGCCGCGCAGGACTGCGCTGCGCACGAGGAGGTCGCGCGCGAAGAGGCCACACGCCCCGCGCTGATTGCCGCGCCTGTACCCACGCCTGCTACCACCCCACCGGCCGTACACGCTACACTTGTAGATGACAAGGAAGATCCCTCCGAGTCCGAGCCTGAGTATACACCACCAGAAGAGAATGATGATATGCCTGACTTGGAAAATATTGGTGCCGAAAGCGACAACAACATTGCACCTACTGCTGCACCTATTCCTGCTGCAAGTTGGTCTCCTCCTGTGGAGCCATTCTTTGCTACTGACGCTGAGCTCAAGGATATAGGTATCTACATACGACGTGCTTATACTACGATCGAGCGTTATCAGTACGAGAATCGCACGAGTCTACACGAAGGCTTATGGGTAGAGTTACTGCTAGCTGATCTGCCTAACATCCATCCTTGGATGGGACTCAAGGAGAAGTACGACGACGTAGTCTCCAAGAGTAGACATCTGCACGAGAAGAAGTACGGAGAAGGTACGAGATAGTCTCTCTGCTTTAGAGGCGTTGCAGCTGAGTTATGCCAAGGGCTGTTCATACGCGGGTACCCGAAATTTCGGGTATCCGAAACTGGGTATCCAAAATTTCGGATACTTGATTTTGGTATCCGAATCCGTATCCGAAATATCGGATACCCGAGTTTTGGATACCCGAAAATTCGGGTTGAAAATCAGTACTATCCGAATACCCGAAAATTTAAAATAATTTATTTATTTTGTTCATTTTGGTCACATCTAATTGGGTATCCAGAAACCCAAAATGGATACCCGAATGCTGCAGCAGAACCAACTCAAAAGAGGGAGGAGGATGGAGACATTGGAACAGTGGACCTGAAGAAGCAAGTCAGAGAAACAAAAAAAAGTGAAAACCAAACCAAAAGAAATCAGATCTACAAATAAATGAAACTGAATTTGTTAAGAAATTATCAGGCGACTGCTAAAGAATGGAGGTCGGAGATCGGTGATCGGAGAATCGAAGGGGCTTTGAGATTAGAGGTGAACGATGAGGTGAGAGAACAACAAAAAGATAGATCGAGGACTCAATATCGGAGGTCAAAGTGTGCTGCATGTTGTGGACTTGTGGGTAGTCGTGCAGGTGGTGGTTTCCTTGTTGGTGAAGAAAAGGGTGAACAAGAGAAAGGAGAGAGAAATGGGTGAGGAGTTGGAGACTAATGGATTTAGGGTTCTGGGATTTTGGCCTTTTGGCCTTTGGGTGACTGAATGTCTCAAAACTAATTGGCTAAGTTAGCATTAAAATTGCCTTTATAAATTTTGACGTTAAAAAGAAAAGGCTGGGGTTGAGAATCGAACCTGCAGCCTTTCCAATTTAAGTAGTCAGACTCAGACCACTGAGCTTCAGCTAGAACAAGTGAACTTTAGTGCATTTTATTTTATATTAATCGGATTTTCGGGTATCCGAACTATCCGAAAATTTATGAAATCACTATCTAAACCCGAATCCGAAACTTCAGATACCCGATATTCGGATACCCGAAATTTCGGGTATCCACCTTTTCGGATACTTTCGGATCGGATTTTCGGATTTTTGAGTTCTCGGATCGGATTCGGATTTTTTGAACAGCCCTAGTTATGCATGTCCGAGTTCGAATGGAAGGTGAACCATGTGCTAGTGCCTGTGCCAAAGGGCATGTGTGAAAACTGCTGGACGAAGAAACGCAAACACGCCGATGATTTTAGGAAGCGTTTCATGCCTCAGAAGTTTGGTGGATATGCTTATCCATACACGCCCTGCAAAGAGATGAAGCCTAGGAGGAAGGACGATCATGGTGATGCCCCTAGCGCGAAGAAGATGTGTGCGAGTGTTAAGTAGAACTAGATTATTGCCTTTGTAGTTTTACTTGAGTTTTATTGAACTTTTAGCTATTGTAATGGCCCTGCGTGGTCAAGTTTGATGTTGGTGTAGTTGCATAGGCAACAAATATTTATGATTGTTATTTACTTGCATTTTGTTTCATTGCAAGACTATTTAATTTGATTATATGATATCGTCGAGAATTTGTTTTATATGATCATTCTATCACATAATTGTATGGTTGACTCATAGCTTCATAATGTTATCTCGTATTGCCTAGACATGATGGGAAATCCATGTCGGAATTATGGCGAAATTTTCATTGAGCATGATCATATTAAATGTGAGCCAAAGGCTAAGCATGTATTGTATGCAATCAAATGTCATTGTTTATTGCCTACTAAATAGTATGGAGCCTCGATGTGTGAATTGGGAATGTTATTGCTTATCAATCGTGTGAGACCAATGTGTCTACTTTGTTATTGCATATCGAACTATTATGCATGAGAACTGAGAACATTCAAAGCAAGTATGTTGCTTAGACCTACAATGTAAGGTCGATATTGAAACTTATATGCTATTTGCTAAATGTCAAGAGATTGGTTTCAATTATAACCTATATCTCTCAATTAAACCTCAATTTGGGTCGAGTGTGCCAACTTTGCTGAAATGGTGATCAAACCATTGCTCTTTATGTCTCAGATTTGTTATAATGGCAATCAACGACCGACTCGCAATACTAGAAGTAGGTCTTACCAACGTGGTCGAGCACATCACGCGCCAGCTAGAGCGCCAAGAGCAAGATCACAACACGCAGAACCCTGAGACGCGCAACTCTAGGGATTTTGATGCACTCAAACCTCCGACGTTTGAAGGTGGCTCCGAGCCCACCAAGCTTGAGAACTGGATTATAGAGTTTGAAAATTTGTGCAGGGCGACTAGTCGGCCCAACAGCATGAAGGCCAACACCGCTACCTATTACATGAAGGGTGAAGCGAATAAGTGGTGGAGCGCTGTGAGAACTGAACTTGCTCGCTATTGAGAACTACGGGTGGACCGAATTCAAAGACTCTATTCGTGAAAGGTTCTATCCGAGAGTTGTTCGTCGCCAGAAGCAACGGGAATTCGAGAACATCTATCAAGGGAAGCTATCTATAGCTGAGTACGCAACAAAGTTCAACGAGCTTGCTGCTTTTGCACCTAACTTGGTGACGACCGAAGCTGAGTGTGTCGAAAGGTTTGAGGATGGTTTAAAGTGGGACATATAGCGTTTTGTTATGGAAAACTCGCTAACGTTCCAAGGATCGTACGAGAAAGCCTTGAACCAAGAGCGCGCTGTGGATCGTCGTGATTCGTTGCTCGAAAAGCATAAACTTGACGAAGGGAGTTCTTCCCAGTCACATGGCGCAGATAAGAGGCCAAGACCGAACAACGCCAATCACAACAACCAAGGTGGTAGTCAGAACCACAACAAAAACAGGAATCATGACAGTCATAGAGCTACGATCTTAGCTAGGAGGAATACGGCTTGTAGTCGCTGCAACAAGACGCATCCTGGCAAGAACTGTCGTGGCGATGTACTTCAATGCTACGAGTGCAACAAGCCTGGTCACAAAGCTTCTGAATGCTGGAGTCGTGGAAGGAACGACAATGGTCAGAACCGCGATAACAAATTCAATCGTGGTGGAAATGGAAATGGTAATCGCGGAAATGATGGTAACTACTGTGGAAATGGGAGTTACAACAACAACAACCGCAACAATACTGCTGCTCCTACTGCGAATAATCAAGCACTACTTCCTGCACCTGCCAACAACAACAACAACAGCAACAGCAATAGCAACAGCAACAGCAACACCACCACCACCAGCAGCAGCAGCAACAGCAACAGCAACAGCAACAGCAACAGCAACAACAACAACCTTCTTAGAGGGGTTAATGGAAGTGTCTATGTGCTGAACCGCAATAAAGCTAAGGCGAACCCGAATGTGATCGATGGTACTTTTCTCGTTAACTCTCAACCTGCTTTTGTTTTATTTGATAGTGGTGCAACGCATTCTGTTCTTTCTAAGAGCTTTGCATCTAAGATAGGCTTAGAACCTAGTTCTGTGTATAGTGCAAATATTAGGATGCCAGATGGGTCAATTGTTAATTGTAAAGCGTTACATGAAAAGTGTCTGATTAGGATAGCTGGTTCCGATTTGCCTGCGGATTTGATTCAGACGGATTTGAAGGAATTTGACGTGATATTGGAAATGGATTGGTTAGCCAAGTATAGGGCTAAGTTAGAGTGCTTTGAACAACGTGTGTCATTATGTGAACCGAAAGGTAAAAGGATTACCTATAAAGGAGTCGTGGTCAAGCCAAAGCTGAAGGTAGTGGCGACCATGAAAGTAAAGGAGTGTATGACTAAAGATGAAGAGATTTACCTATGTCATGTAGTGGATACAAGTCGAGAAGCCAAAGTCTTGAAACCTATTCCAGTTGTTTCGGAGTACGCTGACGTCTTCCAGATGAGATTCCCGGAATGCCTCCGCAACGCATTATCGACTTCACGATCGACTTAGCTCCAGGTTCTGCTCCGATATCGAAAGCTCTATATAGTATGGCTCCTGCAGAGATGAAAGAACTGAAGACGCAACTCGAGGAACTACTAGAGAAGGGATACATACGTCCTAGTATATCGCCTTGAGGTGCTCATGTTCTGTTTGTGCGTAAGAAGGACGGTAGTATGAGACTCTGTATAGACTACCGCGAGCTGAACAAGATTACGCTCAAGAATCGTTATCCACTTTCTATGATTGACGACCTATTCGACCAACTCCGTGGAGCGACTGTCTTCTCAAAGATCGATTTACGTTCAGGATACCATCAACTCGGGATTTCCGAGCTTGACATTGCAAAGACTGCGTTTAGGACGAGGTATAGATACTACGAGTTCACTGTTATGCCTTTTGGGTTGACGAACGCGCCTGCGAAGTTTATGGATTTGATGAACCGTACGTTCCAGCCTTATCTCGATCAGTTTGTAGTTGTCTCTATTGATGATATTCTGGTTTACTCGAAGAACGCCGAGGAGCATGAGCAACATTTACGTACTGTCTTGGAGATTTTGCGACGACATCAACTTTACGCCAAGTTGTCGAAGTGCGAGTTTTGGTTAGAAACTGTTTCCTTCTTAGGACACGTGGTGTTTAAGAGTGAAGTTGCTATTGACCCGAAAAAGATACGTGCTGTTATGGACTGGCTGCACCGAAGAGCGTGACTGAGGTTAGAAGTTTTCTTGGGTTAGCTGGTTATTATCGTAGGTTTGTGGAAGGATTTTTGAAGATAGAGCAGCCTATGACAAACTTGATGAAGAAGACGACGAAGTTCGTGTGGTCTGAAAAGTGTGAAGCTGCTTTTCAAGAGTTGAAGAAACGTTTTACGAGCTCGTCGATTTTGACTTTGCCATCGGGAAATGAAGGGTACAAAGTCTATAGAGACGTGTCTAAGCATGACTTAGACTGTGTTTTGATGCAACATGGAAGGGTAGTGGCCTATGCCTCAAGACAACTGAAGAAGCACGAGGATAACAACCCTACTCACGACTTAGAGCTCGCTGCTGTCGTATTTGCCCTGAAGATTTGGAGACATTATCTTTATGGTTCTGCTGTCAAGATGTTTACGGACCACAAGAGTCTCAAGTACATATTCACACAAAAGGAGTTAGAATATGTGACAAAGAAGATGGCTATAGTTATTGACGGAGTACGACATCGACATTCAGTATCATGAAGGGAAAGCTAACGTGGTAGCTGACGCTTTGAATAGAAAGACTCGTCATACGCTGAATATTGCTTTAGTACTCTCAAAGGAGACCATTCGTGACTTACAAAGTCCTGACATGGAGATTGTTCTTAAGGGTGACGTTCAATGTACCTTAGCGCATATGTCAGTTCGACCAACTTTACTCGACGAGATCAAGAGTAAACAGAATTCAGATGAGGATCTTCAACTGATTCTACGCCACAAGGACGAGGGTAGATCCGAGGACTTTGCTATTGGTCAAGACGGTGTCTTGAGATTTCGTGACCGTGTCTGTGTGCCGAATGACCCGAATATCAAGAGTCAGATTCTGGGTGAAGCTCACAATACGCCTTATTTTGTATATCCTGGTGGTGACAAACTTTACAAAGATCTTCACCAAATGTTTTGGTGAAAAGGTATGAAACAAGATGTCGCTGATTTTGTGGCTAAGTTTTGACGTGCCAAAAGGTCAAGATCGAACACAAGAGACCTGGTGGAATGATTCAATCGCTTGAAGTTCCTACGTGGAAATAGAACTCAATTTCAATGGACTTTGTCATGGGTTTACCATTGACACAGAAGAAGAACAACGCCATTTGGGTAGTCGTGGATCGTTTGATGAAAGTTGCGAGATTTATCTCAATGAATGACACTTGGGAAATGGAGAAGCTAGCGGATGCTTAGGTCAAGGAAGTCATGAGACTTCATGGTGTTCTAGAACATATCGTTTCAGATAGGGATTCGACGTTTCTATCACACTTTTGGCAGAAATTGCAAGAAACTTTTGGAAGCAAATTGAAGTTCAGTACTGCTTTTCATCCTGCGACTGATGGTCAGATGGAAAGAACGATTCAGACTTTGGAGGATATTCTACGAGCGTGTGCTCTCGAGTATCAAGGCTCGTGGGATACACATATTCCGTTGATCAAATTTTCTTACAACAATAGCTATCATTCAAGCATTGATCGAGCGCCATATGAAGCATTGTATGGTAGGAAGTGTAGATCACCATTTTGTTGGAACGAAATTAGTGAAACTGCAGTTTTGGGTTCAGAAATGATCCAGCAGACAGTCGATGTGGTCAAGGTGATTCAAGCGAAGATGCGTAGTGCTCAAGATCGTTAGAAATCGTACGCAGATAGAGGTCGTAGACCTGAAGAATTTGAGGTGGGAAGTAAGGTACTTTTGCGAGTATCTCCTACCAAAGGTGTCATGCGTTTTGGTCGTAAGGGAAGTTGAGTACTCGTTACATTGGACTTTACGAAATCCTGGAAAGGATTGGTGAGGTTTCTTATCGACTAGCTTTACATGTGGAACTTGCAAAAGTCCATAGTGTGTTTCATGTCTCTCAGTTGAAGGGATACGTACATGATCCAACTCATGTAGTTCAACCAGAAGCGATCGATCTCGACGAAAGTTTGACTTATGAAGAGCATCCTATCAAGATAGTGGACCGCAAAGAGCGCTCAACTCGAACGAAGACTATTCCAATCGTCAAAGTCGTTTGGTCTCGACAAGGTCAAGAGGAAGCAACATGGGAAGCTAACTCCATGATGCGTGAGAAGTATCCAGACCTCTTCCTAGAAGATACTAGTCCCACTTGAGTTTCGAGGCGAAACTCCTTTATGGAGGGTAGAATGTCACGCCTCAAAATTTTGTCTTTGGCGTGTTTTGTTTATCGCTTTGCACGAATTGCAAGTTCAAGCATTGCATGGTGCATGCTAATCAACTTAGAATCACGATCGTACTTGCTCATCTTGCGTAGGTTAGTGTCCTAAAATTAGTTTATACCTTCGTATGGTAAACTCGTTTTGTTTTTGGAAGTGATTACTTCTCGAAACTTCTTTTAAGGAGGGTAGAATGTGATACCCCAATATTTTCTATAATTATTATATTGATTTATAAATTAGTTAAAAATAGTTTCTGAGATTAAATCGTATTTATATTCAAGGATTCGATTTATTCAATTAAAGCCATAATAATATTAATTATCATTATGGGACTTTCATAAATTGCACTTATTAATTTTGAGGAGTTTGATTAAATGTTTTATATATGAATAAGAATTATTCATATTGTTTTAATTAGTTTTAACTAGTTTTAATTAGCTATTTAAATCAGAAAATTATTAAATAAATTCCTAAACCTAGTAGTCTTTGACTTGGGTTGACTGAGGGCCTATATAAGGAGAAAGTTGAGACAATTGATCAGTTTTGCATAACTGATCAAACCCTCAAGCATTCTCTTCTCTCTCTCAAACTCACGCACTCTCTCCCCTTCTCTTTCCCCTCACCCGAGTTCTCTCTCTCCCCACCACTCCTCCGGCAGCCCCTCGCCGCCTCAGTTCACCGGAGAACCTCTCACTGGCGGTAACCTCCCTCTCTCTTTCTCTTTCTTTCTCTTTCTCTCTTCTCCTTCGCGTCTCCCCCTCCCCCTCTGTTTTGTGTTCGCGGGACCACCGAACCACCACCGAACCACCAGGACGGCGCCTGGGTGGCGACCGGTGAGTGGCCGACGTGGCCCCGTCCCCCCTGCTCTCTCTCTTTTCTTCTCGCTCTCGTTCTCTCTTTCTCTCTCTTCGCATGTCTCTCTTTCTCTCTCCTCCTCGCAAGAGCACCGGCGACCACCACCACCCATGGTGGCCAGTGGGTGGTGGTGGTGGTGGTGATGGGTCGGGTTATGGGTCCCATGCTTGGGTACCCGTGACCTAGACCTAGTTTTGAAGTTAGAGTTTCGTTTTTATATTTTTTCGTAATTATTATTTCGATTTTCAGTATTTTCGATTTAATATTTCTTTTTTCTGCACTCATTCGGAATCATAATTCGGATTTTCAAAAGCGTATATTGGTTGAAATAAATCAAAGAATTTAATAAAAAATATCATATTAATATTTCTTTACTGTTTGTATTTTCGTATTTAATTAATACTGATTCGGTAATTATTTTTAATTAGGACCTAACGAGCAAGCGTGATTATTATCAACCGTCTGAGCATAATTACTGTTGGTAGTGTTATAGTGGTAAGCGCTCATGCCTACCATCTTCCAAAGCCCCATCAAAACTATTTTGATGTGTTATGTGCTAATTGAGAAATTGTGGTGAATTTAATATGCAAAGCATGATTAAATTATATCATCGTTATTATGAGATTTCTTAAGCATGTTTACTGCTGTAAATATGAATTATAGTTAGCATGTCAATGTTATCATGTTTTGGGAATTAATTAGTCCATATGATGATTATTGGACAATTGTTGAATGGTGAATTATTAGTATTATTATGCTATTAATTATATGCTTATTGGTATGGGTATTATTGAGTGCTAGTGAGCACCTATATATTATCGTTGAATGTCTTGGATGATTTGTGAATTTTTGGATATCATATTACCCTGACGAAGTGCTGCCAAAATTGTGTTAGACATTAGTTGTCATCATTATTGAATTACAGTCGTTATTGAATTAAAGAATGTTTGATTCTCATCGTATTGAATTATCATTATCGTCGTTATTTACTATTCATTGTCAAGAGCATGAAATGAATTAGTAAGTCGTGGTCTCGTAGTACCACTATGTCAACCAATGCAAATTATGTGAATTGAATTAAATGAGAGTAAGACTCGTAATGGATTCCTAGGAGTAGTCGAGCAATCGGGATTGCACGTAATGGTGTAGATCAAGGGATGATTGATTCCCAAGTTACTTATGGACACCTCACAGTGTGTCTGGGACGGATCATTCCCCGGCCCATTGATTAAGTCCTCTAGGCTCGTTTAATTGTACTAGAGGTAGTGTGCACACTAGTAGGGGTGAGCAGAAAATCCGGGTACCCAGTACCGGAACCGGAACTGGTTCGGAACTGTTGGTTCTAGAACCGGAACCGGTCAACCAATTCCAATTCCCGAAAATGGGAACCGGTTCCAACCAATTTCAATTCCGGCTCCTGGCTTTTAGGAACCGGAATCGGTTGAGCCAATTTCAATTCCGGGTACCTGGAAATGGTGGATACCCGGAACTGGAACTGTAATTAATTCAAAATTACCCTTTATTTTGTCAATATTCATTAGTCAGTGCTCCCTCAATAGTACTGTAATATCATAAATACAAAGTTACTATTGGTAATTTGGTATGGGTCAATTAATGAAAGCGCCTTTGGGCTTTGGGCATTTGGGCCTTTTGCTCAGTAATTACTACTCCCTTGTCTGAGTATGTTTTCCCTTGCCTTGCTCTAATCAATACTTACTCAGTCAGAACCTAGCCTTAGTATTTGTAATTGTAGTAACTTGGAGATTGTTTCTGTTTTTTCATTGTATTTGTTGTTAAAAATAATCGACAACACCTGTTAATGGTCATTACTCATTAGTGTTTGGATTGTGATATGATTTTAAGTTTGTTGCATTTTTTAAATTTATATTTAGCGTTCCATGCTCTTGTATTATTGCTGATTTTTGTTATTTAATTTAAATATTTTTTTATTTTTTAAAAATACAAATTTGTAGTTTGATATAGAACCGGTGGGTACCCAGGAACCGGTGTAACCAATTCCAATTCCTAGGAATTAGGAACCGACGGATCCAATTCCAATTCCGGGTAGTGCAATACCCGGTGGGTACCCGGTTGCGCTCACCCCTACACACTAGAGTCATTAAGTACATGACGTGATTGTATTTTCGATGAACAGTATGGGTAATCGCTGTTCTATTCGCTCTCTTACATCTCTCTAATCAAGAAGGATTGTCTATGTTGTATTTCGTATGATCACTATACAAGAATTATATGTAAAAGAATGTCGTTATGCGTATGCTTGATTATCTGCTTATGTGCATATGCAAATGAATTTCAATGATTCTTCTAAAACCTCAGGTAAGGTTTGCGAAATGTTTTTACTGGGTACGAATGATGTTTATTCAGTTTATCTGATTTTTGTTTCTCTTTTGTTTCTTTTCTTTTCTTCTGTATTTTGTTTCCGTCACGGAAACCAAAGTGCAGGTTTAGTTGATTGAGGACGTACATTTTATAAGGTAGAGTTGGCGTCGTATTCTTACAACTGTTTCTGTTCAGTTCAGATCGTTGGGATTTTTTTTATTGGATTTAGCCCTTTGAAGGCAAGTTGTAATAAATTGGTTTAATGGTTTTAGCTTACTATATAGACAACTCTGATATTAACTGTTAGTTTGTTTAGTTCCTTAGAAGCTCCTTTTGATGCCTAGTCTTTCTTTCTGCTTAGCATTTACTCCTTAGTGATAAATGTTGCAGTAGCTACCCTCGGGTTTGGGACGGTTCAGCGGTGTCGAGTAGTGCACAGCGACGTCGATAGTTCCCAGGAAACCGTTGCGAATTTGGGGGTGTTACACACCCCTAGAACCCATTTCGAAAATGGGTCTGATTCAACCAATCAGACCAGTTAAAGCATTAAGGCCAGATTATTTCACCTTGGGTCAGATTTTCAAGGCATCCATTTTTACTGCTGTAAAGAAAGGAGAGAGAAAAAGCTTAAGCCGAAGGAGATGCTTTAATAAGAGGGAGCATATACTTCATTTCTTCCTTCCATTAAAATCAAAACAATTGCGGGTCCGGTTTATCGGTCTTGTTCTTAAGGAATTGCTAAACGTAAATTCTAAATTACTAAAAGTAAATCCTTTTTTCTAAAACACCCTTCACATAACATAATCCTAGTTGCCCTCAACGGCTCAACCTTCCCTCTCTCCCTCCACCTCCACCTCCACCTTTTTCACGGGGCACGCAAATTCGCTAGTGTAAATCTGCAACAAATGAACTCAATTTAGATTCCCCAAATAAATTCAATTCATCATTCTTGATCATCATGAATCTAAAGCACTACCTCTAATTATTTGAAACAGTCGCACCATGCTCTTCCTTGGATGCTAACTCACCCATCCGCCACCCTCTTTCGGCAAGGGTAGGGTCGACTCAGGCAACCTCCATCCATTATTTTCGATCAACCACCACCTGGTCAACGCCCACCCAAATAACGCAACGCCCACCCATAAGCCCTTTTCACGGTACAAATAAGGGAAGAACGAGTTTATAAGTTACATCCCTAATCGGAATTTGGCTTCCCTCATATTTCTTGTATACATAGCCAAACCATTGCAAATAACAGTGTACCACCCATTAGCCTAAAGAATGAATGACTGAGAAAAAGTTCTTTGATTGTTACTTGAATGTTTATTTTTCTATTATTTGATCTAGTTACCTCAATCTTAGTCAAACATTACGTAATTTACAATGGCTGAAGCCAAACATAATAGAGAGATTGAGGGGAGAAAAATAGAATGATTTTCTGAAAAAGGGTTAAATTACAAAGTATTACCCAAATTAGATTGGGTTAGAAAATATTTCCTAACAGGGTGTCCACGTAGGCTCGAGATATCACTAGTCTCGTGTTTTTTTTCGTCTGGCAGGTATAAGTTGTTGTCCGGGACATCGGCTTTCATCAAAGTGAGTCGCTGTTGAGGACATCGACTTATGCTTGCTTGTGACAAATGAAGAAGCCTTGGGGAGGAAGCGCAAGTAAAATTCGCTGTCTGGAACAACGACTTTCTTCAATGAAAGTCGATGTCTGGAACATCGACTCTTTATGAGGAAAGTCGTTCCAGACAACGACTTATGCGTGTCGGACGAGAAAAAAAATTTCGCGAGACTCGTGATATCTGAGCCTACATGGACACCATCTTGGGAAATATTTTCTAACCCACTCTAATTTGGGTATACTTCGTAGTTAACCCTTTTTCAGAAAATCATTCAGAAAAACAAGAGTGAGAAATTTGGGTATGAAATTAAAAGGATATTTTGGAAAGTATTTATAATAAAAAAATTTGCGTTTAATAATAATTTTGAATTTACATTAAGGAGTCCCATAAAATTATGAGATTGTTAACCCAGAGAATCAACCAAACATTTTCTAAACCAATTTTCTTTAATATTTTCCAAAGCCAAATTTATTTTTTCCAAGTACTTTTAAATTGTAAAATACAACAACTCAACAAGGACCCATTTCTAAAATCGGTCTGATCCAACCAATCAGACCAGTTAAACCATTACGACGATCGGTCAGATTTTCAAGGCAGCCATTTTTACTGTTGTAAAGAGAGGAGAGAGAAAAAGCTTAAACCGAAGGAGATGCTTTAATAAGGGGGGAGCATATACTTCATTTCTTCCTTCCATTAAAATCAAAACAACTGCGGGTCCGGTTTGTCGGTCTTGTTCTTTGTCTTTGTGTTGCTTCTTCAGTTGCACTTGCAATTTCTTGGATAAATTGCGTCTCTTTTGGTGGCTAACCACCGTCACTATCACCATCTTTGGTTTCTTGCTGATTTCTGAGATCTGAAAAACAAACACCCAACTTTTCTTTGTGTTCTTTAATGGCTTCTACTGAAGGTCTGGTTCCCATAACAAGGGATTTTCTGGCTTCATATTATGATAAATACCCATTTGTTCCTCTTTCTGATGAGGTTGCTGCCCTTTCTTCTGAGATTCGTTCTTTGATCACCGACTTGCAGTCTCACTCACCCCTTACTGAAGGTGCCCATTTCAATATTTTTTTTTTTGTTTAATTTAAATTTTTGGGTTGTTCAATTTGTAGGGATATTCATGTCCACTGTAGTAGTAGCCTGAAATGCAAGAACTTATTGAATGTTTGTTATTCTTGGTGTGTGTGCTTATTGGTTTCTGGGTTTAATTCACCTGATCAATGTGTACAACCAACATTTGCACTAAAGTCTATTCAGCAATTGTCTTGGTTGTAATGATGGATGTTTTTACTGTAGTTTACTACTCTTAAATTTGTTGCTGTTGCAATTTTGCTGTAAACGGCATGTGGAACATTCTTGGGGGAGTATGCTTATTGGTTAAAATTGTCCAAGAAACATTTGCAGTGAAGTGTTTTTGTGCAATTGTGTTTGCTGTAAAGATGGATGTTTCTATTAGTAGAGCTTTATACTATTAATTCGTTGCTGTTGAATCTTTGCTGTAAATGATTGTCATTATGGATTGAAAGTTCATGGTTCTGTAGGCCAAAAGCTTGTGGTAGATGAAGTTGATCGCCAGCCTCCGCATAAAATTGATGAGAATATGTGGAAGAATCGAGAGCACATAGAAGAGATAATGTTTTTACTAGAAAGGTCTCATTGGCCTACCACGGTAATGATTGATTTGCTGTGCTGAATTTCGCCGATTTCCTATGTATGAAGTTTTACCTGCTAATTTGGTGAATTGAATCTTGATTGAAGTCTGTGTGAATTGTTGGGACTTGGAATATTTATGCATTTATCCATGCCTTGCACAATGTTGAAGCACTAAGACATCATGACTTTTTATGTGTATGTGTCTAATGTGTACAGCTTCAACAACAATCCACATCAGAAGATGTGGAGGTTGCTTCCGTGCTTGAGCAGCTCAAGGAAAAATTTGAAAAAGCCTTGAAGACAGTAAAATTTTTTCAATCAAAAAATGCTGAATCGGTATTTAATACAGGTTTGTTCTTCTCTTTTAAAGCTCAACTGCATGCTGGATCACCAAATCTTTACAGTGGTAGTAGTTCAAGAGTTTGGTGCGTTTCTTTCCAGCATTTTTATGACTATTTTTTCTCTAAATTTTTAAATATGCTAATGTTGATTTCATTTATGCGACGTTACAGTCGCTTGTAGTTCAGTTCTTATTTATGCTTACTTATTATCTTTCTCAGAGTGTTTGGTGTGTGGGACTGGGAGTTTGGAAATGGTGAAGTGGGGATGGTGGTTTAGTTAAGGCATAAGGAATTCATGTAGTTTTTCCCACTCCATTGTGGCATGTGGTGGGGATAACGTGGAATAACATATATCCCACATTCAAATGAATTCCACAGTCGAATCACCAGCCGCTCTCCCTGGATTAAGCGTTGGGAATAGAGGCTAAGTAACCGCATACCCTGTCTCTTCTGTATTCCCCTTCTTATACACCAAACATGGGATAAGTGGGTATATATCTCTTAACTCCGACATGAAAAACGGCACATTTAATCATATGCTAGTTTGTGCTCTCCTCTCCCATTGATTAGAGAGCTGCATTAAGCAGCTAGATACAGTACTAGGTGTAAAAATTTGTAGGAGTTACTTGCATCGATTAGGTGTTGGATTTTTAGTGCTAGTGTGTAGCTTTCCCATTAAGTGGGTAAAGGCAGGCTTGCTTGGTATTACTGACTGGCTCACAGCTAGTGCTGTCTAGGTTCAAGATGTTAAATTTGTGGCTATCGTGTTCTTAAGAAAGGAAATTTTCATTAGTCACAAGACTCACATCTTTGCATTTCCTCGTTGCAGAATGTCCAATTTTTCTATTGAAACTTTAATGTATTTCCATTATAATTCTGTTTATGACTGTCTGAGGCTGTTCTTTCTTTTTGTTGTGATTTTATGATTTATGCCTAATTCAGCAAGCTCATTTCTTCATCATTGTATGCACCTCAACAACATATGTCTTTATGCCTAACGCTGCATGATTTTCAAAGTTTTGGGTGATCATATTTCATGCATAGGATATTCAGTGCACAGAGCACTCCCTGGAGTTTGGGACACCTCGCTTCCTCTCCCATGGTTTTGCTAATGTGTATATGAGGGCTCTCTTAATCTGCATATGTGATATGTCCCACCTAATTTCCAACCACCAACTTCAAGAGAAATGATGGCATGTGAAAGTTCAATTTGTTTGTCAAGCTACCCTTTTGGTGCTTGGTTCATGTATCCCATGGTGCCACGTAATGATAAAGACGACATTATTAAATTGACAAAAACACGTGTCGCCATCACTAGTAGAAATGCAATCCTGATCGTTCATCTAACCAGAAATAATTTGTATTTTTTTACTCTGCGAGAGCACATATTTTTTGCAGCCTCATCACTACAATGTTTTCTTATCTTAAAAAAGGAAGTAAGGAAGACTACTGGTTTGTTTATGTCCCTGGATGTATGTTGCTTCTAAAGTAGGCAATGAGAGTGTAGTGCATTTGTTCCTTGACTGTGATGTTACACAAGTTTTATGGAGGAGGCTGTTTCCAGCGTTAGGAGAGGAGTGGGTTTGTCTAGACAGCATTCTGGACCATATAAGAACTTGGTATGCAGCTTTCGGTAGACATAAGGACAAGGAGGTCCTATGGAGAATGGCCATTTTGTGGTGTATAGGGTTGGAAAGGAATACCTACTTTTAAGTGTGTTTCTCTATCAGCTATCTGTCTTTGGGATCGAGTTGTGTTTCTAAGCTTCCCGACCGGCTTGAGCTGCAGGGACTTTTAGAGGAGTCTCCTTACGAGGTTTAATGAAGCTGTGCTTTGTTGTTACATTCTCTGTGAAGGGCATCTTGTAATTCTGGATGTATTCTTTTCACACTTCAATGAATTTTCTTTATCTAAATATTTATCAATTTATTACCTGCAATGCTAGGTTTTCACATGTCAAGTGATTGTAATGTTTTAGTTAAGGGCATGATGGTAGAAGAGAGCCTCCTTTGGAATCAGTTATGGGGAAAGTCTAAAGGCTAGCCTGAACTTCCTCCAGGATGCTAGAATATTTAAAAAGGGGCATTGAGTAAGGTTGTCCTGGGATAGGATGACATTTCAGGGCTCTGCTATGGCATAAAAGTTCTCTCCCCTCACCTTGCTGTGGAGCCAAGTCTTTGTATTGTTGATTCCTCTCCAGGGCAGGTCTTGTTGCCACTCTGAGAATGGTAGCAGGGTCTCTCAAGGTTGATGAGAGTCACAACATACCTGTTTAACAGGTGTTAGTGTGGGTGCACTGCCCCTGATGTAAGTTTGTGCTAAAATGAGACTCTGGTGTTAGGGAGGATGCCTCTGTCTTTGAGCCTATAGGGAATGAGAAGGATGGGCGAGATATTCAGTCTTCTCCAAGACCTGGGGTTGCAGTTTGTCAGCCCCACAGGGGTCTTTGGATGTAAAGTCTCATCAAATTTTGTTTTGAGAGTAGGGGAAAGAGGGTGGGTACTTCAGCAATTGTCTTCTTCAATCATTATGAGGATAATAATTAATAAGGGGAAGGCTGTAGGGGCTACCAGCTAGCAAGGGTTGAAAATGATAGATTTTAGCTGGGCTGTTTGGGGCATGTGTTTAGGATCCCTTTTCTGGTTGTTTGAGACTTTTGAGGCAACAGTTTCTTTTGCCAGATGTTGAGAGAGTTAGGAGATTTCTATTGTTATGGTTGTTGCGGTGAAGATTTCCTGCCTTCGTTCTTGTAATTGCTTGATTGTTCGTTGATACAATTATTTTCTTATCTAAAAACACATATTTTATTTTACTAGTGAATACTCACCACATTATGTGCCGAAGTCTTATGTTCTTTCTTCCCTATTCCTTGTTTGTACAAATTTGAAAGCAGCTAGATGTTGCTTCACCTTGTCTCATTTCTCGTTTGTGCGTATGTTTCAGTCATGACCTATATGCCTCAAGATTTTCGGGGTACCTTGATTAGACAACAACGGGAACGCTCGGAGAGGAATAAACAAGCAGAAGTTGATGCTTTGGTCAAGTCTGGTGCCAGCATACGTGATCGATATGCTATTCTGTGGAAGCAACAGATGGAGAGGTGGGCAGTCTTGACTATTGTTTTTTACAGTTCATCGTGATTTGAAAAGTGTGGAATCATGAGAAGTGAATAAAATGTTATACTAACAGGAGGAGACAGTTGGCTGAGCTTGGTTCTGCAACAGGAGTGTACAAAACACTAGTGAAGTACCTAATAGGAGTACCACAGGTTTGGAAATTTCTTATGTTAGGATGTGCTTTTCTATGTTACATTAGTGCATCAGTGGTTTCTCGATTCCTTTTTTTTTTTTATTTATCACTGTACTTTGGTTGATTAAGCATTCTTCTTGTTGCTAATATATGTGGTTCAATCTATTACTGTTTACTTTTGTTGCTCCATCGTTTATTCCCCTGTTCTCTTTTGGGGCCAAGGGGGGAGGAAGTGATGTGTGAGAGATTGGTATTCCAAATACAAATACAGAGAGCAAAGTTAGGGCTCTATGAGCTTAAACCTCCCTGTATAAGAAGACTAAGGGCTGTCCCAGGAGGAGGTTGACCCTTTCTCTTCTAAGCAAAGGAAAGAAAAGGGAAAGCTTTGAGTTGCGGTGGGCTGATCATCTATCCCAGCACCGATAGTCTTGCGCATAACCAAGGGAAGGAAGGCTTAGAAACAATAGTTAACAATCCTTATTGATGCAACAAGAAAATCTGGCTGCCTAAAACAAAGAATCAATTGCCCAGACTTAGGCTGTTAAAAAAACAATTTAAAAAGTTTCTCAGAGCCTCAGACTATGTATGTTCACTTTGACTGAATGTTTTGTTGAATTTACTGAACTCAGTTAAATACTAAATTTGGTTGATTTTTGCTGAATTTTGGTGATTTTTTTTATTTATTATTATTTTTTTCTGATTGTTGCTGAATTTTTTCTAACCAAGGAACTCCTAGCAGCCAGAGAATAAGCAACTTGCTAGTTGTTGATTTTAGCACTTTTGCTTAAACAGTATCTAATTTGTTGTGTCTAGGTCTTTTGCTAGGAACTGTACATTATTATTTTTATGGTACCGTTTTCAGCCTACCACAAGTGTAAAACTTAGCTGGACGTTCTCTGCGTTGATTCTTTTTTCTGGTTGATGTGAACATAGTGGATTACGTCTTTCTTGTGGCTGTTGTATGTATTGTTTCCTTTTTTGTTGGTCTTCTTGTTTGACTATTTTATGGGTTTGAAGAATGATAGATTTCTTGGTAGTCGTTTTCCATACCTTTTTTTTATGCCGTGCTTTTGTGGCGTTTTCAGGCTTGACCTTGAGTGACGTACATCATGACTGTCACCCTTTTAGCTAGACAGAAGACTGAATGTCCTTTTATGCTAAATTTCTTCTTTCATAAAAATTGTAGTTTTGATCAGTAATAAAATATATTAATAGAGAGACACCAAGGAGGTGCTACCCATGTACAAAAGGAGGGCGTAAAAAAAACAATTATGCCCTCAGGCTATCTTGTGTGACTATATCAACAAAATCAACATATGACACGTGCTGCTCTCAATGGAACACTTTGCTCCATCTATTCTTATTAATCAGTGAAAAATTTTCCTAATCTAAATAATGAATTTGTATCTACCTCAGTTCTTTAGCTGCGTTGCAGCTTCTTATGGTCTCTAACCAACAACCCTTTTTCCTTTCCCCCTCCCCTGCAGAAGGCAAAAAAAAAGGAGGAAATCAAGGCTGAAAATAGTGTTTCTTTCCATAGTGCAGCAGTTGTGATTCTTATGATCAACTAAGACAACCGAGGGCTTTATCCTCAATGAGTCAGTGGGCTTAATTCCATCAAGTTTGCACTCGAAAATAGTGTTCGGAATGCACATGACAATGCATCTATCATGTTTAGTGCTAATTGTACGTAGCTAACACAATAGGCTGGGAAATGGGTGTCATTCAGATGACGTTGAGATAGAATGATTAGAGGAATAGGATAACATTTTTGAATCAAACTAATAATCATATAAATAGTGATAAAAGCCTACAATCTGATATCTGTAAGAAAATAGCTTCTGTTATAGTACAGCAGCTTGAGCGCACAAAGAGACAATGAAAACCTCATGTATGCAGAAACTCATTTAAAGATATTTAGGGAAAACAATGAAGGATATTTAGGGAACTGGGCGTGACATATGGTGCATCTCCATAGGTAAACATCACACTAACTTCCTGAAACAAGGACTGATATGGTTTTCATGGCAGTAGAACAAGGACTAAATATTTTGCCTTGGAATATCAGGTTGCTCTGACACAAAGTTATGAACGGAGGCCAGCAGCAGTAAGGCACAATGTGGGTTCTGTAACCAATTTGATGCTGATTGGGAAGGGAAGAAGGAGGATTAGAGAAGGGTATTTAGCTTAGACGTCTTGACCTCCCGGAAGAATAAGGGGGGGGGGGGGGGGAGGGAAGAAATTAGAAGCTAGAGTACCCTGCTTTATTGTTATTATTCCTTCCCTGGACTCTTATTATATTTGTTTTGGTCTGAGCAATTGTGTTCGATGTTTGCATACCATGCTAACTGAATAGAGATTAGTGGTACCTTTCTCAATGTGCTTTTCAAGTATTGAGTTTGATGTTGTTACTGGAAACCAAATCAATTTTTGAAACACTTAGCCATTGTGCAGTGTCACTGTGAAACTGTCGCTGTTTATTGTAAAAATTACTGGTGTTTGGCATATCTCGTTGTTGGTTTTGCGGGATGATTTTAGATATCTTTTTTTATTATATTTATTTTGATTATAGATATCTGATTGTGTCTATTATTGTAGGTTCTCCTGGATTTTATACGGCAGATAAATGATGACGAAGGGTACGTGCTATCTTGCTTGCTTCTTTTTCTATTTTTCCTTTGAATCCAGGTGATATCTATGATGGGCAGCATACCATCAGGCTGTTGCTTGCTGCTCACAGATATATTCCCCGTCATATTGGCTAAGGCCAATAATGAGCATGTTCATGCAACTTACATTAGTGTTAAATTTGTTTATCTTAACAGGCCCATGGAAGAGCAAAGACACCGTTATGGACCACCTTTATACAGCCTTACCAAGATGGTGCTAACTATACGGGTTTTCCTTTTTCTATTGTGGACACATTTTGATACCAGAAAATTGTGAGATATGCTTTCAGCTTCTTTCCACTTTTTTTGCTTAGATTCTGATTTTATAAGTCTTTAAGTGCAGCTAAGATTTGCTTGTCTTTCTACCAGTGACACCTAATCATTCGTGGGATCTCATTTATTCCTTATTTGTGGTTGTTTTCTGTGGTATACAGAAGTAGACAACATTTAGCTGTCTTGGAACAAGCAGTCAACATATATACTGCTGAATGTGAGAGATTTATAAAGTTTATGGGGTAAGCCTCTTCTTTAATTTCATCAAAGTAACATTTCCTTCTAAAGAACTTGTTCTCTTGTCTTGAAGGTTTAATCGATTCACCTACTGATACACCTGTTTTCTTCATGCTAGTGAGGTCTTTGCAAATGCTCCTTTCTTTATTTCAGCAGATGAAGTAGGCACTGCAGAATCAAGGTTAGTTCCTCCTTTTGTTACTTGAGATTTCAATAATTGTTAACCAAGTCGTATTGGCAAGTTTAAACTGGATCTAAACATGGGCAATGCTTACTGTTGGCTGTCACTTTGAATTTAATTTTTTTCCAATGTTCTTTTCTAACAGGCGAAATGACGATTACAAAGAGATAAGCATTCCGGCTGGAAACACCCATGAGGTTTGTTCGAAAAGCTTTTGTGTATGAAGATGGTATATGCTGTGTTAGCTGATTCTGTTACTCAGTCTATAGTATAACACTGCAAAATATTCTTAGATAATGGTGAAACAAAATTGCCTATTATTTTCTGAAAGAAATTTGTCTAACGTACAACCCAACAACCCCCCCCCCTCCCAGAAAAAGAAAAAAAGAATTAGGGGTATAAAAGATTTGCTAGATAACTGTTTCAGCATATATCATCAACTAAGGGAAATGCATGCTTAAATGTCATATTTTCTGGAGAGGGGAAACAACCTGTATGTGAGTGATGGCGGCGGCAGCAGTGGGACTTTTTGCCCAAGTGACTTATCAGGGTGATGGGTAAGGGGAAGGTTATTTATGTCATTTTCAAAGGTTTTGATATTTCTTAAATGGGTAATTTTTTTTAATAAAGCACTGAAAACAACTAGGACTTAGGAGCAGGTATTGGCTGCCCCTTGGCCCTTGTGGAGCAGCTAACCATAAGCCATTTCCATATGAGCAAAAGAATTGGATTGATTCAACTAAAAAGTAAATCCTTCATTGGCGCGACTGATGGCTTCTTCCAGTTGCCGGCAACTAGGAGGTGGAGATGTGGAGTTCGCGGGGAGGTGGGTATCGGGTGTGGGGGGAGCTCTTATGTTGGGAATTGGGTTGCCGATGACTTACGGGAGGTCACAGGAAAAGGAGCAGCAGCATTGGCTGTCTAGGAGGAGAGAGAGTGAATTTAACTGGGAACAGGAAGCCGACAGCTAGCAAATAGCATGGTCCTCATGCACGACATTGATGGTTATGGTTAATTCAACTACACCCTGCATCCCAAATTGAAGCACAATATTCCCATCAGAACTCCTAAGCCACCAAAATGTGTGTTCCAATTTGAGACATTCATTTTGGACTGGAAAAGCAGACATTACATAGATAAGATGAATATTGATAGATGAAAAACTGGGATGAAGGAAAGAAATACCCCCTTTGTAGGGGTCGGCTACATGGGTTTTATGCATACGTAATTTACAATAAATGTAAGTGGGAAAGATTACGTCAAATAGTTTTCTTCAAGGATGACTATTATTCTTATCACATCCTCTTAACAATGTTGCTCCACACGACCGGATCATCAATAAATGAGTCTTCCTCTTCCTGTTTTCAATTAACGCAGTCCATATATTCTCTTGGTGTCGTGCTCCTGATATGGTATTTTTCTAGTCTCTAAATCCATTACCAACATCATCTTGTATGATACACCGATTATCTCAATATGTTGCGACTTTTTTGTAACGTAAACATTGCAGATTTGCTAAACCACACACCCCCACTACGAGAAAAGAAAAAGACAATGGTTGAATTGGGAAAAAGCAATAAATCCGTAATGAGCTGAATCGCTTTAAGGTCTTAGAAGGGAAGTTACACAAAAAGTGAGAAACACAGGTTCGGGGATGTGGGTTAGGTGGGACAAGGTAGCAAATAGAGGGATAATGAGGACAATATGGAAAGATAAAAGTTATACTTATCTAAGTCTTTTTATTTGTAATGAAATCGTTGATGTTTTATGTGTTGACGTCGGTGCGCTTATATATTAATACGATTTTTGTTTTTAGGTGGTGTTATCTGTCGATTCCGTAAACTCATATATTGCTTGGGACTTCTCTCTGGACCAAAGTAAATTGAAATTGGTATTCACTTGGACCTTTCTTGCTGTTATTGTAGTTCCACATGTGCTTTATCATTTATTGTATGTCTTATAAACAGTGTCATTAATGCTTTCGTAATGTTATCTCTATGTGTAGAATATTGAAGTAGCATTTGCTGGTATTGGTATTCACTCATATTGTGATGATTGTAGAATAATCAAGTAGCTATACTTTCAATTTCGAGGGTTTTGGATGATCAACATCAACATCAACATTACCCCAGTGCCTCCAAAGAGACTCCCGCCGAGGCAGGGTAAAGGGGGAGGGGGGGGGGGGTCGGTTGTACGCAGCCTTACCCCTGTGAGAACAGAGTCTCCCAAAGAGGTTGTTTCCAATTGACCCTTGATCCGAAGTGCGACGACCATCATCAACTTCATTATAAGAAGTGCCAACAGTTTTTTGAGCCATTTTGATTTAGTCCACTAAATTCCTAAGCCAAAAAGTAGTGAAACTTTTGGCTCCATTGGAAATGGTGGACAAAGTAAATATTATAGAAGAGGCTTGGGAGATGTTTACTGTCCTATGTATAGGATGTCTAGTGTGTCTTTTTTTGCTCGTCGAAAAGAGGGTGCAAGTGAATAGCGACCGAGGCACCCCCCTCTACGTCATGTTCGGACTCTCGTGTTCAATAGCGACGTAGCACCAACAAGGGCTAGTATAGTTCCTAGAAGCCATGTCTAGCGTGTCTTTTATTCCTAGGCTTTCCTATTTGTTGGAATTACCTCACCTTCTTCCCTGGTTAGTTTGTTAGAAGTTATGCCATGTCATCAATAAGTTTGTTACAAATTTGTTAAGTAAGATTAGCTCTCAATTAGTTGATCTATATAAGTCATTTGCTGCTGTAATTAGTCAAACAATTCACTCATTCAATCAATAAAGCTTCCCTTTGTTTGTCATTTCTCTCTCTAGAAATTCTCCATTTTCCTTCTTGATTTTAGCTTGGATTTGATCCAAAATCAACATGGTATCAAAGCCGGATCCAAACTAAATCAATTTGATATTGATCCAAAACCAACATGGATTTGATTTAGCTTGGATCTGGCTCTGATACCATGTTGATTTTGGTCAGTCTCCAAGCTAAATCAACAATGGAAACATAGAAGTTCTGGAGAGAGAAAATGATAAATAAAAGAGGAAGCTTCTTATTGATGATGAAGAATGAATTGGTAAACTAATTATAACAGCTATTGACTGATATAGAGAAACTAATAGAGAGCTAATCTAACTCTAACAAACTAATTGATGACATGACATACCTCTAACAAACTTACAAGAAGGTGAGGTAATTCCAACACTATTCTTGATTGAGTTCCATTTGTTTGGTGGTTAGCGGGTTAGACTTAAGGAGGCTTGTGAGTGAGAATTCTTTCAATGTTGGATTATTTATCTTCATTTTAGATCTTTGGGTATCTTTGCTTGTATGTCTGTCACTCTTGACAGACACAGTTTCTTCTTTCTTGCTTCCTTTCCTTTCCCTCCATTTATTTCCTGGAGAAGAGGACTCATCAGAGCACATTGGCCATTATATTTCGGTGAGGATAGGCGAACTTGAACCTTCCCCTGCTCTAGGTAGGGGCCTTGTGAGAGGCGGTCCGGTTATAATATGATATTTTATGGTGGGAGTACTTCAACCTGAGACCTCAGAAGCTGAAGTCCCTTTCTGATTAGGTCTCAGTTCATTTCAAATTGCATCTTTTGGTTGTCTGTGGTGGGGATGCCGCTGAAGCCATGCTCCATGTCGTAGCCAGCAAGACCGGCGATCTCGGCTAGGGTGGGGGAGAAGGAGCAGAGGAAGAGGCCATAGAAAGTGTCGCCGTTACGGAGACGAGATTTGAGGGATTGAGGTGGTGGTGGAGTGGAGGAGCAGAGAGAAGTAGTTGTGTCTGTGATGTATGTGGCGGATGGTGGGGTTAGGGTTTTGGGTTTTGAAATTGGGGTTATGCCTTTATGCGTGGTTCTTATCTCTCTCTATCTCATAATTGACAACTCAAGCACTCATGAAAAGCTGCCCTCTTCTCAAATTCTAATAATTGTCTCTTTTGAAATTCATCAATCCCAGATTATTTCTATGATCTCATCAACAGATACTTCAATCCCCTCTCACACCTGTCTGCTCATCTATTCTTGAACTGGAGGAGGTGGGAGTGAGGGTTTAGTCATGAGCTTGTTGAGGGAAGAAAGGTTGATGATGTGCCAGATTTCAAAGATGGAATTTGAGACTTGCTAGTATTAGTGGTGTAAGATGTTGTGATGTCATGGGAAGATGTGATGCAGCTAGTATTACTTTTTATAGATGACATGGTTATCCGGGCTTTGCCCGACTAATCCCATAGGCCCTGAGTTAACAGCCAGAGAAACCTCCAGTGTCCCTGAGGGGGCTCGAACTTGGGACCTCTGGAATATATCTCAGAGGTCTTACCAACTGAGCTACCCACTGAGGGTTGATGCAGCCAGTATTTCTCAATTGGGATTCGGGTATTTGTCTGAGCAGTTGCTACAGGCCACAAATCTACATGTTCTAGAAGTTGAGAATGAACATAGATATATCAGATTGTGGATTGTTCTTTGATTTGGCAAGTTTGTGGATATTCTGATCCGGACAAAGTTTTGGAACTTTTTATAGGTTTGTTAGCTTTAGGGTTTTCAATTCTCCATACCCCTTATTCTTTCTTTTTTTTGGTGTGGTGGTGGTGGGGGGGGTGGTGGTTACCTTCAGGTACAATTCACCCAAGAAGAGCTATAATTATATGTTACGTTATCTATAGCTGCTCAATGTAAATGGCTGACATTTATTGATGCCCAAAGTTTTGTTCATTAGTGTAATACTTTGAACAAAATAAAATAAAAATAAAAAGATGTTGTACGAAATAAATGAGATAAGAATCTACCAAAAGCTAAGCGAAACAGCTTTAAATTATACATCTATCTTAGTATTTTTAACAAGGCTGTGAAAATTTCTTTTTATGTCCAAATTTGTCTTACAAAAATAAAATTCAATAAAGGAATGTCATAGTATTTCTCTATTTTAATTGTTGAGTGCTTTCCTTAGCCTCCCTATGGCATGTACCTCCATAGAACCTGGCCTAGGGGCAGGCTGTTACAAGCCTCACCTAACTGCAGCAACCCATACACATTAGTGGACATTGTTTCATAACATTGGAAGTAGAGTCTCCGAATAGAGGAGACTGAGAGTCCTTCTAAATCAAGTTACAAAGACAAAGAGGACTAGGCTGTGGAGAAGCAATAAAGTGAAAAGAACAGATCTGCAAGAAATGATGCAAAAGTCCTTTTGTCCAGCATTAAGGTGCAAATCATGGCTAGCAATTTTGTAAAGGAAATTTTTTCTCACTTAAGATGCGACGGTATATGCTCTCCTTCCCAACTGAACATGTTAATCCTGTTACGAACAAGAGACGGTCAATTCCGGAAGAAAGGAATGTCACTGGCTGAAAGAATATCTACAGAGCAGCCAACAGAACAACTAGATAAGGATTCAAGAACCTGGATGGGATGTAGTAACACAATATACGGTAGGATTTAAGTAGAAGAAGGTAGAATGTCACTGGGAATGAAAAGGAAGCTCTTCAGCTTCCACCAGTTTCCATCATATTATTTGATCAGGTTGTTGGGTATCATGCATATCAAGATCGGCTTATATATGGAAATTTCAAGTTCTGTTGATGTCTCTCTACTTTATGCGGTGTATACTTGTAAGGTTGACATGATCCTCCTGTTGTTTTTGTTTAAGTTATGTATTGGCAATTGCAGCTGTCATTGAGCATGTTGTTATCTGCAGGACATTGGATACAGTGTGGAATATATCAACACTTCAGGTGAAAAAGTTGTAAGTGACTAGTGGTCTCTTTTCACCATGAAATTTTGAATTGAAAGCGCCTCTTGAGTGGACTATCAACAACCGTTGAACTTGTGACTGACTGGTTGTCTGGATTTTGTGCTACAGCTTATCTTGCCTTATAGGCGTTGTGAATCTGACCAGGTGAGTGGGTTTATCAATCTTCTTTTTCCTTTTAATTGTTGTGATGATTTTTTAATAGCTATTGCCTATTTTGGTCATTTGGTTGATGGTTCAGGGCAATTTTTGTACGTGCATGGCCGGAAACTACAAGCTAATATGGGACAATTCATATTCAACTTTTTTCAGAAAGGTAAGGAAGGGATTCTGCCTTTATGCTGACATTGTTGGTTTATGGTAGCTGTGATGCTTATCTTAGTACACTGAGATTAGTTCATGAACTAATAGTGGAAACTGCTGCATTGTCTATAAGGGTAGGGTTAGTTTATAAGTTCTGCCATTCAACTTTGATTGCTTTGCTTTTCTTGTCCTGTAATATGTCCCAGTCGTTTCATGACTTTAAAGTAAAGCGTCTCACTTAGTAAATATGTCATCATGTAAACGGAAAGTAACAACTCTCACTGTCAAGCTCAAACTTCCATTAGTAAATGACTAATATGTTTAGCCAGATGGCATTGAGAATCCGATGAGAGTTCGTTAGTTGAGGTGGACAGGGTAAAAGTTGTTTTTTAAGTGAAAAGATCTTAGTGTTCGTACAGCCACAACATAAATGTGGAGAGCACAGACTTTGAGAAGAGGCTTCATAGGAAATGAAATTTACTATGTAGCAAATCAGTAATTGTTTGTGGACTTCTTAACGTAGCAAAAGATTGGAAAAAGGGGTAAGACAAATTTGATTGGTTGGGGTAGGTTCGGAAATCACTACAATGGTTTATGAAGTTGTCATCAGCAGCCCTTTCCCCCACCCGCACAAGTGCACAACACTACAACACTGTAAAAACTAAAGAAGAAAAGAGTAGAGAAAAATCTTACCCAGCAGGAACCGGCAGGATAGGTGTGAAATTTCTAATGTTGTGGCTGTTGGTTAATTCAAACAAAGAGATATTAGACCATAATTTTTCCTGTTTTAGATTGCTTCTGCAAGCTTCAGTCATTCGTATAATCATCATGCTTCCATTGTGTGTGTCCTCCTTACAGACTCTGCGTTACAAGGTGGACTGTATACCCCCTGTTGTAGAAGCAGCACAAGAGTCACCGTGAACATGGGTGATCGCATTGGCACTGTAATCTGATTGGAAGATGCGAGAATAGGCCCCGAGTGATCCTACAATTCAATTGTTTTGTATCTTCATCTCATGTACATCACATCTAAGTTGCAGACAACTGGATATTGGTGTTGTATATTTCAGCAAGTATCTTGAGTGGCTGTTGTGCATCCTTTTCTTGGTCTTACTTTTCGTTTTTTTTTTATTAGCAAGGAATCTTACTTCTTTGGAAGGAGTGTGATGTGAAGTCAAGTCTTTTTCTGGGGACGAGTAGAGGGTGCGTCTCAACGACACACACCCAACGGCCATTTGAGTATATCAATGCAAAGTTGTGCTGTCCTAAATAGATTGATTATCCGTTCGTACCGAGTTGGGAACTGGAGCTCTTTTCTAAGATGACTATCTGGGTGTTAATGTAGGGGTGAATCAGTGAATGTAAGATGTATGAAATTCTAGATCTGGATGCCACTGCAACTTTGGATACGTAATGTTTACGAGTCAATGTATTGCAAAATAATGTCATTAACCAATGTTTACTAGCAATATTCAATGATGTCTTTGGAGTTAAGTTACTATTAATAGCGATCCGCGAATAGTGAATCATGGGTCTGCTAATATTATTATTTGGTTTTCGTAGATGAGGATATGAGAAGTTGAGAACAATTTTAGGGTCCTTAGATTTGAAGAATGAAGCCTCACATTATTTCTTCATTAAGATGATTTATGCACAACATATACCTCTGCCATCTTTGTTCAACAACTTCAACTAATAGAAACAAGTATTAATAAATGTCAAAGAAAGATTAGCACAAAAAAAAAAAAAAAAAAAAAGTCAAAGAAAAAAATGAAATCTAGTATCAGGATATATGTACTAAGATCAGTATGATGGCATTTGTGCACTATGATCTCCAAATTCAACTTGGTAAACGTCGAAGTTCTTCCATAGAGAATTTCAACAAGCGGAAGGAATTTCAAGTGGCTTCTAATTTGCAAATTGATGCATGAATTGACAGCATGAGCAACCCGTTCTAACGGAGCAATTTCATGGCCATTTTCATTCTTTTTCTACTGTTTATTATACTGTTGAGGTGAGGTGAGAAAAGCTAGAGGGCTATTTTGGGGTCGATTTCGAACAATTTAAGGAAATGTGGTTTATTCTGATCTAAAGGATGTTATGAGATGAAGTATGTTCAAGTCTCGTCATCTAATTTGCAACTCTATTCTCTTCGTTGTATATAATATCATTTATAATGACAAGATTGAAATGACCTAGATATTTTATGTATCATTAATAAGATTATGTATCCTTCATTCAAATAACAATATCATTTCTCATAAATTGGTTTGACTGACAAACTATCCCCTATGATATGGAAACATTGAAATTTCAACAGATAATGAACTTTCTTACAAGAATAGAGGTTTAACCTACATTTTGTGTTCTTACTCCCAAGATATTTCCATGTTTAAATTACGTAGGATGTGTACTATGTTTGGCACAAACAGCTAGCTTTTCAATAAAAGCTACAGCTTGAATCTTGCAGCTAGTATTTTTTACTCTCTGCTACCAAGCAGTTTGTCATTAGATTTTTTTATCTGAAGTTATAGCTACAGCTAATTTTTTGAAAGCTATCCCTGCAAGCTTCCACCTGCAGCTACAGCTACAGCTAGTTTATTAGCCTTTTGTATCACTTTTTAGCAGTTTTCTATTAATATATTTTCTTTAATAACACTTGACAACTACAACTAATTTTGCCAAAGTAGTCAACTATTGGTGTATTGTTTTGAAAGGAGTCATCAAATTTAATTCTAATATGTCCTTTATGAGTTCAGACCATCAAACTGTTCTACAACCCAAAACTATTTTCCATGTGATTTGCAAAGTAAATTGGGTTAGCCGAATATAGTTTAGATCCACCAATAAGTGGTTGGTGTGAGTGGTTTGGCACCCTCATCCCTTAAGCAAGGTCGAGGTTTCGAATCTTGTGAATGGAAAAACTGCTTAGTGGGAGCATTTTACTCCTTTATGGGCCAATCCAATGCGAACAGGATTAGTCTTGGCCCAAAGAACTTAGGTGAACCTGTGGTCAAACAAAAAAAAAATATATATATAGTTTAGATCCAGAGCCACCATTTTTGTTTATAGAAACTTTATGTTTGCAAATCAGTTCATTATGATGATTGTTTCTAAAGAAAAAGTCTTGATTGATATTGCTGGAAGCAATATGTAGCGTGAAACAAGATGTAGTGTTAGGCAGAATTTACTCTAGGTTAGTTTGGATTAAAACTGTGCGACCATAAGAGAATAATGTACTTTGGTTACTACTTACTATAGTTCTGGAACTTGTAACCTTTCTTTCTATCAAAAGACGACCCAAGTATTTTTTTTTAGACTTTTACTTAGATTTCGTCTTTTAACCTAAAAAATACGAAACTAAACTTATTAAAACTAAATTCATTTGAGTTGAATTGAACTGAACTGATTTCGTCAGGGTCACCTTAGACATTTAAAAATTGTCTAATATATTCAAAATTTGACTGAACTGAAAGTATGTGTAATGAGTTGAATCTTTTTGAATATATTAAATATTTTAAGATCAATATAGAAAATTATCACTATTGATTATTGAACATATTGAATCTACTTCAATCCAGGTTAAAATTTATCACTCAATACTTTTTTATTTTAAATTTACACAAAACTTCTATAAGACACTCTTTTTGTAATTTTTAGTGTGATCACGTTTAAGTGAAATAGTGGTCACAACTCATAAAAAGTGACCCCATTTTATCGTGAGTTAGTCTCACGCAAAACTTACTCGTACATTTTAATTCATGATTCAATTCCTTCTATATCTCGATATAACTTGCTATTATATATTTCTCAAAACTTTCTATATTGTGATTAGTTTTTTATTTTATTACCATTAAGTGTTCCTTCTAAATCTTTAAATTTGGCAAAGAAAAAAAAAAGAAGTAAAAAATATAAGGGCAAAAAAGAAAGAGAAAAAGAAGAAAAAGGGCATGCCTGATGTAAAAACGAACCGCAGGAAAATAATAGATGACACAATAACATGCCCCCATCTTTTGTGTTGTTGTAAGCAAAGGTTATAAGAAATAATACAAAAACACAAATCACTCAACTCCCTTCGTAAAATCCATTGATGAGTGTGTGTGACCCCAGGAAACCCAAATCAGCGGAACAATCTTTGTTCAAACACTCTTCACTGTAGAATAATGAGTCAGTGACTGAGTGAGTGTGTGTGTGACAAAAGAAAAGCTGGAGAGAGAAAGAAAACCTTGATTTTGGGTTAGATTATAGGAATGCCATTGCCATTAGCACAAAGAAAAATACTTTGATTGATTTGACAATCTCATCTGATGAAGACTGGTGTTGGTGGTCCGATTGGTGTCTCATCTTACCAGCTTTCCACAAAACGAAGATGGAAAGGCTTTGTGATTGCAGTTTTGGGTCTTGTTATTCTTTCTATGCTTGTTCCTCTTGTTTTTCTTCTCGGCTTTCATAATGGGTTTCATTCGACAGGTATAATATGTAATTTATTCTTGCCTTTTGAATCTCTGAATGAATTTTTGTGTCTTTTTTGTCCATTATAAGATCTGGGTATTTCTCCTTTTTCCTTGACAATGTCTATCTGTGTGTGCAATATGCTTTTTCCCATCTGGGTATAGCTTGTTGATCTTAGATTTATTTAACAATGTGATTACTTAGTGAGCTGCTATGTTTCATTAGATTGTTTACTGTTTACCCTTTCCCCATTGCAGGTTTCCCATCTGAACAACAAACTTCATCCTCGGTACGAATTTCGGATTTTATGAATTTGGATATGGAAATTAAGGCTTGTTTGTTAGCTACGATTAGTTAATATCATGTTTGTTAGTTTTATAGTTTGATACTATGTTATTTTCCCTTGGTAAATTGCAGACGGGTATTGGAAGTTATGATTCGCCTATTTCGAACCACACAACTGATCAGGTACATGTAAATTGCCTTAGTAAGGGGATATAAAATTAACATACTATTATGTATCATTCTGTGTCTACATATGCTGTGTCTAGTGATTAGAGATAAATAAAGTAACATAGTATTATGTATTATTGTCTTTTGCAGCATGAATTAAGACATATAAAGGATCTTATAGAGAGACTGGATCCCCCGCATCCAAAGGTTTATAGCATAATACTTTGATGCTTAAAGAGTCTTTGCACTGTCAGTTGATGACTGTACTGCTTTTCATAAAATGTGCTTGCAGTGATGCATTTTGATGATGATCCGATTCGAACAACTTGCTATATGTTTTATCTACTCCATGTGGCTCGTCATTGCCTGTTAGATGTATTATATCTCTCTTGTTCTGTTCCTTGAATCTCAAGTATATTCTAATATGGATTTCTCACGTTTCTTCTTGCCTCCCAAATTATATTTGCCTTTCTCAAAACTGTTGTGAAGCATTCTGCTTGTACTTGAGAGTGAACTTAACTTCCCACTCTTTATTTGAATTATTTTTTCAATTGGTTGGGGGGTGGGGGAGGGGGGAATAGGATTTGAGATTGAGTTATAATCAATTGGTTAAGAAGTTATGTTCTGGTTTTTGAGGCTGTTATATTTTTGACAAGGTGGAACTTTAGTAGATATTCCACATTATCAACCTTCTCAGAGATGGCAGACATGGCCATCACAGAGAAACTTTATTAAAATCTTATTTATGATGATGCCATGACTGAGATGACAGTGGGGACAATTGTTTGAGCCATTCTATTGTTGGTGAAATCTCTAAAATTCATAAGAACAATATCCTGGAACTGTTGGTGATGTCCTATTTATGTCAAGGATGAAGAGTGGCTAATAAGACCTTTTGATGAAGAGCAGATTAAAAAGGCTCTATGATTATACAGTTGTCTTTTTCCCGGAGACCTTGTAGGTTTTTATGGATATTTGCACTATTAGGGTTGTGGGCATAAGTATCACCCTTGTACCCAATAAGGTCTATCAAAGCTACAGATGCTGGGTCCATTAGTCTTACCACTAGGCACAAGTTTGTAGAAATTTTGAGGAAAGTCCTTGGAAACAGATTTGGGAAACTGCTATCTACCATCGTTTCTTTGGAATGATGTGCTTTTGTTGAGAATAGTTGAATTTTTTACACGAATTTAGTTGCTAATGGGGTTGTGAGTATAGTAGATAGGGGAGACGTTATCTGTAAAGTGGCTTTGGAGAAGACCTACGATAGACTTATTTTTTAAATTTTTGGTAAGGTTTTGAATCACAAGGGTTTTGGATCTAGATGGATACGTGGTTGTTTTTCTTTTTTGTCTGTTTTTCGAACATAGATTAATGGGCAACCTATTTGTTCTTTTGGTGCATCTTGAGGGTTAAGCAAGGTGACCCTCTATCTCCTTTTCTTTTAGCTTTGTTGTAGACATGCTTAGCCTTTTTACTGCTAAGGTGAAAAGAATGGTTGTGTTGAGGGTATCTTGGTCGACAGTATGTGTTAGTCACTCATTTGCAATTTGCCGATGACACCTTCTTTTCCTCTTCAATGATCTTGCAAAGTTTGGTAATGTTATTACTCTTATTCAGCTTTTTGAACTCTCATCTATTGTCTCGGGCCAATTTGAGTAAGCAACGTCTTCCTTTTGAGTACTTAGGGGTTCTTGGTGATAACATGAGGAATAAGTGCTTTTGGGATCCGTTTGTGGAGAAAGTGTCTAAGAAGTTTGATAGATGGAACAGTATATATTTTTCCCTTGAGAGCCGTACTATGCTTATCGAGGCTTGTCCTTTTCAGCATACCACTTTATAATCTGTCTTTTTTTAGGATTTCTTTGTTTTTGGATTTCAATGGGTGTTGCTAAGAAGTCGGGAGAGATTGATGAGGGATTTTATTTCGTCTTGGGTAGGACACGACAATAAAGATCATTTTCTTGGCTGGCGTTTGGTGTGCTGTCTATACAAAACATTAAATTAGTTAGTGGGGTTTTTTTTTAAAGCTTTTCATAAGACAAATCACGTTCAGTAATTGAAACAAAGCATAGATAATTGGTGCTCAAATATGATGTCACTGACGGCTGGTTTATCAAAAAATGAAAGTAGCATCCTTCTATGGGGCCTGTCTAATATTTAATTATTAATTCTAGTATTGAGAGTTGGCATGGTAAAATGTGCGCTGCTTTTTATTTTTTAATGCAACATTTTAACAGTAGCTAAGCCCAGAGCAGACGAAAATTGAAATTCACCTGGCTATCATCTGCAGAGATAAAGTATGCTTGCTTGGCCTTTCAGTCAATGAGCTTGAAGAGAGAGAAAACGCTGCTTGGCCTTTCTAACAAATGAGAGCTTGAAGAGAAAGAAAATGAGAGCTTGCCCTTATCTAAAAAAAACGAGCCAGAACGCATATGACCGTGATCTAGAATGCCGGTGTTCCGTGTTAAGGAACATACGAACCAGAATGTGGTACCGGGGGGGGGGGGGGGGAGGAGCAGCACTGTGCACAATGCAGGCCTAAGGAGTAATGGGGCTTGGTTTTGGTAATATGGTGTTAAGAAAATCTCCCTTATGGGGAAGTCTTTGGTGATCCCATTTGGAGCTAGACCCCCTTTGGCATAAAGTTATTATAAGTGGGTTCTGTGTTTCTTACATGATTCCGTGGTAGTTCATCTCACAAGACTTTTCACTTCTCTTTCCATTTGAAAGTTCAAAGTGGGAATGGTTTGCTTATGACTCTGTTCTAGCCGTTATGGTTGCTTTGACAAGTATAAGAGTGGCTATTTTGCGGTGAAATTTGAAGTTAAATCGTCTTAGGATAAATTCTTGACATAAGGTAGCTTTGTATGTCTCTTTCTTTACATAATTTTGCTTCCTTGTTGGGGTGTGTGATCACCTTCAGCTTACCCATGTTGGAGTTTCTTTGGGGGTTAATTCATCCGGGAAGTCTTTTAGTAGAGAGGGTCTCTAAGAGGTTGCAAGAGTGCTTCTTAGCGAGAGCGAACAATCACGATTACAGTTCCAATTGCAGAAACAGTGGTTAAATTATTGTTGCGAGTCTTTTTCCAATGTAGCGTACTGTTTCTGATTGCATGTTCTGGATACATGGTTGAGTTACTGGGAAGGACAGGAAGAAAGCCTTGTATACTTGTATGTTCTTAGATAATACTAACCGAATTACTACTTTGCTTATTAATAAAAAGGCTGCCGAACTGTTCCATCAGCCAACTTGAGCTGGGAGCATGAATTACTAGGATATGAAGTCTAAAACTGGATTTGGCTCTTATTCATGTGCTTTCTACTTAGTCCTTGGCACTTTTACTTGAGAGTGCTCCCTATTCAAACTTGTAATCTTTCTTCCTGGTATGTGCTCTCTTATAAGAGAAAATGATATGTCAATCACTGAATGTGTTTTTTGATTTTCAGGAGCCTGTTCGGGAGCATGTTCGGAAAACGCCTGTTCAGAGTGGAACCAATGCAACCAGGACTAAAGTCCCTGTTCAAGCTCATCAGCGGAAAGGAAGCATTGGTATATGAATATCAACCATCAGTTTGTAATTCCTTACAAAGAAAGATTATGTATCCTTAACTTCAATGTTTACAGGTCGTCCTGCAGAGCATGATGTCCATAATGCATCATTCCGTGGAAATGTAAGCATTGTTTTTAAGTAATCTTGAAAATTTTGGTCTCCGTATATTAGCGACTGCTGTTTTGAATTTCACTCTATATGCTGGCAGAAAGTTAACATTAGCAGTCCTGCTGAAGTGATCAAGCTAGCAAAACTTGATGAAAGTGAAATGTCTTGTGAATTAAGATTTGGAAGCTATTGCCTTTGGCGTTGCGAACATAGGGAAGATATGATGGATTCTATGGTAAAGAAGTTGAAGGATCGGCTCTTTGTAGCTCGTGCATACTTCCCTAGCATTGCGAAACTTCCTGTACAAGACAAATTATCTAGGGAGCTAAAGCAAAATATACAAGAATTCGAGCGAATGTTGAGTGAAAGTACTACAGATGCTGATCTTCCACCTCAGTGAGTCTTCACACTCTCATGCAATTAGCTTAGCAATCTTAACCTAACTGATTGGCAAGGTTGCTTTCCTTGTCATTATTGTTATATTTGTTGGTTCCTAGAAAGCCTACAGGAAGAATGTAGTTTCATTTTACAAAGGAAAGTTTGCCGGCCACTGCCGTTTACATTACAATTGTTTCCGAACTACTACCTTAAAAATTCCTATTTTACTTCCCTTTTATGACTCTTTATTTTTAATTTGACACTTTTTGAGGTTTTGCCAAATTCCGATGAAAATTAAATCTGAAGTGACCGAAAAACTCATGTCGATTGAAAAGTTGCTGACTACTACATTTTTGTATTACCGTTTTTGCGAAGTACTACCTTTCAAAAGGGGGGGGGGGGGCAGAGGATATTAACCGCCCATGTACCATGTACGTGAGGGTAGTTTTCGCATTTGACATCTATTTTTAGCCGGAATCCGGCGTAGGTTAGCAAATTAAAAAGAAGTCTTAAGAGGTAGATTCCCTCCGAAGGGCTTTTCAGGAACCTGAGCAAATCTTCCTTATTTTATGGTAGGAAACATGAATCTATTTTGGGACATTCGTAAAATTGAATAAGGAAAGGGACTATATTGGGAGTATTTGGGACAGAGGGAGTCATTTTTTCCAAAAAAAAGGTTACGAATGTAGTAATGGGCAAAATTTTCTTTTACTGACGAATAAATACTGGAACTTGCTAGAAAGTATTACAGAGGAACAGAAGTTACAATTGGCTTGCATACTATGTTATGTTTTGACCTAGTTTGTAGAGTTGGACTTGGTGATGGCTCAAATTGCTTTCCCTTTTGCTTTTTTGATTGGTAATGAGAGCCATTTTAAATTTCTGGTCATCACTGATCACTATCATTATTCTTTGATAGCCTCACTCTCTTAAGGTAAAGCTTTTATGTGATACTGTAACCCACTATATTTGTTGTATTTGTCACATCAGGATTGATAAGAAGCTGAAGAAGATGGAAACTGCAATAGCAAAAGCCAAAGCAGTTCCTGTGGAATGCAGCAATGTTGACAAGAAATTTAGGCAACTTGTTGATCTGACTGAGGATGAAGCTAATTTTCACACTAAACAAAGTTCCTTCCTTTATCAACTTGCTGTGCAGACCATGCCAAAATCTCTGCATTGCCTATCTATGAGATTGACAGTTGAATATTTTCACTTGTCCTCTGTGGATGTGGAAGGCTCAGTGACAGAGAAATATGTAGATTCAGAATTGTATCATTATGTTGTCTTCTCCAACAACATATTGGCGTCAACAGTTGTTATTAACTCTACTGCTGTGCATGCTAAAGTATGTTATCCTCCTCTCATACATGCTATTTTGCTTTTTCACAGGGTTAACAATTTCTGCATTGTAAATATGTTTTAACAGTGAATTCTTGTTCAGGAAAGTAAGAAGCTGGTTTTTCATGTAGTAACAGACCGGCAGAATTATTATGCAATGAAGCTGTGGTTCTTTAGAAATACTTTCAAGGAAGCTACTATCCAAGTGTTGAATATTGAAGACTATAAGATTTCAGGTTTATCGCTGCCAGAGGAATTCCGTGTTTCCTTTCCAATTGCTCACAAGCTTCCTAACCATTATAAGACCGAATATCTTTCGTTATTTTCTCATTCACACTATCTTCTTCCGGAAATATTTAAGAATTTGGATAAAATTGTTGTACTGGATGATGATATTCTTGTTCAGCAAGACCTGTCTGCTTTATGGAAAATCAGCATGGGAAGGAAAGTGAATGGTGCTATTGAGCATTGCGCAGTAAAGCTGGGTCAGCTAAATAATTATCTTGGTAGAAATAGTTTCAACCAAAACTCTTGTGCCTGGATGTCTGGATTGAATGTAATTGATCTGGCAAGATGGAGGGAGCTTAATCTTACTGGAACTTTCAGAAAGTTGGTACAAGAGGTGAGTAGTATCTTCATAGCTGTTTCTCTTTCATATTGAGTTTCATCTTCTCATTTGAACTTTACAATTTAGAGTGGCTAATTGACCATTACGGTTTAAGATAAAATAAGTCAAAAAAGAGGTCATAATGAGTAACCATCTACATTAGTCTTCTCTTTCCTGTATGCTTGTTTCTTCATTGTCTTTTGTGTTTCCAGCTTTATGTTCCACCCTCACTGTTCAAATTCATGTACAAAAGTTCGTGTCATGTGTGTATCAGCTGTATGTGTGTAGCCTATCTAGGTGGTGGAGGGTGAATATTCTCGGAATATTCTATATGCTGACCATCTTGTTCTAATAATTTACAGCTTGAACTGGAAGGTAGAACGAATGAAGCTGCTGCATCTAGTGCTAGCTTGCTCACATTTGAAGACCATGTTTATGCTCTTGATAAAACGTGGGTTCTGTCAGGTCTGGGTCATGATTATGGGCTTGATGGACAAGCAATTAGGAATTCAGCAGTGTTACACTACAATGGGAATATGAAACCCTGGCTTGAGTTAAAAATTCCTCAATACAGACGTTTCTGGGTCAAGTTTTTGAACCGAGAAGATCAACTTTTAAGTGAGTGCAATGTCAGTCCGTAGCTAAAAATCGACATTGTTTGCTATGCCTAGAGGCCACAGGACTCGAGGATTGTGCCGTAGTTGAAGACTTGCTGCTGAATTCAAGAGAACCGTCCTTCCCTATGATTTTAATGATGCAGCCCTGATTGACCACTATGATGGATCTGTTAGTACGATATATCTGAATTCAAACTGAGAGACACGGAGATCTGATCTATTCTTTCAAGAAACAGAAGAGCTGCTTTTGCGCTTCATCTGCTGAGGTTCACAACAGCGGCGTAGTTAGCTTTTGATTCTAGGGATCCTGGTAACATCAGAGGAGTATTTTTCACTGGCGTGGTCCGAGAAGGCATTCACATCTAATTAAGCCTTTTGCGGATGTGTCCTGGCTGTGTGTATGTTAATGTCATGTATATGATAGGTGGTGAAAAATGACGCCTATGTGTTTAAGTTTTCACTTCTGTTTTCCGTTGAGTAGCAAAAGTTGCTTAGCGGGTTTGTTCTTCGTTGGTGATATTCTGATCAACATTTGACTAAGTTAAAAATATTTTTTCTGATAGACATGAAAATAAAAAGGGAATCTCTAAGGTGGGGTGTCAGGATATAAATGAATTATCTTTAGCTTGTTTTAAGACATTATCTTTTAATAGCTGTATGCAAACATTATCGTTAGCTTGTTTTAAGACACATCTGATGCAGTTGCAATACCTAACTCACGCAAGCTTAAAGGCTCTGTTATTTTGAACTCGAGAAAACTGAAGTGAATTCAATTGATTTTTGTAACGGGATCTTTAAACATTTAAAATTCGTTTAAATATATTTAATATTGGACTCAATTGAAAGTATTTATTGAGATGAATCAAACTTAACTGAATTGAATTTTAGTGAAATTAAGTTAAGGCGAACGGAGACTAAACCAAAGTTATTGAAATTGTGTTTTTGAATTAGATATAAAATCAGGCAAAATCGCTAGCCTTATTGGCGACTTATGGCCATAATGCATGACCGCGTTTTTGTGTCCCCAGTATTTACACCTTCGAGATTTATGTTGGTTATGTATGGCTTTCGAATTCAATATTGGCATGAAATTTTTAAAGAAAATTTTACAGAACTCGTTTCACAAACAGACATACAAACTAGTTATAGGCTGAAGAAAAAAGAACAATGAGTCAACATGTGATCACCTCTAAAAACAAGCATGACGTCATACTTATTTGATGCACCTCACATTGAATCTTCCTTATATGAATTCTTGTGGAAAAAAAAAAAAAACAATTAGAACAAAAAAGTATTTAAAGCAAAGGACAGTCCAGTGGGCCTTCTATTAAACTGGGGATAGAGAAAGATACAGCCCATTAGCCCATAACATTTTTTTTCTTTTTGAGGGATTTGAATTTTGATTGTTAAGAGCCGTTAAAAAGCGCGCGCTCTCTCCAGCTAATTGCAAATCACCGCCTTTTAATTTACACCGCCATAGCATCTGATCTTATAAAACGACGACCTTTCTCTTTCCTCAGTTCCACTCTAGATCTTCTCCTGCTTATTGTTGTCTGATCAAGAATTACACCGCCTTCTTATAAAACGTTAGTTTCTCTTTCTCTATTCTCCTGGTTATTGTTGCTTTGTCTGATCAAAAATAAACTCCAACAACAACAACAACAACAACAACAACAACAACAACAACAACAACAACAACAACAACAACAACAACAATGGAGATGAGTAAGACTCATAAGAATAAGAGAGAGAAAAAGAGAGGCAGAAACAATAATGGCGAAGAAGAGAGTAATAAGCGTCCAAAAACAGAACCACAACTGTTGAAGCAACACAACGATAGAAAGGCAACAGTTTTCAAGAAAGCTAAGGAACTCTCAATTCTTTGCAACATTGACGTTCTTGTGATTTTGTATGAAACGAATCACACCCAAGAAACCCCACAAATCTGGTGTTCAAAACCCAATCAAGAAACCTTCATCATCAACAAGTATCTTCATCAACAAAGAAATGGTTCTTCTGATCATGATCAGATAAACAAGAAGATCACAACCGTTAATCATCATCCAATCAACGAAAAACAGAGTATTCTGGCCCCCCATGGTAATTGCGAAACAGGGGATAAATACCCAGATGTGGGTTTTGAGAATATGGGTATTGAAAATATGGGTTTTGAAGAATTGAAGGAGTTAATTAGGGTTTTGGATAATAAGATTGGATCAGTATGTGAGAGAATTGATTGTGTAAAGGGTATTGATCAAAGTGAAGGGTCGTATGATAATAATAATCATAATTCTGATGATCATGATGATGATGACAGTAATAAAAGTGATGTTTTGTCAGAATTGTTTGATGGGTTTACAGAGGATGAACTTTTTTACGATGGGTATAATAATAATTATAATTATGATGATTATGATCATGATTATGATCATGATGATATCTTTAGTGGGTTAATGGAACTGATTCCTCTTGACCCTATAACTACTTGATCGAGAAGAGAGAGAAACAGAGAAAGAGAAACGTTTCTCAAGCTCCTATGGAATGTCCCTGATTTGCAATCTGCTCTGTTGCTTCAGATTAAGAGAAACGTTTCGTCACCGTTTCTTCAGTGATGTAGATATGACGATTCTTGTTGATATACAAGTTTTTTGGTCCTGGTGCAATGCAAGGGCTAGGTTCCAGAAGTCTTACGGTTAAGAGAGAGAAAGAGAAATATTGCATTCCTGGTGGAAAAGAACAGACTCTTGTTTTCTTTTTCTTTTTTTTTTGCTTAGGGTTAGATTTTGTTGTGGATTTTTGTGTTATCAGAATTGTTAAATCAGTCAGATTATAATTTTGGATTTGTGATTACCCATGTTTAGTTTAATCAAATGTTGGATCTTATTTTGTGGTAGTGTGTTATTTTGCTGTTTTTGTTTTTGGTGCTGTGGGTTAGAATTTGTGATATAAAAATCATATTATTGTTATGCAATAACTGTTGTTCTTTAACTTCTTTTCTCCTCATCTTTCAATTGTTTCATTCTTTTTTGGTCATTTAGGCTTTTGATTATAAGTCTATCAGATTGGAGGGCGCACTACCTATGTTGTTGGTCAAGGGAAGGTTCTTTTTTACACAGATTAGAGCACCAAAGAAACCGAGGTCCAAAATGCAGAGTTGGGTGTTGTGCTGCGTTGGGGAATTCTATTTTATTTTTCTTAAATAAGGCTACTTTGGTAATTTAAGAGGTTTTGGGTGTGTTATCTACTAAAATGGGGCGTGGTATTTAGCACTCCAAAAAAAATTGTGTTGTCCCTAAATTCTCGAGCCTACATAGACATCATGAAGTAATATTCATAGTTTAATTTATTTTCAACTTCACTATTCATAGATACTTTCTAAATAAGATTTATGATTATTAGATAACAAAACAATCAAAATATGAAATGTATTCCAATCATCTTCGTTTTCAATATGCTAAACAATTTTGTAAATTCGACAAAAAAAAGTTGTAGATGTAACTCAAGCAATACATTTAAATTTATAGGTGTTGTAGGTGTCTTCGCCTATGCTTTATTTCCTTAAAAGTGGTGTTTTAACCTTGACATTATCCTTATTAGCTCACCCTAATGAAATATTATCATTATACTAAAGTTAACTGATAAGTATGTTTTCACATAAAAAAATATACTCCGTATATATATTCACCCTTGAGGGGGAAAAAAAAAGAAAAAGATAAACGTACTTCAAATGGTACAAAAGAAAATTTACAAGTGAGGTGCTGCCGATCAATGGATTAGATAACTATAACCAATTAGGGCCCATTACATCCACTGCAAGTAGCTGTGATTATATTTCTCCAAATGTAAATTGGACAGTCAAAAATATGCGTCACTGTATTCACTTTGCTTCTGTAGCTATGAGCTGTCTTCACTTTGCAATGATGAGTTTCTGCTAGAAATATAACCAAGATTTGCTTTTGCGCCATGAAACTGAAGGTTGAAATGGCATCTCTTTGCCAGATTAGCGGCCACTGGCAACCATTTTTCCGTGATGACCTGCTTCTCTCCCCGAGCTGTGAAACTAACGACTTTGCTGCGATTCCCTGCAAACAACAATGAAGCATGTGAGTGAATACTTAGAATACTCCTACTCTTCATTTCACCTCAAGTACTTATATCCTTGAAATTCTGACATGGGTATGGACACTCGACACTTCATCTTAGGTCAAAGCTCTCTAAGATTTCAGAACATGGTCAAGTTAGACACCTCACACCTGTAGTGATTTGTGGGGCCAATACACAGCTTGAGAGAGAGGTGCCAGGGGTGTTCCAAGTTGCTTGTTGCTGGGTCATCTTGGATGTGCAAGCTGAGGTTGTCTTGGTTACTTGACAGTAGCGTCTTGATTGTTAAGACACTCAGCAGATGAGGTTTCCCGTTACCCTAACTAATCCTCCTAGAAGGTGCTTTATGTTAAACCCATGACGCTTACTTCATCTCAGCTGGATTTTCTATATTTGATTACTTTTGAGGTGGTTTTCAAGCTCAAAAACTTGTACAGATTGCTTAACTGATAATTGAACCTTATTCTTCTTTTTAGAGAAGGGGCAAATTGAAGATTGGTGGTGACTGGTGAGGGTCGCAGTTTTAAAATTTATACTCCCAAGAATGGACAATGGAGGTATTGATCTCGAAATCCTCACACCCAAAAGACGGGAAGAAAGATACAGAGGAATTATATGCAACCTAGGCAGTAAATATCATGCCTCCATTTTCTACTAGGAAAACATAACACCTTAGAACACCAAAGAGGTCACAGTTCAAAAAAATCCTAGGGGGAAAACATAAAACCCTAACATTGGTGCTTGACTTGGAAGCCATGCAAGGTGAGCCTGTATTTGGTCAACCAATGAAATATGAGGAGACCTAATGAAAAGCTCTTGCTCTGAGGAAGGCTAGTCTTTGCTCTGATAGTACTATATTTCCATCTTCTGCAGACACAGTCTATGATACCCAGATTCGGGTATGGGTGTCAGACTCGGGTACGTATCAAAGAGTCTGACATGGAAAAATCACAAGTAGAAACTACTGCTACCTTCTAGGAGGGTTTTATAGTTTATACACAACTAATGCTAAACCTACTACCTACTTCAAGAAAACTAATACATAGCAGCCAGATTGAAAGACGAAAATATATACAGAGCGTTACCTGAGAAAGTTTGATGTAGAAACATAATGTAGGATAGCAACAATTCTTCGCCTTCTTTCTTCTTGGGAGCCTCCACCACGCTTGACGACGGGTAACTGCTTAATGCCCTTAGCCTCCATCAGATCCTTGGCCGTCACCAAGTCAGTGTCCGGGTAGCAAGTCAAAACACCACGCTCTAGCCCCTTGTAGGTCATGCCTCGTGTACAGACTGAATAAACTGAACATTCTTGCACCTGTTGATATGTGGAGAGTAGCTATTATAACATATAAATATAATCACTAGGAAACTAAAAGAGGAAAGAATAAGGAGAGTTGTCAATCGCCTCGGTCTACAGCGGTATACAATACATCATACAAAGACAACACCACTCAATGTGAAATGACTCGTAGGCATGGTATACAAATACAAGGGGAAATACATATATACCTGAGCCATAAATACATATATACATACATACAACAACAACGACCCAGTATAAATCCCGCCTAGGGCGGGGTCTGGGAGGTCCACATGTACGCACCCTTACCCCTAACTAGTCGCCTAGTAGCGAGACTGTTTCCGAAAGACCCACAAAAATAATTTTTTTTTTTTTAAAACATTTGCAACATATATACCTGAGCCATATGGTAAATAATTTCCTTGCCAACATAAATGTCTCACTTCCAAATAGCATGCATTTTGAGGATTGGATATAGAAGCATCATGTAATTAGAAAAAAAGTAATGCGTAAGTAAGTTAAGCGACATTTATCTAGTCTGGAAGGAGAATTTTAGCAACATGATTCCTTTTTCTTTCGTTGTACTCAAGCAGAAATACCATGCAAAATCTTCCAAGCATCAATGATTCAAACTGGATTCTTCCTAGCGAAACAACAGAAAAAGCTGCAGCAACAATACCAACCAAGCTGATAGCTACACCACTCAACACCCTAACCTTGACAGACCATGACACCTGTACCCTTAAATTGAGGGGTTCATCATGATGTGTTTTTCTAAGACCATCTTAAATACATACTAATATCTCCTATGCTTCTCACGGGGCTCCAACCTTGGGCAGGGTCAAAGCTTTTCCTGGATATGCAATGATAGTTTGCTACTTCACAACAAATAAGAAGCAGTTATTAAGCCCGTAACAATCCAAAAGGGAGAAGTAGCTGATAGGGACTCCTCCAGCTCCATTGAGAATGGACTTTAATTTTTATAATATTAGAAATTATGGTTTAAAATACAGTTCTCCCAACATTGAATGACAAGTGTTATAAAACTAGCATTGACAAAGAGGAAATGATATACATGAAAGATCCAGATTGACAACCAAATGAATAAGAAAGAAGAAATTCTTCACTTCACACATCAAACTATTATTTTGACAACCAAATGAACTAAATGCAGTAAATTTTTCTAACAAGCGCACACTCATCACTTCACACATCAAACTCATAGACACGGTAAGCCTTAATAATTAATACCACATACATCCTGAAGTGTTGACCGGTTGTTAGGGATCTCACTAGACTTCCTGGACAACCCCCGTTCAATATCGCCATTTGTCAAGATACCCTCCAGTAGATCCTTATCATCAACCACCAGGAGACAATGCTGCTGTTGTTCACGCATATAGTTTATTGCATCTTTCAAGGTTGTTCTCAGACCAACCTTCAAATAGTTCATCGACATGGCATGGAAGACCTGACAATTTTGCAGAAAATGTATAACAAAAAGCAGTCAGACATTTATTGATAAAAATAATAGCAGTTGATGCAGCCAGAAGAATTGCAAGTCAACCTTGGGATCTTCCATGATTTCTCCATCGATTGATCCAGGAACATCAGTATTTTCCATGACAGAGAGCTCTAAATGCTCAGCATTTACAGCGCCCTTGTCATCACCCTCAGCATCATAACCAGGAGAAACAAAAGAATAGCCTCTTGCAGATTTTCTTGAATCAGGTGGCTCAGTCTCCTTCCCCTGATTTGTAACCGAGGGAACCCATATTGCCAAACCAACGGCCCCCTAACACAAGTCAAATGGCAAAGATGTAAATTAATGTTGAAAACAAACAAACACGGAAGGTTATGACAGGCGTCAGCCATACTGAGGCAGCTGACAGGAGAATAAAACTTCTTTTTATTATAAATAACATGGGTATCAAAGCTTTGCTTGACTAATCCCATGGGTCTTGAAGTTAACGACCAAAAAACCCTCCAGTGGCCCCAAGGGGACTAAAATCTGGGACGCTGGCAGGAGAATGAAGCTAAGCTTCAACGGAGCAAACAGTCAACAATTGAATGACATCGACAGGTTCATATTACAGTCCCTAGTCCAAGTAGATAGGGGTGAAAATTGTCACTTTGGTTTAGACATTCAATAAGTCCGTATCCAGTCCAACATAAATTGGATCCGGATTTTTTTAGTCCAAATCAAAACCAAATTCGGTTTAGATTCAAAGTTTGCATCCCAAATCTGTGCAATTTATTTTCCGTACTTTGTAGTCTGATTCGAATAAACCTAACTTTTTTTTACCTCAATCTTTTAGGAAAAAACCCAACCCAATTAGCTAAGTTAACTCATCACATAAGGACTAAGGCATGTACTTAGCAGCTAGTTAACTAAGGTTCTGTTCATTTCGTTGTAACCAGTTTTCAACTCAACTCAGTTCAGTTTAGCCAGCTCTTTTTTCTTTTTTTTCAGTTGTTGTTCTTGTTGTTGCTGATATGTTCCACAGTTTAAATGAAGAACGCCTAAAGTCTAGCTAAGATTGAGTTGGACATCAGACTTTTGGATTGGGGCCCTTATTGCGCTTAATAATGTTCATAAATTTAACAGTTAAGCTACTAAACTAATACTATTTGTGCAGATAGTTTTCCAGGGGTGTCTCTTACTGACATTCAATGGCATTGGAGGGATTTGTAGTTTACTTCTGCTTTTGAGGACACATTGTCCCCTTTTTCTGTAATTAATCTTTTATATTATTAAGGGATTTGTAGTTAACTTTACATTATACAAGATGGTTTCTGCTTTGGACTCCAAATAGTAAGTTCACGCCCAAACCTAAAGTCCCAAAAAAATTTCTCTTGACTCAAAATTCAATCTAAATTCCAAAAGTCCAATACAATGACTAATATGGACGGGTTTGGTTTGGAATGTATCCAAATACGTTTCACCTCTACAAGCAGATACTAAATAGCAAGACTAGTATCTATACACACTTAATATAACTATCATTCAGAGCTTGGAGGCTCTTTTTGGTCTTTGGATTACTCTGTCTAAGAGTGGCAATGGTGGACTATTCCAGAGGGGGTTGCTCAGTTGGCAAGACCTCTGAGATCTATTCCAGAGGTCCCAAGTTCGAGTCCTCTCAAGGCCACCGGAAGTTTTCCTGGTCGTTAACTTCAGGGCCCAAGGAAATAGTCAAGCAAAAAAAGCTTGGATACCCATATTATCCGAAAGAACTCTGTCTAAGAGTGGCAATGGTGGACTAATAGGGATTCACTGGCCTCTCACTTAGGGGTTCTTGGATCTGGTTTTTTTAATAGGGTACCAAGTTCTTGGATGGGTGATGGGGTGCTCACTATTCTTTCGGTGGTCTTATTACTCAAATTCAGTATCGTATGTCTTTCTAGTCACCCTATGAGGTTCCTAGGCAGGTGGCAAGAACGCTCGATCAGATCATGCATGATTTACTTTGGTCGGGAACGGGTGACAGAATAAGGGATCATTTGGTTGCTTGCGATAGTGTGTGCAAGCCTAAGAAGATGGAGAGCCTAGGTCTTGGTAGTTTGGTGTCCAAGAACATTGGTTGTGGAGTTTCCTATTAGAAGCACACTCCCATGGCATGACATTATTCAGAGCAAGTTCAAATTCAACCAAAACATTTGGAGGCTTATGTTTGTGGTGTCACTTTTGATAGCCCTTGAAAGTTCACCATTATTGACATTTACCCTACCGTTCTCTCATGACCTTTGGGGGATAGGACCTTGCGGTATAGACGGAAACCACAGAAAATGATCTTGCCAGATGTATGATGTGACTTAGGAATGAGAAGACTATTGAGCACTTCACTCTGCATTATCCATTCATATGAGGAATGTGGTAGCAGTTATTTAGGATGTTATTGGTTCTTTGTGATTGTTGATGATGTTCCAGATTAGCTTCAAGTCTGAAAAACGAGGGGAAGACTTTATAGAATTGGGCAATGTTTGCTGTGGTTTCAAGTGTGCAGATGGAAGGGAATAACCGGCTTTCCAGAACCAATACCTTCCAAGAGTTTGATTTACGCAAAGGTGAGATATTTGGCTTGGATGGATTTTTGAGGTATTCCTCTGTGAGATGTAAACTGGGATTGGATAACGTGTGTCTGGGTTTTTCACAATTATATTTATATCCCACGGGACAAAATGGCCAGGAAAACACCCAACGACCCTAAGGGGCTTGATTGCTTGAACTAGTGACCTCTGGAATAGATCTCAGAGTTATTTATTTCTTTTCAGGAGAGAATAGGTCTCAGAGTTCTGACCAGCCGAGCTAGTAACTCAGGGTATGGATCTCAGAGTTCCAATCTCAAATCTCATCCTTATTTGCTGATTCTTTATTAACAGTCACATTTCTATGAAAAGATAAAGAACTTGTATATCTAATTCGAAGCCAAAACAGGGTTTTATGGGGAATATCCAGGATTTTGACAAGTTGAAATAAAGATCGATGATTCTATGCCACGACTAGAAAACAACATGTGCTTTGTAGCAGCTCCTAGAAAATGGCTTGACTTGAAGATAGTAATATTATTTTCAATGAGCAGGTTGCAGCAGAAGATCACAGAGTGAACTGAGGAGGATACACATAAACAACGCATCAATGATTCACAAGCAAGAAAGAGTATTGAGAACGTTACCATGAGTGGAAGCAATATCCTGTAATCTTTAGTCAACTCAAAAAGAAGTAAAACAGATGTCAATGGCACTGAACAAACAGAAGCTAATGTAGCAGCCATCCCCACCTGTACTGGAAACAAAGAGTTGACATTATATAAGTTAGAGAAAAAAGCATAGATGGAAAACAAGACCCAGTAATACATATGAATATTTAGTTCTAATGCCAGAATACATTACCAGTGCATAGGCCTGAGGCTGGGCAACAGCGGCATTTCCTGGCATAGCTGAATTGATTAGTTCTGCAGCTGAACCCCCAAATACAGCGCCAACAGCGGCACCAATCATTAAGCTAGGCGCATAAAGCCCACCCACAAGCCCAGATGCTTTACACAAAGCAGTGGCTACTACCTTTGCCGCTGCTAATTGTGCTAATAGCCAGATTCCAGGTGCTGAAGCACTTTTCCCAGTGTGAAGGATTTCATCAACATTTGTGAAACCCCAGTATAAAACCCCAGGGTACTTGAGGGCTATCATCCCTGCCCCTAAGCCTCCTAAGGCAGGGCAGATCACAGCAGGAAGGCCAAACTTTTCCTTTATGAACTCAAAGAAATTCGTGAACCAAGCTACTAAGCGAGTGAAGACTACACTTACAACACCACATAGCATACCCAAAATCAAGTACAACGGCAGTTCTGCATTGAAAGAGCACATCATAGGATTAGAAATATAAGCAACTGAAGATATATATCAAACATAATAAAATTTCACAAATTTACTTGATGGTTAAATTTAAAAGTGATTAAAAAGGATTAAAGGAAAGCATCAAACACTATTATGTCCCTTTAACAAATTAGACAACGCAAATAGCCTTTTAGAGGCCAAAATACCATAATGGTATTAAAAAAATAACTCCATTTGTCACATTGGTATTGTAAAAACTGGGGGACAACAAGATATCTAAAACTGCCAAATTGCGCACATAGGTTCAAAAACGACTTCTTTTTTCGTTATCTTTTTTTTTTTGCAACTTTATTCAATTTTGGGTGTATGAGCACCATTCTCCCACGTCTTTTAAAAAATTGCTAACGCCAGAGTTTTTCTAATACCAATGTGGTAATGGGGTTACTTTTTAATACCGAGATGGTATTTTGGACGAGTTTCAGATTATAGTAATAATACAGCCTGAGAGGACACGCTGTCCATCCATTAGTTAGAAATTAGCCCAGTTCCTCAGGACATGAGTAATATGGTAGCTCCTAAACACCCTACCACTTAAGCCTATAAGGAAGCTGAGCTCACTTCATTACTTGAGCACAGAAGAGTAAGCTCTCAGAACGGCCTTCCTTTCTTCAGTATTCATTCATCTCAAATGAATCTTGGGCTAAAATCCTTGCGTCTACGGGAGAGAAGCAATCCTTCTTCTAGGTCGTCCAAACTAAGATCTAATTCTTTCATACAACCAGGAAGCTTAGCTTCTTTCTCGGTGACAGAAGAACAAATAGTTATCGGAGCCAGGGTATCAAATCTCGGTCAATACAACCGATTAAAGAGGATATCAAATTTATGCCGCGATAATGGTGACCCGTTACACGAAACCAATAAGACTACCTTTCAGCAACGCTGCGACCATTACTGTGATTGTGAGCGCAACTGAGATTTGATACCCTGACTGGAGCAGCATCTAATTATGACAAGTAGTTGACTGGGAAGACATGCCAAAAAAAAACTATAATGAATAAATGAAGTTAGCACTAGTGCATTACTCAATAAAACACTCTTACGAATAACATGACAGATTCAACCAACTCTAACAATCCATTTCCGTTCTAAGCTATATATATATATATATATATATATATATATATATATATATATATAGACAATACATAAATATATATAATACGGAGTATTTTTTGTAAAATTTTATACTTCAAATGTTGCTAAGGAGGCTGTCCAAGTTTATTGGTATATTTAAGTGTTAGGATTTTATCGTGTTACTGTATGTACATGTGTTTGTAAATTTGAAACTACTAAAACTTTAGTGTGACTGGACGAATACTCAGAAGTTCAAAAAGTTAGAAATTCTATTTTAAAATGAGAGGATCCTAATGATGTCATCAGAGGTTGGTGGTTTGATGACAATCCATCAATTATTAAAAGTGTGCATGTTTGTAGGCATTTAATAGACATGCTTAGACGAGGATAACCAACAAAAACCTTGTCTTAAGCTGAGTACTTCAAGAAACATACAGGGCTACTCTAGTCTCCGATTTATTTATATCTAATCCAGCCCTAGTTTTGTTATGTCCCCTTACTAAGATATCCATATCAGTCTGCCAACTCAACTGGACATTTCCAAGTGTGGAAATGCACTCATGCATGCCTCATTCAGAAGGATATTTATAACCAACAAATTTAATTCTTTAACAAAAAGGTGAGACTAAGAGAAGATCATGTACCTGCAGCAGATTTCAAGTCATATGCCGGCACTGTAAAAGCTGATTTATCCCCTAGTAATTCATTTGATACTGTGGACGAAATCACGGAAGCAAGTATTATCATTGCAGTAGTAAAGGGGGGCGAATTCTCAGCACGAAGAGGTCTTAATACTGTTTCAATAGCAAAAAAACAACCAGCAACTGCTGCATTGAAACCTGCCAAAGAAAATTAATGAAGAGTTAGACTACTTGAAAGAAAATAATACAACTCACAGTAATAAGTGATTTGCAATAACAGCACACCAGAAATTATTACAAGTAAACGACTGGAACTTTGCAATGAACAGAGGGAAAGGGAAGGCACAATTAGTTATAAACATAACTTCAAGCACAAGTCATTTCTGGATGCATTTCGTTCGGGTGGGAACAGGACTCTTCACTGGGCAAGTTTTTTCCTTGATGATACAATCGGAATTTTATTGTTTTTGGTGCAATCATACAACCGTAAATTTAATTACCAAAAACACAAAAGAGATGGAAAAAAAAGAAGAAGAGATGCAGCTGGAAAATGGGACCTTCATGTATTTTTTGGGCCATGAGACTTTTCTGGGTATTCTGGAAGCCTGTTTAGCATAAGCTTTTATTCATTCTAAACAAGGGCAACTAACTGCATAAAATTTGTGAGGTGCCTCAGTTGTCAGCGTCATAAGAATATGCTGTAAGTGCCCGGGGGCAGAAACGGTTGAATAGATAATGTAATTCCCATGGACATGTGTCTGAATTATATTAGTAATTCTTGGGAAATTGGCCTAGCTTAAGATGTATATGGTTGAGTAGAAACCCTCCCTAGGAAATGTGCCACTGACCCAGCTGAAGCTATTTAGGCAAGGCATAGGTGATGGTGATATTTTTATGATGAGGCTAGTGCTGTGTTGCAGTTTGCCTTGGGTTGGACAAGTATGAAGACTAGGTGTCCTCCCATAGAAATGATCACAACGAGAACACCCTCAATCCTTTCATAGATCTGATAACGCAACACTGGGTAACCCATAATAATGCAAAATACACCATTGTTTCCAAACCAATACTTCAGGGAGAAATCCATTTCAATAAACCCGATTTTTGCATCCGCACACATCTAATCAAAGCAGGCATCGCACATATCCCAATAAATTTTCACTATTTAATTCAAATCTGGAACAATGACAAAAATCCAACGAACAAAGTCAAACCCAACATTGCTCAAGTAACCCAAGCATCCTTGTCCAAATAGTCCATACATGCAGATACAGTCAATGTTCGAAGAAATGTTTATCAGTGTCTCCGCTCCTTGAAATACATCACAAACATCCAGGGAGACCAGCTTATGGCGCTTTGTCTGAAGTTATTGGTGTTAACTCTATTAAGTACAAACCCAAGAAAAGAAATTTTAGCCCTCCAATTATACGAATTAAAGAGGGGTTATGCATAACACGTCGATCGGGCTATCGGCCTGACATTCTGACAACTAGCCCCACAAAACTTCACAAATCTTTCTACCATGAGTTATCCTTTTTTTTAAGATAAAGAAAAGGAATATTATTGAATCATCAAATCAGATGTACAGCAAGAGAGAGGACAAGGTGTCCTCTGTATAGAACACTACCATGAGTTATCCTTACCATGAGTTAACCTATAGGCTTTATCATCAAACCATTCAATTTATCTTTAATTCTTCGGTGCTACACACAACCACTTAAGGACCACCTCGATGTGCCTTGCCAAGTGACTGACTTAAGCGTCCTATAGTAACCTGCAGTACAGTACCTTCTCCCTCTAGGTGCCTGATCTCAGAAGTCAAAGGGCAACATATCGTGAAAACTAACCCCACAAACCACCACAAGTTTTCCAGCATGCTTTCTCCTCACTTGCATATCACCTACTAAACTCCCACAAGACACTCATCCGAATCGTGTTTGCACGCCAACCAGACTTAATTGAGTCATAAGTAAAGGACTTCCCAAAGGAGGCGCACATTGGTGATATAAGCATCATTAGACCATTTAAGTACTTATCCGTATACATAATCTTAGGCCTTACGTGGATTGGGAGTTACGTGTTGGAAAAATGATGTGCAAAAGAAAATTCTAGTCTCCGAGAAGCCCAAAACCCTGCTACAGAAAGCGCAAAGCAATTCTAGTAAACCAACCAAATCATCAAGCTCCCTGCCATCAACGCGTCTCGTAAAAACAAATTTATCCCAAGACTAACCTCCATAAATAAGTAATTAGGAGTGAAATAGGCATATATTGTAACAAAAAAAGTCGAGGGAAGGCATGTGAAAAGGGAATATTAGCTTACTAGGCATCCTAAATAAATAAATACTAATTAAAAAAACCCTAAGTCAGCTTTAAAGTTAAAGAGGAAGAAAAGAGTGGTAGACTAATAGACATGCATATGAATATCCAAGGACTACAAGAGACAACACCAAAGTGTAGGCTTTACTTGCTCCTAATAACGCAGCGTCCCAACGGCAAAGGATCTGCTCAAAGGTGAATCGCCAGGTCCGCCACAACCATTTACCAACCAAGACAATGTTTCTGGAGATTAAAGTTCCAAGACCTTGACCCCTCCTCCTCCTTATGTTAGGCGACATTATCCTCCATATTTATCTCCTTCCTCACACTCCGACAGGAACTCAAAAAGGATAACAAATACAAAGGAATAAAGAAGAGAAGAACGAATGAATTAGAGTAGCCCTATGCTCACAGAGAAATTTTGAGGGTAAAGCTACATCGCAACAAAGGTCAAATTCTCTTTTTCTTTGTATAATTGGAGCCAAGTGCTCTACTTTGAGCGACACTTGTCATTTTTTGATTTTGTAGATTAAAACATACACGATAGCTTCAAATATGACAGTTTATGTTCTTAGCCCTCCTTTTGTACATGGATGACACCCCTTTGGTGTCTCCAATTAATATTCTTTATTGCTTATAACAGAACAGCTATTGCCAACGCTACTACCAACGGCAGGATTGACATTTGCTACAATCATTGAGTCATTAATCAAGCAAGTACCATGTCAGATCCATAGAGAGAGGCTGAGAAAGAAGTGACAATAAATAGTTCTCAAAAAGTTCTAATTATGAGAGGCAATTAACTTCTAGGAAAATAATTCCATGTCAGATCCTTAATACAAAACCCTTTTTAGATAAAAGAGAACTTCCTCTAATGAAAACCGCATATTTACACCAACAGACACGAAATTCTCCAACTTTAAAACAGTAAAGAGTATGTCAATCATGCTGTACATCTGATAACGCTATTTTAGGAGCATGTGATCAAAGAAAGGCCAGGAAAAACTCTCGTTTGTCGTACACAGCTAAATTAAGATGCAGTAACCTAAACTATTGTTCACATAACAGCTAAAAAATCAATGGGAGTGTCATGCCCTTGCAAATTTTATTTCTCGAATACGAGAATAGAAGATAAGTGCACGCTGAGCAAAATAGTCACAAAATCTAGGTGACACAAGCAGTGCAACATTAGCTAAGAATTTCACACCAACCGAAGCCAACTTTATCAATGGATAAAGAAGGTGACCAGAAGCGTAAGCATGTCATGCAGAATAAGATAGAAGAGCTGAAGAGTTGAAAAAGAAGAACTAGACTGAGTCATGTACCTGAAGCAATTCCAGCAGCTGCACCAGCTGCAACTAGAGCAATCTTTCGCTCCCTATTCTTTTCCATCATTACATAGCATCCATTGGCACAAGATTTTCCGATATCTACACTGGGACCCTCAGGACCCAAAGAACAACCAGTACCCAATGTGACTGCAGCTTGAATGGCTTTAATTGTGGGAAGTACTCCAGCAAGCACATCAAAACCTTGCCTTTGTGAAGTATTAGAGTTGCTAGAGGGATTTATCTGCTCTAAGATTTCAAGTAAACCATGCATCATGCCAACAATAACTCCACCTGTGACTGGAATCAAAAGTATACGATGCCAAGTGTCAGCAAGCCGTTGTAATCGGAGCCAAGCAGCGCCTTCATTTGGAGTACCCGCCCAAGCCCATTCATGAATGACATGTACCTAGGCACATTTTTTGGGAAAATGATTATTAAACACTAGGTACCTTAGTCAGCCAGCTGTTAGCTGGATGCACGAAAATAAAATATCAAGCTTACAAGCAGAGATAGTGTTCTTTATGTTGGGAGTAAAGCTAACTCAATCCTTGTATTCTCCCACATCCAAGTTCTAAAAGTATAGCACCAGCAAGTAGACATCATTTTTGACAAGAAATTTGTGGTGCCAATACACCTGCTAATCCAGTATCGCATTGAAGATCCTATTAACTACAGTCACAATGTCACTTTATGCCAAAAGTTGAATACCGATCAAATAGTAACACTCCTCCAGATCAATACATGTCTTCTTAGTTTGTGTGCATGACAAACTGGTAGGCGTATTCATACTCCGGTTTGAACCGGACTCGACCAGACGGGTTGGGTCGAGCTAAACGCCCAAACCTGAACATGTTACGAAACAGTCCAATCCTTGGTCCTGAAAATTTGAATTCCGAGTATTTCGTCCAGTGCTGATCATAATCAGAGAACCCAGACACCGGACTGGCCCATCCCCCCCCCCCACCCGCCGCTAACAGTGGCTAGCTTTTCCTATATAAAACTAGGGCTTCATGTCAGCCTTTCACATCCTTCTCTCATCTAATTACTCCCTCACATATCATACCTACCTCTCTCATCCTAACCGCCCCACTCAGTTACTGGAAACATGCACTGACATCTCTCACTTGGCAGCTCCCCCCCCCCCCCCCGCGTCAATATCCAGACATCTCCTCCCTCTCGCTCAAAGAGCAACCCCAATATTCCCTGTTGTGACAAAGCTAAGGACTCGCCCTCTCCTCTAGATCTGGTTGAGTGTGGCGTTTTTCATTTAAATCTGATTTCAGTTATGCAAAAGCAGGAATTTCACTTCAGTGCCCTGGTCCGAATCTCTATACTACTCAGTAATTTTGACAAGATACCCTCTGTCCACCTGTTTTTTTTTTTTGATAAAATGACTTCGTCCACTTGAAATAGTAGAGTTTAAACAAGAATGGAGGAGCAGGATTTGGTATGACATTAATAAGTGAGCAGTAAGTGATTGATGAAGTGTGATCCACCAAATGGCTGAAGATGCAGTAGGAATGTAGAGATGAAAAACTACGGAATAAAAGTGACACATTTCAAGATGCATAGAGCTTGAGAAATTTAGGAAGTAAGCCGAAAGGCCATTATGTCAATGTGAAGGAAGCCATAGGAAACCTCTGTCAATAATCAGCATAGCAACATCACTTAGAAATAAGACTAAAAGGTCCATCACATCCTTCTAACAGAGTATATCCTATACTTTATCACATATTCACAAATCACAAAGAACTAATAGTATTTGGTGCACATTTTTGCAAGCGTACACAGGACAATTAGAGAACAAAAAGTAAACATCAACAGCAGAAACAACAGGATATAATGATAAGAAATGAATAAGAGGGATACCCCACGGTTAAACGCAGCAACACAAAGACCGGTAGCAAGTCCGAGAAGACAGCCAAGGAGGAGCATTGCCCATTCTGGAGGATCGGCTAAGGCTTCCACGCCAGTTTGCCCATCATCGGCAGAATAAGGAGGAGGATGACGACAAGTAGAGGGGGAGGAGGAAGAGGGAGGATCCTCCTCATCACCTACCGCCCCATCAATTCGCTTCCAATCAGCAACCCCTCCCTCCCTGTCTCTCTTCTGTTTGAAGTTGAAGCTAAGGCTAAGGCGGCGACCACTACCACTACCACTACCACTAGGGAGTCCTCGATCCAAACCAACTGGCGATTTCAGTTTTGATATTAGATTGTTGATGCCGCCCCCTCCTCCTTGAGCCGATTGCTTCCACTTGTCATCCTCTCTCTCCTCCTCCTCTGGGTTGTCCAAGTGAGCAGCAGTCGCCTCTTCAATCGATCTCAACAGAAGTAGATGATCCTGATCCCTCTCCTCCCTTCCTCCTGACATTTGCAGAACTTCTAAGCTGGGATCATTGTCTTCCACTGAAATTCGATTGGGGGATTGTTACTTTCTAGATAAATTTTCAATTGACTAATAAAATTGTTTTCTCTTCAGTTGAACAACTAAGATGAATGTAAGAGATTAAATTTTAAACACAACAAAAAAGCTTCATTTATGAAATGAGGCTAGAATTACAACCACTAATTTAACAGATTACAAATGTTTTATAAAATCTAATGCAAGTATTACACATAAAAAAACCACGATCACGACCCATCACCCAATAGTTGAAAAAACAATTCAACAACCAAAATTCCAACATAATTTACAAATACTATACCAATTCATTTTAATTCATAACCCTGACAATCCAGTTTACATCCCAAAACCTAATGCCATAATGTGAGACAAATTACCAAATGGAAATTTCGCAATTCCAAAATCCTAATGTTTTAGTGTTAAATTGACAATTAGCAATCAAAGATCCAAATTCCAAAACCCTAATGCTTCAGAATGAAAAATATATATAAAGAAACGAAGAAAAATACCTCAAATGAAAAAAAAAATGTTAGTTGATTGATTGTTGCCGCTTATCACAATTCACAACCCACTGCCGGTAACGCTGCCAAGAGCTAGTCTACATTGCAGTGATTGCAGCCAAAGGCCATGACGCTGATGTCAATACGTGAGAATGCAAATGAGAGAGAGAGAGAGAGAGAGAGAGAGAGAAAGAGAGAGAGAGAGAGAGGTAGGTCTTATAATGGAGATTGAGTGAGAATGTGATGAAAGCCAGGGATCATTTGAGAAAGTGAGAGAGTCAAAACTTAGATTTGAGAAAAAATATGAGAAACGGCTCACTCTCGAGCCAAATTTTATGTATGATTTTTTTTTTCTTTTTTACGAGGGAGTTTAATTATGTTTTTTATTTTATAATTTTATCACAAAATTCATAAGGAAATACTTAATTGTTGTAAACTAGAAGCTTTTTAGAGATGATAATCAAATGTTTTATTGTATACCAAAAATGTTTACGACTCAGGCTCCGTTTGGTTGGGGTGAAAACAGTTTTTCTGGAAAACAGTTTTCCCACTTTTCCGTTATTTGGTTTACAATGAGAAGGAAAATGGTTTTCAAGGGGAAAAACATTTTCACCTATGTAGGTGTAAATGTTTTCCCTTCATTGTAGGTGTAAATGTTTTCCCTTCAAAATGAAGGGAACACAGTTTTCCATTGGTGGGACACTATGTCCCCGGAGCACTAATAGCGGACTTGATCATCGGGTTTGGTTGTCGGGACTTTGGGTCATAAAAATAAACTCGCACCCGACTTGATTGGGCCTCGGGCCGAACTTTCGGGCCACTTTCTCGATATTATTTTTTTTTTCAAATAGGTATAACTTTTTACTCCCATATGCATTTGAGGCGATTTTTTTTTTTTGAATCCACCTAACTTTTCGAGATCGACGCAACTATGTTAGTAGATTTTATTTTTTATAAAAAATATTTTTTCTGGAAAATTATTTTCCGTTGTAACCAAACAACGGAAAATGTGAACGGAAATACATTTTACACTGAAAAAACTTTTCAGTTGAAAACGATTTTCCGCCCAACCAAACAGAGCCTCAAGGTATTTCTAGATTTCATGGACATAGGTTACAACTAATTATCTATCTCGGGTTTACATGTTATATGCATATACAAACACCTTATTAGAAGCTATTTCGTTTATCTATTGGTTAGATTCTATCTCTACATGCGTAGGTCGGTAAGTAAGCTTAGCTCTTACATGCATTGGTCGAATGGATTAACTCCTGATGAACCATTCACATGTTTTGTTTTATTCGTATAACACTCCCCCTTGAATGGTTCACCAAGTGGGTTGGAAATGCGGCTGCCTCGTTAAAAACCTTGCCAGGAAAAACCCAGTGGGATAAAAACCTGACTAAGGGAAAAAGAGTACAGCACACACAAGCTTTCCTTGATTTTAGCTTAACTTATGGTGGCGGCACATGCCGATCTTGAGTACAAGCTTTTCGAATTGCTTGGTTGGTAGGGACTTGGTAAATAGATCTGCAGGATTCTCGCATGACTGGATTTGGCGGACATCAATTTGCTTTTGTTTCTCCAAGTCATGAGTAGAGAAAAAATTTGGATCAATAATGTGCTTAATCGTTCTATCTCCTTTGATGTGGCCATCTTTTATTGGAGCTATACAAGCGGTGTTGTCTTCATGGATTATTGATGGAGTTCCTTCTATAGTTTGCATGCCACTCTCCTTGAGAATATGTTGAATCACGGATCGCAACCACACACATTCCATTCCGGCTTCGTACAATGCAATTAACTCCGCTTGGTTGGATGACGTAGCTCTAAGAGTTTGTTTTCTGATCTCCATGAGATAGTTGTTCCGCCATAAGTAAATAAGTACCTATGTGTGTGACTTTGCCTTTGATGGATCTGATAAGTAACCTGCATCTGCATATCCAACAAGAATAAGGTCTGCACCCCTTAGCATAAAATAAGCCTAAGTTCGTTCTTCCACAAAGGTAACGAAACAAGTGCTTAATCCTATTCCACTGCCTTTATGTTGGTGCATTACTATGTCTAGCCAATAAGTTTACCGAGAATGTAATGTCTGGTCTTGCATTGTTGGCGAGGTACATTAGAGCACCAATTACACTTAAATAAGGAACCTCTGGCTCAAGCACATCTTCACCTTCCTTCCTTAGGCGAAAGGGATTATTGTCGGGTTTTAGAGAACGCACTACCATTGTATAGGCCAGTGGATCTGCCTTGTGACCTTGTCCATGTAGAACCTTTTCAGGATCAGTTTTATATACCCAACTTGATGGACGAAAAAAAATTCGCTTTTCAAGTGTTCAATTTGCAGGCCAAGATAGAAGTTTGTTCTACCTAGGTCCTTCATCTCAATCTCTTTTATTAACTATTTTGCGGTCATTTCAATTTCCTTTGGTGTCCCGATGATGTTCAAATCATCAACATAGACCACTATTATTGCAAACTCAGAGTTCGTTCTCTTAATGAAAACACATTGGCTAATTGGATTGTTTTTGTATCCCTCCCTTAGGAGATACTCACTGAGCCGATTGTACCACATCCTTCCGTATTATTTTAGCACGTACAAGGATTTTCCAAGTTTTATTGAATATGATTCACGGGGTTGGTTATAATTTTCAGGCATTTTGGGTCCTCCTGATATTTTCATGTAAATGTCCGTGTTAAGTGGCCCATTAAATATGCAATCACAACATCCATTAATCGCATTTGTAAACCTTTGGATACTACCAGGCTGATTAGGAACCTCGATGTGGTAGCATCCACTACTGGAGAGCATGTCTCGTCATAATCGATTCCTGGCCTTTGTGAGAATCCTTTAGCTACAAGCCTTGCCGTGTACCTCACAACTTTGTTTCTCTCATTTCGTTTTCTTACGGATACCCATTTGCATCCAACGGGTTTTACTCCTTTTGGAGTTTGGACTATTTTGCCAAATACCTATCGATTTTCGACTTGGTTCAATGATGTAATCATCATTTGCAGTTATTTCTGCAGCTATGGATATGCAAATACATCTTTAATCGTGATTTCCTTTCTATTCCATTTTGCATGGACATAATTTACTTGTATTTCATAACTGTCTACGTTTTCCACATCACTTTTTATCATCATTTTCGATTTCTCCTTCCCCTGAGGTGGAGACGTTATTTTCAAGATTGATGTTGTAACCCGAGTTTTGTTCTCCTTGCGGAGTTTTTGCAATTTGATCACCATTTTTCAACCTTCTTATTTTTTTCGGTCTCGAGTCTATAGAACCAAGTGGTCGACCACGTTTTCTCTTTGTGGTCTTTTCATTTGATTTATCATCATTATCCACAGGGATTTCAATCCTTGCAGGATCGTTCATGGTTAGAATATGGGATTTTGTTACTTTCTTTGCATCTGTAAAAGCATCAAGCAACTGATTTGCAATATTCTGCAGGTGAATGATTTTCTGTACTTCTTGTTTACATAGATTTGATCGAGGATCGAGGAAATATAATGTTTTAGCATCCTACGTTATTTCATTAGTACTATGTCCCGCTTTATCCTTTCCTCCCCCTAAGATGGGGAAGACTATTGTCTCATCAAAAATATCAATCATCGAACCATGCTATGAAAAAATCACCTGTCATCGGTTCGAGATATTTGATGATTGAGGCGGATTGAAAACCCACATAAATTCTGATTCTTCTTTGCATTTTGGTATGATTCGGGGGGTGCTATGGGGACGTAAACAGCGTAACCGAAAGTTCTTAGATGCGCTATACTTGGTTCCTTTCCACTTATAAGTTGCAAGGGGGATAATACATGATATGTCGTTGGCTTAAACGAATTAAGGCTGTTGCGTGTATTATGGCGTGTCCCCAAGCAGATGGTGGCAATTTAGATTTCATCATCAATGGCCTTGTAATTAATTGTAATTCTTTAATCAATGCCAGTGCTAGGCCATTTTGAGTGTGTACATGTGTCACCTGGTGTTCTACCTCAATCCCAATTGCCATACTATAGTCTTCAAATGTTTGTGAGGTGAACTCTCCTGCATTATCGAGCCTGATTTCTTTATTATTGTTTGATGAAGAAATTGTGTCCTTTATTTAATAATTTGGGCCAAGAGTTTTGCAAAAGCAACATTTCTCGTTGATAATAGTCTCATATGTGACCAATGTGATGATGCATCTATCAACGCCACGGAGTACCTAAAAGATCCACATGCTGGGTTTATCGTCCAAAAATGCTGTCTCCTTGGATTATTTCCAAGAATGCAGGAGCTTCACGTTAAAGCTTGTTTTTAAATGGCCTTATGATCAATTTTCCGAGTAAACAAGCGGCACAAGTGAGTTCACCAAAATGTGGAACCTTAGGGATCGTTCTTTTCAACTGGCAACTGGTGACTCGTAACTGGGAGAAACTGGTGAAAACTGGGAAAAACTAGATAAAACTGGAAAGTCTAACTGGTAAGTGAAAGAAACTGGTTAAAACTGGAAAAAAATAGGAAAAACTAGAAATTTTGTGTATTTGATAATAATAATAGTAATATATATAAATAAATAAATAAAATAACAAAAAAAAATAAAAATATAACAACAACAACAACAACAACAATAATAATAATAATAATAATAATAATAATAATAATAATAATAATAATAATAATAATAATAATAATAATAATAATTATTCAATCACGCAATTAAGAGAGACATATCCAAAATTGACAATTCCAAATCGTCCCACATCCCCTAGGCCTTGGACCTTGTCAGTCGGGCCCACCAACCAGTCCACCATTGTTTCTTTTGTACTATTTGAGTATTTTCTAAGGGGCTATTGATTATTCAAAATTTATTGGATTTTAATTTGATTAGTATTGACCTGATTTCAAACTGAATTCGAACTGCGAGGATCCAAAGATAACCGAATATGAGCCGACATATTTGAACTGATATCCGATCCGACTCGAAGCGACGTAACTGAATGAAACCAACTATCCGAATAGGAACCGACCCAACACTAACCAGACCCCATTTCAACTGACCCGACGTTAACCGACCCGTTGTGACCCGAATTAACTCAAACCCAAATATTATCCAAACCGAATTACAACTGAAAACCCGATCCGAACCAAATCAAAGAAGGCAGACCCAATTAGACCCGAGCCGACCCGAAATTATTCCGATTGACCCGTTTGCCAGTTCTAATATTACCCACGATGGTGCTTTCTAGTCACTCATCATATCTCCTATTTTTTTTACTATACCCCACCCCATTTTATTTTTTTTGTTTTGGTAATTAATATATACTTTATTACCAAATTGAACCATGCTGAATACAATGTCTCATACAAAGCACTCAGGGAGTTTTGCAAGCTTATGGCACCTTCTAGGAAGGGTCCACAAGTCATGCATCACAAACCTTAGAGCCAACTAGCTTACACAAGCAAATAACAAACTATCAGCAGCCTTAATATTCCTAGGCTTTAAACAACCAAAGCGGATTTTAAGTACACTACTAACCTGAGCAACCATAATAGCTGCATCAGGGTTCTGATTTTTGAAAATCACCTTATTTCTTGCCAACCATATAGTGTAAGCAGCTGCTGCATAGATGGAGAACATGATCTGCTTCCTATCTCTGCTCCCTTTCCTCATTTTTATGCATCTAGGCCATCTTTGGTACTCCCTAGGCCAGCAAGAAATACCAGCCCAAGAGCATAGTCTTCCAATCAACTGTTGAGACATGGGACACTAAAAAAATAGATGGGGTATAGACTCCTCATTAGCTTGACACAATGGACACAAGTTGACAGGTACATGGAAATTCATCTTGATCAGTCTATCACGGGTTAACAGCTTCCCATGCAGCACGAGCCAAAGGTAAATGGCGTGTCAAGGGATAGAGAATCTCCCTCATACAATATCAGCAAATTTAAAACAATGCAACTCACCAACAAGCATATCATAGCCTTTCTTGATAGTATAGTTCCCTGATTTATCCACAGGCCATGCTGAGCAGTTGAGCAGTCCTCCACCCTCACCCCTCAACTTCATAAGTTTTCTCCAATACCAGCTGCAATCAGAGGTAAGTTGATACTGATATACATCCTTTCCTTTCAAATAAATGGAATTAATCCACTTAACCCAAAGGCTGTCTTTTTTCCTTGCTACGGCCCAAAGGTGTTTGGCAATAGTGGCTTTGTTCCAAATCTTGTAGTTCTACACATTTAGTCCACCAGACTTCTTCGGAAGGCATACAATGTCCCATGCCACTAAATGACACTTACTACTAGTGGCTGATTGTCCCCAAAGAAACCTTCTGCACACTTGTTCGATAGCCTTTACTATAGATTGAGGCAAGATAAAAATAGATGCCCAATATACATGCATGGTGTATAAGACAACATTGACCAATTGCGCACGACCAGCTAAGGATAAATTTCTAGATGATCAACAGTGTATCCTAGCTCTTATCTTGTCAACCAGAAATAAGCAATCCAATTTTGACCACTTCGTAAGTGATAAGGGCATCCCCTCATATCTCATAGGAAATATGCCCTCAGAAAACAAATTAATAATATTCTGTTTCACATCATCTTTTGCACCACCTACAAAGACTTGAGACTTACCCAAGTTGGCACTAAGTCCCTTGGCATCAGAGAAATGCTTGTACCCTTCCAAAATCATGGTGACAGAGGATATGTCACCTTTGCAAAATCAGGGCCGTCCCTGAGATATTGGAGGCCCTGTGCAAAAAAAAATAAAAAACTCGGGTCTCAATCTCGGTCGTGATGTTTTAGAGACCCTTGTGGCGGGATAAAATCGAGTACTCCTAAAGTATCAATATCATGTTTCACCGGTAAAAAAAATTGAGAAAACAATGTTATATGTCCAACTCTCTTTACTTCTATAAGGATTTTTCTCAAAAAAAAAAGTCATTTTATAAATATTTTCCGGAAAAAGAGAAATATATAATCATATACTCAGGGGAATAATAGATTAAATTAGGAACAAAATATATATAAAAGTGTTAAGGAAACGTGTAATATTCCGAATTTTTACGAAATATAAAAGTTTATTTTTTTTGAGAAAAGCTATCGTTTATTTATTTAATTATATTTAATGGGTCAATTTTAGAAGTTTTTGGTTTGGTTAATTATAATTGGATATATATTGTCTTTTGAGTTTAAAAAAAAAAAAAGGTCGTGAGTTGGTTTGTGAGAAAGGAAAATTGGGCCTTTTAATCTCCTCCTTCCATACGTTGCTTTCATCAGTTTAAAAAAAAAAAAAAAAAAAAAGAAGCCCTAGCTCTATTTCTCAGTTCTTTGTATCACGTAAAAAAATATAGAGAGCTTTCTCTATACCTCTTTTACCTCTTTTACAAACTGAGCTCTTTGGGTGTTGATTTAAGTGAAGGATATATCCTCTCTCTTCAATCCAAGTAAGTTTATTGGTCCTTAAGTATTAAAGTTTGCATCTTTTACGTTTATGTTGTGTTTTTGCACATATATAAAACCCTAGGATTAGATTATTGAGTCACTATTGACCTAGTCTTATGGTTGATCATGCTATATGGATTAGATTTTATGTTTATGCGTGTTTAGATATGATATGTTGATTGTCAGTATTTGTTCTTAAAGATTTAAAAAAAAAAAAGGTTTTACGGATGGAATTTGGACTGTATTATTTAACTAAAAAAAAAATCGTGGTCAAGATGGTGCGTATAGGTGCTGGGTATATTGTGCAAGTGTTTGATGGTAATCTAGATCATAATGATCATGGTGGAAATTGTGATGTAATAAGGTGGTAATGTCGTGGGGCTGTATCAGGAGTTTTTGGAGTGGACTATTGTGGGTTTAATTCTATCTATTGTAACTAGTAAAGTGTGTTTAATTGGCTTTATCATTTGAACTTTGATTCTAATTTTTATTACTAATCAGCTTTAAAGTTAAGCATATTTGGATTTGTGCTGAATTTCGAGTCTTTTTCAAATATCATGCTTCTGTCGCATCAAATTTCAGATCTTAGGCTACTTTATGAAGTGGTATTTCTGGCATATGCATACATTTAAATTTAGCACTTGGGATTTGGGTGTATACCTTAGTAAAAGAATTATTTATTTAATTGTAAGTTGTAAACTTATATTAGTATTATGGATGTTAGGACACGAGGTCACTGACTAGTGTAACTAGGAGCTTGCGTTTGATTGGTTTGGAGCGTAGGAATCAAGGTAATTCTATGTCTACAATTTTACTCAACCCCATGAAAAGTTTGAGTATGTGCTAAGTGGTATATTTGATTCTGCTTGGATGGATTATTACTAAATTTGATTTGCATTGTCATGGATTTATTATTTAGCATGGTTTTATGATGATTTAATTTATGGTGGATTAATTATATGGAAAGATCATGTATGATGGATTAATTATGTGAGATAATTTTATGAGAAGCATAGATTGGTTGAGTATTGGAATATTGGCTTATTATCGTTAATTGATATTGATATTAGATTTTATACGGTGAGTAATGGATAAAACCTTGTGATTGATTCATGTGGAATATGGATATATTGAATTGGACTATTATTGAAGTTTTGTGATATAACTGGTGTGAATTATTGTTGTTGGTATGATCACGATTACTAAAATTATGTTGAGGGTTAAGAGACCTTTAGGTAGGATCCCCTAAAGGTTAGACATATATATGGTAGATACTTGTATATCTTGCAGGACTGCGGTTTACGTAAGCTCTATACTATTTTGACTCTTAGGACATTGATCCCATGAGTTTGGTTATATTGGTTGTCCAAATTGGACTGAGTACAGACGTATTAGTGGTACTCTATTGTCGTCCTTTTAAGCCATGAAGGTTTTAGAAGGGGGTGTGCACACTTAGACTTTTGCTGATCAGTTGGTGGAAATATTTATGGTGGAAAGGTTGAAATCCCTTCTCCATTGGTGGAATTTTGTCTTATCGTTCTTCCCTCTAATCAAGATGGCTTAAAGATTAATGAATATATATATTGTTGGTGTGTGTGTGCTTGGTTTGATGCTATGTGCGTATGAAATGAATTTAAACAAAATGTTTTGGAAAATCCAGGTAAGGGTTTGCAAATGAATTTTACGGGGTAGAGTAGAGTTACCAGCTTTTGCTGATTTTCTTCTTTGTTTTCCCTTGTTTCTCTTCTTATATATTTTACAGGTAAGTTTGATGAATAAGCGTTGGAGTGAGGACGCTAGATGGAAGAATTGATAGATTTTGTCTCCAACATTATTTAAGTTGTTTTAGTTGGTTTATAATTTGGAAGTTATTACTGTTATTATTAATTATGTTTTAAGTTGGGCTTTGTTTAGTTTAAGTTGGAAATTAATTATTAAGTTATTAATGTTGGTATTATTTAGGTTAGTTTTGGTTGGGCCTTGTATTTAATTTATTAAATGCGGCTTAGCACCTTGGGATTTCCGTTTATTTTCCGCTACAATGTATTTATATAAAAAAAATTTAGGTCGGGAATTTTGGGATGTTACAGTTGGTATCAGAGCTGTAGGTTAAGGTCAACACTAAATTATATTTGGTGTATAAACTAAGGAAAACGAAATTAGTAATGAGAATAGGACTATGTGAATTATTTTTATTATTTTATGATAATTGTAAATCAACATTATTTACATTACTTAATTTTTTTAATTAAATGAGTCAATTATGATTAGCTCATTTTCGTTAATAAAAATCAATTGAAAATGTGAATTTTTTTCTTAAACATATATTAGTGTTGAAATTAGTGTCATTTGCTTTTATTTATCATCGTTAAGTATTAATTTACCATCCCCTCAAAAATAATTAATTTATCATTGATAAACGTTATTTATCTCATTAGCTAAAAATAAATTTAATTATTGTTCCATTATAAATAATTAACAATGATTGATGACGACGAAATAGTTATACATTAAAATAGGATTAAATAAACATAAAAGAACACAAATTACATAAGAACAAAAAAAATACAAACAGAACACAAAGCATAAAAAGAAATTAAAAAGGAAAATTACATCCTAATTACCACCATTTTCTAGTTGAGCATCTTCCTAAATATGCTCAGTCAAAACTTCTTTGAGAGTCTTATGAGTATCGGTATCGCGAATCTGAGCTCTATTTGCTAAATATTGAACTATACTTGGCCTCTCACCGCAGGACGATCGTTGGAAGTGGTGTGATTTGGGAGTCCAACATCATTGCTATTAGAAGCTTGATTTTGAGGTATATCTTGTTCAAATTCAGTTGTAACCCAATATGCATAGGTTTCTCGTTCGTTTTCTACTATCATGTTATGGATAATGATACAAGGAAGTATAACTTTTCCGAGATCCATTTTGCTCCATGCAAGGGCTGGTTGTTTGACGGTTGCAAATCGAGCTTGTGGAACACCAAAAGCACGTTCGACATCTTTTCTCGCAGACTCTTGTTTTTCCGCAAACAACTTGTGTTTTGCGGTTTGTAGTTTTAATCGATGAGATGAATGCTGCCCACTTAGGATATATAGCATCGGTGAGGTAATACCCCATATGATATGTGGTGCCTCTAACCTCATATTGAACTGGAGGAGCTCGTCTATTTAAAATATCATCAAACACATGCGAGCAATCAAGGACATTATGATCATTGCACGAACCTAGAGTTCCAAAGAATGTATGCCAAATCCATATGTCACGTGATGCAATGGTTTCAAGGATAAGCGCCGACTTCTTATTTCTACCTTGAAATAATGTCCTCGCCAAGCGAGTGTACAATTTTTCCAAGTCCAATGCATGCAATCAATATTGCCTGTCATTCCCGGAAATCCCCGTTGGGATCCTTCTTGAAGTAACCTTGTCGTGTATTGGGCATTCGGCTTTCGCAGGTAATGTGGGCCAAAAATGCGTATGACACCTTCAACAAAATGGCGAAGGCAATCCTTCACTGTAGTTTCTGCAACATTCAAGTACTCATCAACCATATCTTATGCGACGCTGTATGCCAATACTCGCATAGCGGCCGTGCATTTTAACTCAATATATAAGCCTAATTTACCACATGCATCACGACTTTGTTGAAAATAATCATCGAATGCACCCAAGACATCCATGATACGTAGAAAGAGTGGTCATGTCATGCGAAACCTAAGACGAAATATATCCTCATCAAATTTAGGCTTTGTAGAGAAGTAATCTCTGATTACGGTTGTGTGGGCACTATCACGATCTCTGCGAATGTACCTTCTTGTTTGATGGGTTTCACATCATCAATTGATGTTGTTATATGTGGGACAAGGGAGCGCAGTAACGCTTGTTGTCTCTCCATGTTTTCATTTTCCTCTTCATTCATATCCAAAGTGTCTTGAGTCAGAAATTGTCAAGCATTATTATATGCACTTGAATCATAAGAGTTTGAGTTTGCTGATGAAGAGGCAGAGGAAGAGGAAGAAGACATTTTCACGAAACTTAAATAGAGAATAATACAAGTAAATAAGAAAATTGATTAAGGAAAAGAAGAATGGTGAGGAGGGAGTTGGGACAAGTAACACCTTATATAGAACCAAATATATTCCGCTGGGTAATGCAATAATGGAGAAAAGAAAATAAATTCAAATATACAATAATTCTAACTTGCTTTTTCAGTGATACATCATATGAACATTGAAAATGCAATAATGGAGAGAGCTAACTAGACAAAAAAACAAAATTAACATAACAAAAAAAAAACAATAATTCTGATTTATTTTTCAGTAATACATCAATTCAACATCAAAGATTTTTCTGTGTGAATAGTAAAAGTCTTACAAAGGTGAATTGCCTACTCAACAAGAAAAGTTGAAAGGGATGAGATGATCTAGTGTAGTAGATAAATTATTTATGGGGTCTTTCAGTCATGAATTTTTTCCATGGTAAAATCCAATCATTGAATTTAATTAAACAAACTATATAGTAAATTCAATTTACATTCATGTACAACAAATTGGATTTCATTAATCTAATTAAAAATATTATATTATTCTTAAGCATACAATAGTTGCCATCATCATACCATATAATTAAACATTAATGGAATTATTAAATTTAAAAGATAAATTAACTTAAAACAATATAGTACTTAACTTGATTCAAATAAAAACAAACCTAACATAACTAAAACATAACTAAAACATAAATTCTTGTTGTAACTTAGCATATAACTCCAATTCTGCTGTTGACAATGTCGCTTTTCCCATCAATGTGTTGTAGAGGATAAATCTTTGATCATGTTTCTTCTCCTATTGCATTTGTCTCCTCTCCTCTTGCCTCTATTTCTTCTCCTCTTGCCTCTGATTCTTCTCCTCTAGCCTTTGTTTCCTCCCCTCTTGTCTTTGTGCTTCTCGTTCGGCCATCCTTGCTTCACTCTCTTTCAAAAACTCTGAGGTTTGTTTTTGCATTTCAAGTCTATGATTCACTCTCTCTCAATTTTCAATAGACATACCTTCAATTGAGGAAGATATCATCGAAGCAAATGAATTAAAAGGGAAATATTCTGTACCTATCCTTCTTGACTTCGTGATCCCATCTGGGTGAACTTCAACATCCTCACTTGTTGGCGTCTCACTATTGGATCTCTTTGTGCTACGCACGCTTTCAGAATCAACTAAATAATTATCGACTGACCACTTGGGATAATGTTTCAGAATCTGCCAACAATGCTCGAGAGTGAAGGGTTTGCAATTGCTATTTTAAATAGTTTCTACCCACAATGACTTTGTATCTTTAATGACAGAATCCTCATTTTTCCCACTCGCCTTTCTTTTTCTCGCCTCTTCGTAATATCCCACAAACTTGCCTATTATGTAATTTATTATTTTCCAACGAGCTTGTAAGCTTGCAAGAGTTCTTTTTCTAGGCAAATTCGTCGGGTTTTGCTCCTGTGCTTCTTCAAAATATGTAATAATATCTTTTTCTTGACATTGTTCTGTCAGTTGTATTACCCACTTGCCCACCATAATGGATGTATGCCCAATATAAAGCTTCATCTTTGAGTATGGTGTAATCGATCGATTTACCTCGACTAGATTTACCTGCTTCAGCGCCTTCATCATCTTCATCTTCCTCCTCCTGGTTCTCTTCTTCATTTTGTGAAAAAAGTGACCGTGAAGCTCTAACATCACCAACAAGTGGCCTACGGTATTGTTGGGAGGAAGTTGAGATTTGAGGAAGCAAAATGATTGAGTTGTGAAAGACATTGTTGGAGAAGCTGAATATTGGTTTTGGGAATGTATTTGAGAGGTAATTGATGGTGAAAATTGGTAATCTTGATTAGTGTTGGAAGGAAATGATTGAGTTAAATAAAAATCTTGATTATAGTGGGAAGAAAACCTCGGAATTGCTTATGGTCGGATAATATTTGGGGGCGGTTGATGAAATAATCCAAGAATTTGGAAAAATTGAGGATGATTCAACAAAGCCGGATAAATGCCTTGAAACTGTTCTTGATTTGGATTTGGAGGTTGGTTTTGATTTGTTTGGGGGTTTTAATTATTGCCATAATTATGGTTGTATGCACCCATAATTAGGATTTTTTTGGGTGATAAAACTAATAAAAGGTGAAATGGACTGAATATTAAGTAATATAGATTTTTTGTAGCTAAGCTAGAAAAATAAGATAAAGAGAGATTTTGAGACCATATGAAAAATATAACAATTGGAGTGTCTATTTATAGAGGATGAGAAAATATAATCGTTGGTGATTTTTTTAAATTTTTTTATTATTTTTTTTAATATAGCCGTTTGAAAATGGCTAGTTTATTTTGATTAAAAGGGCGACACTTAATGTGTGGTGACTGGATGTATGATAGCCATTTTGGAACCTCCACCTTGTGACCGTTTAGTTCAAATTGAGGAAAAACAAAATAAAAAAGTTGTGGCAAGTGGCGTTGTTTTGTTGGTTTAGATTTAATGCCCTTGCCATTGTGACAGAGTCACATTTCACTACTTTGGAGGCATATGGGCAACGATTGCCCACAGTCCACAACTCCACAATCATGCCTAGAGTATTCAATGCCTTCTCTCTCCTCTTGCCCACTTGATATAGTCATGACTGGTCTAAGAGGGGGATAAAGAGATATTATGGGGATTTAGGGGAGAACATGAAAAAGTTAAGCAAAACTTCAAAAGCAGAAAGAAGAAAAGGAAAAGAAAAAGGAAAAAACTTCTATATAAGCTCACCTTGTAATCGAAATGGGTATAACATTTTAATAAAGTATATAATAAGAAAAAGCTCCAACTTAAGGTAAAAGATTTTTGAAATTTACCGGTTTGGCTATAATATACTGCCTCCCCATACAAACGTTTACAGTGTGTTTTTTTTTCACTAGATTTAATGCAAGGGGAAAAATGTTGGTAGTTCCATTTGTAACCTTATGTCCTAACCTCATATAAGTTCTTTTTTCTCTCTCCTATCCCAGATGGGTTCCTTATTTCTCACCATTTCTCTCTCCTCTTACCAAAATTCAAATGTGGGGGTATAATGGTAAAAAGTAAGTGAAACAACATGCTAAGAACACTGTAAAAATTTATCGGGAAAAAACAGACCGTAAACAGTTGTCTTAGACGGAGGGAGTAATTGCGATTAAAGGTGGTCACTGGGACGGGCTTGGCCCAAGTCCGCATGGACCGGCCGGGGTGTAGGCCAAACTAATGCCGAGGTGATCGGAGGCTCAGGCCCGACACTGCTACAACCCACAAACTTTCAGTGCGGGCTCGGTCTTGCTATGAAAAAAACACGGGTACAACTTCCTCCTTCCTCCTCCCCAAAATCCATTATCTCTCCTTCCTTCTCCCCAAAATACATCCCCAAATCCCCAATAACTGCAGCAACTCTCCAATCTTCATTATCTCTCATTTCCCCTCTCAAAATACATCCCCACAGGCGAAAGCTGGTTAAGGCCCTGCCAGGCCCGGGTCGACGGCCCGGCACGGACCGGTGCCCATCCATGCAGGTTAATGTCGAGTTACGGCGAAGCCCGGCTTACGAACGGAATGGACCGGCCTGTGACCACCTCTAATTGCGATCTTTAGATGATGACCCTTCTGTGTCTGAATTACAAACGTGTCCCACGAAGCACACTAGAGGATTTTAGACAAAGTCAATTAGCACGAACTCAAGTAGTCAAAATTCGACCAAAAAACACACTTTGAAATTAACTATAATTAAAATCCAGATCCAGAAGATGCTTGAGAAGTAAAAACATTGGATGCTTGGGAAATAAAGGAGCTCAGTAAATATTGAAAGGGTAAAAACTATGGAAGCCCCCAAATAAAGAGGAAAGTGTTAGTTTCCTTTCCTTCCTATACGAAGGAAAATCGGGAAGTGCACAGACACCGGTGTGAATAACGATACAAACACGGACATGACGCGGGCACAATCACCACGAAGTGGCAATTCCCAAAATAATAGGACACGAGACATCGTTGAAAAAAAATACATTAAAAAAAATTGAAAAATACTAAAAGAAAATAAAATGAAAGTTCCAAATTCTAACGTCATATCCCATTGAAATGAACAAAATAAGACTTAAAAGATCATTAGAATGTCGTACAAACTGCAAAAACTATAGGAATATAATTAAAATGCCATACAAACCGCATCATAAGTGACATAACAAAAAATAGACATAGAGCAACTAAGAACCAACATCAACACCATCATGGTTCCTATTTTTGATATCAACATCACTAATTTTCAAAAAAACCACTCCTTCCGAATCTGGGTCATCAAGGGAGAGGTTGACAACTTCTAGAATTCTCGTATCTTCCAAAGTTTCAAAATTATCCCCACCAACATCTCAATATATATCATTATCCTCATGATATGATGGGCTATTCCTTAATAAGAGTCGGATATTGTTGTGGACAATGACTAGATCCTCGACACGCCTTGGAGTTAGTCTATTTCAATTATCTTCAATGAATTAATAAAGAAATAAGTAGTCCAATTCTTTCAGCGCAAGAAGAAGAATCGGGTTTTTCAAGAAGTTTAAGAGTTTCAAACCTTGACGTAATGGTGAGTGTGCAGCAAAGTTAGCCCACCAACTTTTAGGATTTGATGTTTACATCGTAGTAATGGACTCAATATATTCAAATGGCTCAACCTTGAGGGAGAATAGGCCGAAATCATCCAAATATTTATCATAGTCCTCCTTATTTGGGAAAAATCGGCGAAATCATTTAGTCCTTTCCGAAGAGAGTTCTAGATCCATATGAGGAGCTACTCTAGTTGGATCCCCATGGAGCCATCTATCACTATAAAACCTTTAAGTACATATTTAAAAGTTTAGTTTTTAAAGTAAAATCAAAGTTATTTTGACAATAAAAAGAAACTAAAAGAAGCCTTGAAAAATAACTCGGGTTCAAGGAATGAGCTAGACCATGAAGAAGGGTGTTGCCTTTTGTACATGGAAAACAACTTTAGAGAAGTGAATCGATTGTACATGGACAATCTCATGGAGTGATTCATATTAAAATTCTTTATTTGCACACAATCATGATGAACCATTGTTATCTAATGACACTTACCATATATACTTCTCTTGATTAGCCTCTACATTCTTGCATTGGTTGCTCAAATATTCTTCAAAGTAAGGTTAAGAATATGGACCACACATGGTGTCCAATAAATGTGTGGATACATGCCCTCATTTAGTTTTCCAGCACCTTTGCAATTTGCGACATTATCTGTCACAATTTGGACAACATTTATATATGGTCCCCTCGATCATCAGTTACATCTTTTAACAAATTGGCAATGAAAAATTTAACTTTAGCCTCAACTTGACAATTCACAACATTAATAAACATAGCACCAGATCCAACAGCAACCATAAAATTTATAAAATGCCTTATTTGTGGATCACTCCATCCATCCATCCATCCATCACAATACATACCCCCTTCTCAAACCAAATAGATTTAATAGGTTCTAACAATTTGTCAACATGGTATTTCTCTCGTTGAAGAGTAGTGGTTCTTAATTCATTTTACCCAGGTGGCTTATAACCAAAACGTTATGAGTTGGCTGCATATGTATATGAACTCATATAATGGGGTTTCTAGCAAGATTGAATGGTAAATCACAAGTGAAAAATATTCTACCAATCATCGAATCCAAATTATCTCTAGCCGCCAAATCATAAAAACTTGCTATGTTCTATGACTTTCTTCTCTTTGCAGCAAAAGGTTCATAATCAAAAGGTTGAGTATGACAACCAGGACCACCTTATTTAGTACAACCATGACCCGGAGGAGGTAGAGAAACTTTTTTAGAAGCTAATTGAGATTTTTATCCATCATATTCTTCCTCTAATTTTTGCATTGCAATTAAATCTTCCGTACACACTTTCTTACATACCCGTTCTCTTGTTTGAAATTTTTATCAAGTGGGTCTTTACTCTTGTGTAAGCTCCATTCTTTTCAAGATTACATTGTCTACACTGCCACAAAACCAATTCCCTGGCCACCCCGTTCTTATCAGGCTATGTTTGGCACGAACAACTAGCTTTTCAATAAAAGCTACAGCTTGAAGCTTGCAGCTAGTGTTTTTTACTCTCTGCTACCAAACAGTTTGTCATTAGATTTTTTATCTGAAGTTACAGCTACAACTAATTTTTTGAAAGCTATCCCTGCAAGCTTCCACCTGCAGCTACAGCTACAGCTACTTTATTAGCCTTTTGTATCACTTTTTAGCAGTTTTCTACTAATTTCTTTCCTTTAATAACACTTGACAGCTACTGCTACAACTAATTTTGCCAAACATAGCCATAGAATCATCAGTTACATCTTATTTGTGACATAGAATATATATGTCCATAGAATCATTTTAAAACAAAAATTATAGTTGATGACATAAATAATCCTCCTCCCTAAAAGTCTATTTTCACATGAAAAGAAAATTTTTGGTGTAGGCATTTGATCCATCTCTTTTATGCCCTATTCGTCTCGCCTGTAAATATACTCATTGGTTTATATCGAAATCAAAGAGGTATATCTTTAAATAAATAAAAAAAAGAGGAAATGTCATGGAGTACCCTCAAAGTTTGCACTTTTGAATGGGATGCCCACTTGTTTTAAACTTTGCACGAAATAATCCTAAAATTCAAATTTTTGCACCCAATATACAAAATCTGGAACAGAAGCTTAACACTGTCAAATTGGTCAATTATGAATAGGAAAATGACTATTCTCCCCCATATCTTAATGCGAAAGAACCAAAATGAAAAAAATTTGAAATAATTTTTATTTAACTTTCTATATTTTTTGTAATTTTTTTCGCACATTACATTATAAAACTTCTGGGGTATCATGTGCACAACTTTATAAGTTCACATTTATTCTGTGCGAACTCTGTAGCTGAAACCAACGGCTATTTCAAATTTGGTTCTTTCACATTAAGATATAGGGGCAAAATAATCATTTCACTATTCATGATTAACCAACTTGACAGCGTTAAGGTATTGTTCCTGATTTTGTATACGGGGTGTAGAAGTTTTGAACTTTAAGGTTATTTCGTACAAAGTTTAAAAAAAGTAGGTATCCCGTTCAAAAGTGCAAACTTTAAGGGTACTCCATGAAATTTCCGAAGACAAAAACAATCAAAGAGGCATAATATAGAAAACCTTGAAATTAAAAATTGTTGTTATATTAAAATACCTCTTTTTAATTACTAGATTAAAAAACCTTCTTTTGAACATAATTTTCAAACATTCTTACAAACAAAAGTAATAACAATTTTACGAGTTATTCAACCAAAAGATCCCACTTCCAGATTCCTTAAGTTTCACAAAACTTCTTATATTTCTTTACCCTTTCTATTTTGCTTTATTTTACATTTACGATAATTCTAAATATTTATAGGGATAAGTATAACATACTTGATAATTATATATATAATTGTATCCCTACTGCTCTACTCTTCTTTGTTTTTATTTTTTGTTTTCTTCATAACAATACCTTTTTTTTATTTGAGACTACAAACTAGCTAGGAATAAGATATTAAAAAAAAATAATAAAAAGAAAAAACTAAGGTCCCTTCAGATTCGAACCTGGGTAGGAGCATAAATGAGCAGTGCTACAGCTAAACCATCGCGCGCCAAAGTAATCTTCATGTTTCTTTTTTTTTTTTAAGGAAAAATCTTCATCTTTCTTAAATGCAGCTTTTAATATATATATATATATATATATATATATATATATATATATATATATATATATATATATATATATATATATATATATATATATATATATATATATATATATATATTAACATTTTGTTTTATTTTTGGGGCCCTTTGTACGTTGAGTCCTGGGCGGTCGCCCCTCGGGGCCATGCATGCACAGTAGTGTGTTGCATGGAACGAGGTACGAAACGAGTCGTGGGACGGGAACGGAGACGAAATTCGTGAATTTTAAGAATGGGGAACGTGAGGGTAGGTTAAAGGGGAACGATATGGTACGAGATTATAGATGTTTGATTTTAGTTTATCTGGAAAAAAAATAGATATTTATTTTTTATTTTTTTACTGTCCTTTTCTTTTCCTTAATGAATTAATCTTAAATTAGAGACCCTAAAATTAAATTAGATTGGCTCTATAATTAATCATTTTACTCCCAACTAACTACTGTAATATTTACTAGTAATTCTTTTCCCAGGCAGCATGATAAATAACCAACATGACACGTGCCAATCACCTCAATAAGTAAAAAAGAAAAAGGAAAGGGGGTAATGTGTGACAACTGCCAGCTAAACTTCAATCGGAATAAGACTGCTTTTTCAACTTTTGACTTTTCAACTTCCACTTATCTCCGCATCTACAGATCTTCTTCGTTCTTCTTCTTCTTCAATCGGCCTTTGTCATAAATTACAGTCATCGAGTCGCCGCCAGAGAACAAGACAGTCGATGAGCCGCCGAGCAGTAACATGACAAACCATTGGGGTCGCTGAGATGTCAACTGGGGGTCGCGTCCCCCACCGTCCCGGTTCGGAATAGTTCCCTGTTCCGGGACGATTCGTCCTGAGACGCGGAACGCGACCACGTCCCGCGTTCCCGACATCACTGATGCACACACAAGCTGTCACTAGTAAGCGAAGGAGTGACAGAGAGAGAAAGGGATAGAGAGAGGAGACTTACAGGAGAGAGAGTCGAAAATTGCAAACTTGCAAGAGAAACAGTGCACTTGATGTTGCAGTTGAGAGAAGAAGTCAATTAGCACGTACAAATGAGAATTGAGAAGTTGGGGAAATGTACTGTAGTTGGTTTTTCTTAGTTTTTTACGGCTGCAGTAATTTATTAGGGTTTAAATATTGATTTTTGTTTTCATTTTAACGGAGTAATGAAGAAGAGGTGTCCATTGAGTGTCGTTGAAGTGTTCTGCCGTGTCCCTAGTGTCCCAGCCCCGTCCCTTGCTTTCCAGTTTCTCCAATATGGAAGTGTCCTCAATTTTTAAAACGTTTCGCATGCGTTTTTTTTTTGGCCTTTTTTTAGAGTGTCGTGTTGTTTTCAGTGTTGGACACGGAACACAATACCCATGCTAAATGTCTGTGCATCATTGTTGGGAACATAAGCAAGTGAAATATCTTATCTATGTCGAAATGTACAACAGAGTCGTACCTAACATTTCTGGGGCCCTGGGCGAGATTTAAACATTAGGCCCCGAAAAATTTTAAATATATTTTTGGGGGAAATTTTCAACCAAATACTACTGTACAAATAAAACATGCATAACAAGAATAATTAGTACAATAAAGAAGTGACACATAAGGAAATTTGCGTGCAATGGCTCAAAAAATACGAAGCGTGGGAGTCGAACACCGACTAGCGCACTACTTGGGCCAACTTTTGCAAGTTACATACCAGTTCAACTCTACACATTTAGTTAATCATTAAATATAATATTATCTATATATAACAGTAATTCACGTAATTGAACCCTGGGCGGTCGCCCTCCCAGCCCCCCCAACGGAGCCGACTCTGATGTACAACCTTCCTACTCATTTCAATTCTAGTTATCTTTTCATTACCTGGATTTGGAATCATGTCTTTCTTCTCAACCCTCCTCTTTAATAAATAAACCAAGGATTTTTCTGACTTGGCATGGAAAATGTATTCACTTTCAGTCTGAAACCGTTACTATAATAGCAAGCTAGCATTTCATAAATCTGAATGAAAGTCACATGTCAAAATTATAATGCGAAATGACACCTTCTTAAGGAACTAATGTGTAGATTTAGTAGTTTTTCATTGGATCCTGAATTGAGGCATTATTTCCCATGTCCAAGTCTGGGTGTTTAGTGTTTGATAGGAAACTTAGTTTAACATAAGAAGGCATGCTTACTAGCTGAAGCTTGTGTATCACTGTCACTCTCTCTATTTACAGATATCTCCACTACACTATCCCTATTTGATTAGCAGATGATGGCTGCTTCAGAGGTATCCTCCCCATTCTACTTATTGTTATTTTTAACTCTTTATCAGTGCTTGTATCTCAAAGTATGTAGCAACTTATGGACAGCATATGCCTCTGACTACTACAAACTTTGACAAATTCTCAAGTTTTCTAAACATGTATCCTGCACTCTGTATCTTGTGGTGACCCTAGTTCTATCTATAGAATAATAAAAACAAACTTTTTGTTAAAAAGGAGCTCGGAAAAGAGGGAGACCCCAAGAAGGAGTGAAAGCTTACTGATTTTACTTGCTTTCTCTGTTGCATTTCCTCGTTACAAAATGACCTATTTATAGGTATGTAAATAGGGGATTTACTATACAAGCATAATAAAAATCTATCATTGGCTTATTGACTTATTGTGAGCCATTCACCTATTTAACATGTGGGAATTACAACACTTTTCAAATAGTTGATGAATGTAGGAACAAACTTGAGTAATGTCATATATATGAAATACTTGTATACTTGTCAAAAAAGAATCCCAATCAAGAAACACTTGCTTGCTACTATTCAATTGTACTACAGAAAAAAAAAAATTACCCCAAAACCTCAATGAACCATCAATCAAAAGCCAACCATGTGACAAAAACGTTGAGAAAGTAAACAATGTACAACATGGTTTGTTTATCTCCTGAAGACTTTAGAGTTGGGATGCTTTGCTCATTCCTGAAGAAATTATCAGCATCAACTTGAGACTTTACTTTTACTAATCTGTCAAAATTTCCTTTGAAATATTTCTGACCAAAAACTTTGCCTTCTTCATAGGTGAAGTTATGATACACACCAATGTCGAGATCCCTATAGTTGAGGTATGCTCTCCTAGGGGACTTGGACACATATGGAGTCATGAAGTCATACAACTCCCTAATCAATTCTAAGTTTCTAATCTCTGCTTCATCTCCTGCCTCTTTCCAAGTAGTGGAATATTGAATCTTGTACAAGTTCCCATTTCTATGTGGAAACGGCGTCTCAGACTCTGAAATGTCCCTCATTTTCCCACCATATGAGTTGAAGACTAATCCAGGTTTTCCGAGCTCGATTAACTTCTTCCATAGGAGCTCCAATCCCGCTTTTGGAATTGGCTCAGTCACATAATCCGACTTCCTTTTCAGATAATTTGCTGTATAAGTTCGGTTTAGTAAGACATCCATTGATGTCCCATTGTCATAATTAGACCAAAACAACACTGAGTCTCCCCAATTCATTTCTAAACAATCACTTCTCTGCAAACCCAGGTCAGGAAATCCTCCATTCATCACTGAAATCAGCCTGTCTGCACCACCTAGAAACAGCGACATAAAAGTAACCCGAATCACCTTCTCCCCATTACTCTTAGGCCTTGTTACAGGCTGTAAAAGGAGCCTAATAAACAAATCATCATCAATATCTTGCATTACATGTTGCCATTTATAAACAACATCAGTAAGATTATCTTCCACATACCTCATAACCTGAAAGACAGTAACTTTCTCAGGTACTTGAACTAGATTAAGTGTATAAGACAGGACAACACCGAAACTCGCACCGCCCCCACCTCTGATAGCCCAAAACAGATCCTCTCCCATAGTTTTCCTGTTAAGTATCCTACCATTAACATCTACTATCTCAGCATCAACAACATGATCAACAGATAACCCATATTTCCTCATCATGTTCCCATACCCACCCCCACTAATATGCCCTCCAATCCCAACAGTTGGACAAACCCCAGCAGGAAAACCATGAACATTGCTTTTTTCCCAAATTCTATAATAAAGTTCCCCAAGTGTAGCTCCTGTCTCAACATAAGCAGTTTGTTTACCAACATCCACATGAATTGCACTTAGATTAACCATATCCAATATCACAAAAGGGACATCAGAGACATAAGACAAACCTTCATAATCATGTCCACCACTTCTGATATTGAGCCTGAAACCTGTGTTTTTTGTGCATATGACAGCAGCAGAAACATGGGATTTTCTCAATGGGGTGATTAAAAACTCGGGTTTTCGAGTTTTCGGGGAAGCGAACCTGAGGTTTTGGATACGAGCATGTAAAATTGAGGCATAAGCAGAAGTATTGGTACTGACAGAGGTGATTATGTGGGCAATATCATCAGGTTGGTTAGTGTGGTTTTTGAGGCATTGAAGGAAGTTATCAGTGGTAGTTTGTGAAGATGCTCTCCCAAGGAGGAGGAGAGAGAATAAGGACAATAATGCCTTCATTATTTGTCCTCCTTACTAGGTGCCTTGATTTGGGGAATTTAGAGGAGAAAAAGCATTTGAGTGAGCAAAAAAAAAGGAAGAATTGAGTTTGGGAGGGATGGGGTTCCCTGTACTAGTTTTAGCCTACAGAGAGTCAAGCTGTCAGTTACATTACATGTATGCTGTTTTCTTCTTTTATATTGATTTTTTTTATGTCGAATTTAGGTGAGGAGAGTCTCTCCAACTTTTTTTTTTTACTTTCTTTTTAGTATCACCTACGTTTTCAGGCTATTCAATTACAAATGAAAACAATGTTTTCACTTTTTAGGCTACTAGTAAGAGTGGAATTAACATACAGAAAGCATGGAAGGTGATTTGGTGAACTTGATGGATTATGTAATTTGTAAAATTAGTCAAGTAATTTGTCATTTTAGAACTTTTGTCCAAAAGAAAGGAAAAGATTGAATATAATACTACCAGTAAAGGTTATACGTCATTTTGAGCAACTTTTCTAATTATTGTGGATTTTTAAACTGTTGTGCTTTACTACAGTCTACTATGGGAATTTGGGTGGACAAAACCCACTACACAAGACACTGATTAACATTCCTATTGACTGGCTAGCTAGGTGCTCAGGTATGTGGCTAATTCACCAACTACCCTCTTTGTTGATGCAACAGCAAGGGTGAATTCACCCCACAGTTTGTGTAAGACTAATTTTTTGATGGTTTTATTCAGTTATAGCTGGTACCTACATCTCCGAGGGATTATTGTATAGTCCGGGACTAATGCTCCCACCTCCGACCCTGTTTAAGAGTAACTCTAGTAAATTTGAAAGCCGCTAGCTAAATTCATGTAGCAAGGCAATAAGGCATCAGAAAGGGTACTATCTTAACTGATGATTTGAGAATTGTTGAAGATCTGAAACAAACAACCCCCCTTCCCTTGGACTGAGTGCTATTTTGTCCAATATTCATTGGCTATTGTCGCCACTCTCTTGTCCAATTATTTTGTCCAATGCTTATATTGTAACTCATGTTCATAGTACATCCTAATCTCCCTTCCATTCCCCCACTCTCTCTCTCTTCTACTTGCCTCGGCTCTCTCTCTCTCTCTCTCTCTCTCTCTCTCTCTCTCTCTCCTAATGCTTAAATTGCGATTTTGTCCCTAGGAAGTCTAATGTTTTGGCACACAACTTAGCTACTTGCGCAGCCTCTTATATTTTTCAACAATGCAACAAATCCTTCACCCTAAATGGAAAATATAGAAGATAATAGTGTAAACTACATAGGCCGCAGTTAGCAACGAGTTCGCAGCAAAATGACAGATGATAAGGTTAATTCTAATACTTCTAGACTGCAAAAGCAGAGAGAAAGAATGATAACTGAACTGTATGGACAATCGATTTTGAATCGTTAACTGTACAAATGTACTGCAGCAAAGCTAATGTTGCGTTTGCAAATTGAGCACTTCGGGATACAATTTCTTGAAGACAGTTTCCACTGAAGAAATATTAATGTCAAAACCATAAGTCTGACCTCCATACTGTACATACAGGTAATCTTTTGAAGACATGGGTGGTGGTAGAATTTGTGCAAGCTCCAGAAATAGAGAGTTGGGGGGCCGAACATCTCTATCCTTCACAGAGTAATACACATCTGCCACTAGAAGCCAAATGAGATCAGAGTCAATTGAGGCAAGTCCAGACAGGGCATCTATGGAAGCATCCCGGAGCCCTGTAACACCGCTACATGCTATTCCCACCACAAGACCACCAACCTTCTTGAGTACTACTTCAAGAGCCGAAGCACTCCTTTTGTCCCGAGATACATCAGCAATCATGTGAAGAACCGCTGCTTGGATTTTCAGATTAGAAGTTTCGGAGACAGGATTTTCTAATGTGCGAGAAGTGCTTCTGTAGGGAAGTAGTAATGGTGCTTTTTCATCCTTCATAATAGGTTTTCTGTCGAATGGTGATGTTGTTAAAAGCTTCCAGAAATGGGAACCATCATTCTGGAAACGTCTAGAGAAGAAGTCTCCACCGCATATTCTTACCACCCTGGTTATTGTCTGTAGACATCTCTGAACAGGCTACAAGTAACAGAGACTTAAGTATAATGAAAAGATGGAACATGATAATTGGAATGGTAATTGGGGAGATATCTATAGAATACATGTATTCCAATATTATTGTTCACTAGAAAAAGAAAAAGCACTTCTAAATACTCCGTAGTTCATACGACACCCTTTTCTACTAAATATCACACATTTTTTACTTGAACATCTGAAATTGCCCTTGTTATGGTTTGCCCAGCTCACACTCTCTCTCTCTCTCTCTCATTTCCAAATTTTTTACTGAATGAAGTTTTCAAAACAAAATAAAAATAAGTTGCGACAAAAAGAGGGGAGTGGGCAGGTCAGCCATCCCCCGATTTTATCCCAAACTTTAAAAAAAAATCATTTCCAGTTAAAGAAAAGCCATCAACATAAATAAAAACCCAGAATTCCCTCCACGGGGAATGCGGAAGTTTCACAGTTGTGACCATTTCACAGCCTAGCAATCGCTATTAGATTCTATGTTATCACACCACCAAAATATACTTCCTCTATCCCAAAACTAATCGCCTTTTCTGAGATGGTTAGATTTTACTTTTCCATTCTTCTTTATTTAGCTATTATTTTAGAGGGTGACAATTATTCTGATACAAAGGAGTACCTTTTAAGATGCATCAGATGATCAGAATTTCAAGCAACTTTATGAATATTTTCCAATAGATGACAAGGGAATAGACTCTGGAGAAGGGATAACCAAATACTCACCACTGGAATCCTGTTTCGAACACATGCTACCAGAAAGGGCCATACTTTGTTCATTGCTGGAAGTAATCTATTCTCATCAGTGCCCTCTTCAGCAGCATCAACGTCTTTAAGGTCATAAAATGAACACAATGATAGTACTTCAGCAATGGCTTCTTTAGTTTGTTTCTCGTGCCTAAATGCTTCCTCCACTTTTGCAAGTGCAGTAATACCGTCCTATCATGTTCATGAAAAGGAATGAATTGGTACTTGATATTTCAAATATACTGACTGGATTCTCCAACTACAAAATCTGCTAATTCCCAGTTTCAAAGTTCAGCACAGGTTCTAAGCACTAGTAATACACGCAAATAACTCACAGGACCTTAGTGGGTTACAACTGAACATTAACACCCACACAACTCGCTTTGAACAACCTCAGACACAATCGAATGTTCTGAACAGACGATCAGATACAACCGAATGTTCTGAACAGACAATCATAGTATTATATAATGAGTAAAACCATAGATCCACCTATGCTTGGGCTATTCTGTACTACTGTTCAAAAATATACACAGAACTCTTTCACGCTCAACAGGGTTGTGCTATTTGTAAATTTGTAATACAAGTACGAAGAAACTTATAAATGTAAGAAGATCACAGATACATAAGTTATAAGAAGTAATGATGAGCCTCAAAAAAAATTAAAACTCCGTGAACAAGTGATACCTCAATTATTTGCAGTGCAATTAAGCATGTTGGTTCCTTCACAGATGCAAGCAATGGAATAACAGCTGTCAGACATGAGGCCGCAATAGATGCAACAATTTGCCGATACCTCTTATTGTCATTCAGCTTCAACAAAATACTCTCCCACTCCTCCATCCTCACAATAAGGTCAGTTGAACATGTGAGCTCCACATCTGATTTGGCACAATATTAAGTCAAACGTTAGAGCCCATTTGGAAAATAGTAAGTTCTATAGACCTAATATGAGCCTCATAAAAGGCCACTTTATTATCAATGTAAAACGTTAATTGATTTCATTGCTTTCTTCCCTTTCAGTATTCAATAGCAACCTTTTTTTCTCCAACCTGGCCCAGGTATTTGGTAAACTAGAATTATATGTCCCCACAATTTGTGAAAATTGATAACTAAATTCTCCCACCAGAGTCTGACAATATCCCCCTGTACGTAAACTCAACACAGGCACTCCCACATATTCCCTTCTCCATAGGCTTTTATCAGGGGGAGATTCTTTAACAGGCCTCTCATAAGGTTGTAACTAGTGCCACATCAAATAGGACAGGCACTTAGTTCTGGACTTCTGGCCCACCAATTCCTTTACCTGGATTCCCATGGATTGTGCCCATGATTATTATACACAATTTTCTTATAGAAGAAAAATGAAGGAAAAAAGCACATTTGGAGTAGAGTTGTGGAGTATTCGGGTTTTGTAATCCAGTGAGCATGAACCAAGTGCAATCCCAAGATGTAACATGAATTTGGAGATATTAACTCTTAGAGAAACAAGATCAAAACCCTAAGATATTACATGAATTTGCAGATATTAACTCTTAGAGAAACAAGATCAAAACCCTAAGATATTACATGAATTTGCAGATATATTAACACTAAGAGAAACAAGATCCCTACAGTCAATGCTAAGTCAAGCAATACATTGCAAATGTTAACCATATGCAAATGTTTGTATTTGTTTTCATCTTCTTCTCTTCGTTCTTTTCCTCGGTAGATAGAGGAAAAGAACGAAGAGAAGAAGGTGAAAACAAATACAAACACTAGAAATGTTAACCATATGCAATCAGGCTCTGACACAAGCATATAAAGGAAAAACACCCCCATTGTGGATCCCATCGGTGGCAAGGCTTCTGCAGAAAAGCATAATAAAGATACAATACAACCAATATAGAAATATATAAATTTATTTTAGAAACCAAACAAAGAAATTGCAAACAGAAAAACCGCGTGGGGAGTGGATGGGAGGTTGACTCTTACAAACCACTCAAATGAAGGAACCAATTATACTATGTAAGCTTTCTTATTCTTTCTCTTTGAAGGTACTTGAAAATCAAGATTTCTTAATCTTACTAAACACAGATTGGGATCCCAACTTCACAAGGCATGTTGAATCACCAGGAATAGATCATAAGTAGTAGCAATACATGGTTTCTTTATACCTAGTCAGATTGGCAATGAATCATAAACTTCATAACAAGCTGGCCCGACAGGTGATTACCAAAAAAACAGCTGGCCCTACAGGTGGAAGGCTAACCAAAAGCAACAAGATGACCAAATTAAGAGAAGTAATATTCCTCCAGGACCAATTAAACAGCACCAATGAATATTCATATTGGAAACGAAAGAGACATTTGCCAACACAGAGGAAAGGTATATGAACGACGTCATATATCGGGTACGGTAGGGGAATTTCTTGACTATGAACATTCTGGGTGGAGCAGAAGGGTTTCAAATACCTGGTTCTCCTATACTCGCATCATCGCTTTTGACTTCTTTTTTCATAGCAAATACTTTAGAATTCACGTGTGCCAAATAAGATTCTGCTTGATCAGGTAACGCATAAGCCTCATCCTTGGCTGCCTTTACGATCTCTGCTACGGCCTGATGAGAAAAATTATTAAGATAATTGGTACCGTTCTCTCAGTCTAAGACTCTGACCGTGGGTAGTTACAAATACAGAATACACAAACATTGTGTGTCATACATTTCTAAGCATATAGCACAAACAAAAGTAATTTATGCAGTATTTTCTTCGAATCCCTATACAAGCAGGTAAAATTACTGTTTGCAACTTGCAAACACCATTCATTGATGCAAAATCAAGGCTTACATGTCAAACCTTTTTCATAAGCAATAAGGAGCACTCATATTCATAACTCAGCATGATATCCAGCCTCACCAGTCGTTTGTCCAGGGAAAAAAACGCTGAGAATTTTTCTTAGATAAGAGAAAAACTATATATTAATCATATATCACATGTGCAGCAGGACAAGACAAGGTATCTTCCCCAAAGAGACAATTACAACTTGGCTAATTCAGTTAGATATCAGGGTTAATGTAACCCCTCAATGCCCCTGCTCCCCTAGCCCACAAAGAAGCTAGGAAAGTGATATTTTCCCACAGCATCTCAGAGAGACAGAAACCCGAGTAAACACCCTTCAATCCTTTCAAGCCATATGCACCATGATACTTGCTAAGTAAGCATTGTGCAGTAGCAACTTCTTCCCTTTCCCCTCCTAAACCCACAAACCGCATTCGCAAGAACTCTGCGAAGAAGGGAAAACCCACAGAGCTCCAAAAACACCAAACATACTCCAAAGGAAGAAAAAGATACCGAGAATTTTGTCACTATGACTGCACTCTACAGTATATCCAAGCTTGAATTTGATACATCACACCAATGTTTGAAAAACATAGACACCACACCTGGCAAATGAATGTGACAGGAGACTAAAATCCCCATAATTCAAGGTCAATTCAGAACCACCTCCATCATGAGAGGGCAACTAAAACTCCAAACCACATAGTACGTATAACAAATCTCATGAGGAAGTTCAGACACTCCTTAGACATTATTTTTGCAGGCAAGGTAGTAGAGGATTGCTCAATGCAGCATTTGGATGTAACATGTACTTCATCTTTTACAGCCAATAGACAAACATATTATTGAACACAGCAGTGAAGAATGGTCCATGGTCTGGTATTTACAGAATTTCAGACATCCAGGATCAAGCAAAACAAGTAGGCATGAAATAAAAATTTTGACACACAACTGCAAAGCACATTGTAAAATTTATCTTCATACACATGTAATTAAGAGCAAACCACAATCATCAAACACACAAGAGTAGACCACCAATTTAAGTGGGGTTCTTCCCTTAGCTACCACTAACCTTGACCAAAGAGGTTATAACAGGATACTCATAAACACTAGCTCCTTACCAAAAAACAATACAGAACAGATCTTTGCCCATTCGGGCCTTCTCATGAGGGGCGTGTCTTACCAATCACCACTACCTCACATCACACTCAAGATAATCTCACAACACATGCTCAGTTGCTCTTTAGATCAATATTTTCCAAGAACACATTTACACTTCAATCACATACAGAGTAATTATCTCTCACAACACATAGACTATTATAACAAGCCTATTTTATAGAGCAATGAAGAGAATCGCTCCAAGGAGTGGGTACCAATTCAAATTCACAAAGGATATTATAACAGAGCCTCACTCCACCTGCACCTTTCTATCTAACATAAAGATCTTAAGTGAAAAATAACATAAAACCTAATTTTTGAATTACATAAAGATCTTTCTCAATGCTTTTTCCTATATTTTCTTTTAAGAAGCCTTTCTCAGGAAGACATAAAGGCCCAAAAATCTCACTCTATCAATCCACGAAGAGTGGTACAGAGTGAATTCGAAGCATTCTTCACATAAGCAAAAAAGGTGTCTTCTTAAATAACTACACCAACACAGTAGAAGAAAGGAGATCGTGAGTATTTCAGGCTGGAAAAGACAACCCAATAGTATATTATTTGTTAAAAAATTATTTGTAGAGTTCAGAATCTTCAGATATATTTTTCCACAGCAGAATTCTGAAATATTTTAGATAAAAAGAAAACACATATTAGTGAATTAAAAAAAAAATACCGCAAAGAAGGACGATGTTGGGAATGGAGAAAAAATAGATGAGAATAAAATATGCAAAATCATTGATCTCAAAATACCGCAAGGTGTCTTCTTAAATAACTACCTAAGAGTGCTGGACGACTTAACATCATTGATCTCAAAATCTGGAACCAGGCAGCTATTCTCAAATTGCTCTGGGCCCTTAGCTCGAAAAAGGATTGTCTATGGGTTAAATGGGTGCACAGTTACTATATTTAACAGCAGCAGCTATGGCATATGGCCTTCCCAACAGCAAGCTTCATGGGTCGTCAGAAAATTGTTTGACAGCAGGAAGCATATGGCCACTATTGTTGATTGGGATAAAGTTACGAAGCAGGGGAAATTTTCCATTGGGCTCACCTAGTCTCTACTAAAAGGTAAATTCCCAAAAGCTCCATGGAAGAATATTATTTGTGCAAATGCTGCTAGCCCTAAAGCAGTATTCATCATTTGGTTGCTGCTCAAGAGGATCAGAACCAAAGATTTACTTATCTCATGGAATGTCCAGGTTGATCCAAAATGTTGTTTTTGCTTGAATTATGATGAAACTGCCAATCACTTATTTTTTGGATATCATTTTACTACTTCTGTTTGGGTTGGCATTTTGAACTGGTTGGGATGGCAGAGATCCTGTCTACCATGGGATCAGGAGCTGCAATGGATTCTGAAAACTACCAAGGGTAAATCTGTTAAGAGTTGCATGCCTCAAGATGAGCTTTACTGAGAAAATTTACCACCTGTGGATTGAGAGGAATGTTAGAAGCTTTCAAGGCAACAAGCAAGACGAGAAGCAGATGCTGCGGAAGATACAAACCAGCGCTTGTATTAGAGCTCAACTGAACAAGAAGTTATTTGCTTTCTTGAGTCAGATATAGTAATTGAGGATTACCATCTAGTATTGGCATTTAAATAAGATCAGGGAAGTCTTTGTAGAAGGGATACCTAATCTAATTTTCATTTTATTGGTTAGATGGTTTACAAGTCTTGGTTTTGGGAACTGATGATCATATTGTAATATCTCTTTGGTAATTAATAAAATCTTTTATTTGATTGCCAAAAAAAAAAAGGAAAATCAAAGATTTAATTTTCTGAACTCCATTCCTATAAACAATTGGGTACAATCTCAACTTAAATAGGCACTTTTAGTGCAAAGCCTAACTACAAATTAGCTAAACATGGGTGACCATGGACCCACTACTCACACTATCTAACTAAACTTTCTAAACAAGTGTAACATTGTTTGACTCCACTAACTAGGGGTGAGCGCAACCGGGTACCCACCGGATATTCCACTACACGGAATTGGAATTGGATCCACCGTTCCTAATTTGTAGGAATTCGAATTGGAATTGGTTGCACCGGTTCCTACATCTTAGGAATTGGAATTGGATCCACCGGGTACCCACCGGTTCCTGGGTACCCAAATTCGCATTAAATCCAAATTTTTTTATTTTGTAAATCAAATAAATGTATATTTTAATAATAAAAAACACCAATAAAAATATTACACTAATAAATATTAGTTTCCAGAAATACTGCAAACATAAAATCAAATACTACAATCAAAATACCTAACATTGTAAATCAAAATTTAAATAACGTATACAATCATTTATTATTAATATTACAAATACAATCATTAAAAACATGAAAATACAAACGGAAAATTTTAAACTACTAACATTGCTAGAAAATCACCATTCATTATTTCTAACAAAGGAAAAAAGTCATTTAACTTTTTTACACTGGGTACCCAGTCGGTTTCGGTTCCCAAAAGTCAGGAATTGAAATTGGAATTGGTTGGTACCGGTTCCTATTTTTGGGAATTGGAATTGGAATTGGTTAGACCGGTTCCGGTTCCGGAACCACCGGTTCCTAACCAATTCCAGTTCCGGTACTGGGTACTCGGAATTTCTGCTCACCCCTACCACTAACCTCACTAATCCTAATTCTTAGGAAATAGATATTGCCACTAAATATTAAAATATATTTCAATATTAATTTATTTAATTAATTTTGGAGCATTTTTCAACAGATGAGCTGTCCTCCAAGAAGAGTCTAGTTACAATCTCCTAGATGCCCCTCAGCTCATAACCACGCTAGAAAAGCAGCCTTATCCCTCAGCAAATCAACTGATATGGTCACGTCTTAAAGACCCGAGCATTCCACTCCAAACAAAGTCACCAAATGATCGCAGAAAACGCGTTGCGCCATAACAATCTCCTCTCCTTTCCTCTCCCAAACCCCAGAAACCGCACCTGGATGAACCCAACGCACTAGAAAGACAAACCCACACCTCCCCGGAAAAACCAAACAGCCTCCCCCATATGCGACGAGTAAAATTACATGTAAAGAAGCTCCCCTGACAAAGAACACAACTATCAGGCAACAAAGAAGCAGGATTCTGAAAATGAGTACTCCCTCCATCCCAAAGTAAACTGCTACTTTGACTTTTTGAGGACAAAATTTTCAAACTTTGACCACTAGTTTGTGAAAAGATACATTGTGCTATATGTAATTTAAAATGATAACTTATAAGCATAATATTGGACAAATCCATGGTCATTGAAACTGTGAAAAGTCTATCTTCAGGTCAATAAAACTTTTCTTTATCTAATAAAAAGACTGAAAAGTCAAACAGGAAGTTTTTTTGCAACAGAGAGAATAAAGATAATGCTTAAAAGTTAAGCATAACTTTAATATAAGTGCACTCAGACACTGAACGCATCATCTGCAATGCATTCTGGGTGACAAAAGCTGCTTATGATGCAAGTGTGCAACATCAAGAGCATGCAAATGGCTTAGGGTGCAACAACAGGAGGAAGGGATGGATTTGATGAGCATTATAGAAATTTTAAGCAAGATCAAACCTTCAAGAAAGGAATGGTCAGCTCTGGATGATGATGCCTCCCAAGGATCTCCAGTTCCACTGACACAGAGCGCATCTGCAGATAGAACTCAAATGTTGAGACAAAACCCGCTTTCATAAATAAAAAAGGGCAATATTACTCAATCAATACTCGAATAGAAAACCAGGAACTACAAACAAAATATAGATAATGTTCCACCTAAGGAAGGAGGATAGATAAGGAACTTCCACCTAATGCTCTTGCAATGTGCAATAGCTGCAATGTAACCAATGGCGATATGTTCCTTTTTTGTGAGGTTGCTAGATTATTGTGCCATAAACTATTTGGAACTGCAAACTCTTACCATTCTGGCTGATGCTCAAGCAAGATGTTTGGAACCTTTGGTGCAAGGAGGAGACCTACGGTGGTTCTTTCGCCTGACATTTGTCTACTTTGCCGGACAAGAAGTGAGACAGCGGTTCATATGTTTTTTACATGTGACTTTGCATGTAGCATCTGGAGCGGGCTCTTTGAAATTTCTGGAGACACGTGGATTGATCCAGCCAGTGTGGTTGAATTTCTCCAGATGACGTTTTGGGGCTTTGGGGGGGATAAGGAGAGGAGATTTTGTGGCGCAATGCTGTATTTGCGATATTCTGGTGTCTTTGGCTTGAGAGGAATGCCCGGGTTTTCAATGCGGTGGCCAAAAATGCTGTGGGATAAGGTCACTTTTCTAGCTTCATTATGGGCTAGAGCTGTAGGGGCATTTAGGAGTTATTCTGTTACTACTATTCAGCGTAACTGGGCTAATCTGTAACTTTTGGTCGTAGAGGACATCTTGTTTCTTGTCCTCCTCTTGTACTTTTGACACTTCATTAATATATACTTTATCTCTATCTTAAAAAAAGATGTTTGGAACCTTTGATAAATACAGATTGAAAGAATCTTTCAAGGAACACTTTATTGGCAAATTTCCATGGTGGTCAAAGATAAATCAGAAGGTTTGAGATGCTGTCATGCATCATCTTAAGATCTCCACTTCTGAAGACGTCTTATTTCTTTACTAAATGCTCCAGATTCTGGCCGACTATGATTGCTGATACAAGATTTTGCTGGCCTTACGTTCCTTCAGCATCTAACTGGGCCTTCTCAAACTAATCCCTTTTCCTTATCCAATTTCACGCCTCCTAAAGGTGGAAGCCTCTGTTTAGAACATGGTTCCAGAAAAGATTACCTCCAATGACATGACCCTCTTTAAACTAGGCCCATTTTGGATACTTCTCAGGACAGCAAAGTAATCACCACTATAAACAAGCCAACACGCTAGTGAACAAGCTCTGTCAAGCTCGGTGAAAGTATGATTGTGAACCAAACAAATGAACACTTCAAAAGCTCGTTTAATAAACAAGACAAGCTTAAAGCTTAAACACCATACTATGCAACTTGTTCATATTCGTCAACAACTCAACTATAGTATTATACTATTATGTATGTAATTCATATATAAAAATGTGATTCATAGAAGTTGAATCACTGAATGCGGAGGATGGTTCGCAATTGTGGTATCGGTCGCGATCGCGGAAACAGTCGCGACGTCGCGGAAGCGGACTGATATTGGTGATGCATCAAGTCGCGCCCGTGGTGGCATAAATTTTTGTATCGACTATGTTGAACGTATCGGTCATATATCAGCCATATATCGGACGTATCGGCCGTGTATCAGCCGCATAGGTCGCGTATCGGTCGAGTATCGGCCGTATCAAAAACAACGTTACGTAGCGGGATATCGAGTATTGTCGACCTCAAAAACCGTTACGTCGCAGCCGATACTTAATACCATGATGCGGAGCTCATACTTCAATAAGTTAAATGATATTTAACTGAAAAACTGAAATTCTGGCTGTGAGGCATGGATTGTAATTAGCACATGACACGGGTTAGAGAAATGTGATTGTGTGGACTGATTCACTATTAGCTGCAGCAGTTATTGAAGGAAAGTCTACCTTTAATTCCTCACTGAGTAATATGGTTATGGATTGCAGGGAACTTTTGGTGATGCTCCCGGAAGCCAAGATTCTTCATCGGCCTAGAGAAGGGAACAAAGTTGCTGACTGTTTAGCAAAGTATGCTAGGAATAGCAGTGACTTAACATCTTAGCTGCATTTTAATTCCCACCCCCCTGATTTTTGTATTAAACAGCTAGTTGATGATGCTAATGGGGTTAAATACCCTAAAAAACTGTTAAGACTGTGTAACTTGCTTAATTTATGTTAGTCGTTCCTTTCCTATCAAAAAAAAAGATATTTAACTGAAAAACTTATACTTCAATTCCCGTAATATCAACCACATTTCTGTCCTATCTAATATTTTACAAATGCCTCCTAAGTCCTAACTAAAACATTAGCTGTTTTTGTGAACAGCTTGAGCTCTTTTACTTAATAAATGAATCGCACAATAAAAATATGAGAAAACCTTGAGCTTATCTAATTTGACTAACTTAGATGAAGATGAAGGAACATGAACACTGTAAAACTCAGCTTGTCTAGACCCCAAAAGGCAATGAGGCAGTTTGCATCTGTAAAAGCTCAGGACGATCCAGCTCGTTTACAAGTAAAATATGGAGTTCAGAGGTCTTCACACCATGGGCTACGTGGGAAGTTTATGAGAACAATATTTTCAACAACCCTACTTTGGTGTTTTTCTATCACGTTGCCTCGATAACCAACCTTTTAATACAATGAAATTATCAATTAAGATGAAAACACCAATTGGAAATGAAACATTACAGTTGTAATGTTACTTCAAACGTTTTGCACTTCGTTACAATTCCTTTGAACTTTCTCCCACAGGATCCGCACACACGAGTCATGGTCTCAAATCCTCTGAGTAGAGACTTAGATGCAACATACTTTTTAGGATTACCGCTTGTCAAAGTAGGATTGAGGATAATTTTGCAGGCTGGCTAAAACATGAGACGAGAAAAGAGGAATCGCATCTAGAAAATAGTGAATGGAAGTCACAATCTTCAATGACCAGGTATCCTTCTTTGTTTGCTTTTCAAATCAAATATTCTATAATACTCAACACTACAAAATGAAAAAGTATAAAGAACAGGGTTTAACAATCAAGACATACAGAATTAGGAACATACCGGCTCCTCTAATAATGGCAATATTTTATGCGCTACTCCAACATAAGAAAGCATCGCAGCAAGCACATTTGGAACATCAGGATTCAGATCCAAATGGCGCAACTGATGACATAATGAATCAATAACATAGTCTGAATTTGCCACAACTAGATGACCAACCTGTGAAAGGATTGGAATGAAAGTCAGAGAACTAGAAAATTCCAGAATAGATGAGCAGCCATATGATGAGTTCTTACCGTTGAATACCCAGATGTGCTAGAAATCACACGCAACACAGCATCAGAAGCGTATCTGAGTTGAAAGTCTGAGCATATCAGATTTTCAAGCAACAGATAAAGAGAGGAACATAGGAATCCGCTGGCAGCAAAATCTTTACCGAGACACATATTAAATATTCCAATTCCATCAATGAGAACCTGTTAATGACAATTGTGACAAATGTTAATAAAATGCGATAAAAAAAATTAGCCTCAAAGACAGTTCAGACTTCAGAGACAAAAGAAAGCAGATATTGAGAAATTGACAGTCTCATTTCCTGGTGTAGCATAGCAACATCACGGAAGAAGTGCATATTATTGACTTCAGTTCTCCGATCAGATTGAAGAAGAGATGCTTCCTGTTCAACTGGAAGAGCCCAAACTTCTGGTGTCATGTATTCGTGTAAAATGGAACCAACACAATCAATCAAATGCTGCCTCACATCCTGTCCTTGAGAAACTTCCCAGGGTGATTTATTAGGACCACTGGATCCCACTTGGCAAGGCTGAATAAAAGCAGGGGCATCACTGTTTAGCTTCTCTCCATCTTTGGCTCCAGATTTTTGAAACATCTGCCTAAAAACTTCAATTGCTTGATCTGATATGCCAAATATTAACTCATTAAGAATACATGCGGCAGTGCTAGCCTGTCGAAGCAATTGTCCAGAATGGGTTCTAATGTACCAAGACTCCCAGCTTTCTTTATTGTATTCCTTCAGGCGTATCTCAGAAACCAATTTACGCAAAAAAGCCAGAGGTATCTCAACAATTTGGGATAAAGACACTTCACTTCTACAATCTGTTACATACCGCAGGAACACAGATAAAAATAAGGTCATTAACCTCAATGTAAACCCACCGTCCAACGAGGAAAATATGTATGGAAAAAAGCTTAATACCAGCAATCAAGGATAATCCCACAAGTCTGAGAACTCCTGCAAGCGCCTGATATAATTTATGACTGCCAACGTTGACAAACCAAGGAGGCATACGTGGAACCTCATAATTGCTGTGTACATGTTCCTTTGGGTAGTGTACTTCTTTGACCAAATTGCACATGTTTGTTCCTTCAGATGTACTGGCCCTAATGGCATCATGTCCACCAATGACCCTTACATTCGCAGCCCTCAGCTCTGCAAGAGAATGCAAGTATCCAGTTGAAGAAGGCCTAGATACGACAAGCCTGTCAATAGAGCCAGCACATACAGACTCCTGACTTAGACATACCGCAAATACATCGAACAATTTTGCAGCCTTAATCTGCGATGTGTCATACATTTATGATTAGGTATCAATTTGTTATGTTCAGGACAAGATCAACCAGCAGAAAGTTAAGGGCACAATAGATGACTAACTGAAGAAAAAACAAACATAAAGGCAAGAGTAACTAAAGATGTGTGTGTTGGCACAATATCCCAAGATATAAAAATTCGTTTTAATCTGTTACAGAGATTGCTTCCAAGAAGTGTTTATACAAATAGTTGCCACTGAGTAAACTGCTTTCCTCAAAACTCAGAAGTCAACTTTCGGAAACATTAAAAATCACATATTTCAGAACAGTTGCTACAGAGGGACGCAAATTCTTGCCTACTCCTGGGAGTAGCTTACTAGCCACACCCCATAGCCTATTTTCATAAAGAGTGGGATATAAAGCCCTTTATTTCCATTTACATGGACCAGGCTCACAATATTTAAGTGATGGGAGTATATAGCTACATAGTCCAGGTCCATCCAAGAAGCATTGAGGGGGTGGAGCCCTGGGGGCTGGGGGACCTGAAAGGCTGAGTTTTATATCCAGTCAACTTTAAAATCAACAACACCGTCTTGCTCAAAACAGTAGGTTCTTATCAATACAACTGAACTAGAAAAAGGCAAGTGCATTTCAGGTGCTTGTTTTATTCACTAACCAAGGCCGTACCATGGGTACCAAATATCTTTTATATGTCAAAGTCAAACACAGGAAATTTCGTCAATCCAAACTTTAGACCAAGTGCAAGAACCTTTCTTTTCCCTCAACGATATAATGATTGAGCTGCAAAAACCGTGAGGGGGTAGCTCAGCTGGTAAGACCTCTGAGAAGTATTCCAGAGATCCTAGGTTTGAGTCCCCTCAGGGCCACTGGAGCTTCAGGGCCCATGGGATTAGTCAAGCAAAGCATGGACACCCATCTAAAAAATAATAATAATAATGATGATTGAACTGCAAAAGAAAATTTACTAACTAAAATATACATGAAAGGGTTATATTCTAGGCCTGAGATTTCAAAATTGAGAGGAATTAATCAGCACAAAACAAAGGAAAACAAAACCAAACAATACAAATAAAGAAAGAAACAAACAATACAAATAAAGAAACAAACAAACAAACAATTATAAAACATCAAGCCAAGTTGACTGCATTCCTTATGTAATGTCTGTGCTCATTTTGTGATACCACGAGTTGTTGAATTCATCCCTCACTTAATGGAAAATCATGGCCATCAAACTTACAGTTGCTCATAAAAAATCAGAAAACACTTTTCTAGGACCAATATGTGAACATTTTTGTTGAATCAGAAATTGGATATACGGACTAGCTTCAGATGCAGCAGCATGCTGTAATTGGTGCCAAGTCTTTACAGTGCCTCCAGTTTCTATTAGTATCTCTATTTGCACATTATTGTCATTATACTCACCTAGCATGCAATGCATAATATCAACTAAAGAACCATCAACCCAGGACACCCAAGATGAATTTATAGCAAGGGATCAGGACGTTAGCTGTCACACTCACTATACAGAGGAGGTTTTAAATAGATAGTTGACCCATGCATTGTAATAGAGAAGATTGGGAGTAGCTCAGTATTTTATCTAACTGGGAACCCTACACTCTGATTACGCAAGTGGCCAAACAAACCAAAACAAACATCAAAACCCACACCTTCCTTTTTGATTACTAGTAACCACAAAAGAAATCAGAGTAAAAGCACCCAGCAATTACCCTGAACCCTACAGCCTTCAGACAAAAAGTCATCTTATCAACAACAGCGGCAGCTCACTCCATACTCTCTCATCTAACCCACAGAAGCATTAGCATAAAAAGCAACTGATTATCCCACTCTAATGAAATGGTTAAAAAATCAATAAGCACTCTTTATCTTCTATAGCAACATCATATATTCTCAATCAGAGATTTCACTGCCACTAAAGGCCACTGACATTCAGGATGAAAATTTGCCTAGCTGATATTTTTGATTTCCGAGTCATTACCCCACCATAGAAAGGTGGGACTGTTGAAAATAGGAAGTACATTAGATGGAGAAGATGTCCCTAGAAAAGAAACAATGAGACATCAGTTTGAAGAGAGTGCAACTTTTGCCCATATTACTAGAGACACCCTTGCAAATTCCACGGCAAAAAACCTGAAAAACAACACTTCTGAAAAGATGACCAGGATAGAGGCGCCACTACATTTTTTTTTTTGATAATTAGAGACCATTTTATTAAATGGAAGGGATAAAAGAGCCGAAGCTCAAACACCAGTTGGAGCCTAAGCTCATACACCTAGAAGTTGAGACTCATACACCTGTTAGGTACAAGCTAAAATACGCCTAGTCAAGACCCACCTTGGCTGCAAAAACTACAACACCTAAGTAACGAAACACTCAAACACAACTCAAATCTACTAAACCTAATGAGTAGCCACTTGAGATCAACTTATGAAGCAACGAACGAAAACCACAGGCCAACACGAATAACCAGATATCCAAGCCAACAGGAGACCAATGAGTAGTAGCTCAACTTTCGTAATTGTATCATCATAAACCTCCCGCAGTTGAGCTACGAAAGTTGGCAGTTTGTTACGAAAGTTGAGCTACGAAACCACCAAATTAAATAAGAAAAAGTAACCACCAAATTACTTTTTCTTAAATAAGAAAAAGTAACCGCAGTTGAGCTACGAAACCGCCACTACATTCTGAGAAGGATTATGGTGTGATGCTTCTTTGTTGAATTGTATCATCATGCTCTAAAATAACATCAATCAAGCATACAAAGAACAAACATCAATACAACTTTACCTCAACACCCACAACTTTCCGTAAGGAAAAGCATCTAGAATAGGACAAGATCATGCTCTCTAAACAAACCTCCCGGTATTAACGAGATTCACCTCAGTGATTTCAACTCTCAAATATGCTAGAAATCACATACTAGACATAAAAACAAGACCATAGGGTAAGAACATACACAAAACAAATCCTCATTTTCAAGGCTTACTATTCATTCCATACATAGAAAATGAACAAATTGACACAAAGTAACTAGAGCGCAAAATACAGGATTGTAAAACCTAGGACAAATAAATAGGAAAAAAGCTGCCTTCAGTTCTTCACCAGTTACAATTGCAGCTGTATGTCAGACTGCAGTGGATCACGGCAACCCGAACTAGCATTGTCTTATCAATTATGTCCTCAACTATATTCACAAAACTAGGGACTAGCAGACATCAAATTTCACTCCACATTACAAGCCTTTTCTTGAAAAACACACAAGGGAGTTAGGAGTATATTTCCAACAAGAGAACAAATTTGAAAAACGCCCACGTAAGAAACAGCATGGGAGGAGGAGGACAAAGGCATCTTTCTTTAGACACTAAGCATATCAGCAGGGTCTAATATAGAAGGAAAAGCATAAAGATTGGACAAAATTATGGATTTATCTCGGACATACAGGGGAGCGGAGAAGTTGATCGACAACAAGTTGAGGTCCAGAATAATATATCACTGCAAGCATCTGGTGAGTGTAAGCCAGGGCCAGAGTTTCCTCACTTCCAAGCACCACTTTTGGAAGTTTTTCAAGTAGCCTGTTTTTTTAGCAAAAAAAACTATTAGCAAAATGATAGCTTTGGTTGAACATCAAGATTAAGCTTCATTTTAGGTAAATATATAAAGAAAGACCTTTTGAAAATTTCAGCTACATCACTCTCAACAGAATGCTTCTCGCGTGAAGAGAATAAAAACTCAAGGAACTCCTGCGCAGCCTTCGACACTTCTTCAGAATTATCACAAACCAAAATGCACAAACACTCCTACAAGGAATAGCATAATAAGCATACAGCAGATGTGATGTAGAGTTTTAGCCAATTAATAGAGCATGAATTCAACCATATTTATGTGACAATAGAGAATTGTAGACTTAGTTTGGAACATACTGAAGCAACTTTAGATAATGTGAGATGTTTACATTATAAATAAGAAAAAGTAATAGCTTCTGGCAGTTTTTAAGAAATCAAATTAACACGAAAGACAAAATATTATTTGTTTTCGGGTGAGTAGGGCAATAGTAATGTGCGGAGAAGTAACCCACCAAAGTGATTACCCTGATCGGTGTAAGATGCTAGGGAGAGAAAAAAAGACATGGTTCACTCTCTTGCAATTCACTCCAATCGTTAGCTTAATAACTAAGATATGTTCAACTATGCAGTATTCAAGAAAATTGGTCAATTATTATTTGTAACCCCATGCTTAGACGATTTAGTATTACTACTTTTTTAGATAAAGAAAAAGTATATTGATAAGGATTCAAGTGTACAGCTTAAAGAGGATAAGGTATCCTCTACAAGAAACATTTACAGACTACCCCAATTCCTCTGAATATCAGTTATAGTGTAATCCCTAAAAGCCCCCGCAGCCCTAGCCCATAAAGAAGCTAGATAGGTGACCCTCTCCCAAAGCATCGCAGGAGTTGCTGAAATTCCCTTAAACACACGCGCATTCCTCTCTAGCCAGATGCACCACAAAATCGCAAAGTAAGCATTGCGCCACAGCAACTTTCTCTCCTTCCCACCCCCAAAGCCCTGCAAACGCATCTGCAAAAAAGCCTCAACACTAGAGGGGTAAACCCACACTTCGCCCGGAATCAACCTTCGCCAAAGACTATGTGCCACATCACACCAAAGAAAAAGATGTGCAGAAGTTTCACAGCTAGCCCGACATAACGAACACATATCAGGCGACAAAGGCACCCCAGGTCGCCTCCGCTGCCTTAAGTCATTCGTATTGACCCTATCCAGCACCAAAGTCCACACAAAAGCCTTCACTTTCATAGGTACCTTCGCTTTCACGATTTAGTATTACTACTATTATATCACCGAGGTTCATGTTCCTTTTCTACAGCACATAACCGAGACTCTACATGTAAGTGTGCTTGGCTTGGACAAGTACTGAGATACGTAACCTCCTAAAAAACCTTCTAAGGGAGTATGTGGGTGAAGACTAAGCATGGGGAAAAAGACCTTTTGTGCTTTGAGCAGCCAGCTCAGAATCCCTCCCGACCGTTAAAAAATTGTAGTAGAGCAACCCTGTGTCGGCTGTAGACAGAGGACCAACTAGCAGGAAGGGGGTGTCCACTTGTAAATAAGGAGAGCTCAAGGGATCCGATGATACTACTTATCACCAGGTACAACATCCTTTTTGGGAGGCTATAACCTACTTACCTCAACTATGAAGCCTGTTTGGCTTGGAGAACTACTAGGATGGATAACCTATTAACAAGTTTTTTGCTGGAGAGGCTTATGTGGTTGTGGGGCCAACCATCAGTCAAATGCAGCCAAAGCTAGGATGGAATACGTTATGAGGATTTGTTACTCACTCTAATACAATACATTACAATGTGTCTTTACGATAATATTGCCCAAGTACAAAGAGGGCTAAGAACAAAAACCAACATGCTCTCAGATATCACGTTGCTTATAAGGGAACCACCTCCAGGTGATAAAAACACTTATTGCTCAAAACAGGTAACATGGAGACACCCCATTAGTGGCAGGTCCATTTCCCCTTTCTTTTCTCCCTTTCATTTTTTTCTTTAGATAAAGAGTAAGTATGTATTAATGAGTATCAAAAACTACAGCAAGAGGGCAAGATGTCCTCCAAAAGCATCTAATAACAAATCAAAGCAGCCCAATTATACTGGACTTGTGTAACAGTATAATCTTAAAATGCCCCGAGCTCTAGCCCACAATGAGGCTAGGTAGGTGACGTTTCATCAATACTATGAAATTTATTTTATAGATAAGAGAAATATGTATATCAGCAAATAGCAAGAATTACAGCAGAGAATATTGAACAAGGTGTCCTCTAAAATAAGTAGTTACATTATTAGCCAAATATTTTTGGGTCTCTGATATAGAATAGCTACTAAAAGCCCCTGAACCCCTGCCCCAGAATGTAGCTAAGCATGTAATCTGTCCCCAAATCAGATGTCGCGGCATTTGGGAACCAGAATGTAGCTAAATATGTAATCAGTCCCCAAATCAGATGTAGCGGTATATGGGAACAAGTAAACACCCAGGTTTTTGCCTTCTTAACCAAGCCCCTGAAGCCCTGCCCCATAATGTAGCTAAACATGTAATCTGTCCCCAAATCAGATGTAGCAGCATATGAGGACCAGTAAACACCCGGGTTTTTCCCTAGCACCTAATTTTTTATTTTTATTTTTTTAAAGATGGTAAGATCGGGCCTCCACTCAGCCCAGCCCATCTCAGGCCCAGAAGCCCAGCCCATCTCGGACTGGACCAGAGCTAGGTGTACAAATGACCCCCCCACTCCCAACCCACCCCACCCCATAACCAGCTGGGCCAAGGCCCAACTGTTGATGTCACCCCCCATATATTCATCAACCACATGAATATATGAGAGTCCCAAGCCTTGAACTTGGGACATCCAAGTTGGAAGGTGAGAGAATAACCATTGAGGCAAATGCCTCTTGGTTCCCTAGCACCTAACTAGAAAGGAACAAGAAGCACCGAGGTAGTGAAATGCAATGCTGTAGCATTTCACATTGTAAAAACACCTGCTTCTTCTATGGGAGGATAAAAAGCTCCAGGTAACATACGTATAAACATTTCTTAACTACCAGCTGTCCAGTGTAAACCAGAAATAACTTCTTTGCTCTGATGTGGCATGTGGATCTTATGTGACCCAAGAATCAGTCTAAGCTTCCATTTCATGATCTAATCAAACAGCTCAGAAGCACCAACCAACTGCAAGTCTTCTAGGAACGGTATGCTTTCTTACATTTTAATAATCACATGAAATGTTCAACAATTGAGAAATTTAGGAGCTGGAAATTTCACATAATAATGGAAGGCATGTTCAGCAAAGCTATTCAAAGGCCAGTGAAAGACAAAATAAAGGCAACAGAAGTATTAACACTAATTGACGCTGTACCAAAAACATCAATATACTCAATTTCAGAATGTATGGACTTAAATGAAAATCCATGTTGCAGATAAAGTCCAAGATTTATACTATAGGCACTCTGCATTCTTAGGTATTAGTATTCATTTGACATGTTTTAACAGTGCTTTCTTATGTATTAGTACTCATTTGACATGTTTTAAAATAGAGATATTTAGGTAACCAAAATCACTTGAGATGTCAACATAACAGATGGCATGTTCAAGAGAGCTACTGCAAGGTGGGTAAAAGAAAAATAAAGGGTCAACAAAAACTAGCAGTTCCCAACCTACCAGAAGCATCAAGCTGCTGCCCTTCAAAATGTGACTGCACTTCAATAATAGGCCTTGTATAGCAGATAAAAGTCCACGCCTTATTCTTTTTGCTGGATGCAGACATATCTGACAAAAACATTAACAGCATTGTACGTTAGTAGTTTAGTATGGTATATATTAAGAAATAAAGCTTAAGGTCAAGTGTTTCAGCTGATGTAGAACAATCCTTACTACAACTCACTGCCCATAGATGATTAGTCAGGAGAACATACATGTGGAAATGTCTTGGTCAACAACTTGTCAACATTGGCAGAAGTTCTTTCAATCCATTCTGGAGTACGTTTCACATACAAAGGCCCTATTGTACCACCATTACGACTTCGTATCTCCGCATGGTCAAGCTTGGGAGTAACTTCTGTTACACTTAAAATGCCAGCTGAAAGTTGGCTCTGATTTTGAGCTTTAACATGCAACTGGCGTAGCTCCTCAAGAAATGATTGCACAGACCCATTCTCATGCGAATTCAAACCAACCGTACTCTTAAGTGACACATGGGGCACACATAAATCAGCATCATTCTGAAGGACTACCATGACAAATTCAGCCAAACCTCTAATTGCATGGTCAGTTGCTTCAGTGCTTCCTGCCGCCCCGCTAATCATGGACTTCGAGACATGCAAAATTTTAGCCAATTGACTGGCAACGCCAGGAAGAAAGAAAGCCAGGGCGTCTGGAGTACCCACCTGCCACAGGAAAAGAATTTCACTCAGAAAAGGTCAGATGGAATTTCAAATGTTCAATTATAAGAATAAGCACTAACTACGGCATGTTCGAGCAGAAACCTTCAGCTTATTTTATCACAAGTACCAGTAATGGGACACTGGCACTCGACAGTAGGTCCAGGGAGTGAAATCTGCACCCAACCCTCCATTTCTTAGTAGGAAATGGCTATTTTTGGGAGCAACAAACTGGTAGAGATAGAAGATAAAAGGAGATGGAGTGACAGAGACATTTATTTGAGGTATGCACACAAATCGGCTTGAGATAAGTATTTGCAAACAACTCCAGATGACATGTATTATCTAAGCAGTTGAAGACAAATTGATGCAGCAAAAGGGAAATCAATCAGTTTTATACAACCTGGTATATGTTCTACAAATAGCATTAACCCCCACACCTGTGTCCAAACCTAGGACAAAGTCCCCACGTTTAAAAATTGAGCCATCACAAGTCAGACACCCCCAAATTTACCATTCGAGATGCTCGTACTCCTGTCTGCGTAACAAAGCTTGCAAGAGGCATCTAGAAGCTATTTGTAAAGCAAAAGATCATTCTGTTGACTGGTCCAAGGTCTTAACATGAATAAGCATTCAGGGGATGACCCATTCCCCCATTTTTTTCCCTGGAAAAGAGGGGGGGGGGGGGGAGGGTTACAATCATTATATTATTCGTTTTTACCTTTGCTACAAACATCCGCAAGCATAGAAGGGCTTCTATCCGGAGCTTTGCACTGCCCCGAAGACCTCGTTTACCCTCTGTCTCTGCAATCTTTGCATAAAGTAAGCCAATTAATAAGAAGTACTATGTTGACAAAATAATTGTGTAACCGACATGACAAGTTTCATTAAATATGTGTCAGGTATAAGACTACAACATACGTTCAGTAGGAGAGACAGCCAATGTCCAACAGCAGCTGAAGCACTTTCTGACTGGAGAAATGCAAGCAAGCATTCATTTGGATGAAAGCGACGCTCAAAGTGACGAGTAGGTAAAGCTTTAGCATAGCTCATATCTAAAAGTGGGGGCCTATCGAGACTGTATGTACATGAGCAAGATGTGTCATAGCAAGGAGTTAAGCTGAGAAGCAATGCCCTAAAGCACCTTACTATTCCTTCCCGGAATTCCTCTGCAGCCTCAGCTGGAGATAGCATGGCACCGTGGGTCAACTTCTTCAGCACTGCAGTCATCTACCAACAATTCAAATAAATATAATGGGCTAACAATTAAGTTGACTCAAGCATGTATAGAACTTAGATGCTTACAGGTATAAATGGACGAACCTGATTCACAGAACCTAAATAACATTTTGTTAGAAGTTCCTCTAAACACTGAAGGACACCTTCTGCAAGAGCATCATTCATTGTATTTCGGGTTTGGTTGACATTGGGTGTTGCAATTTCTTCGGAATCAAGCTTCTTAAGAGATCGACAACTGATCGCCGCATCCAGTAGAAGCAACAGCGGAAACAAGGTATAGCTGAGAAAAAAAACCAAAAAAAAAAAAAAAAAACTGAGTTTTAAGAGCCTAAATAATCAAGAAATTCATAAATAAGATAAATAAAGGATCTAGTCTGAACTGGACATTGTATTAAGACATAGCGTGATTATCAAGCTCCAATTTACTCATGAGACAATCATTAATATATATTATATCATCAAAATCCTGAAAGCAAAATTAGAAATTAGCACTTAGCCACTTAGTATTCAGCAAAACCAGAATCTCAACAGCTCTTTTGAAACTTTCCTTCTCTAAATACTCTCTCACAGAAGACAAAAATTATCAAGATATCATCCTCGAAACAAAAATTAAGATAATAAAGCTTGATAATTCCTTATCATGTCACCAAGGCCAGTAAACTGAACAGTGCACCACCTTAAGTCAAAACAAGCCATCCAGAAACCCAACAAATTCTCATTTCTGAAGCAAAACACCAAAACTATATTTGCAGGTACACCTCCCAGCCTCTGTGAATTGGCACCATTTTTCCAGTAAACAACTTCAATTACCAAGGCCCTTGCCAGTCTAATCTCGTGTTCGGGGACAACAAAAAAAAGCATGAGAATCTTCTCTAGCCGCATGATTTTGCATTCTAGCCACTTACGGCCCCCTCTCTACCATGGACCAGCATAATGTAGTTGAGGAAAATAGATTCTTAAAGCATTGTTTCTAGGGGTTCCACTGTTTACTACCACATTGAATTTTTGTTTTCCTTCAACCTGGGACCTAATGTACCAAGCCCTCAATCTTAGCCAATATGCCAAGAGCTTATTAGCAAAACTTTGATGTTATCAAAACATATGTCATACTCAACCATTAGATTCGATATCAAATGGAAAGGAAATTACTCTTTAAACTCTCTCACTTTCAGCCTCCCCCCCCCCCTGCAATTACTATAGAGAACTTGTTCGGCTCGCCATCCCACCTAAGTATGTTACAATCCCACAAAAATTGAGGGCACCCACAATAGCAATAGGAACACCATATTTTCCAGGATTCTAATTATTAAGTAATATAAGTACAAGTAACTCTCTACCCTACCAAACAAACTCTCCCTCTAATCCAATTCATTTTGTAATGAGAATATCATCTGTAATTAAGAATTAATAACAACAAAGAGCATTTCAAAAGACCCTGTAAAATGACCTAGGGGCCCAAAATTTGCATTTTCCACAAAGGCAATTGTAAAGTATTATTAACAAATTGCCAAGATCTCCAAAACAGAAAACAATCGACAACTTCGATATTGCTAGCAATTACAAAGATTAAAAAAAAAGTACAGAAAAGAAAACATACTCAAAGAGAGGTTGGAGAACGTCGTGAGAAGACGAGCGAAGAAGTTGAAGCAAGTGAGAGAGAGCTGGAGATTGATTTTTAGGGTTTTGGACAAGGGCTAGCAGTTCTAAGCAACAGGACTTTAGTTCAGAGAACACGCTGCTGCTGTTGTTGTTGTTGTTGTTGTTACTACTATCAGGTCCATCATCTCCCATTGAAGCTGAAGCTCCTTCTTGTGCTTCAATGGCGTTTTGGCCCATCATCGTCAATATTGGTGGCGGAAAGAGAGAGAGAGAGAGAGAGAATTGGTTTTGAATGTTTCGGGCTACAAATGGTTGAAGGACCGTGAAAATGGTGTCACACACCCACAAGGGCTAGAAGAACTCAAGCGTCTGTGTACTTTTGCTTCCTCCGTGTTTGATAAATGGAATTTTTTTTTTTTTTTTGGTTATAAACGGACAAAACGAAACGGTGTGTTAGATAGGGAAAAAAAAAAAAAAAAAGCTCCAAAAACCCAAAAAAAAAAAAAAGGAGGTATTGACTAAATGGTCATACTAATTTTAGTCAAAAGTGTTGAACAAAAAAGTTTAAAGATAGATAAAATAACGAAATTGCTTAACGTAAATTCTATTTTACTCAATGCAAATCTTTTTTTTCCAATTCGTCCCAAATTACCCTTTTATTTGCAAAACACCTTTCTTCCTTTTACTCATTTTTCTCTCAATGCTCCCTATGACAGGAATAATTGTTTTGATCCATACAACATCTTTGACCAAATTAGTAATGATATTCAAATAAACATTGGAGTTAGAATTAGAATTAGATTTTTTAATAATTAATTAGGGTTTCTGGCGGTTGCTTGAGCGATGAAGGCTGGCGGTTGCTTGAGCGATGAAGGCTGGCTGGTGGAGCCATGGAGGGGGCGCAGTGGCTAGGGGCGGCGAGCAGAGGGGGTGGGCGAGTGGTTGGCTAGTCTGGAGGAGAGAGAGAAAGAGAGGCGGGAGGAAGTGAGAGAGATGGAGAGTGGCCAAAAGGGGATGGGATGGAACAGGACAACTGCCGGTGAGAGGGACAACTGCAGGTGAGAGAGCGGTGTCGCCGGCGGGAGGAAGGATGGTGGTGACAGACATGGGTGGCGGTTTACGCTTGAGGCCCTTGAGGATGTGACACTGTCTTTGGTTTCAGATTTGTTTTTCTCTTTTTGAATTTTTTTTTTTACTGTTGGCCTGGTTTGTGATGATAATTGATGATGATGATGATTGATGATGATGATCGATGATGGTGATGATGATTAATGATGATGAACAAACCCAGAAGAAAGAAGAACTGAGAGCCCGCTTTCCTATGGGGTGGTTAATGGAGATTGATGAAGGCAATTGATTAGATTTAAGTCAACAAATTAGATTAAACTAATTAGAAAATTATATGGATTGTGTCATTCGAGTATTGTTATTCTGGCAATTGATAGAGAGAAAGGAGAGAGAAAACTGAATAGATGAATGACAGAGAGGGAGTGAAAATTGGTTGAGAGAAAAGGAAGGAAGAGAGAGAAAGGGCTGAAAATTACTTAGGGGTATTGTGGGAAGTGGGGATTTACGTTTAGTAATTTGCGATTTACGTATAGCAACCCCCTAAAATAAAAGGATGTCAATTATAGTTATCTACTCAAGTATTAGACAAAATGTTCTTTTGACTTCTAATACTCAAACGGCTAACTTGACAACGAATATGAGTATTTTCAAATTTACCATTTTGGGTGCAAAAGGTTAATTTAAATATTGCTTACCAAACACTTAAATTAGCCTATTGACTTGGTCAAACAGCTAAGTGATCCCAAACAGCTAAATTTTGCCTTAAAAAGCTCTTTACCAAACAAGACCTATTACTCCCCCGTACTCATATAAATGTTTACATTGTTGTTTTGACCCAAGATTTAATATAAGGGAATAAAGTATTTGTTTCAAATTTGCCCGTGGTAGAAATTGATTGAAATGATTTATGGTAACAATATAATTGAGAAAGAAATTCACTTGCTTTATAGACAAGTAAAGATTTACGGAGGACATGAATCGTACATAGATTTAAGATGATATTAAAGCATCACTCCATCATCATTAATTAATCTTCAAAGTCAATTACAACAGTGACCAATGAGACAGCCGGGCAGAATAGTTTTAGCTACAGTATGATTTTAGACAAGGACAACGTCATTGTTTGGTAGAGGAAGCATTGTGTCCATTCTGTAGTCTGTACAGTGTTTCTCAAAACTCATTTTGTACTTAGTAATGTTTGACAACAGATTCTCCAACGGATATGCCTTCTCTTTTTTCCTTTGTTTTTCTTTTTTTATTTCTCCCCCTGTTCGATTTCGAAAAGGGAGGACATAAGTAATACATAGCCCATTTCATTCCCAAAATGCGTCTAACAACATATTCATCTTCACATAATCCAAACACGGGGAACATTTCTCAGTAAGAGCATGGCTATCTATGTTCATAGAGCAAGTTCATGAGGAAGAGAGAGAGTGGTGAACAAACAAATGGGCTCTTATCCATGTTCATAGCATGTTCATGAGGAGAGAGAGAGAGGAGAGAGAGTGATGAACTTGGGTCATTTTGTTCACCAAAATGGCTTGGGACGAACGGGGGGAAGGGGCGTTCGTGGGGTGGGGACCGCGCGAATTAATTTTTTTTTGGTTCAAACGCTGCAAAACGCAGTGTTTAAGGCACTCTAAACGCTGCGTTTTGCGGCATTTAAACCAAAAAAAAAAAAGAAACGTGCGTCAGGACGCCTGTCTTGGCGCACCACGTGCCAGGCCCTGATTGGCCTGCGCAAAATGAACTTGTTATTTTTTAAAACGGTTCTAAATAATAAAAAAATCTAAAAATTATAAAAAAAAAAAAAAATACCAATGGCTATATTTTTTTGTGATCTATAAAATGAGACCAATCTTGACATTTTTTTGCACAAATTTGAAAATTATCCAATTTCTCTCCTAAATTGCTTTTATTCATCTAAAAATTCATATTTGCTCTAAAATTTACAAAAAAAATTAATTAATTTAATTTAATTAATATCGATTTTTATTAAAATGTATATTAAATGATAATTCAATTTATTAATGAATTTAATTCACTAATATAAATAAAAAAGAAAACATTTACATAAGTTGGAAGGAGAGAGAAAATGTTGTGGGGTATAGTTAAAAGTAGGAAAGATAGTGGTGAACAAACAAAATTGAGTTCATGGATAAAGTTGCATTTTGGTGAAGTTCATAGCTTGAGTTCATGGTGAGATGGAGGAGTGAGAAAGAAGGAGAGAGAGTGGTGAATAAACAAAATTGAGTTTATGGATAGCCATGCTCTAATACTTCTGCCGTTCAGCCATTGCTCTCCATTCTACACCATTTTCGCCGCAAGAACCAACCAATTTTCAAATACCCAAAATTGTCCTAATCTGATCTGGTGGATGTCTTGCAAGTGATTTCGGATCTGGATAAGCATTCTTGGGGTCCATTATAGCGTTGTTTACGAGCTCATATGCTTCAGCAAGGGATTTTGCCAGTTGGATGCAAGCTTCTGATCGTAACTTGGGAACTTGCAGTTGCTCAAATTCAGGAAGGGAATTCTCGGTGCCTAAAATGAGACCAAAGAAAATCTTCAAACTATCTGACAATGAAGCTGGAGAAGTCTCCTCCATTTCTGCCAATGGGACCGCATCACCTGCCTCATCGTGAAATGTTTTCTGGAAAGTAGGCATCTTGTTCAACAAATTACATCTTCTGAGAATGGTCTCAACTTCTTTATCCACAAGAATACGCTTTTGGTTTTCTATCATTTCACCAAGTCTCTTTGCATATTCAGCTGCAGCTTCATGTCCTATCAATGGTTGTTGGATGGCGCATAAACAGTTGAGGAGGAAGATCTTAGAAGGTGTCTCGCTACTCTGCACACGTAATCAAAGTACACATGAATTATGGAAGTCCTGTAATTCCAGAACTGTAGGGGTTTAATGGAGCAAAGCAGCACATCTTAACAATAGCTGTCTCCCATCTCTAACAGTTGATGGGACATTTTCAGCATCCTCTACTAGCATCAAGTGGGAAAAGTTTCGACTGATTAATTAGCTTTGGAAAGCACAAGAAAAGTAGGCCAAATAATTACCAATTACATACCACACGCATGTATGCACAAATTGACAGGGAGTACAAGCTAAACCACATCTGATTCAATACAATTAGAGCAGTGTAACCAACAACAAGAGATCCAACGAATTTGACAAACTTGTCTGTTGTTGATCGTATGACAGTCCAATCTACAGCCTTCTAAATGGAGCATAATGTGGCGGGGTTTAACATCTCACTATTATACTTCTGGCAAGAAAATATGTAGCAGTTTCTGGAGCTTAATGTCCAAAAGATTTGGAGTTCTAAAATATAGCAGCAGTTTCACTATTTTTATATATTTTTACCAGTCTCCTAACCAAATACATCTTTAGTTTAGTGCCCAAAACCCAGAGGCCGATTTGCATGGCAGAACATTCACGATTAGGAACTAAAGATTAGACATTGTAATACATAAGTTCAAAATTAAAGGACTTCTATACCTGAGAGGCTGAAACAGAGCTGCTATTAGTCAATATTGCATCAACTGATGATTTGTTAAGCTGATTGGAGTCTGAGCTTGTTCTAGTTCTTCGTGCCAAGTGGCCAGTTCCTTTGGATTTGTGTGCCTCTGCTGCTTGCTCACACATCTAAAATAAACGGGATTAAACACATAAAATCTCACATAGGATATCCTTTTAAATCTGAAGATCAAATATTACATGTTTTTGGTTATTGAGTATTTTGAATACTTGAAGATCGTGAAACCAGGTATGAAATATTGTTTGTGCATGCTTGGGACTTCATCGCTTAACAACTTGGGTTTTGCAATGCTAAATTACCCATTTCCAGGTTAATTAAGCAGCTACATTTTAAATTGGCATTCAGATCTATTCCATGTCAAAACATTTTGAAATGTTAACTGTGAACAAATCTTGTATAACAATATCCCGCACTCCAGATTCAAGATGACTTCATTGCATAATCGACAGCTGATCTGGGCTCTACCAGCAGCACCAGGCCTCCCCATGCAATCAAGAAATATGAAGACATAAAAGATTTACTGATTTACAGAGATGTAGTACTTGAATTAATTGAATTCATGTATTGTATGTAACGAACTGAAGAACCCAGATGGTAGGCGAGCTTGGTGTTACAATGTACATTTGTAGAGTGGTACTAAAGCTGCATTCACTAGAAAGTAGAAAGGCCAAACTGAACATGAACCGTCGATCACATTCTAGTTTCTTCATACACAACCTAGTAGTTATTTATTAAATGTCTTCTAAATCATCTTGGTCTATCAAATGATTTCACAATGTGCTGAAACAGGTTCCCTGAACCCTAGGTAATCAGTGGGAAAAGCCACCACAAAGAAGATGAGATCGTCCAGAAGGGCGGAAACAAAGAAGATCATTCCTTGTAAACTTTGAGAATGGCGTATGTGGGTTTGTGGTGTCAAATTATAAGTAATGGTTGCAACTTTCTCTTTCAACTAGTAGCATAGTGAGAAAACCAAATATAGGCGAATGAGGTGAGTAGTGGAGAGTTCAAACACACGGATAAATACGCTTGCAATTGCATCCTATCAAAATTGTTCTGTCCCACAAAATTTATGATAAGCGACTTTCTCATTTCTTTTTATAATGGATGTCTCTCGGTCGGATAGGACTATGTTTTCCCATATGTGAGGGGTTTACCACGACTACAATCTTATGTTGTGTTTTATGTTGTATTGCTTGTGATTTTTATCCCAGATCATGCTTTCTTTCTAACAATTAGCAACCAAACAAGGATTCTTTTCCCAACAGTTTCCAGTTTTCCACCTCCAATTCTGACCAACTTCAGTTTGTTGAATGTAAACAACCACACTATTGGCTAGTCATTAACAGCTACTTGAGTATAACTGCAGCAAAGACTCACCTGGATAATAGGATCTAAGAAAGCAGATATCACAGGATCAAATTCGGGCTTCTTCCCTGGAGGAATCATCATGCTGTCATATGTCTCAACTATTTCTAGCAAGACAGAAACTCCTTCTCGTACAGCAGGTGGCGGTGAAAGATCAACAGCAACAAGTGGAGGATACCGTAGTAGCTTCTCTCCACGACTCTTTAGAATGTCGAAAAATGTTTTCTGAGCAGCATCCTTTAAAGTCCACAGCGTATGACAAAGAGCCGTGTCTCTCCCAAGTAAATCAGATATCTGTGGGAACAGAGACAAGTTATTGGTAAAAGTAAATTATGAAAAGACCAACAATAAAAGACGCATCACTAACTCACGGTATAGGTATAGAACTCCAGCTGATTGCTAAGTTTATATGAAACAATAAGACTAGGTTGAGACTGTAAAACTTGTTCCACTCTAACTTTAAATGGCCTGCAAACTCCTTCAAAAATCCTATCAAGGACAAAGGTTAAATCAGCTTCTATATTTCCAGGTTCACTCTCAAAGTTCTTGGAGAACCGGCGTGCAATTGGCCCAGTATCTACCACGACATCTGGATCAAGCAAAGCATGGACAAGTTCTCTTTCTGAAGCCAATGCCTGTAGAGGAGATCTCGTCAGACATAGCACCAAAAACAAAACTGTGTCAAGTTAAAAAAAAAAATTCAAATAGCAGAAGAAACTAACACCATTAAGGAAGAAGCGTTAAACCTGATGAAGCCATGCCAGCATATCACCCACATATCGCAAAGGATCATGGGCATCTACTTCAATAGGTCTGGGCAACCCACCAGGTCCACCACGAGTAAGAGCACTAATAAACCTCCTGAATAGGGCATTGTGCCTCATATTTGCAACCTACAAGATAGAAATGTATGATAAGTCAATATGATGAATGATGACAAAAGTGTATTCTGGCTGGAAGTGAAAAAGTGAAGTTCATGGCATGATGAAATCACCTCTTCGGCACAATATTTGAAAAGAACAGGCCTTTCCTTAAGACATCGGACAGCCGTTCTAAGAAGTTCACTAACTTCAGGGTTATCAATGTCCCCCAGTCTCCTACATTCGGCTTGAACCCACCTGGAGAAATTTTTAAAAAGGCATGTATAAGCAACATGCAGCAGCTTAAGGAATTAAAATAGATACAGGGAGAATAGTCGAGTATATGTTTGTCAGAGACATCCAAGCAAATCCAATATACCAGCAGTCTGGCACATAGAAATAGAGAGGGAAAGGGAAAGCATGGGACTCCTAGCAACGACACAACTCAAAAGCTTGACATGATTATATTTTCACTCATAAGAGGCTTCACCTGCATAGACGCTCATAGGCTCCCTCCTGATACATTGCCATCATATCCATCAGCTCTAGACCTGCACGCTGCAACAATGCTCTTGAATGAATTTCAAAACATATAACTGCACTGCATCAGCCACAGAAATTTCACAGCAAGCACCGGCACAACTACAACACTGCCACAGAAACGCTAAAGAAGGCCTTTACCTTTTCTTAGAGATAAAGATAAGATTGTAATAGCAGAAAAAGCAGTTACTACAGCCTGAGGAAGACAAGAAGTCCAGAATAAAATGTCTAATCACAGAGTCACCTTAGTGCCCTTGAAGATCAGCAATTGAAATCCCTCTAAAAGCCCCAATAACCTTGGCCCAAAGTGAAGCCAATTACAATTTACATCACCCGTTCCCAGACTAAATCAATCGAATTAGAGACCCCAAAGAATACTGGTGAGTTGTGTCTAACCCACAAACACCCAAGTATCAGCATAACAACAAACAGCTATAGTAACTTCCCCTCCTTAGTCCTTCCCCCTTCCCACCTCAGCATGCTGCACGCCTCACATGCAAATGCTGAATAATAGTAGCCAGGCACAACCACAGATCCCCCATAACATCAAACAACCTAGCTCACAAAGATCAAGCCATATCATAATGCAAAAACAAAAGGGAGAGCTTATCTCACTAATCCTGTAAGCACATTACAAAAACATCTGGAGAGCGATTTTAGCCAAGCCGATTCCTATGCAGCATGTCATCCATGTACACTTTACCTAGACCCAACGTCCAAAGTTCAAACAAAGGACGACACCTTAAGGGCAACGCTAGACTTCCAAATCAAACTAAAAACTGGAAAAATGTGGCAGGAAGGAATGATTTTTGCACGAGAAGACCCCCAAGGAGTCTCTAGTCCTAACCCGAGAATCATCAATACAATGAATAGTGTCGACAACACTCAACAGAGAGATCCAATCATGAAGATTCCTTCAAAAATGGATATCCCAATAACCAGGAATAAAATCAGTTATCGGTGCATTATGTAAAGTGGACAACTGATATACCATCGGATGCTTCGAAGAGAATGGGATATCCCCCATTCAAGCCACCATCCCAAAACCAAACCCAATGACCATTTCCTACATTATACTTGACCAAAGGGAAGAAGAAAGGCGATAACTGAGAAATGAACTTCCAAGGACAAGCATGAAAGAAAATCGAACTGGCATGAGCATCCCACCACTCTTCTAAAGGTGGTACTTGCTATTGGCATGAGTATCATACCCTAACGGAAGCGGCATAAACAACCCCTTATCCACCAACAATACATTTTTGAACACCCACCAACCTCACCCAACCCGCCTTTAAGCTTTGGTCTATAAACTACGTTCTAGTTAACAAGGCGGTCTCTCCATACCAACCACTTGGTAGACAAGCCGAAGTTTTAACCGACTCCGACCAGAAACTGCAAGAAGATCTTGGGTTTTTGAACACAAAATTTTAATAAGCAATCACCCAAACCCTAACCACCGGGGAAGTTCATGGGTAGTCAGCGGCACAGGGTTAAGGAGGGGAATCCAAATGACCCCAGATCCCCAAGCTCTATTAATCTAATAGATGGTTAAATGCATATTGCAGAACACAACAGTTCAATTAACATATTACAAAAAGGTAAAGCACATATTATGCTCATATCCATATCCTTTTTCTCAATAAAGAGAAAAGTACATATATATACAAAATATTTCATGTACAGCGTAAGAGAACAAGGTATCCTCTCCAAAGAAACATTTACAGATTGGCCCATATCCATCGAACTTCGGAAATAGTGTAACTCCTAAGTACCCTTGCTGCCTTAGCCCACAAAGAAGCTAGGTAGATGACCCTTTCCAGAAGCATCCCACAAAGAAGCTAGGTAAACACCCGTGCACTTGTCTCAAGCCAAATGCACCATAATACCGCTAGGCAAACAGCGCGCCTCAGCAACTGCTTCTCCTCTCCCCCCTGCCCCCAAACCCATAAACGTATCTGTAAATACGCCCCAACACAAGACGGGAAAACCTACTGGTCTTAGACAACACTAAACAGTCCACTCCAAAGGCTACGGGCTATATCACACCAAAGGAATCAATTTGCATCAGTCTCATTGCTTGCCTGCCAATTTTCAGGCAATAACAGTGCCCCTGGCATTCTCCCTTGCCGCAAGTCATTTGTGTTGACCCTATCCAGCGCAAATGCCATATCTATCTTTAATATGTCCTTTTCATTGTAGCAATAATAAGTCTTACATTCTCTATGTTTCACGTCTCAATTGCCACTGCCACAGTTATCATACTTTAGTGGAAGTATGATCCCTATTAAGTGGCAAATGCCAATCTACCAAAATAACTGACTAAGACTCTAATGAAGAAAAGGCACCTTGGAAATAACCCTGAGGGGGTGGCTCAGTTGGTAAGACCTCTGAGATTTATTCTAAAGGTCCCAAGTTTAAGTCCCCTTAGGGCCACTGGAGGTTTTCCTAATCGTTAACTTCAGGGCTCATGGGATTAGTCAAGCAAAGCTTGGATTACCATGTTATCTAAAAACAAAGCACCTTGCAAATATATACGGCTAACCTGAAGCCCAATGTCATTGATTAAGATTTCATTTTCTAACCCGAAACTGTAATACACTGAACTGCTGTTCATAAAATAAAAACAAATTACAGACTTCAACTCATCAGAACTGACTGTGCCCTTGCTACCAGCAAGTCCAGAACCCCCCAGAAAACTACTGATGATACTAATGATAAAAGGATGTAATTGGCATTAGGAGTATATTTTGTTTTGAAATCTCCTTATTTTGGCCTCTGAATTACTTCATGTGCTTGTTCTCGTCAAAATGATTTGGAAAAGGTGTTATATGGAGCTAAAACCTTCCTCAAGAACCATATAAAAGCTTAAACAAGCCAAACGGATACTAAATTGCATATGCGACGTAGATCATATCACTCCTACTCAACATACAAATTCACAGTGACAGCAAGGGCAAAGAACGGGGTGCTAAGATTTGACAGTTACCTGGTGGTGTGTCCTGAGCAATACTTTGCAGTTGGCATGAATTTCTTGAACATGAGAAAGTGCCTTGAAGAAACTTTCATCCAACTCTTCTTCTTTAAGAGCAGTTATCTAGAAGGCAAGATTGTCAGCAGTTCAGCACTCAGAAGAGCACCCACCCATGCCTCATAAAATAGAGAAATACAAAGACAGCGGTGAAAGGGGATGAATTTGCACCTCTTCATTAGACAGCTGGTAATCACGGAGAAAGCATGAGACAATCTCTTGTCTCTGAGTAGTAACATCAAGTTCCTGTTTTAGCCTCTCAGTGGTGCTTATAATATCCCCAGTGGTAGAGTTGCAACTATTTAATGCCTTTCCGATCCTACAAACGAATAGAATATTACTTGCATGGTAGAAAGACAACTAACAGAAAAAGTAAACTGGATGAATTGGCTTAAGCTCTCTACAGATAAGATTGAATTAACAGAAAGGAGTGTTGTATACTTCTATTCCTAGAGATTCAAAATCCAAATAGATCAGCTTTGGGATGATGTGAAAATTAGTACAGATAACTAAATTTACGCAAATGAGAAAGAAGGACGAACTGATTCTAGTGCAGGAAGAGCGATCAATTCCTTAAAGGACAATGATTCCTCTGGGTTACAAAGGGAAAAGGCTTGGCTGTTTGCTATATTTCAGATATATTTTATCCAATCAACATTAATTAAGAAACAGTTCTCAAGCCATCAAGTAAGGCATGAAAAAGGGTCATTGCCTTTCAGATACTTTGGAGTCCCTCTCTTTTCCAAAAAGTTACACCTTACACGTTGGTCATTATGAGCCATTGCTTCAGAAAATCACCAGCAGGATTCCGTGCAAAATTAATGGTCCCATTTTTTCATAAAAACCTCAAGTAACATAGACCTTCTCAAGTTTGGTTTTCCATGCAAAATTAATGGTCCCATTTTTTCACACTGCCGACCTCTAATTCACCATATGGAGCAGCTTTGTAGAAGAATTTTATGGACAGGAAATGCAGAGCAAAACAACAGAGCCCTAATTGCTTGGAAGTCCATTTGCCAGGAACTCTGGGAATCGTCAACTTCACTATATCGAACAAGGCCTCTCTAGGTAAACTATTGTGGGACTACCAACATCACAAGAAAAGCTCTAGGTGCGGTGGGTGGATGCATACTATGTGAAGCAGAGTACGCTCTGGGAGGTTGACGAGCCTGCATAAGCCTCATGCTAATTCAGAAAAAAATTGTTTGAAAGGATATCCACACAGCTTTCATTGGATGCAACAAGTATAAAGTCAGTAATATTTACATGAAACTGAGCCCCATGGGTAAATCTTGTGGCGTCCTTTATCCCTGCCAACGTGGAGATTCATTGCATGGCTCTGTGTACAGGAAAGATTGCCCATTTGGAGAAATATGGGTAAGATTGTTATTGAAGGGCCAAGCTGTTTTATTCGTTGTGGAAAATCTGAAGAGTCATTCTGCCACTTGTTCTTTGAGTATAAAATTCGACTGAAGTATGGCAGGGCATTTCAAAATGACAGGGAGTGACAGACCCTGCATGCAAATGGCATTGGTTTATAGACTGGATATTAACCAGTACAAGAGGAAAGAAAGTTGCTAGCAGAGTTCTGAAATCCAGCTTCACAGCATGCGTATATCATATTTGGCAGGAAAGAAATTTTAGATTATTTAGAGATCAGAGGAGAACTCCAGCAGCAATTACCAAGCCCATCAGTTTTGAACTCCATGTTCGAGTGCAAGGCAGTATAGACAGAAAGCTGCAGGCTTATTTCATTGATAGGCTTAATCAGCTTTTTTTGTTGATGTCTGTAGAGATGTTCAGAATTTTTGTTGTCTGTGTTTTGTTTGATTGATTGATGGCATGCTCATTCTCCCGTGTTTTGTTTCATTCCATGTGCCCTTGAGGTCTCTCAGCCCTTGCTGAAGGTGCATGAAGAGAGAGCTATGATGCCACATATGCAATTGAGTGAGTTTGAGCTGCTGTGTTTTTAGAGTTTGAACTTTGAACAGAGGGTTGTATTTATAGGCCTGTTGAGCTGAAACTTTGTATTCTTGCTTGGACATAATAAAATCACTTTACTTTCCAATAAAAAATAAATCTCAATCCAAGGACATGCAGCTTTTATTCGTTGTTAACCTTTGCTCCATTTTCCCTCTTTAAGGTTTCCTTGTATACTTCAACCATTTACTTAATTTTAATCTAACACTAAATCTTAAACTCTATACCCAAACATGATTTTCTACATTTTTCTGTAGTACTAACTTTAAGCCATATTTGTAAAAAATGATTCGTGACCGAATTAAAGCAGCAATTTTAGGCAAAATAAGATTATGACTCTCTAGGAGACATGTAAAAGTACAGCAAGTGTATGTAATTATCATGAAAACCTCAAGTAACATAGACCTTCTCAAGTAGGTTTTTATCAAGCTGCTTTGATTCTTTTTTTTAAATAACAAAAAATTTCATTAATAGTAAAAGAGGTTATTTACAGAGGACAGAGAACAAGGCGTCCTCAAAAGAAAAATAAGTAAACTACACATCCGTCCAACGACGTTGGATGTCAGACACCCCTGCAAAAGCCCCATCAGCCTTGGCCCATAAAGAAACCAAATAAACCACACGATCCCAAACATCATCAACCGTTCTACCAACCCCATCAAAGATCATAGAGTTACGCTCCAACCAAAGACACCATAAATTAGAAAAAGAGGCGCAACGATTCAGTATCCAATCTCTGCTCCTTATTCCTTCCCAATCCAACATACCGAGTCGGTAGGCGCTAACCGCTGCTTTGATTCTTGAAGAAGCATATCAGCACTTGGATGGATTATGGAAAACCAAACGCATGATCTCTGTCATATCAGTTCCTCTTTAACTCTTTTAAGTAGCAAATGCTAGTGATGTCCTGTTGCAGTATCCAATTTGATGCCTTGATTAATGTCAGCTAACATGATTTCAACTAACATGGCCTTAGCTAGCTGACATTTTGAAGAAAATAAAGTTGATAATCACGGCATCAGATTTGACGCTGCAGCAAGGACAGCAATAGCATTGCTACTTCGAGAGCTGACGGAACTGAAATGGCGGAGAGCTTGAGTTTCTATTTTCCGTTATCTTCGCTTCACAGTAGCTTTAGCAAGTGCAGGGAACGAAATCAATGTATTGTGTGTTTGAAACAGTGCATATACAGTTTTCCGTGCTCGAAAAAGATCAAAACTAACAACCATCACACAAAAATCACAAACTAATGCTGGCATATCAAGGCATCAACATACAAAACCACTCATTTCACTTCACATCAAAATCCTTAACAATAAGAAAATCGCCACTTACCTATCACAGCATTCAGCAAGCGCATTAACCTCCTCCTCAACTCGATCCAATGCCTGAATTATACAAATATATAAACAAATAAATTATCAACAAATCCTCGATCAAAAATTCAATTACAACAATTAGCGCCATTATAAGAGAGAGAAACCAACCTGCTGAGCTGAATCAGAGGCAAGAAGAAACTCCTGATTAATGGAGAGAGATCGCTTTTCAATGGTGGATCTGAGATTACGACGACCATGAGCCGAATTTTCAGAGTAAAATGTGGAGAGAGTTGAAAGCGATGAGAGAAGTTCTGGTGAATCGATTCGAGAGTCTAGAACTTTCTTTAGCTTCCTTGATAAACCAGGTGCTAATGCTCCTGTTCCCATTTTTTTCAATGGCGGTTTCTTGATTTGATTTGATTTGATTTGATTTGGTTCACATTCAATTATTTTTTTTGTGAATTTGTTTGTTTGATTGATTGATTGTAGTTGAGATTGAAATGAAACCCTAGGTTTTTAGCTCAGTTTGATCCAGGGATTGGGATTTGTGCATTGTGAATTGTGTTTGTATGTATGAATGAATTTAGAGGAGTTATGTGATCAGGGAACAGATGGACTGTTGATGGTCTCAGACTCTGAGTTGATAGCTGAGGCCTGAGAGGGAGGACTGAGGCCTGAGAGGGAGGACAGTGCCACAATGGTGTTGGTGCATGTTGTGGACTAAAAAAATTTTATATCAACCTATGTCCATCCATTTTGAATGAACCCAATGACATTTTTATCACAAATTCTTACCTAATTTCATAATTAGAAAATTTTCATTAGGATGTGATATTAGGTGTGCAAGTGGGGGAGAGGGGAGAAGAGAGAGTAGTGAGAAAGAAGAGAGAAAGAAGAGAAGGAGTAGAGAAGTTCCAACTCTTGAGATCATGATTGAACCATTGCATTCTTATAATATACTCAAAAACGCGGGTTCGATCTATTATCTATTATATATATATATATATATATATATATAGATAGATAGATAGATAGATAGATAGATAGATAGATAGATAGATTTTTGGGTATAAGCGCTGATGAGGTGACAAGTGTCAACCTCCCATTGGCTTATACCCAAGTAATTAATTAAAATATTTTTTCAATTTTTTTAAGAGGTGGTATGGCTTAGTATTAATTATTCAACATAATTAGAGTAATTAATATGAAGTGTTAATTGCTTGATTAATATAATATATTGTCATAAGCCATGCAGTTAATAATTTAAAATAAAAATAAATAAATTATGATATAAGTGCATTAATTTTTTGATTTTTATATTTATTATCATATTATTTAAAATTATAAAATAAAATATTTGGCTACGCCACTCAAATAACTATAACTGCTACTTTATTGGATCGGAAATGAAAAATACTTCAAAATGAAGTATATTAATTTTGGGTAAGATCGCAGGTAACATGATAAGTGTCACGTAATGATTGGTTGTTTTTTTTGTCTTTTTTTGTTTTTGTTATGGAGAGTAATGAGTTGCCATAAATAAATATTGTATAATAATTTCTATAGCATGTTCATATTTCTTATTTTGTGCCATCTAAAATGGGATATTAATGTACAACTTTAATGTTTTCAATTTTTATTTTTATTTTTATTATTTTTTTTTTGAGAGGGGAATAGGAGACTTTCATTCATAGAAGAGCCATACGGCATCTATATTGAAAATAACCCTAGAATATAGTAAATCAACAGTACCAATAACAAATATGCTAAAAAAACAATTAACTAGAATACCCGAGCGCGACTCCCAACATGCATAATAACCATGTGCTTCCTTTAATGCTTCATCTTTAACGAAAGTGGAGATCTTCACCGCAAGTACCGTAATTGTTTGCTCACAAAACGTTGTATGATACCATCGATCTTGTGCATATCCGGTCCCCGAATTCATATTACTCGATACTAAATCGTCACAATAGGCGAAGAGAGGATCCTACAAAGAGGAAAAATATAAAAATCCCTAATAACTCCACAAAAGGGAGAGAAAATTTATTCCACTTAGAGAGCATAAACTAGAAATCAATGAAGAAAATAGGTGGAAACATGAATCACAGGCCGGGAATGGCCTAAATCGGCCTTCCCGGCCTGAAAATTTGTTCTAGTAAGGGTTAGGGTTGAGAGAGAAAGAGGAGAGGCCAAAAAGAGAGGCTAGAAATGTTTTCAATTGTTAACATACTAGTTAATGTAGAGTTAACACCACTATTGAGGACTAAACTTTGAAGTCATTTGGCATTTGAGGACTTATCTTTTTTTATTTGGCTTTGGAGGACTCTGTTAGAGAAATGATAACAGTCAAAGAGATGAGGGACTTGAACCCGAGAAATTGAATATCTCGTTGAGTATGTATCTCAGCAAATGAATATATCATCTCTGCTTTTTTTCCCTTTCATTTTTGTTTTCCGTAGCAAAAACAACCAGTTTGGGCGGCACACAGAACACCGAAGAGCTCCATATGCAAACCCTCATCTTCATCTTCTCCCCTTAAACATCCCTCAAACAATCTTTGCTTTTATTATTTTTTGCCAAGCAAACAATTCATGCTTCAAAGGATTCTTTTCCCCAAATTAAAAGGAAAAAATTAATTTCCAGATTATAGTTCTAAATCAATTCTAATCATGAGAGAAATAGAGGAAAAACAAAAAGGCCAGGCATGTGAGCATCAGGAACTGGCACCCAATGAGCAAACCCACCTACACCAGTAGGATCATGAACCAAAATCTCTACCTCCCCATATTTTCAATCTCATCAAATTCTATAATCAACCCTTGAGTATCAACAAATTCTCCAATGTCTCAGCTGGCAATATTTCCCCACCAAGACCCACTGGCATATCGAACCTGCCATTTTCTGAGGGTCCGATTCGAGACGGGTTGTCCTTCCATTTGACGGTATTTTGAGAAGAAATGGGCATGAGAAACTGTAGCTTTTGAGCTGGGTGACAAATTTGGGTTTGATTGGAAATGGTGATTTTATGAATGTTATTAGGGATGACTTTATGATTAGTAGGGATGATACTGAGGAGAGAGAAAATGGGCTTGGTGGGCGACCGGAATCTGGGTGGTAGTGGACGAGATCTGTGCTGCTGGGCTGGTGGTCACCATGGTCGGCGGGCTTTGTGGGGTTTGCGTGTTGGAGAGAGAGAAAGGGGAAGAAAAAAAGGATACGGGATGATGACAGTTCAGGAGAGAGAGTGGAAGTGAGATTTCGTGGTTTTGCTTCCCTTTCCCTCTCTCTTGGTTTTACCAGACATTTTGACAGAGTCCTCAAAGGCCAAATAAAATAACTTCAGTCCTTAAAGGCCAAATGCATCAAGAGTTTAGTCCTTTAAAGTTGTGTTAACTCGGTAATGTAAGGATGCTAAGATTTGACTATTAGTTGTTTATAATAAATCCTATTTGCAATATAAATAAAAAAAAAGAACGCTAATAAATGATCCTCAGATTAGACTCCCCTCCCCACCCCCAAGAAAAGAACGCTACTACATTACCAACGCCGGCCCCACCTCCTTGCAAAAGCATCGGAAGACATTTATTACCAAAGATAATGTTAAACCTTGGGCAATAGAGCATAAGTGAAATATATGGGACTGCTTCATACTATGAAGTACTTAATACTACTAGAGTATAAAGTAGGGTCATGTGACTCATGTCATTATCAATATGATTCGCCTCTGATATTGTATATTCAAGCTATATAGCTCTTATTTCCTTTTTGGTGCAAGAGAGTATTTTCATTGTGCAAGCCGTACAAAAGGAGAAGCGACATAACATTATTACTAGTATCCCTCTTGGTTATTAGACAATGACATCACTAGTATGCAAATGGAGAAGCATCGCAATGGTGTGCAGTTTGGCACAACTTCAACATAAGTTTAACTTATGCATATGTAATATTGATGCACTACTATATCCTAAGTACTTTTATGCTGTACAGTTTAGTTTCAAGACCTCCCCTAGAGGCGGGCGCTTCTAAATCGACGGCCGGTATTCTACCGAAATGATTTTATCTTTTTTGTCTTTGTTGAAGTTTAACCGGCTCCGTAAGTTATTGGTAGAGCATGCTTTTTTGATTAAAAAACAAGTCTCTGTCACTATCAATTAGCCCCACATGATTACAAAAGTGTAAGTATCATCTTTCCCCCACACGCATGTCTCATATTGAAGACACACATTAGACAAGTTTTGCTTCATTATGGGTCCCACACAATGCATGAGTCACGCGCTTTTCTTGTCCTCATTAACTGTAAGTCTGTAATCCTTTTCTTGTGAGCAAATAAATCATTATTTTGCATTTTAAAATGCAAAAGTGTTGTGTGGGTATGCTAGGTAGTTATTCAGTCGATTGGTTGTCATATTCTACCATAGGAATATATTATATGACCAACATTGTGTAGGTACCCAGATTATTGGTTGAGCATATATTACCATAGAAACGTATTATATGATGAAAAGAATTGTATTACCCTATTCGAATAGAAGCACTGTATAGGTACCCAGATTATCGGTTGAGCATATATTACCATAAAAACGTATTATATGACGAGTAGAATTGTATCACCCTATATGAATAGAAACATTGTATAGGTACTTAGATCATTGGTTGAGCATATATTACCATAAAAACATATTAAATGACGAGTAGAATTATATTACTCTGTACAAACCTAGTTTGTTGTTTTTAATTTTCTTTTCTTTTTTTCATTGTGGAGGGCATTAATAATTTTAAACAAAAAAAAATAACCATATTATAATCTCTCATATATATTTAAGGGTCACTATACGATGAATTAGGGTCACTTCTATGTTTTTTTGGGAAAAAAAAAAACGGTCGTATATCTAATAGTACGCAATACACATGCATTAACAAGTAAAACGTCATATATTACAAGAGTCACTTATATAAATTGAAGGATCAATATGCAGTGAATTAGGGTCACTTCTAACTTATTTGACAAAGAAACAAAAAAGGAACGGAACAAATCTAATACTACTAGTACATCATATACATTAACAACAGTCGACCACCACCTTGTCGAACCTCAGCCTCCACCCACCATATCAGCCGCCTCACACCCACCGTCGCTTTCTCGAGCCCGAGCCCCACTCTGACAGAGATTGTTACCAGTTTTGTATAGTTTTGCAAGCGTGAGGTGAATTCGATTTGAAATGAAAAATTAAAACTAATAAATAAATCATTGAACCAACCATGATACCAGTCTACTTAAGTATGCTTTTTATTTCTTTCAAACTATACCTGAATCATCAATTTGTCATGGGGCTCATATTTGTTATGAATTGAATTGAAGAAAATAAGTTGAAGATATAATTCAAAATTATTGCAAGTTACTACAACTTGAGTATAATGATTTCCAATGCTTGTCTTTGTCTTCTTGTACCCTTTACTCAATTACTCGTAATTAAGAACATGGTCCAGCAAGATAGTCATGGGGAGCTAAGAATACTGTTTTGGTGGTGGGGGTCAGAATTCTGGGTTCGGGGTTCGGCGAAATTATGGGGGGCGTGATGCGGCTGATGTGGTGGTGGAGGGGTCGGAATTCTGGGCTCGAGTTCATTTAAGTGGTGGGCTTGAGGTGGATGATGTGGTGGGCGTGTGGGTGTAGATACACGTTTGTGAAGGTGGTCCAGTGGTGATTTCTGGTTTGGGTGGAAAAAAGGGACATTGCAAAGAGAGAGAAGAGGAAAAAGAAAAGGGATAAATAAAGAAAAAGGGAAAAGGGAAAACAGAATAATGAAATACGGGAAAATTAGGAAAATACAAAAGTTGATAGTTATAGTTTTGGAAAGTTTTTGTTCACATAATAGCCCGTCTAGTTAAGTAATAGATAAATGTGTGATTATGAAGGTGATAACAAGTCATTGTGTTGATACTATGACTACAACTATAACCACTTATGTATCTATTATCATGTGCACAAAAGCAACTACATTAACTTAGAATAACTACAGGTAACAACATTAGTAGCCGCCTAATGCACATGATTTATATGTATAGTGACCCTCAAATTCACCTCACGTAGTATATACATGATTATTAAAGATATGCTGTATTTTTTCCTTCATTTTTCCGCCCGGTCATGTATTTATAGCTTTTTTTTCCTTCTTTTTTCCGTCCGGTCATGTAGTATATATATATACATGATTGTTAAAGATTTGCTGTATTTTTTTAAGTAAGTTAGAAGTAACCCTTATTGAAAGATAAGTGATCCTTATTGATAGATAAGTGACCCTTAAGTGACCTGCATGATATTTCATTACACCAACCCTTCAAATACAAAAAAAAAGATGAAACATATAAATCATGTTCATCTTTTTATGCACTATCATCTATTGCAAAAGTAAGAATCATCTTATATTGTATAAAAACCAACCAAATTGTCAATAATAAAACATTTTTTATTCGTCCACAAATTGAAAAAAATCAAAACCATACCATAATAAACATGTCACCAAATTATTATTCCAAATCTTATTAGTATCCGTGAAGGTGATACATAGTAGCTATTTGTATATAATGAATAGACAACTATAGCCGTTTACATATCTACAAATCCATCTTATTTGACAAGAAGGTAACTATAATGACCTTTAATATGTGCGGCGGCGGAATATGAATCAAAATGTGAGACAAAATGAAGTATAGAATGCGGATGGGAACGACGCTGAATAAAATGGAACAAAACGGATTGGAACGGAATGCACCATGGAGACGACGAAAAGAACAGGGCCTTATTAATGATATACATGATACTTAAGATAATCCGATTAAATGAACTTTAACTTACCATACGTGTATTAATTGTAAAATAAAACAACTTTGACATTTATAAACAATACTAAATAAGAGATAACAAGATATGGGTTGGTTATCTATTACCCTATAGAAGTATGCTATTAATTATGTACTTGTAAGTTATTTTGTGTTTAGATAATATCTCTTTAGGTATAGCATAATAGAAAAACGTTGATAATCATCAATTATGTTAGTTTTTTTTTTCAACACAAGATAGCTATTATGTATGAACTTGTCAGTTATTATTTATAACCTTTAGTTATTTTGTGTTTAGATAACATCTCGTTAGCTATTGTGTAATACATAAACGTAAGATTATGAAGGTGATAACTAGTGGTTGTATTGATCCTCCTACAACTACAACTAATTATAACCACTTATAGGTGCTTGTCAAAAAACGTGTGCAAGTGAATGACGACCCACCAAATTGACAATTATCTAACTTATGCAAAAGAATTTGCACCCAAAAAAACAAAAAAAAAAACCAAATTGAGAGTAACGAGATTATTAATTTATCTATTACTTGTAACTAAACGGGATATTATCTACAGCTAAATCGGCTATTATGTGAACAAAAAATGACAATGAATTTTTTAAGTAATAGCCATTGTGTCTTACTAATAGCCAACCAAATTGATAATCATCAACGGTTATCTATTTAATCTATAGCTCATAAGATATTATCCAAACACAAAATAACTAATATATTCATAAATGATAGCTTATTATTATTATTATTATTATTATTATTATTATTATTATTATTATTATTATTATTATTATTATTATTATTATATATCTAAACGGGCTATTATGTGTACAAAAAATAAATACTAATTTTATAAGTAGTAGCCATTTTGCTTTTTAAAAAGTCAACTAAATTGATGATCATCAATGCTTTCTATTATGCCATGGCTAATGAGTTACTATCTAAAGACAAAATACTAAGAAAAGGGTCACTATACGATGAATTAAGGGTCATTTCTAAGTTATTTGGAAGAAGAAAAAAAAAACGGATCGTTTAGCTAATAGTACGTAATACATCATGCATTAACAAGTAAAACGTCATATATTACAAGAGTCACTTATAAGAATTCAAGGATCAATATGCAGTGAATTAGGGTCACTTCTAACTTATTTGACAAAGAAACAAAAAAGGAACGGATCATATCTAATAGTACGTCATATACATTAACATTGGTCGACCACCACCTTCACGAACCTTAGCCTCCACCCACCGCCCACCACAATAGCCGCCTCATGCCCACCATCGCTTTATCGGACCCAAGCCTCACTCTAACAGAGATTCTTACCAGTTTTGTTTAATTTTGCAAGCGTGAGGTGAACTCGATTTGAAATGAAAAATCAAATTTAATAAATCAATCATCGAACCAACCATGATATCAGTCTATGTACGTCTGCTTTTTATTTCTTTCAAACTATACCTAAATCATCAATTTGTTATGGGGCTCGTATTTGTTATGAATTGGATTGAAGAAATAAGTTGAAGAAAAAAAATTCAAAATTGCAAATTACTCCAACTTGAGTATAATGATTTCCAATGTCTGTATGTCTTCTTGTATCCTTTATTCATTTACTCACGTAATTAAGAACATGGTCCAACAAGATAGTCATGGGGAGCTAAGAATATTGTTTTGGTGTACGAAATTCTAGGCTCGGGGTTCGGCGAAATTGTCGGGTGTGTGATGCGGCTGATGTGGTGATGGAGGGGTCGGAATTCTGGGCTCGAGTTCATTTAAATGGTGGGCGTGAGGTGGATGATGTGGTGGGCGTGTGGGTGTAGATCAAGGTTTGTGAAGGTGGTCTGGTGGTGGTTTCTGGTTTGGGTGGAAAATGAAGACATTGCAAAGAGAGAGAAGGAAAAGGAAAAGGGATAAATAAAGATAAAGAGAAAAGGGAAAAAAGAAATAATAAAATGGGGACAAATTACGAAAATACAAAAAATTGATAGTTATAGTTTTGGAAAGTTTGTGCTCACATAATAATAATAGCCCAAACACAAAATAACTAATAACTCTATTATTATTATTATTATTATTATTATTATTATTATTATTATTATTATTATTATTATTATTATTATTATTATTATTATTATTATTATTATTATTATTATTATTATTATTATTATTATTATTATTATTATTATTATTATTATTATTATTATTACTATTATTATTATTATAATATTAGGCCACCGCCACCTCAGCCACACCACCGCCTGCCCCGGCCTGCTACCATCCACCCGACCACCGTTGGGGTCGCCCATCAATCTCTGTCAGCCGCATTTTCTCTCTCCTCCCTGTTGACACCATGACCACCATTTTCAAAGCTCCAAAAACATCAACTATGACAATTTGTAATTGTAAATTTTCTGATAAGTACGGCTAAATGGATGTAATTTATTTCAAATCCCGATTCACGCCATTAAAGATGACGAAATTTTGTGTTGAATACCTGACTTATGCGAAATTCACCATATTGAAATCAAAATGTTAAGCTTATTAAGGAAAAAGGGATTGGGGATGATACAGACATTTTCACTCTCTACCATACAACTACCGATGGGATCCACATTCGATCGCCGCCGACCTCCGGTGACCTGTTCGTTGCTTTCTCTTTCATCCCCAAACTCCAAAATTGGAAATAAAAAAAGATCAAATAAAAAATGTTAGGAGAAAATGAGAAATTAATGTTAATCAGGGGCAATAGTAAAATCCAAAAATCCATGGGAAAACTTTTAATCTAATTTGATGGCTCAATGAATGTTTTGAAGTGTAAATCCAAGCTTCATTGATACTTAATTGCCATGTCAATGAAGCTTTTTAAGCTTCCTGGTTCACTACGGGGAAGAGAAAGAAATGGGGAGTGGGAAGGAAGGGTAAAAGGTCAACCTTACCCCCATTAAATGGATGAAAGGTCCAGCCCGTCCCTAAATGTCAAAAGAATTACATTCTATGCCACTGTCTTGCGCCTAGTCGTATCTGGGTCCTTGATCTTGCATCCAACGGTGTATAGTGGTTCTCATAGTTCTCATAAAGAGGTTCTCATATGATCATATACATATATATATATATATATATATATATATATATATATATATATATATATATATATATATATATATATATATATATATATATATATATATATATATATATATATATATATTCTTGAATATTTTTTTTTTATTTAGCTTTGTTTGCATGTGTCACATCTTGCTACTCCATTCCTAATCTATACACCTCTCACTTTCTATACTCAAATCAACTTTGTTGTTTTCGTGTTTAATTCTAATTACATGGCTCTCGTGTAATGTCTGAACTTTTTACCATACTATAGTCATTTATAGCTTATAATTACATGAAATAATCACATTTTTTTTTTATATTTAAGTATTATCATATTATTATTCCTCCATAATAAGGACATAAATTCGTACATGATCATGAATCTACCAAGATTATAATAAAGTAGTTATACTTTATCTATCTATTCTCCATCATACCGCCAGTTGCATGCATTAGTAATAAATGTACAACTAAGGTGGTTAACATACATTGAATCAAAAGTCAAACAATGTGAATGTAATAAATTAGAATATGACATCATTTACATGTGGCATATGATAATGATGTAGAAGCCTATGTGGATGCACACGTGTCATTATAGCACTTGTGCACATCCACTTATATATATCACCGATCTGTCAAAATAAGAAAATAATAGTTTCTATTACTGATCACACATAACCTGCCATTGTACCTCAAATATATAACTTAACAAACGGTCACTCTAAATGTGACCCTACTTGTCACTTTATTTGATAGGTCATGTCCTTAAAAATTTAGTCACTGGTCAAAATGGTAATTATACCCTCAACCGATTTACTCCGATCTGATTGTTCCTTAATATGTGTTTTGCTAATTAGAACTTGAAAGTTAAAAGTCTACCTTCTTTCGAATAGGAAATGAATAAAAAAAATTCCGAGAACTCACCATCACCAAAAAAAAGTTTAATTTATCAAAATGTGATACTTGTGGTTACCTGTGCTTATACTCACCATCTCTAATGGTGGGTGTAATTTCACTTAATGTGTGTTTCACTTATTAGAATTTGAAAGTTGAAAGTCTAACATTCTTTCGAATAAAAATAAAGATATTGTGAGGACTCACCATCTCAAAACAAAATTTAAAAGTTAATTTATCAATATGTGATACTTGTATTTACGTGCATATATCCCCACAAATATTTATTACATTATAGCTTTTAAAAGACTTGAAAGTCATACATTGATCGAAGACAGTCCTATCCTTCCGACGAATCTTGTAAAATGTTGAGATGAAGGAGTACCTCTGCTCATACCCCAAAACAGCGGAGCATGGCACACATAATAGGATAACAATCTAAGAAAAAAAGAATGAAAAACAGATTTGAATATTCAAAAACATATTATAAACCATGAGCAGAGTTATTGAATTTTACTTTAATGATTCTGAATCGATGGGTGCTCTGGTTGGGAAAAGCCCGTCGAACATGTCAATTAGCTCTTTTCCTTCTTGAACCATGCCCCTGTTCAGTCGGATGGGTCTTGCAAGTTTAGCCCAACAAACTCAGTTTGTAGGCCTTTCGGGTCCTCCCAAATGCCATCATAGCTTGCTAAATTTATTAGAAAGATATATTAACAATAGTAAAAAAAAATCAACCAAAGAATTCAACAAAACATTGTCGGAATCCGACTATACTCATAGAAAGCTCTCCCTCATTGTTTAATCTCAAAAAGATATTACGCAAGAGATCGTCTCCAATGTACTCATCAGTGGTGTGTAGATTGTATAATGCTACCACAATCAACATTCCAATTTTTCGGAAATGTTGTCCAAGCATCAAATACTTTCCTTTATAATACTCCCAAAGTTTTAATCACATCACTTATTGTATAAATACAAAAAGTGGTACTGCCACATCCTCGCTCACTGATATCACCATCCTCACACTTTTGGTAATTGGATCAAAATAAAATTGGAGGATTGATGTGAAAACAAATGGTAACTTAAGAACTTTTACCATGTTTGAATTTAAATAACCCAACGCTAACAAATTTTTCTTGCACGAAGAACTAATTAGGGTTTCTTTAAATTTTTCCCGAGCATGAAGTTTATCAACCATAAATACAAGTTTAACTTCCACCCTCATGTTCTAAAAACAAAATAAAAAAAATAAATTACAATGAGTCTTTTTTTGCTTAGCAATATTTAGTATTAGTTAAATGAGAGAAGTAGTGAGAAAAAAACAACAGATAATTTGTTGGAATTAATGCCTTGAAGTCTTATGGTTGCAGTAAGTTACGTTGCCGTATGTTGTGTTACGGTTGGTTACGTTACTATACATTAAGTTATGGTATATTGGGTTATACGGTGTTAAGTTATGTTATTCCGTATTCTGTACGGGGCTCTTTATTAATCCCAGTCTGATTAGGAATCTAGGTTAGGAAATTAGCCCTTATTTCCTATCTCCTATATATACCATATTAAGGTCTTATTATTAGACACCCCATTAGTTTGTGAGATTTGAGATACATAGTTGTGTGGGAAGGTTTCCCATTTGTAATCTCCTTCAAATAATAATAAAAGTACTCTTGTTCTGCCCGTGGTTTTTCCCTAGTTGGGTTTTCCACGTAAATCTGTGTGTCTTGTTCTCTATTTAGTTATTCTCAATATTATTATTCAGCATTAGTTGTCGTAAATCAATCAAACCTGGGATTAAAAAGGAGTCAGACCGATTCCGTTATAACATAATTGACAATAATATATGGATTTTCGGTTAATTAGCATTTAATACCCAGTCAACAAGGAAATTAGCACCACCTCATCACAATGCCTATTGACTGGACCTGTGTCCAACCAAAATGGTTGGACCTTGTTACCGTTCTTTTTGAAGGTGGGACCACTACTTTATACTTTTCCATTTTTTCTTTGGGTAAGGGTCTCCATTCTCCATCCTCCATCCTTCACTTTCTTTCTTACTCTAGTTTATTTTCCTTTTCTTTTCTCTTTAATAGAAAGTTTATTTTCTTTTACTATTAATGAGCCTCAAGTTTATAGTTTTATACCATATGAACAATTGGACTATTTTAAAGGAATAATGTATTTATACTTTATGAACAATTAGACTATTTTAAATGAATATTGTATTTATACTTTATGAACAATTAGACTACTTCAAATGAACCTTGCGTTTATACATTGTGTACAATTTGACTATTTTAATTTTTTTTTAAATGGTCTATTTTAAACAAACATTGCATTTATACCTTATGAACAATTAGACTATTTTAAATGAACGTTAAGTCTATACCTTATGAACAATTAGACTATTTTAAATGAATATTGTATTTATACTTTATGAACAATTAGACTATTTTAAATGAATCTTGCGTGTATACCGTATGAACAATTAGACTATTTTAAATGAACATTGCATTTATATCTTTATGAACAATAAGACTATTTTAAATTTCCCATAAGAAAAAAGAAGACTATTTTAAATGAACATTGCGTTTATACATTATGAACAATTAGACTATTTTAAATTAACACTACGTTTATACAATATGAACAACTAGGCTATTTTAAATGAACACTACGTTTATACCTTATGAACAATTAGACTATTTTAAATGAGTCTTGTGTTTATACCTTGAACAATTAGGCTATTTTAAATGAACACTACGTTCATACATTATGAATAATTAGACTATTTTAAATGAACACTACGTTCATACATTATGAATAATTAGACTATTTTAAATGAACATTACGTGTATACCTTATGAACAATTAGACTATTTTAAATGAACATTGCGTTTATACCTTATGAACAACTAGACTATTTTAATTGAACATTGCGTTTATAGCTTATGAAATTAGACTATTTTAAATGAACCTTACATTTATAGTTTATAAATATTAGACTTTTTTAAATGAACATCACATTTCCTTACCTATATAAAAAAACGCTAAGGGTGCCAAAAGATTTTGCGGAATCAACCGTCATTGCCAGTAGCGACTCTTATTGTCTCACCCAGTTTGAGAGTCATAAAGGCCCGGTTCAAAACTTGCCTTTTACTAAAAATTGGTTGCCCACTTTGCCTTTGAAAGGGCCAGTATGGGACTATATGCCATTTGTCACTCAAATAACGTGTTGGGGAATATGCGGAATTGAGTAACTCACACAATAATAATAAGGCAAAGGAATTAATGAAGAACAATAAGAACACAAGCAATTTAACGTGGTTCGGCAAAAAACAACCTACGTCCACGGTCGTACTAGGATTTCTCTTTTTAGCTCAAGATAATGGGATGATTTACATGATTTACAAGAACCTCTATTTATACAAAACATAACTTACCATTCACTAATTATATCAATGGTATATAATCAATGAACCACAAATTATATTTTCTATTTAAATCTTCTTATTGTAAACCACCCATCTAATTTGGTAATGTTTAATTTAGCTAGGTTTAATTTAGCTTCATTCCAAGAATCTCCCACCTGAAGATAAATTACCATGAACCAAGGAACCACCACCTTGACTCATCTAGATATTCATTCTCTTCACCTAGTACAACAGCACCTCCAATTAAGCATGGAGATTCACCGAGGTGTTTGACAACCTCGACCTTTCCTTAACCCGAATCTTTTTCGAAGGTAACTCAAAGTGCTTAGTGTCCTTCGTAGGCTCCCACCCGAACGAATCACCCTTCACTTTCCATACCTTTCTTGATTCACCACACAATGTACCTTGTGTGCCACACACTCCACCATGTATGTTTTTCACCTTTCGCGCTAAAGGATTTTTGACCATCCCGTCAACGGCTTCCTTCTTAGTGTTTCCACATCTTGCAATGGTGTATAATGTTCTTCCCATTGTCCCTTGAGCTACTACTGTAGCCCCTTTGACAATACTCCAAGAACCGCCCTCAAACACTACATCATAGCCGACCTTGTCAAGTTGCTTCATCGATATCACATTTCTTTTTAAACATGGGATATATTTGACATCATGCAAATCCCACATATCCCCAGTTGGGGTACAAACCTCCATGTCTCCTTTCCCCATCACATTTACACACTTACCATTAGCCAAGTAAGCATGACCAAATTTTCCTCTAACAAAGTTTCGAAAATTTGCCTTCGATGAAGATGCATGGAATGATGCTCCGGAATCTAAAGCCCAAGACTCCTCATGAGGTTCGATAGTTAGGGCACAAACATCGCCTTCCTCATAATCTCCCTTCGCTATTGCCTCGAATCCATTCTCTTCACGCTGTCGTCGATTTTTAGGATTAGGACAATCCCGCTTCACATGACCCACATCACCACAACCCCAGCATGTAGGCCCACTCTTTCCTCAACTATTCGATTTTCCTTGATGATCACCTCTTCCGCTTCCCCTACCTTTGTAGCTACTCGCAATCAAAGCACCCTCAACTCCGGAAAACCCATCCGACATTTTTCGATGAAGGCTTTCACCAAAAATTAAATCTCTAACCTCATTGAATACAAGTTTCTCCTTCCCTTTAGATGTACTTACAGCAGTTACGGTAGTGTCCCAACTTTTGGACAATGAAGATAGCAAAAGTAAGGCATTAATTTCGTCATCAAATTTAATCTCTACCGAGCTTAGTTGCCTCATGACCCCATTAAATTCATTAATATGGTCTGCTATAGTGGTAGTACTAGAATCCATCTCTAAATCAAACAATTTCCTCATAAGAAATACCTTATTCGCTGCCGATGGTTTCTCGTACATATTTTCCAGGACCTTCATCAATTCCACGGTTGTCTTCGCTTCTATCACATTGAACGTAACGTTTCGAGCCAACGTTAGCCTCATAACACCTAGTGCTTGCCTATCCAATTTCTTCCAATCTGCATCACTCATGGAGTCCGTCTTCTTGCCCTCCAATGGCAAATCCAATTCCTTTTGATACAAAATGTCAGTAATTTGCATCTTCCAAAACGCAAAATCGTCTCCATTGAATTTTTCAATAACAATCTTGTTTCCCTCCATTATTGTGAATTGTTGTGTCTCTCCCTAACTTAACCTCGCTCTGATACCACTGTTGGGGAATATGCGGAATTGAGTAACTCACACAATAATAATAAGGCAAAGGAATTAATGGAGAACAGTAAGAACACAAGCAATTTAACGTGGTTTGGCAAAAACCAACCTACGTCCACGGTCGTACTAGGATTTCTCTTTTTAGCTCAAGAGGATGGGATGATTTACGTGATTTACAAGAACATCTATTTATACAAAACATAACTTAGCATTCACTAATTATATCAATGGTATATAATCAATGAACCACAAATTATATTTTCTATTTAAATCTTCTTATTCTAAACCACCCATCTAATTTGGTAATGTTTAATTTAGCTAGGTTTAATTTAGCTTCATTCCAACATAATGGATACATGGCATTAGTATCTGCCACTTTTCTATCTTCATTCTGTTCATGCCCCCAGGTGTTTGAGATAATAATCTATGGTTTCATGATGGTTGGGGTGGAATTTGTGTAGTACTACTTTTCCATAAGCTTCGCATATTTTTTTTGTTGTTCACATATATATGAAGGTAATTAAAATTAGGAAATCCATATATATATATGATCGAACGTGGGTCTCCAAAACTCAATATGGTAGGTTCAAATCCTACAAAGCGTGGTTTCATCCTTGCTAGGTCGAATTGGATTAAACTGAAATGACTGAATAGTCAAATAATTTACATTTGACCTCCTTTTTTGTCTAATCCACACGAGGTCAATCAAAAAAATATTTTTAATTAATCTTAAAGGCCTAACTGATCACCACGTATGTATTATAAATATGCAGTTATGAATAATCCAGCCAAAGTAATAGGAATTAGACCTAAGACAATTTCAAATAGAAAAACTTTAATTATTTAAATTCTCAATTTGTTTGAAACAAAAAAAAAGGTAATTTCTATTCCTAAATATTAATCTGAATTGCCCATAAATCTCAATAACCAAAAATTATATGGAATGCCACAGAAATATTTCGCGAGTTGTTCTTCATTCAATTGAATTTTTTATTTATTGTTTGAACTCTTTCAAACATACCACTAACAGTTCTATATATTTAAACTTTTATTGTTTTCATGTTTATACAATAGCTAACTTGACAAACTTGTGATGCATGCATTTGTTGCTTTATAGCTCGAACTTTCTGCCAGTGCTTACTTAACATTACATTAGCATAAGTGCATAATTATTGATATACATGGCAAACCTCAAATCCCAAATGGGTTTAAGCCAATCTACTAGTAAACCTTAAAAAATAAAATTTGTATGATGATTTTCATTCTTCTTTTATTTACTTAGATTTGCTTCTATTTGTTTTGCTTTTTTTTTTTTTATGAACTTTAGTGCCATAACTTTTATTTATGAACATTACGTTTGTACCTTTGAATAATTAGATTATTTTTTATAAACATTACGTATATAATTTATGAACAATTAGACTAATTTTTAATGAACATTGCACTTATAACCTATGAACAATTAGATTATTTTTCATGAACATTACGTATATAGCATATGAACATTAGACTATTTTAAATGAACATTACGTTTATACTTTATGAACAATTAGACTATATTAAATGAACACTACGTTTGTACCTTATGAACAATTAGTCTAATTTATATGAACACTACGTTTATACCTTATGAACAATTAGGCTAATTTAAATGAACATTGCGTTTATACCTTATAAACAATTAGGCTATTTTAATTAAACACTACGTTTGTACCTTATGAACAATTAGCTTTAGTTTGTACCTTATGAACAATTAGCTTTAGTTTTTCTCACATTTGTTTTACTTCTTTTTTTCTTTTTAGGTTGTTTTGTGTAAACATCATTTTTTTGAAGGGTATGTAAACATCATTTAGATTACTTATATGGAGCTTTGTTTACATATTTATAAACCATTAAACTATTAGGCTATTTTAAATGAACATTACGTTTATACCTTATGAATAAATAGGCTATTTTAAATGAACACTACGTTTGTACAATATGAACTATTAGGCTATTTTAAATGAACGCTACATTTATACCTTATGAACAATTGTGCTATTTTAAATGAACATTACGTTTGTACCTTATGGACAATTAGGCTATTTTAGTTGAACACTACGTTTATACCTTATGAACAATTAGGCTATTTTAAATGAACACTACGTTTGTACATTATGAACAATTAGGCTTTTTTAAATGAATACTACGTTTATGCCTTATGCACAATGAGACTATTTTAAATGAACACTACATTTGTACCTTATGAACAATTAGGCTATTTTAAATTAACACTACGTTTGTACCTTATGAACAATTAGCCTATTTTAAATGAACGCTAGGTTTATACCTTATGAATAATTAGTCAATTTTAAATTTATACTACGTTTGTACCTTATGAACAATTAACCTATTTTAAATGAACACTACGTTTATACATTTATGAACAATTAGCCTATTTGAAATGAACACTACCTTTATATACCTTATGAACCATTGGACAATTTTAGTAAGTTAATTGTCAATGAACAAAGGTTCATAATTAATAGGCATTTGTTGTGATCCAAAAAAAAAAAAAATAGGCATTTGTTCATGCCTAAAAAACTAAATAAAGGTTCAAAATTGGTTTATCCATATCATAACTAATAAATTACATAGTACTTTTATAAGAAGAAAACTAGAAACCGAACAAAAAACCAAAAGTAGAGTTTCAGCCGCGCGTCAAGGCAAGCACAAGCATCAGTGCACTCCGGTGCCTTTTCTCTCTCTACTTTCTCTCTCTTTTGTTCTTCACTTACGAACCTGCAATTCATTTTCTCTTGTTGATTCTCATTTTTTGGTTGTGTTTATTTGTGTGGAAACAGTAATCGTTGTTGATAAACTCACACTAGAAAAGAAAGCAAGTGAAAAAGAGAAAGAAACTAAGCGACACCAATCAAAATTAAGCCTAAACTTTCTCAAATCATCAGATCAATTTCCATCATCATCATCATTCATCACCATCATTGATCTAAGTCATGGCATGATTTTCCATTGATAATCACTACACAAGACCTCATTCGCAGGGGAGAAGATCGAGAGGAAACATGGAAATGAGGGTGAAGACTCAGTTACTGCAATTTCTTGACGACGGTGGAGGAGATATTCATGGCGGTGGATGGCGTACGGTGCCGCGATGGTGAAGGAGTAGGCGCCGGAGCAGAGGAGAGAGAAAATATTGGGTTGCAGCCTAAGGACGACGCACCACAGAGGAGAGAGAAAGACAATTGAGGAAGAAAATGAGCGATTTGTGTTTTGTTATGTGACCCGCGAATTGCCCATATATTTTTGATATATTACAAAATTGCCACCATGGTTCAGCCAATCTGGCTAGACTCAGGTCCATATAAAAAATTTTACCTCATCAAATACGTTTCACACTCTACTTTTTTATGTCAATTATACCCTTAATTTAACCCCTTTTTACCTATTCATTATACCCTTAATAATAACAATATCTCAAACATATAGTATCGTACGTACAAGCACATGATAAATGTGAGCATCGACTATATCCACAATTGCTATAAGGAGAGAGAAAGAGAAGAGAGCAAACCAAGGGAACGACGGTGGAGTAGGCGGCGTGAAGGGGAGATGTGGAGGCGGCGTGAATGGGAGAGCTTGATCTGAGGGCATAGAGCCAAACACTAACGGAGACGTCATTGGCGACGCCAACGGTGGGGCCGTCAACGGAGAGAGCATAGGCGGCGGCAGGGTGAGAAGAGCTTGATCTGAGAGTATAGAGTCAAACATGAGGGTGGAGTCAGACATGTTAGTGAGATGTGGTGTAAAGTGTAAACCCTAGTGATAGGAGATGACCAAATGTTTAAATTATGTCTGTGAGAGAGAGAGAGGGGGAGAACTCCAATGTTTGTGGAAAAGGAAATTGAAAAGCATTAGGAAAGTATTTTGCCATGATATACGGTGTTATTTGTGAAGCTTCTCTATCTTAAGATTGTTATTTTTTTTATTTTTTGTGGGAATCTTATGATTGTTATTTAAGATTAAATGGTACTTCAGTTCTGTTCTTATGACAAGGCACCTACTCTGGCTCCTTCCAAGATTTTGCGGCCTGCGGAGGGAAACAGAAGGTCTTGTGTAATGTTGCTACTTGCTACGGTATATGTAAGATTTTTTTTTTGGGGAATTCCAATTGGTGCCCTCGTGGTTTTGGCTTGTCCAATTGGTGCCCAAATCATCTCTTCAAATCCAAAGCGTGCCCCTCTGTTTTTTGAAGGTCTATTCCGTGACCTTATTTCGTATTTTCCGTTATAAATCTCCGTTAATTAATTACGTGTCTATGTTGAATGACTATGAGATTGCTAGGTCCATTTTCGACTGAAATAAGCAGACGAAATTTCCCCTACCACTATCATTTCCCTCAACCTTCTCTCTCCTTCGTCTTTCTCCACCGCCATTACCACCTTCTTCTCCTCTTTCTCTCTCATCAAATTCTGCCCATTCAAAAGTAATAGTACCTCCACCTCTCTCTCACAACTCTCTTTCTCTGTCCTCCCTTCTAGCACCAAAAAATCAAAACCCACTAAATTTGGGAGTTGTTCAATTCCAACATGAATAAAAAAGGTATCAAAACCCAATTCCTCCTCATGAAATTCTCGCCAAAAGTTGCATCTGCCACAACATATGATTTAAAGTATGTGTTAGAGCTATAAAACCTAACAATTCGGAAATCCAATCAGAGCTAAAATTTATTCAATCAAAACTATAATTCAAGAATCTCACTGGAGATCACATTCTCAACCGCCGAAAAATGTATAAGCTTAGAATCAATGACCTATGAAATTACCTATGGAGATCATATTTTTAATGAGATGGGTAATTTCAATTTGAGTTAAATTTTAATGGGTATGGAGGGGTTTTGGGGAATTTTGAAATAAAGATTTTGTCTTTTGGATGATGATATTTGGGGCCGTAGCAGAGCCAAAAGGGGGTGGCGGGTGAGGCCGCGGAGAACCTTGGCGGTAGATCGGTGATATGGGAGGTTGGGCGGTAGTGGTGGTGCGGGAGAGATAAAGTGAGATGGGGTGGTGGTTATGGAGATTATAGGAGAGAGAAAGTGAGATGGGGTTTTGGTGGTGGTGGAGTTGGTTTAAGGAGAGAGATGGGTGGTGATGGTGATGGAGAATTGGAGATCAGAGGAGAGAGGAAGTGAGGTGGGGTTTTGATGGTGGTGGAGACGGTCTGAGGAGAGAGATGTGGGTTGGTGGTGGCGTGGAGCACGGTGGTGGTGCTATTGGAGGTGACCATGGTGGGGAGAGAGAAAGATGGCATATGACATAAATTTTGTCGTTTAATGAGCTTCTAACTACATTTTAATAAGGGTAAAATGGACAAAAAAATTCACTTAACGGAATAGAATAAATAAGGACACGGAATACACAGTTTTAAAATAAAAGAGGCATGGACCAGACTTATTTCAATGTTTTGGGCACAACTTGGACAAATCAATAGTAGAAGGGCACCAATTGGAATTCCCCTTTTTTTTTGGTGCAAACTGTATATGTAAGATTGTAAACAGAAGATTACTAAAGTATGTATGATGTTTGTGCAGCTTATCAAGATGACAGCCAAGAGTTATTGGTGTAACTACAATTTCAAAGTAAAGTATTAATTTCTTTACTTATTCTATTTTTATTATATGGGAATTTAAGGAATATATTCTTAGTCAATAATATGTATGTATACTTGCAAGATTCCCCAAAAAAAAATGTTTACTTGCAAGATAAAGCACTTACACATATAAGATACACGTTACTTACAATACAAAGGGGGTGTTTGGATGTTGGCTTGTGGGGTAGCTTTTGGCAAAACTGGATGTTTGACTAGTCCACCATCCAATATTGGTGTTTGGATGTTAGCTTGTGAGATTGGCTTTTGGGTTCCCACAAACCAACTTTTGAAAAGCCAATGAGGTTGGCTTATAGGTATTGGCTGGTGGCATTAAAGTAATCTAATGACATAATAGTCCAATACTTGCAATTATTTACTTCTATTCCATCAAATTCCTCAATCATTTGAATGTCCTTATAGGTCATTTTTCATATAACCAGCTAATGTTACCATCCAATGTTACCAAACATCTCTTTTCAGACATCCAATGTTACCAGCCGGTCAAATCAGCTAACAATACCAGTCATCGACCACCAGCCACCAACCATCAGCCAACAGTTAATGACACCAGCCAATTGCCAAACAGGGTCAAATTCTAGTAAAGTAAAAATCCTATACCACTAGCCAACATAATTGGTTTGGGACTTTTTTTTTCTTTTTTTTTTTTTTTAAATTTTTTATGAGGAGGAGACTTTTATAGTTTTATGTAGCCTAGAGGTTGTTAAAGATTCACAACAACGTCTCCATTTTTTTTTTACTTTGCCTAAGAGCCAACAATGCTGCAATAGGCTTTGGAGAGCCAATTTGATGGATTGATTTATATTTCTTTTTTCAATTTAACACTAATTACTCGCCTATATAGCACGTCTCATTGCTAAAGAAGTGTGCCAGATTTATATATAGAAGACATGTATAATCAGGTTAAATGTGTAATGTATACATAGATACTTTTCAAAAAATAAAGAAGATTAAGATGTAAAGCTTAGAATAGCAAAACAAATTCTAGAGAGTGTACGTACGGATTACACAAATTTTCTTTTAAACATAAATGATAGTTTCATTCATTCATACTTTTCAAAATACAGCCTTCTTGCAAGGCAAAGTTGTACAAGATTTCCGCACAGGATGCTTCTAAGCATCAGATTGACTCTAGGGGAAAATTCTATTCTGCCGGCAGGTAGAATAACGGGGGAGAGTTAGATGCGTGAGGAGAGTAGAGCTTATTTTGTTTTTGCAACTCGCTGGGGTGTTAAACATGTGGGGCCTATATTGACTGGTAGTACAGAATAGGCAACCGGCTACCTCTTTTTTGTGTTTATCTCACAGAATGAAACTAAATGTCAATAGAAAGGCTATACCTCCCCCACAGATAAGTAATATTTCGAATGAAATCTCAAAAATTATAGAAAGAGAAACATCAATTTATCATAGGATGTCTTTATATCTCCATGGAGTTGTATTATATATCTATTGAGCTGTATTATCTCGTTGTTATACACATCTCGCAAAAATGCAAAGGAGAAAATGAAGCTTAATTTGTTGATTTAAATTCAGGAGGCTTTCCCCATAAACTTTAATTTCTCTCTCCTACTTTGGTTTTGCTCAGCTGGTCGACAATGGTGAAAAGCGTTTCAATGCCGGCGTCGCCACGTCAGTGAGCAATTAAAGGCCTCAACTCCAATTCTTTTTTTTTTCTTGCTTTGTACTTTAAATCTGAGACGAATCCCAACGGGGTTGGGGTTGAGGAACAGGGGTCGAAGAGAAGGAGTGAGTCGGTGGCGAGAGTGACATTGGACTGATGCGGCTGGGGACTGGTGGTGAGAGTGTAGTAGCTGGTGGTGGGTTCGTGGCGGCGACGGAGTGGAGTAACTTTTATTTTATTTTTTTTTATTCAGAATCCTGAATGATGGAAAATGGATGATTGTGATGGTAGAAGCTTAATCGTGATTGATCTGATGGTTGTGATATGATCACAATTAATGATCTAATCTGTTTTTTTTTTATTTTTTTATTTACCAATTCTTATTTCTTATTGGTTTTCCTTTGCTAGGTGCGGTTAAAATCTTTAAATAATGTTGATGATGATCATCAAGAAAATGATAATCTCATCCTTTAGTGAAACTAATTCTTCTAGTGACAGTATTTGACTACACTCGTTTGTTTTTTTTTTTTTTTTTTTTTTTTTTTTTTTTTTTTTTTTGTTTGGTAGCTTGGAGACTATTTTGTTTATTTGGTTTTCTTTTATTTTATTCGATTTTGTTCCCTTTTTTTTTTTTATCACAATTTGTTCTTTTTTAAGTTAGCTTTCACCCATCTGGAATGTTGAAGCTGAATTCTGATGCCACTATGATGGAGAACAGTGGGGTGGGTTTAGGAGCTGCAATAAGGAACGATAGATCAGAGGGGAGGCGTTGGTACTTGCTACAAAGTGGGTGAGGGCTTCATGGAGTGTGGAACTAGCTGAAGTTGAAGCATTCCTTTTAATCAATATATGAGGGTCACTTATAACAATAGTTATTTTCTGCCTAGATATTGTTATATATACTAGTAGACGACAATGTTGAAAAAAAGAAGATAAAAAAACACGACACGCTTTTTCTGATTATCAAACTAATCTACCTTAATAAAAGGAGTAAGTAAGAATTTCTAAGGGTCACTTTGTCACTTGTATGGTTATCACGACAACTTTTTAGCCAATTTGAGTCACTAATAATATGTGAAGCAGAGATATATGTTAGAAAGCTAATGGCCCATTAATTATCGCCGAACAGAATAATATTATTATTATAAACTCGCAATTTTCATAACCAAAAAATCGTATTGTTTTATTGCAAGAGTCACTTATATGAATTAAAGGGTCACTATGAAGTGAATAAGGGTCACATCTAAGTTATTTGGAAAAAAAAGGAAAAAAATAATAATAAATGGATTGTATATCTAATAGTACGTCATAGATTAACAAGCAAAACGTCATATATTACAAGAGCCACTTATATGGATTAAAAGGTCAATATGAAGTTAATTATGGTCATTTCTAAGTTATTTGGAAAAAGAAAAAACAATGTATTGTATATCTAATAGTAAATCATAAATTAACAAGTAAAAACACATATAGTACAAGGGTCACCTATGTGAATTCAAAGATCACTATACATATGAATCATGTTCACTTTTATTTTTATTTTTTGAAAGGGTTGTTGTAATGAAATATCATGCAGGTCACTTAAGGGTCATTTATCTATCAGTAAGAATCACTTATCTTTTAATAAGGGTCACTTCTAACTTATTTAAAAGAATGCAACATATCTTTAATAATCATGTGTATAACATGACCGGATGGAAAAAAGAAGGAAAAAAAAAGGATCTACGTTGTATATTGGTTGCTAGCTGTATATTTTTGACATGATAAAAAGTATATATATATATATATATATATATATATATATATATATATATATATATATATATATATATATATATATATATATATATTACACAAATTTGAGGGTCACTATATAGTCAATTAGGGTCACTTTTAAATTATTTGAAAAATAAAAACTTATATATGCAGAATATATGTCATAGTCATGCATTATATAGTAAAATGCCATATATATGATTTGTGTGTGCATTAGGCGACTATTATGTTGGAACTTGTAGTTATTCTAAATAAATGTAGTTGCCTTCGTGCACATGATAATTGATACGGATGTGTATATAGTAGTCGTAGAATCAACACAATAACTTAGTATCATTTTTATAATCACGTTTATCTATTAGTTATAACTGAACGGGCTATTAAGTGAACAAAAAATAACTTTCAATGTTATAAGTAATAGACTTTTCTTATAATAAAAAAGAAGAAGGAAATGACACAACCAAACTGATGATCATCGATGCTTTCTTTTAAGCAATGACTATAGTCAACCCATATTTTACAATTTCGGACTTAACGTCTTAGCATTATAAATGTCGAGTATAAAAAGTGATCTTACCTAGGTGAAATAATTTAACTCACTTACACTTAGAAAGTGAATTACACTTAAAAAGTGAAGTTACTAGTTTATAATCTATATGAAAATATAATTTGAGTGTGTAATGATACAAAATATATAGAGTCTCACATATAAAATAAAAAATAACATTAGAGGAAATTAATGTGATCAATATGCATGCACATGTGATTTGTGTGTGCATTAGGCGGCTACTAATGTTGATACCTGTAGTTATTCTAAATAAATGTAGTTGCCTTCGTGCACATGATAATAAATAAGTATGTGTATACAGTTGTAGTCGTAGAATCAACACAAAGACTGGTTATCACTTTTATAATCACATGTTTATCTATTAATTAGTTATAACTGAACGGGCTATTATGTGAACAAAAAATAACTTTCAATGTTATAAGTAATAGACTTTTCTTATAATAAAAAAGAAGAAGGAAAGGACACAACCAAACTGATGATCATCAATGCTTTCTATTAAGAAATGAAGGTAATTACAGTCTTTTGTTAGTTTGTCTTTAGATAGTACCTCGTTAGTCATGGCATAATAGAAAGCATTGATGATCATCAACTTTGTTGGCTTTTTTCATAACAAAATGGCTATTACTTATAAAATTAATATTTATTTTTTGTACACATAATAGCCCGTTCAGTTGCAGCTAATATCTCGTTTAAACTATATATATATATATATATTGGTGAAGGTTCATGTACAAACCCCTCTTAAAATTCAAACCGTGCAAACCCATTTCCCACCGTTGATTGAGAAAATCAAAGGCCAAGATTAGAACTCATAGAAAAGAGGACACGCTGGTCATTATTTAAAAGAAAATGGCACACTGGTCTTTTGCTTGGGTAAGTGAGCCTTGTAATATTCCTCCTCCAACATTGATTGGGCCTCATATCTCTCCTGCGTCTCTCTCTCTCTCTCTCCTGCATCTCTCTCTTTGCCGACTCACTCGCCGGAGATCGGTGATCGAAGTTCGAATCTCTGTCTGGCGCTCCCCCTCTCATGTGCTCTCTGTCCGGCAACGGTTCTCCTTCTCTAGTGGCGGTTCTCTCTCCGGCGGCGGTTCTCTCTCTCCGGCAACAGTTTGTCTCGCGTTCCAGTGCTTTCTCTCTCCTCTTTCTGGTGTTCGTCGGCGGTGGTGCGTGACGAGGGAGATTGGCGGGAGGAGGTACAGTTGCCAGTTGTTTGTGTGGCGGTGTGGCAGTTGGTGGAGAGAGGGTGACGGGAGGAGAGAGAATGAGAAGTTGTGGTGGCCTTGGGCGGTGGTGACAACGGTGGTGGTTGGGGTGACGGGAAGAAAGAGTTTGGGTGGTGGAGAGAGATCGAGAGGAGTGTGTGAGGGAAGGAGAGAGAATGGCAGTGGTGGTGCGACGGTGGCCAAACTAGTGGTGGTGGAGCGGCAGGGATGGTGCGACGGTGGCCAAACTGGTGGTGGTGGGGCGACAGGGATGGTGGAGGTTGGACGGCGGGGACAGTGGCGGTGCTGAAGCGGTGGGGACGGTTGAGGTTGGGGAGGAATTGGTTTTTTTAATGAATTTACATTAATTGTTTAATGAATCTGTAGTTATAGTTTAATGAATATGTACTTATTAAATAATGAATTTGTATATAAGTATAATGAATTTGAAATGAAAAAAAACAGAAAAGTTGAAAAAAAGAAGATGAATATGTAGTTATAGTGTAATGAATTTGTAATGTTATGTTAATGAAGCCATGCTTCATCATTAATGAATTTATATTTTGATTGTGGTTTGTATGGTTTGTATGCTAAGGGGGGTTTGTACCTGATCCTTCCCACATATATATATATATATATATATATATATATATATATATATATATATATATATATATATATATATATATATATATATATATATATATATATATATAATATAGATTTGTTCATATCTGATTTATTGAATGTTCATATTGTACATTGTTACGTATTCTTTCCTTTGTGTTATTTGACGTTTTTTATGTAATTTAATTTGTTTAATATGATAGTTTTAAGGTTTGTTGAGTCTGGTTTGTTTGTTCATATATAATGTATGCATTGTTCATATCTGATATATTGAATGTTCATATCTGATATATATTGAATGCTCATATGTGATTTATTCTTATGTTCACTGAATTTTTTTGATTGTTCAGTTATTTTATATGAATTATTCATATTTATGATTTTTTTTCATACATGTGATCAAGTGTATAGCATTTAGATTTGATATGCTCAGTGATTTCATAAATTGTTTAATTTGATTTTTTTTGAAGGTTCATGATGTGTGGTTTGTTTGTTCATATGTAATATATAAATGTATTCTTTCTTTTGTGGTATTTGATGATTTTTATGTAATTTAATTTGTTTAATCTGATAGTTTTAAGGTTTGTTGAGTCTGGTTTATTTCTTCATATGTAATGTATGCATTGTTCATATCTGATATATTTTCTTTTTGGTAAAATGTTAGTATTATCATTTCACCAGATAGAGTTTTACAGAAACGTAGGAGCCCGGCAGGCAAAAACACCCTAAGGGGAAAAGCCGTGTCCAAGAGTGAGGTGGGTCTCCACACACCCCTACCCTATCTCGGGATAGGGATGAGGATTCCACTTTATGCAGGGGGTGCGAACCCCTACACCTTCACCCAAGTGGGCGTCCCCTACATACTTAAGTCATACCCCGGAGTAAGTGTCACTCATCACAGACCACAAATTACTAAAAACCACAAACATGAACCAGCTACAGTTTAGAACACAACCCTACCTAAAAATAAAAAAACAGACAGAACAACAGTAAGCTCGCATGAGCATCCTAGACACCAGATGCAAAGAGGTCTTCAATCCATCTTTTGTCAGATTGCGTTGCCTTCCGAGGGATTAAGCTGCATACACGAACCCCCACAATGCACTTGATCCACTTATAGCAACTAGCAGGTCTCATTGTGATGTGATCCCATAAGGATTTGTTACGGGCAATCCATATACTGTAGACAAGAGCAGCCATAACAGCAAAAATGACTCTCTTCCGTGTATCATTGCCTTTATATCTTCTATCAACCCAACTCCACATAGTCACATGGTCAGCAAATTTATTTTTAATCTGCAACCAACAACAAATACAGTCCAAGCATTGTTTACTAAAAGGGCAGGAGAAAAAAAGATGTTCAAGGGTTTCATTGCCACCACCACAGATTGCGCAAATAGCATCCCCCGTAACACCTATTTTGTAGGACCAATCCTTGGTTCTCAAACGTCTATGCATGAGTAACCAGCAAATAAATGCATGTTTAGGACAATTCAGCCTATTCTAGACCTATTTTGTCCATTGGACATTATTTTCTTGCCCCCTTAGCCATTTGTAGCCGGCATTAATCGTATAAGGCTTGTTGGCAGCCCAGGTGTTACCACTATAACCAGTAAGCAAAATATCTCTGACCTTACAAATAGTTCGCCAAGACCAGCTAGCCGTAACAGGGGGGGGAATGATCCCTCCAAGAATTCAAGTTCATATATAGATGGTGAACCCATCGAACCCACAAATTATCAGCTTTGGAGGCAATAGCCCACACATATTTACCAATAGCAGCTCTATTCCAATTAAGATAGTCTCTCACCCCCAGACCACCTTGAGCCTTAGGACGACACACCAGGTCCCAAGCCACTGGAGGAGCTTTAGTACCAAAAGGCTTACCTTCCCAAATGTAATTTCTACAGATAGCACAAATCTTCTCGATTACACTTTTGGGAATCAAGAAAATTACATATGAACATTCAATATATCAGATATGAAAGGTCCCTGCCAACTGTACCTTGTTGGCAGAGACCTTTCATATCTGATATATTGAATGTTCATATGTAATTTATTCTTGTGTTCACTGAATTTTTTTTTATTGTTTAATTATTTTATATGAATTATTCATATTTATGATTTTTTTTTCATACTTGTGATCAAGTGTATAGCATTTTTGTTTTGATATGCTCAGTGATTTCATAAATTGTTTAATTTGATATTTTTGAAGGTTCATGATTTCTAGTTTGTTTGTTCATATGTTTGTAACCTTTCATGTTTGGATTCCAGATGTTGATATCATAAAGCATGAAGTTCCTTGCAATCAAGAAAATCATTCCATTTTTTGTCGTTGCTAGTTGATATCAGAGGTTGGAATTTTGTGTTGTCATTGTTAGCGTATCATGAATATCAACTGCGTAGAGACTATACCTGATTTGTACATCAATAAGAGATTGTTAAAGAAGGAGGATGAAAGTGAAATGGTTGATTGTAGTACTATTGCTTCAATAGATGGAGATATCCAATCTGGTTCTGTTTGGAGGACACATATGGTGAGGAAGTTTGTCACTTTGTTGTCAGCTAGTCAAGATAACCGTAAAGCTCAAGAGCATTGTGAGGCAACTTTCAAAACAACAAAAGAAAATGTCATTATCGAAGTTGCTCCTATATATTTCAAAGAATTATTTCAAAAGGGTCTGCATTCTGGCTGCAATGTTCAAAATACTCTTGTTAACTGGTAGTAGAGCAAAAGGCAAAGATGACAACAATTTATGCAGGGTAAGTATAATTGAAAAGAAATATAAGCAAATCAGAGCACGGAAACGTAATGCTTTGAAAACTATTGTACGTACAAAGAAAGTTGTGAAGTCATCATTGCATTCAACTCCTCTATCTCCAATCGATGAAGATGAGTATGTTATTCACCCGGCTGCTGGGGGTTCTGAATTGATGCACGGTTCAAGTTCCGAACCCCTTCCAGTTCCAGATTCTGCAGCTGTTAGCTAATTTGCGGGTTAGTGCTTAAGCTTTTGACTATTAATTTTGCAGGTTAGTGCTTAATCTTTGCTTTTGACTATTAATTATTTGATTGTGTAGGTGTCTCTGTTACTAGATGAGTTGGAGATGAGTTGGAAAGAAGTAAAGAAATTCTGTTTTTGGAAGACTGTTTGTTTGAAAGGAATAAGACGTTGCTGATGAAGCAAATAAGTTTTACTATAGTTTACACTCAAATGTAATAGATCGCACAGTGATATATACTTAGCTTCATACTATACTGGATTATGTTTGTTATCTTACACTTTGAATTGTGTTATTGTTCAACGTATTACTTTTTAAAGTGATGCAGGGAAATGATCTGTTCATTTGTAAATGATTTGTTAGAGTGTAATTATTAAATGTTCATTGCTATAAATGTTCATTGTTTAGTCATTGCTATAAATGTTCACAAAGCCTGATGCATATGTTCACAGGGCTTGGTGCCTATGTTCACAAAGAGTGAAGCATATGTTCATAAAAGATTGATGTTGTGCACTTTCCTGCTGCAGCACAGTTGTTGCTGCTTCTGCTGCAGCACACATGCTGCTGCTGCTACTACTGCTGCTGCAACTTTTGTGTCATTTTTTCTGCGTGCCAAAATGAGCTGCAGCCCCTTCTGCCATTTCAGCATCCCTATAATAATTGTTCATGAAAATATATGCAATTGTTCATAAAGATATATGGAATTGTTCATAATATATATATATATATATATATATATATATATATATATATATATATATATATATATATATATATATATATATATATATATATATATATATATATATATATATATATATATATATATATATATATATATATATATATATATATATATATATATATATATATATATATATGCAATTGTTCATAAAGTTAATGCAATTGGTCATTCGTTTATTCACCTGTCCTGTGCATGAGTATGCAAATGCTATCTGAATAACAGACATAAAACCATATTTTTTTTTCAACTACACCAAAATCAAGTTTCACAAGCCTCGAAAAAATGTTCATAAAATTTCCACCAATGTTCATAAACTGTGTACTAGTGTTCATAACATCCTACCTAATGTTCATAAGCTTTTCTACCAATGTTTATCCTGGTGCTGAGTGTGCAAAGGAAAAAGTGCATGAGTGTACTGCAAAGGTACATATTTATCCTTTAGCTTCCAACTTCAGAAAACTACATGTTCACAAGCTCACATTCAATTGGTCAAAATGTTTAAGATACATATGTATAGCAAGATATCTAACTATCCAAATTGTTCATAAACTTTCCATCAATGTTCAACACACGTGTACTAATGTTCATAAATATCCTACCTAATATTCATAAGCTTTTCATCCAATGTTTATCCTGGTGCTGAGTGTGCAAAGGATAAAGATGATTGTGCATGAGTGTGCAAAGGCACATTTCTATCCTTTGGCTTGCAACTTTTGAAAACTACATATTCACAAGCTCACATTCAATTGTTCAAAATGATAAAGATACATATGTATAGCAAGATATCGAACTATACTAATCATTTGCATCACAAAGCAACATTAACCAGCTGGCTAAACAAACAAAAATACAGCCGATTTCAATTTCAATTAACCAGCTGCAATGCTTCTCAATCTGTCCTAAGTACTGTTCACACAGAATCTAAGTACTCACAATCAACTTACAAGTGAAACAAGATTTTCACAATCAATTTCACAAAAGCTGTAACATTTTTGGAAGCGTCATCATTGCTTTCCAATCTCTTCTCAATCATATATATTTAAAATCATGTTTACAGATTGAATCAACTTACAATGAGTATACTATTGCTCTCAAAAGGAGTTCAATTTCAAAAAACACTATTCGTGGGATTTACGTTCCATGAAGCCATATGAAAAAGTGTTATTGATTATATTCCTATGTGTTTTTGAGATTATTCCATTTGTCTCTCTTACCATAGTTTTTTCTTATATGAATTATATTGTAATGAATATAGGTGGTATGGCTGGTGATTTTGGGAAGGGAAAGAGAGGGAGACCTCGCAAATGTGGTTGGTGGTGATGTGGCCATGTGAGTTGCTGATTTGTGCTAAACATTGTGTTGTTTGAGGGATAAATTTGTGGTTCAAGTGGACGTAACTCAGCCCGACCTCTCTTTTCGGAGCCCATATGCTGAATCACAGACTCTTTACTAATCTGCTCAAACAAAGGGGATGGAACTACAAATATTAACACTTGAAATTAAAATAAACGACAAAGACTGATCAGAGACTGCTCTCAAACAAAGGGGGTGTATTTACAAATATTAACACCTGAAATTTAAAGATAACAGCCAACACCCAAATGAATAGCATAATAAAACTTAAAAGTGCATACCATGTACTGGTGCTCAATGAATGGAAGAGTGGGCACTAGAGGTGTGGCCATTCGAGGTGACAGAGGAAAGAATGGAATACTTTGTTGTTGTTCTTCATCGTTGCAACCGTTGTTATAGACCCTCTCTATAATTCGACCACCCGTAGGAGGCATGCCCCCTTTCTTGGCGTTATTTCCATATTTCTCCAATTTACCAAGTAGCATTTTCTTCTTAGGTGCACCAACTTTTCTCTTCTTTAAAGGAGGATCCTTCAACACTGGTGAAGGGTCCATGTTGACGGTATCTGTACTTTCTTCCTGACGAATCATGGACCATTGCCCAGCGCTGCTATAACTACCAGAATATTTGAAAGGCGTCCCATTTTGTACGGACTGATCACCACCTTCTAATGTGGTATCACAAATTACACTTTGCAGATGCTTTCCTTCGGCCTCCTCGACTTTTTGGTTGGCTTGTTTTATTGCTAACATCACTCTGTCTTTAAGCTCTTCCGATTTCATGGCCTCATGGGCAAGCACATCAAATGCAATTTGCATCTTGTCATATCTCACTACCTCCGTTATTTTGGAATGATCATGATATATCACTTTCACATTTGAGTGTTTGAAAAAAGCATCCTTCCGTCAACGCCTCAACACATATTTTTTGGACACTTCCTGCATATTGTGATAATCCAAGACCTTAATGCAATGCCTACAAAGTATGCTGTGACACTCAAACAACAAGCATTCACAAGTTACCTGATGTGTGACAACATTGTATTTCACTTTAAACACTCTACTTCGCCCCCGTGGACACCTCCTGAATATGCTTAGAACAACTTTTAACACTCTTTTCCAACCTAACCCTACACGATATGACATGCTCGACTTCACCTGGGAAGTTTCTCCTCTCATTACTACTACAATACATATCTTTATTACACTCCCTTTGCACTTCACAAAACTTTGCATCTGTATACCTTGTTTGGAAATACTTCTCAACCATGAATTCACTTCCAAAGCCTCTAACATATCTACTCCCGTTTATGTCAGCATCTTTCTCATCATGTATCTGTTTCTCCATCACTTTGGAGTACTTTTCAACAAAGTCACAAAGAGGGCCGGGGGTGTTTCTGGTTAAATAACCATCAAAATATTATTTATACCTTCTACTTTCTGGGTGGTCTTCATCCCTGCCCAAAAAATGATTTTATACTTTTTACTCTCTGGGTGGTCTTGATCCCTCAACCATTGAAATAAATTCTTTCAAATTTTGACATCCTATCCCTCACCCGTCGCCAATTTAGCGAGTGCAAAGTTATAATAATTCTAGTTGAGGAAACTGTTTTAGAGGAAGCCAAAAGCCATACAGAAAGGATGGTAAAGGCAAAAAATGTTGCACATACATCAATCTCACTCTAATTTCCCAGCTATAAAGAGAAAGTAGAGATATTCCGCCATCCTCTGGCAATGGATCTCTAAAGGGCAGTATAAAAGCGAGTTATAGCCTATTGACAGAAATGCAATACGGTATCCATGATCTGTCACCAATGAAACATGAGCTCTCAAATTTGACATCCCATTCAACCTCCGCTCCCAGATTTTAGTATATGCAATGCTCAATATGACAATATTCCTAGCTGCTTAAGGTCTCTGTAGACAAGAAGGGACGTACGAAACCAATTGAAAACTTTGGCCAAAATATCCACACTACTCCCTTCACATCAATACCAGACTTTTCTCACCATGACTTTGATAAAACAATTCCAACTTGCCATATCATAAACCTTATCAAATAGCTGCTTGTTTAAAAAAAAAAAAAAAAACATTGTTGGCGACACTCGGGCGATATCTATCTGATATGCTTCAAGATGCCAGCTCCAACATTAATTTCATCACTACAACTCCATAATGGAAGGAAGGAACATAAATCAAACAACACACTGACAATGAAAGTATCTACGAAGGGGAAATTATACAACTAAGCTAGTAGGCTCCACGCCTCAAGTTGCACGACATCACTGTCAAGAAACAACACCATCGGCATAGCTCTCAATTCCCAAACTGCTATACCAGGCATAACTTTCACATTTGCTACTGTCCATGGCTATATAGTCAATGTAATAAGAGGGTCGAACATCAGCTTGACCAAAATATACTGCAGCATTCCTCCACTAGAAAATTTAACAACCACCTGTTACCACTAATTAACGATGCACTGCGTCATGTAAGATGCTTAGACATATAAGATACTTTGGTTGTGGAGTGGATGTTTGTCCGATATGTAAAATATTTCACTCTTTCCAATTGATTTCATGATGAAACCTTACTGGGCCGGGTTGATTAAGGCCAAATTTAACAAATTATTAGCAGTTCCATCACTTTTGGGTTCAGTGGCGAACTCAGAAAATTTAACATGGGCTGCAAAAAAAGACTTTAACAATGTTTTGAAAATCGAGTCGATGTTGAATCGACCGTGTTACTTGTTTGATTGTTCAAACTCAAAAATCGGATTCATAATAAGATTAAAAAAAATTAAAACTTTTATCCACAAAAAATATACATATAATAAATGGGTACCTTTACTTTGTGAGTTCCTTCCTTGTTTTGAAATGAGTACTAGTTGTCTTGTTCGATGACTTCAGTGATCGTTTAAGCCTTTAAGGTGAATAATTGAGAAAGTTTGAAGAAAGAGATCATAAAAGTTTGAAAGTAAAAAATATAAAAATAATAAAAGCTACTTTTGTCAATCATTCACGTGAGTTTGTTTTGTGGACTTTAATTTGGTCAAACAATTTGTTTCTTAGTCTCTTTCCCCCTTTACCCTCTATTTCTTAGGGGAGTTTTGTTTGTTTGTGGGGTGCATGGTCAGTTTGACTCACAAATGGAGGTGCATTAGCTATATTATACTCCTTGTTTGTGGGAGTTTTATTTTTTTTTTCTATCTGCTAAATTACTTTGGCCATTTATTTTTTTTTGCTTTTTCAGGTGCAAGTGTCCACCCAACTTATATGTAGGTTCACCCCTGTTTGGGTTCCTAAGGTTATTTACAACTAAGCAAGCTTCATCGACAAATTGTAGAGGTAAGTTAATTTTAACCATGAGAATGCCAGCCATCCAAACAAGTTATTCAATACATATGTATCAGATAGATTGTAGAAGTATAGAAGCAAGGCCAAAAGACTGAGTAAGCCCTAAACCTAGCCTCACCCACCACTTTATCTGCAACCATTGTCATATCTACAAGTTTTAGACCCTTGTTTACTACAACTATATCCCAATTCTATAGAATGCAATTTACTACAGTTTGCACAAATAAGGCAATCACAAAGAGGATTAAATGAAATATAATAAAGATGCAAATTGATGAAAATCGTAATTGAATGGACTGAAATTTTACCTCTGCCTCAGTTCACCCACAATTTCTTCAGCAAATGAATCTGAATTTATGAATAGCAATTGATGTAATTTAAATGACCACAAGTGGACAGCTCCATAGTCGATTCAATGGAGGAAAAATGGAAAACACGCCCTAATTTTCTGGGTAACTTCTGAATTTTTATCAATTTAGTGAATTAAGGGGTCAATTTTTGGGGTTGGAATTTAGCCGACTTCAGTTCAATGGAGCAATTGTTTGCGGAAAATACTTTTGGTTTTCCTGGTTAAGAATGAAAAGGCAGAGGAGAGGAGAGAGAATTATGGGGGAAGGTTAGAGGAAATAAATGATATGGTGCGTAAGGCAGTGGGCATGTAGAATAGCATGGTGTCGTGGTCCGCACCACGACAGCTCGGTAGCAGCGTAGCTCGGACAAAAATGAGCGCAGGACTTCCTTGGGGGATGAGAAGGTCCACGGTGGAGTCGGTTGATGAGGAACAAGGTTCGAGTTCCATCGGAGATTCAGTATGAAAGTTATGCAGCTTTGATGTTCACTCCCGTCACTTGGGCTGAACCATATAAGACTCTTTAGGGGGTAGTAGGTGTTTGAGCTCTCCACCTCCCCTGGGTGCATGGATGGTTGGCAAACATCATGACACTTAAGTGAGCTTCCCCGGAAGGGGGCAGGCTTGATGGTGTGTCAAACGACAACGTTGAGTCTCTTCGGGATGGAACACCCCGGAGACATTACCGAGTAGCCGGCGGGCTCGGTAGTGTGCATCATGCGCTGAGAGGAGGGTCGTCATTTTGAGACCGTTGCGGGACGCTCTATCCGTGAACCTTATCAATGGGATAGGATCCTCCATGAGGGCATTCGGGAAGCCAGGTCAACGAGGGGCCATGTTGCATTAGCGGTGCTCTCGGGTTTCGGGACGTCGGTACCACGGGATGGGCGACCCCGTGGGAACTTGTGGGACTTAAGGGCATACTTCCTAGTATTCCTATGAAGGGAAGGATGTCCCGGGAAGGTTGGCTACTCGGTGAATGGGACACTACTCGATGAGGCATCGATGGCCGAGTCAGGGACAGTGATCCATGAACGCGAGGTGCGCACTTATAGGTCGGCCTCCTATGAACTCAACGGGAGCGAACATGACTCCCGGTTGCTTAAAGGGTCGGGGGCTACTCGGAAGGAGCTTGAGTGTTCGGGACGAGGATAGTTTCCCGGACAATCGAGACGCGCGCTCCGGACTTGACACGTATGAGAGTACTTTGGGACTTGACAACTCCCATGCCACGATGAGGCGAACAGTGATCATGACCGATGAACGGAAGGAGCACTCGGTAGGAAGCCTCAAAGCCGAATGGCGTTCGAGGGCCATGTCCCAAAGGAGCTTGCCAGTGAGATCAGTGTCGGACGATAGTAAACAACGTTGCCCGCACAAAGGATGTGATGGTGTCGAGTCATGGGTTGAGGTCGGAAACAGGATGTTCGGTCGGGCTAGTGCCAGGACCAGAGTGTCTAGACTAGTACGCGACGAGGGTTTGGAGTATGGGTCAACCATGATGCGGGATATCCGAGATGACCGGTTGGGCGAGTGTCGGGCTACATAGTCGACACCGGGAAGCGGCTAGTATCTCGGGAAAGGAACAACAGAGAAGCGAGCAAGCCTCGATAGGACGATTTGAGTTGCGAAGAGTTCAGTGTGAGTCGGAATGGACAGAACCTCACGTGAAGGCTGGTCAAGACTCGGTGGAGTCTTGACGGCGTACGGTCATTCCGCAGAGAAAAATTTAGGACCGTAACAGTTGGTATCAGAGCTTTGGCTTTCCTTCACCATGGCAACGTGTTGGTTAGCGACAAAGTGTATGAAGCTTCTCAGTGGTTGAGAGCTAATGTGAGCTGCTTTGATGCGGATGGGTTACCGATGACCTTGTTGGGTTCCATCAGGCCAACTTGGGTTCATTGGGACATTGTGGACTCCCCGATCCATAACGTTGGAGCTAGCGGAGACGACTTCGGAGACGAATTTTGCAACGGTTGAATCAGGGTCTATGGTAGGTAAGGATCAACTATGGCAAGATGCAGTTGAAGAGTTGTGTTGGGTTGTTCAGTGCCATCGTACTTGACGAATGAAGATCAAATTGGTGACATTGGCAACGGAGTGATGGTCTGTGGGACAAGTTACTTGAAGGTTGAACATGTGCTAAGTGGGTTTTGATGTGCCGACATGGGTGTTGGGCGGTTGACGATCGTGTTCCAGACGAGAAGTCGTATTAGAACCATGATAGTGCAAGATCAAGATGATCAGTTGGCCAGAAGCGCCATGAAGAGTCCTTCAGAAAGCCACCTATAAAAGGTGTGCTGGTAAAACCCTTCCGAGGAAGGTCACCTTACGAGGGGTTGCGAGCAGAAGCGGACGATGCAGAAGACGTCGTCGGTTGGCCAAGAAGGGCCTTGTTAGTCTGGGTTCGAGATGCACGTATTCATGTGATGTTGGAGTTGTGGAAGAATTCTAACAAATTTGTGGATGCTGTTCTCGGATTGTTCGAGAGCTTAAGTGGGGGAGGGCCCCACTGCTGCAGTGGTCGCATGAGGTCGAGACTGAGGCAAGCATATTGATGAAGTGTGCTCGGTGAGCGAGTTCGGTAAGTGTTCGTGGTAGACACTATAGCAGCAGACAGCTATTCGGAAGAGCAAATTGAGATATTGCAACCGATACTGGACCTTTTGTGGACTTGTGTTACAGCACTCCGAAAGGAGGTGATCCGGGGCAAGGTGACCCCGTGCCGAGACCTTAATGGAGATCAACCAGTAGTGCGGGCGACAGCCAGAGGTGTTGTCCTTGGAGCATGTCGATGAGAAGGGCAATGTTGTAGTGTGAGTGCTGCGATTTTGATCTTGCAAACTCAGCGCAAGAGTCGGAATCTCATTTCCAGAGGTGATCTGAAGGGAATACATCGTGAGTGAGAGTGTGGTAACTGGGTCTCAGAAGGGTTCTCGAAGACAGGTACTCGCTGTATTACTCTGTGAGAAGTGAGCTCAGTGGTACTCGTTAAAGTACATTGTTGCTGTGTTGTGGAGTTGTGCTTGGAGGATGGGGTTTGTCTGGAATTTTGTGAATGGACCAACGTTGCTTATGGGAGAAAACTTTATGGGAAGTTAGTTGGATGCTTATGGGAGCTACTGTCCGCAGTTGTGTATGCAGACCATCGTTTGAAGAGATGTTACTAGGGCTCAATGGAGCCGGCTCGAAATTGGAGCCTGTCTTGTCCAGCGGCCCTAAAAGGTTGGGTATACTTGGATGTTCCGTGGCCATGAAAGAGGGGGCGCATGAGGTAGTTCGTTATTGTCTGGTGACCCTGAAAGATTGGGTGCATCGAGACGTTCCGTGGCCCATGAAAGAGGGGGCGCACGAGGTGGTTCGTTGTTGTCTGGTGACCTTGAAAGATTTGGTGCATCGAGACGTCCCGTGACCCATGAAAGAGGGGGTGCATGAAGTAAGTCTTGGTCGACGAGGACGTCGACAGCTTAAGTGGGGGAGAATGTCGTGGTCCGCACCAAGACAGCTCAGTAGCAGCGTAGCTCGGACAAGGATGAGCGCAGGACTTCCTTGGGGGATCAGAAGGTCCACGGTGGAGTCGGTTGATGAGGAACAAGGTTCGAGTTCCATCGGAGATTGAGTATGAAAGTTATGCAGCTTTGATGTTCACTCCCGTCACTTGGGCTGAACCATATAAGACTCTTTAGGGGGTAGTAGGTGTTTGAGCTCTCCACCTCCCCTGGGTGCATGGATGGTTGGCAAACATCATGACACTTAAGTGAGCTTCCCCGGAAGGGGGCAGGCTTGATGGCATGTCAAAGGACAGCGTTGAGTCTCTTCGAGATAGAACACCCCGGAGACATTACCGAGTAGCCGGCGGGCTCGGTAGTGTGCATCATGCGCCGAGAGGAGAGTCGTCATTTTGAGACGGTTGCGGGACGCTCTATCCGTGAACCTTATCAATGGGATAGGATCCTCCATGAGGGCTTTCCGGAAGCCCGGTCAACGAGGGGCCGTGTTTCATTAGCGGTGCTCTCGGGTTTCGGGACGTCGGTACCACGGGATGGGCGACCCTGTGGGAACTTGTGGGACTTAAGGGGATACTTCCTAGTATTCCTATGAAGGGAAGGATGTCCCGGAAAGGTTGGCTACTCGGTGAATGGGACACTACTCGATGAGGCATCGATAGCCGAGTCAGGGACAGTGATCCATGAATGCGAGGTGCGCACTCATAGGTCGGCCTCCTATGAACTCAACGGGAGCGAACATGACTCCCGGTTGCTTAAAGGGTCAGGAACTACTCGGAAGGAGCTTGAGTGCTCGGGACGAGGATAGTTGCCCGGACAATCGAGACGCGCGCTCCGGACTTGACACGTCCGAGAGTACTTTGGGACTTGACAACTCCCAGGCCACGATGAGGCGAACAGTGATCATGACCGATGAACGGAAGGAGCACTCGGTAGGAAGCCTCGAAGCCGAATGGCATTCGAGGGCCATGTCCCAAAGGAGCTTGCCAGTGAGATCAGTGTCGGACGATAGTAAACAACGTTGCCCGCACAAAGGATGTGATGGTGTCGAGTCATTGGTTGAGGTTGGAAACAGGATGTTCGGTCGGGCTAGTGCCAGGACCAGAGTGTCTGGACTAGTACGCGACGAGGGTCTGGAGTATGGGTCAACCATGATGCGGGATATCCGAGATGACCGGTTGGGCGAGTGTCGGGCTACATAGTCGACACTGGGAAGCGGCTAGTATCTCGGGAAAGGAACAACAGAGAAGCGAGCAAGCCTCGATAGGACTATTTGAGTTGCGAAGAGTTCAAAGTGAGTCGGAATGGACAGAACCTCACGTGAAGGCTGGTCAAGACTCGGTGGAGTCTTGACGCCGTACGGTCATTCCGCTACGGAAAATTTAGGACCGTAACACATGGCATGAGATACATGTTATTATGGATTAGCATGGCATGGGATATGTTCTTATGGCATAGCATACATGCTCATTTGTGGGTCCCATGCTGTGTGGGTGTTCTATTCACCCACACAGTGTTGGATGTAGAATAACTCGTTTATTTTTGGGGAGATGTGCTTAAAAGTGAGGTGCCAAATTGAATAGTGTTTTAAACAACATTAGATAATGCTACCAAAGGTTGCTCTTTTAGGGTCTAATGGCTACCTTTGAGAGTAAGGAGGTTTAATTGCACTTGGTTTGCATTTATTAAAGTTATTTACTAGATTTTCCACTTTACATTTCCTTTTTTTTCTTGTCATTTACTTATTTTCTCTCCCCAATGTTGCACTTAATGCTTAAAGATGTTCTAGTCTTTTACCATCTTTTTTCTTGAATTCACAATTTCTTTATTTGTGTGCAAAGTCAAAAAGTAACTTAGAGCATCCTTATCCTTGAACATAAAATGGGTCATAGAGGAGAGAGAAAGATGATGACCCAAAAAATGGGGTTTATCCATGACCCAAAATGAGCAGAGAGAAAGATGACCAAATGAAATTTGGGGTGTTTTTGGGTGGAAAAACGACCAAAACAAACTCTCGTCATAGTGGGGCCCACGCGAAGAATCTTCCTTTTTTTAATGTTGAAAATCGCAAAAAAAAAAAAAAAAAAAAAAAAAAAAAATTAAAGTCTGCCAGAGGCACTGACACGCGCGTCAGGCGCCCAGTCCTGGCGCGCCACGTGTCGCGCCCTGGCTGGCTCAATTAAATGTTACCGTTACATTTTTGCAACGGCTATAAAATAAAATAAAAATTCAAAAAAATAAAATAAAAATACCAACGGCTATATTTTTTTGAGATCTATAAAATGAGACCCGTTTTAGTATAGTTTTGCACAATTCTAAAATCAGCCGTTCTCTCTCCTAATTTCATTATTAGTCCAAAAATTCCTAAATTCCTTTAAAAAATTCTTTTCTTCTACAATATGAATCCTATTAATTTTCCATTTGGTGGAAATAATAGGAACAACCAAAATCCTAATTCTACCCAACCCGATCCCGAAATCGAAGAAGAATTTGTTTCGGATCCTCGTTTTGAAAAATATCTTCGAATGTATGGAGTCGATCCATGTAATCGAAATTTTTTCCCACCATATCCAAATGCTCCTATTTCACTACAAAATTCATTATCTAAATTATCCCACTCCAATTCAAAATTCACAATCCTTTTCCACAATACAATCACAAAATGTTTACCCAACATATCCAAATATTAGTCTTGGTTCATCTTCTCCTTCACTCCCGACTTTTGATGTCGGTAGTGAGCATCGTGATGAAAGGGATGATGAAGTTGTGGAAAAGGAGCCAGAAGAAGAAGGCGGATATGGCAAGACGAAGTGGACGATAGAGCAATTCTGAGCCGTCATTTCTTCGGTTTTCATGGTGAGCACAGATACTATCATCAACACCGGTCAAGTAATTGAGGATTATTTTGGGCGTATCACAACATATCCCCCCAAGATATTTTGACTAAGATTCCGCATGCGGTGCCACGGCTTTCAACGTATAATAGATACTTTGAAGGCGGATCAAAGTGATAATTACTTTCAACATCGACATGATGCATGTGGTAGACTCGGACTTTCAGCTGAGCAGAAGTGCACAGCAGCTTTGCGTATGTTAGCAAATGGAACTTCAGCCGATTTGAATGATGAATATCTAAGGATGAGTGCATCGGTTTCTCGGAATTTCCTTCACAAATTTTGTGAAGGTATCATTAGAAATTTCGGAGCAGAGTATATGAGGAGACCTACGGTAAAAGATATGCAATGGTTGCTTCGCAAAGGGGAGCAACGTGGATTCCCAGGCATGATGGGCAGTATCGATTGCATGCACTGGGAGTGAAAAATTGTCCGGCTGCTTGGAAAGGACAATACACAGATCGAAGTGGAAAGGCAAATGTGATCTTGGAAGTTGTTGCCTTGTATGATCTTTGGATTTGGCACTCATTCTTCGAGATTCCTGGTTCGTGCAATGACCTCAATGTCCTTTATCGATCTCCGGTGTTCGATGATATCTTAAATGGTGTAGCACCGCCGGTTTCATATACGGTGAGAGGTCACACTTACAATATAGGATACTATTTGACAGATGGTATCTACCCACCTTGGGCTGCATTCATCCAATCAATCAAAAATCCACAAACCAGTAAATTAAAAGGCTTGCATAATATTGCATAATATGATAGTGGAGGATGAAAAACCCCCCGAGGATGTTTTGGTAACTGAGCATGACATCAACTTTGAAGGGGGCGAACAATCTGACGACAACGACGAGGATGAAGATCGCGACGAGGAGGAAGAACGAAGAAAGCGTCGTGAACGTGTTGATATCACTAAATATATGGCTAATAGACGCGACCTTCGCGATAAGAATGTGCATATGACCCTAAAAAAGGACTTGATTGAACATATATGGGAAAATTTCAAGAATTCAGCTTGATCGAAGAAGCGAAAACAAGTTACAGGTTGTTCTCTATCCTACTTTGTATTTTTAAATTATTGTTGATGTTATTGTATTACCTATCATTAATTATCATGTCATTTTCTAATTAAGTAATATTATGTTATTTTAATCAACGAAATCCATATAACTAAATGATTCCTAAAATAAAATCATTAATGAAGATAATCATGAATAACCTATTAACGATAATTAAATAATAATAATTAAACTAAAGAGAGATAGACAAAATATATTACTGGGTTGACAACCCACTGGGTCAATGAAACATTTTCCGAATAACAATTATCTACACTTTTATCGTCAGAGCATTCTTATCCTTGAACAATAACTTGGTCATGGAGGAGAGAGAAAGTGGATGACCAACAAATTTGGGGTTTATCCATGACCCAAACATGGGTCATGAGGAGAGAGAAAGATGACCCAAATCAGTGGCGGATCCAGAAAATAAATTCACTGGGGGCACAACCTATTTAATAAATAATAAAATAATAACAAAATTACTTAAAAATAATATATGACATATTAAGATGGTAAATAACATTCTACAATTATTTTCTGTAAGTTTTCATCTTTTGGGAACAATCCATTGCATTACAATAGGTAATGACTAATTTTTTTATTTTTTAAGTTCAAAGTTAATTAACAATCTAACTTCGCTGAAGTATGTAAACCATAATAATATCATCGCTAACTTAATCTCTGACATAAAAAGTTTGGAGAATGGAAAAGTGTTGCCCCTTTTTTTTATAAGTAGAGTAGATGACCCAAAAATATACTGTCTAATTGTGTTAATTAGGTACTACTTTTATTGATCATGACGTGAGATGCACAAACCTATCAAAATAATTTACTTGGCAAACTAAATAATATATATTTTCATAGTGTTGGTTATGGTGAGGTGGAGAGAGAAAGTAGGAGAGAGAAGAATGAAGGACCAAATTCCTGGTCATGGATAAGAATGCTCTCATGGCAATTGCCTTGTGGAAAATATTCTTAAAAGTTAACAGAATGGTTTACTATTTGGAAAGGAGATTCTCAACGGCTCCTACTTCATGCACACCGTAGTAGAAGTTCCAATCCATTCATCAAATCATGCAGAAAAAAATTGTAATAGTAGAGTGATCCAAGCATGGACTTGTACATAATGTAGTTTGGTGGCTGGTATAGGTCAACGAAAACCCTGAACAAGTGATGCCATTTGGTAATCTCCACCGCCGGCAGTATGAGACAGTTCACAAATAAAAGGGCTTAGAGATCAGATTATTTGCCACGTAAAACGACATAACTCAGCCCATTATTCTTCTGTATCTTAGATATCCTCTTCAGTATCTCTGCAAAAGCCTTCTTGTCCTGCAAAAAGAGATGTACAGACATAAGGCGTACACACACGACACACGGAAAGCACAACACCAGGCAAAGAAATAGACCAAAAATCAATATTCAAAATGTAAGCAAGATAAAGAATTAAAGGAGACACTAGAACTAGCCTACATGAAAACAGAGATATGTCTAGGATGAGAGCACACTATTTAGGTTGTTAACAAGGTAAACAATAATGCCGTTTCAATTCACAGAATCCAAACAGTATTGTTCTCCGAACACCTAGACCTAATATCTCATATCCACTGCAATGTTAACTCCTTGAGCTATTGAAGTTTAGCGCCAGTCAAAGCTATAAAAGTTTCACAGCAAAACCAGGGTTCCAAACCATGGTGTTCAATCATAACTTTCACAATCAACACCAGAATTATCTTTAATGTGTTCCAACTTCCAAGATAAAGTGACAAGACTATATGTACCTCTGATGACTTCAATCTTGCTTTAAAATTGGCCACAAGATCTGAAGTGGTTACAGGAGCCTTTTGTAAAAGTACAGCTCTGATTTCGTCTTCAAAAGACAGGCCCCTGAGCAGATGTTGAGCCAGATGATGAAGGTGCAACTTTTGAAGACCCTGCAGCTTTTGAAGCATCTTCTTTTGTGGTAGATTTGACCTCCTAATCACAAACAGATTAGATCAGAGTAAAAGAAACTAAAATGATCAATTCTGTAAAGCTTTAATACCAAGCCGAGAAAGTGATTTACATTTTCTGTCTTCACCTTCTTTGAAGGAGCACCACTAACAGGTTTTGAATCATCACCATTTTTCCTCTTCCCTCTCTGTTTTGAGGCGGGAGTTCCTCGCGAAGATCCTGCTGAAGCTGATTTTGCAGGACTGTTATCAGTTGGTTCTTCTTTAGGATCCTTCAACTTTGGAGTTACAGTAGGAGCACGATCCTCATCATCCATCTGCACAAAATATAAGTTAGTTGAAGGGCAGTACAGCAGCAGTAGTACATGTGATTGTCTACATATACATAAACATAACAGAAAGGTAGCAATACTTACATCGTCGTCATCGTCCTCGTCATCTTTCTTTTTCTTATCATCCTCTTCATCTGCGTCAGAATCATTGAGCCCATTGGATCTCCCCAACAATTTTTTAAGCTCTATCCCTGATTTGCTCAGTCCTCCTTCATCTTCATTATCATCATCTTCTTCTTCTTCGTCATCCTAATAAAATATATATAAATAATTCTTTAGACCTGAAAAGTTGCCCCTATTAGAAGTGCACAAAGAATTTTAAGCCCAAAAAAACCAATATGCACTATGTCCACCATCCTTGTGTGACGATCTATACAATAGTGCACCATAGTGCTACCCCCCTCAACCCCATTGCTTAACATAGGGATTTAGTAACAAACATGTTTGATCTCAGGAGGAGCAGGAACTTCAGGTGCCAGTAGGTCTTCCCGCTCCTCAGGATCATTACCAACAGCCTCATCATCATCAGTGAAAATTTCCTTGTGTTCCCAGTCATCACCTATCATTATCATTTCTACTTTTAGAGTTCCACTACAAAGTCTATGAACTACAAGTAAGATGCAAAGACAATATGACTAGAAACTCTCCAACCATACAAACAAGTTTCTATTTTCCATAAAAATTGCACATTTCTAGAAATAGTAACACACCATGAAGGAGTTTGTTAGCTCCTGCTCCAGTACACAACCAGAACCAGTGATGTCGAACACAATTGAGAAAAAAACCAACTTACTAATGATTCACAGAAACCATGAAAATTATCAGCATAGGTTCACCATACTATGAGTATTCTGTCCTTAAAGCAATGCATTTGAACATTCAAACCGTGGAATCGTGGATGGACAAATGATCATCAAATCGTGAGATACTACCACGAAAGTAAAACATAAGCATCAAGAAACAATTCCACCACGAAAAATACCACAAAAATCTCACCCTTCTCAATATTGTCATCATCATCATCAAAATCGCCTCCCCTTGGACCTTCGTCTCCGTCGTCTTCACCAACGCTCTTGCTAAGTCCAGCTCTAGGCTTCCTGTCATCATCTTCATCTTCCTCTGCCTTGTCTGAGGCATTTCCATCATCTTCACCAGTTGATTTCTTGCGTCCTTTCGCTCCACCACCAACTGGAACATCCTTTTCAAGATCCTTTCCAACTGCAAATGCCGCAACCCCATTGTTTGCAGCCTTCATCATCCATCTAATAACCATCTGCAGTCTTTCTTCTATTTTTCATCTTCTCCTCTGCCTCTTCTAGTGTAAGTTGCTTGTACTGTGCAACCTTGTTGAAATTATACCTGAAATGACAATGACTTGCTTGTCATGGAGACAGTTTGATAAAGAGCTAATACAGGTACTGATACAGCAGAGCCACTCGGAGAAAACCATCTTGAAAGGATCGTAACAAAGTAAAAAGCTGGCTATCATCTACCACACACTGTAACTTTACCTAACTGACACAATATGGAAGCTAAAAGATGCAGCAACATTGCACTGGACCATGAGCGACAAAGGAACCCAATACAATTTCTATCAAGCTCAAATAAAAGGTACCACAAAAAGAGAATGCCAACACTGATATCAAGCCTACCAAGAACCAGCTGGTATTGCAACAAACTCTTTTCCCTGCAACATCAGTAGGTAGTATGTAGCTAATTGTGCGCCTTCCAGGTGACCATGGAACTGTGATTGGCCTGTTTCATCTTCCAGCATCCAAGGTCTATTCTTGTATTTCTCCTATTTCACATAGAGCATCAATGTTACTAGAAGAGATATGAAATTATCAGTAACCAATCACAGCATGAAAGGTTGATAAGATCCCTGACCCCTTGTCTTTTGAGGTTTTCCAAGAAACCAGCTCTCCAAATTTTCTACTTGTACAAATGACTTGGAAAGTTTGCTCCAAACCGGAGAGGGTATAATCCATCTTATTTCACTAATCATCCCCTCTCCACCCTCAACCCAATCACCTCCTCCTACAATGTCATTACCTCTCAGTTTCTCTCCCCCCTCAATTAAAATTGAATATTGAAAGCAGAAACAACGAATTATCATTTACCCTTAAATGGTCAGTCACCTGGCGACCTTGAAGACCTTCTTTCTGCAAAGTCCATTTATTCTCAGCACTCTTCTTCTTCGAAAAATTCGGCAAACCTGTCGCAAATCTCCCTATAAAGAAATTCTTATCATTGCTCGAACTGGCCCTCACATTATACTCCTATAAACACCAAAAATAAACCCTAATCAACAACAATCAATAATCTAAACAACACAAAATCAAAAGGCATTAAATTCTTCTCACCCTAATTAAGCGCGTGAGAGTAGTGCCACACTCGTAGCATTTGCTGCGATCATCCGCCATGGTTTTTCCGCAATTTGAGCAAAGTGTAAGGTGCTTACAGTTACTTCTAGAGCTGGCAAACAAGTCATATCGTGTCAGGTTCGTGTTCGTGTCAAAGATAATCGTGTCAGAAATCTCCCAACACTAACCTGACCCATTTATTAATCGTGTCGGAAACCTTCAACACTAACCCAACCCGCTTAGTAATCGTGTTATTCGTGTTGAGCCGCTTAACTTTTATAAACTTTTTTTTTTTCCAGAAAATAAAGAAATGTAACATAAAAACTAATTAAAAAATAGAAAATAAATTTTGAAACATCAGTTTTAAGCTTCCATTGGTGTATTAGTCAATTGAACTAATGAATATGATAGATTTAAACTTTATTTTTTTGATAATATCGGTAGTTAACTGACTTATTTTTCGACATGTTTGAATAATCGTGTCAGAGCGTGTCAATGTCGTGTTGAAAATCTCAACACTAACCCAACCCGTTTAACTAAACAGGTTACTCGTGTCGACCCACTTAAGTTAATCGTGTCAAAAATCTCAACACTAACCCGTTTATTTCGTGTCCGGTTCGTGTCGTGTTATCGTGTCGTGTCAGTCTTTGCCGGTTCTAGTTACTTCCATATAAATCGTTTGTCGCTCCACATCCACCACATGAAGGTTTCAGAATTAAATCGAAAGACATGGCTTTGATTTTTTGCCAAAATTTTCAAAAATTATGAGTGAGGAATAATAAAATCGTATTTAAGTTTAGTTTGTTAGGGTTTGTAAGTTTAACACCTCCTTGAGTAGCAAAACAACGATGGTAACAACCAGGAAAAACCAGAAGCACAGCAACAGAATCGTTGCTGTTCAACAACAGCAGCAAGCAAACCAGTAACATCGACAACAGAAGGCAGAAAACAGCAAAATAACAGCACAACAACAGAAAAGCAAAACCAGTAGCACAGAGGAAAGACAGCAACAACAACACATTAGCAGCAAAACAACACCGGAAGCACAACAACAGGAGAAAAAAAGAAGAACCCTACCAACAGCGTAGCAACAGCAAAAAAAAAGCATGCCAAACATCAGGTTAAGAACAACAGGCCTTCTACCAACAACATCCAACATATCCTTCTAGCAATAACATACTCAAATTTTATAATTCCCTCACAATAAAAAGACATTACTGATTTGATACTAGTGTACTTAACAACGGGTACTAAGTTGTGAAAATTAAAGAACTGAAATAACAAAGATAAGTACATATAAATTCCATAATGCAATTGTCTGAACACTTCGAAGTTTTTGAGTTCTTTCAATTGTGCACCCTAAGTAATATGAGCTTTTGTCTAGTTACACACTCCTATTAAATTTCAATTTCAAGAAACTCAACCGTGCAAACAAAAAAATTAATATTAATCAACCGTGCACACTAGTTTGAATACTCTGTAGCGCATACAGAATTGGGCTGCAAACAGAAGAACCAAGTTACAACATGCTGTGGTTGCTGCTGGGCTAGCTGCTTTCGCCATAGTATGTTGGCAGGAAAGCAATGGAAATTGCTTCAACAACTTGAAGCATACTGATCAAATCATAATTCAATAGATTAATTTTGTTATTCGAGCTTGACTACATGGTGTTGATGTTAAAAAACTGAGTAGGCAGGATAGGTGCTTATATGTGCGAATCATGTAACTTCCTTGTTATTTTCAGCTTTGAATGATGTAATTAGTGCTGTATAAATTTGAAGGGCTAGTTTGAGAAAGAACCCTACCCAGACGGTGCCCGAGCCCAACAGGAATGGGAGGAATTTTGCGTGGTCACCAGGGAGAATTCTTGGGTGCGTTTGCAGCTAAGTTGGGCGTCTGCAACTCTCTTCGTGCTGAGCAGCTGACTGTTTTCAGAGGTCTGTTGGTGTTATGGAACTTAGGTTTCAGAAGACTTGAAGTCAATCTAGACTCACAATTTAGCTATTGAATTTACTCAAGCATATTCATTTCAGGCAAACTCTAATGTTCACCTCATGAGACAATGTCGCGAGCTTATCGCACGAGAGGAATGGGAGATTCGTTTCTATCATTGTTATAGGGAAGCTAATAGGCCCGCGGACTGGTTGGCCAATTTGGGTGTAACTCTTTTGGAACCAATCACCATTTTTGATGCTCCTCCAATGGAACTTCGTCACATCCTGTTCGAAGATCTCAGCGGAGTCGCTTGGCCTCGAGTTGTGGGGAGTTTAGCTAGCTAGGTTTTTTTTTTTTTTTTGTTAGTTTATGTTAGCTTGTCTTTGTTTTTGCGGTGTATTGTTAGTTTCATGAAACTTACTTCGGGGATTTATTCCCTCATTTGCATAAAAAAATAATAATATTTTGAACAACCTTTGACAGTGGTACCAATAAAACATTTATTACTTTTTACTGAAAGAATAATCTAAAATAAAATCATTTTTGATTAAAATTAAGACTATTTAACGATTTCCTTAGGGTGTTACTAAATACCGCCCCTAAATTACTACCTACCGCCCCCCCAAATTCCAATTTTGCCCTTTTTTAAATTTTCACTCATCCTCTCCCTCTCTAACTCTCACACCAATTCTCCCTCTCTACCACCCACTCTCATACCCAATCTTCATCAACATTCACTCAAGCAACGGCCGCGGATGTCTGCCGGCGAACCGTCGACGGTGGCGGAGGTAAATTTTTTTTTGCGCATTTTTTTTGCACAGTCGTCTGCGATTTCAGACTCACCCATGGGTGAGTCATCTGCGATTTCAGACCCACCCATGGGTGAGTCGTCTGCGATTTCAGACTCACCCATGGGTGAGTCGTCTGCGATTTCCGACTCACCCTTGGGTGAGTCGTCTGCGATTTCAGACTCACCCTTGGGTGAGTCGAGATCGACAGACGACTGACCCTTGGGTGAGTCGGAAATCGCGGACGACTCACCCATGGGTGAGTCGGAAATTTCAGACGACTGTGCAAAAAAAATATTATTATTATTATTTATTATTATTATTATTATTTATTGTTATTATTATTATTATTATTATTATTATTATTATTTATTGTTATTATTATTAATATTATTATTATTATTATTATTATTATTATTATTATTATTACTACTACTGATTATTGTTTAATTAATTAAAAATGTGAAATGATAGAGGGGAGGAGCCGGTAAATCGGTGCCGAGCTAGTTCACTAAATAACCTCGGCACCGATTTACCGGCTCCTCCCCTCTATCATTTCACATTTTTAATTAATTAAACAATAATCAGTAATAATAATAATAATATTAATAATAATAATAATAATAATAACAATAAATAATAATAATAATAATAATAATAATAAATAATAATAATATTTTTTTGGTTCACTTCAAGAATTTGTGCACGTCCACTCCAGGGTATCCACCATACAATCGATCACAGTAACTATTTATCCGGAGTGTAAAATAAAATTTAAAATTATTATATTTCAAAAGTTAGTTTGAACGTCAACTACTAGTCCTCCTATTTAGCTGGATTAGTTTCTTTGACTTGAGATTTGTTTGTTAGTATTTACATGCCAGTAACAAGATTTCTACCTTTCATATGTGTTAAACATGTCTTTACCGTTTGCACCATTATTGTGTTTGTTAGCATTCATCATAAACTGCTTGGCTTCACCATGGAGTTGGATCAAGCATAGACAACTCACAATTAGTAATAATATTAAGTAAAAAAATGTAAGTTTTATGTTCTATGTGACGACTCGATGGTTCTATTTTCTGATTAAGCTGAGATGCTTGCTTCAATGTTGTGTTTAACTTCAACTGAAATTTATCTTTTTTTTTCATTTCTTAAACTTTTGATTTTCGAGGACGAAGGACCAACCAAAGAAGCATCCGGTAACTATAGATTAAACAGATACAGGAAGCTCAATTGTTTTCAGCAGGTAAGATATCATTGTCAGAACATAAAATGTTCAGAGTTTCTTTTGCAATCACATTTACAACTTGGAGAGAAATTTGTTACTTCAAGATGGAGCCAGACAAGATCATACAAAAAGCTTAAAAGAGCTAACAATATAGAATATGAAACAAATTTATAGTGTAAAAACAGAACAATATGGTAACAAATAGTCAGTGAAGAATGTGCAGAATCAAAAAGTAATCCACTTAAATATTTGCAGAACAAGAATAGTGGGATCCAAAAATTCCCCTTTGGGATTAATAGGGGTGAGGAAACATTAGCTTCATTGGCTACACTTTTATTGGAAGTTAGGGATTGATTTTACCCTGAAAATCTACATTAGAAGATTGAGTCAGTTTGATACCACAGAGCAACAGGATGGAAGTCACAGAGAATCGAGCAAAAAAAAAAATCACTAAGAGAATCAAGGGCACTCAGGCAGTCGAATGGTATCTGTGGATCTCGGGTCAAACGGAAACAACCTCTCTACGAGACTCTAACGGGGGTAAAACTGTGTGCAACCGACCTCTACCCCTACCCTGCCTTGATGTTCAGTAGCTGCTGCAGCACTTCATTTAGTTGAAATGAGCATAGTAGTTCAGTAATTTTCATCTTTTCCTGGGCTGCCATCTTTAAAAATTAATTTACAGTAATATATGATTCTAGCACTTTGCCAAGAACTATGCATAATATAGCACAAGAGTTTGAGAACATCGAATGTTATTTAGATGTATATTTGCATACATCTTCCATACAAAAGTACATAATTACACTCATACTGATCATTAGTCGGAGATAGCTAGCTGTCTAGCTCTACCCATACAAAACAAAATGCAATTTTCATAGACGGGCTCTTCAACTGCTTATCATCACCATTCCTGAAACCATAGGCTTGAAAAGCTCGGCACCGATTTACCGGCTCCTCCCCTCTATCATTTCACATTTTTAATTAATTAAACAATAATCAGTAATAATAATAATAATAATAATAATAATATTAATAATAATAACAATAAATAATAATAATAATAATAATAATAATAACAATAAATAATAATAATAATAATAATAAATAATAATAATAATACTTTTTTTGCACAGTCGTCTGAAATTTCCGACTCACCCATGGGTGAGTCGTCTGCGATTTCCGACTCACCCAAGGGTCAGTCGTCTGTCGATCTCGACTCACCCAAGGGTGAGTCTGAAATCGCAGACGACTCACCCATGGGTGAGTCTGAAATCGCAGACGACTCACCCATGGGTGAGTCTGAAATCGCAGACGACTGTGCAAAAAAAATGCGCAAAAAAAAAATTTACCTCCGCCACCGTCGACGGTTCGCCGGCAGACATCCGCGGCCGTTGCTTGAGTGAATGTTGATGAAGATTGGGTATGAGAGTGGGTGGTAGAGAGGGAGAATTGGTGTGAGAGTTAGAGAGGGAGAGGATGAGTGAAAATTTAAAAAAGGGCAAAATTGGAATTTGGGGGGGCGGTAGGTAGTAATTTGGGGCGGTATTTAGCAATTCACTTAACTTTTTATACCGAAATAATTTCATTATGAAAATTAAGTCATCGGAAAGATCTCAAAGCATACTTTCAAAAGAGTCCAATATTGCTATGTTTGGACGAATTTTAAATGGTTAATGGTCAAGTTCAAAAAATCAATTAAGTTCAGTTCAGATCAATTTATCCAGGTGAATCAAACGGAGCCTCATGATCCAAGGCTTTTAATATAGGAGGAAATTAGTTTTTTTGGGAATATTTAATACTCTAACAAATTTAGGAAAACAAACCAGGAAAGCAATACTCATCCTAAAGCAACTTCTTCAACGTTTCCCATCAAAAAAAAAAAAAAAAAAAAATTCCTAAAGCAACTTTGATCGTTTTTCTCTTTTTTTTGGAAAGGGCAACTTAGATACTCCTAGTTATTTATGGGGTCGAGACTCGAGAGGTGGAAACCACATCGTATTGCCCAATTATAAAAAAGAAACCCTAGAAATTGGCAAGCAAAGGTTTGGTCCCCTTTCAGAACTCAGTGAACAAGAGAGAAAGCAAGCATGGCATCAAAGCAACCGACAATGGAGCATTGGAAATTAGCTCAGCATCGTCGTGGTGGTGACGATGTTGTTGGAGTTAGAGAGAGACAATTCTACTTCATCCTTAACGACCTACAACAAAGGTACTGTCTATACTCATTGTCTGAATCTGAGCTCCTAAATAATAATAATAATAATGGTGAGAATGGCAGCAGCTCCGAAGGGACAATTAAGCAACTACCTGAGCCAATTCTTCGAATGGAAAAATCTCAGTTTCCTGATTCTATGTCGTTTATAGCTGTTGATTCTAGTATTTATATGGTTGGTGGCAGACTTGATGGGCCAACTCGTAACGTTTCCAACCAGGTTTTCGTTTATGATACTTTGTCCTCATGTTTCTTCCAAGCCCCGTCTATGGATTCCGGTAAATTCTACCCAGTACTACTTACATTAGATTCCAAAATTTATGTTTTCTCTCTTATGATTTATTCGAGCAGTAAGAACCCGTTCTTGGACCCGAAACCCCGGTTTGAGGTGCTTGATACTCGTGATCTTGAGGCTGGTTGGTCTGCCCTACCCCAGCCCAAATTTCGCCTCACCGAGTCTAACTACACATTTGATATCATATCATGGTTCGGTTACGGATCTAGTATATTTATTTCAGTTGAAGATGCGGGTACTTATGTTTTTGATGTAAATGGAAAAGTATGGAATCATGTGAGTGTAGAGCCATTGCCGTTTAGAGGGATGGGTAAGCCGGTGACGATGCATGATTGTTCTCAACCATTGTGCTACGGTTCGTCACTTAAAAATGGAGGAATTTGTGCGTACCGCTTTCATTATGAATCGGATGGTTCAATGTTTTCGGTTGATGAAATTGGATTTAACCGGGTTGAACCACAATCGCCTCCTAGGCCACTATTGCAAACCTTCCAAAATTGCTTTTTCTTTCTTCCTATAGATGATAATAGGATGTATTTTGTAGTGGGTGGGGTTGATAAACCATGTTTCAATACGGGTCGTCAACCGTCTATTGGTCGTTATATCAAAGTGGCTGCAAATGATGTATGTGTTGAGATTGAGAACAAGAATCATCAGAAGAAGAAAAGGAAGAAGGGTAAGCAAGTTGCAAAGGATGAGCAAGAGGGAGACATCAAAGAATTTAGGATTAGTCATTTGTGGAACACAATTTATCATGCTGGTCCCATGACTGATTTGAAGACTCACATTACTTCTGTGTTTGTTATGTAAGTATTGTTTATTTTGCCTATTTCTTTCCTTTTTGTGTTTTTTATTTATCGTCCTTTATCTCTTTGAAGCATATAGGATCATGAAGTTCTTGCATCTTCTTACCTATTTCAACTTTCCATTTTAGAGTGTTCAAAGTTTTTGCTATCTTAGCTTTTTGATATTGTATTTTATGATACTCATTTTAGTCCGACAGGGTTGAGCTAATTTATGATATTAGAGGTACCTGATCTTTCTTTTATGTTTGTGCAGGTAGACTACTATGTTAGATGTATTTGATCTCGGTAGCAAGAAGATGACACCTTGAGTTTTAGAGTTTTATTGAAGTTGTAAAGCTACTATTTATGTCGAGTGTTTATGTTAATTTAAGGTATTAATAGTTTGGAGGTAGATGGTTGCAGAATAGTTATGTGTCAGGCCATGATTGGCCTTTGTGTTAATTTATACTTCTGGAACACTTTCCGTGCTAGTTGGGTTATTAGCTTGTAATACTCTATTTTTATTGATTGCTAATCTATTAATCTAATCTATTTGGTAGTTAGTACTACTATGTCGTTTACCCATGTCCTGTTTTGCTATATCTGACGAGGTGTTATGAGGGCGTCTATGGAACAGCCTTTCTAGCAGCCCGAATCGTCAGGGTCAAGGCTATGCGTATTGTGTTCTACGAATTACTGGCTGCTAGACAACCATCATGTAGTAGAGGCTACTATTGAATCTGTAATTTCTTATGCTGGAACTCTTTGAGATGCCCAATCAGTTTTTATCAGCTGGAGAATGTTGCTTCTTTGCATCAATGGGTGTACTTAATGGGTTTAATGATTGTTCTATTTGATGTTGCACTGTCTAACTTTGTTTGGAATAGTGATTATTCAAAGTAGTGGTAACTATGACTTAGGATGTTAATTTCTTAAGGAAATCAATATATGCTTAGCTAACAAGTTTGGCAAAGATTGAAGTGTGAATACTTGGTTTCCAGCTTAATGAAAGCTAAGTGCACTGTACAAAATACAAATGGTATGTCAAGAATGGTAGGAATCACCCATGGAGGCAATCCATCACGTGTTCACTTCTGTTCTTGTCGGCGAAGATGCACAGAGTAGAGAGGGGAAGAAAGAAGAAAAGATATTGTGCATCATCATCAGGAATACAACACAAAACAATTTGGCATCTTGGCTACCAAGACTACCCATGCTGGAGTATGAATGAAGTGATCTGATGTTACATTTGCAGACTTGGATGCTTCAATAATACCCATATTGGTAATATTTTCAACTTCTCTGCTAATTTGTCCATTTACTATTGTTGATATGAGCTCTCTGTGCGATGGTTGGCTGGATTGTTTTTCTTTGTTACAGGGTTTGTTTTTGTACCTTGGTGTTTCTGTTATATTGATTGCGACCCAGCCTTTGCATTCCAACTTCATTCATCATAATTGTCCCACATTTTCCTATAGAGATTGCACTCCTTTCGCTCAATCCCATCCTTTCACAGTCACTAGCTTAGAGTTAGGCCTCCTAAATTCTAATGGAGTTGACAGTGTTTTAATGATTATGATGTACCCTTTTGGATAGCATTTCATTTACTCCCTGCATATCTAAATTTTTTGTCTTTTTTGCTCATCTGCCAGTGCTTTTGACCTTTGGCAAAATCCAAGATGATCGCTCTCAAGTAAATTCTTCCTTAATTTTTTCTTAGAAACTTTAGCTTTTCTATGAAACTGGCGCCCATCCCTGCCTTGCAACATAGTCTGTGCATTGTGGCTTGTTTCATTGAATTTCTCCTTCTCTCTCAATGCAGAGATCTTTGGTCCCTCTTTTAGGCATTATTATTCTGGAGTTACTTGTGAAAACTGGTATACAGGTGACCCTAATTTGTCTATATGTTCTCTAGCTTAGCTCCCTTTCAATGTCATTCAGTACACCTTTGAGGAATTGATGATGAAAGGGGTATGTTGTCTCTTGAACTTGAGGAAAAACTGTGTGAATACAAGGTATTTACATAGGCTACATATGAGTTGCTACTTCTGCCGCCAGTTAATACACATGTGTTTGTGTTTGATGGAGTAAATTATCGGTGTCCAGGTTTTCAACATTGCGCTTTCACCTTGGTGGATTAAATTTGGGTTAGTAACCTTTCTAGTCTGGGTTGATGTTGTTTGTGTGATATGTTTGTTGCCTAGTGTCAGCTTACCCTCTGTTTTCGCTTGGTCAGTAATCAGTATCCTTCTGGTTACATTTTTCCTTTACTGATTTTGCTATTGGTAGTTTCTCTTTGAATAACTTTTGGTTCCATGGCTATCTTCAGACGTCTATTGTTAGTTACTATGATCTTGTGAGTGCTATTTGTCGGTGTATTTGAATACCGCCTTTGAGTTTGGCAAGTTTTTGTTAGACAACCTTATTCTTCATGGCGATCTTCACTCGTTTATTTTTCTCCTTTGATGCACATGTAAGTGTTTGTGGGGTATTAGTTGATTGAACTCTTCTTTGAGCGTTTTCTTTTCCTTTTACCCAATTATTCAAGATGAGTTTTTCAGAACATATATGCGGATTTTATTTTCAGACTTTTTCTTTTTAGCTGTTCTCCAACTAGTTCAAAGTATTTCTTTGGTTCTGGCTACTCACTATGGTATGAATGATTACAATCTCATCCCTTCTATGTTGGCTACTGTTTTTGAAAATTTCTTGTTTCTGATCTCCTCATCTTTTGGCTCAACTTTCTCTGCTGTGTTTTCGTTTACTTGCCTTGCCTGAACACTACCTTCCTTTTTCCACTGTTTGTCTCTTGGCACAATGAAATTGCGATGTTTCCAGGTGACCTCTTTTCTTTCACCTTTGGTTGCATATTTTCTCGGTAACTCTTTCAGGAGTACCCCTTACATTGTTGGCCTCATTTTGTGCAGATTTTGCAGATCCTTGAAAAGGCTACTATGTTTGACAGCAAATGGACTAATTTCTATCTGTGTGCTGATGTATGTTTGTTACTCTCTTACTCGTGTTCTACCAATCTATGCCATTCTTAAAATGTTGTCAATTGGCATCATGGTCTGGTCATTTTTAAGACAATCCTTCTCAAGCTTTAATGGCTGCCAGGATGTTACTCCAATCATATATTCGCATGTCACTAGAGTTTTGTCCTAAATTGAACACATTCTTTCTTTGATAGATTATTACGAATATTATTACTTGTTGTTGTTGTATTATTACTTGAAATTTTGCAAGGAGCGGAACTGTAACTTTAGCTCCGCTTTCGTGTCTCCTAGGTGACTTGAAGGATATGATGATTAAAGAAGATGGTTCACACCAAGAGTATCCACTGTCGACCAGAGGTGACTATTTGCTCAGGGCGAGATTTGAACCCTTGACCTTGATTAAGGATGGACGAGTCATTACCACTTAATCACACTGCCTCGGTTTGGCCCAACAACTTTATTCTTAAAACCTATAACTTCACTAGGAAGGTTGTCATTGATGTCAGAATAAGAGGGATACTACATAAAGATTTCTTGAGCAAACAGATTGCAATTGAGCAGAATGTAGAACAATAAAGTAAAAGTAGATTGTATATACTGATAGAGTTTAGCTAGATTTTTTAGATTAATACTGTAAGAGTTTAACCGGTTCGAGCAAAAACATAGATTGATTCAAATTTGTTTGGTTGAAGCTGCCTTTTAATTTTGGGAGTTCCTTTGTACAGCAACTCCTATAATTGGGAAAGCTGTTACTAGAAGGCACTGTAAATCCGAAGTTGATTGCTCATGTAGATTTGTGCAAATGGTATTTATGGAAATGAAACTCTTAATCATTTAGAAAGGAGGGAGGGACACTAACAATGGAAGGACCATTTACTCAACACAAGTCTTAATACAATGAAGTCTTCCAAGACATGGTTAGAAGGACCATTCACTTACAATACTCAATGTCTCAATACCACTAGTTCATCGAGGAGGCCTAAAAGAACAATATGATGATTAGAAAGGTCAATTAACTACTACACACCAATTCAAGATCAGCACAAAAGACTACACACCAATACAAAGGTGCCTGAATATTTTGGTTTTACATCATTGTTAGCTTAAAGCTTGTACACAAATGCAATCAATGCATAGAGATCTTGATCAGTAGCTAAGAGCCATCCGACATAATTGGAGATCGGAAGCCCGTCAAAAGAATTTCTGAAGCCTGCAACACACAAACGAGTTCAATCTATGTCCAAGATTTGTTTTTAACAATGTGTGACATATTCAAGATGTGCAAGCTTACTTACTTCATGCCTTCCAGTAAACCTTGTCGAGACAGTAGCTCAGGGAAGATAGAAATAGACTCGGGAAATGAACACGTTATCATCTTCTCACAGTCATCATAGGTGAATACTCGTGTACGCACTTCTGTGCCCTGGTCTTCCTGTGAAAAAGACATTCAACCCCTTTACTGTGAAATCCAGGAAGTGAAAACATATGCAGGAAATGAAAGGAATCTCAAATCGGTATAAATTTAAAAAAAAAGAAAAGAAAAGCAGTTAATCAAATAGCCAAACCAAGCCCAATGAAAAGAAAGAATGAACATTAATTTTTTGTGCATGGGGGTTGTTCACAGACACTATTGACTCGTGCCTAGTCCCGACCTTATGCTTCCCTTGCCAATGGCGACCTCTAAGAATCCTTCACTGGTAGTATCTCTCTACATATAAGCATGGGTAAACGGGGGTTTTGGTGGATGTTTGGCTCGGAATTCTCCTCAACGGAACTTCCTCTCTCGGAATTATTATCTTTGTTTTTATTTCTTTGGGGGGGGGGGGGGGGCGGCGGCTGCATGTGTGGACATGGTGTTGACGGAGACGGAAAGGGTGATGCCATGGAGTTGGCTTGATGGGGATGTGTGTGTGTGTTGTTGATAAGGCATGTGATAGATGTTCACCAGGGAGACAAACAATTACATTAAAATGTGGTAAAGTTGTAATCAAGATAATAGAAGGCACTTGCAATGGGGTGCGATATGGTCAGAAGCAACATCCTCTCGTTGAATTTTAGTTTCATTTCCATTGAGTGTGTTAGATTTATCTCTAGATGAAATGTGTATGTGAGAGAGGTTCTATGTTTTATCCTTGGGTGTCTTTCCTATGCGTGCACGAGGGTTTGTTCTCTACTTCTCTAGTAGCTTGGAGCTTTAGCTCCTGAGGGTCTTGAGCCAAAGCTCTTTTCATATTTAATATAATTATTGGAAAGAAAGAAGAAACCAACATTCTCTTTTTGTGATTCCATGTTTAGTGGTTGTAGCATTATCATGGTTTACAACCTATATTGTCTCATAGGTTCCTTCTAGCCATAGTTCAATAGTAGTCCGAAATTTTATCCAATCCATAAAAAAAACCAAGTAGGCTATTAAGCTCTAGAAGAATCATTAAAATTTCAAATTTATCACATTGACAGCCAGTCTAACTATCATGTACATCTCCCAGTTCTCCATGCTCTGTCCAAAACCTTTCAGCAATGAGTAGCAACAAAACAAGATCTCAGGACAAGGCAATTCACACATTTTTTTGCTTCAATCCTTTTAATTTATACTGCCCTCTTTGTTCCTTTCATTGTCAATAAAACATCAATTATTACACAGTCAACAGAGTTTCATCCAATCATAATTGTAGTACCCTAACTGTAGGAATCTAACAACTCTTTGGGCATCCCAAGCAATGGAAGATCAACTAACACTAATCAAAGTTACCTTGTTTGACTGTCAAGGTTTTAGTCTGATTCCTCAACTCAAAACTCAATTAGTTGAATGTTGAATATGTGTCATATTGCAGAACTACTAGGGCAGCTTAGCATAAGTAATTAAGATAGTTGAATTATGATCAATGATTACCCTATGAAGCATACTCAGTATCAATGTTAATATCCTTAATCAAGAAGCTTTGAAATGCATCTCAGAAACACAGAAACAATAGTAATAATCAGCGTAACATAATTCGTTGTTTGAATGGTTTGAGGTAAGTTCATGGCTGTCTAAAAGATCTTATGCAAGTTACTTTATGAGCACAAATTGTGAAGAATGCATGAAATGGAGGTATTCGATAAATGCAGCTTTTATATGGCCCTTCATAAGTGTTGTGTGTATACTTTGAAGTGCTACACTTTATGTCAGGGGGACAATGAGACAATGCAGTAAAGAAAAAACAGAGAAGAATAAGGAGAAACCTCTAGGTCAGAAATGATTTGATTGAGTTACTTATATGCTTCCCTTGCCAATGGCGACCTCTAAGAATCCTTCAGTGGTAGTATCTCTCTACATATAAGCATGGGTAAACGGGGGTTTGGTGGATGTTTGGCTAGGAATTCTCCTCAACGGAACTTCCTCTCTCGGAATTATTATCTGTTTTTATTTCTTTGGGGGGGGGGGGGCGGCTGCATGTGTGGACATGGTGTTGACGGAGACGGAAAAGGCGATGCCAATGGAGTTGGCTTGATGGGGATGTGTGTGTGTGTGTTGTTGATAAGGCATGTGATAGATGTTCACCAGGGAGACAAACAATTACATTAAAATGTGGTAAAGTTGTAATCAAGATAATAGAAGGCACTTGCAATGGAAGCTTCTTCTAAGATTTTTAACGCATAGCGTTTTTGTTTTACCGTAATTCCTTCCTTGTCTTGACATATCTCCATTCTTAAATAGAAAGATAACTTGCCGAGCTCGCTCATCTCAAATTTGGATTCCATCTCTTTCTTGAACTCAATGATAACCTCCAAGCTCGATCCCGTAACAAATAAGTCATCAACATATAACTTGTGTAAGCCGGTGACGATGCATGATTGTTCTCAACCATTGTGCTACGGTTCGTCACTTAAAAATGGAGGAATTTGTGCGTACCGCTTTCATTATGAATCGGATGGTTCAATGTTTTCGGTTGATGAAATTGGATTTAACCGGGTTGAACCACAATCGCCTCCTAGGCCACTATTGCAAACCTTCCAAAATTGCTTTTTCTTTCTTCCTATAGATGATAATAGGATGTATTTTGTAGTGGGTGGGGTTGATAAACCATGTTTCAATACGGGTCGTCAACCGTCTATTGGTAGTTATATCAAAGTGGCTGCAAATGATGTATGTGTTGAGATTGAGAACAAGAATCATCAGAAGAAGAAAAGGAAGAAGGGTAAGCAAGTTGCAAAGGATGAGCAAGAGGGAGACATCAAAGAATTTAGGATTAGTCATTTGTGGAACACAATTTATCATGCTGGTCCCATGACTGATTTGAAGACTCACATTACTTCTGTGTTTGTTATGTAAGTATTGTTTTGCCTATTTCTTTCCTTTTTGTGTTTTTTATTTATCGTCCTTTTTCTCTTTGAAGCATATAGGATCATGAAGTTCTTGCATCTTCTTACCTATTTCAACTTTCCATTTTAGAGTGTTCAAAGTTTTTGCTATCTTAGCTTTTTGATATTGTATTTTATGATACTCATTTTAGTCCAACAGGGTTGAGCTAATTTATGATATTAGAGGTACCTGATCTTTCTTTTATGTTTGTGCAGGTAGACTACTATGTTAGATGTATTTGATCTCGGTAGCAAGAAGATGACACCTTGAGTTTTAGAGTTTTATTGAAGTTGTAAAGCTACTATTTATGTCGAGTGTTTATGTTAATTTAAGGTATTAATAGTTTGGAGGTAGATGGTTGCAGAATAGTTATGTGTCAGGCCATGATTGGCCTTTGTGTTAATTTATACTTCTGGAACACTTTCCGTGCTAGTTGGGTTATTAGCTTGTAATACTCTATTTTTATTGATTGCTAATCAATTAATCTAATCTATTTGGTAGTTAGTACTACTATGTCGTTTACCCATGTCCTGTTTTGCTATATCTGACGAGGTGTTATGAGGGCGTCTATGGAACAGCCTTTCTAGCAGCCCGAATCGTCAGGGTCAAGGCTATGCGTATTGTGTTCTACGAATTACTGGCTGCTAGACAACCATCATGTAGTAGAGGCTACTATTGAATCTGTAATTTCTTATGCTGGAACTCTTTGAGATGCCCAATCAGTTTTTATCAGCTGGAGAATGTTGCTTCTTTGCATCAATGGGTGTACTTAATGGGTTTAATGATTGTTCTATTTGATGTTGCACTGTCTAACTTTGTTTGGAATAGTGATTATTCAAAGTAGTGGTAACTATGACTTAGGATGTTAATTTCTTAAGGAAATCAATATATGCTTAGCTAACAAGTTTGGCAAAGATTGAAGTGTGAATACTTGGTTTCCAGCTTAATGAAAGCTAAGTGCACTGTACAAAATACAAATGGTATGTCAAGAATGGTAGGAATCACCCATGGAGGCAATCCATCACGTGTTCACTTCTGTTCTTGTCGGCGAAGATGCACAGAGTAGAGAGGGGAAGAAAGAAGAAAAGATATTGTGCATCATCATCAGGAATACAACACAAAACAATTTGGCATCTTGGCTACCAAGACTACCCATGCTGGAGTATGAATGAAGTGATCTGATGTTACATTTGCAGACTTGGATGCTTCAATAATACCCATATTGGTAATATTTTCAACTTCTCTGCTAATTTGTCCATTTACTATTGTTGATATGAGCTCTCTGTGCGATGGTTGGCTGGATTGTTTTTCTTTGTTACAGGGTTTGTTTTTGTACCTTGGTGTTTCTGTTATATTGATTGCGACCCAGCCTTTGCATTCCAACTTCATTCATCATAATTGTCCCACATTTTCCTATAGAGATTGCACTCCTTTCGCTCAATCCCATCCTTTCACAGTCACTAGCTTAGAGTTAGGCCTCCTAAATTCTAATGGAGTTGACAGTGTTTTAATGATTATGATGTACCCTTTTGGATAGCATTTCATTTACTCCCTGCATATCTAAATTTTTTGTCTTTTTTGCTCATCTGCCAGTGCTTTTGACCTTTGGCAAAATCCAAGATGATCGCTCTCAAGTAAATTCTTCCTTAATTTTTTCTTAGAAACTTTAGCTTTTCTATGAAACTGGCGCCCATCCCTGCCTTGCAACATAGTCTGTGCATTGTGGCTTGTTTCATTGAATTTCTCCTTCTCTCTCAATGCAGAGATCTTTGGTCCCTCTTTTAGGCATTATTATTCTGGAGTTACTTGTGAAAACTGGTATACAGGTGACCCTAATTTGTCTATATGTTCTCTAGCTTAGCTCCCTTTCAATGTCATTCAGTACACCTTTGAGGAATTGATGATGAAAGGGGTATGTTGTCTCTTGAACTTGAGGAAAAACTGTGTGAATACAAGGTATTTACATAGGCTACATATGAGTTGCTACTTCTGCCGCCAGTTAATACACATGTGTTTGTGTTTGATGGAGTAAATTATCGGTGTCCAGGTTTTCAACATTGCGCTTTCACCTTGGTGGATTAAATTTGGGTTAGTAACCTTTCTAGTCTGGGTTGATGTTGTTTGTGTGATATGTTTGTTGCCTAGTGTCAGCTTACCCTCTGTTTTCGCTTGGTCAGTAATCAGTATCCTTCTGGTTACATTTTTCCTTTACTGATTTTGCTATTGGTAGTTTCTCTTTGAATAACTTTTGGTTCCATGGCTATCTTCAGACGTCTATTGTTAGTTACTATGATCTTGTGAGTGCTATTTGTCGGTGTATTTGAATACCGCCTTTGAGTTTGGCAAGTTTTTGTTAGACAACCTTATTCTTCATGGCGATCTTCACTCGTTTATTTTTCTCCTTTGATGCACATGTAAGTGTTTGTGGGGTATTAGTTGATTGAACTCTTCTTTGAGCGTTTTCTTTTCCTTTTACCCAATTATTCAAGATGAGTTTTTCAGAACATATATGCGGATTTTATTTTCAGACTTTTTCTTTTTAGCTGTTCTCCAACTAGTTCAAAGTATTTCTTTGGTTCTGGCTACTCACTATGGTATGAATGATTACAATCTCATCCCTTCTATGTTGGCTACTGTTTTTGAAAATTTCTTGTTTCTGATCTCCTCATCTTTTGGCTCAACTTTCTCTGCTGTGTTTTCGTTTACTTGCCTTGCCTGAACACTACCTTCCTTTTTCCACTGTTTGTCTCTTGGCACAATGAAATTGCGATGTTTCCAGGTGACCTCTTTTCTTTCACCTTTGGTTGCATATTTTCTCGGTAACTCTTTCAGGAGTACCCCTTACATTGTTGGCCTCATTTTGTGCAGATTTTGCAGATCCTTGAAAAGGCTACTATGTTTGACAGCAAATGGACTAATTTCTATCTGTGTGCTGATGTATGTTTGTTACTCTCTTACTCGTGTTCTACCAATCTATGCCATTCTTAAAATGTTGTCAATTGGCATCATGGTCTGGTCATTTTTAAGACAATCCTTCTCAAGCTTTAATGGCTGCCAGGATGTTACTCCAATCATATATTCGCATGTCACTAGAGTTTTGTCCTAAATTGAACACATTCTTTCTTTGATAGATTATTACGAATATTATTACTTGTTGTTGTTGTATTATTACTTGAAATTTTGCAAGGAGCGGAACTGTAACTTTAGCTCCGCTTTCGTGTCTCCTAGGTGACTTGAAGGATATGATGATTAAAGAAGATGGTTCACACCAAGAGTATCCACTGTCGACCAGAGGTGACTATTTGCTCAGGGCGAGATTTGAACCCTTGACCTTGATTAAGGATGGACGAGTCATTACCACTTAATCACACTGCCTCGGTTTGGCCCAACAACTTTATTCTTAAAACCTATAACTTCACTAGGAAGGTTGTCATTGATGTCAGAATAAGAGGGATACTACATAAAGATTTCTTGAGCAAACAGATTGCAATTGAGCAGAATGTAGAACAATAAAGTAAAAGTAGATTGTATATACTGATAGAGTTTAGCTAGATTTTTTAGATTAATACTGTAAGAGTTTAACCGGTTCGAGCAAAAACATAGATTGATTCAAATTTGTTTGGTTGAAGCTGCCTTTTAATTTTGGGAGTTCCTTTGTACAGCAACTCCTATAATTGGGAAAGCTGTTACTAGAAGGCACTGTAAATCCGAAGTTGATTGCTCATGTAGATTTGTGCAAATGGTATTTATGGAAATGAAACTCTTAATCATTTAGAAAGGAGGGAGGGACACTAACAATGGAAGGACCATTTACTCAACACAAGTCTTAATACAATGAAGTCTTCCAAGACATGGTTAGAAGGACCATTCACTTACAATACTCAATGTCTCAATACCACTAGTTCATCGAGGAGGCCTAAAAGAACAATATGATGATTAGAAAGGTCAATTAACTACTACACACCAATTCAAGATCAGCACAAAAGACTACACACCAATACAAAGGTGCCTGAATATTTTGGTTTTACATCATTGTTAGCTTAAAGCTTGTACACAAATGCAATCAATGCATAGAGATCTTGATCAGTAGCTAAGAGCCATCCGACATAATTGGAGATCGGAAGCCCGTCAAAAGAATTTCTGAAGCCTGCAACACACAAACGAGTTCAATCTATGTCCAAGATTTGTTTTTAACAATGTGTGACATATTCAAGATGTGCAAGCTTACTTACTTCATGCCTTCCAGTAAACCTTGTCGAGACAGTAGCTCAGGGAAGATAGAAATAGACTCGGGAAATGAACACGTTATCATCTTCTCACAGTCATCATAGGTGAATACTCGTGTACGCACTTCTGTGCCCTGGTCTTCCTGTGAAAAAGACATTCAACCCCTTTACTGTGAAATCCAGGAAGTGAAAACATATGCAGGAAATGAAAGGAATCTCAAATCGGTATAAATTTAAAAAAAAAGAAAAGAAAAGCAGTTAATCAAATAGCCAAACCAAGCCCAATGAAAAGAAAGAATGAACATTAATTTTTTGTGCATGGGGGTTGTTCACAGACACTATTGACTCGTGCCTAGTCCCGACCTTATGCTTCCCTTGCCAATGGCGACCTCTAAGAATCCTTCACTGGTAGTATCTCTCTACATATAAGCATGGGTAAACGGGGGTTTTGGTGGATGTTTGGCTCGGAATTCTCCTCAACGGAACTTCCTCTCTCGGAATTATTATCTTTGTTTTTATTTCTTTGGGGGGGGGGGGGGGCGGCGGCTGCATGTGTGGACATGGTGTTGACGGAGACGGAAAGGGTGATGCCATGGAGTTGGCTTGATGGGGATGTGTGTGTGTGTTGTTGATAAGGCATGTGATAGATGTTCACCAGGGAGACAAACAATTACATTAAAATGTGGTAAAGTTGTAATCAAGATAATAGAAGGCACTTGCAATGGAAGCTTCTTCTAAGATTTTTAACGCATAGCGTTTTTGTTTTACCGTAATTCCTTCCTTGTCTTGACATATCTCCATTCTTAAATAGAAAGATAACTTGCCGAGCTCGCTCATCTCAAATTTGGATTCCATCTCTTTCTTGAACTCAATGATAACCTCCAAGCTCGATCCCGTAACAAATAAGTCATCAACATATAACTTGTGTAAGCCGGTGACGATGCATGATTGTTCTCAACCATTGTGCTACGGTTCGTCACTTAAAAATGGAGGAATTTGTGCGTACCGCTTTCATTATGAATCGGATGGTTCAATGTTTTCGGTTGATGAAATTGGATTTAACCGGGTTGAACCACAATCGCCTCCTAGGCCACTATTGCAAACCTTCCAAAATTGCTTTTTCTTTCTTCCTATAGATGATAATAGGATGTATTTTGTAGTGGGTGGGGTTGATAAACCATGTTTCAATACGGGTCGTCAACCGTCTATTGGTAGTTATATCAAAGTGGCTGCAAATGATGTATGTGTTGAGATTGAGAACAAGAATCATCAGAAGAAGAAAAGGAAGAAGGGTAAGCAAGTTGCAAAGGATGAGCAAGAGGGAGACATCAAAGAATTTAGGATTAGTCATTTGTGGAACACAATTTATCATGCTGGTCCCATGACTGATTTGAAGACTCACATTACTTCTGTGTTTGTTATGTAAGTATTGTTTTGCCTATTTCTTTCCTTTTTGTGTTTTTTATTTATCGTCCTTTTTCTCTTTGAAGCATATAGGATCATGAAGTTCTTGCATCTTCTTACCTATTTCAACTTTCCATTTTAGAGTGTTCAAAGTTTTTGCTATCTTAGCTTTTTGATATTGTATTTTATGATACTCATTTTAGTCCAACAGGGTTGAGCTAATTTATGATATTAGAGGTACCTGATCTTTCTTTTATGTTTGTGCAGGTAGACTACTATGTTAGATGTATTTGATCTCGGTAGCAAGAAGATGACACCTTGAGTTTTAGAGTTTTATTGAAGTTGTAAAGCTACTATTTATGTCGAGTGTTTATGTTAATTTAAGGTATTAATAGTTTGGAGGTAGATGGTTGCAGAATAGTTATGTGTCAGGCCATGATTGGCCTTTGTGTTAATTTATACTTCTGGAACACTTTCCGTGCTAGTTGGGTTATTAGCTTGTAATACTCTATTTTTATTGATTGCTAATCAATTAATCTAATCTATTTGGTAGTTAGTACTACTGTCGTTTACCCATGTCCTGTTTTGCTATATCTGACGAGGTGTTATGAGGGCGTCTATGGAACAGCCTTTCTAGCAGCCCGAATCGTCAGGGTCAAGGCTATGCGTATTGTGTTCTACGAATTACTGGCTGCTAGACAACCATCATGTAGTAGAGGCTACTATTGAATCTGTAATTTCTTATGCTGGAACTCTTTGAGATGCCCAATCAGTTTTTATCAGCTGGAGAATGTTGCTTCTTTGCATCAATGGGTGTACTTAATGGGTTTAATGATTGTTCTATTTGATGTTGCACTGTCTAACTTTGTTTGGAATAGTGATTATTCAAAGTAGTGGTAACTATGACTTAGGATGTTAATTTCTTAAGGAAATCAATATATGCTTAGCTAACAAGTTTGGCAAAGATTGAAGTGTGAATACTTGGTTTCCAGCTTAATGAAAGCTAAGTGCACTGTACAAAATACAAATGGTATGTCAAGAATGGTAGGAATCACCCATGGAGGCAATCCATCACGTGTTCACTTCTGTTCTTGTCGGCGAAGATGCACAGAGTAGAGAGGGGAAGAAAGAAGAAAAGATATTGTGCATCATCATCAGGAATACAACACAAAACAATTTGGCATCTTGGCTACCAAGACTACCCATGCTGGAGTATGAATGAAGTGATCTGATGTTACATTTGCAGACTTGGATGCTTCAATAATACCCATATTGGTAATATTTTCAACTTCTCTGCTAATTTGTCCATTTACTATTGTTGATATGAGCTCTCTGTGCGATGGTTGGCTGGATTGTTTTTCTTTGTTACAGGGTTTGTTTTTGTACCTTGGTGTTTCTGTTATATTGATTGCGACCCAGCCTTTGCATTCCAACTTCATTCATCATAATTGTCCCACATTTTCCTTTAGAGATTGCACTCCTTTCGCTCAATCCCATCCTTTCACAGTCACTAGCTTAGAGTTAGGCCTCCTAAATTCTAATGGAGTTGACAGTGTTTTAATGATTATGATGTACCCTTTTGGATAGCATTTCATTTACTCCCTGCATATCTAATCATAAAAAAAATATAACAATCATGAAATATTGAGATTTTTGTAAGAAATATCCTGATCATGCAATTAAATAAAGTTCATATTATAATAACAAGTATCTTAGATCAAATTTGTTAGAGTAAGGCACACTATTATTTAACATCTTAACTCCTAACAAAAATATCATAATTGCCAATATATAAAATAAAGTTTTTTTTTTAAGGTTTTCTAGGGTTTTTGTTAGGCTATATATAAAAGGTTAGTAGTAACACTTACTTGGTATATTTAATAGAATGAAAATATATAGGAAATTAGTACAAAATTTTCAATTATTGTCACAATATCAATTAAATAATTGTGATATTGAAATTTTATAGTTTACTAATAATTTTTTATTTTTGAAACAATGTTTTTAGTTTGGTAAATTTTGAAATATTATATTTGACTGTTCAATTATAACATTAACATTCAATTCAAGTTGCAAAAATTAGGTATCTTTGTCCTCAACTAAATCCTTTTATCCTCTAAACTTAAAATCAAACTCTAAAGTCTAAAGTCTTGACAATATGTTCTCTCAATTGATCAACATACGTGTACTTCATACATTTGATTCAATCTTGGTAGCAAAATGAGGTCTAAGATTTAGATTTAAAAATAAATTTATTAAGCAAATTTGAATGATTTTCTATGTGAATACTTTATTAGAAATATAATGGTCCTTAGTATTCTTATGTTGTCGGTTATGAACGATGGATCTTTTATACTAATCCATAGATGTAGTTGGCAAATCTAATCAATTTAGTAAAGTAAACTTTGGTAGCAAATTTAGTGCGTTTAGTTGCTTTGCTTTGTTGGGTATCAATGATATTTACACATTGAATTAGTTTTCTCAAAGTATCTCAAGACTTTGGTAGCAAAATTGGTGATTCAGTAGTTTTACTTCCATAATATTCATTCGTAATTCTAACTATCAATTTTGTTTGCAATCTCGCCGGGAAAAATGGTGTATTGTTGAAATTTGTTTTTCAACTAATTTTGTGTTGTATCAATAGAATTTTATTTTTCAAACACTTTGTAGTGTCTGGCCGGAAAGACGTTGGGTCGGGTATTAAAGGGATCGATTTCTCATCTTTCATGTTTGCGTTGTGTAATCAGAAAATTTGTCAAACGGAAAAGTTATCGCTGGTTGGGTAGTACGTACGTCCTTCATTCATGGTGATTGGTGGTTAGATGGATGGGGTTTTTATTTTTATTTTTAGTTAATATGTGATTAGATGTTGTTACCAATGCATGGGGAATGAGAGAGTAATTAATAAAACATTATTTTCTGTTTGAAATTTAAAAATTGAAATTCAATCCTAAGTTCAAATTTGAGTTTAAAAAAATTCTACTATTATATTTAGGGGGTTGCTATACGTAAATCGCAAATTACTAAACGTAAATCCTCACTTCCCACAATACGCCTAAGTAATTTTCAGCCCTTTCTCTCTCTTCCTTCCTTTTCTCTCAACCAATTTTCACTCCCTCTCTGTCATTCATCTATTGAATTAATATTATTTTAGAAAAGTACTGATAACTCTGACAATTTCATATAAAAAGTGTCTGTAAGTAATATCTATTGTGATGGACTTACAAGTATGATCAACTATAATACTTAGTTCTGCCTCCAGGATATTACTTACAAGTATGAACACATGATTGTAAGTAATATCTATTGTGATAGGCAGAACTCTTACAAGTATGCTGGTTTTTTTAGTTGATTCTATTTCGTGTGGTTGGGTCTCCCAAGGTAGCCGCCAGAGCAACTTCAGCAATACCAGGTTCTATGGAGGTTGTAACTTCTGTTCTGCCTTCTATCAGTACTGAGCAGCGATGTTCTAGTGATAATGACGTCGTTATAGAGGAGGTTGCCGAGAACATTGGTGGCGTTGAGGATTCTCATGCCTTACAAAATGGGCCCGATGTCGCTTCTCCAGACAAAGTGCCTTTCTGCTTTTCAGCCCCTTTCAAGTCTAAGCCAAGGTGACACCGTCCAACGACCACCAGCACCACATCAGCCCCATACCCTCGCCCCCTCCCCGTCGTCCGACGACCACAAGCCTGCCGCCCACAAACCCGGAAATCTCATCTCTCTATCTCTCCACCACAAAACCACCAACCACCCTCTCTCAGGCAGCGCCCCCAACCACCACGGTTGCCGCCAGCAACCACCATGGTCGCCTCCCCAGCCCAACCACAACCCATGAACCCTAATTAATTATTTTAAATTTTTAATTCTAATTCTAATTCTAATGTGTATATGAATATCATCATTAAATTTGTCCAAATTGTTGTTTTCACCAAAGGAATCATCCATATTATTGTAGTTTTGGTTTCATTACGATGATTTGAGGGGATGATAATAGGGAGTATTGAGGGGGGGGGGGGAAATTAAGAAGGAAGGTGCTTTACAAATGCAAAGGGTATTTTGGAGAGTATTGGGGAAAAAAGATTTACGTTAAGTAAAATGGGATTTACGTTAAGCAATTCCGTATATTTATTGCACAAGTGAGGTAAAGGAATATTCTACCAATCTTGACACATGTAGTTGCAATAACATTTAGGCTCAGTTTGATTCAACTTAATTTCACTCAAATTAAGTTCAGTTCAGGTCCAATAAGTTCAGTTCAGGGCCAATAAATTCAGTTCAGTTCAGGGCCAATAAGTTCAGCTCTGTTCAGTTCAGTTCATTTCAATTCAGTTATTATTATTATTATTATTATTATTATTATTATCTTGTAAAAAATTACTATTTATCTTGTAGATATATGACATTACCTTTGAAAATAGTAAATTAAATAATAAAAGTAAATATAGTAATAAAAATAAAGTAAAAGTAGATAATAATAATAATAATAATAATAATAATAATAATAATAATAATAATAATAATAATAATAATAATAATAATAATAATAATAATAATAATAATAATAATAATAATAATAATAATAATAATAATAATAATAATAATAATAATAATAATAATAATAATAATAATAATAATAATAATAATAATAATAATAATAATAATAATAATAATAATAATAATAATAATAATAATAATAATAATAATAATAATAATAATAATAATAATAATAATAATAATAATAATAATAATAATAATAATAATAATAATAATAATAATAATAATAATAATAATAATAATAATAATAATAATAATAATAATAATAATAATAATAATAATAATAATAATAATAATAATAATAATAATAATAATAATAATAATAATAATAATAATAATAATAATAATAATAATAATAATAATAATAATAATAATAATAATAATAATAATAATAATAATAATAATAATAATAATAATAATAATAATAATAATAATAATAATAATAATAATAATAATAATAATAATAATAATAATAATAATAATAATAATAATAATAATAATAATAATAATAATAATAATAATAATAATAATAATAGTAGTTTCAGAAAGTCCCTTGGCGAAGGCTAACTTGTGGTAATCCTGCCTCAATCGTGCCTCCCCGCGAGCTAACTTCATCACGTGGTTGGCTTTGCATCAGAGGGTCAGAACTAAAGACAAGTTGATAGAATGGGGGTTTCTAGTGGATCCTATATGTCCCCTTTGTGAAGAGGTAAATGAAAGTTTTCATCACCTATTCTTTGAGTGTAGATTTTTCAAATCTGTATGGGAACAGATACAACAGTGGCTCAATATCCCTAGGCAAAGCTTGATATGGGAGCATGAGATTAATTGGTTGCTTGTTCGCTGTAAAGGGAAAACTGCTCGGGCTGCTGGTTTGAAGGCATGCTTTGCAGAAACAATATACCATTTATGTTAAGGAGTGAGAGAAATACCAGGTGTTTTCAACAAAGGAAGGAGACAGAGGAATCTTTAGTTCATAAAATACAGAGTGTTGTCTGTACTCGAGCTCATACACAGAAGAAACTAGCTAAACTGTTGAGCTATTTTTGATTTTTCTTGTTCTAGCTGTTTTATTTTCATCACTTGCTAGCCAAGACATGTTGTCTTGAGGCTGCTAAGATGATTGAGTTTCCTATTTTCTTGGGGTCACTTGTACCTTAACTGTTATATCTCTTGATGATTAATAAAATTTTAATTACCAAAATAATAATAATAATAATAATAATAATAATAATAATAATAATAATAATAATAATAATAATAAGTTCTGTTCAGTTCTGTTCAGTTCTGGAGCATTAAGTTCAGTTCAGTTCAGTTCAGTTCAGGAGAATTAAGTTCAGTTCAGGGCCAATAAGTTCAGTTCAGTTCAGTATGTTCAGTTACGTGAAATTCAGTTGAATCAAACAGAACCTTAGGCTCTGTTTGATTCACCTTAATTTTACTTAAATTCAGTTAAGTTCAGTTTATGTGTAACTTTATTACTCATTTAACTTTTTATACCGAAATAATTTCATGATGAAAATTATGTCATCGGAAAGATCTCAAAGCATACTTTCAAATGAGTCCAATATTGTTATGTTTGGACGAATTTTAAATGGTTAATGATCAAGTTCAAAAAATCAATTAAGTTCAGTTCAGATCACGGTGTCATCTTGACTCATAAAGTATCTCCTAAATCGGCTTTCAAATGCTTCGCTCATAGAGTGCTATATTATTCCGTACTTGCTTTATACCTCCAATCTCTGCCTATCAGGGTAACATTGCTTATATCTGAATTTACCATATTCTTGATCCCAAGTCCCGATCTGCCTATTAACATACCTCTCTAGTCAGGAGTAAGTAACAGGGAGGTTAACGGGGCCTCCCTAGTCCCTATTAACATACCTCAATTGCTAAATCCTGATACTCAGGACATTTTTTCTCACTTCATTTTCACTTACAGTCTCCAATGTTCTTCTAGATTTTACGACAATACTTTGCTTACAGTCAAAGTTTCTCCAGCTTTGAGGTCGTAATTAATTTCACTAGATCACTTTAGAAAAAGAAGTAAACACTCCTTACACTAACCCGTAATTCAGTAATACATAAAGTTTACTATTAGTTCACACTGAAATGAAACAGAAAAACACCAATAAACAACTAACACTATACCCTTTTTCTTCGGAACAATTTACTTGAACTTACATTAGTATTGTTCACATAAACAACATACTGCTACAAGAAATATCTGTGATCCTTGCAAATTGAAAATGAAACCCACTGAGGTGACGTTGAAATTAAACAAAAAAAGTGTTTTTTTCTTCTAATCGTCAAAGAGGATGGTGTAAGTGAATGACAACCGACCGATACACCTCCCGCTATGTCTATGTTTGGGCTCTCGTGTTCAAGTGTTAAAAACGTACAAACAACTAGCAATTTACCCTTCTTTTTCAGAACATTACTTGGAACTTACATTAGTATGGGTATAAGGAAAATTTTCATCGACGCATACTAAGGTTTATGGAGTGAAAGAAACACCAGGTGTTTTCAACAAAGGAAGGAGACAGAGGAATCTTTAGTTCATAAAATACAGAGTGTTGTCTGTACTCGAGCTCATACATAGAAGACACTAGCTAAACTGTTGAGCTATTTTTGATTTTTCCTGTTCTAGCTGTTTTATTTTCATCACTTGCTAGCCAAGACATGTTGTCTTGAGGCTGCTAAGATGATTGAGTTTTCTATTTTCTTGGGGTCACTTGTACCTTAACTGTTATATCTCTTGATGATTAATAAAATTTTAATTACCAAAATAGTAATAATAATAATAATAATAATAATAATAATAATAATAATAAGTTCTGTTCAGTTCAGGAGCATTAAGTTCAGTTCAGTTCGGTTCAGGAGAATTAAGTTCACAGTTTAGTTTAGGGCCAATAAGTTCAGTTCAGTTCAGTATGTTCAGTTACGTGAAATTTCAGTTGAATCAAACGGAACCTTAGGCTTTGTTTGATTCACCTTAATTTTACTTAAATTCAGTTCAGTCCAGTTCAGTTCATGTGTAACTTTATTACTCATTTAACTTTGGGTGTTACTAAATACCGCCCCTAAATTACTACCTACCGCCCCCCCAAATTCCAATTTTGCCCTTTTTTAAAATTTCACTCATCCTCTCCCTCTCTAACTCTCACACCAATTCTCCCTCTCTACCACCCACTCTCATACCCAATCTTCATCAACATTCACTCAAGCAACGGCCGCGGATGTCTGCCGGCGAACCGTCGACGGTGGCGGAGGTAAATTTTTTTTTTGCGCATTTTTTTTGCACAGTCGTCTGCGATTTCAGACTCACCCATGGGTGAGTCGTCTGCGATTTCAGACCCACCCATGGGTGAGTCGTCTGCGATTTCAGACCCACCCATGGGTGAGTCGTCTGCGATTTCAAACTCACCCATGGGTGAGTCGTCTGCGATTTCCGACTCACCCTTGGGTGAGTCGTCTGCGATTTCAGACTCACCCTTGGGTGAGTCGAGATCGACAGACGACTGACCCTTGGGTGAGTCGAAAATCGCGGACGACTCACCCATGGGTGAGTCGGAAATTTCAGACGACTGTGCAAAAAAAATATTATTATTATTATTTATTATTATTATTATTATTTATTGTTATTATTATTATTATTATTATTATTATTATTATTATTATTATTTATTGTTATTATTATTAATATTATTATTATTATTATTATTATTATTATTATTATTATTATTATTATTATTATTACTGATTATTGTTTAATTACTTAAAAATGTGAAATGATAGAGGGGAGGAGCCGGTAAATCGGTGCCGAGCTAGTTCACTAAATAACCTAGGCACCGATTTACCGGCTCCTCCCCTCTATCATTTCATATTTTTAATTAATTAAACAATAATCAGTAATAATAATAATAATATTATTAATAATAATAAAAATAAATAATAATAATAATAATAATAACAATAAATAATAATAATAATAATAATAATAATAATAATAATAATAATAAATAATAATAATAATAATATTTTTTTGGTTCACTTCAAGAATTTGTGCACGTCCACTCCAGGGTATCCACCATACAATCGATCACAGTAACTATTTATCCGGAGTGTAAAATAAAATTTAAAATTATTATATTTCAAAAGTTAGTTTGAACGTCAACTACTAGTCCTCCTATTTAGCTGGATTAGTTTCTTTGACTTGAGATTTGTTTGTTAGTATTTACATGCCAGTAACAAGATTTCTACCTTTCATATGTGTTAAACATGTCTTTACCGTTTGCACCATTATTGTGTTTCTTAGCATTCATCATAAACTGCTTGGCTTCACCATGGAGTTGGATCAAGCATAGACAACTCACAATTAGTAATAATATTAAGTAAAAAAATGTAAGTTTTATGTTCTATGTGACGACTCGATGGTTCTATTTTCTGATTAAGCTGAGATGCTTGCTTCAATGTTGTGTTTAACTTCAACTGAAATTTATCTTTTTTTTTCATTTCTTAAACTTTTGATTTTCGAGGACGAAGGACCAACCAAAGAAGCATCCTGTAACTATAGATTAAACAGATACAGGAAGCTCAATTGTTTTCAGCAGGTAAGATATCATTGTCAGAACATAAAATGTTCAGAGTTTCTTTTGCAATCACATTTACAACTTGAAGAGAAATTTGTTACTTCAAGATGGAGCCAGACAAGATCATACAAAAAGCTTAAAAGAGCTAACAATATAGAATATGAAACAAATTTATAGTGTAAAAACAGAACAATATGGTAACAAATAGTCAGTGAAGAATGTGCAGAATCAAAAAGTAATCCACTTAAATATTTGCAGAACAAGAATAGTTGGATCCAAAAATTCCCCTTTGGGATTAATAGGGGTGAGGAAACATTAGCTTCATTGGCTACACTTTTATTGGAAGTTAGGGATTGATTTTACCCTGAAAATCTACATTAGAAGATTCAGTCAGTTTGATACCACAGAGCAACAGGATGGAAGTCACAGAGAATCGAGCAAAAAAAAAGTCACTGAGAGAATCAAGGGCACTCAGGCAGTCGAATGGTATCTGTGGATCTCGGGTCAAACGGAAACAACCTCTCTACGAGACTCTAACGGGGGTAAAACTGTGTGCAACCGACCTCTACCCCTACCCTGCCTTGATGTTCAGTAGCTGCTGCAGCACTTCATTTAGTTGAAATGAGCTTAGTAGTTCAGTAATTTTCATCTTTTCCTGGGCTGCCATCTTTAAAAATTAATTTACAGTAATATATGATTCTAGCACTTTGCCAAGAACTATGCATAATATAGCACAAGAGTTTGAGAACATCGAATGTTATTTAGATGTATATTTGCATACATCTTCCATACAAAAGTACATAATTACACTCATACTGATCATTAGTCGGAGATAGCTAGCTGCCTAGCTCTACCCATACAAAACAAAATGCAATTTTCATAGACGGGCTCTTCAACTGCTTATCATCACCATTCCTGAAACCATAGGCTTGAAAAGCTCGGCACCGATTTACCGGCTCCTCCCCTCTATCATTTCACATTTTTAATTAATTAAACAATAATCAGTAATAATAATAATAATAATAATAATAATATTAATAATAATAACAATAAATAATAATAATAATAATAATAACAATAAATAATAATAATAATAATAATAATAATAATAAATAATAATAATAATATTTTTTTTGCACAGTCGTCTGAAATTTCCGACTCACCCATGGGTGAGTCGTCTGCGATTTCCGACTCACCCAAGGGTCAGTCGTCTGTCGATCTCGACTCACCCAAGGGTGAGTCTGAAATCGCAGACGACTCACCCAAGGGTGAGTCGGAAATCGCAGACGACTCACCCATGGGTGAGTCTGAAATCGCAGACGACTCACCCATGGGTGAGTCTGAAATCGCAGACGACTGTGCAAAAAAAATGCGCAAAAAAAAAAATTTACCTCCGCCACCGTCGACGGTTCACCGGCAGACATCCGCGGCCGTTGCTTGAGTGAATGTTGATGAAGATTGGGTATGAGAGTGGATGGTAGAGAGGGAGAATTGGTGTGAGAGTTAGAGAGGGAGAGGATGAGTGAAAACTTAAAAAAGGGCAAAATTGGAATTTGGAGGGCGGTAGGTAGTAATTTGGGGCGGTATTTAGCAATTCACTTTCCTTAAAAGAAAAAAAACGATTTTCTTAATTGATTACCCAAAAAAAAAAAAAACGATTTTCTTAATTATTGTGAAAAACCTTAAACGCCCAACTCTCAAAAATTGGAATTCTTACCGTCAGCAAACCCCTCATTCTCCTCCCTAGTCATCTTGCCCTTTTCAAGTCACTATCCTGAATTCTCTCTCTACTCACTCCTTTGCGAACTGTCAACAGTTGATTTTCTCCCTTTTTCTCTCTCATCAATAAACAGTCAAATTCTGCCGCTAAATCCTCTTTGCTTTGATGCTCTGAGTAATGGCGTCAGCTCTTTTCTCCAGAATTGCGTTTACTAACCGCTTGCTTCATTCTTCTCGTTCTCTCTTCCTCAATAAACCTCCATTGTCATCGCGTTTCTTCCATGTAAGCTCTTCTTTCAATTCTTAATTTCTATTTCCCTGGCAATTTCTATAGTTCTATAAACATGTCATTTACCAATCTATAAATTATCTTTTTTTTGGGAAATTTTGATCATATTTGAGAGGGGGTGATGAATTTGATTAGTCACTTTCAATCAATTATTGTGGTGTCTTATTGGCTTAATTGTTTCAGTCAAGTTGGGACCATATTCTGATATGATTATGTGCGCTAGGTTATTAGTTGATGCTGCTGAAACTTTTATTTTGTATTGTGAAAAGTAATAATTTTGCATTCAAAGTTGTGAAATTTACTGCATTTTGGTGTGATATGCTTGAATAGTCGCATTTTTTCTGTTCTGGGTTTTGCTAGTTTTGATCAGTGATTATGTGAGCTAGGTTTTTAGTTGATGTAGTTAAGGACTTTTATTCTGCTTTGTGAAAAGACATAATTTTTCATTCAAAGTTGTGCTTCACTGCATTTTGGTGTGATATGGTTGAATAGTCACATTTTTGTTGATCTGGGTGTTTCTAGTTTTGACCAAGTTTGTTGTAATTTGAACATAAAAGCTCTTTCTCTTGCAGACAAGACCTTCTCATTCAGGGGCTGGTGGATTGAGTCGATCCAATTTAGTGTCGGGAACTCGTTTCGTTTGTTGCGTAGTCTCTTCCACCAACGTTGGAGTGAAGTCCTATTGTACGCAGGCCATGTCTACGAGTGAACCTGTCGTTTCAGCTGAATGGCTTCATGCTAACCTAAGGCAGCCAGACATAAAGGTATTGAACCTCAGCTGATGTCTGTTTGAAGAATTTGGAGTAGTTATATCATGTCAAACAGTGGTAGAATGACTTCCTGTTTCTCGTGTGTGTACTGTGAAGTCTTTGAATGATGTTATGTGCTCGTACACTGTGAATCACTCTTGAGAAAAGTGAGGCGGTTGTAGAGTTATATTGTTCATTGGGTCTAATGTGCAATCTTGTTGGAGAAACTGCTGAAATGTGATAAGTTGGCAATCAGAAACTTCAATACCAGTGTCTTTCTATCTTGGCCTTAGCTTATTGGTTTTGCATTTAAAGTGCTGATAGGATTGGCTTTCAGTTTATACACGTACCGATTGAATGTTGTTTGTGAGGTTGGGTACTGTATTGTACATTTTGGATGTAACAAGCTTATTTCAGTAACCTTTCTCTACATATTGGTATATGTGCCCATTGTATTAATGGACTATGAAGCCTTGTCAGTTCCTGCGTTAGCCGATACACTAATGTTGAGCTGGTCACTATTTGGATATCAGACTATAGTGTTAATATTCATGAGATCAATGAATATAGAATTTTTTGCTTTAGAAAAATAGCACACACTCAAAAGGAAAAAATAGACCGGGGGGGGGGGATCTGAGGTAAAGAAAAGAATAAGAGTTTGTCGACAAGAAGCTGGAAGCTGGTTTGGAGTATCAGCTATGTGCATCCAATGTTATTGATGTCTATTTTAGGAACTGGTATTTTGTGGTTCCAATTTGAGTCTTGAGATGACGACTCAAATGACTTCAGATACTGTGGATATCATGATTTGCAAAGAGCTTTAATTCTTTTCCTTACTGGAAGCCCCTGAGGCTTGATATGAAACATGTGACAAATCTGGCATGTTTCCTCAACTCTGTAGATTAAAAAATTGGATGCTAGAAGATCAAAAAAAAAAAAATGATGCTAGTGATGTTTCAGACTTGCAACATAGGAGGAGATGTCGTTAGCTTTCAGTTGAAGTAAAATCGAAGAGGAAATATTTCGATGTTGTAGTCATGGCTTTCCGCTGAAGAAACTGATCTCAGTGACTGAATATTTTGATGTATTAATATTTCTGGAGGACAATTTTATTGTTCGTGGTGATACTATTCCACAATGTCGTTTGTCATTTTGCGTTAGAAGTATACATTTTAAACTAGTGTTACTGTCGTTCCTATCTAATATGTATTAGGTCCAATCATCAAATATTGGATCAATAATGAACTCCAGCCCCCTCCCCTCTACCTTACCGTGTCTCTTTCTGTTGTTTGTGAGCACTATGGTGATTCACGGTTTCTCTTCTACCGGACAATTTCTTATCCCAGTCTTTCCCAATCTTTAGCAGTGCTACGTTTATGTTATATGCTATTTTTTTTCCTATTCATTTCTTCACAATAAATTTTTTATATATCTTTATTTTGCCTTGGTCTAGCATCTTATGCTCTTGTTGCGATTTACTTTGATGGACTTGAAACTAAAAAGTTCACTTGCTCAAATCTACAACCTCTAAATAAAAGTTTCTGTTCTCGTTGTTCATTTTCAGGTGTTAGATGCTTCTTGGTACATGCCCAATGAACAGAGAAACCCAATCCAGGAATACCAGGTTGATAACAAATTATTGCGATTCATCTAATATGCATTGCAGTTGTCAATATTTGTTGGACAATTGGTTGCCAATAATCCGAAGTTTGGTCCGTCAGCCGCCAATAATCCCAAGTTTGATTTCAGCCCCAAATACTCCGAAGTTCGAACCCACCCTCCCAAAATGCTTTAAATGAAGACGGCGTTAGAAACTCCGTTAACATCTGTTTTTCCTAAAATTAAAGCTCCACCATTGTCTTTTTTCTTTTTTTTTTTGCATCTTCATTCTTCAATTGCTGGTGCCTTATCTGCTCAACACAATTCGTCCAACAATGAAGAACCCAGTTCAATTGCTAGTAAAACCGCAATCTCCTTGAACCGAAATAGAGGAAAGAGAAAGAAAGCTTCACCCACTATCTCCAATTCTCAACCATCATGCCCCTCCTGCTAGTAAAACCACAATCCCCACAAATTTCACACTTTATTAAACCCTAAGCCCCAAATTGTGAATTGCTTTAAAAATTGGGGGCTCTTACTTGCCATTACAACAACAATTCAATTGAAACTTTATTGCGCTGCTTGGTTCCCTGAACCAATGTGAAAGCTTGCTTCATTGTTGTTGTTTGTAAATCTTTCTTGTGGCAATTAATCAAATTAGACCCACAATTGTAAAAGGTGGTGGCTCTGAAGGGTTAATTGGTTTTGAAACGATTTTGCACTTGCTTCTGAATCGATCACTCTTTTGGGTTACTTGAATATTTTGGTTCTGTCTAGAAAGTTCTGGTCGTTGAATATGTTTTTAATTATGCCGTGGAAGAAAGAGATAATGTTGATTTTTGGTTGATTTGGTGGTGGTTTAGTACTGGAGGTGGAAATGTATGATTGGGGTTGAAGATGAAGAAAAGGGGGGTGGGGGGAATTGGGATAAAAAGGGATTTGCAACTCTTAAGGTTTTTTTTTTTTTAATTGAAAATGTGCAACCGTCAATAGGTAAACGGTTGTTAACGGAATATCTAACGTCGTCTAAATTTAAAGCATTTTGGGCGGGTGGGTCTAAACTTAGGAGTATTTAGTGTTGACATCAAACTTGAGATTATTGGCAGCTGATGGGCCATACTTCGGATTATTGGCAGCCAATTTTCCATATTTGTTTCATTCTAGTATTTTATCTTCTTATTTTATCAAACAAGGGATAGTGGTTAGTCATAGTTTGGTGGGCAGTACTGGTAATGAAGTTGAATCAGCGTTCAGTGGTATAAGAGCCCAAGATAGATTGATGCTGGGATTAATTGTGCTACATGTTCATGTATTTGATTCAAAAGATCATGTCCATTCAGGTGCCTCAGATATTGTCTATTTATCTTATGGTACATTAATTTCTGTACTACACAGGTTGCACATATTCCAGGTGCTCTTTTCTTTGACGTGGATGGCATATCAGATCGAACTACAAATGTAAGATTATATAATAAACTTGTTATATAACTTTTCAATCCTTCCCAGGAATGGGGAAAGTTTTAAATTTCACTCAACATCTCCTGGTTGGAAATTTACAGTTGATCTTCTGTCCAATATGAAAGATTTGCAACTCTTTTGCATGTGCCACATTCCCTCGTTGCAATATATTGTACTCCCTCCGTCCAGATTTCACCGTCCCAGTTTGGCTTAAGGTCTTCAAGAATCATCTTTGACCTATTAAATTTTACATAATGTACTACCTAGTTTATAAAAATGGCATTTCTTAAAACTATTTTCAAGAGGAATGAAACTTATATTTGAATATATTGAATCAATATATCTTTTGAATAATAAACGATCAAATATACTCCCTCATTTCCACTTTGACTTCCTCATTGGCATTTGTACTCAATTCTTTGTGACAAACTGGAACACGGGGAGTAATAAAATTTGACTTTTGACTTTTTACTTTCCATTTGGGACGGCCAAATCATGGTGGAGGTAGTATTGTACTAGTTATTTTCCTGCATAATTAAAAAGAGAACAAATGAATTGACTACTCCGTTCAAGACGAAGGTCAAATGAAGTATAAAGTAGTTCCTTTGAATTTCTTGATGACTTAGAGCATAAGTATCCATTATCTCAAAGGGTTCACCCTTCTCTCTCTTCCCCTATGAACCCAAAAACACCCACTATCCATGAACTATTTGGGTTCTTGAGGAGGGAGAGAAGGAAGATCTTGATCTTCTTTGGGGTGCAAAACAATCTAGGTTCATGGGGGAGGTTGAGTGGTCCTGGGCTGAGCACACGACACATGGAAAATGAGGACCGCGTCTGTTTTTTTACTGAACCAAGAGGAGAGAGTGTGATGGGGTATGGTAAAAGCTGAGAGACAATGTGATGCACCAAAAAATTGGGTTCATGAATAAACTTAACTTTGGGTGGAGTTCATGGAATGGGTTCATGGTGAGGTGGAGGAGGGAGAAAGTAGGAGAGAGAGAGAGGAATGAACCCAAAATGTTGGGTTCATTGATATTTAAGCTCCTAATTTCATGAATAAAATCCTTTAAAGACATGTTTAGATCTAGGATTTTTTGGTTAAAACTACCTTTGGTTTTGCATTTTTTGTGGGAAACTACCTTAGTTTCTTAAATTTGTGGGAAACTACCTTCATTCCATTTTTTTTTGTCAAAGACTACCAATTGACAGAAATTCGTCTAACAGGGTGAACTTTGCGAGTGAAAGACCGTAAAGCCCCTCACTTAAGTATGTTGACTGAACTAAAATTCTTTTCCTCTCTTTGACCGTGTTGACTCTAATTTCCCCTCCCTCTTTTCATTTATTATCTCCACTTTCTCTCTCTTTTCTGTTGCGGCATTTCTCTCTACTCTCTCTTCTCTTTTTCTGCCTTAATTCACCATTGTTGGACCATCAACAACTTGTAGAAAACATAATCATATTTGTTCAGTTCTGATCGTTACACAGAGCTTATAATGTTGGCAGTCTTTATTGTGAAATATCACAAAAAGATCATGCCCAACTTAGCGACTTGGTTCCAAATTCGAATTCCAATTCAAAGGTAACAAAAATAAGAGAGAATAAATGTACGGATTAGAATCTTGTTATGGATTAAAATAAATTAATATTACTTGATTCCTTCTCCTCAAATGGGGTTAACTAAACTGTTTACAAACCAAAACCTCTTGTCTTTTATTAGGGTATAGATAACCTAATTAATACCTAATTATAAGTATAACATGAAGGAAACGACTATGCACACCCTCTTTTGATTTATTCACATACCCTTTTTCCTAAATTTCATCCCAGAACCCACTAAAGAGCTCGAAGTTGCGTCCATGGTGGTGATTAAGAGGTATCCAGATGTTCAGAAGTTGTGATTTGTCAATTAAAGGCCTTTTAGAAAATGGGCCAAAATGTCGATCAAAATGAGGCTTTGGAGATTATTGACTCAAGTAATTTTGTGTCCATGGTGGTAATGTTGATCGGTTGATTGAGAATCATGAATTTTTCCCAAAATGATCGGTTAATAGTTTGAAGAACAAACTTGGGATTTCAAGGTTTTTGTTGAAAATGGGGATAAATCAAATTTTGGGTTTCATTAATTTTCAAAAGGTTTGGTGAAGCCGATGAAGGTGATAATGGTGGTGGTGAATGGTGATGAATGTGAAAGATGAGGGAATAAAGCAAATGAGGAAAATTGAATTGGGAAAATTAAAGGGAAAACAGAGGGCACACGTGAAAGGCACGGGGAATTGAGGGGCAAAAAGGTCAAAAGGTGATTAAAGTTAACTCCGTTAGTGTTTTTCCGTCAATTGGTAGTCTTTGACAAAATAAAATGGAATGAAGGTAGTTCCCCACAAATTTAAGAAACTAAGGTAGTTTCCCACAAAAAGTACAAAAATGAAGGTAGTTCTCAACAAAAAATCCTTAGATCTATGAAAAATTATGGTTGTTTTGATCTAAAAATAGATGATTAACCTCTCTCTTTGTTCATGCTCTTAAAAAGTACATGCATTGAGCATTTTGGAGTCTCAAAGCATTTCCATCTATAAAAGAACAAAGCTATTGAGGGGATTGGGTAGGCCATATGCCCTGCGAAGATTTTTGTTTTGCACATGTAATTGCAAAGGAAAAATACTTGTTTCACAAGTTTAAGTCTTCTTTTCATTCCTAGGGGCCCTCCTAAAATAAATTTGAATGTTTGTGATGATCTTTGACCCCTTTTGATGTTAGCTCATGGCCACACCTGCAATCTCTGCTTTTTAGTCTGCCAGCTGTGGGCAAGGTGGCTCATGTGTCATGGATCATGCCCTACCTGATACTGACATAAATGGCCTAATCTGAAAGCGATACTATCTTAACTGCACTCTGCACGATACAAGGGCGTCCGAGACTTGATAAAAGTCAAACTGAGACAAACTCAACTTGCTTGATAACCCAGTGCCCATCTCTAATAAACATTTCTTCACTATGTACAAATGCAAATATTTAGACCTTCTATCATCATGGCCAAGTATGCTTAAAATCCTCCCTGATAAACTCGCTGGTGTTTTTCTCGTGAGTCAGCTCTATTGCTATTGTCCCTTCAAGTGCATTTTACAATGCTTCCAGGCATGGCTGCGGTTATTGTAACCATCGTGTAGATAGTGGCTACTGTGGATGTTCCTTGAACGTTTTGGCTGTGCCGCTTGAAAAACTCTGTAATTTTAATAAGTCAACTGTTCCATATTATGCTTCTACTGTGTTGTGGGAAAGAAATGAGAGACTTTAAAAATCTCTGAAACAGATCCCGAGTTAAGAAAATTTCTGTGCCTGAATGTCCTGAAACAAAATAAGGGCTGTACTCTGTAGTTCTAATGGCTTTATTTACAAAGTGTAGCTGTTGAAACAGTTACATGAAGGCCTACACTGACATTTATGTGTGATTTTGAAAAACTCTGTCATTAATTGGCAAGTAACGGAATAGTAGTGGAAATTGTTACAAGTGATGTAATGAACTGCAGTTCTTTGTGTATAAAAAGTCACCTTCAAATATATTCAGTTGTCCTGGGGCACTGAGTTTTATTCTTTATTAATGGAATTGCTTGTAAGTTATAATACAAAATACAAAGTAACTATTGAGAGACTCCTATGTTGTATTCATTTGTTTCAGCTGCCCCACATGTTGCCTTCTGAAGAAGCTTTTGCTGCTGCTGTTTCGGCCCTAGGCATAGAAAATAAAGATGGAGTAGTCGTTTATGATGGAAAGGGTATCTTTAGTGCTGCCCGTGTTTGGTGGTGAGTGGTGGTAAATTGGAAATTATCTGTTGAGAGCTAAATTGCTTGATATTGTATAGCACGTACTGATCTATGCTTACCTACAATACAAGGATGTTTCGAGTATTTGGGCATGACAAAGTTTGGGTGTTGGATGGAGGCCTCCCTAGATGGCGTGCTTCAGGATTTGACGTTGAATCCAGTGCTTCTAGTGATTCTATTTTAAAGGCTAGTGCTGCCAGTAAGGCCATTGAAAAAGTATATCAAGGGCAACAGGTATATATATTGTCTTTTGTTTGTCTTTTTTATAAAAAAAATTCTCCTTTTGCTAAAAGATGATATAAGGCTGATATCATGCGAAAGTGCTAAGTAGCCAGAAATAGACCTAAGTGTGTTACATTGCTTTTTTGAGATAAGAGAAATAATTTACTAATAAAGTGTCAAGAAAATTTAAGAGTGTTACAATGACAAAATTCTGTTAGTTAGCTTTAAAAATAGCTGTTACAAGTTCCTGGTCATTGCTGCAATCAAGTTTGTTCAACTCTAGCCTTTTTTCATTGAAGTCTATGGGTCTCTAATGTATCATTCTTTCCTGCAATTTCTTAACTATCTCTGAGTTTGATTTGTATTTTATAATACTTATGTAAGCATTTCACCGAATTGTGTGTGTCTTTCCAGGTTGGGTCAATCACGTTTCAGATGAAGTTTCAGCCACATCTTGTGTGGACGCTTGACCAGGTCTTGCTCTAAATTCAAACCAATGCCACTCTTTTTAGCGACGCTTGGAAGGATATGGTTTGCAAGTAATTATTGTGTAGTATTAAGCATGACTAGATTCTTGATAGGAGGTGATGGTTGCTATCAAGGAAGCATGCACACGACACTCAGTCTGCATTTCCCGTGTCCGCATTTCTCGTGTCTGCGTTTCCATTTTTATGCTTCCTTGCATATAACAATTTTTGAGAATTTGCGTTTCCTGTGATGTTTCCCGTTTCCGCGTTCCCGTTTCCGTGTGAACTTGGTTGCTATGTTACTTTTAGTCTTTATATTCTCTTCAAGTACTCCTGTCGTATCCCCGACATTTCGACATGGGTATGGACACTTGACATTCATTTTAGCCAATAACACAATAAAGTTTCAGAAAATGGCCGAGTACTACACTTGTACACGTATCTCAATCTGGTACTTAAAGCCAAGTGTGACTAAAGAGCTGAATATAGAGTGCTTGTTCACAATTAAGCTTGGCTAGTTTTGCAATTTATTCTTTAAAACTTCCAAGTCCCAAAGCTTTCTGAGAAGGTTAGGTGCTTATTCTTTAAATCCAATTCATTGATTTAAAACAACCTTAAGTTTGCCAGAGCTGTTTAGGTGCTTATGTGGCAAACTGGCAATTGGGGAAAGGTTATGATATATTACATGTTTAAGGAATAAGTAGGTAGAGGAAGGCAATATGACATGCCTGGAATGCAGGCTTACATGAGAAAAGTTAGGTCTACTCTGGCTTCCACTCATTTTATTACTGGAAAGATAACTTGAGCCTAGGTAAAATGTTGCTTGCTGAAAGTGAATAATTATTTAACTGCATCTCCCAAGCTCTTATGCCTCATGAACATTACATTTCTCCTAGCCAGTTAAAGAAGCGGGGAAAAAAAAAATCTGGACATCATAAATAACCTTTTGCTTGGTTAGGCTTCCATGTCTATCAGGCTGATCCTCCTCTTAAGCATACACCTGCTTTCAGACAATTGAATTGTGGTCATAGATTTAAAATAATAATAAGAAAAACACAACTGGAAGTATGGTTGTAAATATTATGTTCTGTATCTTTGTTAGTGTTGTAGTCAATTAGGCTGACAAGCTCTGTGTGTGCCTCTAGTTTTATACAGTATTTGTGTTTTGACGCTATAAGTTTCCGTTATCAGGTTAGGAGGAATATTGATGATAAAACCTACGAACTCATTGACGCTCGATCTAAAGCCAGGTGAGCTATGTTTGTTGATTACTGTCTACATCTTTGTCATGGCTTGTATCATATGAACTTTGATGCTACTCTTTGCGTATTCATCAATGTTCATTCATTCAAATGGTGAAGCTAGTATTTTAGTGAAAAGACAGTTTACATTGGTTAATGTAAAACAATCTGTTGAGGTCGTACTTAACATATAATATTGCTATGACTGGAAACTTATTCTGTGATGTTCTTGCTCTCTTAGTTGTAAACAGAGAATGAAGAAAGCAAAACTTCTGCAGTTCTGCCTCATATTCTATGATCAGAGATAGAAACACTGTCCATGAGAAATTGTTCCCTTGTAGTCAGATTTCATGAACTGTGGGTGAATAAGTTGTGTGATTGGGTGTTGTTGGAGAGGAATGGGTGTGCCCATCTTCCCTTTTGGAGCGTCTGCATTTTTTTTTTTTTTTTTTTTGCTTCCGAGGAGAAATTTTGGCGAATCCACTGTTTGAATTTGTGGTGGTTTTGGTGGGAAAGGAATGTAAGGATTTTGTCTAGAGTCACGTTGGCACCTGAGGTTCTCCCGGATCTGTCACCTATTTGGCCTCTTTATTGGGCCGCAGTGGAAGGAGCTTTAGGAGCTATTCAATCTCTGTAGTTGAAAGAACTGGTTAACTTGTAGTTACTCTTTGTTGGTAGACTGCTTGTCGTCGCCTGTTTCTCCAGCCTTATTAATACAACTTTTTCTTATCTAAAAATAAGCCGTGTAAGTTGATCCTCCACATGCAATGTTAATATCTTGCCTCATCATATCTAATATATTACACTTAAGAAAAATAATATTGCTATATGATGCATGAAACCTTAGCAATTCTGTGATGTTCTCTCTGTAGGTTGTCATTCTTTTTTAAGATAACATGGGTGTCCAAGCTTTGCTTGACTAATCTCATAGGCCCTGAAGTTAACAACCAGGAAAACCTCCAGTGGCCCTGAGGGGACTCAAACCTGGGACCTCATAGATCTCATAGATTGTCATCAATGTGCTGACTGTCAGTTCGACAAATTAAGATCCCCTAATGTATGATTGTGAAAATTGATGGACTAATATCCTTACACTGATCAAGATCTCCATGCCCATTGATAGGGTTTGATGGCCGTTTTGAAACCATTGCAGGTTTGATGGAACTGCACCTGAGCCATGGAAAGGTATAAGGAGTGGTCATGTACCAGATAGCAAGTGCGTACCTTTCCCCCAGGTAACTATCTCCAATTATTAGGTCAGAAATGTGAAAGCTATTCGTTTAGTTGCATGTGCATGAGCATGAGCATAGATGGATGAAGATAAGTAGAGTCATGCCATTACCGTTTTCATGATTCTGTACTGAAAGAAAGCTGTAGTTATTTTTTCACTCGCCTAAAAATAGCCTCTCATGGTCTCTTGCAGATGTTGGATTCATCTGGGACTCTCTTATCTGCAGATCAGTTGAAGGAGAGATTCGAACAAGAAGGTTGTGAGCTATATCACCCTTAGTCTTTTTTCATATGTGCTGATACATTTAGTAATACCATTTGATTGCTATGCTATTTTCTTAGGGGCTGTTTGGTCGGGGGTAATGATTAAGGGGGATTAAGGGGGTAATGGAATGAATTTTTAGGCTAAAATAGCAAGGAGTGGTGATGAGGGTCATGATTAAGGGGGGTAATGGAGAAAATAAAGGAAAATGGGGGAATATCATTACCTTAGGGGGAGGTGGGTTTCTATTATTCCCCAATTGGGGGTAATCATTACCCTCATTCTCACAAAATCTTAACCCCACTACCTCACATACCTCCCATTTTAGCCTATAAATTCATTCCATTACCCCCTTAATCATTACCCCCAACCAACGGCCCCTTAATGTTATTGAAGTCACTTGATTACGGCTTGAGACACTGTTTTCCAAGTGCTTGATCACAAATAAACTCTGCCAAGACTATCACACCAATGAGAGAGAAAAAGAGAAATACTGTTCATATGGCCCATTTGTTTGGCATTTTAAGCGTTCACTCATATATTCGTATATTGACGACAAAGGTCTTAGTCTTACCCCGTCTAGAGACTAGGTGGCTTCCCTTAAAAAACCTGTTATATTCCATTGTTCTGTAGGGCTCAGCAATTGCGTGGCAACGGAGGTGGTTGTCAGCTAGCTTTAGATGTCTGATATGCTTATTGACAACTCAATTTGACAATTAGGCCAGTTCCAGTCATAGTTTATTCTCTGGTCCTGTATCTTTGATATGCTGCATTAGTTACTAGTCACAACTTATGGGCTTTTTTTGCCTTTTTTGAGGGGCCTTTTTCTTTTGCATATCCCGACCCAGTGTTAGAGCCTAAATGTAACATCACAGTGTTTCAATTTTTCTGGGTCATGTATAATTTCCATCTGAAGCAGTTCAAAGACATTTAGAGTGATTGAAATATAAAGGAGTTCAAAGACATTCACTGCTAAAAAGATTCCAGATTTTGATTGAAATTAATTACTGCTATTGCTCTTGATAGTTCTTGATCCGGTCTCTGGAATGAGTTGCAGTTAACTTTCTACAATAAAATACTGTGGTGTATTTTCTTTTGGAATCAGTACACCTTGGTGTGTTTTCGCTAATCCTCAGTATACGTAATTAAAAATTTCCCTTACTAAAACAAATCAACAAAATGCTGCATCATCATCCTGATGCCTTTGGCTTTGTGAATGACGGAGGTGCTTTTTGTCTAATTGCTCCTCACAGCAAGGAGCGACCCCGAAGCGCAAGAATAAAAATCCAGATCTTCACTCCTAAATATTTTAATAGCCGAGGTAAAAGGGAGACCAAGAAATTATTCCGATTCAAGTACTTGACAAGAATATTAAAAGAAATGGAGAAGGTTCGAGAAAGGGAGCTAAGGGGAGAATGCAATTCTAGCTGACAACGGTGGTCACTCCAGTTGAAGATGTCTGTTGGGACTCCCATTGTTCAGGGGTCGCTAGAGGGAGTCGAGAGCGGTACGCAAGTGGGCAAGAGTCCAGGAGTCAAGCAAGAAAATGAAAATAGAGAGCTGCGTCGGGAGAGAGACAGCAGAGGCAGAGAGAGAGGGGTTTGAAATGTTTAGGGTCTAGTTGTGGCCTTTTGGTGTACAAATGATAGGAAATAGTAGAAAAGATGCCAAAAAAGACGAGCCATTAGCCACTTTTTTTTGCTATGCGAAAGGAAGGTGCAAATGAATGGCCACTGAGGCTCCTCACTCTATGTCATGTTCGGACCATTGTGTCAACAAGAAACATATCAAACTAACTAAGCAGCCGGTGGAAAGCACTACCCCTGTCAATGTAGCACCATTAAGGGGCAAGTATAGTTCCTAGAAGCCGCAAGTTACAAGGCATGGGGGGAGGGGGATGGGGAATCGAATTCATGACTTTGCCTTACCAAACTATTTGGTAGTAATCTTGAAAGCACTTGGCCGCCACCCTGGATGGTAGCCACTTTAGTCAGTGTATATAACTGGTCATATTACTCAGAGGTTGGGCTCGGGTTCGGTCCTGCATAAGATCAGCATCAGACCCGCCTCTGACTCGAGTTTAGATTTTCTAATCGGATTCTTTTTAGAAAGTAATGTTTGTTTCCCGTATGCTTTCACATTTTTGATGAAACTGCACATATATTTTTGTCAATAGTCTTGACTAGATATGTTGCATCGTTCAGAAAGCATTTAGGCTGCTTAGTCCACTTGGGAATTGAGATGTGTAGCTCACTGCTCTATTTCAACAGAAACACCAACTTGACTCTCTTTGTGCCAAGCATAAGATGACATTTTTGACAAGCTGGTCTTTTATTTCCTTTTTTTTAGGTGGTGGGGGGTGGGGGCATTAGAGAGACATTAGCAGTGGTCCCTGTGGTAATTTTGTAAGACTCAAAGTAAACCTGAGCTCAGATGTACGTAGTCTGAGAGGTCGAAGTAGACAGAGAAACTTAAGTAGTGGTCCCTTTGGTTGCTCTGATAAGACTCAAAAGTAAAACTGGGGAGTTCAGATGTACGTAGTCTGTGAGGTCAAAGTAGACAAACAGAAGAGCAGTTTCTTGTTAATTTATTACTACTATGTCATACTCCCTCTGTCTAGAAATATTAGTCACCTTGATAGTGTAATTTTAACCAGCAGAGTGCATACTAATTTCGGACGTTGGGAGTACATTTTGAGGCAAGAAAATTTCGAACAAAAGAATAAGCATATTTGGTGCTATTAAACTTCAGAATCCATTTCCAGTGGAGCTGAATGTGTCAGTATTGACAATTTGATGTGACATGATTTAAACTTCTTAATACCTCTAATTTCTCCGGCGTTGAGCTTTCCTTCAAAAAATGGATTTCCTTTGCTTACACTTTTTCTTATATGTTGGGATGCTTAGTTTCATTAAAATTTGGAGTCAACTAGCAAAAGAGAACAATGTTTTCCATGGAAGTTTAAAACTTCCAGTTATTTCAGCTTTGGGCGTCGTCCGATTCCTTACCCGGGCTTGAGCAGGCTGAATCATATGTTCTTCATAAGTGTCTTTTAAGTGTGATTTTTGAAATTCTTGCTGAGGTTCAAATGAAAATATAGATGCAGCCTAATATTTTGCTCCTGTGCTGTCACTGAAGTTCAACTATCCATTTGTGTGACTTTGCAGGCATCTCCATGGATCAGCCCATTGTAACTTCTTGTGGTACAGGCGTGACTGCATGTGTTTTGGCATTGGTGAATCTCTCTTTCCTTTTGAATTTCACACATAGAATAACGGAGGCACAAGAATGGTTGTGCGTGGCTGGCAATTTAGTTGTTGTCTTAGAGCATCAAAATTATGTTTGCATGTTTTAAAAAGCGCGAGGCGAGGTAAGGCGATGACCTAATCGCCTCAGAGCACCCAAGGCAACGCGATTCTAGGAGGCGAGCTGAAGCGCACGCTTCAAGCCGCCTCGATCAAAGCGCCAGACGGTGCGCTTTTGTCGCTTCATGGACGATGGGTAGAGAAAGAGGGAGGAGAAAGAGAAAGAGGTTTCGATCTGCACAAACTAAGGTGGATCTCCACTGCTGTCCTCAGATTCTTTCCATAAATCAACCCAATCAAAAAATTTGAGAACAAATCGAGACCCAAATTCAATTTAGGGTTTGATCTCAAAACCCTAGAACCTAGATCTGCGAATTGAAGAGCTGAGAGAAGAATTTAAGAATGAAAGGTTAGGGCTTGTGATCGACTTGGAGAGGCGAGCCCCTCGGCACGATCCCGGCGTGAGGTGCTCGGCTGCCGGCTGCCGGAGAGAGATTTTTTGTGCGATGGGCTGGCCGGAGACAGATCTTCTCTCTTCTCTCTTCGTTCTTCTCTCTCTTCGTCTTCTCTCTCTTCTCTCTTCGTCTTCTCTCTCTTCGTTCTTCTCTCTCTTCGTCTTCTCTCTCTTCTCTCTTCGTCTTCTCTCTCTTCGGTCTTCTCTCTCTTTGTTCTTCTCTCTCCTGGGCCCTTATTCTTTGCTCTAGAGATGCTGAGTTTTATTTTCCACGTGACCCATTTCTCAAGATTCCTTTATGCCATACAGCTGTCCCACACTCTCTCTTTATCTTTTACTGTACCAATGCCAGTACTGTATATTGACCCACAACTTATTATTACTTTTCCCTCTTAAAATTTATAAATTGTCACTACCATTTATTAAAAAACACATTTTCTGGTTTCCTTTTTAAGGAATATATTCAGAAAGTTAAATAAAATTTTAAAAAATGTTGTTTTAAGTAGAAAATATTATGTAAAAATATAGTTAAAAATTAAAATATTTATTTAAAGATGTTCGCTTCGCATACGTGCAGTAGTACCAAATACCCATATCGTATTACTGTTAAACACTTAAATCTGTGCTCCTACACCATCAAATGACTCACATATTTTAATTTTTATAATTTATGTCTATTTCTTATATTAAATTTGTAGAATAAATATAAAATAAATGATAAAAGTTATTTAAAATGTGTTTTGTGAAGAAAAAAATGTGTAAAAATTAATTTATAAATTATAAAATTTATTTAAATAAAAATGCGCCTCGCATATGTGAGGCGTGCGCTTTCGCTTCGCGCTTCTCGCCTCGTCGCTTCGGCCCCCTTGCGCCTCGGTGCGCCTCGCGCTTTTTAAAACCAAGTGCAGACCCAATATTTACCCCCCAGTTACAAAGGCAACACCCAAGGAAGCACTTAGGAAAACATCACCTGAGAGAGAGTTCACCTTGTTTGACAGTTTATTTGCCTAAGCGAATCTTACAATAGGTCTAACCAGCATAGTCTTAAAGAGAGAGAGGGTCCGCCTTGTCTGATAGTTTATTTCCCCAAGTGAATATCAGAATAGGGCTAACCACGTAGACTCTTAAACCTTTTCCTGGATGATGTAGCACTTCTTAAGACTTGGTCTAACCATTGTGGATGCTCTTGGTCAACAGTCCCTTCACTAGGCAAAACCTTTTACTTACTGATCTTGTAAGACAAAAGTGCTTTGGCATGAGCTCAAATCTTGTTAGTTCTGAATTCTGATTGCCACCTTGCTCATTCAATTTGCAGGGCTTACATCGGATTGGGAAGACCGATGTTGCTGTTTATGATGGCTCGTGGACAGAATGGGGAGGAAAATCCGATACCCCAGTTGAGACGGCTTGAACATTTTCAGAAAGTTGTATCTAGAACTTGCCGTAATCATTGTTGGATTGTTCACCTTCCTGCCAAGCTCAACCCTTTCTGGCTTGGCAATGTGATGTTCACTTTTGTTAATCAACAAAATGAGGAGTAATTTTCATAATAATGTTTTGTTGGTCCTGAAAGTTCGAGTCTTCTGCCAAGTATTAACTAGCGCCTATTCTTACCAGTTTCCAGTAGGGGTGAAACTTGTTAAGATAAAATCCGAACAAAACCAAGACAACTTGAATTAGCCAGTTCGATTGGACTTTCTGAAATTCAAAATGTTCTTGGACTAAAATGGAATTTTGGAATTTGGATTTAGATTTGTAATTCAATCCTTTGGAGTCAAAGTCGAAATCGAAATCCTTATACTTGTAATAAATATACAAATTTCACTTTTGAAACAATAATACCCAACTGCCAAGGCCAATATATGAGCAATCGCCCAACTTTTAGTTTGTCTCACAGCAGCTCAACCATTCCCTTGCACAATTTTATATATACATGATAAAAAAAAAAGGTAGCGATTGAATCACAAAATTCCACTTCACATCACTTGCCACATCACCTCTCATGTCAACCGTTGCGATAGTCCTACCAAAACGCCATTTTACTACTGTCATTTGCTAATTGATATTCATGCAAACACTTGCCACATCACCTCTCATGTCAACCGTTGCGATAGTCCTACCAAAACGCCTTAATTGCAGTATTGCACCCCAAAATATGTGGGAGATGCATATGCGCTTGTAAGGAAAAAGGCTTTTTCTTTCACAAGTGCACATATCTCCTTAGGGGGGGGGGGGGGGGGCGTGTATGTGTTTGCATTTTGCAGTATTAGAATGAGTGAGGCTGCATTTAACATCCCTCTTATGTAAACATCAAATTTATCTGTAATACTATGTGTTTAGTATTTTATTTTATTTTAAATGGAATGCACATATCTCCTTATTGGGAATGTGAATACCAATTTTTGAATGGGAATGTGCCTGTGTCACTGTTTTTGTTATTGAGAACTGCTTATTTGGTACCTTGTACAAGTGCAAGTTTGGGGAGCAGATAAATATTTGTATACATAATAATTAAGTATACTATATATTTAATCAAAATATAAAAATAAATAGATGCATTTACTTTGTATTTAAACATGAATAAAAGTCATTGTCATAATAATAATAATAATAATAATAATAATAATAATAATAATAATAATAATAACATTACTAATTAGATTAATAATAATAATAACAACAAAAATATTAATAAATAATAATAGTAGTAATAGTAATAATATTAATAATAATGATAAAAGTACACTAATAAAAAGATTATTATTATTATTATTATTATACAAAATTTTTAATTTCTCCCAATTTTCCCCAGTTTCTCCCATTTTGACCCATCTTTATCTAGTTTCTCTCAGTTTTTACTCGTTTCTCGTAGTTACTAATTAGATTTTTCAGTTTTGCCCATTTTTTCCTAGTTATCAGTCACCAGTTACAAGTTGAAAAAAACAAGCCCTAAAGTTGACATCAATGAAAAATGTGGAAAGCTTAAAATGCTGACTGTGGATGGGAAGAAGGTGTTGTTTACCCCTGATTACCCTCTTGCGAAGCATAGGCTGTAACTTAACACTAATTACTATCATTTGGCACAGGAGGAGAAGCGGGTTTCCCAAGAGAAGAAAGATGCAGATTTTGCAGCAGGAGACACAGAAACATGGCAAGAAGAAGCGTAGGATAAAGAAGAACAATAACAAGAACAAGAAGCAAGCAACATGCAAAACTATAAAGCTCTCAAATATGTTCTCTCTATTCAATCAAGTGCTAACTCCATTCATATTTCCTATTTTATTTATTTTTTTTGTTTGCTTTTGTTTTACATCTTATTTCACTTTGCTTATGTCTATGTTTGGCAGAACTAGTTGTAGTTATCGCTGTCAAATATTGGTAAAGGAAAGAAATTAGTAGAAAATTTCCAAAAATTGTCACGAAATGCTAATAAACTAGCTGTAGGTGAAAGCTTGTAGGGATAGCTTTCACAAAACGAGTTGTAGCTGCAAGTTGCATGTGAAAATAAGCTGACAAATTGTTTGGCAGCAGAGAGTAAAAAACACTAGCTGCAAGCTTCAAGCTGTAATTTTTGTTGAAAAGCTAGCTATTTGTGCCAAACATAGCCTATATATAGAGACGTAGAAGGTACTTGAAAAGGTAATTTTGCTAATTTGCTATATGTTATGTCACTTCTGTAACCAAATTTGTGAATTGATTTCGATATAAGATAACAAATTTGTCATTGTCGAATGATTTTCAATTAGGTCTTTTTCATGGCAATGTTCATGTTTTACTGAACTGTATATCACCATCTACCCGAGAACAATTTAATAGATTCAAGAAAAAAAATAGAAGAATAAACAATTGAGGGATGATACATGTCTTATCAGAATATGCCTCTTTTTTTTTCCCCTTTAAGGGCATGTTCTTTTCCACTGTTTTTCAGTTTTATCCAGTTACAAAATACAGTTAGTAATAATAATAATAATAATAATAATAATAATAATAATAATAATAATAATAATAATAATAATAATAATAATAATAATAATAATAATAATAATAATAATAATAATAATAATAATAATAATAATAATAATAATAAATAAAAATAATAATAAAAATAAAAATAAAAATAAAAATAAAAATAAAAATAAAAATAAAATAAAAATAAAAATATTCTTATTATTACTATTAATAAAATATAATAATAATACTAATATTATTATTACTATTATTATTTTGCTATTATTATACTCTTATTATTCTAATTGTGGTGTTATTATTATTATTATTATTATTATTATTATTATTATTATTATTATTATTATTATTATTATTATTATTAAGAAAACAATCAAAAAAAAAAAAAATCAGTTTTCCCTAGTTTCCACCAGTTTGACCTAGTTTTTCCCTGCCCAGTTTTGTCCAGTTTTTCTCAATTACCAGTTCCAATTTTCAGTTGAAAAGAACGAGCCCTATCTCTCAAAACAGTTGTGAAAATCAAATCTTAAAGGTGAAGAAGGCCCGATTTATAATCTTCATTGGTCTTAATAGTGCCGTAAGGAGTTTGATCAAATGTAACAAGATAACACTTTACATCCAAGGCTGATGTTCCATTACGCCACACATTGTTGAGTTTCAACAGACAACTATCTGGATTATGGATAAAGTTGTGGTACTTGTCGCGCGCGACCAACCATAAGATCAATTGCCGACTGTAAAAGAGATTAAATGATTGTGCAAACCATCGAATCTGCCGAGACAATAAAGAAGGGCGAGGAAATCCTCTATTAGTAGTACAAGGAAGACAAGAGGAGGGGTGAATTGTGTTACACCAATTTTTGTGGAATTTAAAACAAGTATAAAAGAACTAGGATTAAAGCACTCACGATTTACGTGAAAAAACTCTTTGCAACTCACAAAGGATAAAAAACCACGGTGAGAAGGACTTTAAATACTACTTCTTTTATTAAGAGAATAATACAACTCGATCAAGTTAACTCTAACTCAACCCATGCACTCGAACACTCATCTAAGCCGAACGCACTCAGAAACTCTTCCAAGCCAAATGCTTTTAGAAATTCACCCAAGCCAATTTCTAGACAACTAACTCTAACTGTTGTAATAACCGAACAATGTTTACCTTGATTAACTCAATAAGTGTACAATATAAACCTATAGATTTGCAATGAAATAACATATGAAATTTATAACTATTAGGCAATGTTCTATGTAATGCAAGTATTTTCTTACTAGTTAAAAACCATGTAGCCAAAAATAAAAGTAATTAGATTTCAAAGAAAAAATTACTGATTAAAATGCTAGCTAGGTTAAAAATTCTTTTAAACCAAAATCATTTAGCATATAATGAAGAAAAAACTTTAAGTTACTCCACTTAAATTACTTCTACATCACACGTACAAATGTGTAATGAATATAAAAACGTTCTTTGGAATGTAAGGATTCAAGAAACGTTTTCTCTCATACTATCTCATGTATAGATTATAGTTGCCCAATAATTATAAATTGCAGGTATTAATTATCGCAAAGCTTTAACATGAACTCTAAGAAATAAATAAATAATCTAGAGAACACGAGAATAAATTGTCTTTTCTTCTTGATCTTTATCTAACAAACTCTTGCATAAATAAATTCCTGAAACACTAACACACAAGTTAAGTAGCATCACTTTATAGTTAAATAAGTTTTTCATCCTCAAAACTCAATTGCTCAACATCCTGCTCAACTAGAACTGTCTCGATAGAACCATTAACATTGGCATGTCCCTGCAAGGCAAGGAACGTCTGGAAATAATCCGTCTCTAAAGTCTTATCAGGATATATTCGTCTTCTCTGCGAATAAAAATGTCCGGAGTTAGCTCCAATGTTATTGTACACAACTTAAACATCCTTCCTACAACGAACGAGATAAGATTGTAAAAGAAGAAGTAACAAAATTGTTGGAAGCAGAGTTTATCCGCGAATACAAATATCCCGAGTGGGTCTATTGGTATTCCTTGCGGGCTTTGAAAAGTCAATATTGCCTTTTCTTTTCTTTTTTTATTTATTTAATCCCACATTGCTTCAACTGGAGCTGTCAAAAAGGTTGTGTTAGTTTGTATCATGTTGGGTCGTGTCGTGTTGGGTCGTGTTGATATTGGTAGTTGGTTTTGGGAAGTGTCGTTGTGATGATGGTGAAGTTTACGATGTTCGGCAAGCCAAGATTTTATGGGCACGGAATACGGGGTCAGTAGATTTATGGATTTGAGGTTTACTAGACCCAGATTTAAGGATATCTGAGGACATCATACTTTTCTACGATGGAAGGTATGCCAATATTGATAACTCTTTACATGCCTTTGAGAGGGTTGCCAAGTCATATAACCTTGATCCGGATGTTGACCTTTACATCAATAAATATTAGGGAGATGCCAGAAGATGTTTGAAATGAGGACTGCGAAGGGAAGAGTTCCTTACAGTCCTGTGTTAAGAACGTTCAAGAAGATGAAATCCGGAGAGAAGAGAAATGTACACCTACCTGGGAGAAGACAATATCTGAAGGATTGTAATCGCAAAGTCGATTTTTTTACTTAATTGAGTCTTTGTTTGAATAAATATGGTCTAGTTTAAGTCATTACCAGGATCATCAAAATTGATGAAAACAAAACACATTGTTATATCGAACTATTTTAGTTGAAAATAGTTATTTTTTTTGGAAAAAGAAATATGGTATTTTTTTCCTCTCATGTAGCAGTTTACAAATCAATTATCTGCCTAGTAAGCCATTAGCAGATAACAATACCCAGTCCACTACAAGTGTTCCAAACTAGCTCCTCCCTAAACCGGCTCTATAAATCAGCCAAGATACAATGTTGTTCAAGCTATTGCAAATTACGGAAAGTAATTAAAAAACTTTCTGCATAAGATACTTGACCTTGGAATAATGAGATGCATGCGCTCTACCATGTAACTGATTGACAATGTCGTGAACACTGCTCACTTCTTGATTCCTTCCTGAAAATACTTGCAATCATTTCTTGCCATAGAGCATATTCTAGCTGCCAGCACAGCCGTTGTTATGATTTTCTTGGGGTTCTGACCATGCAAAGTTATGCACTCTATACTGAAGCCATATCAGAAGTTTTCCAAACACTTGTTCTGAATAGGGACAAGTAAAGAATATATGCTCATGTGACTCATTAGAGCTGTTACACAACACACATTCCATCAGTAGCAACCCCAAATTTTAGGAGTCTATCCTTTGTGGGCAGTCTTTGTTGACAAACAAGCCATAAACAGAAATTTTGTTTAGGTAAGGCAAAGTTAGACCAATAAAGCTTGGGCCATCTAACTTCAAGGGGATAAATCCCAATTTTCCTGTAAATCTTCCCAATCTTATGTTGAGTAGCACCCGTAATGATATACTGCATATCTTCTCTACTTTCAAGGATTTTTCTCACCATCCATGAAGCTGGTGCAGGAATTGGCATCTCCCAAAAGTCCCCTTACTTCATATAAAATGCAGATATCCACTTAACCCATAAAGTGTCTTTCTTTTTGTGAATAGCCCGTAGAAGTTTCCCACTAGAAGCTTTGTTTCAGGTGCTCAAATCAAAAATACCCAGTCCCAGAATTGTGTGTTGTTAGTGATAGGGCCGCCGCAATGGAGAATTTGCGTTTAATTATTTCGTGTTTTTTTTTTAGTCATCAAACTATTTTATTAATCAACAATAATGTGTATAATAAGCACAATACACCTGGCCATATCCCTTCACCAAAACATTCACACCAAAGCTATAGATTCAAGCCACTTGCAACCTTTCTAGGAAGGCTTACAAGGACCTTCAACACATAAGCTTTGGTGTCACAATAGAAAACCAAACTACATCATAACTGCCTAAAAAAACATCGAGTTTTTTGTTACGGCGAGCTCAGATGCAGTGCAAAATTGTAACGCCCCGTAATAAATAGAAAATTCAGAGTAATATTTTATTACACAACGAAAATATAAACACCACATGTTACTGCCATATCTTCCCTAACGGGAAAATATAAAGCAACTTAGCTGTTTACAACAAAACTCAGGCTAGACTTACCTATTTATAATAAAAAAAAATTATAATTTAAACAGCATTATCCTACAATCCAAAAGATCCTAATTCCATTTTAGTCCTCACTGCTAGGGTTGTTCATAACCGGATCTCCAAAAATTTGGATACTGAATTTTGATATCCGAATCCGTATCCTTATCCGCCCGAAATTTCGGATTCGGATACTCGGATATCCGATATCCGATATCCGAAAAGGTTAGTTTTTTTCTATTTTATTTGACTTTAAATTGGTTATTTTTCGGATATTTCGGATATCTGAATCCGAAAGTATCCAAAATTTTATCCATAAAATCCAAAAAAATTGGATATTTTTTGGATAGTTTCGGATATCCATATCCGAATATCCGAAAAATATCCGAAATTACGATTTTTCGGATATTTCGAATATCCGAAATTTTCGAAGTTGATATCCGAATCCGTATCCGAAATTTTGGATATCCGCTTTTTTGGATATTTTCGGATCGAATATTCGGATAGGATGCTCGGATACGGATTTTTTTGAACAGCCCTACTCACTGCTCGTTTGAGTTGTTATCTGCACCTGAAAACAAAAATATTTTATAAAATCAGCAATCGAGCTTAGTATTCTTTTAGCACTCCAAGAATAATATTTGAAAATCATTTTGTTTTTTTTGAAGGGGCGCTTTGTCCTCACTCACACCACGTTTTCGCACATAACAAATAATCATTTACTAACAAAAATCACACAACATATCGACCTCCTGAACACAAAAGTTCATTCCCTTGATCATAGTCCGTTTATGCAAGATCGGATCATCGTCATATTCTCATAAGTGAACCTGAGGTTCTGCAGGTGGACCTTGGCCCCGTGGGTGGACAAAGTCCCTGAACAGCCGTAGACCACAGTCTATCTTCATATCTTTATGTGCACACTAAGCTGGCTTATGGCTCCTTACCGTATGTAAGTAGTCTTTATACTCCCTCCGTTTCATAAAATCACTAACATAACTTTTTAGCACAAAAACCAATGCAAGCTCTTTTTGGCCCAAATATCCTCATTATACCCTCAACATTAATTTATTGACATGTCAAAAATACCCAAAAATCTCTATTTCTTTTTACACGGCTCTCTCTCTCCTCTCACCATTCCCAGTTCCTAGACCCACCCCCAATTCCCAACACACACACTCTCTCTCTCTGCAACTTCTTCACCTTCATTGTTCTCTCTCCTCCCATCACACTATCCTCTATTTTTTTCTCTCTGTTCACCCAACCACAAACTCCAGCCACCCACAATCACTACCTCATGATAGTAAAATAATTACATCAAACTCTGAGAAGAAAACGATTTACGAGAATATGAACATCTTATGTAGCAATAAATCATCATTAGGCTATGAAATCCTGTTCTTCAAGTTTGCCTTTCGATCCTTTAGAAACGGGGTGGGTCTAAACGGGATGGGTCTAGATAATATGTGTTGTGGGGGGTTGATGACAAGAGAGAGAAAAACAGGGGAGGAAGGGGGCGTTTGAAGTGGTTGATGGTGGTCGCCGGTGGGGGGGATTACAGATGAATCTTTAAGGTTTGTGGGGTAAGGGTAACTAAATAGGTGTTTAATGAAAATAGTTGGGGTAATTAATGAGGGGAGTGATTGAGTGAAGAGGTAGGAATAACATAAATGAAATCTAAGTGGACGGGTATATATATATATATATATATATATATATATATATATATATATATATATATAAGTGAGTTTATTTCGTGTGGGCACGCCACGAGTGATGCTACGCAAACGCCTATATTCATGTGAGGACGACACGTGGGATGCCACGCAGCGCCCAAATTCGTGTGGTGATGACACGTATGCTGCCACCTAAGCCTCCACCCAAGTGTGTCAAGCATTAATTAATAATCATTATTTGACTTCATAAATACAACCTATTATATTTATTATCATTTTGTTAAGATTATAAAATAAAATAACTTTTGTTACGCAACTTTAAAAATTATAATTCTTCCTCCATTGGATCAGGTTCGGAAAATACTTCAAAATGAGATGCATATCTACTATGTCTTATAAAGTTGGGTTCTTTTCGTGGGACGATGACATGTGAGACGCCACATGGGAGGGATATATTTGTGTGGAGATGACACATAGGCGCCACATCGGTATACGTATAAAGTGAGTCAAATTCGTGTGGGCACGACACGTAGGACGCCACGTAGGGGGTGTAAATTCGTGTGATGATGACCCTTAAACGTCACGTAAGCAAAGCTTGCCACATAGCCTAACAACTCACCATCAAAGTGTCACTCATTAATGCCTTATCATTAGTTGGCTTTATTACATATTTATTAACTTTTTTTTATATTACAAAATAATAATAAAAAAACTTTAGTTATGTAAGTCAAAAAATTATAAATCTTGATTCAATGGAATAATAAATTGAGAAAATAAAGTCTTAGTATACTCGAAGAAAAGTTTATTAGTCTTTATTTATTTTATTGTTTTTTAGAATTTTGATGTAGGCTAAAATTATGTTTATAAATAAATCATTTTTACATTTATTCTAATTTTGATGTAGATCGATTTAAAGAGACATTCCATACCAAAAATATTAAAATAATCAAATGTAGAATTAGTTGTGCAGTATAAAACAGGCATGAGGTATCACTTAGGAAGTTATTTTCATATTCGAGAGATAATCACGAGTCCGTGCGGAGCACGGAGATAAAACTAGTGATACTCAAAATAGAAATGCTAGTGATTTTATGAAACATCCTAAAAAGGAAATTGTTAGTGATTTTATGAAACGGAGGGAGTAATAACCTTCACTTGCATAAACTTGTATTGCTCAAGAACATCCACTTATTTCAACTCTTTTCTTCACGTAGATCTTATAAGGTATTTTATATACCAAACAAGTACGTTTTAATATATCCCTTCCATTCAATTCAAAGAGAAAAAATTATGATTTGGCTTCTGTTATTTATGATAAGGCCATGAAATACTTATGCTTTTGTACATCACTGACTGGGTATGGTGAAACTGTTTTCAAGGAATTGGCCTTATCTTTGATTCTCAATCTTGCTGCTTGCAAACTTAAGTTTCATGATTTTCGCGGGGTTTCATTCTTGTGATCGATGGTGTTATAGTATGATCCAGATAAAGTTAAGGCGTTGTACAGAAGAGCTTTAGCTCTAAATTCTCATAATCCTAAGGGTGCTCAAAGAGATCTATGTAGAGCTATTGCTATTGATGAACATAATGGTGAAGTGGTTAAAGAATTCGAAGCTGTTAATGGTGTGTTGAATTTAGCTGATAAGGGGAAAAGGCATTCAGATGAAGTGCTTGATTTAGATTGTGAGAGGAAAGGGAAAAAAGTTGCTAGGGTGTATGTTGGGAGTTATATGAGTGAGCCTCACAGTGTTCAACTTAATGATGTCAAAGTTTCAGATGCGTATTTCGAGTGCTCACATAGCTCGGACCTTGAAGTTAATTACTCTATGTACACTAGTGTTTCTAATTAGGTTAAGGATTGTGGCAATAATTCTCGGAGTGAGTGTCAAAGTAATGAAATTAAGGATTCTGTTGTTGAAGATGCTCGGTCTGAGTGTTCACATCCTTCTCCCTATGATGATTCTTCAACAGGTGTTGGTGGTAAGGAGTCCACTCTCAAGTATTCTAATAGGAATAGGAATCAAACTCTTAAGGTTCCTCCTATTGTGTATCAAAAGATAATGCATGGGCAGGAAGTCAGTTTTTCAAGCCTTCCTCTTTGGCGTTGATGACGATTCGAGTCCATAGGACTGTAAGTAATGTCACTCATGTTGATATGGGCGTGATCTCTTCTGTTGACTTATAAGTGTTTATTTGTACATATTTTTAGTATAATTTAGGTCTAGTTTACTAGGTTAATTGATGATTTTTGGTCTCTTTTGTTAGTTTTATTCCCTTTTGTTCTAATTTACGCTTTTGGTTTGTTTCATCTTGTAGAGAGCAAATTGCAAGCAAAAATGTGTCATCTTGTTGAGGAGAATGTGAAAGAGACTCGGACATGAGCGAGAACGATCAAAGAGCGCGAAGAAGAACCAAGAACAAGTCCAAAGGATGAACCACGGGCAAGTCATATCTCAAACATGCTTGTGGTTCACCTTCAAGGGTCAAGGAAATGAAGATTTGAAAGGTACCAGCTTCTACCGCAAGCAAAAAGGGCAACCCCCAACCTACTTGTGGTTCAATCCCTAGCATAAATCTCACTCAAAACCCCTAGGTGCGAACCGCAACCTACTAGCGGTTCGGACCTAACAGCCTATGGTTCGCTATTTAGGCTGCGGTTCACCTCTTTTCACTTAAAAACTCCCTTTTAAAGCCTAATTTTTGAGGGGAGACTTTAGACTATCTCATCCTATCTCTTCATTAACCTAGTTTAGCTCTCTAAAGAGGTCTAGCCTCCATTGTTGGATTGAAGAACTTCATCTCTTAGATTTCTAGGGTAGTTGAACTTTATTTTGGGGGAAGTTATTGAAAACTTTTGTAAGATCTTCTTGAACCTTCTCTTTTCTCTTTCTCTCTCCTCTTTACTTATTTCTCTTGTGTTGAATATTATGTCTTGGTTAATTAAAGTTAATGTCTTTATGATGTTTAGTGGCTAATTTCTCTTATCAGAGTTGGGATTAGCCCAACTATGGTGTTTTTAATGCTTGGATGATATGCTTTGAATGTTTTTATTTGGGTAATTGCTTGTTTGGTAGTATGCACCCCAAGTGTTTGATGAAATGCCTAAATGAGTTTATGGCTTTATTTTGATCAATTAATCTAAAACCGAAAGGTGAAGGTTGATTGTGAGGGGTCTTGCTAACCTATCAAGGAGATTTAGCCACGAAAGTAGGATGAATCACCTTGAAAACTTATTGATTAGTTTGGAATTAATGGACCTATATTGATCTAATCCCATGAAAATAGGTGGTTAGTTTAAGTTAGGTGCTTACTTTGGACCTTGAAAGAGGCCTTAGGTTACTTGAGTTCTAATCGTTCCCTTGCATTAACCATTTGATTGCATGCTCCCATAACATTCATTGCGTTAGAACATCATTAGTTGGGTGAACCCCCAACTCTAGCTTTAATTCTTGATTCCTACAATTGTGATTGCTCTTTCCTCTCATCTTAGTTTGTCATCTTAGCTTAGCCTTAGGTTTAGTTAAATTAAATCAACTTCACATTTACCCGATTTTGCTTAACTTTCTCGATTTTAGAGAATTCGGTTGTCGAAGCCCTCGCTCTCTTGGGATACGATATCTTATATATTACTTCGACATTTCCGTGCACTTGCGGATACTATCAAGTTTTTGGCGCCGTTGCCGGGGAGCAAGGCTTGTTTCGATATTGAAATTCTCTTAAATAGGATAGACTAAGCATTTTTTTCCTTGTCTTTCACATCGTTTTCTTTGATTTTCTTAATGGAAACATGTTGGGATCAAGAAGGTTGTGGAGATAATCATTCAAGTTCATATGCTTATGATTATGGCGACTATAAACATTATTATGGCTATTTGAATGCGAGTGAATGTGATGTGCCTAATGCTTATAATGATTGTTATGGTTATGTTGGACATGAGGATAATGAGTATCAAGTTTGTCATGAAAATGCTAATAATGTAGACACCCTTTACCAAAGTAACCAAAATGATCATTGCTTTGTTGACTACACTTTTGATAATTGGTATCACGCCAATCTTCATGGAGAAGAGCAAACTCCCCAACCCAAGTTAAACTTGGAGGTTCTTTTGGAGCAATTTATTGTTCAAACACAAAAGAGCAATGAGGAGTTACAAACTACTCTAGTCAAATTGTGTTCCAAAGTTGATGCATTTTTCACTCATACCGAGATGCTTGATACTCAAGTAGTTGAAGGGACTACTTTGCCATCATTTCATGGTTGTGCTGATGAAAAGATCGTGGATACGTTAGTCAATAGCAAGTCTTATGATCTTGAGTGTCATGATTCGTTTTCAAATTAATACATTGATACGATGATCTCCTCTCCAATTTCACACCCTTTAAATGACTCCCCTTCCCATGACTCCCTTGAATTTGCTTTTGTGAAACTCGATGACATAATTGTGATTCATAATTCTTATACTCATCGGGTTGATGATCATATCACGAGTTATAAGCCTAAAATGACTTATGAGGATGCTTTTAAGTTGAATGAATGGAAGAACTCTCCTTTTTATTCATTTGACTTTTCGAGAGCTTTTGACAAGTTGAGAAAATCATTGATTGTTTACTATATTGTGATGATAATGGTTTCTCACTTGTACGTTGTTGAGATGTGTTCGAGCTCTTTTGACAAATTGCTACGAGCCTTGGCATGCTATGATGATTATTCGAAATAAAGGACAAATGACAAAGGAGACATTGTCATCACCAGTTCAACAATGACTTAATGCACACTCCCAAGTCTCCCCGCCATCGACCATTTTGAAGACCAATCATTTTGTGAGTATTACACCCCTCCCCTCCTTTCTCTTTGCTTGTTTACATTGAGGACAATATAATGTTTAAGCATGGGGGAGAGTATTGATGAGATGTGGTGGTTTGTGGCTAGCTAGCTTGTGTTGGAAGTGTGATGGTGAATTGATGAATGATAATGGTGTTCATGTGTTGTGGATGTGGTGATAATGATGTTGATGTGTTGTGGATGTGGTGATTACTTTTGTTGAATCTTTACATATATGAGCATGCTAGATTGCATTTTAATTTTTAACCCATTTAGTTGCATTATCATGTATATATTGGCATTTAGATTGCATTGATCATGTTCTAGGTTTGCATATAATTTAGGTTGCATTTCAAATAAAAATGCCAAAAAAAAAAAAAGAAGAGAAATTCCAAAAAAATCAAAAAATGAAAATACCCAAAATAGAGAGAAGTGATCCTTATATGATTATGATGAACATAGAGGAACATTGGTAGGTATTTAACATGTGGCAAGAGACTTGAGCTTTGAGGTGAAAATTTTGAAAAATGTGATCTACAAATCATGATTTTTAAAATTGGATTTTGTTCACTTGGTCTTGGTATGCAAGTATGAGTGTTAACACATTGTCAATCACTTGCTAATCCTCCTTAAGTCGAGAAGTGGTTAGTTTTAGATGGACTTTAACCGGTGAGAATTTGAGCCCAAAACCGACACATTCATATCGGTTTATTTTCTTTTCATGTGTGCTTGATTCACTTCGGTTGGCATGACTCTAGAACTTGCCTTGATTCTTGGTCAAAATTGCATTAGACACCCATTTTGCATCGGTAGGACGGAGGCATTCATTTGTTTATTTGTACTTAAGCTACTTTAAGCCAAATAGCCTCCCTTATGCATCATTTTCCCACTTGGAGCCCCTTTGAGCTTGTGCCATTTTTTTGGTAAACTTCATTACATGCTTTCTCTTCCCCAAACACATTTTCCCTCTCCCGAGTCTAAGACTAGTGGAATTTGTCCTTCTCGTTGGGTCAAGTGTTGAATTGTAGATTTGAGTAAAAGATAAGCATGAGGGTGTCTTTTGTGAGAAATGAAATGATAATGGCTGGCTTTGAGTTTCAAGAAGCTTCGGTACATTGAAAAAAAAAAGAAAAAAAAGAGTAAATAAATGTTTTAGGAGTATAGGAAGGGTTTTATCTCATTTAATCGGAATCATCTTGCCCGGATACTCCTAGTGATAAAGTTTGGTCAAAGTTGTAAAGATGGTTGGTTTGGTGAGTGTTACATAAGATTGGAGTTGGTGTTTTTGATTTTTTGAGATGTTTTTGCACCCCCATGATCTTTTCTAGACGGATCTAGGGGGATGTTTGTGTTTCCACTATATCTTTTTTTACTCTAAGTTCACATCCCAAATGTATTCCCACCTTACCTTAAGCCTCATTACAACCCAAAAGTCCTCCCGATCTTTGCATATGGAGTTGTCAACTAGCGGTAGAGATTTTAGAAAATAGGCAAGCATATGGTAGGATGTCACCGAAGTTTGAGTCCCGGGTGTTCAATATTGCATGATTACCCAAAACACATGAGAGTGAGAGACTTATATTTCCCAAAGTGAGAGTCTCTCGGGCTAACTTGCTTTACTTCTTGAGGAAAATTACCAAGTCGGTTGAGTGCTTGTATGCTTTGTACTTCGTGAACTTGTTTCATAACTTTTCGAAACCTGGGTTTAAAATGGTTTGAAAACTTGTTTTGGCCTCAAGGATCTCGAGTTCTTATGTTCATGTTAAGTGCTTTGTCGATGTCTCTCACTTGAGGAGGTGATCTCTCGACTACTTCGTGCTAATCTTCGATTCTACATGATGTGTTTGTCTAGTGGTTTGCTTGAGGACAAGAAAAGGTTAAGCATGGGGGAGTTTGATAAGTGTTTATTTGTACATATTTTTAGTATAATTTAGATCTAGTTTACTAGGTAAATTGATGATTTTTGGTCTCTTTTGTTAGTTTTATTCCCTTTTGTTCTAGTTTACGCTTTTGGTTTGTTTCATCTTGTAGAGAGCAAATTGCAAGCAAAAATGTGTCATCTTGTTGAGGAGAATGTGAAAGAGACTCGGACAAGCGCGAAGAAGAACTAAGAACAAGTCCAAAGGATAAACCACGGGCAAGTCATATCTCAAACATGCTTGTGGTTTACCTTCAAGGGTCAAGGAAATGAAGATTTGGAAGCTACCAACTTCTACCGCAAGCAAAAAGGGCAAACCCCAACCTACTTGTGGTTCAATCCCTAGCATAAATATCACTCAAAACCCCCAGGTGCGAACCGCAACCTACTCGCGGTTCGGACCTAACAGCTTGCGGTTCGCTATTTAGGCTGCGGTTCACCTCTTTTCACTTAAAAACTCCCTTTTAAAGCCTAATTTTTGAGGGGAGACTTTAGACTATCTCATCCTATCTCTTCATTAACCTAGTTTAGCTCTCTAAAGAGGTCTAGCCTCCATAGTTGGATTGAAGAACTTCATCTCTTTGATTTCTAGGGTAGTTGAACTTTATTTTGGGGGAAGTTATTGAAGACTTTTGTAAGATCTTCTTGAACCTTCTCTTTTCTCTTTCTCTCTCCTCTTTACTTATTTCTCTTGTGTTGAATATTATGTCTTGGTTAATTAAATTAAATGTCTTTATGATGTTTAGTGGCTAATTTCTCTTATTAGAGTTGGGATTAGCCCAACTATGGTGTTTTTGATGCTTGGATGATATGATTTGAATGTTTTTATTTGGGTAATTGCTTGTTTGGTAGTATGCACCCCAAGTGTTTGATGATGAAATGCCTAAATGAGTTTATGGCTTTATTTTGATCATTTAATCTAAAACCGAAAAGGGAAGATTGATTGTGAGGGGTCGTACTAACCTATCAAGGAGATTTAGCCACGAAAGTAGGATGAATCACCTTAGGAACTTATTGATTAGTTTGGACTTAATGGACCTATATTGATCTAATCCCATGAAAATAGGTGGTTAGTTTGAGTTAGGTGCTTCCTTTGGACCTTGAAAGAGGCATTGGGTTACTTGAGTTCTAATCGTTCCCTTGCATTACCCATTTGATTGCATGCTCCCATAACATTTATTGCGTTAGACATCATTAGTTGGGTGACCCCCAACTCTAGCTTTAATTCTTGATTCCTACAATTGTGATTGATCTTTCCTCTCATCTTAGTTTGTCATCTTAGCTTAGCCTTAGGTTTAGTTAAATTAAATCAACTTCACATTTACCCGATTTTGCTTAGCTTTCTCGATTTTAGAGAATTCGGTAGTCGAAGTCCTCGCTCTCTTGGGATACGATATCTTATATATTATTTCGACATTTCCGTGCACTTGCGGATACTATCATGTTTTTGATTGATAAACATGAATTTGATGCATATTTTGTGATGATTTATACCCCAAATTGTTTGATTTAGTGTGTGTTCCATGTCCTTTTTGCTTGAATTTTGTTTCTCTTGTTCCTCTTTACGTTTTTTGTGTATTGTGTGCACATATGCTCATTTTAGACCCAACTCTCAAGAGATACAAGGGCATTTTCAAGATGGGAAGACCCAAGGATAAAATTTGAACACTTATTCAGTATTTTGTCCATAGGATCTTCATATGAGCTCCAAATCAAGTGATTCAAAGTGATGTGAAAAGCTAACAAACAGATCTACAACTTTTGTGTTTTACGTTTTCGCCAAATCTAACTGAAAGACTGCTGAAAATGCGTCAAAAGGCAAAAACGACCAAACCATGAAAAAAACGGGGGAAGAAAAACCCCCGTTTCACCTCAGTAAGCTTTCCAATGCTTGTTGTAGGTGAAAAACGGCTTGACTGGGTGAAAAACGGCCTAATATGGGTGTGATCTCCTCTGTTGACTCCACATGAACCATTTCAACTTTAAGCAATTCAGTGGAGGAGAATGCGTCTACCATTGTGGAGACAGTGGTGGATATTGACAAGGTTGTCCACGAGGTTTCTACCTCTGTGGAGAACATTAGGTTTATCAACGCAGAGGTTGTCACGGAAAATGACGATGTCCCCATTATTTTCACTATTTCAAAGTTGCAAGACAAGATTCTAGCTAGCTCTTTCATCTTCGCATCAAGAGCAAAGCCCAGAAGCTCAAGTTATAGATTGAAGTTTCAATGCAAGGCTTTTATCCATCGTCCCCGTTCAAACACAACTTATCCTACTGCAGTTCAAAGTGAAGTAGACTGTGAAAGAAGGTAATCAAACTTTTTATCTTAACAAATCGTGGTTTTGCAGGAATCATAGCAAACTCAAGTGCAAGGTTGTTCTCGGAGATCATTCCTTAGCTAGTTTTAGGAAGAAATTTAAGTTTCTTTGTCTAGTTTGTCATGCTCTGACTTTAATAGCCTCAGCAACAATATGTAATTATAAACGTTTGTATTTCCTGTTGCAAAAATAATAATAATAATAATAATAATAATAATAATAATAATAATAATAATAATAATAATAATAATAATAATAATAATAATAATAATAATAATAATAATAATAATAATAATAATAATAATAATAAAAACATACACAAAAACAAGATACACGTAGGTACTTGCAAATAATAACATACCTCTCAAAAACATTTAAGTATATAAAACCATAATTTAAATACTTCAACCTAATATTAAGAAAATACCTTTAATGCTTGTATACTCCCTAGTATATATGTCTATTACCACAATCTATGTCAACTAGCACTAGCTAGTTAATTAAACTCACGTTTTTCTTTTTTCCTTTTTTCTTTTTCTCTTGATTGTGCTTTCTTTCTTATGTTTCCCTGGACTTTGAGTTACAACTTGCCCAAAAGCATGAAAATGAACCATAATGTGGCCTTTTATACTAACAAAGGATAAAGATAAAATAACTTAAGTGTTAAGATTTAAATGGATAAGAATGAAACAATGGATAATAATGAATTAACTGAAGTGTTAAGATTTAAATCGATGATGATGAAATGATGGATAATGATGAATTAACTTAAGTGTTAAGATTTAAATGGATAAGGATGAAACAACTCCATTTCTTTATTTATTTATTTTATTTTTACTATATTTCCTTATTTCTGGTACCGACTTTTAACGGATCAAACAGATAATCAAGTTTCACTCTTCGGGCGTCCCTATTTAAGTGTTATACTATATATAGGTCACTTTAAAAACTATAAAGAACATTAAATGAACCGAATAATAAAACCACTAGCACCACTGATTATGGATAACTATCATTATGATCCTAAAAAGTTTGTACTCAGTTTTCTCGGGTATTACAAAAATAGCTGAGACTTCAAGTTTTTGAAGCATCTGAGTTTTCTCCCAATCCAAATACTATAAACAGCTTCAGCAAAATAGGTTCGAAGTGCAACAACAAGATTTTCCCTTGCTGTGCTATATATACAACTCATGCACATTCCTGTTCCCAAGCAAGACAAACTCTTTTCCGACCAAACCAAGACAAAATTTGTTCCAAATGCTAGCTACGTGAAACAATACAATTAAAGAACATATGTTCAAAGTTCTCGCTATTGATAGATCTCACATAAGCAGCATTGTGCGTCGATTTGTACACCTCATTCTAGCAATTTATCCTTGGTTTTCATTCTTCGAAGTGGAGCAAGCCAAAGGAAGAAAATTGCATTAGAAAGTGCACTATTCCCACATACAAGGCTTCTCCATGGCACCTTAAGAAGCTACCCTTTTAGCACATTATACGCAGCCACAATTGAGAACTTGCACAACTTAATTACTTTTCTCCCTATCTCTCTTATGTGCTTCCTGCTATCAAATATTTTTCTAGTGACCCAGCATATGCCTGAGGAGGTGTAGGAAACTGCCAAACATCCTTGCCTTTTATATAAAACGTGTGTAGTCACTTTACCCACAAACAGTTCTCCTTGGTACTAAGAGCTCACAACAGCTTGAGAATAGCAGCATTATTCCAGATTTTAAGATCAATCAAGTTGATTCCACCACCGCTCTTAGGCACACACACCTTATCCCATGCTACAAGTGCCGTCTAGTAATATGGGCCTCACGAACCACATAAAGGATCTAACACAAGGCTTCAATCAGCTTTATAACCTTCTTTGGTAGAACAAAGAACGTTATCTAGTCCAGTAAGCTTGCATACCAAAGAAGACAGATTTTATTAATTGTACCCGACCCGCATAAGATAGATATCGAGAGGCCCAAGAGCTCAATTGTGCAATAATTTTCTCTACCAGCCCTTTGCATTGTAAGATAGAAAGTTTCTTAGTGGATAATGACACCAAATTTATGTTGAAAATGGATCCCCTCTAGCAAAGAGTAACAAGTCATTAGCGAAACATAGGTGTACTGTGTTATTTTGAGTTTCTGACATCGCGGATGAAAATTGTAACCAGGGTTGCTCTCAAGAATCTTCAAACGTCTCGTAAGGTACTCAGGTGACAGTGTGACACACAAAGATAAGGTGAGAGGGGGTCACCCTGGCGCAAACCCTTGTTTCCAGGGAAAGATGTCGAGAATTATCCATTAATAGTAATGGTGTACCTCTCACGAAAAGAGCAGGAAGCTCTTTCAACATCTGTTTGATGAACGGCCACTCTAGAGAGTCGTACGCGTTTTGCAAGTCCACCTTAATCATGCACCTAGGTGAGACTTGTTTTCAATTGTACCCTTTAACTATCTCATGACCTAATAGTATCTTGTCTGAAATGAGTCTTCGCCGGATGAACGTAGACTAATAGTCCTCTACCAGGTCACCAACCATACCTTGAAGCCTCCCTGCAATGATCTTAAAAATAATCTTGTAAATTATGGTACAACATGCTGTAGGCCTGAAATACCTCATTGTAGAGGGGTTCTACACTTTCTGGATAAGGGTGATAGTTGCACGGTTTACGACTTTCAGTAGATGACCAATGCTAAAGAAGTACCAAACAACAACACACTTCATCACCCTTGATAACATCCCACGTCTTTTTGAAAAGATACGCATTACACCCATTCACTCCGGGAGCCTTGTTGTCACTAATGCTGAACATTCAAACCTTGCTTAATCTCCTGTTCTGTAACAGCACAATACATAGAAAAATTTGTTGATAATGAGAGAGGGAGGGACCTCCTCTCATGACTTAGATATCAATAAATGGCAGGCTCCCTGCAGCGGATCCCATAAGACCACGGTAAAAACTCATAGTTTCTTCATGGATTGCACCAGGGTCAGTAATTCTGGCACCATGAACATTATTATTGTTAACAAATTAATTTGGTAGAAGAATTGATTTAAGGGATAGTGTGATAACTTTGAGGTTAATTAGGAGTTCGATTCTTAGTAATGAAATTGACCAATTGACTTAATGAGGCGATGTCAAATGATATACTCTCTCTGGTCCTTGGAAATCTTGACGTTTTGAGAATGATACAAATATTAAGGAAAACACATTTGAGTACAAGAATTTCAATTTTATCCTTAAAAAAAATCATATGGGGTGTTAAGAGAGAGAAAATTATTTTAGTGGGGATTTATTGCTTTTCCCGGTAAAGGAATAAAAGTAGCAATACTTTTCTTACTTTTGTAGTGGCGTGAGATTTGTTTTGCTGAATTTGAACAGCAAATCAAAATTTGCCTTTTTATTTCATATTCCCCCAAAAAATAGGCACATGAGGTGAGAAGATGGAAGGGGTAAAATAGTAAAGGGTTCTCAAATACAATACCATATAACAAAACGTAAAAATTTCCATGATCCAAACATAAAGGAAAAGTATAAAGATTTCTGTGGACCGAAGGGAGTATCACTCAAGAATTTTTTTAATTTTTTTTTGACTCAATCATTCAAGATATTGACATAACAATGATCAGGCCCGTATATAAAGGTGCAGAGTGGGCGATGAAACAGGGCCTACAATTTGGGGTACCCGTGATTCTTAAATTAATAAAATATAATCTTCAATAGATATGAAACATAACTAAAGTGGAGCTCAGTTGGTTTCGTGTCTATGCTACAACTTGTTGGAATCTGGAGGTTACGGTATCGATTGCTACTATTAGTTCACTTTTATGATTACTTTTTTTAGCGAAGTCCAAATTCTCTCCCATTTTTAAGGATCATTTTTATTTTATATTGGGAATTGTACCTGCTCTGATCTGCTTTTCTTTTCCACTCATATTCTTTAATCTGCTTGATTGGCTTTCTCATCCAGAAATCATAATCTATAAGCTAAATTGGTACCTTTTTTTTATTTTTGTTGAATTTTAGTTTATGGGTATAACTAGTATATCTGATTGATTCAATTGGTAACTAGTTGTTAAAAAAATATTTATGCTTTTTTAGGGCCTAATTATTTATTATAGCACAGGGTCTCAAAATTGATTGCTATGGTCCTGACAATGATGAGAAAAGTTTTAGTATGTGTATAGTATAAGATAAATTTTTATTTATTTTTTTTTTTTTTTTTTGATGCGAGGAACCCTTAACCACTAATTTTTGAGTGTGCACCGGATAAACCCCGAGTGTATGCAATAGCCTGCAAACTACACACACCAGGCAAACCAACAAGAATAGTATAAGATAAATTAATGTGCAAATTTACGTATGACCATCTAAGAAATGGGGGGATAATGTTCACGTTTGAAGGAACTCTGTGTTCATGGAGGAATTATTGTTCCCTTGACTTTTGGAAATAAAAGAATCCGTTTTTTTGGTTTATATGTTTTACAAACTGACAATGTACATCATAGTTGATCGCGTGGCCTAATGGATAAGGCGCTCGCCTCCGGAGCGGGAGATTGTGGGTTCAAGTCCCATCGCGATCGCTAATTTTTTTATTTTTCTTTCTTTTTCATTTCTTCTATTGTTTTCTTATTTCTTAATCCGAATGATTTTTTTACCACACATTTCGTGGCGAATAAAACACATTAAATTTTTTCTCAAGAGTTTAAAATACCAATTCTTTTTTTAAGTTTAAAATACTAATTCTTTACCATCCGTAAACTAAATATTTTGGATATTTATTTGAAAATGACATCTACAGACTTATTAATTTCCTTTCAGGCAGATATAACATATATGGACATGTTATAAGACCTCCAACAATAACATTTCATTATTAGAATTCATTCACCGAGTCACATCAACATTTAACCGCCAAGCACCTTAACTTGGCATATACTGACTCATTTAATATTGGATAATTTTTGTAAAACATCATGTAGCATTCAACGAATTGCTATAACAATGTTTGATCAATCGCCACTTTACTTATGGGATGTTATCCAACCAATAAACTCACCCCCCTTTTTTAGGAGTTATATGAGAGTAACGAAGACATCTGGTGTTAGCGTAACACCATAAGTGGTCTGATGTCTTTGCCACAATCCATTAAAGATACCGGTGTTTGCTTCCTCTTTTCTTTTTTTCTTTTTATTGTGCCATCCTTTGAATTAGCCAAAGATCATGACTAGTCCAAAGTCCCTAGAAAATTATTGGAGTGGTAATGTATATTCCCATCTAAAAAACAAAAGAAGTTACATTACTTGCTGAATTTTCAGAAGTGATCGAGTATTGATCCATTTTAAATATACCCAGCGTCGCCAACTAGCCAAAACCAAAGCATGTATAGATAATAGATTAGTTTCAATTTGTTACCGATAGATAGCAAACTAAACAAAACATGAGCAACAATAACCAAAAAACCAAAGGTAGTGTCGTAGTGAAGCAAATTGGATCATACACTTCACTCATACCTCACATCCACTAAAAGAGGTTTACAACAACTCCAAGTTTCAATGTGATGCTTGCAAATCCGAGGGCATGTAGGGCATGAGATACGTTGTAAATCCTGTGATTTCAATGTCCATTCGCGTGTGCAGCATCCGCATTTTCACTCTCCTCCTTCACTCACCCGGAGCTCAAATTACCATTGATGGAGACACCAACGCTCTTTCATAAGTGTGACATTTGCCACTAGTTGATCAAAGGAATGGTGTATCGGTGCAAGGCTTGCAACTTATTCTTGCACCCACTTTGTACTCAAATTCCCGAGTTCTTGCCTATGATTTCACATTGTTAATATTATTTCGGCATTTGCATTTAACAAAAAGAAAACCTTGTACGCCTTGAGGTTTCTGAAAGAGCTTGAAGGTGTCACGTTAACACTTGACCTTTCATCTCTTGAACAAAAATACAAGAACTGGTGCCAACGGTCTGTTTAGCATCTGAATCTGGCTGCACATCCAGCTTTCTGATGGTAACTCAGAAGCAAAAGCTCGGACAGTCTCATATTCTTGCCTGAATGGATAAGAAGCCACAAAGCAATTTGGAAGGTCAATAGTAAAATTGCACATAGTTTTGAGCAATTATGCTATCAAGTAATATTGGGTAGTGGCAAGAATGTTTCAGTGATAAGTTTTTGCGAGGAAAAAGTAAAAATATCTGCACTACTGGCACAAAGAGCCAGTTAAGCACAAACATGCATACAAAATTCACTATCATTGATTGAAGGCATTCATCCACACTTGTTACGACCCAAGTTCCCATTGAATACAATCCAAGCATATAAGTTCAGTCATCAATATCACTTCCTTGTTAGAAAGGCACACAGGATCTTCAACAATAACCAATTGGGAATGCATTTATTGAAATGTGAACTTTTTCCATCTTGCCAACATTGCATCTATTGAAATGTGAAACCATACCAAGTCTTAAGCTTGCTTCAACATCAAATAATTAATTACCGAAAGTAGTCTAGTCTCTAGTGTCTAGTGGGTATGCATATATTTAGGATATACCGGTCTAGTGTCTATTCGGAGCAAAGGACTGATTTACTCTTTCTGGTCTAACCATACTACCCTCATAGAAGCGCGAGAATTTTATTCAGATGGATAGAGGACAAGCTTAATGACTACAGTATATGCTTTTCACTGAGAGGCTCAGTGAAGCTTCATACCATCCATACAAAGATCTAGTCATAATTCTTATGTATCGCTATGTAAGGAGACAACCATAAAAATGAACTCTCAATGTCAACAGTAAAAAGAATTTAGCTTACAACGTTTCTAAAACAACTGCCACTGATACTCACTGCACCAAGCGTACTGAAACAAGCATAGTCCTAACTTCAGTCTTAAATTGGTGACACTCAAGGGCTATTCATGTACCAATACCTACTTGTTTCCTTAAAGTGCAAAAGGTTATAAAATAATTTGTCTATGAATACACAATGCACGAGGCGCTAAAATAAGTGCATGCAAATATGACTGCTCATATGTTAAAGGCCATACGAGATACTTCACAGGTTCTATAGTAGACCCAGAAGTTGTGGTTTAAGAGAACAATGCAGCAGAAGTAGGGACCCTTCCATGAATCAGGTTTTTCCCCACTCACTTGTACAATTTTACCTACAAAAGCTGCTCAGGTTCAGCTCTTCTAAAAGAGCCTAGTGCAGGCCCTTGGAGCAGCACAATACTCCAGGCCCTTGGAGCACAATGTGTCGTCTCTCTTTACTTCTCCGTCACCTATATCTTGTACACTTCTCTGTGTGTTTCTTGAGTAAAGTTTTTCTCCTTTTCCTCTTGGTTAATCCCATCATGTGAAGACCCAAAAGCCTTAAGTCACTAAGGTACTTTTCTTTTGAGAGTTTCCACCCTAAATCACTCTACATCCCATGCATTTGAGCACATGAAGGAGTAAAGAAAGAAAAACACTCGAATCTGGGCCAACTTTGTTCGCACAAATAAGACACTGTCATCAATTTGCTATTTTATCAGAGTATTCAGAATTGAACTAGAAGCCTATTATTTGAGTTTGCCTGAAGAAGATTACAACTGAATTAAATTAGCTTAGAAATGTGTATAGATCTTTTAATTGGTGGCACTGCAAATAAAACAGGTCACAATCAAGTATAGTTATATAACACCAACTATTCAAGTAACAGCTCGTAGCCAGCTGAAAGAACAGATATTACTTCATAGTGGGAAAACAGGAAAACTGTACCCATTTGCTTTGTAAGGTTGTCCTTGGCCTTTTCCTTGAACTACTGACTAAAAACTCCCACGAGAACACACCATAAAATTATACAAGCAGATCTAAATTAAGCAATCAAGGATGTCTAGACCCACAGTCAGTTCTGTAACCCATTCTTTCGCCTTTTTAGTAATAGACCATGATTAGCTGTCTTAATACAATCTGCACCTTCACATACATTGCTTGACGACCAAAACTATTGTTAACTAATCAGTCAGTTTTTTCACGATGAAGTTTCAAACTTTAATGAACTGTATGCGCAAATAGCAGGACTCAAACAAATTCAGTAATCAAGTGGCATTTAAGGAATTTAAAAATAGAGAGCCTGTGGAGCTCAGACATCAAACAAAGGGGTTGGACATCCTTTCACAGATCCACTCCATCTTCCCCCCTGTCCCCATAAATAAACCAGAAAATAGAGCACACAAAAAACATAGTCATGAGTTTCACTCACATATTGATTGAATCATTACCTTCCACCCGGATGCCCCACATAAGCAACAATACTTATAACTCCTCCCGGAGCTAGTAGTTCCGTCGATCCCTCCAGTGCCATCTGGGTTGTATTTGACTTCGTGATTATTGTCTTGTCACCTCCTGGAAGGTAGCCTAAATTGAACGCAACAAGCCTAGAGGGCACAAACCATATTCAAGCATGATTCAGTAAGGATAATGAGTTTTTTTTCTTTTTCTTCCCTGTGGTCTTCATTGCCTCTCGACTCTTATATTTGATATCCCTTGTAGCAAATTATATTTGGGGTGTATGAAGATGGTAACATCCATACATTTCATAACTATATAAGTGACCTTGAAGGATGAAAAATGAGAAGTAGGAGCAAATAATAGTAAATCACTAGTTCCACCCACACCCTTCACTGTAATACTCCAGTCCAGAACATCATAATATCATATTCATGAAGCTACTCTCCAGAACATCATAATATCATATTCATGAAGCTACTCTGATAAGGGTAGTCCTAATATATCTGACTTTCATAAGGAAAAGTAATAGCAGTTAACAGTTCAATTCCAAGATTAAGCCACTACCTAATTGAGTTTTTCAAGATATCCAGGAAGCTTCACTTAAAGATATCCAACATAAAAAGTTAAATTATGGAAGAAAGAAATGATCTCCAAAGTAATGTTCAGAACACCTTATGCCTCATACATCCGAGCTCTGAGTTTATCATACAAAAGACGCACAAGCCAGATAGGATGATTTAAGAGCATAATCATTTTCTGACTCATGGCATCAGGCAAATATGTAACTAACATTACGACATCATTCAAGAGACTACTGCCAGAAACAGCATAAAATGACAAAGTATACCATTGTGTCTGAAGTGAGTACCTGACAGAGCTATTCTTGGGAAGCACTTCTGCCATTATACTGTGACATATACGAAATGATCTCCATAAATTATGGAAGAAAGAAATGATCTCCAAAGTAATGTTCAGAACACCTTATGCCTCATACATCCGAGCTCTGAGTTTATCATACAAAAGACGCACAAGCCAGATAGGATGATTTAAGAGCATAATCATTTTCTGACTCATGGCATCAGGCAAATATGTAACTAACATTACGACATCATTCAAGAGACTACTGCCAGAAACAGCATAAAATGACAAAGTATACCATTGTGTCTGAAGTGAGTACCTGACAGAGCTATTCTTGGGAAGCACTTCTGCCATTCTACTGTGACATATGGGAAACAGCATCACAGACTTCCTCTGCATTAGACACTTTCTGTTAATGTAATGACTTCAACAGAAGACAGAATGAGTTAATTAGGTGGAATGAAATCAATATTAAATTTATAATCTCTCCCATAATTGGCAATGCACATTGGAGTTAAGAGGAGAGGGGATGTGAAGCATGTAAACACTGTGTAAGTCAACACCCTATAAGGAAAATTACAGAGAGAGAATATCATTTGACATTTTTTTTTTACTGTTGCATAAGTTTCTTAGCTGGAAAAAGAGAATAAATACGACATGCAGCTTTTTACTCTGTAGTGGAAGCAGAACTGAAAGGGCACCGATCAGATTGTTCAAGGCATAAACATATGTGCTTTCAGTTAGTGTAAGTTTGTACAGATAAATTATAAAGAGAAGGCATGTGAGAGAAATGCCGAGAATGAAGACCAACTTCCAAACATGCATGATATTTTTTTCCCCTCTGGTCATAGCTAGCAAGAACCAATAGAATAAGGCATATTTTAAGGACAAATGTGTTGTTCTAAACATGATCATGCATCATAACTAACAAAAAACAACAAGAGTCATAGTATAGTAGTCGGACCTCAGTTGGATTAAGTGACTTGTCCAGCAAGGATGATGTATTCTTGATAGCATCTTCTTGTATGTCCATCCCATATACACACCCGTTACCCAATTCACCGCTCACCATTTTGGCCATTGCTAAGGTATCATTACCATTGCCACAAGTAGCATCGATAACTGTATCACCTTTGCGAACAACATGTTTCCATACCCTAGATTGAGATGATACAGTTAGCAAATTATTAGAGTGAGTTGCTAGAATCAGAGGGGCAGATTGTGTTACAACAAAGCAATTGATCCATTTAAGCATACAATAACTAGATTATAACCTTATAGTGCAATTGTGTGGATGTCAGATTTCTACCTCAAATAAAGCCATAAGGTAGACCATAGACGGTATTTTTCACTTTCAAGCAGTGAGCAGGTTTTATCTCCCTCTTCTGAATTTCTAATGTTCCTAACAAGTAATTACATATCACAGAAATGAACTGTCCAACCCTCATGGACTTTCTGAAATTAAAATGTAAAATAGCAATAAGAAAGCATGATCTATCCACTCTAACATATCAAACTTAAAACCCATACCCCTCACCATGTTACGTTGCTGTGTCTTAACTCAGAAGGAGATTCTGCCTGGTTATAAGGTGGGTGTTCTATTAACAGCTTTTATCTGTTCTCCATTTCCGGACCCTGTATTTTGTATCTAAGGTTAAATGTACACTAGCCACTATGTGACTGCAAAAGAATTTGATTTTCATATACTATGCTATTAAACTACATCTTTCAGATTAAAGCCTCATGCGTTTACAATTGAAATTGTTTCTTCTTCTCTTCAATCATACCCTACAACAACAACAACAACCCAGGATGTATTTCACCGAGGACAGGGTCTGGGGAGGTCCAAATGTAGGCAACTTTATCCCTAGCTAGGCACCTAGTAGAGATGCTGTTTGAGATAGACCCACAAAAGATCATTCAATTATACCCTAATTTTCCATCAATCATAGCCCATTTCCATTCATCTCTTTTGGCTTCACCAGTCATCAACTATGTAGAACATGCTATTTATACATTTATCGGAGTTGAAAATTTGAATTTATTTTTCTTAGATCAAGATATGTATTAATAAAATGTCAAGAAATACAGCAAAGGAGGACGAGTTTTCCTCCAAAAAGAAACAACTACAGATTAGACCAGTTACGCTGGGTCTCAGTAATAGTACAATTCCTAAAAGCCGCTGCGGCTCTTGTCCTTAATGATGCTAAATAAGTGACCCTATCCCATAGTACTTCAGCTGGTAATGGCCACCCCACTGAAAACCCAAGCATTTCTTTCCAACCACAAACACCAGAAGATCGTAACTACTGCATCACGCCATAACAACCTTCTTTCCTTGAGTGTCCCAAATCCCAAAAATCTCACATGAAGGAACAGCAGAGTAGACACTTGAAGGTGAAACCCACATCTCACCAGAAACACCAAATAACCTACCCCAGATGCAGCAGAAAAAATCACAAGTAAGGAACATATGTAAAGCAGTTTCACTACTTGCCCGACAAAGAAGACACATATCAGGCGAAAGGACTACCCCAGGTCTCCTCCTCTGACGTAGATCATTAGTGTTTACCCTGTCCAACGCCAGAGTCCACACAAATGCCTAAACCTTGTGAGGTACCTTAGCCTTCCAACTAAGATCCACAACTGGAAATCGAGGAAGAGCCATACCCAAATGCTGGAGAAAGGACTTACAAGAAAATTCACCCGAAGAATCACTACCCACCTCTTGGAATCATCACCATTAGAAAGTAAAACTGTCTCCAATAGATCAAGTAAGGCTGTCAGCTCTTCATCTCCCAATTCTGAGGGGCTCTTCACAAATGAAGGTTCCAAGAACCTGTTTGTCTCCAATAGATCAAGTAAGGCTGTCAGCTCTTCATCTCCGAATTGTGAGGGGCTCTTCACAAATGAAGGTTCCAAGAACCTGTTTGTGTCATAAAAAAAGCTCAGCCACAGTAGCACCATGTAGAGTGGATAGCTGGTACATACAAGGAAATCTCAAACGCAAAGGTTGCCCTCCAATCCATTAATCTTCGCAAAATCTAATCCTTCGACCATTTTCCAATTTCAACTCAACTAGTGGCAAAAAACTCGAGGAAACTTGTGAGACAAACTTCCACAGACTGGCATGAGGAGTCGCCGTAGCAACCTGTGCATCCCACTCCTAATCACTCTATGCCACAGGCTCTCCGGTTTTCAAGAGGTTCTTCCGTCTTTCTAACAAAGAGTAGTGAGACTAATGACTAGTCCAAATTTTAAACTAGTTCTTTTAAGGGATCATGAAGACATAAGTCATGTTCGTGTGTTGCCTTCAATTTTGTGGTGGTTTACTGAAAACTCTCTCCGATTGTTGATTTACAACTCAGTCTCGGGGACTCTTTTGCAAGATCATATAAATCATTCTACATACATTTATTATAGCATTCCGTAGCATCTCAGCTTTTAGAACGGTTATGCTCTTTCTGACTTCGGAAAACAAAACATAAAATTCCTCAGAAATAGTTTGGCATGATAGGTATATAATATATATTCAACTACCAAAACACAGCTGATTAGAACCTGTTAAGATCGTATGACAGTCTTTACCAATGTCTGATATTGTACCATACTCCACATACGCTTTTCCAATGGTTACTATCTTCTCAATTTTGGGGAAAAGAGTTGTGAAATTATAGTATCTGCATAGTTAAAGTGTGTTCTTTTCCACTTACTCAGTAATTAGTTCAGTGATTTGATGTGATGTGATTTACTTTTTCCCTCACAGATTATTGTTCTTTCAGCTTAGTTCAGTTCAGTGGAGTTCAGTTCAGTACAGTCTAGTCCAGGCTCCAGTAGAAAAGAACACACCCTAACACTTCCCGAACTGTGCTTTTAAGTAAATTATAATTCAAATCACAACTCAAACAATAAAAACTATTGGTGAACCTGATCCTCAGCAGCCTATCCCTTCATATCAAAATCGTATTTGTTGGAATATATTTTTTTTGTTCTTAAAAAGGGGACATGTTGATTATTGAGATACTAGTGTCTACACAAAAAGAAATAGGATGAGAGACTAAATTATTCTTAGCACGTGAACAATCTAATACTTGCAAGTTTCCATCAGTTTTCAGGGATTAATATGGTTTTGTACTTGATGGTTTCAGTACACTGCACACATAAAAATTCCATCTTTGATGGGGTTTCAACTTTCAAGTCATCAGAAAGTGGTAGGGCCAACAAAAAGGAGAAGGGAAGTACAGAAAGATCTTAAAGTGACAACTAGACTTGGAGAGATCAGCACAGATATTTGGACCACAATAGTTATAAGTTAAGCAATCTCAGCTTACTTGGTTTACAGGAAAAAAAATAAATATAAATGCATTAAAGTACTACATGAATCGAGTATTTCTTTATCAGGTAATGTCTCCTGCATGACCTACAGAAAATTTTCCTAGTTCATCTGTTCAAGGTAAGTCATCCCCATTCGTAACGCTTCGTTTTTCTTCATTTATGTTCATTACCACTCACCCACATCTCAATTGATCCCTTGTATCAAACAGGGCTATCTATGAAAAGTAATCCAAAGCATAGTGCAGAATAAGCAGGGGAAAAAAACAGTAATCAAATACCTACAGATGAGCAACTTCAGTTGCCTTCTTCTCACCGAAAAGATAACCCTTCAGAACATCATCTAGTCCTGATAAGAGACATTCACAATGATAGGACATATTAAAACACCTAATACAAGAAGAAAAGGAGGACTTCAAAAACATTTAAGGCAAAAATTAACATAATTCACCGAGAACTAAGAAGAAACACGAAACAAGGCTGAAAAAAGATTTTTAGATTCTTCTGGAAGCTCAAAAATCGCACAGCATCAACATGTTTCAAACCAACTTGACCTCTGTTATATTTCTGTTCATCCCACCAAGCAACAATCACTTAAGAGACTGATGTTTCTCTTGGGACCATAAATGGCTTCCAGCTAGCTTAGGCAAACAATTGTCGTTTTCGCTTTTCATGTCAAAGACTGACCACTAAATTATATCACAATATCAAATATCTGTTGTTATACTTGTAATTAACAAACTGTCACAGAATTACTCTTTTTACAATTTTTACTTAATATTTTGAAAATATTAGTAGCCGAAGTTTGGCCTTGAAAAATGTAAGTGACAATCATTTGTGGAAGAAGGGAGTAAGACAGTAAGTCATTATTCTATGTTGGTTGGGTTGCAAAATATTTTCCCATTCGAACATTTTGAATATCTGAAAATATATTGGATCTTTATGATAAACTTACAAGGGATCCGAACAAGTGAGGGTCCACCCTAAAGTGAATTGGTTATAGGAGGTGCAGCTCACTTTACTCATACGTTGCTATTTCTCACTCAAATCTTACCTGAAGCGTGGACTTAACTACCCGGGAATAACCATTTACCATTCGAGCCCCAGAATGAACTTATGGGATATTCAATTTGAAATCGGGGGCAGGATTGAGTGATTGACTACCTTGGGCGCTAATACCATAATAAACTTCAACAGGCTCAGACAACATCTATCGAGGAGGCAAGTAACATCACACACAAATCAAGTGAGGGTCCATCATAAAACCAATGGGCTATAGCCTATAGGAGGAGTAGCCCACATGACTTATATGTTCGCAACTGTCTCTCTCGATTCTTTCAATATGGGACTCTAGTCCACATACCTTCCTATTCTTTTATAAATTTGTATATAGATCCCTCAAAAGAAAAATAAATGAATGAAAAATAATTACAGTATAAAACCCAACATCACTACAACAAAAGTAGTAGTTAGCACTAATGAGCTAAACCCAATGGTTGAAGTAACAGTTGCCCTTACAGTCCTGAGAAAGACAGTTACAACTTACAACTATTGTTACATTCATTGCAGTTTTCTGTCTACCACCCCATCCAATGAAGAGCAAAAACAGAAAAGATATTGAAAATCTGATTGCAGAAGTTCTGTACATTCTAGGGGCACAACCCAATATCAGCATATCACCCTAAGTATAGTGTGTCATTATAATTTAATTTCCCTCTTTTCATCCCAAGGTACCCAAAATAATTTGTCAAAATTGGTTTTGCCTGTTTAATTCATTCTCAAAAGGTGAGTGGATATTTGATAATTTGGGCAATTTACAAACTGCTAATTCATTTCAGAACCATTGGTAGATTAACAATGTTTGTAAAATATACATATATTTCTCTTGGATTACACTCACTGTAACTAAACTCAGTTCTAACAAAATATAATAAATTTATCTTGTTCTAAATAATTAGAAACAAATGCAGTAATAATTCATAAATCTGTACAAAAGACTTTGATTACAATAAGGAAAGTGAAGTAGAAGACCTGAAAGAGGGGAAATGGAATCAGTTGAAACGTTTCGGGATGGCGGGGCAACTGCTGCTGGTGCTGCTCTTGTGGATGTGGTACTACAAGTATTGCCCAGAAGGGAAAACGAGCTGTGTGAAACGTTTCGAAGATATACGAAACGCTTCTGATGGAAAGTAAGCAATGAATGTAACGGTAACCGCAACACTGTCATCTTCCTCCTATATCTGTCTATCCTTGCCGCCGGTGCAAAATAATCGGGGGGAAACAAACTCTTTCTTCCTTTTCGCTTATTTCATTCAGAGTTTTTTTTTCTGGTAAAAAAAGAGGGTGCAAGTGAATGGCGATCGAGGCACCCCCTGCTACGTCATGTTTGGATTCTCGTGTTCAATAGCGAACATATCAGACTAGCTGAACAACCAGCACAAGCTCTGGCCCCGTCAACATAGCACTAACAAGGGACTAGTATAGTTCCTAGAAGCCAGCAGACACAAGGCATGGGGGGGAATGGGGATTAGAACCCATGACCTTGCCTTACCAAACCACTTGGGAGTAAGCTTGGAACCATTAGACTACCACCCTTGTTGGTTATTTCATTCAGAGTTGAAATGACAACTCCTACCCCTAGACCAGGCCACAAATGGAGTAATCAGTAATGTACGGTGGACCACATCTGGTCCACATATCAGTATGTATTAATAGACCTGGCAAACAAGTCGAGTGGTTCGAGTTTGGTTCAGGCCACTTCCATTCGGGTCATTTGCATGTCGGACAAATTATTCGGGTCATTTGCATGTCGGTTCGGGCCAATATCGGACAAATTTTTCGGAGTTTTGTCAATTCTAGTATGTTATAGTTAGCTCAATGGGTGGAGTATTACTATATTTCAGAAATCAAGGATTTTTTTTGGCATAGTAGCTATTACTAAGGGGATCGGTTTCATTAGGTTTAGATTGATTACCCCCTTATAGTGTGCTGACATCTGTGCGTCATCTAAGAGTTTTACTGATAGATAGAGGTGGCAAGCTTTAGAGACCACTTGCTTCCACTGGTGGCGGCGGCCAGCGGGTGTGGGCTGGCCATTGGACGCGTAGCCAGACTACCAGAGGCAAGTGAACCGTACAAAGTGATAAGATAGGAGACCACATAAGTGCCAAAAGGGGCAGCAAGTCTTGTGTGGACTTATCCACCATGGACTAAATCCACACAAGTTTGTGTACAAAAGGGGGCATGAGGAGACCCATTAAAAACAGAACGAAATTAAGATAGGGAACCCATCATGGGCATGTAGAATGCATTGCACATAGTGTTTACATTTGCCTTGACCCTCACTGAGGTGATATCACCACTAATGTGTTCGAAAATATTGCTACATGGATTTGTTCCCCTCGGTTTTTATTCTTATTATATCAAGCTACAGAGATGTTTTCTCCCCTTAGCAGGAATACAATATCTTGTGTGGACAGTTCACGGTGGACCAAAGATCAAAATTTTTTCAAAAATACCTTCCACGTTCCTAAAAGATTTAGACTACATCCTTGATTCACCCTTTGGTCCACGGTGGACGAAGTCCACACAAGACGAGCTGTAGCAGGAAAACTATGTTTATCCACGGCATTTGGAGCCTAAAAGATACCAAGCTTAAGCAAATACAACAAACCAACATATAAACCAAACAGCTGATTCTGCAACCTAGCCCAAAATAAACAGCATATTAAAACCATTAAATTATCAACTGTGTTTCAAAATCAAGACATTGCGGCATAATGCACAGCATTGCAAGTCACGCATTGCTAAAATCTCTCTTATTAAAACCTGATCTATTAACCTCTCCAGGTTTCCACACCCATATGAACCTGTACTGGCTAAAAACCCAGCAGCATTATGATAGATATGGGCAGAAAGGGTGTTAAGGAAGCACAAAATTTTTTAAGCATCGTCAAGGGCGAGCACTCCAGGCAGCGGCTTGCCCTCCAAGAGCTCCAAGCTGGCACCTCCTCCAGTGGAAATATGGCTCATCTTCTCGGCGACACCAACCTTCTCCACAGCAGCAACAGAGTCGCCACCACCAATGATTGTGGTCACACCCTTTCCGCTAAGCTCTGCCAACTTATGGGCTACAGCCTGCACATCACAAGTAGTCTCAATCTCCATGTGAAACATAAATTATATTCTACTGTATTTTTTTCTGTTCTTGTTTGTTTGATGAATGCTGAGTTTTTAATAAAACTGGAGCAATAACATATCAAGATCACCATGAATAAAGACCATAACTTTTACTGTACTACACATTTCATTTGACTCACTTTCACAGACAGAAGACTCATCATGTGTAATGTTAGGGGTTAAAGAACCCATGCTACCGTTTACGCATTGCTTCCCATCAGCAAGTTCCAAACTATGATAAAGTACCCAGGTCGGAACCTCGGAACTCCAGCATGGCTATGGACTCTTGACACTATTTTCCACTAAAGTCTTCCCAAACTTCCAAAAAATGGCGGAGTCCCACACTGACACATACCTGTCAAGTAATATAGGTTCCAACCTAACCATCCAAGCACCCCACCATATACCTGTCAAGTAATATAGGTTCCAACCTAACCATCCAAGCACCCCACCATATACCAACCTAGAAAGAAGGTGTGGGTAAACTCAAACAGATCAAACATATCCTGGTGATGAGCCGCACGGAATTATGAAGGTGGCACCCTTCTGTGGCTGAGTGGTTCAGAAGGATTTTATGGGAAAAAAGAGGAGGCCCTTTGTAACTTTAACTAAAAAAATTGAAGGAAAAAGAAAGCTGAAAACTACAAGTGCAATACATTCTTGCCGTATGGAAGGCATTTAACAATTAACCAAAATAGAAAGTAGTTTAAATTTTTACCTCAGTTCCTGCAGCGAATTTTTCAAATTCAAAAACACCCATTGGTCCATTCCATATGATGGTTTGGGTTGAATTCAAAGCCTCATTGAAGGTCTTAATAGAATCTGGTCCAATATCAAGTCCCATCCAACCATCAGGGATAGAGGATGCAGGTACAACCTACAGAAACAAAATTAGCATGAAACCACATTTCATTTGTAAACAAATTTCTTACTACAGTACTATGTAAGCACCATCTCATCAAAATTCCAAACTGAATAGCCGTGTTAAAAGTGAACAGTCACATATTTCTGCGCACCTTGCTTTCGGCATCTGGAGCAAACTTATCAGCAATCACAACGTCGGTAGGGAGCATCAGGGACACCCCTTTAGCTTTTGCCTTCTCAAGGAGAGAGGTTGCAAGCTCAAGCTTGTCTTCCTCCACAAGGGATGAACCAACTGAGTACCCTTGGGCTTTGTAAAAGGTAAATATCATTCCTCCACCAAGTAAAAGCACGTCAACCTTAGCTAACAAGGACTCAATAACACCAATCTTGCTCGACACCTTTGAGCCACCAACAATAGCAGCAAATGGCTTTTTGGGGTTTGACACAGCTCCCACGAGGTAGTCAAGCTCCTACAATAAATTAAACAAGCTGGCATTCAGAGAAGTGTTTTCTATGGTTATGACTTGCAATCAAGAACCTATCCTACTATTGTCAACAGCAGCATGTTTTATTTATAAATAGACCATCAGCTTGTAGTTCTGTTCATCTCAATTACAAAATCAACATCTAACCACATTGACAAGAGTGTAAAATAGTGGGAAACTACAAATGGATAATCAGCTCCCTCGCTCGCATAGTGAGTTTAGCATGCAATTCCAAGGTTTCATTTTTGAGAACGCTTGGTTGGGGCTGACCTCAGTATACTGTTTCAGATATAGCAGACTCCATCTAACAAGCCTGTGTCTCTCATGGATAACTTCATATAAGAGCTTAACTTATGCTATATAGACACTACAAGGGAGAAACCCACCAAGAAAAGTAACATTCGACCCAAAAAAAGTAAAAATTGAACCACAAATAAAGTGCCCTCCCTCTTCACTGAGAGGCTCAAGTACAAACTGCTAGAAGTAAATCTGTTGCAGACAGCAGGGTTTGGCCATATTTCAAATATTTTTGATGTTGCTAGTGTAGGTCATGATACTCGTGTCATATCCATGACAAAGCACCCTGGCAAGGATTCTTTAACCAAATCCATAAGCCCATGCAAGACAGCTATCAGAAAAGACAAGGTAACATTTGACTGCTATGTAGCAAACTTAAAGTGGAGGTTAGTTAACACATAGCACTCCAGTATTCAATTAAAAAGTAGGTACCTTTTGCATCAAGAAGCCAGCAACAGAAGGCTTCAAATACTTGGCAACACCCTCGGTGGAAGCATGTGCTCTATGGGCTGTACCAAATGCATCGTTCACATACACATCTGCTAGAGATGCCAACTTCTTTGCAAATTCAGGATCATTCTTCTCTTCCTCCTTATAGAATCTGACATTCTCAAGGAGTAGCACACCCCCTTCAGGCAACCCAGCGACTAGTTTCTCAACCTCTACACCAATGCAGTCATTGGCCATTATGACCTGTATACCAATTACAGAGCACGCCAGGAAAATCAGAATTGACCAAACAGATAACTCAGTGCTTTTTTTCTTTGTGTGTGTGTGCGTGTATGTGGGAAGGGGGGGGGGAGAAATACATCCATTATAGAGAGCAATTAAAATTTGTGAGAGCACAAACCTCAAGTCCAAGAAGCTCAGAGAGCCTTGGCACAAGGGGCTTCAAGCTGAACTTGGGAGTGACACCTTTAGGACGTCCCTGTAAACAAGATAAATGAAATTTTCAGCATTACAAAGTCGTTTGAGGATAAGCAAAGATGCACTTGAATGAGAAGAAGCAGATGACATTATTTGATTTTCTAAATAGTAATGAAAATAGCTAGAATAAGTTGCATTATGACATAACTAAAGGGTAAAACTAATAATAATATGTGAAACAACACCTTGTGCGCATATAGCAAAACCTTCTACAAAACAAACTACATAAATATGTAACTCATACAATAGTCAGGAACCTCATTCAAGGACACCTCAAAGCCAAGTAATTAGTCACCGAAAACAACATACTTGCTAGAAAGGAAGGATTTAGAATTTTAAGTTTGGTGGCAAAGTAGCAATTAGAAATCCAGAAAGAGACAAATTGAAGACTATTATACTTTGCTACTTACTTATATCAAAGAAAAAAAAAGTTCATTTAACAAAACCTTACAATCACATATGCAAATGATTCACACCAAATCCAAATACACAATCATACAAAAAACAGCAACAGACCTCTTTAACAAAATTTCTGACTTACATAAACAAGCACTTTATACTTACACTATATTAAAACAAAAGTCATGCAACAACAATTTCTGAACTTACATGAACGCAGAAGCAGAATCATAGGGAAAAAACTCATTAAGCAAGACACCTTCTCTGAGATACAAAACCCAACAAAACCCAGATCCACAATAGCATATAACAGCATACCCAATTAGCAGTAACTCCAAACTTGCATCAACAATCAATTCAATGAAAACCCAGATACATAATACCATAAAACAGCAAACCCATATAGCAAAAGGTTCAGATTAGCATATACAATAATCAATCAAGTCAAAGAAAACCCAGATGCATAATAATATAAACAGAAAAACCCCATTCACCAAAAACTTCGAATGATGCAAAAAAAGAGAAACTAGATAAGAAAGCGAGAGAGATTACCAGATGACTGCTAAGGATGACCCTAGAGCCATTCCCAATCAAGTACTTGATGGTGGGAACAGCAGCACGAATTCTAGTATCATCAGTGATGTTGAAATTGTCATCCAAAGGCACATTTAGATCAACCCTCACAAAAACTCTCTTTCCCTTCAAATCTGCCTCCTTTAGAGTTGAAACACTCCTCTTGGTTGCCATTTTTCACAAAATCTAATAAACCCAGAAACAAAAATTAAAAACAAAACCCAATTAAAAATTAATCACAGATCAAATCAAAATCTATACAAAACATGTGATGATAAGAGGAACATAATAACAGATAAAAAGATAAAAATCAGAGCTTTGGAGCTTACATAAAGAGTAGTGTGTTGTCTGAGACTGGTGATTTAGAAGATGCAATGGAGAGAGAAAGGTAAGGTTGGAGAAAGGTTTTATAGACACGAGATGAAGATGAAGCGCACGGTAAAGAAGGGTTTGCTATAATAAGCTGCTTTCGTGGTACGCAAGTTGGTTTGATACTTAAAAAGTTCTGGTTGTAAACGTGGTGCGCCCCTGAACTGGGGCCTGGGCTTATAGTTCACAGCTTCATTTTAAACTCTCAAGCTTTGGTCTACTTCTAGAATATTCGCACCATTTGACATTCGAAATGACTCCATTTTTTATTTATGCATTTTGTGCATACGTATATGAAATTATCCCATTTTGTGCATACGTATATGAACATGCGCACTTATAAAACTAGGGAATCGTTATTCTACCTTGAAAAAAAAAAAGTGGAGTAAATAAAAGAGTCATAGTGATCATACTTGTTTCGAGGGTAGTATTTTGGAATAGTATCGGCCTCTCATTTTTGGTGGAGTCTCGAACAAACTTGCAAGATAAGACAAACTAGTCTTGTGGGTGGGTAGGGAATCCCCCTCCAACGGTCAAGTTAGCTCTCATGAAGATAAGTTTAAGGTAGAGGTAGAGAGAGTGAGAGAGGTCAGATGTTATCTTGCCCCCATGGGGGATCTTATACTACATTTACAAGCCCCCAATCATTAGTCCCCAAGTTTGCGAAACTTATATTTACTATAAGGTTCGTGAGGTTAGTATGTTTGGCTTTGTGGGAGTGCATTTACAAGCCTCCAATCATTAGTCCCCAAGCTTACGAAGCTTGTATGTACTATAAGGTTCGTGAGCTTAGTCCGTATGACTTGTGGCAGTCCATTTAATAAGCCTCCAATCATTAGTCCCCAAGCTTATAGATCTGATAGGTAGTTTGAAGGTGTGTGAGCTTAGTCGGATTGTTATCCCCAAGTTTTTAAGTTATGTGTTCCTACTTGCGTGACCTTGGCCGGCAACTTTTAATACTCCATGTTTATTTTGCGAAGCTGACCATATATTGTCTTCTCCTTCTCGTTTTCATTTTTATCCGCGACCTTCTCATAAGTTGCGGAGTTGTTTCTACATTTGTGTTTCACTATGTTAATTGTTATATAGTCGAATTTTACCATTTTAAGGTCACATGACTTCACGAACTCTATATATCCCCCCATTACATTGTATATGGACGTACCACTGAGAGAGAGGAGAAAAAAAAAAAAAAAAAAAAGAAGAAAACATTCACCTGCTCATCCATCGATTTCCAGGAGTTCCTCTATGTGTGCAAGTGTATTTTTGGAGAGAGAAAATAAAAAGAAGAGAGAGACTGGTGTGTTTTCGGAGAGAGGAAATAATGAAAGAGAATATGAGTGACAGAAAAAGAGAATAACAATAGTCAGTTCCTAGGAGAAGAAAAAAGAGAGTGAGGATGGCGATGGAGAAATGAATTTTGATCCGTTTTCAGCTGGAGTCGTTATCATTGTTGTTGCCGCCGGTACCATATGTTTCTGGTGGTTTAGCGCCGTTAAAAAGAATGAGCTGATTTTAGACCCCCTGTTGTTGGAAACACCTCGTCGGTTGTGGGGCCTGATTCTCGGGTTTTCCAGGATTGAGACCCGGGAATCTTCCCGTTACATGCCAAATGACATGTCCCACGAAAATCGACCGATTAAAGAGGTCAATTGTTAAGGAATCATCATAATGTTCGAAGTCGCCACCTTGTTATGACCCAAACAATGACGGGTTCCAAAAGGAAAGGGTTTTATAAATGATTTAAAAGAAAATCAGTTAAGAAACCCAAAATTGATTCCATTGTGATAAGGCACGAAAATTCTTGTGACTGGTCTACGTTACAAATATTTGGGTTCTGGGCCTACGAACATCCTCGGACCCGTCTCCTCCTCCGTACTGAGTACGGACTCTTTACTAATACGTCAAATCCCTTTGAAAGCTTCAAGTTTTGTTACATTATGGGTTAAAATGAAAACATATAAGTTCACGTTGTCACACAACATGTTTGCACACAAATCAAGGCAAAAAGCCTCAAAACCGATATATTCACAAATGTACAGCGGGCTTCGATGCACTTATACTGCACTACATACCAATCATCGTAGGACTTGAATCTACTCATGGATCAAAGCCCTAATCGTAGTATTTGAACGGGGAATTCCGTCATTAGATTCTTGGGTGCCACTAAGGCGGATGTGTTCATTCTTTCCCTTTAGAAGGATATAATCGAGAAACTTATAAAATGACTCGCTACTAGAGTGGAATCGATCCGATGAACCTCCCACTCCCCTGACATGGAGCAGAAAATGGTTTGAATGGGATGATTTTCCTACTCGTTCGAGACGTTCAACCCAACAACAATTGGTAATATACGACCCATACGGGGAACAAGCCAATTCTTAGCTTTGAGTACAAGTATTAGACTTCTCAAAAATATATGTTCTTCACTACCAACAAGCACTTAGATGAGTTGGTGAGGAACTCTTCTAGCTTAAGCAGAGATCTCGGGTTCGAGACCCTGTGAATGCAGCAGTGTTAAATACTTGTTGGGAGAGCTTTGCCGCCCTTGTGGTCCCACCCGGCTCGGTCCAGATTCAATCGGACGGTCTCAGACCAAAAATAGATATATGTTCTTCACTGGGGAACAACGTTCAATGGGATTGGATAAATGGATGATTTGAGTAGATTTTGGTCAAGTGTTTTGTGAATAGTGGTTCAAAAGAGTCTTTAGATAGAATTTCTCGAAATGGCCCAAAGCCAAATAAGAGGGGATGGTTAATTGTTCGTTTATATTTGATCATAGGTTTTCCACTAGGAAAATATCCACTGAGGATTGATGAGTGAAGTCGATTTTGAATAGTGGTAGGTGAAATACCATGATTGCGTAAAAGCAAATAATTGATTCAAACCTCGAATTTGATTTTGTGTCGGGTTTGTACACAAGTGAATAAACCGGTCTTTACTAATAACAATTATATAAAAATACAAATACTCATGGTTAAATCAAACAACATTTTTTATTATGGTGAGTTGAATTATTTAGGTAGAAATATGCATACGCAAATGTGTACACAAACGAGGTAATAATGGCCTTAAGGAGACGAATTACATCACTGAAGAAAATATATACAAAAAAAATGATAGAAATATGTATAAGTCTTATAAATATGAAAATTTGCTTGGTCTTGATGTCCATTGCTGCTCTGAGGCTCGGGATTGGGTTCTGTCTTCAGAAGATCGAAAAATCGATGTTGAAATTATTATTTTCAATGAATTGATCTAAAAATTGATTATTTACTTCGCACTCTCACTAGTTGGGACAAGAGAATGGTCCAAATGAATCTTTTTATTCATGAAGTTATTTTAAAAATAAACTAGACTCGTTAATGAGCTGGAATGGAAAGCTTCACGTTTTTATCTTTTCATTTGATAATTAAACAAAAATTCTCAAATGAGTAAAACAAAACTGTTTTGTGCAAATATTGACAAAACATCGAAAACTCATAACTACGTCTTGGAGTAAGTAAATAGGGTGATTACAAGGCCTAACTTGTTTCATTTCTGATCCTCGTTCTACTGTAAAAATCTCAAGTTGATATGTTCAAATATTGACTCACTTCCATAAACTAGTAAAAAGAACTAAGCCAAATAAAATGTGCTACAACAAATAAAATGTGCTAAATATGTTCTAGCTAGGACGGTAGAAAACAAGTAGACTACTATGTAGCTCTACATCAATATATATATATATATATATATATATATATATATATATATATATATATATATATATATATATATATATATATATATATATATATATATATATATATATATATATATATATATATATATATATATATATATATATATATATATATATATATATATATATATATATATATATATAATTGAGTTCTCACCAAGCATTGAATAGGTAATAAATAGTCATAAATGAGTGGGTGATTAAAAAGAAATTAATTAATAAAAAATAAGTAACATAAATATTATATTTATTATCCTAAAACAAAAATATTATACATACACGAAAAATGTAATTTTTTTGTTATATGTTTTTTCTTTTGTTGATAAAAATATTATTATTGTTCCTTGCTACTCTTATTATTCAACTTTATATATTGATATGATTAAAGTTTTTATTATATTTATTCTAACAACGAAGTATACAGGATAAACAAGAACCCGTGCATCGCACGGGCACGAAATCTAGTTAGGTAGAAAAATTGCCTACTACTTTTGACAATCGCCTACATAGCATTAAATGCTTGTTGTAAATTTTGCCTATAAAAGGTTACGGCATGTAGAAGCAATTCATCACTTGAAGTGTAACAAATCAAGTGTTCTAAACTACAAACAATCATTTCTTCTCTTGTAGTATTCTCTTCAGTTTATTCTTGAGTCTACTTATTTATTTTTTTCTTCCGCTCTTTTTAATTAGTACTATGTTTATGTACTAATTCTTAAATTTAGTACAAAACCTACCAGTACTATATACCAAATATCCAACAACAGGTATTAGAGCCATATCGAACCAAGTGGCACTATACTAAGTACTATCCTCCCCCGTACAATTTAACTCACTCGTACTATCTAGTACAATTTTTCATTCCCGTACAACACTTGTACCCAAAAAAAAAAACTAGCTCACATAAACAAAAGCCTCATCCACCATGACTTCCCAAAACCAAAATATTGTCCCAACTTTTTCCGGAGAAAATTATGATTTTTGGAGTATTAAAATGAAAACAATATTCCGTGCTCATGATTTGTGGGAAGTAGTTGAAACTGACGCACCTCCGGCAGTACAACTAAACTAGCTGCTAGAACCACGTCAACCAGTTCAACTACGACAGAATCCACAGAGGGCACACTGACACCCCAGTGTCAACTCTTAGTCCTGATACTGTTAAACAATGGTCAAGAAAGGATGCAGATGCTTTATCTCGTATCCATAATGTCGTTGCGAAAACTATTTTTCCTAGAATCATGAATGCCAACTCGGGAAAAATGGCATGGGAAATACTTCGAGACGAGTTCCAAGAAATCGCCCGGGTCAGGGTTATGAGACTCCAAACTCTTCGACGAGATTTTGAAAATCTCAGTACGAAAGGAGGAGAAAGTATAAAAGACTACTCCTCAAGATTCATGGAAGTGGTGAACCAACTAAAGGCGTATGGTGATAGTTTAACTGATCAAAGAGTAGTTCAAAAACTCTTACTCAGTTTAACTAACCCATCTGACACTGTTGCCACAGTTATGAAGCAGACGACAGATCTGTCAGAACTGACAATCACTGAAGTTGTAGGTTCCATACAAGCCTACGAGCAACGAATTTCCAGGAGGACTGAAACGACATCTGAAGGAGCTTTTCGGTCCAACCACAAGGCATGACCTTCGACCTCAAAGAACAAAAAGTTCAAAGGAAAAGTTGGTCAAAAATATTACACTAGTGACAACAAGGAAGGATAAAAGAAAGGAAAATTCTCTCCTTATGGCACTTGTAAGAGAACCAATCACCTGGAAAAAGATTGTTAGGTAAAAAATGAAAAACCGCAATGCAATATTTGCAAAAGATTTTGTCACATTGATCAAACTTGCAAATTCAGAAATCAAGAGAATCAGCAAGCAAATGTGTGGGAGTCCAAAGAAGGCGAAAATCAAATTTTCTATGCCTGCCAAGCTTCCACGACACAGAAAACTGATGATGTATGGCTTATCGACAGTGGTTGTACCAACCACACAAAAAATTTAACACAACTTGATACAAGTATCAAGACTCCAGTAAGAATTGACAATTGATCTTTGGTGCAATACGGTGGAAAAAGGCACAATTGTTGTCCAAACAAAAAGAGGCACCAAATACATCAAGGATGTCCTCTATGTACCAGATCTAGATCAAAATTGGTTGAGTGTGCCACAAATGATGCAACATGGATATGCGTTGCACTTTGATGGTGACACTTGCACAATATTTGATACACAATAAAAGCAGATTACTCGTATTATGATGGAAAATAAATGTTTTCCATTAAAATGGAAGTACGATGTCGCTAAAATCATGGTGGCCCACTCACAAGGTTGGTTGTGGCATAAAAGAATTGGACACTGCAACGTCCAAAGTTTGAAACTACTTTCACAAAAGAATATGGTGAAAGACTTGCCAGCTATTGGCGACTGCCAAGGCGTCTGCGAAGGTTGTCAGCTCGGGAAGATGCAAAGAAAATCATTCCCCGAAGGCAAGGCATGGAGAGCCTCAGAAAATGTACAGCTTGTTGACACAGATGTTTGTGGTCCAATGAGAACACCATCATTGAACAATATCAAATATTTCATCTTGTTCATTGATGATTTCTCTAGGATGACGTGGATTACTTCATGAAAGAAGATCCGAGGTCTTTGAGATTTTCCAAAAGTTCAAAAACCTGGCGGAAAATCAATCTGGTGTCAAGCTCAAGACTCTCAGAAGTGATAATGGCACTGAGTACACTTCTTTACAATTTCAGAAATTTTGTGAAGAAGAAGGTATTCATCGTCAACTCACCGTGCCATATACACCACAACAAAATCGTGTTTCATAGAGGAAAAACAGAACAACAATGGAGATGGCTAGATCTATGCTGAAAGACAAAGGCCTTCCGAACAAATTTTGGGCAGAAGCTGTTTACACAGCTATCTACCTTCAAAATAGATCTCCCACCAAAGTTGTTGAAGGCAAGACTCCAATCGAGTTATGGTTGGGATCCAAGCCATCTGTCAAACACTTAAAAGTGTTTGGTTGTCTCTACTACGTTCACATCCCAGTTGAAAAAAGGCACAAGCTGGATGATAACGCGAAAACGGGAATTTTCGTCGGCTATAGCTCACAATCCAAGGGCTATAGAATTTTCACCGTCCAGACTGAAAAGATTGTCATCAGCAGAGATATCACCTTTGATGAAGAAGCTGTGTGGAATTGGGAAGAAAACCAACCCAACAAAAGAATTGTGGTTGCTCCACCACATCACACAGACAATCATGTTCCTCAGATCAATATTGAGGAGGAGATAAATGAAAGTCCGATGACAACAACCCCTAATAGTGGTTCCTCACATACACATTTATCTCCCACATAGTACACTTCGAACAAAGTGTCATCGCATGGTCCCCTAAAAAGGACGAAAAAGATGACAGATTTGTACGAGGACATTCCTCGAATGTCAGATTTGGAAGAGTGTGAATATTGTAATTTCCCAACTCTTGAACTAAGAAATTTCGAAGAAGCAGTACAATTTGAGGAATGGAGGCATGCAATGAAGGAGGAGATAAAGATGATTTAAAAGAACCAAACATGGGAGTTGGTTGACAAGCCAGACCACAAGGATATAATTGGTGTTTAGTGGATTTACAAAACCAAAGTGAATCCTGATGGCTCTATCCAAAAGTACAAAGCCAGACTTGTGGTGAAAGGCTACTCACAACAATTCGGAGTCGACTACAATGAAACATTTGCTCCTGTCTCCAAGCAAGATACCGTAAGAATAATTCTTGCCTTGACTGCTCAAAAAAGTCGGGAAATTTACCAACTTGATGTAACGTCAGCATTTATCAATGGTTTCCTTGAAGAGGAAATTTACGTCGAGCAACCGCCAGGATTTGAAGTTCAAGGAGCTGAAAATAAAGTGCTCAAACTTCAGAAGGCTCTATGCGGACTCAACCAAGCTCGGAGAGCTTGGTATAGTAGGATTGACTCCTACTTCAACAAGCAAGGTTTCAGGAGGAGTCCTAGTGAGCCAACTCTCTACATAAAAATAGACAAGCCAGATGTGATAATCTTATCACTTTACATGGATGATCACATAGTAACCGGCAACAATCCTGCAAAAATTGAAGCGTTCAAAAGCGCAATGAAAAAGCAGTTCGAGATGACTGATCTCAGTTTGATGAGCTATTTTCTTGGTATGGAAATTGATCAGACCAACAATGGTATATTCGTTTGTCAAAAGAAATATACAACAGGCATACCGGAGAAATTCAATATGCAAAACTGTAAGGAAGTAACCACTCCTTTAGTTCAAAATGAGAAAATGACTAAGGAGGATGGTTCTAAAAAGGTGGATGAACGACAATACAGGAATATCATTGGAAGTCTGTTGTACTTGACTGCCACCAGACCAGACATCATGTATGCTACCAGTCTGTTAACAAGATTTATGCACGGACCAACTGAACTCCATCTCACAGCAGCCAAGAGGATATTAAGATACCTCAAAGGTACCACTGATCTTGGAATATGGTACCGACCCACTAAAAGCTCAGAGTTAATTGACTATTCCGACAGTGATTGGGCTGGATCATTAGATGACATAAAGAGTACCTCTGGGTACATGTTTTCATTTAGTAGTGGCGCATTTTCATGGCTCTCTCAGAAGCAAGAGACAGTAGCCTAGTCCACAGCCGAAGCAGAGTATATTGCTGCTTGTGCAGTAGTAAATCAAGCAATCTGGCTCAGAAGGATTCTGAAAGACATGGGTGAAACCCAAACCAAGCCTACCAAAATTCTCACTGATAGCAAATCTGCAATTGCTATTGGAAAGAATCCATTCCAACATAAGAAGACCAAGCATATCAAGATCAAATATCACTTTGTCCGAGAAGCAAAAAGTTCAGGTAAAATTAACCTTGTTTATTGCAGCACTGATGATCAAATTGCTGACATATTCACAAAGGGACTACCCAAGGTCAAGATCGAGCTTCTACGTGACATGCTTGGAATAAGTCGGAAGATCGTCAAGGAGGAGTGTTCAAATATTGACTCAATTCCACAAACTAGTAAAAAGAACTAAGTCAAATAAAATGACCTGTAAGGGAGTAACCACTCCTTTAGTTCTTCATAATGAGAAAATGACTAAGGAGGATGGTTCTGAAAAGGCGGATGAACAACAATACTGGAGTATCGTTGGAAGTCTGTTGTACTTGACTGCCACCAGACCAGACATCATGTATGCTACCAGTCTGTTGTCAAGATTTATGCACGGACCAACTGAACTCCATCTCACAGCAGCCAAGAGGGTACTAAGATACCTTAAAGTTACCACTGATCTTGGAATATGATACTAACCCACTGAAAGCTCAGAGTTAAATGCCTACTCCGAGAGTGATTGGGCTGGATCAGTAGGTGACATGAAGAGTACCTCTGGGTACATGTTTTCATTTGGTAGTGGCACATTTTCATGGCTCTCTCACAAGCAAGAGACAGTAGCCCAGTCCACAGCTGAAGCAGAGTATATTGCTGCTTGTGCAGCAGTAAATCAAGCAATCTGGCTCAGAAGAATTCTGAAAGACATGGGTGAAACCCAAACCAAGCCTACCAAAATTTTCACTGATAGCAAATCTGCAATTGCTATTGGAAAGAATCCATTTCAACATAAGAAGACCAAGCATATCAAGATCAAATATCACTTTGTTCGAGAAGCAGAAAGTTCATGTAAAATTAACCTTTTTTATTGCAGCACTGATGATCAAATTACTGACATATTCACAAAGGGACTACCCAAGGTCAAGTTCGAGCTTCTACGTGACATGCTTGGAATAAGTCGGAAGATCGTCAAGTAGGAGTGTTCAAATACTGACTCACTTCCATAAACTAGGAAAAAGAACTAAGTCAAATAAAATGACCTGTAAGGAAGTAACCACTCCTTTAGTTCAAAATAAGAAAATGACTAAGGAGGATGGTTCTGAAAAGGCGGATGAACGACAATACAGGAGTATCGTTGGAAGTCTGTTGTACTTTATTGCCACCAGACCAGACATCATGTATGCTACCAGTCTGTTGTCAAGATTTATGCACGAACCAACTGAACTCCATCTCACATCAGCCAAGAGGGTATTAAGATACCTCAAAGGTACCACTGATCTTGGAATATGGTACCGACCCACTGAAAACTCAAAGTTAATTGCCTATTCCGACAGTGATTGGGCAGGATCAGTAGATAACATGAAGAGTACCTCTAAGTACATGTTTTCATTTGGTAGTGGTGCATTTTCATAGCTCTCTCAGAAGCAAGAGTATATTGCTGCTTGTGCAGTAGTAAATCAAGCAATCCTTAGAAGGATTCTGAAAGACATGGGTGAAACCCAAACCAAGCCTACCAAAATTCTCACTGATAGCAAATCTGCAATTGCTATTGGAAAGAATCCATTCCAACATAAGAAGACCAAGCATATCAAGATCAAATATCACAAGAATTCAGGTAAAATTAACCTTGTTTATTGCAGCACTGATGATCAAATTGCTGACATATTCACAAAGGGACTACCCAAAGTCAAGTTCGAGCTTCTACGTGACATGCTTGGAATAAGTCGGAAGATCGTCAAGGAGGAGTGTTCAAATATTGACTCACTTCCATAAACTAGTAAAAAGAACTAAGTCAAATAAAATGTGCTAAAGCAAATAAAATGTGCTAAATATGTTCTAGCTAGGACGGTAGAAAACAAGTAGGCTACTATGTAGCTCTACATTAGATAGAAAAATTGCCTACTACTTTTTACAATTACCTACATAGCATTAAATGCTTGTTGTAAGATTTTGCCTATAAAAGACTACGACATATAGAAGCAATTCATCACTTGAAGTGTAACAAATCAAGTGTTCTAAACTACAAACAATCACTTCTTCTCTTGTAATATTCTCTTCAGTTTATTCTTGAGTCTACTTATTTATTTTTTTGCTTCCGCTCATTTTAATTAGTACTATGTTTATGTACCAATTCTAAAATTTAGTGCAAAATCAACCCGTACTATGTACTAAATATCCAACATGATACAGTTTGTTAGTAGAAAATCATCGTCAAAATACAAACTTCAGGAAGTTAAATTCAGACTTACGATTTAATTAGAATTAATTACAAAGATTTAATGTCCAATTTTTACACACATTAAACTAGGTTGGTTGGTGGTTATGTACACAAATTATAGAAAATTATAATTGAGTTAGTACAATTAACGAAATTAAACAAACGTCCAGCATATCGTTCATTATTTCATTGTTGACATAAATATTTCTTCCTTGACAACTTAGTTTTCGCTTTTGTTTAATTTGTAAAAAAATATATTAGAAGTCCAAATTGAGTAATTCTGTAGTCTATGATGGTGAAAATAGAGTCTAGTAACCAGTACAAAAGTCATTTTGCATTAAGCTAGTGTGAATCACCAAGTTATTTACACGTTATTGAAAGTTAGCAATTTTGGACATTAGTTCCGATTACCCATTTTTATAGTTTTGTATCCTCAATATAACTTCGTCATTTTTTTGACAAATTCAAGTATATACATCATGAAAAATTAGTGACGTTTCTAAGTGAGGTAATTAGGTCATTTTTTAAACAAGTTAAGAATGTCCAGATGTCCAAACTGTCCAGAATAACTTCGTCACTAAATAAATCATAATAAATTCGTTACTTATCCAAAATACGCAAACTCGGTCTCTTTAGAAACATTAAAACTTCTTTTATAAATTGTCCAGAAATAGTTTACGTATCAATCGTTCACTTTCGCAAGTTCTAGCTCATTTCATCCTTAAAGATCAAATCTGGACACTTCAACTTCTAATAGTTATAACTAATGTTCTAACCGTCAGAGCTTTATGAAACTTACGTCATTTTAAAGATAACGAGTCGATGTTTCATTTGGCTTTAATTTCACTTGGATCTAACCTTTGGATCATCCGAAAAATATAAAAGAAGTTGTATTACGAAACTATCAAAAATCTGAGATTATTACAACAACTAATTGATGCTCCTCCAAGGCCATTATTTTGTTTGATTATGCAAAATGAATATTTTTTAGCATTTTTCATGAAAATAGATATATAAAGGTGGTGAGTATAGCAATCAAAAAAATAACTCACACAACGTTAGCACTCACTCATCCTTTCCGATTTATTGATTTTATCTTGTTTAACTACTGTCTAAACCCTCGATGGAGGTTGTTTCTATTAGTTTCTTGACTGTTTGCGAATTGGGAGACCCGTTGGAGCATCGCATAGCAAAACACATCAATACGTTGGTTCAATATTAGAATTTAAAGTTAGATTAGTAGACAAGTCAATATTACATCTTGAATAAATCATGGGAGAGGGATTTACAATAAAATTAAAGAAGTAAAATTGGATGAAATAAAAATTACAAGAAGAGTTGAAATTAGTTACCCCTTGGTGGATATAGATCTTGAGTTTTCAGTTGTCGAAGGATCTAAATACTAAATACCAAATCCCTTCTAATTTGGTATCTAGTAAAAGAAAAAGAGTATGAAGTTTTCTTTTCTATTTATTTTTTATTTGACTTTTAACTTCTAAATTTCTAACTTAAGATTACTAGAGAGTAGAGAGGAAGTGGTGGAAGAAAGATGAGAGAAAATACTTAGGAATTTTTTTTTTAGGGCCCTTTAGAAAATGGAAAATAGGGAGTATTTATAGTGAAAATCAAGGGTGGAGGATTAGGGTTTGTGAGTTAAAATCAGAAAATTAAATTAAAAAAATAAAAAGTTAAAATAAATGAAATAATATCATATTAAGGGTCAAGTTTAGGGGGCAAATTTAGGGAGGATACACGAAAAATGGATTTTGCTTGTTTTGTTGTAATTTGATTTGGGTTATTGAGGTTTGAGGTTATTGTATGGGGTTTAATATTGATCAGATTATGATCATTGAGAACTTGGTGGTATGTGGGTTCTTCTAGGTTCTCTTCTTTTTGGTGTTTTCTCTTCTGGGTTTTGCTTGTTTTTGATGTAATTTGATTTGGGTCGTTGAGGTTTTAAGGTTATTATATAGGGTTTTATATTGATCAGACTAGTGTATTTGAGAACTTGGCATGTGGTAGTTTTGAAAAATGTGAAAAATATTTATCTAGATTGGGTAAAAAAAGAAGAGGAAATAGGCATTTTGATTTTGGAGAGTAAAGCAAAATTATGGATAAAACAAGATTAGGAAAAAGAGAAAGAAAGAGAGAAAAAAATGAACTGATTTGGGGGCATGGGTGGGACCCGCCAGGAGGGGGGAGATAGGGAGGGAGAGAGAAAGGGGTGAGGCCGCTAAGGAGAGAGAAGAGAAAAACAAAAAAAAAAAGAAAAGTAAAATACAATAAAGTAAACAAAACAAAAAGGGGGGGGGGGGGAGGGGATCTTACATAAGAAATAAAAAAGGGGAATCACTTTTTTTTTACTTTTGGGTGGGTCCCACCAGCAATAGAGAAACATAACTTTTTGATTTTTCTATTTGTTTCTTCTTTTCTTATTTTTTTTGGGGGAGTGCTAAATAGTAAATACCACACTCAACTTACTCAACACCACACACTGAAATATAATGCTCCTAAAATACCCCTAAATTTTTAAAAAGAACCTCAAAAATTAGAACACCCCAATTCCCAGTACTACATCCGTCCACCCTTTTGTTAATTACGGAGTAAGAGTATAATTTAGCAAACCCAATATGTATCCACTGAACTACTCGTAATTTTGATTGATGATAAAATACAATTTATTATGCTTGCGCAACATGATTATGCCCAAAAACAGATCACTAAAGGTGGATGACGACATGTGATTGCATTTTTTTTTTGCTCGTCGACATGTGATTGCATACTACCACCACTCCACCATTATTTTACTGCTAAGTCTTGCCTCCCAGAAAATTTGCCAAGAAAGAGAACGTGTAGTAACTTGTCTACTTTTATTTTCAGTTGGATGGACAACACAACAAACAAGGAGGATTAAAAAATAAATTTATAGCAATAATGTGATGCACCTGTATGTTAACATGAATAGACCATCATCAATACACTAGGCGCAAAATTTAGAGGTCTGCGCCTGATTGAGGCGTAGGCTTTGCAGTTCTACGCCCATTTTAGGCGTAGGATTTGCAGTACTGCGCCCATTTTAGGCTCAGAACTAATTTATATAACCTGTTTGGGCGCAACTCTCATTATTTTTCAAGATTTTTTTTTTTTGAAAAAATTTACATACAAATTAAACGTTAATAAAGTCGGAAATTAACCTTAAATTAGTCGTCATTAACGCCATGATTATTCTCGGCAATCGTTTCACTCCAACGAGGGTTGTTATTTGATTTTACGATTTTTGATGAGAGGTGATAGGGTGTAAAATTAAAACAAAGGTAAATTTGTCTCTTATTTTTTATGGGTATGGTATTAATTGATTAGGGGTGTGGTATTAATGCGAACTGTTTTTTTTTCCTCTCTCGTTTGTTGTGGGGCTTGTTTTTGCAGATTTTGTAGACAAAATACATGGACTAGAAGTGTCCACATCTCACTTGAAAGTGACCCAAGGTTAAAATATCCAAAGACACAAAAAAAAAAATTTAGACTTTTATAACATAAAAACTAACAATGTGAGGGGGCGTTTGGTTGGGGGTAATGAACAAAGGGAATGGTAATCAAAATGTTCAATTCCGTTTCTCTATGTTTGGTTGGATGAAGCGCGAATCCCATTACCTATATTCCCGCAATGGAAGTACCCTATTTTGGGGGTAAATCATTACCCACCACAACCTAGGTATTTTGATTCCCCACTTTGGCACCTTATCTCTCACGTTCTACTTCCCTCTTCCCATCACCGATATCATGCTCTCAATTCTTCTACTTAAGCTTGAATCGAAAATGTAGATGTGCAACAATGACCATAGTTTTTTTTTCTCTCTCCTTGTGGCTTGTGTGCACTTTGCACTACCGAAAACATGAATTGGAGAAAATAAAAATAAAACTGTACAATATTTTACAAAGAACACATCACACATTGCCACCCCCACCTCCAGTCCTCCACCCCAACATGTTTAGCACATAATTAACTCTCTCTTTAAAAAAAAAAGTTAAAGATAAAAAAAAAAAAAAAAAATTATTCTTTAGGCAGAACAAGCAGACTCCAAACTAGAATTCTCAACCGATCTCAAGCAGACTTTGGGCACACGAAATTATATTAGGAACTTTTAGAAAAAATAATCTTTTTTTGTGAACCAAACAACAGCAAAGGGAATGAAGAAATCTTATTCCGTTTAGAGAGTGAAACAAACAAATTAGGTAATCAAGTTCATTCCTTTTCGTTACCCCCATTTTCTTTTTTCGATTCATTTCCCTTTTCCAAGTGTAAATCAAACGCTCCCTGATTATGTGAACAAAAATAAAAGGAAGTCAAAATTTTGGCATCTATACCGGTTGAAAACTCCCCTATAATTGTGTCGAGAATAATTGAAAATGTATATATTCTACCTAATATGTACAAGAAAAATAGGGTCAAAACCTTCATGACATGACCATCACCAGATAGGAAGAAGGTTCTAGCCCGGGTTGAGCTACCCGGGGTCAACCCTAAAAGGGTTTTTCTGATCGGGAGGAAGAGGGCAGCTTAAGGTTTATAGTGGTTGAGAGTATTGCAGATATGTTTGGACTCCCTGTTGGTCACAGGACCTATTTAGGGACGTTTTTCCTTTGACCCAAATCGATTGAAAACAGAAAGTTATTTCTTCCACATTGTAAAAGGAGTCATGTGTTTGAGGTTTAGTAGGTAAAGTGCTTTTTCTTTTACTCTAATTCTATTTAATAATTGGGTCGTCAGCACAAATTTATATTTCCTACATAGTCATTGTTCAACTTAATAAATGCTTTTAAACCAATTTACAATATGAAAAATCCACAAAAAATAATCAATGACAATAATAAAATGAAATTTGTTTGTTAATTACACTAAGACCTACTCCCTCCGTTTCTATGAAACTTTACCATTTGCTTTTGCACAAAGACCAAGGCAAACTGATTTTGGCACTTGCTTTCCCCTTATACCCTCAAAATTAATTAGGGTATGGGGAATGGTAGATGTAACTTTTATATTTTAGAAAACTGAGGGTAAAATGGTATTTCACTAGGAAATTATGTACCACAAAGAGAAATAATAGAGTTTTATGTAAACACCCCAAAAAGGAAAATGGTAGAGTTTCATAGGAGCGGATGGAGTATATTTAAAGGACACTAACAACAAAACTCTTGTAAAAAGTACAAACTAAAACTAAAAAGAAAATCAATGTTAAAAGTGGAAGACAAAGTAAACCTAGATATAAATGAACAAGTGACTCAGTAAAAAGAAAAAAGAAGAAGAAGAAGAAGGTGAACTAACTTGATTTTTAAAAAAAAGAAATGAAAGATACATACATTTACTAATAGTCATTAGCAACAGAGTCAGTGAGGGGAGAGGGGAGCAGGAGGGCAGACTTGTCAAACACAATGAAGAAGGGAGGCAGGGTAATGGGAATGACTCTGGAGAGATGACTGAAATACCACATTCTGGTTCAGGGGCTTAAAAAAAAATTTAAAGTTGGGAGTGATGGAAAAATAGAGGGAGCTAGTGGGAGGAGGAAAAATGGGGAGGGAAGGGGAGTTCTTGATAACATGTACGTGAGTATGACATTTGAGGCAGAGACCGACGGGATCGATCCCGTCGGGCCCAATGAGTCTCTTAGCCTTAAACTGCCTAGGACTTGGCGACCCCCGTGCTATAGCTGATCTACGTGACTGTTGCGTAGGTTAAAGCCAATCCTGGTCTTCTTATCGGAGACCAAACTGAGTTCGATAGAGATGCAGTCAGTGGTTGCCAGGTTAGATGCTTTTAGTTGTGAATCTGTGGATTGTGTGGGCGGGCAGGAGGTCTGACCTTGCTATGGAGTAGTGATGTTCAAGTTGTTCTTCGGTCGAAAGTCCGATCTTAAATAAGAAATTTTTACTCAATGATTTCTGCAATTTTTGTTTTTTTATTTTTTTTATGGAGAAAGACTAACTCATGGGGTGAATCATTAGTTAAAATTACACTAGTACGTAACCCTATGTGAACTCAAAAATAATGTGTACAAATATTAGGAACAAATTATAATTTAAAAGAAAAAAGAGAAAACATTACATAAAAACTGAAATTGCAACTAAATCAAAAGGGGGAAAAAAAATACAACCTAGATAGGCGTGGAAAGTTATCAAGTACTTCGGAAACTACTAGAAGAACAAAGGAGAACGAAAAAAAAAAGACAAACCTAAGTACCTGCAAATATACGTACATAACAAGAAAAAAAAGAGAAAAAAAGAGAAAAAATTAGTGGCTTAGATTTCGAACACGGAACCAGCGCACTTCAGCAATACATTTGGGATAGTTAAACCAGTGTGTCAAATCAATATTACACTATAACAAAGACATAGATACATCTACGAGTATTACTTTTATGACTTATAGGGGGAGACTGGGGCCAACACTGGCCCCCTAATTCCTCCACTAATGGTCCTCTTATCTTTCAAGATTGTGGTCTTACACTTTGGTAGGTTAAGTAATTTGGGAGGAAATTTGAAGAAAACATCCAGTACTATCAAAATCGAGAAGCAGCCAGACTACTTCTTGTAGTTTGAAGAACTACTGGACTTTTGTGATTCTAGCTAAGGTATTTAGCTTGCCAATTTTTTAAAGGGATTTTTTCTATTGAAGTGTTTTCTAACTCCCATTTTTGGTTGAGTCTGGATCCTCTACGATACTGCAGAGGTTCAGTTCCCCATTTTTCTTTGTAAATAGGGGGATTTTGGAGTTTGAAGAGTTAGGGAAAGAGAGAGGGACATCAGAGGATCCAAACCCGTTTTAGTTGAGGGAAAAAGATTAAGATTTGGATACTCGAACAAGCATTCTCCCACAGAGACTCATGCTGGACGTGTGACTGGACCAAGTTGAATTTCTTGACTCTCATACATGCTTCAAGAGGTAAAAGTGTGAACTTTGCAATTATTTCGGGTTCTTAAGACCTTTATCCCCTTTTTTTTTGTTCACACCAAGGGTATCCATCATCGACCCCAATGACCATTTCGCGCTGGCTAGTAAGCAACTCAGATCAAAGGGTGGGATAACTGGTCAAGGGATTTTCTCGACCTTGGTTAAGGATGGATGAGTCCTTATCACTCAACCACACCCCTTGATTTAAGACATTTATCCTTAAATCTATCTTGGTGGTTTTGCTGAAATCATTGTGGTTTAGAGCATTTTATTGTGTTAATTGTTTCATGTGCTGGACGTAAAACTAGAGTGTTGCAACTGATTTTCTCCATGTTATTAGCTTGATTTTTGGTTGTGCATTGCTGGCCAGGTTACCTCTTATCTTAAACCTTCTTATTTATTTCTAAGCCAATTTTAAGATCAAACCTTGAGCCCTAACACAACTTTCTACCCTAAACACAACCGATTCATCTGCTTTAACCTAAACACAAATCATGGTCGATGAAGTTCCTAGAAACCTTAATTTTGAGCAGGGCCCTTAATTTAAGAAAGGATAAGCAACTAGCGGAATTTCAAGAACAAATGGAGAAGATGATGAGTATTTTGAATGTTATTAACCAAAGACGACCAAGAAGGAGAGTCCGAGAAGAAGGTGGTCATTCTCCTAGTGTCTATGGTTCACATCTCGGGGATAGTGATGGATCTCATCACTCCAACCCACGTCAAAGGGAGATATTATTAGAGATGATTCTTATGACCTTAAGATGGAGGCACCAAAGTTTTAAGGTAGCATGGATTTGGATGACTACTTGGAATTGATTCAACCGTTAAGAGGATCTTTGAGGTAAAGGGTTACAATAATGAGAAACGTTACAAGATGGCTAAGATATAAGCTCAAAAAGTATGCATCATGGTAAGAGGAAAGTCAAGACATGGATAAAACATAAAACTCTCTTGTATAAGTGATTTGTTCCGAACTCATACAACCAAGAGCTTTATTCTTCCTCCAAGGTTAATTTTAATCCTAAACTCATCAAGGATAAGGAATGTCCTAAAAATTGGCCCAAGTTGATTCCTAGAAATGAGAAAATGAAGAAGTGCTTCAAATTATTTTTAGAAATAAGCATTTTAAACTAAATGTCAGTTGCTGCTGCACAGTCTCTCAAAATGCGAAGTGAGTTCTCAATATGCAAGGTATACCAAATTACGCACATGTGAATCAATAAGATATCTACAGAAGAGAGTATCACTATGAGACAGTCTATCATATCAAACCAACCACATGAAGTTTTTTTTTGTTTAATCTTTGGAGAGATATCAAATTTCTACAGCCAAGTATAACATCACAATAGAGAAAATCATTACTAATACTCATAGGGGGAGAGTATGAGCAATGGAACTGTTGAGATCCTCATGGAGGAAAGAAATCTTTCCATAATCCTAGTTATCACTTATCATTAGTAAAACAGTCATTGACACATAATTTTCCCTATTTTCCATAAGGGGCAATGTATGCGGCCCCTAAGAAGACCGAACCCATTCTAGTTATCAATCCAGAAGAGATTAGTAAGACCATTTCTCATGACCCAATGCATGCGACTAAAGAAGAGGTCCCAACCAACCTAAAGAGTTTGCCACAGAGTAAAGCCTCTATCTAAAGGAATGGTCGGCAAGAGCCCTCATGTGAATGTATTTACTTCTAAAGACATTAGTAGCTAGATTATTAACACATTGAGAGATTTTCCTAAGTAACTTGCTCATATGAATATCATTAACCACCCCATAGCTGGGGATACCTAAGCTACATTTATCTACAGGTAGGAATAACTTGTCATTGGCAACCAAGTGCTATTTCTTCTTGTTATTAGAATCCCCCAAATAGAAATTTATGATTGCCCTATCCAACTCATTTAGGATTTTCTTGGGGAATTTAATGCATTGCATATAGTACCTAGGTAAAGCACTTAGAGTAGCATTGATGGGACATAGTCTACTACTAGCTTGAGAGAGATTATTAGATTTTCAATTATTGAGTTTGGTCTTGGCTTTGCTTACAATAACGAACTCAAATTCTCTTAAGGTGGGCCTCTTAAAGGATAAATGAAAATCCAGATAGATATCCAAATCTTTATTGACCGGCTTTGACATACTTTTGAGCAAGAGCAATGTTTTGGAAAGAAGTATTAAGAAGGAAAAAGGTTTTGTTTTTATCCTCATTAATGGTTTAGCGTGATGCCCCAAAGATAATGTCAAGAGTGAACTTGACAGCTTCATAGGTGCTTTCAGTAGATTCGCTAAAGCTACTAGCGCAACCCTCTAATTGTGAACTCCACCTATGGACAAGAGAGCTTAGGGGAACCGAATAATAAGAAGGAATCTGGCCATGGATTGTAGGTCAAGAAAGGAAGCATTTGTCAGTCATTTGACAACGCATAATGAGGACATTATGTCCTAAAGTGGGGGTGAATGAATAGCAAGGATGTCATGGTTAAAGAAAGTTTAAATACTGTAATTATTTCACCTATCTATAATACCCTAGTGCACCCCATTTTCAGGAAGTCCAAACCTAAGAAATTTCATACTAAATCTTGCTTGTCTTGAAACAGTTTGAGGATGAGTGGCCTGATGAAAAGTTTATCATGGAGCATACATCATGTAAGAACAAAGTTTTGTTGAAAGTCTTGTGATGATTTTTGCGACTAGGGATGTAAGTGGATCGGATTCGGTGCGGATGACCCATCATCCGCTCCCATTCGCGAAGTTTATCCACTTCATCTGCTCCATTTGTCATCCGCGAATCATCCAACCCTAATCCTCTCCATCCGTCATTCGCGGATTAATGGATGGAGCGGATGATAAAAGGATTATTAATTGGTGATATTTAATAACATGTATCATTTGTAAATTATCTTCTAAATCAATATTTTTCCTCCAAATATCATGCTTAAAAGGTCCATACAATAAAAATACAAAATAAATAACTATTATATACTAAAGTCATACATCAAAACCTTACAAATATACAAAACATAAATACTTTTTAAATTTTTTATATTATATTTACTAAACGGTGGTAAATGGGTTCGCGGAGCAGGTTAGCGGATGAGGAATTTCAACCTGAATCTAAACCTGATCCGTCACCTGCTCCATATGTTCATCCGCGTAAGAATCCATTTATTCGGATTTTTATCCATATAGTCGGTTGGGGTGAATTTGATATCCGCCGATGATGAACCCATTTACATCCCCGTATGTGATTAATAGTTAGTAAAAAACCATATCTTATTAGTAGCACCAACGGCCTATGTGCGACTAAAGCATTACGCACATATATGCTCAAAGTCAAGTATTCAAAGGTTGAGGAAAACCATTTAGGGTATTTTGATTAAAGAGGCTTTCCAGAAGTGTTATTGATTGCTTTAGCATTACAATTTTGTTCATTTTACCCAAGAAGCTAGTTAAATCGTGTTCCTGTGGAGCAACTGTTGATAATGTATATTGCTCTTGGGGTTTCAGTATCATTTATCCATTATATCTCTAAACTCTATATGGTTATTCTCAAATCTATTTCTACTAAATTCAAGATATCCAATTAAGGATGCTTTATAAATGACGGTATTTATTGCTTTGACTTCATTGTCTTCTGAAACACAACTCGCAAATCTCATATTAAGAAGTTTTGTATTATTAACATGCATAACTCCCTTAGTTTGATGCTTTTTGATTTAACACAATCAAATTAATCAATTGAATTATTCGTAGCTACTTTTCCCTCATGTTGTAACTTACATTCCCATTTGATGACTTAACTTCCTTATTAGTCCTAACTCCCGTTAATACTAGAAGTAGCGTATCCACATTAATTCTAGAAATAGCGTATCCACGTTAATTCTAGAAGTAGCGTATATGCCTTTGATCTTGTGCGTAACACATCATTCAACTATCAGATTTCCAAAATTTAATTCCAACCACTCTACAACACAAACCAAATCAAAGAACCATCTCACACATACCTCACAAAACTAAACAAAAACAAAATACAAACATGACCCATGACTCATTCATTCAGTGTCACCAAAATCAAATCACTATCTTCATAACTCAACCAAACAAAGGAAAATCTCTAGTCACAACTCACAAGAAAATACCCCTCAACAATCAACCACCCCACCCAAAAGAGGAACAAAAAAACACTAGTGGCTCAAATCACATCAAACCATAACATCGATCATCTTCAACCTCTCCTCAACGATAAGCACATCCTCACCCCTTTTCTCTCCCTCTTAAAACTCCCCTCACATTCTTTCACTCACTCTCACTCACTCACATTTTGACACTCACATTTCATTTCTCTCCAACAACAACAACAACAATGGCTTCAACAGCAGCACCCTCATCCTCATTCTCTCTCCTCCGTTCCTCCACCTCTTCCACCACCTCTTCCACTCCCTCCCCCACTTTACTCCGTCTCACTTCCACCCTCCGTCCCCCATTTCGTCGCCTTGGATTCACAGCCACTGATCCCACTTTCTCTCTTCATGTTCTCTCAAAAATCCAATCTTTTAAATCATTTTCAACCAAACCCATTAGAGGTGTTGCTTCAATGGTCAAGAAAAGTGTTGGGGACCTCACTTCTTCTGATTTGAAAGGCAAGAAAGTGTTTGTTAGAGCTGATTTGAATGTTCCTCTTGATGATAACCAGAATATCACTGATGATACCAGAATTCGTGCTGCTATTCCCACTATTAAGCATTTGATGAACAATGGTGCTAAGGTTATCCTTTCAAGTCATTTGGTATGTGGGGTTCTCAAGTTCACTTCTTTTTTGTGTTTTATTAAATGGGTTTTGCTTGTTTTCATGTAATTTGATTTGGGTTGTTGAGGTTTTAAGGTTATTGTATGGGTTTTATATTGATCAGACTATGGTTATTGAGAATTTGGTATGTGGGTACTTCTGGGTTCTTTTTTTTTGGTGCTTTCTTTTCTGGGTTTTGCTTGTTTTTTATGTAATTTGATTTGGGTCGTTGAGGTTTTAAGGTTATTATATGGGGTTTTATATTGATCAGATTACAATATTTGAGAATTTGGCATGTGGTAGTTTTGATCAGATTATGTTTCTATGGTGTTTTTAGGATAGTCATTGACTTATTGATTGATTCCTAGTTGAACTGGTTGAGAATGTACTCTATTTTGTTCTCAACTGAATTAGTTCGGTTGATTAATAATTTGGAGATTTATGATTAATCATTAGTAACTTCATTTTGCATTGATGCATTGGTCATTCGACTGATCTGCACTTTGTTTATTCATGAGAGGTTTCTTCTTTTTGAGGTTTGCACTGATGCTTTCAAAGTTTCCTGTCTGCTTTTGCTTAAAAATTCATCGGCAACATCACTTAGTATCTAATTTTTTTAATGTATGGCTTTGATCAGTACTACAACATTTTAGATTGAATTTGAGCTTATGGTAAGGATGTCTTCTGGTGAGCCGTGAAAGATATTGGAACTATTGGACATTGTCCTTCATTGTGACTTTACATTTGTCGTGATGTTCTGCACTCATTTGTCATCTTTCTTTCTTTTTTGATGCTTTTGGAAAGATTTACAGAATTCACTTCACTTGCCTGTGCAATTTCGTTGTTGTTCCGTCTATCTGCCTCTTGTCATAAACTTTGGAATTCATCGCTTTCCCTCCATTTTCATTCGATGTCTGTATTTATATGCTTGATTCTATGGTACATTTAGTAAACACAGTTTCAATGCTTGAGGTGACCAAAGACGTGCTAGCATTCATGTGACTTGTGGAGTATGTTCATCTTCTACTGTTGTATACTTCTTCTTCTTCCTAATCTTTGCTAGTAACAGAGATTTTCTATATATTGTATGGTGTTCTTACTGAATAACTTTTTGTTTGCCATGTAGGGGAGGCCTAAAGGTGTTACACCAAAATACAGCTTGGCACCTCTTGTACCTAGGCTCTCTGAACTCCTCGGTATTCAGGTACATCCCTGTGTTCCATGCTGTGTATTCATGGTTGTTACACTACACAATATGGCTGCAGATACAATGTGTGGTTATTTTGGAAGATGCTATCTGTCTTATACTCCTGTTCTTGCTTCTGTGACATGTGGGATTTGGTAACTGATTATGCCTACAAACTTACAGGTTGTCAAGGCTGACGATTGTATTGGTCCAGATGTTGAGAAGTTGGTTGCCGAACTACCTGAGGGTGGTGTTCTGCTTCTTGAGAACGTGAGGTTTTACAAGGAAGAGGAGAAGAATGAACCAGAGTTTGCAAAGAAGCTTGCCGCCTTGGCAGATTTGTATGTGAACGATGCTTTTGGTACTGCTCACAGAGCCCATGCATCAACTGAAGGAGTTACTAAATTTTTGAAGCCTTCAGTTGCTGGCTTCCTTTTGCAGAAGGTGGATACTTTCCTTCTTTCTCTAAAGCTGTTTCTTCTCGAAATTAACAGGCGAAAAAAGTTGAAATGTTGGACTTGTTTTTGGTTTAATTGAGCATGCCTAAACTGTTCATATAAACAAGTTCTATATGTTTGTGATAATCTAAGGGTCTCAGTTAAATGCGTTCTTAACAGAAGCTTCAGATGTCTGACAGCATTTGACTTCATAATAGTTTCGGTGATACTTGTCGCAATGAGACCTCTTGTCTGACTTCCCTGGTTTATCAATATCATGAGTTGCTGCCTGTGCTTTTTGCAAATTGTTTGTCCTTTCTTCTTTATCCATTAATTTACTTAGCGAACTCCTTCCTCATCCTTTTTGGCTAAGATTAAGTGATAATTTACTTAATGGAATCCAATGCTGGATGTATACTGGCCACATTCCCCAAAAACAAAAACAAAAAAATTGAAAAAAAGAACGTGGTGCTTTTGTCCATTGCAAGGATGTCAGGAATCTTTTGCTTATTTTGGGAAATTTTAAAGGATTAATGTTTGTCCTGCTGTTATATGAGTTGTGATCACATTCAGGCTGTTAATTTCAAGGCCTGTGGGATTAGTTGGGCAAAGCCCAGACACCCACGCTATCCCAAAAAACAGAAAATCTGAGTTGTGATCACATTCACTAACCTGAGTTCTTTTGGGTGTTTAACAGGAATTGGACTACCTTGTTGGAGCAGTTTCAAGCCCAAAGAGACCATTTGCTGCTATTGTGGGTGGTTCAAAGGTCTCTTCCAAAATTGGAGTTATCGAGTCACTTTTGGAGAAGTGTGATGTCCTACTCCTTGGGGGAGGAATGATCTTCACATTCTACAAAGCTCAGGGTCTCTCAGTGGGATCATCTTTGGTGGAGGAAGACAAGCTTGAGCTTGCTACAACTCTCCTCGCGAAGGCAAAGGCAAAGGGTGTGTCTCTATTGCTACCTTCCGATGTCGTCATTGCAGACAAGTTTGCTCCAGATGCAAACAGCAAGGTGGGTTTCCATATGATTTTTTACTCCCACACACCTTTGGTGTTTTCTCTACTGGGTTTGTAGAGGTCATTTGAATGAAAATCAAATGGGGAGTAGCCACTGCATGCATCTTTATTTGTCTTGAAATTCAAAGAAGAAGATGGCCACTGTATATTGTTATCTGACAATCTCTATGCTGTGTGCTGATTGCAGATTGTCCCTGCATCTGCAATCCCAGATGGTTGGATGGGATTGGACATTGGACCTGATTCTATTAAGTTATTTAGTGAAGCCTTGGACACTACCCAGACTGTCATCTGGAATGGTCCCATGGGAGTCTTTGAATTCGACAAGTTTGCTGTTGGTACAGAGGTAAGACTGCATAACACTTGGTACTTTTTGGGGTATTTCTTCGTAAATGAAGTTTCATACTCTCTTTAATTGGTTTATTGGCTTACAAAATATATTGAGTAGCCAATGATTTGCTGAAGTTGATCTTTGGAGGGGTTTTCTTGTATTTCACTTAGAAATCTTGTCAGCTTACCATACCATTCTGTTACCTCTGTGCCTCCCACAAGGTTCTTATCTAGGGAGGGGTAGAGGGGGTCAAATGTATGCAATGGTACATGCGCAATTACGATGGGGCTATTCCCTGTTGACCTTTGATTGTTAATGTGTTGACTGTTTGCTACTTCATAACAAATAAGGACGTAACAGTTTAAATGAACCATTTTAATTTAGTCGTTTTAATCCAAAGCTTTTGCATCTGAATGTTTTAGTCTGGCAAATGCAACTTTAAATTTAGACACCACCAGTGGTAGTTTTGTTCAAAGATTTTTCGACCCAAAACCTTTCATAAAAACATTGTTCTATTCAGGTGGACCGAAAACCCTCACTTTGACAAGAAGCTCCTTATGCATGGAGCGGCTTGTCTCTTGATTTTTTAATCTTATTTTTTTTAAAATTGTGTGGACTAGAAAGAATGAGCTCGTTGATTCTTTGTCTGTCTTATTTAAGCATTTTTTGTGGTAATATTGGGCTTTTTCTATTTTAAAAAATTATTATCAAGCATAAAGACTGTTTTTTGTCGAGTCTTTGAAGCTCACATCAATAATAATGTTTTTCAGTAGAGAAACAAATAATTTTCTGATTAACCGTATTAATTTGGTTATGAGTGTGTAGACTGTAATTGTGGTTGAATCATGTAATGTGTGAGTTGCTTCACTTGCTTGTATTTTTGAATTATTATTATGGGAGGAGAGAGCCAGAGAGGTTTTCTAAAGACCGGTTTTTTGTGTAAACGATATGAATGGCAGAAGAATGTCATGGGAGTTTACTATGAGGGATGTCCTTTATAAATCTTGTTCGGTTTGTGCTTTTCATTTTGCTGCATTTTATAGTATTAAAGTAATCGTTTGTTATGATAAAATTTCAAATTTTGCATTCTTTTTGCTGAGTCCGATTGAGGTTGGCTGGTTGCATTGGTTTACTTGCATGATACAACTCTTGCCTGTCGTATTATTGCATACAATGCTGATTGTAAATTGAGCATTTGTTCATGTTCTGTTTCTTGCTTTTGCTTTTTGCAGACCATAGCTAAGAAGCTAGAAGAGCTTAGCAAGAAGGGTGTGACCACAATTATTGGTGGTGGTGACTCCGTTGCAGCAGTAGAAAAGGTAGGAGTCGCAGAATCAATGAGCCACATATCTACCGGTGGTGGTGCTAGTTTGGAGTTGTTGGAAGGGAAAGAGCTACCAGGAGTGCTTGCTCTTGATGAGGCCGAACCCGTTCCTGCCTAAGATAGTTTCACCTGAAAGAGATTTTTTTTTCCCTGTAGCCCTTCAACCCCGAACCCGAAACTATCCGAAACTATCAGAAATATTTGGCTCACATTTTCAAAATATTAGGCACAAAATAGAATAAAAAATAAAAAATTTAAATATTTTTCGGATAGCGGATATCCGACTATCCGAACCCGAAATTTCGGATACGGGTTCGGATATCAAAATTTGGTATCTGAAATTTCGGATATTCGATTTTCGGATACCCGCAAATGAACACCCCTACTTTTGAGGCAGCCTCGCTCATAACTCATAAGTTATACATAATACGATTAAAAGTATCATTTTTTCGTCATGACGTACTTTTTTGTCCATGGTATCACTTTCTAGCTCTCGAACTTTATTCATAAGTCCACGTCATATAAGTTTTTGCGATAATGAAAATTCTTAGAGCAAGTCTTGTGTGAGACCTACTCACAGAAAATGGGATCACTATTTAGAATTGTAGGGGTCACTTATTATGAGTCGTGACTCGTGACCCTTATTCCACTAAAAAGTCATCATCGTTTTACCAAAAGTTACGGTAAGACCGTCATAAACAAGTTTTTGTGAAATTGCTATTACGTTGAAATTAAAGTTGGGCTACAACTTGTAATCTTTCATGTAGCAAAAGGACAACGAAAAGAGAGTATTTACCAATAAGTGGTTGGTGTTAGTGGTTCGACATTCTCATTCATTAAGCAAGGTTACGAGTTTAAATCTTGTGGATGGAGAAACTATTTAGTGGGAGTACTTTACCCATTTGTGGGCCAACCCAGTGCGAGCATGAGTAACTTTGGCCCAAAAGACTTACGTGAACCTGTGGTAAACCCCATAAAAAAGAAAAAAGAGAGTATTTGAACCAATAAGCAAGCTATCTAGAATGATTAGTCCAGATTTAGAATGACAAGAAACCCGATTGGGAGGAGTGGTGTCACTTCCATATTCTATGTATAAGATGCGAGTTTGATTATCATATCTCATCAAGAAATCCGAGTGGTGTCACTACCTAATATTTTTTTTATTATTAATGAACAGTTCGCATTAATACCGCACCCTATTTTAAACTATACCGCACCCCTTTTAAAAAATACCAACATTACCCTTTTTTAATTAAGTCTCCACATTCCCCTCTTTCAATCACCCCTTCGTACATACAACTCTCTTTCCTCTCTTTTAATAGTACTCTTTTAACTACTAACCAATCAATTCCTCGCATATTCAAAACAAATCGATAAACTTTGATTCGAAGTACAGAACAAATTGACAGAATTAAATTCCATATTAGCATCAGTTTTGGGGAAACAAAATTAGCTCTGAAAAAACAGCTGACATCAAACAAACAATTAAAGTAAAAGTTTTACTTGAAGCAGGTTAAACGATGCAAGGTATTTTATCTGCGCCCAAATTACCGGTAGATGACTTACCTCTGCGCCTAAATTAGGCGTAGGTCAGTCATACCTGCGCCTAAATCGAGCTAAACCTTTGTTTAAATGTCTTCACATTTGGCGCAGGTGCTCTGAAGTATAAAATAGATTAACCAGTACAAAAATGATCAACTGAAGGTGAGGCGTGTGATTTGTGTTCCATATTCGTTTTCTTCCTCCTTCCTTCCATCTATTACGAAGTATTTCTTTCATCTTATCTTACAATTGAATTAAGTTGTGTGGGTTGTTTAAACTTTAAAGAGAATGGAAATGGAGACAGTAGAATTCACATTGATGGGAATGATGGATCTATATCAAGAGCAGACAGCAGAATAAATTAAGTAAATAGATAAAAATACAGATTTGGAGCTTGTCTTCAATGCGACAATGGTAATTTCAAGGACACTGTAACACTAGATATGCAGTGATGTGATTGGGGTTGAGAGTTGGGTGGATGGGTAGTACCAAATTGCGTGCCAGCTATAGGTGCAAGAGTGGTAGGAGGATGAGTTTGCTTTTTGGTTTTCTGAATTTTAATGGGGGAGGGTCACTATGGTAATGTCATAAATTAGAGTGCGGTATTGATTAAAAAGGGGTGCGGTATTTAGCACCTCCCTTAATGAAATCCTAGTAATTGAGTTATTTTTATAAGTTTTTGTGATTTTTATTTTGAGTTACTTATTAAGAGGTTAAATATTTATTAAATTGGTCTTGGGGAAACTTTTTTTGAAAAGGGTATTGGAGATTTTAAAAAGGAAGAAATTATTTGTATTTTTGTTATTAAATAATTTTATTAATATGAAATACTTCATCTTTGAGTGTATTTTCTGAAAATACTTTAGTGAGGTTTACTAAAAGCTGAAAACCAGAATTAATGCTTTCCTCTTAAATCCCTAAATTTTTCTTTTTGTCTCTTCTCATCTTTCATTATACTTCCAGGCCGGGAGGATCGATTTAGGTCATTTCTGGCCTGTATTTGATGTTCTTTATCTAGTTTGACTCTAATTTCTACTCATTTTCGCTTTAGGTGGAATAAATTTCTCCCCCTTTGTGAAGTTCATTGGTATTTTCATATCTTCCTTTTCATAGGATTCTCTTTTCGCCTATGGTGCGATATCTATTTTCTAGATTCAATATGAATTTGGGGACCGAATATACATATAACCGATGGTATCAAACTGAGTTTTGTAGGCAAGTGATTGCTTTGCTCGCGGTGAAGATCTCCACTTCCATCAAAGATGAAGATACATCAAAGAAAGCACATGATTACTATGCATGTTGGTAATCGCATCGAGGTGTCCTTATCAATTATCTTATTAGACAAAATTGTGTTATTATTGTTAATTTAGTATATTCTAAAATTATTTTAATTGTAGATGCTGTATGGCTTTCCCATCCCCCTCTCGAAAACGAGAATTAATGACAAAACCCTCATAAGCCCCCCTCTCTCTCTCGTCTACCCTCTCCCCTCCCCTCCCTCGCTGCTCCGGCGAGCCCATTACCGGCGACCTTCCGCTACATTGGTAACTCTCTCTCTCCTCTCTGTTCCTTTCGTCATCATTTTTATATAAGCAGTGATTCTCGAATTATGAATCATTGATTTATGCAAATATAAACAGTTACTTCACCCATTGTTGTGAGTAAAATTTCATTTTTAATCCACATCGCTTTCACTAGGTGCAGAAAATGAAGCTATTTCGGGTAGCTCAGCGATGTGTAATTGATGGGTTGTCTCATCATCAATTTAACCGGCTTCAAATGGTCAAGACCCTTTCCACAGATTCAATTTTTGGTAAGAATTGTTAATGGTTTTTTAATTATATTTATATATATTTTTATATGGGCATTTCTGGTTTTGATTTTCTTAGTATGTTGTTGAGTATTTGTGTAACTACATATCACCTAAAGAGCTTTGTATTTGAGTAGTATTTTGTCATAGTTGGGACCTGGAAATGGGAATTTATCACTTCCACTCTAATGTATGGTGCTTCAATGGGTTTTTGTGTGTTAGAAGATGGAATTCAGTAAGCAATTTGTAAGCTTACCCCTTTATCTAAAAAATAATAATTTACAAGCTTACCCTCTATGAGAACATACAGCTCTATACTTAAATGGAGTTTCTGGATTTGGGACTGGGAGACTGCATTGCGGTCGCATTCCCACCTTCTAACTACCTCGAAACAAAGACTTTAGTTTAGTGGATAAAAGCCATGCTAATATGATAGTCTGTACTTACATGGAATTACTTGTCGATTGTATTCCCACCTTATAACTATCTCAAAACAAAGACTTCAGTTGAGTGAATTAACGCCATGCGTGCTGATGCGTCAATATCATGGCTTTTGGTCAATCATAGCCCTTGAATGGATCAGGAAGCATCTCCCAACTGTGTTACATTACATGGACTCGTCATCTCACCTCGAGTATGGTGTTGGATCTGTTGGATACTTGAGACCTTGACATGGTATGGGCACTCCAACACTTCATTTTAGGCCAAATGCACGCAAAACGCTCAATAGATGGTCTAGTTTGAAAATGGGACACTTACATGTGTTAGATACTTGTGGCTGTGTTTTGGTAAGATAGTGTTCTTGTAATACAAAGGTTTTGATTGGTGGGAAAAGGGGATCGAGGAGAGATGTTAGGTCTTAAAATTCTGATGGGTACAGACTAGGCTGCAATTGAATAGTGACATAGATGGAAGCACAGACAGTTCAGGCAGGTGCCGTGTCGGCGTGTTGCTTGTCCAGCATGCGTAAGCAATACAACACAAACACGTGTGTTGGGTAGACTAACGCATATACGGCATTTCATCTTCTGTAAATGGGATTGCTATCTGTCTATGTCAAGGTTGTGTCAAAGCCCGTGTCCATCCAACCTACTGTTGTAGAGATGATAGGGGTGGGACTTAATGGAGAAAGTAGTGATAGAAGGAACAGTATGTGGCATGTTAGAGTCATGATTGTTGTGGCTACATAATGTAAAAGATGCATGTTTTATTAGTAGTTGTAGCGCAAATCAGAGCTGCTGGCCTCATAAATATACTCTCTCCGGGATATTTTTCCTCTCGTACCCAAAAAATGAGGCCCATATTGACATGGGTAATAACACAAGTCTACAAAAGGACCTAATCACGCATTGCTGATTTATGTGGACAAATGTAGAGCTTACAGTTACAGTAGTCTCGCACTAAGGTTGCCTAAGCCTTATCCTCCCCGTTTTGGTGGGATCTTCTAAAGAAGGTGTTTGTGTTCGTAGTATTGCATTTCAATCTAGTACCTAATATTCTGGAATTGTTTGTTGGAGCATCGCTTTAAATCCTGGTTCCTGTTTTGTAATGCTTTTGGGCCTGCATTTTGATAGGCAATGCCAAAGATGGCAATCAGAATACCAATTCATTTGAGTCTACCGACGAGTTTGAGAGTCGCATCTTCGCCGAGCTTTCTGATAGTAATTCAAGTTCTTTCTTCCGTAAGCTTGATAGAGCTGAGAAGACTCGTTATGGAGGTGGCATGGGATTTAATTTTCGTGGAGAACAGATCGGTGATGGAGACGATGAGAGTTTCAGTTCATTGACCGATGGTTTGGAAGGGAAGTTAAAGGAGGCAGCTACTCATTTAGACCTCTACGACGAGGAGACTGAGTGCGAGGATTATACCTACCGACCAGATATGAATATCAAGGCTGGAACTTATACCCCTGAGGTAAGTAGATGAAAGCTTGAGGCCTTTGACATGTGAATATTGCAAAATTTGCCCTTTTGCTTGAGTATGTCTAAACTCTGAAATTAGATATCTAGTCATTTGATTTGACACTGCTAATATAGAGGTGTCAGTCAGGTATGGGAGGGGTATAGGTCAGGTGTACTTTGCAAACGAGTGTTTAGCAGGTTAATTATACTCAGATATTGCTCACTTCTTACCCGTAACTTTTGGATTTGGGTCTATCCAACAGGTCAGAAATGTCCTTGCATTCTTTAACTTGTACTCATTAATTTATACAGTAATTGCTAATTTTTTTCTTGTTTTAAAATCAGAATTTCACCTATACTAAAGTATTTATTGACAACAAATTAGACTGAAAACATTGAGAAATTGGAATTAAATGATGAAGATAACATAGGAGGAGAAGTTGTCAAGAAGTAGAGACTAATGATAATTTTGTTGGTAGATGATTAATGTTTTGCAGAATAATGTTGCTCATAAATTATGTTTCATATAAATATATTTTAAATTAACATGGGTATCCGGGCTTTGCACGACTAATCCCATGGGCCCTGAAGTTAACGACCAGGAAAACCTCCATTGGCTCTGAGGAGACTCGAACCTGGGGCCTCTGGAACAGATCTCAGAGGTTGTACCAGCTGAGCTACCCACTCAGGGTTGGCAATCATGTTTCGTATTCTCTGATGAGAGTGGGTATTAAGGTGGTAAGTTTCAGCCATTTTAAAGGGGAGGAAAGTCTATAACCCGTTGTACAATCTGTCAAATGTCGAACAGAGGGTGGCTTTATAATTAAGTTGCCGATGGCCGTAGCACATCGGATCGCAGGTCAAACGGAAACAGCCTTTCTGTTCTCACAGGGGTAAGGCTGCGTACATCCGACACCCCGTCACACTGGGTAATGTTGATGTTGATGTAGAAGAAGTGGGGAGAGAAAGAGGTGAGGCTGACAAAAAGATAGGGTAAGGTTGTTGAGTTACACATGTATAAATATCATTTGAAATGCCTTGTTCCAATGGGTCTGTTTTAACCCCTAATTATAAGGTCATTCTGGTTCGAGTTATTTGGTGTTCGGGTTGAGAAAGTCGTGTCAAAAACCCATTATTGTGGGTCGTGCTATTGTGCCCGATCATAAGTATATGATTTTAGTTTATCTTATAATTTAATTTTGAATTTTTACCTGCCGTGTAATCCGCTCTTCATCTTTGGTATCACATTTGTCACCTGTTACTCTTTTAACTGTGAAATTGGACATTTGTGGATTAAATGTTTTTGCACTGTGTTGCGTTCCCTATTTTGCACAGTGTGACTTCCTTCTCTTTGCAATTGTTGCTTTATGAACTCTTTCATTGTCCACAGGATCTTGATCTCAGAAAACCAGCAGTTTGGCGACCTAGCAAGCGAACTGATTTTGAAGTAACTACAGAGGAAGTTCTCAAAAAAGCAGATTTCCGGGTATGATGCTCTATAGGGCTGTTCCTTTTTCTTTACTTGTAAAAGGGTGGGAATCTCTTGCTGGTGAAAGAATTTTCTGCAACTCAATCAATTAGTGGTCAGTGAAACCGAAGCCTGTGGCTGATTGATCCTTTCTGACTATTAGATATATTAGAACTCAGTAGTTTAAGTTTATTTTGGCCTTGCTCATAGTGTTCTGATTCGTAACCAGCCATCAGTCAATTTGATGTTTGAAAATGAAGTACTGTCCTTGTAAAAGCTTCCTCCTCATGTTGCTTTATGTACAAATGTCAAGTGTATGAGTGCAATTAGTAGATATAATCTTTTTCGGTTCCTGTTGTTGAAGTATATTGATTTGATGCACGATGTTGTGGTTTCTGTTTTTGTAGTGATTTGTTTGAAACTTTGTACCGATAACATGTATTTGCATATTTAACTGCAGAATGTACGATTCCTTGCCAACTTCCTCACAGATGCTGGAATTATCATCAAAAGGAGCAAGGTAAACTTTCAGCCTATTATTTTCAAAGTGCTATTGATTTGACGATTCTAATTCAACACCTTGTCCATTGTGAAGACTGGAATTAGCGCAAAAGCACAAAGGAAAATTGCTAGGGAGATCAAGACAGCCCGAGCATTTGGTTTCTTGCCATTCACAACGATGGGAACAAAGGAGTTTGTCTTCGGGCGAACAATGGAGGATCTCGACCAGGATTTTCAGTATGACCATTATGATAGCAGAGCTGATGCAGATGATCTTGAGGACCCTATCACACAGTAGAAGCACAATGGTCCATCTCTGTTTGTTTGTTTCTCAAGTATTTTTAGTCTGTGCTTTGAGACAATCAATGAGATTTGCCTCCTGGACCATGCTATTTCTATTTACAAGGCAAATTCTATATGTAGAATGAACATGTAAGCTCTGCTTTTGCACCATTGATGGTTAGGGATCCATCAAAATACAGTTTAGAAAAGGGAGGTCCATAATACTGGTTGGTGGTAACTGAAACAACCATCTCTTGTTGAACTAGGAAGCCGGGTATCTCCCATGGGTATATTTATCCCGTGTAATGACAGACACGACACTCACCTGGCATATATTAGGCTTTTCACCATTTTAAATGACGCTTCACGGTGTTTGTGTGATGTTTATGTTGGTGCAACCTAGTTGTCTAATAGTGTATTCCTCTTTGTCGTATGGATGCAAATGGTGAGAACAATGTTTCTCAATGTGAGCTACTCTGTACTAAGGGGGTGTTTGTTTGAGTAATTTGGAATGGAATGGAATGGCATGGTGAGAGAGAATCGAGTATTAGGTGTTTGGTTTGACATTTTCGAGGACGAAACCTCATCCTTCGGGTATGCCCTAAATGCTCTTTATGTAGTCATCATTTCATTGCTTACTAGTTCTATTGTTTTCTTTCTCTCTTCTTGGATCTCCTTGTTAGGGTGCGTTCTTTTTCACTGGTATTTATTATTGGGTAATGTTTTGCACTTATTTTCACTGATTGGGCAAAGATTTTGCCACTTATTCCCACTAATTAGGTAAGGTCATGCCACTGATTGGGTAATGTCATGTCACTAATTGGCTAAGGCTATGCCATTGATTTCTAATAATTGGGTAAGATCCTCTTACTGATTCTCACTGATTGGATAAAGTCTTCCTATCGATTCTCATTGATTGGGCAAGGTCTTTCTACCGATTCTCATTGGTAGGGTAACATTCAATAAGTGGAAAGAACATACCCTTATTGGCCCGCAGGCAGTATAATATTATGCTGGCATGCAACCCCTCTGTCTCTCTCTCCATCTCGCCCCTCCACCACCACCACGAAACTCACCAGACTTCTCCTTTTCCTCCGTTCACTATCACCACTACATCACCCTCTCTCTCTCTCTCTCTCTCTCTCTCTCTCTCGTTACGTAAATTTTACCTACCTTAATTTTGCACTAATTTAAACCCAATTATTATAAATTATCTCCCAACAATATACACCATGAGTGTCTTGGCCTAGTGGTTTGATTAAGGTCTCTAGTACATTAGGTTATGGGTGGATTGATCTCTCTCTCTCTCTCTCTCTCTCTCTCTCTCTCTCTCTCTCTCTCTCTCTCTCCCCTAGTTACGTAAATTCTACCTACCTTAATTTTGCACTAATTCAAACCCAATTATTCTAAATTATCTCCCAACAATATACACCATGAGTGTCTTGGCCTAGTGGTTTGATTAAGGTCTTTAGTACATTAGGTCATGGGTGGATTTCAATCGAATGGAATATAAAATTTGGAATTGATAAAATAAATTTCCATTTTTTACATACGATGGATATTTTAGCCAAACGAAATCATCTCAATAACCTCGAAAAGCAAATTCTTAGTTAGGCAAAAGACAAGATAGTTATAATCGTGTTTGCAAATCTAGATTATGTCCTTGTTGGGAGTATTTGTTGGATTTGCACGAGGTGCATCCACTTTAGGAATATGTTTAAAATTTAAAATGAATGAGAAAGAGATAAGAATTAATTGGATTCATAAATCACGAAATGAGCAATAGCCTAGTAGTCGCGCTCTCTAAAAAACTCAGATTATTTTAGTCTATCACCTCTCGCATATGTCGAGACATGGTCACATTTTATATTTACTTACCATGCTTAATTTTGTATTTTTATTGAGCGAAAAATGGGCTAAAACAAACGCGACCTCCACGTCCTCACTTCGGTCGGATTTTTTTGATTCAATTAGAGGTCCAACGTTGCCTACGGTTCCAAAAGTATAGGTCCTAATCGCCCGGCTAGTTCTAGGATACACCTAGTAGTCGTTTGGTTCAATGTGAGAAGTAACATTTCTTTTTTTTTTTTTGAGTGGAGAAGTAACATTTCTAGGAACTTGTAATCCTAGGATTTAAAATTTACTGAAAAGTCTCAAAAGTTATTTGGTTGAATATGGAAGTAACTTCTTGCAGGAAATTGCACTTGCATAGGAGAATCTTTTTTTTTTTTGAGGGGAAAATAAATTCCATTAATTGAAAGCCATACGACACTTTCAAGAAAGATTGAATTCAACAAGAAATAGATCTAAAACATCAGAATACATTCGAATGAAAAAGCTATGTAGCACTAGAGATTCAACAATTCTGACCGGCTTCCATTTAATCGCTGTTTTCCATATTACAGCCTATTCGCGGAAGCCTCTGCTATAGCTTTGAATGCTTTGATCCGACATAGTAGACCACCTCTTGATAGAATAGATCCGCCAAAGTACCATACGAACAACAAAACGAAAAACTAACAATACTCTCAAAAAGTGAGAGACAGCCGAACCCAACGAATGGGACAAACTAACCCTCACAGATGGAGAGACTGATATTATTCGACATAATAAAACTAGATAATAGAACAAAACAATGAAACAAAAAGAATTGGGGCTTACCATTAGCAAAGAATCGCTAATGGCAGCCCCTGAACCAAAAAGGGGCTAGGCTTTTTTTTGGGGGGAGAAGAAGAGATTAGAGGGTTTACTTGAATGATTGGGGTAATCCCTTTAGCTAGACGCATAGGAAAACCTAGGTAAGCCACTTCTTTCATTTTATGGAAAGTACAATTTTTTGCATTTTTTGTCAACCAAACAACTCAAGAATTATTTTCTTTCCAAGACGTTGCACTTCCCATGCTTTTAAATTTTTTATTTGAAATTAAATTTTTGTTTTTTTTTTAAATTTTGAATGGTGGCTATCTACTGTTTATACCCTATTGAACTTTATATAGAAAAAGGAAAAATATCATAATACCCATTTTAGTTGTGCGAGCTCTACCAAATGTTCGGTTCCAATGGCACTGCCACTCTTCAACCCACCTGTACCCCTCACAGTTTCACCATTCTTTCTCTCTCCAAAGCCTCTCAAAATTCATCGTTTACCATTCCACAATTCATTTCCTTCAAATATAACTCGACCCACATCGTCCTTTGTTCGAGTTCGAGCCCTTAGAGAGTGGCAAGAATACGAGGAAGCAGTGAAAGACAAGGATCTTGCAAGAGCTCTAAAATTCTTAAAGTCCATTAATGGTGATACCCTTCAAGTTCAATCAAATGGGTCCCCAATTTCAACTGGTTTGCCTCGTTTGGAGAGAGATTTGGAGGTTTTGGATACTTGCTTGAATGCAGATGATTTGAGGCTTGTGGGTAGTGCTTATGGTTTTCTTAAAGACAGAGGATTGTTACCTAATTTTGGCAAATGTAGGAGTATTGGTAAGCCGTTTTTCTCCAGTATATTTAATTTTAGTTTGTATGTTTTTAGATTATGCATTTATGCAATTGCCTATGGTAATGGTGATGGTGATTGGAGTTTTTTTTTTTGAATAATTGTTTCTTTTTTGGTGTTGTGTGTTATTTCATTTCAACTGAGTTATTAGTGTTAGATGTTTCTTGTGATGATGTTTCCTAAGATTATGGATTGTGTTTTGTATGAATACATATTATGGAAAATGGATTGTCTATGATGAGATTGAGAGGGCTCTAGTTAATATGAGCTTTATTGGAATATTTGTGAGAATTCTTGAAACAATCAACATGGATTACTGGATACAAGTGTCTAGGTTCCTTGGATGTTCTTGGATCAGCTCTATGCTTGTTTCTAGACAAACGCTTCTAGTAATATCATCCTTCGTCCATAATCGAAGCCTGAAAGTCCAATGTTAGCCTCTTTTAGTCCCCAAATGGTAGTCCTATTTGAGCATCAGTACTCATGCATCTTCTTCGATCCAGAGTTGCCAGCAAACTCTTGATTACAATGGGATTTTACACCTGACGAATCTTTATATGGTTATTGTTCCTAATTTTAGTTGACCAACCTTCCAAATCTTAATATGCGTGCTAGAAACTTTGGACTTCCAATTTGGGAAACAGAGTAGTGGAATTTTCACAAAGCCAGTGAGTAACCGGGAGCCGTACTGTAGATTTAAGGAATGCTAATTTTGTAGTTGCTCATTTTGTAGTTTTTGGCTAGTCTTCCATTCATGAGACCTCATGCGCGCAAAAACTGGATTCTTGACAATCTAGGTTTCTAAGAAACTGAGAGCCTGTAGCATTTTGCTTCTGCCAATGAAAATAAATGGCTAATGATTCATGGTGGCTTGCTATTGGAGCGTACACTTAACTATGAGTTACGCAAGTGGTTCAATGGAGATTAGCTAAGCAGTTTTTTCACAATGGGACTTATTGAAAGCTGTTAGCTACACTACACTACCCTACCCTTACTCTTGTTCCTACGATAGCTAAACCAACTTATGTCAAAGAGTTTAGGCCAATTGCTTGCAGCTTGCTTCTACATGAGTTACCTAGTGTAGCCTTTGAGTAGCTTGTGGCTAAGAATCACATTATGAAGAATATGCATGCCCTCAATAATAGCAGGTTGGGTTTGTCCCACAAGAAATTCCGACACAGTTTCAATCTAGTTTAAACCTTAGCTATGAGCATGTACAAAGTAAAACAGCAAGCAATTGGTCTAAACTTAAAGGCTACACTGGGAAAGGAATATCTCCTAGATGCATCCTAAAAATTGATATAAGGAAAGCGTATGACTCTTGCTTGGGAGTTTTGAAGAATGGTTACAGAAAAAGTTTGATAATTAGACCATGTAGCATGTACTATGTCTCAACTGATAGCTACTCCTAGCTGGTTGATGAGGGGCTCACACCTACTTTTAAGCCTAAGAGGGGTCTTAGATAAGAGGATCAATGACTACTAATTTGGTAAATGGAAATCGTTTTATTGAATATAAAAAAAAAGATGAGTAACTGGAATAACCGTCATGTATTGTATTATGCATAAAGGTCAAGGAAAAAAAAGAAAACTAGAGTTTTACTGTGGAACTTTGAGTCATCGGCTCATTGCTTTTGCAGCCAGAGTAAGTTCGAGGGATTTGATAAGTATTACTTAAACCCACAAATTACACTTCAGTTGTTGAGAGCCCATGCCCTAAAAAATTCTGTGTTCAAATGTGCTTCCTGGTTGCCTTGGAGGATTACGTCACTACGATAGGTGGCCTTTTGGAAAGTTTAGGAGAGCCCCTTTGTTATATGCAATTTCTTGTACGAGATTTCTGAGGAAGATTGAATAAATAGTTCCCTTTTCATCTGTGTCAACAAGAGTGATGGAACTTGGAAGTGGCAGAACCAAATAGGTTTCTATTTAAGTTTGTAACCCTCATCTTTCTGTGAACTTTTTGTTATGATTTTATTGTATTGTTTTTTTTTTTTTTTCATGCTCAAGCTTTCTTTTAGCATTATTGCTTATTGCTATTTCTGGGTGTGAAAAACATGTATTCAGTTTTGGAAGGCCCACGAGATGTCACGCCAACAATTCTGAAGTTTTACACCGGACTGGAAGGTTTGATTTCTTGCTTCCAACCTTTTACGTCTAGATAGTGAGCAAATCACATAGCAATAAACGCTCTTGTAACGGAGTAACCCCTCATCCTAACCAAATTATTTCTTGCAAGTTGGTTTGGCTTGTTTTACTTAGAATCATTTGCTTGTCAGGAGAAAGTTGCAAATGAGGTTTCCTTTAAATATAGGAAGCGATTTCTTCTTTCTTCTTTTTTTTTCCTTTTGGAAAATGGTTAGGGATTTTCATTCCAAATTCCAACGGACACCAATGTAGTGCCCAGAGAACGAATTATAGGCCGCTGTCTGGGGTAGTATCAGATTAATACCCCCCTCAGCATATACAGCAAAATGAATACAACAGTAGGAGTGAAATAAAACACTCCAAAAGCCCCTCCCCAACTAGTACAGGTAACTATAGCAGTGACCTATCAAGGAAATTCTGTACATCCTGCTGTTCAAAAAAGAATACAATCTTACACAAATCACATTCTGAATTTGCTTCAAAATAACAGAGATTGAGCTCCTGTTGTTGTTGAACACAATTTGGTTTCGCTTCCACCAAATGGCATGGACTGTGGCTAACAGAGCATCCCTACGAGCAAAATGGGCAGTATTCTTTCCCCACTGATGCTTGAGGAACCAGCTAACCTCTCTATTAAGTGACAACGGCCTTCTCCTCACACCAAGCCAGAGTAAAACTTTTTGCCAAATCTCCCCAGCTACTGGACAAACAAAGAATCAATGTCTGCTGTCTTGAGTTCCTCTACAGCACAGATGACATCGGTTTACCAAAGTAATCCCCTTCATAGCAAGGTTGTCTTGGGTAGCTAGTCTGTTCTGCATAGCTTCTTCCTTCTTTTTTGTTGGGTTGGTCAATTACTTTTTTATTTTTTATTTTTGAAGCAATTACTTATATTTAACCACTGTTTCCAGGGATAGTATGCTGTTTGTGTCTATGCTCCCCACTTGTTTTTTTTGTTATCTTTGTTTTCTCATTGAGTTTCACCTTCTGACAGTGTCAAAACTTTCTCCGAAGAAGTGGGGTGCTTCTGGAACTTCTAGTGCTATTTTATTTGGCTTTCTTGGTGGTGTATCCTTTCTGCTCTCCCAAGGAATTGATTTGAGGCCCAATCTAGCAGTCATTTTGGGATTAGCTATGGCAGACTCCATTTTTCTTGGTGGGTCATGCTTAGCTCAAATTTCTAGTTATTGGCCTCCATATAGGCGTCGCATCCTTGTTCATGAGGCAGGGCATCTTTTAGCAGGCAAGCCCTCTTGTTTTAGAGAATTGTTCTGTTCCTTTTTACATTATATGATTTTAAAAGTACTTACTTTCAGTTACTTAATTTCAGTTAGCTAATTATCTGGCATGTCACATTGATGTGTTTGGAATACTTCTGTGTTTGCAAGAGAATAACTGTCTATGCTGAATGCATTTGCAGCATATTTGATGGGTTGCCCTGTTCGTGGGATCATTTTAGACCCAATTGTGGCAATGCAGATGGGCATTCAAGGGCAGGTAGTTCTGAATATCTTTCTTATTTCAGCTCATGTTTGACTGTCAGCTTGCTACGTGGCCCCATAATGCATCTTCATCTGCCAATAATTCTATGAATAAGGCACGATAAAGTAAGCCAACATAAGTGATTGACCATTATTCTGTTATAGGATATTGGTTTAATTAAGAGAGATATCATGGTTGAAGAAGCCTAATCAGAACCAGACCTGTGCTTCATCCATTTGCACAATATAAATCCTGCCCCTTAGAGAAGCATGAATCTTGTCTTCCTATCCATGGTACTTTGTAAGGTATCAGGATTAAGGAAGGCTATTACAGGTGCTCCATGACATAAATAGGAACCTTGGCTCAGCAACGTATTGCTTTTTGTTACTCCATTTGAGCATCATACTTATCCGGATCCTTACATTCCATGCTCTTTTGACATTTACTTGTGTAGTTCTGATTGGCCTTTGCACGATATTGTTTGCTGCTTACCGGGGATAGTTTCAGCTTGCTCACTCCTGCTTTTGAACTAGAGGCTGAATTTAAATTCAAAATTCAGTTATTTAGATATTGTATTCAGTCTCAACTCTTGAGTTTTGTTTCCAAGTGTGCAAGTGTGAAAGCAATTAAACAGAAAAAAAGAATAACAACATCCAAAGCTTAATTAAATGCTTAATGACAGCCCTTAGGGCTGTCGTTAGCATTTGCCTTCAATGTACTACGTTTTTTAGAAACTTCCCTTGTACTACACCAAAATTAGAAAAGGGGTAATGTTTAACCAGGGTCCAACTTCCCTGAATAGTAAGATATGCTAGTTTTTCTTTCTTCATTAGTTGACCCCCAGGGGCCCTGTCCCCCTTGGAAAACCCAAAAATAAGACAAACAAAAAATAGAAAGCAAAATACATTAAAGCGGATCGCAAATAGAGGCCTATCTGTCTTCTGCGTTTGCAAAGATTTTGTTGGAGGTGAAATCAGGAGAGTTGACAATTTGAGAACTATATGTATATGTGTGTTTATATTTTCATTTTTTTAATTTCAGGCAGGGACCCAATTTTGGGATGAGAACTTGGCTAATGAGCTTGCAGGAGGACGACTAAGCAGTACAGCTTTTGATAGGTAACAGTTAAGACTGCACCTAGTTTTTCCGTCTCTGAATAACCACCAGTGAGAATGTAAAGAACTTGAAGGGGAATAATTTACCACTATAACAGAAAACAGTTGCACATCATACCAATTTGATTTTAGAATGTTTGTAATCGTAGTATGTTTTGAAAATGAAATGCAATTTAAATTAGTGAACTCTAGAAAATATGCTGTATAGAACATGAATCTAATGAAATCAGTTCCCAGATCCTGGTTTTTTTTTTTTTTTTTTTTTTTTTTTTTTTTTTTTCTTTTTTTATTTGCACGTGTATGCGTGCACGTGTGTGTGTGTGACTGTGAATGTTAGGGCTGGTACTCAAAAGATTTGTTTTTAGAACAGCCTTCTAATATAGACTTCAATGTCTGATGCATCATGCCTTTAAAAAAGAACTTCTCTTAGAATCAGTTTCCAGAGAAGCTTATGCTGTAGTCTTCTAGAATTGTTTCAGTTCCTCTCATGGCATGTAAAGTAGTAGTCAGAAGTCAACTTGAATAAGCAGCTGCTTTCTTAGATTAGTGTATTTAATGGCACAATGAATCTTCTCCGCCCAGCTCTAAACTTGTCTAATCTGATCCTGCCACCTTCAATCTAGACTAGATGGCCTTAGAGGAACCACAGGCAAAAAATTCATTGTGCAGTGTTTCATTCTGGTCTAAATTGCACATAGCACACAAGTAGCCAGTAGGGCGGAACTTCAGTCACCAAGAATTAGACTGTTACCTTGTGCTCACCCTAGACTGCACATGCCCTCTACTCAATTTAAAGGGGTCACTTGTGAAAATATCATCCTTGCATTAAATGAGGGCTCCATTGAAAGTTCATACCAGCTTACTATGTCTATTGCTGCAAACACTTTCTTGACCATTCAGCAAGGAAGCACGGACACGGCAGTCGGCACTCAGCCTGTGTTTCCCGTTTCCCGTGTCTGTGCGCGTTCCCATTTCCGTGCTACCTTGCCATTCAGCATGCATGAGCTGGGACATGCATATGCCAATGTTCTGCCTCTTAACATAGTAATTATTCAGCCGTTAAATCAACAATGGTCCTGCTTCTTAGTTGAAGCCCATAACAGCTTTGGTGCTGTTGCTTGATTTCAGATTTGCAGATTGATATTTAGCCGCCATACAGCATTAAGTAAACATTACAATATCTTGTGTGGATTTAGTTCACGGTCACCAAAGATCAAATCTTTTTAAAAAATACCTCCCATATCCCTAAAAAATTTGGACTATATCCTTGATTCACCCTTTGGTCCACGGTGGACTAAGTCCACACAAGACGAGCTGAAGTAAACATACCTTATCGGGCTATCCTATGCCACCAGGTTGTTTCTTACACATCTTCAAACCAACTTAATCATATTCTTAGGAAGCTTTAAACGCTGGCCCAATATCCTTGAATTCCAAACGAACTCGCTTTATGACTTGTATTCCTGCATATGAAAGGTACCTAGATCTATCACTTTGTTCTGTTCACAATCTTGTCAACCAAGATCTTACATTGCATGATAGACGGGTTCTATTTATGACAAGGGAATACCCACAATGGCCACAAATATGTAGGGCAATTCCCCTTCTCTATAACCTAGAAAACCCACAATAATCTGCCTCACATCTCTATGGACCCCACAATATAACTGGAGGATTAGTTAGCCTTCAATCCAGATGCAAATGAGAAACGATGAAATACTTCATCCAACTTTACACAAGCAAAATTGCTTCTACAGAAAGTATTGCATGAGCTCTAGAATATTTTATCATAAACCCTCCCTCCTCTATGCCTGAAACCCCTGTGCTGCTAATAGGTAGCCGCTGCTTATTCCCCTCATGTTCTCCTTCCCTCCGTCTCTCAACAGTTTCAAACTTAACGAGTAACAATATTGCTGTCCCGAGCCCTTGGGGTTGTGACCTTCCAGATTTGGCCTCTAAACGCCTGCATTACACTAGTTGTGTTCTTCCTCTTCCCGCCCAAGTGAAGATAAACCTCTGAGGTTTCATGCTCAATTGCACATGGGATTTTTCCGGATGTGGGGGTTCGTTTGTCAGAAAGAGGGATACATGTTTTGGCCTTTCCGGTATGCTGGTTTTGTCGTCTTTCCGTTCCTTTTCTTGTTTCTGGTTTCTCTCCGTAGTTGAATTTTGTAGGGTTTGTTTCTTTGTGTTCTGATAGAGTTGGAGAAGGTTGCCCCTTCCCAGTGTAGCTTACTTAGTCTTGTTTGGCATTATCATTTTGTTTCCCTTCTTGAATTACATGGTTCTTGGTGTGGTTTGTTTTTCCTGGTGTTGGATTGTACCCCCAGGAGAATGGACGATTAGTCTTTTAATATAAAATTGAGAGATGATTCTATTGAGTTAATTGAGATTAGTAGATCTGGAAAAAGGTGGATAAAACTCCCGTCGGGTGGATTTCAAAAATTCTGAGTGTTGTTTTAGTTTGGTATTGCAAATGCATCATAGTCGGTTGTCTTAGTTGGAACTTGGAACATTTCAACTAGATTCAGAAATGGGAGCTGCTATTTGGGATTGAGTGTGCAGTTTAGGAAGCTAGCTTAGTTCTGTATTTTTTTGTACTCTTAAGAAGAATTTTGTTATTAATCAACAGCAAAAAGTATAGCAAAAGAGGACAAGATGTCCTCCCACAGAAGGCTATTACAAATTGGCCCAATTCCTTTGGACCTTACAAATAGACTAACTCCTCAATGCCCCGGCCGCCCTTGACCATGAGGAGGCTAGGTACATAACTCTGTTTCTGTCCCAAATAGCTAACTTCTACATGTTTTGTGCATGGAGAGTCATCTCCCCGCCCTCCAAAAGATTCATTGATTCTATCTTTCAAGTGGTAGGTCTAAGGCCTGAGGGGGTGTTCTTGCCTCATTGTTTGGCAATCCTTCTATTGCCACTATAATAGAAATATATTCTTTGGAATGCTCATTGCTTTGGGATAAGTTGCCAAAGGGTTTAAGAGGCACCTATTTCTAATATCATGAGTAAAAGAGCTTGGTTGTTGATAGGAAGTGATGTTGGAGGTTAAGAAATTGGCAAACCATAAGGAGAATGATATATATATATTTCGAAAGGAGGGGAAACTTATAATTAAGAAAATATTTATTGAATCATTGACGATTTATGCAATGATAGCCTTCAACAGTGATGCCCTTGAGGGCTTTATCCATGATTTATCTAGTGGGATGTGTTAGTTAATAGTTATTCTTGCTTTCACATTCTTAGAGCTTTGTTTGTGTTCTTGAACCTATATAGGCGTGTGGATTATTTAACTGACTGTTTTGGTTTATGGTTTTGTCTTGTGGCTCTTTGGTGGGTTTGGCCTCTTTGGGTAGATGGGTTATAACTTATAGGTGTGGTGTATACGAAACTCAATCATAGGTGTCCAAAGGTGAGAAATTTTCGTATTCTTGTTTTTGATAAATTGTTCAAAGGTGTGAGTTAGCAAAACAAAACAACAAAAAGGTGTTCAAAGGTGTGCTACTGGGTGGGTGCTTATGTTTGATAGGTGGCTCTTTTCATCTCTTGTACCATGCTTGACAAGCTTTTCAGCAATTATCTATAGTATCTCTTAATTGGAGGGAGAGAAAAAAAGAATCTCCTTTCGCAAAAAGTTGCATATCCTTGCAAAATTAACAAGTGTAGGATACCTAGTTTGACACATTTAGGATGGAGTTGAAATTAGGTTAATCCCTTATTCTGTCCACTATATACTCTGTCACTATAGTTATAGATTTAGCAAGAAAGGGAATCTCATTGCCTATAACTTCTCATAGCGTCAAAAGGCTCACCATAACTAGCAATGAGCAACTCACATACAGCTTTCAACAAAGATATTATTTTCACTGGACAAGTTGTATTTGTACTTTCAAGCATGGGGCCTTACTATCTTCTGCATTACTGTTTTTTTTTTCCTTTCAGAATGAGATTACATTTACGCTTATAAGATATGCGTGCTGAAACTTTAAAACTTCGGCTGAAAACATAATACATGATTTTGTGTTCGATTAAATAGAATCATGGTATCAAATATTGGCCGATACGCAACGTAACGGTTGTTGCGGTTGCCGATACACAATATCCCTTGTATGTAACAAGGTGTCCTCCAGCCGTTACATGACCGATATGTCCGTTACTTGGCCTATACATGGCTGATACTTGACCAATACGGCCAATACCAAATTCATACCACGACGGACGCGACTTGATACGTGTCACCGATATCAGTCCACTTGCGCGATGTCGCGGGACTGATACCGATTTTTCGAATCATGGATAGAATCAAAACATCGTGTGTTTTTCCTAAGAATGATGGAGAACCAACTGAAAGGTGTACTGATTCAACATATACCTACTATAAATATCACATGACATAAGACAGAACATTCGATGTGCCTCTTTGTCAATTTCAGTGACCGTCTTGTGGGGAATAATTGTTCAGGTACTGCATGGTACTTTTTGCTGGTATTGCAGCGGAAGCTCTAGTCTATGGTGAAGCTGAGGGTGGAGAAAATGACGAGAATCTGTTTAAGAACATATGTGTGCTTCTGCAACCTCCTTTATCTGTTCCACAGGTTTGTCTTGAACTAATACCATAGCTCAAATGAATCTCGAGCATTTATTTGAACTATTTTTTCTTTTCTACAGATGTCAAATCAAGCAAGATGGGCGGTGATGCAGTCTTATAATCTGCTTAAATGGCATAAACATGCTCATAGGGCTGCTGTTAAAGCTCTTGAACGTGGTTGCAGCCTTGGCAGTGTTGTAAGAAGTATTGAAGATGCTTTATCTTCTTCAGAGAGTTAAGCTTCAGGGTCGTACACTATGAACATAATTGTTGCCCACGATGTATCTTGGGAATATTTGTTAATCCATCCTGGTAAACACTTTTCTGTGACGCCTTTTTATCTTAAAGAGCATGCATATTGTTATTGTTTTACTGGGGATTAAATTATCAGAATTTGATCTCATCTAAATTGTTCTACCAGATCCTTCGTGCAGTTATGGCACACAAGTGTTTTTGTCATTCTTGAGGGTGTACCAGAACAAGGCTCTCTGTTTCTGACAGCAGTAAGGTAACTAAGGTTGACAACGCTAAGTCTGACAGGTTTTGCACCCTCCCTGGTCCCTATACCGTGTTTGATTTTCGTTGTTGTCTCTCTAGACGACCCCTAAGGAAACTTGACAGATCTTTCTACCTTGATGAATCAACAACTTTGAACTTCTTGCAAATCTCGTTCAGCATTCCACCTACTGCTACTGTGCGCCAGCTCCAGCTCTCTTATGTGGCTTGCAGTCCGTAACAGTCTTGCAAGAGTTCTAGCGCTGGAAGAAGCTGGGTTGTAATATATACAAGGGGACTGAAGTAGCTGAGGCAAGTTATTGTGTATATCCCAGCTAGTGTATGACCCATTAACCCGAGGCAAGTTATTGTGTATATCCCAGCTAGTGTATGACCCATTAACACTATAAATTTCAGTGTTGTTGACTAGATTTATCCTACATCTAGGAAGGAGAGGATAAGTTAGCTTGTTTTTTGTTTTATGAAATTATGGTTTTATTACCGCTTACAATTGGACTTGGTTTCTGTAGGGGTTTCCTTCCTCCAGCTCGTTTGTTTATCATTGGACTTTGTTGCTTCTTTGAGAAGGACCACTAAATACTATTGTCAAAATTTGTACAACAATGTTTGCTTATTTCCTTCTGAATTTTGTTACTAAATCTAGCATGGGTCATTTGCACTAACCGCGAGTAGTGGGTACAATATAGGATTAGGATAAGAAATTCATAAATATTACATTCTTTTATTTTTTGTGCCTTAAAAAACATAAAAATTTAGTACTTTACTTATTCATTATTAGAGAAATAAAAATTGTGTATTAATGCCAACAAAATTAAAAAAAAATCCGAGCCGAGCTTATTCCACCGAGCTTGGCTAGCTTTAGGGTAATGACCGAGTCGAGCTCGAGCCAGGGCAGCTCAGGCTAGACTCGGCTCGGTTACACCCTTAGTTCCGGGTACCTCTAGAAACTCGAAAAAGTAATAGATTTTTTCCCATATTTCAAGGTAATTAAATTTAATCTTTATTTAAAATAAATATTGAACCGATCCGGACCTGAATTCACCCGGAAAAAACCGGAATCTAACAGGTCTGGGTCCAGGTCTCCTTAAACCTTGATTCCGGTTCAGGTCTTTTTCCGGTCTGAATCGGAAAATTGTGGTCTAAATTGGAATAGTCCGAAATCTTACTTGAGCTGAATTTTTTTTGTCAAATGACTGGCTTAAACGCTTGGCTAGGGATTTTAACATTTCGCAGCCTCATCTCTCTCCACAGTTTCCACGACTCCACCTCCACCCTCTTTGTTCTCTCTCTCTCCACCGACCCTCCTTTCTCCACGCTCTCTGACCAGCTGCCGCTGCTCATGCTAGGGTTCGCTTTATATGGGTGGGGACACCGCGCCGAAGGTTTTAGAAGGGAAGGGTTATGATTAGAAAAATGATGTTTATAGTGGTGGGATTGTTTTATATATTGTGAATTCTGGGTTTCCACCTTTTTATGGGGAGAATGTTGAGGATATTTTGACAAGGTTTTGAGAGGGAATTTTAGTTCTTCTGTTAAGGATTTCTGGTGAGGTTATTAATGGGGTTAATGATTTGCTAAGAAAGATATTTTGTAAAGATGTTTCTCGAACAAAGCATTGAGTAAGTGTAAATTTCTAGTGTTTTAGGTTTTATTGGTTGTGTTTTATGACATAATTATTTTTTTAAAATGTGAAAAACAATTCCGGTCATTCTGGTCTCAGACTGAAACAGATCTGAATTTTCAGGCTCGATCCGGTCTAGACCGAAAATTTTCCGGTTCAAGTCCCTATATTTTCACGATTTTGGTTCAGGTCTTTCCGATTTTGATCTATTTCGATTTCGGTTCAGACCGATGTTCACCCCTAGCTATAGTTGTAGTTTACCTTAATGCCACATCAAACAAAAGAAGACAAAGAAATTTAGATTTAGTGAGACACCCGCGACAAGTTGGTAGATTTTTTAACTCCGGCGACATTAGAGTATATTTAGTTAAAAAATTTAAATAATGGGTTCTAAGTGCCAAAAACAGTCACTTAATATACCCTAATGTCGCCGGAGTTAAAAAATATACCAACTTGTTGTGGGTGTCTCACTAAATATACCAATTTGGTCAATCGGGGGTTTTCTATAACACAAAATGTCTCCTATAAGGCTGCCCCAAGGTGAGGCCCCCTCTAATAAGCATGACATCATACTCATGTCATGCTTGGATATAAAGCGGGCCTCACCTTGACGTGATCTCATAGAAGACATTTTGTTTCTATAATACCCAACCAAACAAGTGAAATTAGAAAATTTTCAGACTTTTTTTACTTTCATTTTCCTCATTTTACTTTTCTCCACGTTTCCACATTAAAAGGTTCCCAAACACAGTATTAACTAATTCACATACAACGCTGCTACGAGTCTTTCGGGAAGACAAGAAAATTGTCTTCCAAAGTCTATATGGCAGCCAAAAAATTGTACTAGAACTGAATTATCAATAAAAGTAATAGATAAAAGGGAACCAAAAACCCCTCCCTACCCCTGTCAAAAGAAAAATTATATTCCTTTAATTAAATAACTCAAAACACCATACTTCTCACTCCTCACTCATCAATCTTCACTATCCTCACTCTCTCTCTTCGTACATAACATTTCCAGTCATTTTCTCTCTCATTCGCACCACCATATCCATCACGGCCTCTCTCTCTGCACCACCATGCTCTCACCGCACCACCATTTCCCCCCCTCTCTTTTAAAAACCTCATTCTCCTCCCACCCAAATCGAAGAACACTATACTCTCTATCTACGAAGAACCCCTAAATCCTAATTTTGTTTCTTAAAAACCCTTCCCAATTTTCTTACCACCGCGCAAAAGCATGCAGGACAACCAATTCTTCATCTCATCAACCCGCTAACAAACCCCCAATTTATCAAATCTCCGAATTGGCAAACGAAGGTGTTAGTGGATAATGACGACAAAGCTATTTGGAAGGTTTTCTCTCGATAAACCAGGTTAGTGAATACTGAACATTTAAATTTTGAAGAAAGTTAGGGTTTACAAAATTTCAGTTTTTTTCCCCATATTAATTGATATATTGAAATTGAAATTACGGTTTAGAATACTAATTAGTTTAAGCGTCGTGTATTTGTTTTTTTAGATAAGAAAAGTGTTGTGTATTTGTTTATGGAGGATAATGGAAATTTCCACAACCGACTCTTGGGTTTTCTATTGATACTGTTTGTTGATTTTTTGTATGTTAGTTTATCCATTTTTATTGATGTATTGATATTTGAAATTGAAAGTAGTGGTTTGAAAATTGTGAAGTGCGATTATGTGGGAATATGGGAAATTTCCACAACAGAGCCATGGGGTTTATTTTGATCAATTTTGATGGGTTTGATTATAGTGGATAATAGAAAATGAATTGTTGTTGGCGGTTTGACACTGTTTTTATAGGTGCATCATTGCGTTTAAGTGGCCTGATTTTGCATTTAGAAAGAGGATATGTACCTGATTGTTGCTTTGAGGTTGGAAAAGGATTGACCACTGTCATCCTACATTTTTGATTATGGAAAATTCCACAATCGAGGCATGACTTTGTGGAATATGTCTTCTATGTCTATGTGTTCTATGCCATAGTGTTTCCACAGTTGCGCTCTCATTCCATAGTGATTATGGTAAATTCCAGAGTAAATGAGTATAAATTTAATATGAATGTGTTTGATGGGTGAAGTTTTTGAGGTAAAACGATTCGTGATGATTACTTATGTGGGGATATGAAGAGAAGAAAATTGAACCCTGAAAGCACATCAAATACTACGGTAAGTGTGATTCAATTATGTACGCTTTTGTGTATTTGAATTTTTTGGTTTGGTAATTTAGTGGATAGTAATAGTTTACTGTTATTTATTTACATTGAATTAAAATGGTCATCCAAACTATGTTATAGGAATTTTCGGTTGTAAACGAGAGAAACATTTTGGCTACAAGTGGTGAAGGGATTCTGAAAAAAGCAAAGAAGGAAAGAAAGAAGGCAAAAACGTCAACTAGTAAACCTGTAAGTGTATCGTTTGATCTATATTTATGATGAATTTTTAGAATAAGCTTATCTAAATAAATATATAAAAAAAAATGAATTGGTAGACTAAGCAGCTAATGATGAGTACATATGACAGGCACCTAACATGAGAGGATTGCCGGAGATTGTAGCTTCATTTCGAATCGGTTTCACGAATAATCAATAGAGTGAATGGGTGGAAGCTATGAGATTTTGGTCGATTTTGTTAATGGATAACTTGAAGATGGACCGTCAACTGGCCTATTGGTTGATGGAGCGTTTTGATGACGAACCCTGCACATTGCACATAAGGGAGAATGTCAATGTAAAAATAACTGCAAACGATGTTTCGTGGATCCTTGGAATTCGTAATGGGGACATTCCAGTTGAGAACGATGTGGCAGACAAAGAAGCTTATAAATTAGTCAAGAAGACGTATGAAAGTATTGTTTCTTCGGCGGTGCTGAGTTGTATCCAAATTGATACATCTTTTGAAGAATTCAAGATACACTTTCTTATGTATGTGTTGGGGATATTTCTATGTCCAACTCAGCAATATGCTTTAAGCCCTAAGTTGTTGAAGTTTGCAATGAATGTAGGGGACCCAAAGGATTATGACTGGGCTACTTTGGTGTTGAATGAGTTGATTGGTGCACGAAGAAAAGTGAGGCAGAAGAGGGAGAGGATTAAGGAGAAAATGAAGAAACTTGGTAAAAAACCAATATATCCATTTGGTGGGTATGGTGGTTGTTTGATGGTTTTAGTGGTAAGTTCATGGCATAATTGTTATATTTGAAATGCATTCACGCACTCATATATTATTACCTAAATTAATTTTTGTATGATCTGCCAATGGCCTCATTCATGACCTGCCAATGTCCTTAATCATGACCTTCCAATGCCCTTAATCATGACCTGCCAATGGCCTCATTCATGACAGTCCAATGGACTTAATCATGACCTGCCAATGGCCTTACTCATGACCTTCCAATGGCCTTATTCATGACCTGCCAATGGCTTGATTCATGACCTGCGCCAATGGCATTACTCATGACCTTCCAATGACCTTATTCATTACGGGCTAATGGCTTGGTTCATAACCTGCCAATGGCCTTATTCATGACATACCAATGATCACACATTCATATTCAATCACCAACATCAATGTTTAATATTGTTTAATAATCATAGGTTTAAATAAATCACACATTAATATTCAATCAGCAACATCAAATTGGAGAAATTTGGGAAAAAAACCAATATACCCATTGGGTGGGTATGGTGATTGTTTGATGGTTTCGTCATTGTTAGATTTGAAATGCATTCATTCATTTATTATTACCTAACTCATTTTTCGTATGTTGTAGATTTTTTACTTGGATAGGTTGGATACTGGGAAAGTGATTGGTTGGGGACGGAGCAAGCAAAGTAAGGAAAGGTTGTGTGCATGGACTAAAAAAATCCATGAAACAAGCAGCGCAAGCAGACTACGATAAGGAGACAAAGCAATTTGGTAAAGACAAGGTGACGACAAACCATTTTCAAGTAATAAACTTTACATGAGAAGATGTTAATGTATAAGATTTCATTTATCGTATTTATAGATTTTGGATGTAACGAAGGTAAAATATGTGGAGAGGCATCCGAAAGAAGTTGCTGGCGTCCTTTACAAGGACGTATGTGATGATTTGGGTCCTTATGGCGGTCACAAGGTAAGTATGTTTATATTTGAAAAGTTCATTTCCGTGCAACCAATTTGGTGCAGGTATTTGTTTAGAAGTTAGAAGTAGGTAGCCGCTCCTATAATTAATTCACTACACATTTCTACTGATCTCAGTAAAAGTATATTAAAACCTGTTGGACCCTTATGATATATTTACATTCCATGGCTATTTCAGTTCTTTGTCTTCATTATTGATTCTTAATTTTATTTTGTAGTATGAAAGTAGGCAAAAAATAAGACAGTCAAACATAGTAACTAGATTTGAAATAACATAAAGTTGTGTGACTTCATAATTGGGTTGGTTTTTTATTTATTTGATTTAGGTGTTTTTGGAAAATTTTCGTTATTCACATAGGACCAATGTAATGAACTTGACTGGGGATATTCTGCACCCTGGATTTGCACAATCGACCGCATATTTATTGCAACCAAATGTGTCGAAGGGTGTTGATAGTGAAGCAGGGGTTGAAACAAGTTCACATGAAATGGCAAGAGATATAAGTTCACATGAAGGGCCAAGAGATATAAGTGTTGGATCCTCAAATAATCCCAAATCAGATTTACATAACCTAATTGAAAGCCCTGATCTTCAAATGGTAAGGTTTATGGTTGTGATTAAAAGTTAACGTATGACCCCAGCTTGTTTTATGATGCTAGTGCTGCTAGTGGTCACAAAAGTTTTTATAGTGTTACCCATTTAAATGATGATGATTGTCTAGAAGACGGGTTTTTTTCTACGGAAAGTCACCAGAAACTACTCATGACATTGATATTAATGTGATCTGCACTAATGAAGATTTTAATGGTTCTTTAAATAATGATAAATTGATCGAGAATTTAGAAGCTCAACTAGAGAAATGTGATAAGGAGGAGACCAAGAAACTGAGTTTTAGAAGCCTCTGTAAAGGTGGGAGGAATGCATTTAGTAGGGAGGATCGTCAAATTGTAAAGTTTATCACTGATTCGCGATTTGGGAGATAAGGAGTATTTATAATTGAATTTAGTTGATCAACAAGTTATTTATACCTATGTAATAAGTAATTTATATTTGCAGCACTATAGTAGTGGGTACTCCAATGTGGGAGTTGTCTGCCAACTTACTGATGACATGTGCGAAGGCCAGTGAATGGGTTTCCTCGTGGGTATATATATTATGACTTAGAAATTAACTGGTTTCGGAGAGATAGGATTGACTGAAATATACATGCATTTTATCCTTTGAAGGTTGTTCTTAATTGGGCATATTTGAAGAATGTGGATTGGCTAAAGAAAAAAGTGACAAATATGTATTTGATCCCTTGGTTGGGGTAAGTAGTAGACTAGTAGTACAACCCTTGAAAAACGGTTTGCCATTTAATTTCAGTAATCTATAGTATAAAATTACAGTGGCTAACTTTAAATTTTGTGGCAGCGTTATGCGAGGTATTGTAAGCCTTCAACTTTGGTTGGAAAAATACATAGAGATAAATATTTTACTAATCACATGACGGCGTTGGAAAAAGAAGGATCTACGCATAAGGGAAAGCGGCATGTAAGTATTTGTCCCAAAAGTCATTATTGAATTTTTCATACACAAATTCTTGTTTCACTGTGTTGTTCTTGCTAATTTTTTTTTGCCATTGTCTAATGACCGGCATTGGTGGGTAATGCATTTTGATCTGGTGGAGAAAAAGATATGGAGATTAGATTCTCCTCCTGTGATAATTACTAAAGCCGATCGTGAAGAGGAAAAAAAAGTGGTTATTTGATATTATTTATAAAATTGTTTTGAAATGCGTCATTCTCTTATATTTGGAAATTGGTTTGACCATGTAGATTGATGCAATGGAAATATACATATCCTTCTTATTTAATGATATTAAATTTTCAACATGGGAAATAGGAGGGATTGCCGACCTCCCAGTACAAAAAAATTGGTATGGTTTAGACATTTTAGCTAATTTTTGGGTGTTATAGAATTTGTGCAAATCTAATAAATGTTATAATATTTTCACAGTCATGATTGTGGAGTGTACATGATGATGTTTATGGATATGTGGCCTTGTAGTATGGCGGAGATTGAGGAAGTCATGGTACATAATTAACTTGTTCAAATCCCTTTCATTTGGGTTTATAATTGTATGTTGTAAGATCATGATTGTGGAGTGTACATGATTATATGTGTATTTTGTGTTGTAGGTTTGTGTGGAACGTTCGACGAATGATCACCATCAATATGGTGAAGCACTCCTTGAACTGTTGCAAGGAAGTTGTGTTGAATCAAACCAAGGAAATTAAGATTCAATGAAATTGGGTTGGATGAAACTTGTAATAATGTATTTTTTAATAGACTTGTGCTCGTAAAGACTATGTAAGTTAATATGTTGTATGCCACGACAGGAAGAACTATGCTATGTAAGTTAATATGTTGTATGCCATGACAGGATGGACTGTGTAAATTAAAATATGTTTGTATGCCACAACAGGTGTTTTGGAGTCCTGTATTTTAGCAGAGCAGGGAGTTCATGGATGGATAAATGATCTGTAGTCCAGCTATCTTGTGTGTATGTATTGAGTTCATGGATGGAGAAAGGACCTTTAGTCCAGTTATCTTGTGTGTATGTATGAGATTTTGTATAATTATAGGGTCTTTTGAAGCAGGTCTATGATGGACATTTCCATGAACGAGTCATGAAAACTTTCACAATGGACATATTCAGAAAATAGTCATGAAAACCATTCACTATGGACATTTCCACAAGTTATTGATGGAAACCTATAATTCTCATGATAACCTACTAGTAAATAATTAGATTAACAACAAAGAATCCATAAAATTAAGTTACAATACAGGAGTTCTGTTGATGAAGCTCATCAATTTTTTTGTTTTATAAGTACAATATAACATAAACAAAATTCATTTCATGAATGATAGCTGCATTGATAAAACTTGAAGTTTTGATTTGTGGCCAATTTTTGTGAAAACAGTATTGGGAGAAACATAATGTCTAAGGGATATTTATGGGTTCTGTTAAACGGGTTAAGTTTATCGGCCTAGTCGGGTCGGGTTAAGAATGGAGTCAATGGTTTATCCCAACAAGTACTCATGGTTTATCCCAATAAGAAGTCATATTTTATCCCAAGGAGTAGTTATGTTTTATGTCATGAACTACTTATGTTTTTTCCCATGAACTAGTCATGTTTTATCCCAATGAGTAGTCATGTTTTATGCCATGAACTACTTATGTCTTTTCCCATGAACTACTTATGGTTTTTTTCCATGAACTACTCACGATTTTATGCTACAATCTACTCATGTTTTATGCCACAATCTACTACATGAAATTTACGGGAATTAGAATATTTCATTGCGTACATAAATATAAAAGGTTTGCCAATAACAACTTTAACCAACTTCCCCCAAACTTTGATTCATAAATTTACTAGTTCAACATACAACACAAAACATCTGAATTAAGACATAAAAAACCACATGATTGAGTGTAAAACAAGACCTAGAACTCAATCATTCAACAAACATCATATTCCATACAAGGAAATTGCAAAGTAGCTTGATCTTAGATGGAAAGAGGTACTCCACAAATGCTATTAGTTGCCGTCGGACTTGGAGCAAAGATCGATAGTGTCATCATCATCAATGCGGACTCCTTTGCCTTTTGCCCTTAGAATTCGGTTTTGCAACTGAATCATCATCAAGAAATAATGATTTTCCCTTCCCCTTGATATTTCCCTTCCCTTTGCTTCCACCTGGACTTGACCCATGACTTCCACCAGCCCCATTGACGAACCTAGCTAGACTTCGGAATAGGAGAAATATCACGCGTTCCATCCAAGATGCGCATTGAAAAGGGGTTCGTCCAACGCCAGCAACTCAGCGATATCCTTCTTAGTCATCATAAACATCAACCGGTGGAGCAACTCGTACACTTCATGTTCAAGGATAGTTTGAGCTTGACGGCTTGCCCATTAGAGTTTCTTCAATGACCGGGGAGAGAATGATGAACTCACAGAGTTTTTGAGTAAGGTGGGAAAACATTGAAACAATTAGTAGTTTATTATCAAAGTAAAACAATTATATTAGTACAAAGCAATATCAACTTTGACAAACAACGGGTTCCTAAACTTGTAGTCATATTCAGGTGAAGTTGTACTATTGACTTGGACAAATACAACAACGTTGTACTAATTTGATTTTAAAGTTGTACTAAACCATCAAATTTACATGTAAGAAAAACACCTTGAGAAGTTGCCTTTGCTATCAACAATTTTACTAAGAGAAACAAACTTTTTTTACATGTCCAAAATAATGTACTAATTACTAAACACAATGCAGTAAGTTTGTATAAACAAAAATACAAAGTATGTTACCAGAATCAGCAGGTGCAACAATGGGGGAAGTATCACAACCATAAAAACCAATGGAGAATTTCTCCATGACTTAGTTATTTTAGAACTTTGCAGTTAAGGGTATAAATTATTTTTTTGTTGTACAATTGATGAAGTATAGTTTTTATAGGCATATGGGTTAATGGACGGACAATGAAAACCTAATTCAAGGAGATGAAAACCTATAGACAATGAAAACTTTGTTATATTTAAGTAGAAATCACTTCATAATAGTACAATTAAATTTAAAGTTGTAGAAATCAGTTTATAATTAATAGTACAATTTAATTTAAAGTTGTACAAATAACATAATGCTAGTACAAATAAATTGTACATGGCGTTTGACCAAGGTAAGTGCAACGTGTTTGACCTCATTTGCTTTGAATTTGTTGTAAGTTTTATCAGGTAAAGTACAATTGAACCTTAAATTTGTAATCTCATTCATATATAAATATGAACTTTTTACGTGAGGATGTGAAATAGCTATAAAGGGAAATAATTTTATTCATGACAAAAAAATGAATACATTAGTACATTTATTCAAGTTTTGTACAAAATATTTAGTTCCCAGTACTTTTACAACTTATATAGTGCATATAAAATTTAATAGTGAACACAAAGTGAAACTCAAATCAAATGCTAGCTGTATATTCCATCCCAAGATCAACGTAATCAGTGAATTGTCTCTTTCAATATAGTGAAAATCAATGTATGTTATATCTATGTCATTAAAGGAGTTCATGAGTTAGTTTATCTTATGTACTATGTAAGTTAATATGTACGTCATAAAAGGAGTTCATGAGTTGTGTCTTTTATCCGAGCATGTAGTGATTTGAAGGTTTTTGTATAGTTTTGGTAATTTAAAGTAGTTGGATGATGGACATTTCCACAACATAGTTATATACTTTGTTTAATAATGCTCATTTCCACAACTGAGTCATGAAAATCCTCATAATGGAGGTTTTCAAAACTTAGTCATGAAAATCTTCCATAATGGAAGTTTTCATAACTTAGTCATCAAAATCTTCATAATGGAGGATTCCATAAATTAGTCATGACTTTCTTCCATAATGGAGGTTTCTAGAACTTAGTCATTATTATTACATAATGGAGGTTTTCATAAGTGGCGAAGAGAAAACTACAATTATCATGTATTGGATTATTCCATAGCCAAGGCTTAACATTCATATTAATTTCCAAGTTCTTAGGTAATAATAAAAACAACAATCCATAAAATTAAGTTACAGTAGAGTAGTTCTGCTGAACAACCTCAGCATCGAATTGAAGTAAACCCATACAACATAACAAGGGGTTAGGGGTAAAAGATAACATTGACCAAGTTCACTTATGTTTTACAACATTTAGGAATGACATCTAAACGTCACTTAGGAATGGTAGCTAAACATATATTTTTTAAAATAGCATTCTTCATCACCAACTCATCACTCTTTATCATTGTTCATCACCAACTCATCACTCTTCATCAATTTTTCCCTGCAATCCAATATTAATGTTAAAGCCCTTGTCAATCTATGAAGGCTAAGAGCAATTAAATCATATTTAAAAGCATAAATCATGTAATTAGAAAAGGTGTGTACTTACTTGAATAATGGCATGAAATCCCTGCCCATTGTGATTAATGATTTTGAAGTCGATGTGATTAGTCCAAAGTCTCAAAATACGACATGAGAACCCAATTGGTTCGACTAGTATCCAGTTCTCAAAGGGTAGCCCTTTCACGGTTTCTTCTGTATTATTGCGTCCAACACGGGTTTCATTTACCACAAAGAGGTTGGGGTGAAACGATTGACAAAGATACAAGAAATTGGATCGGAAAGAAGGTCGGACAATGCCTCGAGTGTTCCAAATGATGAAGTTCATTTCAGAATCAAGATATGGTTTTGCAACTAACATAGGTTGATTTACCACTCTAGTTTCGAATATTCGTTTCTTATTTACTCCTGATTCATTTGATAAATTGATTTCCAATTCAACTTGTTTCGCACTCATTTCTAGCTTGACTACTTGAACCTGGTTTGTGTAGCTCGCCATATAAGATCTTGTTTCGGTTGAGGTAATTAGACAACCCAATGAATTTTGATGAATATTCATGGGTGGATCTGTGAATATGGTACACTCCACAGGCAGAATTGACCCGATTTCGTCCACTATGTTTGAGCGGAGGGCTGTAAGCGGGCCAATGAGTATTTCTGGTGTGAGGTAGCTCACATTTGTTATGTTGAAAAGATGAGCCGGAACAATTAGTTTGTTATTTGAAACCATTAAGAGATTCCAGAGGTGTTTGCCTGCTAGGTGGGGGTTCTGAATAAGGTTTCGGATTACTGAAGGCTATGCTTGGACGGTCGAGCAATCATCTCCCAGGATCAGGTATTCAGTATTGTTTGTTACTACTTCTGGAGTACCAAGCAATAGGGGATCAAACAGAGTCACTTGACCTCTGCGCTTGAAAGAAATAATCATTCGGTCGTGAAGGGGAATAGGATTGGTGACCCATGAAGGCAATATATTTGGGTTGATCTCGTGTAAGGCTGAAGGAGAAATCCAAATTATAGGTTCATTTCTAAGGGTTCAATTTGAATTCTTCGTTGGCCATAAATGTATGGAGGATGGAGTTTGAAAGTAGGTTAATTTTTGGAAAAGGAGGTTTGAGAAGCTATAAAGGGATTTTTTTGGTATGTGGTTAAACGACCTGCTTAGTTTTGTCGGTTTTCGCGGTCAGGGTCCGGGTTAAGGATGGACTCAATGACATCAACTACCCATGGTCCATGCCATCAACTACTCATGCAGTCCATGCCATCAACTACTCATAATTGCTCATAATTTCTATCATCAACTACTCATGCAGTCCATGCCATCAATTACTCATGGTTTATGCCATCAATTGCTCATGATTTCTATCATCAACTACTCATGGAGTCAATGCCATCATCTACCCATGGTTTTATCCCATGGTTGATGACATGAAACACTCATGGTATAACCCATGAACTAGATTGTCTTTCCCATCCTCTACTCATGCAGTCATGCTTTATGTCCATCTTCTACGTAAAATTATCATCATCTTTGTCTTTCATTTTGAAATGTTTTCGTGTCATTGTAAATTAAAATGTGCATGTGATTTGGATGATTTGAACTTAGCACTACATAATTCATTACATAAAAAAGTTAACAACAACCTTAACCAACTTTCGTCAAGCTTTTGATTCATATCTTTACTAGGCGCTATTACAACACATAACATATGATGACTTAATACATAAAAAAAAAACAAGAACCTCGTTATAGAGTGCAAACAAAGACATAGAAATCCTACAAGTGAATACCCTTACTTAGACCCAAAGTAGCTTGATATTAGACGGGAAGATTAGTTGTCGCTGACACTGTCATCAATGTAGAGTCCTTTGCTTTTACCCTTTGCCTTAGGTTTTGCAACCATGTCATCATCAACAGCTATTGCTTTTCCCTTCTCCTTGATGTTTCCCTTCACCTTGCCTCCACCTCCATTTGGCCCGTCACCTCCACTACCTCCATTGACGAAGTCATGGTTGGGAGATAGGTCATGTGTTCTATTCAAAATCCGCATAAATATTCCATAGGGTGTCATTCAAAGCCAGCAACTTAGCAATATATTTCTTAGTTATTACAAACATAAAGCGATGGAGGCACTCTAAAACTTCACGTTCAAGCACAGTTAGATCTTGACGAGCGTACATCACTTAAGTTGTTTTACTACTTTGTAGTTCAGGTTTAAAATTGGCTTTTCTGTTGTAGAATATTTGAAGTACAACTTTTATAGGCATATGGGTTAATGTGTCGGACAATGAAAATCTAGACACGGACCAACCATTTTTTTTCACATCTTTCCACTGATATGTTTGAAGTGATATTTATGGCGGTTGACCAAGGGTTGCGTACTTGACCGATTAAGCTTTGATTATCTTTTGTACTACGTTGTTTGCTTTATCAGATAAAGTACTTTTTGATATTTAAATGTCTCATCTCCTTCCTACATATACATGAGGTTGAGATTTAGCTATTTTGGGAAACCATGTTGATTGGTATGAAAATAAAGACCCTAATACATTTGTTTCAAGTTTAGTACAAAAACTTTGCTTTTTTGTACTTTTACAACTTATTCTAGTACATTGAAACTTTGATAGTGAAGACAAACCAATTAGGCTAGTTGTATGCTCCATCCCAAGATCAATTTTATCAGTGATTTGTCTCCATCATCATTTATGTATCGTTCTTTGAAAAAGATTTCTTGAGATATGATTTTAGTACAATTTTTGCATATTTGTTTATAATACACTAATATTGATAGTGTCCAGTTGAAAATCTCTAGTATAAATGATAAAGTTTTAGTTTATGACGGATTTTGTTTTTTGCTTTTGAAGTAGTACATAGTAGTAAATGATGATTTATTGGTGAAGTTTTCAAATAGAGTATTAAAATATTAGTCATATCGTGTTACTTGGTAAGTAAATAGTAAGAGTCTTTTAATTTAATTAAGTGGACCATATTATCTTATTATAAATTTAGTTGTGAGCTATGTTTTTGTCCAACTCAGTGTTCAATTGTTTTAGCAATGTCAAATTCTTCCTCAAAAATGTTCAGTAGGCCTCCTTATACTATGGAAGAAGAGTTCAGTGATATCACAAATGAACTCACTCCCATTCAACTAGACATTTTCAGTTTGGTTGATCGCCTTCTCGACGTTTTTCAACCACCGGAAGTATGGTAGTTGTTTGAACATTTGCCTAACCTCAACAGTATGTATTAGGCTAAGAAAAGAGGAGAAGGACCAAATGCATTCCAGTGATATGAAGATTATGAAACAGTAGATGTGAGGAGTTTATTTATTGTCATTAGTCGGTCATGTTTGTTGTTAAAAGATGATGTTAAAAGAAGCTTATATATTATGCATTAATTGTGTTAGATCTAGTTCGAGTAGTCCTTGTAATGTCCACGGTCAATTTTCTATGAATATTTGATGTTATTTTAGTGTCATAAACTGAAGACAAAATGTTGAATGTCTCGTAAATTGAATAGATACTTTCATTAACCAACATAACCACGACATAACCAACATCATAAGTGGATGGTTTTTCATTCATTAACTAAACACGATAATTGCTACTGAAGCTAAAAACAACAAACTCCCTCCAATAAGCTGCTCAATTTGCCTCACCAACCTTGCTTTCCAAATGACCTTCGTAAATCTTCTCCAATGCTGATAAGTTCTTAGTCGATGGACAAGATTGACGAAAGATACGTCTTTCACCGGATACTAGATCCGCCACTGCCGTCACTTGAAGCTTGTCATGCAATCTCTTAAATAGTTGTACCACCTCTTCCTTCACCTTTTTATAGTACAATCTTCTTGATTGTAAAGCTGATCGCTTTCTTGCTAACAAGGGTAAAAATAATGGAAGTTATGATATAAACAAAACAAATATTTAACATATTAGAGACTAGTATAATTAGCTTCCTCTGTTTGTTGTTAGCCTCTACTTGATGCACCATTGGATGCCATTTTTTAATATTTTGGGTTTGTTTCGACATGATACTAGTAGCTTATACCCTATTTATAGAAAATTGTAGGTTTATTTTTAATATTATTATTAATATATATGTTTATTGTAAAGTTATAATTATTATTTTTTGTGAAAAACCAAGTAGTTTGGGGTTATAAATACTCCTAGTACAGTGGCCAATGCCTCTTGCCACAACATACAACCTCTGATATTCTTTCCATTCTTTTCATTCCACACAGCTTAGTGCGAACTTACTTCATGGATTCATCCTCATCCAACACCCATCAATGGGTGGATCCATGTGGAATGAATATTAGGAAACAATCATGTGACTATTGTCCACCGTTGCATGCTGATATAAAGATTAGTGGATCCGCAAAGAATCTCAATTACCCTTATTTCAAATGTGAAAGGTGTATGTTTTGTATGTGGGTTGGTAATGAGCATATCATTAGACCACCCTATCCTTTTGTCATCCCGATGATATTGCTATTTTGGAGGCTAGGCACAGCAAATGTCAACCTGGTCGTGGTCTAGAGGTTAGGACCAATAATCAACTACCTGTTGTGGATGCAAACAATGTGGGAGGGCTTCCAGAGATGAGGAGGAAGGTAGATGTAGTTGTTGATAAAGTCCATAATGTTTGTAAGATGGATTTTTATACTTTATTCTTAATGCTGGTTTTGTTTTTAGCAAATGGTCAGTAGAGGACGATGGAAAATGGATGTGAAATGTGTATGGCTTGCACTTTGGGGGGGGGGGTTCATTTGTTATCGTTGTTGTCAATGTCATTTGCAATCTTTAGTTTAAGATGAAGGTGTAACGTATTATCTATCAATGAAAAACGCAATGTAGCCTTATTTGCTTTGTAATGTGCCAAGTCCGTGATTTGTCATACCCACCATAATCTGATTTTTATTAATGTTATTTTTTTTTTATATACAACATTCTATGAAGGGTTGAGAATAGGAAAATCTATCATAACAAAGCCAAATTGGACAAAAAACAAACAGCACAGAACTAAATTAGATAATTAATGAGTTTTTTTATGAGTTTGAGTTATAATTTGGCTATTATATTGAATGTTTCATAACCTTTAATCTTGTTGTTCAAAACATTTAGCCTTTGTGATTGAGATACATGTGTTCATCAGGCATTTCAAATGGTGTTGGTTTCCATTTGTTTGTGCAAGTTCTTGCTTTCTTTTGCTTATACAATTTATTTGGCTGTTCCATTAATCATGTACTTGGACCAAAAGATTATGGCAACCATCCTTTATACACTAAGAAAAAATGCTAATGGGCTTAAACATGATGTGGTCATGACATTAGTCATTTACTAATGGCTTTATGCAGGACCTGATATTGGCTTCATTGCTAGCGGTATTATTCAGTACCTACTCATGGGCCTTCACTCACACCGTCTATGGGCATTATTGATGACCTGCTAATGGGATTAATCACCACTTGCTAATGGAATTAAACACACCCGGATTAATCACCACGTGGCATAAAACACCATCACCTTGTAATGACATTAATCAGCACCTGGTAATGGCATTAATCACTAGCTGCTAATGGCATTAAACACCATCACCACCTAATGGCATTAATCACGATATTTGGCCATGGGCGGACTTTACTATGCAAAATTAATTAAGTTATTTACCACAAACTTTAGTACAATTTAAAACTAGCTGGCTACATATTTAGAGCAGCTAGTACATATGGATAAAAGTCAGTACAAATTGGGAACATGTAGTACAATCTGGGGAAGAGTTTTTGAATCTGTTAAAGTTTACAACTCTCCTCCCAATACCCGACCAACTTTGGTTTCGCCCTATGCAACTGTTTTTTCTTTTCCTTTTTTCTTCTCTCAATGAAACAAATAACACACCCCACCCCAGTAATACACTACCTCCATCATAAACCAAACCCTCATTCTCTCATCTCACCCCTCTTACCTCCATCTTCAAGTTCTACCCACAACTCAACATCTACCAAGGTATGTTCCTAATTCCTCGTTATTTGTCACCTAATATATATTTTCCAGAATTGGTCCTTTATTATTGAAATAATTTTTCATAAATTTTAGTTTCATTTTGCTAAATTTGTAATTAATTATTAATCAAGTTATGTTGTATGTCAATTGTATAAATGTATGTGTCTCTATTATTCACGATTAGGGACATACATTAATTATTATAAATAATGATGTTTGGAGGGTGAATGGGTTTAATTTGCTGTGGATTATCATTTACTCTTAATTCTAATGTCATTTTCATTCTAGAAAATTGTAGTTAGAGACGAAAATATGGCAAATTCATGTGATAGAGCTCGATTTTTCAGAACCCATGGTTCCCAAATGTTTTCAGCAAAACCTAGTAAGTTTGACACTATATATATATATATATATATATATATATATATATATATATATATATATATATATATATATATATATATATATATATATATATATATATATATATATATATATATATATATATATATATATTGGACATGCTTTGTAACCTATTCCAAAGAGTTTCGCGAGAGAATTTGGCCATCGTATTATTAGGGATGAGATTCTTCACGACATAAATGGTGATGTATGGTATGTTAAGTTTGAAAGAAGGGGTGAAGATACATGATGCATTACTGAAGGGTGGGTTGATTTTCAAAATGATCATCAAATACAAGTTGGTTGGTTCCTTATTTTTCATTTTCTAAGTACTCCATCTAATTTTGATGTGACAATATTTGATGAATCTGCTTGTGAAGTGTTGTATCATGGTCAACAATGATGCTAATGATGAGAATGTGGAATTGAATGCTAATGATGAGAATATACCACTTAATCATGAAAATGATGAGAATGTGGACATTGATGATAATGGTGATAGTGTGCAATTTCTTTGATATAAGATGAATGAATCACCTGATATGTCTGACTCGTTCACCGTGTTGAGCATTTCAACTACTGATAAACCATCCACTGGAGTGAAGAATTACTTCCAAGGTCAATCTTCAAACGTTGCCCTAACTCCCGCCCTTGGCCAATCTAGAGAAACGGAATAGAAATTTCAGGCGGCTCTGATGGAGATCAAGATGAAGACTCATCCAACTCTAATAGAGAATGTCCTCGAAATAAAGCCCCAAGAGGTATTATTACTATAAATTAAATGCATACGTGTTTATTTTAATTAATTGAATTATGATCATCGTCTGAAGTATGACATGAAATCATGAACTGTTTTTAAGACTAATTATCACCAAATAAATAACATATGCAGTTATTAGTTCCAAGATAATCCATGTATCCAACAGGAGACAAGTCACCCAAATGGAGATAAAAGCAACATACCGGTCCGCCTAACAATTTATCAACCAGATAGGAAACCGGCCTGAACCTCCTATCATGATCCAAATGAAAAAAACACACTTGTACACTGGAATTTATTTGGTATGTAGGTCTTTTACTAAGTAAATTTGAATGCTTATTGTATGCATATTGACATGATTCCCCTCTACTTACATTAACATTTCATACTTTGTAGAATACTCCAAAGAAGTGGGCAATGGAGAATATGATCCATGCACCTCACAACTTAGTATTGCGGGTGCATTCAAGTCCACAACGATGGAATATTCGTGTGGTATGGACTAGTACCGGCGGTTGCAGGATAAGGACGGGATGGGGCCAGTTTGTACGTGACAATGATCTAGAGGAAAGCGATATTTGTGTCTTCGAGATAACTCTAGAGAGGACGCCACAAAATCAAGAGATGCATGTAAATATTTTTTGTGTGGTGACCCCTACTATACATTTGTCTATGCAACAGCTTCAATACCACAATTGAATGGGTTTACGTGAAGATCAAGTCATTTTCAATTTGGCTAATATTTCAATTTGGTTGTATTATTGAAACTGTTCATATCCTTTGCTGATGTTTTTCGAACCTTTTAGCTTTGTCATTCAGATACTATGGCTTGCTTACCTTTGTCATTCGGACACTATGGATGTATCACGTGTTTTGAATGGTCTTGGTTTCCATTAGTTTGTGCAAGTTATTGCTTTCTTTATGGCATATTTCACAACCTCTAATACTTTATTCATAACCCCCTAATGGTTAATTTCATGACCTCCTATTGAAGTTAATCATGACCTCCTAATGGCCCTAATCATGACCTCCTAATGGCCCTAATCATAACCTTAATGGTATCATGCAACACCTTTTGATGGTATCCATCAAGACCTGCTAATGTATCATTCAAGACCTGCTAAGGGCATTAATCATGAGCTGCTTATGGAATTATCCACGACGTGGTCATAAAATCAACCACCAAGTGATCATGGAGTAAACCTCCACCTGGTCATGACTTTAACCTGTACGTGATCATGCCTTTAACCACTAACTGCTTTGACCACTAACTTCATATATTCACATCCACGAGTAATGAAAATATTTCCAATGGACAAAAGCTCAAAATCCTTGGTTTCAGTGTTTCAAAATAAACGTACCCAACATTTGGGGTTTGAAACATATGTACACATATTCACAAAAAGAAGTTCACTAAAACAAAATTATGATATGCTCCACAGCTTTCCCAACTTTGAAACCTTTCATCTTCCAAATATGAATCATCCAACTTCAAATCACTGTAAATGTATAAATAAACAGTATTGTAAGGAGGACGATTTCATTATTTACTATCAAATAAAAATATAAAACAAGAAATGATTGTCAAAATTACATTACCCATGGTTTGGGTGGTCCAAAATGCCCTTGAGAGTCATGCCAGTTGTAAACTCTTTCAACCATCCATTCAACTTGTGTCACTTTGTCATAATGTACCTTCATCCCAGTCTTAAGTCTTTCTATATCCTCCTGATTCTCTTGTATTGACTTTGTTAGTTGGTGCATGGCCCTCCACCATTTCCCATCTTCCTCATTAGGCCTATTGGAATTGGATTTTAGATCAAATGCAGTAAAATCATAGGTAGGATCTTGTGGCTTATCCAAAGTCCAGTTTTGTCCATCCTCCAATTCTCCGGTTTGTTTATTGTCAACTTAGCTTTATTAGGTAGAGCAATCAGTGTCTTGTCTTTCAAGCTCCAATATAACTTATCCCCCTTTTTCACTAACATTTTCATGGAGATTAGAGCCTCTTGATCAATCCTATCGCTTCCTTCTATGTCTTCCAGTTTCTTAACTTGTTCCTCAAACCCTAACGCTATAGCTATAGGTGTAATCTACTCACCTATTACAATTTCACCTTCCTTTTTTTCCCCCTCCTTCTCCATATGACTTACCATAAAATAACTTGTATCAACATTGTGCCCATTCATCATACACCATAAAAAAAAACAGTTCATCAACCCTTACTTGACCATCACTACCACCTTGCCCAAACACCGTATTAGACATGACCCTTTGGGCATAACGAAAACAAGGGTTTTGGATTGAACTAACTTGTCCCCCTTTTGTTGAAATTTTACTTTCAAGAGAAATTGACCCCCACACTTTCAAAACATCAAAATCAGCATGTTTTGATTTCCTACACCCTTCAATTGGAAACCCAAAAACAGCATTAAATCTAGCCATATTCCATTAAACTTCAACATTAAACAATCTAAATTTCCCCCCTTTTTCCTCAACACCATCAACATTCAACATAATAGATTCAACCAAAGTTAGAAATTCTAAAGTCAACCTCTCATAACTAGAAAATTTCATTTTCACTAATTGATTCCATCCAATCCTAGCAAATATCTCATTTAGATCATCATCTATACCCATACAACCTACAAGAGTATCATCCATGTATCGTGTAGGGACAATTTTGCATTTTACAATGGAGTTGTATCTCTCTTTTTGTTTGTCATCTTTGAACACAATACCATAAGGCTTAGTTGGGGAAATAACTTTAGGTCCCGAATTTGTTTTGGTGTCATTGGAGCCCCTTTTCCTCTTATTATCAACCATGTTTACATGAACCTTCAAAAATAAACTTTATGCTTAGGGAATAATTTCACATATGCACATGCAAATCAGCAAAAGACAAACTAGCTCAACAAACACAAAATATTAAACCCCAAAAACACCTCAGTGGAAATACAGCAGTAAACCACTAACAAATTAAGAAGCTTGAAAAACACTTTTTTCTAAAAAAATATAGATATAGACAGACGCACTCGAAAGCACTCAGTAAAAGGCCGCAATGAAAAAGAGGCGAAGAAAACTCAATGACAAATAGTAACATACATGGGAGTCAGATTATTACAATAATTAAAAGTTGCAAGTTCTAGTGTCAACATACTCCAGTGTCATTGTAGCAACTTGTGGCTTTGTTTCTGTTTTTATAGTTATTGTGCAAGTAACTTTTCCAGGACATTAGAATCAGTGGGAACCTGATGCATGAATAAATTACTAAAATATTCTGATAAAAGAATTCATGCAAGATGCAACCCATCTTCTTTCCTCCAAGTTGTGCAATATTTCTCTATTATAGGTTAATATAAGTTCTACACCTTGTTCTTCCTTCCTGAAATGAGGATAATCTAAAATCTAACTAATTCCAGTTATTTTTGCTCGTCAGCTAATTCCTTTAAGTTGTCAGCTTATTATTTGTCCTTTTGGTGTAACTAGGCAACAAATAAACTAATTGCAGTTGACTTTTCAGTTAAGTGAACGTTATCATTTCTGCACATATACTCGGTTGGTTAATTTTAGAATTAAATCTACTTCGTTAAACTTAAATTCTTCTTTACAGATTGAAGCAGATACACCAAGGACTTCCTACAAAAATTATCAAGAAAAACACACTATCCTAAGTGGTTAAATTGAGCCTTTTATTTACAAGAGCGAAATCTGAGAAAATCTTCCAAGGGACAGCACTACTTCGTCTTTTGATCATTCACTTAAAATTCCTTTTGTATCTAAAGTGGACGAAATAGATGGTTGTAGACTGATAAGGAAGTCCTCTTCAATTTACTCAGAAATAGACCAAGTTCAAAACTTAACCGTTTGTTAGTTATTTACAAATCTAAGGACGTTCGTCATTTTTAGACACAGAAACTTCAAAATTCACTTGTGGACGATTTAATCGTTGGATCTGGATGATTTCAAAACCTCTTTAGAAAGCCCTCAGGACAAGGTTTCCTATGACACTAATTTCATCAAATCCCAACCGTTGGATCTTCCTAGATCTAAAAATGAATTCTATCCGAATTATTACAACTTTGTGCAAAAAATAAATCCGAGGCCTCTATATGCAAAATGACATTTTTTATTCAATTTCAAGTATAAAAAAATGAAAATGGTGATAAGAAAGAGAGAAACATTCATTGATCATACAATTTTGGCACAAGCAACTCTCTTCCTCACCGCAAAAAATCACTCTCTACAAGCTGGATCTAAGTCCTTCATGGAGACGGGTTCGCTTGGGCACTTGAACCCTTACTTAGGAATTTTTGGCCGCTCAAAAAATAGGGTGGTTCATACCCACACCTATAAAGAGTCCAACCAGTGAAAATGAGATTATTAAGGGGGATAATGGGTTTTAATAGCAATTTATATACAAAATAAAATGGTTAGTGAAAACACTTAGAAAAAAATAATTGAATAAGAGAGATAAAAGATTACCTTTGCGTAGATCTAGAAATCTCAATCTTCGCAATTAAGTTAGTTAGTACAAACGCCCTTTAGTTTGCACTAACTAAATAAAAAAGTTCTAGAAATAAAGAGAAATTTTTTAGAAAAGTTTCAAAAGTTGAAGTAAGTTAAAAATATGATAGGAAAACTAGAGAGAGAAGGAGATTTTAAGAAGTAGATATGAGGGCAAATGACCGTCAAGTTAGCTTTTTAAGGTGAATTTATAAGGGGGAGAGATGGGGGAGAATTAGGGTTAGAAGAAATGGAGGGTGGGATTTGATGGTAGGTGGATGGTGAGATGAAGGTTGAGAGAATATGGATGGGAGAGTGACAAATGTCAAATTTGTGGTGATGGAAGAAGATGGGAAGAATCTTGTGAGGTGGAAGTGAGTAGGAAAGAGAAAAGATGAGATAAGGTGGAAGAGAAAATAGAAAAAGGAAAAACAAAATCAAAATAATAAATAATTAAAAAAGGAATAAAAACGGGGGGGGAGGACTTTTTTCTTTTTTGGGTGGAGGGGTTAATTTATGGAAAAGGAGAGGGTATTTTCGTATTTCTACTTGATATAATTATTCCCTTTTGTCTTTAGCTATTGGATGGGAACATTGGAATATTGTGATGACATGCATGATGTCATGAAATGATATCATGCATGACATTATAATCTCATTCCTTATTCATTTTGGTATTTTCTCTTTTATACTCTTTTTTGGATTTTTGCTTTATTTTTCTCTTTGGGCTTTGGGCTTTGGGTTTTGGTTTGCTAATTGGATGGGTCACCTTATGGACCCTAAATACTCTTTTAGCCTAAATGACTTATATTAGGATAATTACAGTTAATGCTAATATTAACTGTAATAATTATTTAAAAGAAGTACAAGTCAAAATTCGGCGTCTACAGAACCCTTTTGTCCATCTAACAAGCATTTACCCCACCTAATATTTAATAAAATGATTTCATTTATTTAATTGGAAGTAATAATTTTTTCTCTATGATTGTGACTTAGGCTCCGTTTAATACACCAGGATAAAACTTATACTCCCTCCGTCCCAATTTAATTGTCCACTTTGAAATATGCGACTCACAATATTGTGAGTCACAAATTTCAAAATGGACAATTAAAGTGGGACGGAGGGAGTATGAATTTAACTGAACTGATATGAACTGAACTGAATTGATTTTTTAAACTTGATCATTAGAGCACCTCCAACCTCATGCCAATATTTGGCAAGTATTTTATACCAACAATACCTTTTCTTTTCTCTTTCCTCTCTTGTGAAAATTTGGCATGAGCTACTCTAATGCACATGTCAATTTTGGCATGCCAATTTTCATTTTCTCTCTCCACTTTCATCAAAGTTTGTACCCAAACTATTTTCTTTTTCCTAAATCAATTAATATTATTTAAGATTAACATTGTTGTGAAATGCTTAATTGTATTCAACATATTTACACTAATATCTTATTTATAAACCAAATTATTCACAGATTAGATTAAAATCAAAATTTTTATTTTCTTTGCATTTTAAAAATTTTGATTTTAAGAAAACTTCTTTTTTCTTTTCATTTTTGAATTTCGATGATGAAGCTGGTAATTAGTGCAAAAAAAAAAAAAAAAAAAAAAAAACATTCACATAAGTTATTTTAATGTAAATAAAAATAATACAACAAACGAAACTATAAACTAACTAATTTAAATATTACAATTTTTGTATTTTTTTTTTCTAGTTAAACTAAAATAAGACACAAAATTAAAAGCATACTAAACTTACAAAACACATTTTTTTCAGAACTAAACTTTAAAATGCAAGACACTAAAAACTAATGAGCCTTTGGAAATGTGTCCCACACATGTTGAACTAGATCGGATTTTAGTTGTTCGTGTACTCCTCGATCCCGAACACGCTTATATCGAGCCAGATAAATTGTAAATTCCTCAAGAGGAGGTTCATCTTCGGGGATCGCCATACTTACGCCATGCTCACTTTGCTCATATGTGTTTTCGGGATCGGTGATAATAGGAAAAGATTCCCCTTCGTCTTCTACGATCATATTGTGCATTATAATGCAGGCAATCATTATCTTTCAGTATTTCTGGTTGCCACATACGTGCTGGACCACGAATAATCGCAAATCGAGCATGAAGCACTCCAAATGCTCGCTCAACATCCTTCCTTGTCGCTTCTCCACGTTCAGCGAATAACTTTCTATTGGGTCCTTGAGGAAGTGAGATTGTTTTTACAAAAGTTGACCACTCTCGATAAATACCATCTGCTAGATAATATCCCAAGTTGTAGTCAGTGTGGTTCACCGTATAAGTGATTTGAGGAGCTCGCCCAGGATATACTTCTTTGAAAACAGGTGATCGGGCAAGCACATTGAGGTCATTGTTTGACCCAGGCACGCCAAAAAATGCATGCCATATCCACAAGTCTTTCGAAACAACTGCCTCAAGCATGATTGTCGGCTTTCCATTGGCTCGAGCATACTGGCCTTTCCACGCAACTGGACAATTTTTCCACTCCCAATGCATGCAATCTATACTCCCTATCATAGCAGGGAACCCACGCTCCTCTCCCTATCTCATAAGTCGTTGAACGTCGGCGGTGTTGGGCTTTCTCAAATACTCAGTGGAGTATTTTGCGTTTATATCCTTAACAAATCTATGAACACATTCCACTATTGTGGATTCGGCAATACACAAGTATTCATCAACAGCATCAGCTGTTATACCGTATGCTAACATACGTAAAGCTGCAGTACATTTTTGTAATGTAGATAGTCCACTCCTACCAATACCATCCTTACGTTGTTGAAACCATGGATCTTTCTCAGTAACACCGTTTACAATATGAAAAAAGAGTGACCTTTGCATCCTAAATCATCGCCGAAATATTTCATCGGTATATGTAGGATGAGGATCGAAATAATCTTTGAATAGTTGAGCATGACCTCTTTCACGACCCCTCTCTATATAAGCTCGTTGTCTTCTTGGTGCACTAGAAGAACCTTGACTTAGTATGAATTCATTCACAAGTCGTACAACTTCTTCCTCTTGGGGATCTTCTTCCATACAAGATGCGATTAACTCTTGTGGGGTCATAATTGTGTAAGGATTGAAATCGTTAGACATTGTTAAAATGGTTTGGGAAGGAAAGGTTTACTATAGAGTAGAGTAAAAGTTTCCAGAGTATGTATCTGGTTTTGATTATAAATATATAATGTACTTCATATATATAGAGGTAGGATGCGTTTTCACGTCTCTAAAGGGTAAGTTTTCATGCCTCCAAAGGGCAGAATGCCTTTTCGGACCCCCAAAGGGCGAAACTTGTTATATTAAAATAACAATAAAATTGGAATAGAAATTAAGTTAAAAAAAAACAACATTGCTTAAACATTTAAAAAAAATACGAGTACATTTTTTTTGGAGTGGTGAACCAGTAGTTAAAATAGTGAACTAAACTTCTAGAAATAAACTAAAAAACTAAAACTACTAATTATAATTCAAAATACAACACACACCTTAATTAACTAAAATATAAAATTAAATCAAAACTACTAAAATTAAACTTCTAATCCATCTTCCTGGGTAGAATATCCATCCTTCTCTGATAAACGCGCAATTGTTGTGGATTCATGATGGAGGTGTCCATTGATAGAAGTTGCGTTTCTAGCTCTTATTCTTTTAGCGCATTTTGTAGTTCGTTAACCGCATTTTGATTATTAAGCGCTTCTGTAAGTGAATTCATCGCATTTGTTTTTTGCATATGAGTATCATTGTACACACTCATTCGAGCGGTTGCCTCGGCGACCCTGTCGACATCAGTAGCGACTCCTTTTCCTCTAACGTTCCTTTTTGCCACTTTTTGGCCAATAGGACGTTGTATCGGTCGAACTTCACTCCCCTCACCTTCTTCAGCATTAGATTCGGAGGTATAAACACCAGATTCGTTCATCTTTGACCTCTTGCTACTTGAAATTTGGCACAAAATTACGTAAGATTGCCATTTGGGTTCATCTTTGAGCAATCTCCAAGCATAATGATTCTTGAATGCCTTTGTTGCATAATGAGTTCATCTTTGGGTTCATCTTTGTTGCATAATGATTGTATGGAGTATGTATTTTTTCTTTCATTTTAGACTTTAAAACCTTAAAATTCCAGTATAGTTGTGGCAAAGTATGCGTACCTGTATTGATGACTAATTTCATTTAATTATATTCGTAGATGGATAACCAATTCACGGTAATGGATGATGAAAACGCTATGGATAAGGTATATGGAGTAAACTTCCACCTGGTCATGACTTTAACCTGTACATGGTCATCCCTTTAACCACTAACTGCTTTAACCACTAACTTCATATATTACACATCCATGAGTAATGAAAATATTTCCAAGAGACAAAAGCTCAAAATCCTTGGTTTCAGTGTTTCAAAATAAACGTACCCAACAGTTGGGGTTTGAAACATATGTACACATATTCACAAAAAGAAGTTCACTAAAACAAAATTATGATATGCTCCACAGCTTTCCGTACTTTGAAACCTTTCATCTTCCAAATATGAATCATCCAACTTCAAGTCACTTTAAATGTATAAATAAACAATATTGTAAGGAGGACAATTTCATTATTTACTATCAAATAAAAATATAAAACAAGATGATTGTCAAAATTACATTACCTATGGTTTGGGTTGTCCAAAATGCCCTTGAGAGTCATGCCAGTTGTAAACCCTTTCAACCATCCATTCAACTTGTGTCACTTTGTCATAAAGTACCTTCAGCCCAGTCTTAAATCTTCATATATCCTCCTGATTCTCCTATATTGACTTTGTTACTTGGTGCATGGCCCTCCACCATTTCCCGTCTTCCTCATTTGGCCTATTGGAATTGGATTTTAGATCAAATGCAGTAAAATCATAGGTAGGATCTTGTGGCTTATCCAAAGTCCAGTTTTTGTCCATCCTCCAATTCTCCGGTTTGTTTATTGTCAACTTAACTTTATTAGGTAGAGCAATCAGTGTCTTGTCTTTCAAGCTCCAATATAACTTATCCCCCTTTTTCACTAACATTTTCATGGAGATTAGAGCCTCTTGATCAATCCTACCGCTTCCTTCTATGTCCTCCAGTTTCTTAACTTGTTCCTCAAACCCTAACGCTATAGCCATAGGTGTAATCAAGCCACTTATTATTTCACCATCCTTTTTTTCCCCGCCTTCTCCATATGACTTACCATAAAATAACTTGTATCAACATTGTGCCCATTCATCATACACCATAAAAAAAAAGCTCATCAACCCTTACTTGACCATCACTACCACCTTGCCCAAACACCGTATTAGACATGACCCTCTGGGCATAACAACAACAAGGGTTTTGGATTGAACTAGTTTGTCCCCCTTTTGTTGAAATTTTATTTTCAAGAGCAATTGACCCCCACACTTTCAAAACATCAAAATCAGCATGTTTTTGATTTCCTACACCCTCCAATTGGAAATCGAAAAACAGCATTAAATCTAGCCATATGCCATTCAACATCAACATTAAACAATCTAAATTTTACCCCTTCTTCCTCAACACCATCAACATTCAACACAATAGATTCAACCGAACTTAGAAATTTCAAAGTCAACCTCTCATAAGTAGGAAATTTTATTTTCAGAAATTGATTGCACCCAATTCTAGCAAACATCTCATTTAGATCATCATCTATACCCACACAACCTACAAAGAGTATTATCCATGTATCATGTAGGGACAATCTTGCGTTTTACAATGGAGTTGTATCTCTGTTTTTGTTTGTCATCCTTGAAAACAATACTATAAGGCTTAGTTGGGGAAATAACTTTAGGTCCCAAATTTATTTTGGTCTATTTGGAGCCCGTTTTCCACTTATTATCAACCATGTTTAGATGGACCTTCAAAAATAAACTTTATGCTTAGGGAATAATTTCCCATATGCACATGCAAATCAACAAAAGACAAACTAGTTTAACAAACACAAAATATTAAACCCCAAAAACACCTCAGTGGAAATACAACAGTAAACCACTAACAAATTAAGAAGCTTGAAAAACACTTTTTCTAAAAAAAAATATAGATATAGACAGACGCACTCGAAAGCACTTAGTAAAATGCCGCAATGAAAAAGAGGTGAAAAATCAATGACAAATTGTAACATACATGGGAGTCAGATTATTACAATAATTATAAGTTGCAAGTTCCAGTGTCAACATACTCCAGTGTCATTGTAGCAACTTGTGGCTTTGTTTCTGTTTTTATAGTTATTGTGCAAGTAACTTTTCCCGGACATTAGAATCAGTGGGAACCTGACGCATGAATAAATTACTAAAATATTCTGATAAAAGAATTCATGCAAGATGCAACCCATCTTCTTTCCTCCAAGTTGTGCAATATTTCTCTATTATAGGTTAATATAAGTTCTTCACCTTGTTCTGGCTTACTGAAATGAGGATAATCTAAAATCTAGCTAATTCCAGTTTTTTTTGCTCGTCATCTAATTTCTTTAAGTTGTCAGCTTATTATTTGTCCTTTTGGTGCAACTAGGCAACAGATAAACCAGTTGCAGTTGGCTTCAGCATATCAAAGCTCGAGCATGTAAATAGAATTTGAAATACATTAGTGACACTTATGTAATAAATCTAATAATAAGTGATAAAAAGCAATTTCAATATTAACTTATGCTATTCCTGCTCTAATTAGACGTTGTTGGCCATTGTAGTGATAATCAGTTTTAATGGTGGTAATGGTAAAATGAAACATTATTAATATAATTTGAAACATATTAGTGACACTTATGTATTAAATCTCATAATAAGTGATAAAAATCCATTTCAATATTAACTTACGCTATTCCTGCTCTAATTAGACGTTGCTGGCCTTATAGTGATAATCAGTATTAATGGTGGTAATGGTAAAATGAAACATTTATAAATAGAATTAGAAATAACTTACTGACACTTACGTACTAAATCTCATAATAAGTGATAAAAAGCAATTTTAATAGCATATTAGAGTTGTCCGGCTCTAACTAGACGTTATTGGCCATTATAGTATATTATTTCAGTATCAATGGTAATATGATAATGATGCATGATTAACAGTTAACCTATGATGATGATGGTAATAACGATTGCATTATTTAAGGTCTATTAATTCGGTAACTAGCATTAGTTTTTTGGCTTGTTTTGACCTCCACCTATAGTTTAGGTGCAACTTTCAATGTTCTCTATAGTTAGTACCTTTAAATTGGTACAATTATAGTGACCTTAGTACAATTTTATAGTAACTTGTATCTTATAATCTCTTATAGTACATATATATAGGTTTTCTAGTACAACTTTCATAAGGTGGGCGGAACTTTTTATGTTGTCTGTAGTTACTTTTGACAAAAAGTTTGGGAAAATTTTAGTGGCCTTAGTACAATTTCAAAAATGTTTGTATCTTATAATCTCTTATAGTACATATAAATAGCTCTTGTAGTACAATTTTTATAACGTGCGTGGAACATTCTGTAGTTACTTTTGACGAAAAAGTTGGTACATTTATAGTGGCCTTAGTACAATTTTATATCTGCTTGTATATTATAGTCTAGTATAGTACATATATGATTATTGCAGTACAATTATCATTGATATAATTTTATATGTACAAATTACAAATTGAAATTTCGAAAACCACCGGGTACCCCCCAACAACCCACCAAAACTAGTAAATACCTATGCAAATGTTTCTTTCTTATTTACTCATTTTTCTCACTCATTAAACCACCGTCATTCTCCACTTCACCCCTTTCACCCCCATTCTACCCTTAACCATACCCTATTCTCCCTTCACAAAACTGCCTCTTACATCCATTTTCAACCCACAATCGAAGATCTATCAAGGTATGTTTGTTATTCCTCCTTACTTTTCAATTCTTGATTAAATTGCTAATTAATTTTCGTAATTGCTATAAAATTTGGAATAATGAAGCTTAGTTTTACGATCGAAAATAGTTAGTTAGTTCGTTTTTATTTTTGTCACAAATTGGTATATTGCTAAACTTGGATTTTGTGATTATTTATGTGAGGGTTCATTTCGATTATTTGACTGTTTTTACACATGTATACAGAGCGCTACTTGGCCAGGCAAATCTGAGTTGCCTTTTTTGCTATCAAATACACATGTAATCAAGCATAAGCTCTGTAGCTATTGGCAATTCACATTCTGGTTTGATTTTCTTTGGTGCCATGAGTGGATTTTGTCAATGTCTAATAAATCTTCCTTCCTAAATAGATCCGCCAGAACATATGTTTCTTTATATCCAGATTTAAGGTAGTTTATATAAAGCATATGATTGTGAAAGACATATAATTTATGGTCAATGAGAAGCTACAATGGTCAATACCTTTTTGCAAATAAATATAGTTAGACTGATTGTAGCTTTACCTTCATTTGCATTCTTGGTGCCTGGTTAACTTGGCTCGTAGAAACTTCGAATTAGTGCAAATTCTCACGACTCACAGGGCTTCGCCTAAGGAAGAGGTTTTTTCGTTTTTGTTTTTCTTCTTTTGGCCTTTTGAGTTTTAGGGGTGGGACTGATTTTTCAAATATACACGCCTTAGACCATTGATTGGAATGACATAAACTAGGTTGGTACTTCACAAACATAAGAGGACATAGATTAGATCTAGTCTACTAATTAAAAGATAAATAATTGTTCCCTTGGCTCTTTGGCCTCTGCTGAAAATTATCTATCAATGCTTAAATTTGCAACTACCATGTATAGATACAACACCAATAGACTCAGGATAGAAATTAGGTGAAAATTCCAACCAACCACATCTTATTATGTTGCTTCTCTGACTATAATTTCCTTATTATATGTTGTTACTTGATATTTGTTTAGTTGTTTTGGTGTGGTTGTGAGAGAAGCTGAACTAATATTAGCTTCATGATTTTGTTCTGCATATACCTGATATGATTTTTCCCCTGTGCCTCCAAGATCCCTTTGTAGGCAGGCAATATGTTTATTATATGGTATTGTACGAACAATATAGTAGTTGATTTGAATGTAATTTTCATTCTTGGTAATTAAGTTTCAGACCCCACAATATGTCAATTACATATGATAGAGCTCGATTTTTCCAACCCATGATTCCTGGCCATTATGAGCAAGAGTTAGTAAGTTTATTCAACCGCCAAGTAAATTATTATGATATATAATATACACATATATTACTCATAATCGTGGAGATTATTCATTATTGCAGTGTATTCCAAAGCGTTTTACCAGAGAATTTGACCATCGCATTGGTACAAATGGGATTCTACATGGCCCAACGGGAGAATCATGGAATGTGATAATGGAAAAAGGGAGGAATTTATCTATATCACTGAGCGGTGGACTTCATTTGTTGATCATGGTCTCAAACTTGGTTGGTTCCTAGTTTTTCACCTAACTACTCCATCTAATTTGGTTGTGAACATATTTGATGAAAATGTTTGTGATGGGTTGCATGCTGCTGAAAATAATGATGAAAATGTGGAAATCAATAATGAGGATAATGTGGAAATTATTAATGATGAGGATGACAGTGTGCATATTAGTGAACAAAATGATAATGATAATGATAAGTCTGAGTCTTCCTCTGTCATGAGCATTTCTTCAACTGAACCGTCAAGGGAAGGTCATACATACTTCCACGACCAATCTTCAAACCTTAACCAAGCAAAAATTTCTAAGAAAATGGATGTCTTCATTTCAAACAACTCTGATGGAGAGGAAGATGAAGAAGATGGTGATTCAGGGGACTCTGAAGATTCACCAGATTCTGAGGTCGACCGTCCTCGCCGGAGAAGTAGTATTTATCTCACTTCAGTGCATAAAAATTCAATTTATTTATCATATCTTGGAAATAATTATGATACATGTTAAAATTACATGTGCATATGCAGACAGAAACTCTAAAATCATCCACTCATCAAACAAGAGACCAATCACTCAAGAAGAAATAAACACAACATACTTCATTGCTCAGAGGTTTGTCGAGAGGATGGAAAACCTACCTCAACCACCTACCATGATCCAAATGAGAAAATCACATGTGTATACAGGAATATATTTGGTATGTTTTTATTAAGTATTAGTTTTATGATTTTTTCATGCTAATAAACATAATAAATTATTGTGGTTTATGGGGTTACAATTCACTATGTTTCACATTTTTCAACAAATTTCAAAGACCTGTACAGTGGATAATATGATCCATCAACCTCACGAGATAGTGTTGCGGGTGTATATAACTCAGAGCATGAATAACAGTGAACCCAACAACTTGGGTTCATAAGTCTCTCTCCTTCTTTCTCCCTCCTCCACCATGATCCCATCCTATGAACTCAACTAAAACACACATTTATTCATGTACCCAGATTATTGGTTCATCACATTCTCTCTCCACTTTAACCATGCCCCACCACATATTCTCTCTCCTCAAATTTATTTTTCTTTTATTTATATTGTTGAAATGTGAGATCAAAAAATATAGAAATAAATATGATAATGTCAGATTAATAAATATGGTAGTATAAGATCTGTGTAAAAACCTAGCAAAATTGGTCTCATTTTATAGAGGGTGGAAAAATATAGCCATCGGGAATTTTCTTATATTTTTTTTATTCTTATTTTAAACTTATAGACGTTTTAAGATTGCATTTCCATAATTTTTTTTCCAGCCAACAACTGGCTGACATGTGGCGGACAAGCATTAGCTGGTCTGACGCGCGCGTGTCAGTCAGCCTAGTTTATTTTTTTTTATTTTTGCTGTTTTAAAGCGTAAAACGACGCCGTTTAAGGTGTTTTGAAGCCAAAAAAAAAATATAATTACACGCGCCCACTTGGCCACGCGTCAGCTCCACAATTCGGGACCACAGACGACCAGCTCGTTTTTGGGTAACAAAATGATCCTAGATCGTTTTCTCTCTCCTAATTTTTCCCCATGAACCCATTTAGGATCATTGATAAACCCAAATATTGGGATCATAGCACTCTCTCTCCTCTCATGAACCCATTTGAGATCATTGTTATTCATGCTCTGGAAACATGGAAGGTTGGAGTGCTATTGACTTCCAAAGGCGGTTGCAAGTTGAGCAAGGGATGGCCTCAATTTGTATGTGACAACAATATAGAGCAAAACGATGTATGTGTCTTTCTATTGACTCCAGGAAGGAGGGCGCATAATCAAGAGATGTATGTCACCATTTTTCGTGTTGTGACCCCTCCCACAGATCTTTCTATTGAACGAGTTCTCTATCGTTGATGATCTCATTTGGAATTTGTGAAAATGTGGATGGAATATTGTTGTCAACTTTATAATTTGGTAGTTATTCATAACTTCTAGACTTTGTCATTCAGTAACTATGTGGTGTCTTAAATGTTGAATGGTGTTTGATTTCGATTTGTTTGTGCAAGTTATTTCTTTCTTTTTCTTTTACTTTCATTCATACATACTCCCTCCGTTCCTGTCAAACACTCTCATTTCCCTTTTTTGGATGTTTCATATAAACAGACACAGTCTCGTTTCTATGTTTGATAAAAAAATTGCTAGCCTTTTACAATATCCCCCTTCACATTAAAACCAAATCAGCCCCCACCAAAAAACACCATCCTCCACTCTTTCTCTCTCCTCACTCCATCCACCATAACCACCACCACCATGAAAATATACACCATAACCACCAAAAAATCCAAAACCACCTCTCTCTCTCTCTCTCTCTCTCTCTCTCTCTCTCTCTCTCTCTCTCTCTCTCATACCCTAGCCGGAAAACCTCCTACCACGAAACCTCACACCAGCCCCTTCTATCTCTCTTACTCTCGCCGGAAAAATGTCCCACCAGCCGCCTCTCTCTCTCTTACCCTCGCCGGAAAACCCCCACCAGCACCCCCACCACGAAACCCCCAGCAACCCCCACGACAAAACCCCCAGCAACCCCACCCGAAACCCCCCACCAGCCTGCCCACCACAAAACCCCCAGCAACCCCACCCGAAACCCCCTACTAGCCCGCCCACCCGAAACCCCAATACTAGCCCGCCCACCCGAAACCCTCCACCAGTCCAATCTTCTCTCTCTCTCCTCAAATCCCCACCCACCAATCCACCATAACCACCACCCACCTTAAACCCCCACTATTTTAATTGAATTGCATTTTGTTTACTTTTTTAATTGAATTGCATCAGGAGAGAGAGAGAGAGAGGGGTTGAAAATTAAAAATTAATGTGGTTAATTTTTAAATATTGCAATTCAATTGTGATTAACAAACAAATTTGAGGGTAAAAGTGAAAAGTACATGTCAATATAAGCTTTCATTGGTTTTTGTGCCAAAACCAAATGGTAGTGTTTGACATGAATGGAGGGAGTACAACTTATAATTTCATGACTTGCCAATGGCCTTAATCATGACATGCCAACGACCTTGGTTCATGCATTGTCAATGGCTTCATTCATCACCTACCAATGGCCTTAGTTCATGACCTGCAAATGCCTCATTCATGACCTGCTAATGGCCTCATTCATGACCTACCAATGGACTTAGTTCATGACTTGCCACTGACCGCATTCATAACCTGCCAATGGACTTAATCATGACTTGCCAATGACCTTGGTTCATGACCTCCCAATGGCCTTATTCATGACCTCTCAATGGACTTATTCATGACGGGCTAATGGCCTTTGTTTATGACTTGACAATTACTTCATTCATGACCGGCCAATGGCCATATTCATCACCTACCAATGATCACACATTTATATTCAATAACCAACATCAATGTTTCATACTGTTTAATACTGATATGTTTAAATAAATCACACATTCATATTCAATTACCAACATCAAATTCAATCAATTTTACATCCATGATATCAGTGATCTCTCAAACACAATTCACTCTCCTATATTTGATGATTGAAATAATTCTGAGAAGATGCATCTCCTGATGGCCTCGGAAGCATCACTGGTTCTTGCGAAAATGCTGTCATTGATCCATACACCAATCTGGGTGAATTCCCCTACATAACAATATCAATAATCCAATGAAATTAACAAACTTTTCATAATGATTTATGTCATTGCAAATATATGAACTCCATTAAATAAGATTTTACCATTCGAATATCATGTGGTACATTTGTACCATTAATCCCACTTACTCCGCCATGGTAGTATGGGAGATTAGCTGCAGTTGAAGGGGATCGATATTGAACCTACATCCAATAGTCATAAATGTCAGGATTCACAAAGAGTTTTTGGTCATTAACATTGATTAACAAAGAGTTTAGTTTTTATACAAATTGTTGCATCATATGATGATTGCTGCCTTGCTCTGACAAGGGTGTGCATAGTACACCTTGACCCATCCTGTTGTGACTAGGGCATGAATAGGGTGTAGAAGAATCAGGAGTTGTCACTGGCTGTTATTTGCAAACATAACAATTAACTCAAACCTAATATTAATATAGTTTGTATTAACTAGTCATGTAGGATTTGACTCACATTTTCCTTTCTTTTATCTACTCTTTTCTGTTGTGTCTTACTTCGGATTGTTGGTGGTGCTTGACTTTGGGTTCTTGGTGCTTGACTTTGGTTCTCTCGATTATGTCCACGGAGAAGTCTCTTTGTACCGGGTCTACCCTTTGTCTTCACCACCAAAGGATCTTGATACCCTGACCGCATGGATGATTCTAAACTCTCATCCTCTTTGCCCACTCCAGACGCTTCTGGCTACACCAGTACTTGAGGGTTCCTCTTGCATCATTTTCCATGACCCATCTTCTAAACTACCACCAGCATTCTCCAAAATCGCCTCCAAATAAAGAGTCTTTCCTTCATGGTTAATAGCTTCGTCAGCTACCACATAAAATTGTCTCTCCAACCTACGCAATCTTTCTAACTCCACAGTCCACTTTCCACCAACCCCAACTAACATAATCTTTGTGTAAGGTCTATTTAAATCTCTCCTCCACCTATCTGATATGTATTTACTTGGCAACAATAAAACTCTCCTGCTTTGTAACACTTTCATTGCATATGCCTACACAAAATACATTTTCATGTCCACATTCTACAAATGCAATCTACTTTTGTAAGTGTCACATCAAATGTCACCTTAAACACACGTGTTATTGATTTCCCTTCACCGATCTCTTCCACTTCAGTCACCTCATAATCACTACTCCCCCTCCATCACACAATACAACATTGCTAATAACTGATCCTGAACTTTATTGAACGTGCTGTGAGTATAGGCCTTTTGGTACTGATTTTCAATGCCAAACTTGGTTTTACAAGATAAAGTACTATTCAAACTATCAGCATTCACATTTTTCTCTCTCTCAAGCTTATGACCCAATGCATACTCATATCGCAAAACAAACGACCTTAATGTCATTTTAATGTGAACATATTTTTTAAAATAACCGTTCATTGATTCGCTCCTTTGTGTCGAAGACATGCCAGCCCAAAATTTGTCCCTCACAAACACAAGAACCCATTTCTCCCTCCATCTATACAGTGAACTAAACCAAGTACATCTCACAACGACAAACTTATCACCCTTAGTTTCCAACTTAAATTCAACCACCATCTTCTTCCAAGAGTCCTCAAATTGCTCCCTCGTCAAGCTTTCATACACGGCATCCTTAAAAATAATGTTCAACTCATCATACCTAGGATGAGTTTTGCACTTCTCGAGAAACTTCGTCAATATATGCCACAAACACCATCTATGTTATGCATATGGGAAAATGCTTTGTACCGCCCCACCAATGCTCTGACATTGGTCGGTTATTATAGCTTCAGCCATTACATTACCCATTGTTGCTAACCATCTTCTAAAAAGCCATTTAAACCTAGGTATATCTTCCTCGCACAATAAAGCACATCCTAATAAGATTGACTGTCTGTGGTGGTTAACCTCTACAAATGGCGCAAAAGGCATCTTATACTTGTTCAATAAATAAGTTGTGTCAAAGGAAATAACATCACTATACTCCTTGTACGCCGCCCTACTTCTACCATCAACCCAAAACACACTTCTTATGTGTCGATCTTTATCCGCATCAATATCAAACACAAAATCAAGGTCTAATTTTTGCATCCTTAAAAGCAACTGATGCACAACATTTACATCCCCTGCTTTTAATCGCTTCCTTCTTATTTTGCCAACGTGATTAGTCAAATCTCTTGGCAAACAAGTCATTTTTTCAGGCCCACCATGCTCATCTACCGTGGCATTCACACATTGAGCTGGCCCAACACCAGAACCCTCAAGTAACTCGACCCTCCTAGCAATAGTTTTCATAATTTTTCTATGTAAGGGTAAGAATTAGATATGGATGGATCCATGTCATGGTTGTGCTCCAACTTCACATTAATCAATTTCCATCTACCATTCGTTTGTCTACTACATCCCACACGTGATTTACAATCCATCTGTGTCATCGATTTTTGCCTCTCACCCTTTCCACTCTTAGGTTCTCTGTTACCGACTCTGCGACATGTAAATAATCTACACTTCACTTCACCACATTTATCCTTATTCATTGAAAACTTCACCCAAGCAAATCCCTGCCTCTTTGCATAACGTTGCAAATACTCAATAGAGTCATCAATACTATCAAAGGTCAAGTCATCAAAAGGAACCTGCTCCACCATCTCATTCCCACCCCCCAAATTGTCACCATTGCCATCCAATCCACTGCCACCAACCCAACTACCACCCTTCCCAGTGTCAAACACCACAACTGCATCATCATTCTCATCTAAATCATTTACTGTATTCTCATTCTCTCCCCCCTCATCCTCCTCACTCTCTTCATCAGCACTAGTGGAACCATTTTCAGAGCTAGATGTTTCACTTTGAGAGTTACATGTCTCCTCCCATGAAAATGGTTCTTCATCACTACTCATCACCTTTGCATACGTAGTTATACATCAGCACACAATTTTCCAACAGAACACAAATTTCCAACAAAACACAAATTTCCAGCAGAACACAAATTTTCAACTGAACACAAATTTCTAAAAGAACACAATTTTCCAACAGAAGACAAATTTCAAACAAAACACAAATTTCTAACAGGCATAATTTATTATTATTATACTACATTAACATGTCAAATTTATAAGAAAACATAAACTAGAGATTTCCAACATTAAGTCATGGGAAAGTTTTCCAATGTTCGGGGATGAGGAATTTCAACATCAGGGATGGGGATGGGGATTTCCAACGCTAAGTCATGGGAAAGTTTTCCAACGCTCGGGGAATTCCAGGGATGGGGATGGGGATTTCCATCGCTAAGTCATGGGAAAGTTTTCCAACGCTCATGGGATAGGGATTTCCATCGCTCATTCATGGGGAAACAAGTTCAAAGACAAAAACTTCTCAAATTTATCATCCAATTGGGAAAAGGGGATTAGCAACGTATAAACCCTAATTTTGGTAAATTCACTCACCTTAGCTCGTTAATTCTTAATTTTTGCAAATTTTTCCACCACAACTTCAAGGATCTGACTGAGATTGATCAAAATCTCGATTCCACAAACTCGGATTGTCTACTTCGAGAACGGCAAATCCGTCTACGATCGATTTACTCGTTTGAAATTGCTACTCACAGATACATCGATTGGGGTTGATGAAATGGATGGTTGTTGCCCTAAATTTGGGTGAGAAACACAGAGAGAGGCTCAACGGTGTCTATGGTGGTGGTGGACCGCCGATGGGCTAACGACGGTAGTGGAGGGTGAGTGAGAGTTTGTGGGGTGAGAGGAGGAAAACGAGGGTTAGTGGGTGAGAGAAGGAGAACACCGGGTGAGAAAAGGACGTGTTTAGTTGCTTTACTATAGACATAAATTACCCACTTTACCTCTCACTTATTTGACCACATCATTAATACTCCCTCCGTCTTCAAAAAACCCGAACTTTGTTTTTTCACGGTCTCCAAGATACCACTTTGACCGTAAATAACTATAATTATATGAATATAAAAATTATAACAATACGAATTTTTGAAAGTACTTTTAAAAATGAATCTAATAAAAGTATTTTCATAATGTAGATCTTTATATATTTTCATAAATTAATGGTCAAAATTTATTAAGTTTGACCATCAAAAAGCAAAGTTTGAGATTTTTTTGAAACAAAGAGAGTACTAAATTGTACTAAAGTTGAGTTGTCATCCCAAATATGCTTCGGGTGACATTTTTTCTCGTCTTTGTGAAAGACTCCAAGCATTTGGGATTCACATATTCACACTGTACAAAGCCGTGTCAGTTGTCACTCTCAACTTTCAACCACCCACCTGTTGTTAACATGTGCATCATAAGAGGGAAACTGAACTAGCGTCACCAGACTCGCCACCCTTCACCACTCACACCAGTCACCACCATCAAAAGAGAAAGAGAGAGAATTTGATCATTTGATTGGAAATTGTTCGGCAATGGAGTCACCATTCAAGGCAGATATTCTAAAGGGCAAAGTTGCTTTATTAACAGGAGGTGGTTCTGGAATTGGGTTTGAGATTTCAACTCAATTGGGTAAACATGGAGCTTCTATTGCAATCATGGGCAGGCGTAAACAAGTTCTTGATTCTGCTGTTTCTGCCCTCAATTCCCTTGGCATTCCTGTACAATTCTCTCTCTCTCTCTCCAAAGATTATAAATTTATGTGGGTTTTTTTGCTTTATCTTTATTTGCCATTCAATTGGATTATTTACTGCAATCATAGGCATGTTTTTTTATTTTTTTTATTGGGTATTTTGTGGATATGTTATTTGTTCATGATTGGGATTTGTTATAGATTATGCTCAATTCAGCGTTTATAATTGATTGATGAGTGATAAGTTATATCCCCAATTTAGTTGTCCCTGTTTTTTTGTTGGGATTATTGGCTGTTCATTCCTTGTTTGAGAACAATTATGCTTGGGGTATGAAGTTATTGAAATGGTGGAGAGTGTGTAGGAATTATATTAATCTATGTTAGTGAAATTTTTTTATTTTTTATTTTTATATAATTATTCATAGATAGGTGGTCAAATAGTAGTAAAATCTTCCTTCATCATGTAATAATTCCCCCATGGAAGCTCAATATCATGGAACTTGCTTTTTGGTTGAAGATCATTCCTCTTCTCTCTCTTTTCAGTGTCTGTCTCGCTTTGCAGATTAGAAAACTTAAGTGGGTTTTAATGTGTTTATTATTGATTGAAAGTGCTTCTCGTATCGCTTAAGTTTACGTTTTCCTGAAAGCCCACTTTTTGCATAACTGTTAGTCTCCTCTGTCCTTTCGATGGGCAGTGTTGGATGTCTCATGTCTGCATAGTATCTGCCTTGACAAATAGGAAATTTGGTTAACCAAAGAAGAGAAATAGCTAACAAAGGCCAAAAATTATCTTTTGTGCTTGAGGGACTTCAGACTTGTAGTCATGGTCTCCCTATCTAGTGTTGGGGAAAATTTTGCCAACAATTTGGAGGAGGCTTGGCTCATTAAACTAATGAGTAATGACCCAAACCTAAAAATTTGAGATGCCACAAGCAAATATCATATGGCTAATTGACTGCTAGCAATTAACTGGGGAAGCAAAGAGGAAACATCTGTTTTTAAATTCGAATGTAATTTAAGATTATTTCTTTGAGGTGGATTGTATGGGTGGTCAATGATGGTTGGTAATATGTGGATTTCTCTACAATGATCACGATTGTACGAATTGCTATAGAAGGTTAAGTCCTAAAGGATGGCCTAGAATTGGTCCAAAACCCGCTTAGATGTCAAATTGTTCCAGTTAGATTCAATTCTATTCTAAAATCTGAAAATGAGAATATTCTTTTAACGTGATAACTGATATGCTAACTAAAATATGAGAAAACAACTTAGAGCGTGTTTGGCCTAACATCAAATTGGAGCTTCTGCCTTTAGGCCTCCTAAAGGGCGTTTTAAGTTCTTAGAAGCGGAAAATGGGAATGAGGAGGTGGCAGAGGAGGTGGTTTGTGAGAAAAAATAGGAGGAAAAGTAGAAGCTACTCAAAAGCTAGGCCAATCACCACATTAATGTCCTAATGGGTAGCTAAAAAAGTACTTTCCTTAAAAAAGGGTAATTGTATTATCCCAATTATTCTCGCATTTTCCCCTCCTTGGAATCAAGGGCGAGAAAAGAAGGTGGGCTCTGATTATTTGAATGTAGACGTAGTCTCCCACCTTCCCCTAGAAACATGATTGCATCAATGAATTCAAATAGCAACTCAGAGGACAAAATGCCCTTTATTGCGCAAAACTTTACATATTTGTCCACTTTCTTTGGACCTAAAAGCTAGAGTAACCACGGAAAGCCTCTACCACCCACAATGGAGACAAATAGATAACCCGGGCTTAAAGCAAATCTTGCTGCATAGACGAGTCGGAGTAAATCCGAGCGCATCGCACTCTAGCCACACCACCACAACACAACCAGCAAATCACTCCTCTGAAGGACACATTCTGTCCTCTTCAACCCTTCCCAAACCACACAAAGTGAGCTGTAAAAATTCCGAAACGGGAGACTAAGCCACCGAATCCTCTTCACACATGCCAAATATTTTACCCCAAAGGTACCATATGGTTTCCACAAAAAGGTGTGATGCTGTCTCATTGCTAGCTCTATAAAGCGCACAAATATATGAAGAAATAAACAACTCCTACCTCCTCGGCTGCTGCATGTTATTCGTATTCACCCTACCCAATGCCAAAGTCTACCCAAAACCCCTCACTTTTAAGAGAACCTGTGCTTTCCAAAGCAAGATCGAAATAGGAAACTCCAGACCTAGTTTTCTGTCTGTTTTTTGTGCTGTTAGTCTATTGCTCTTCCCTTTTCGGAAAAAGGAAGGGTGTGTTTTTGTTGATTACACTTCCCTAGTGGTTGCTCAATAAGCAGATTAAAAATGACTGTCTGCATAGTACATTTTCTCATTGCGCTGCCTTGAGCTTGTTAACTGGCATTATTATTATTATCCTGAAAACTGCTAGTGTTGCTTGACCCTCGTCAATTGATCTGTAGGCAGTCGGGTTTGAAGGGGATGTTCGCAAGCAGGAAGATGCAAGGAGGGTAGTGGAGTCAACTTTCAGGCACTACGGTGGAATTGACATTCTTGTGAATGCTGCAGCTGGCAACTTTCTTGCGTCTGCTGAGCACTTGTCCCCTAATGGGTTTCGAACAGGTTGGTTGATCACACCATATTCATCTTGACTGAGTTATATAAATAATTCATCTCCACTCTTGATTATAAAACCATTTATCTTTTCTCTTTCAGAGTCCTTCTCAATTCCTGCTTTAAATAGTAACAATTTATTTTAACCCTGCCATTTTGGCAAAGTAAGTCTATTTTGGCTCTTATTACATTTGGGCAATTAGCATCTCTTATCTGTATTAAGTCAATGTCCTATATCACCCCTTCTCTTCCACCATCAACCATTGATCGTTTTTCTTCATTGTTGCCGTCACCCTTTTACTTCTAACACCTCCTTTTACTGATGGAGCCTATAGCATGAAATGCTGCCTTCTATCTGTCATTTAGTTCACTTAAAATCATCTGATCGACATAGATACTCATCATCGAGTGGTCCTTTATGGTCATTGGAGTGCAAAATTCTGTTCTCATGCCAAGAACCTATTAGCTCATCCTTTCAGGAAGATTAAGTTGATCAGTATTTTGACCTATAGTTTTGACTGTTGTCTCTTACTGGGACAATATTAAGAATAAATTGGATATTTATGCCTGTAAATCCTTAGATTGTTGGGAAATAACTGTATCTCATCTTCACTCTGCAGTGATGGATATTGATTCGGTTGGGACATTCACAATGTGCCATGAAGCACTTAAATATCTCAAAAAAGGAGGAGCAGGAAAAAACTCCTCCAGTGGTGGGTTAATACTAAATATAAGTGCTACCTTGCATTACACTGCTTCTTGGTATCAAATTCATGTATCTGCTGCCAAGGTTAGTTGTTTGTGTTGCTATCTTGGGTTCTTACAAAACTTTTGTTATGCTTTTTGTCCTTCCAGCATGCAGGTGTTGAGGCTAAGTGACCCCATTTTTTGGAACTTATGTCTTGTTTGTGTTGATGGCAAATGCTGTAGGCAGCGATTGATGCGACTACTAGAAATTTGGCATTGGAGTGGGGAACTGATTATGATATTCGAGTCAATGGGATAGCACCAGGTCCGATTGGTGATACACCTGGCATGAGTAAACTTGCACCTGACGAGATAAAGAGCAAAGCTAGAGAATACATGCCACTTTTTAAATATGGAGAGAAATGGGACATCGCTATGGCTGCTGTATACCTTGCCTCTGATGCAGGTGGGATAGTCTTATATTTTGTTTTTCGTTTTGTTTCTTGTCATCATAAGTTAGTCGTAACATCATTGCATGTGAACTTGCTTACACATTTTTCCTGCTCAACAACCAAAACACAACTACATAAGTAGAGTTCAATGAAATTGCATTTCTTACTTGCAAACTGGAAAATCACATTATTTAAGAAACTGGGTGGAGTTTCACTAGAAATCCCACGACTTAAGTGACAAACTAACACGCTATGACACTGCACCATTTGAGTGATTGGTATATTAATTAGTTTTCTTTTCCACAGTGACAAGCATCGGTAGAATAGTTAGTTATGTTCTTTCCTGCGCACGGTGAAATATGCATTGTTCTTTTAAGATAAAAATAAGATGACCTTTTCTGACTTGCTCCATTTGTAGTTGTATGCCAGAAGGCCTAGTAAGGCTATTATGGCAGATGTAGGAGATTGTTGTTTGAAACTTGATTGTAATACTATTTGGATTCCAATTATTTCTTTGAACAGTCACACAATGTTTTTATGTGAAGATTCAAAGATAGATGGTAAGTTGTGGTGCTTTGCAAAGCATAATATGAATATTGATCTACAGATTCTTTCAGAAAATGGCCGAGTCTGATACTTGGATACTTATGGTCAAGTCCGTCACTTGGACACTTACAGCCGAGTCTGAGAAACATAGATCTTAACATCCCCAAGAAAATAATAAATGTAAGACATTAAAGGTCAAATATCAAGAGAACATTCAATATTAAAACTCATTATAGTCCATCAATATACAATCAAATGAGATTATCTAGAGACCCTTCTTATAATAGAGAGGTGTTTTTGTTTTCTTCTAATTATCGGAAACTACCTTTTCACTAGATCATTTTGTTAAAAACTACCTCTTATAAATTTTCTTTTATGAGATCAAAACTACAATTAAGACACTTTTCTTGCTAATTGATACATTTAAGCTTAAAACTGACATAATTTGACTCTAAATTGATCACCTGTTGGCTCTAAATTGATCAATACGGGTAGTTGCCTCCACCATTTTGCCTTGATTGACAACATGGTAGTCAATGATGGTAAATTACATTCTATTTAGCTTAAAGGAGCTTAAAGCTAGTAATTAACAAGAAAAAGTGTCTTGGAAAGTTTTTAATCAAAAAAGCTATTATTACAGACTTACAGTTATAGAACAGAGATTCAGATGACGGATGGAAAAAGAAATAGGAAAAAGTAACAATAACAATGCTTGTGTGATGCTCATAAATCATATCATCAGGGATGGAGGCAGATTTAGTGTGGTAGGGGAGGGCACCTCCTCATGAAGCCCATGGAGGCATGGATATGCTATTGTTAAGACATTATTCTACCATTAATTCTTATCTAAATAAAAAATAAAAAAAAGGTTATTCTACCACTAACGTAACACATCAATGTTCTGATGAAGTTGCTTCACCTTTGTTTCTTTATATTACTCTTTTTAAGCATTATTTCTGACAAAGACTTGTTAGTGGTGGGGATCTCGGGCAAATTGTTGTTATTGTTGAAATTCAGACTAGGAGATTCATTTTTTTGTCAAATTGTGAATGAGTTATCTACTATTTGATCTAGCATTCTGAAATTATCTTTCTTAGCACCCTGGATTGCTGATAGTACATGTGACTACTTCTGTACTAGCAACACTCATAAGAAATATTGTTTCACTTTCGGTTGGATTTTTGAGTTATGTTACTCTACTCTACTTTCCCATATTAGGCTAAGGGAAAATTGGAAAAGATATAGTTCTAAGTATGAGTGTTTGGTGAAAATATTCCCACCTATTGGAAATTTATTATCCCAGTTAACGGAGATGCTACTGAAGTACCGATAATGGTCGAAATATTGGAATAGTATATCCTTTCATATTCAAACGTACAGTATATCCTTTCATATTCAAAAGACACATTATTTGTGTATTTGAGGATAAAGGGAATTAGCCCTTATAATATATTCCCATATCAGACTTCAAGTCCTCAAGTGTCGTTTATGTTTCTTCGATCTCCCATTTATCTTTCTCTCCCCCATTCTTCTCTTATGGAGTTACATTCTTCCATAGTCATTCAGCCTTAATTTCGATTAACCCTAATTTCTTGAATGCTAAGTGCTCTTCTATTCGTCATCCTCATAGCTCCTATCACCATCCTATTATCTGAAAGTAAGTATTATTCTTTTCTTGGGACAACTTATGGTAGCACCCAAATGAAGGTGGGATTAATTTTTTTTAGATAAGAAAAATTTTATTAGATGAAGAGACAGAATACATAGAGGATAAGATATCCTCCAAACACAATCAATCCCTAGCTAAAGTCTAATGAAGAAAATACAAAACCTAAGACTACTTTCCATGAAGGAAGCCCCTCTTAAGCCCGTGCCCATCATAATTGACATCGCACTTTAACTTTTCCAGCTCCCGGTTCATCCTCTTAGCCTTAGAGTCGAGAATGGCCCTCCTCCCCACACTATCAGCCTCCTTAGAGCCAAGAACTGCCTTTAAACCTCTATCCTTAGACTCCTTAGGACCGAGAGTCGTTTTCTTCCATGTACCATCAGTAAGGAACACCCCCCCCCCATCCAAAATCGCATTACCACGATCATCGGCCTCCGTGCTACCTAGGGAATAGCGGCTTGAGATGCAAGGTTTCGGGATAGGCAAAATCCCATCACCCTCAGGTTCCCTTTCTTTCATTGTATCATCTTGGTAAGCCCCAATAAGGACCTCCAATCCCTTAGAGATATCCAGTGCGTTACGACCACGTAAAAGATTAATATTGGCAGGAGAGCCCTCTTTGGCAACTTCTTCGCCCCTTAGAAGGCCAGTAACCCCACCCTCCTCATCGAATAGCCGAGTATCATCTAGGTAATCTCCCGGTGATTCCGGCACAAACTCCAAGTCCCTATTACTCCTAAGGTGCTCCAGCAACAACTCGTTTCCTGTAATAAACGGATCATCCTCAAAATCATAGTCATCCTCATCCTCCGTACTCACCTCGTCCGCCCAAGACCTAACACCCTTAGCAGAAACAATCGGGGTAAACCTATTGGCTGTATCCATAACCGGACCACTCAAAAAGGGTTGTTGGCTAACAACCATCTCCCTTTCTTGTGAACTCATCAGCCCTTCGTCCACTGCCAAAGGAACATTCATTCGATCTAAAGTCTTTGCACCAACATCCTCCTGGTGCCCTGAAGACCCAGAAAAACCAGCCAAAGCTAGCACTGGTGCGCCACTACTTAACGGGGCATCGACTGACTCACCAACCTGACCACCCTCTAGTGATATCCTCACCTCAAGTCCCCCCACATTCAGGAGTAAAGCAGAGGAGGGGCATTGAGGAAGAGTAGCAAGAATTTGTCCCAAATCAATATTAATCTGGACTTTGGGATCACCTGCAATTCCAAACGAACCTGTTGCTGTACTCACACCACAAGTAGGGGGGCCAGCTTCATCACGCGCCAGCCCATGTCCAGTACGTGTGGGTCCACGCGCCTCAACAGGCTCAGGGCGCGTGGGATCACGCCCCTCAATGGTCCCAGGGCGCGTGGACTCACGCGTCACAATTGGCTCAAGGCGCGTGTGCTCACGCTCCTCCATTGTGCCACCACGGGCTCTGGGCGCTGCGGACTGAAGCACCCGAGGCCGAGGTGCCTGAACGGAGTTAGAAGACCTAACCTGACCGCACTCCGAGCACCGGTAGTGCGTGGCTCCGGCAACCGCTCCCCGATAGCTACGCTCTCCATTGGTCTCAGATCTAGTATTCAACCTCGGAAATCGACTTCCAGAGGAGATCTGGGGAAAGCACCCGACCACCTTGGCGAGAGCTTCCTTGAAGTCGTCCCACCTTCGGCCATCCTTACCGCTAGGCACAAACACCGCAGTCGACCTCCCATGTCGGCTCAGACCAATTTCCAGGAACGAACCCTTCGAGTTCGATTTGACCTTAACCCATCCTAGGGTTCTCCCGAACCGTCTCTTCTCTTCGAAACCACCCTTGGCTAGCAGATCCGAACCGATGAGACCCTCCAACCACCGCGCCATCGTCGTCGTCATGTGGACCCGCCGACATTTATCGCGGCCTTTCTCCCAGATTTTAACAAAACCTCCTTCCCTGAGTTTCTCAGGGTACAGATCGAAGGATTTCCCTTCGATCTGAACTGTGGTGGGCAGTAAAGAACCCATTAGCAGGTGGGGAAGCCATGGGAGGAGAGAGAAGAAGAGAAGAGGGAAGAAGAAAGGTAGCGGTGAGAGAGAGAGCGCATTTTTGGTTTCCAGTGAACTCTTATGAAGGTGGGATTAATATTCATCAATCCCCATTCTTAGGATTATACTTAGGGGGATGCGCGTGGAAATGCTCTTGTTGAGGCTTTGAGATTAAAACTGGTTGGTACCATGGGAAGGGAGTTCCTCTTGGTGCTTAAGATTATTTCAAGGAAGAAGGGTATTCGAGAGCTTGAGTGTTTAAAGTCTTGCATAAACTATTATGGGCGCAGGTTAAAGACAGATTTTTAGAATAAGCAATTAACATTGTATAAGCTTCTAGTTTTGGATTGGTTTGGTTAGGGTCCTTGAAGGACGACTCAATATTCCTTAATAAATTCTTTTTCATATCTAAAAAAAAGGATTATTTTTTCCAGTTTGTCTACAATTTCTGCATTGCCCATCTTCGATCTCCCCTCCCCGCCCCGCCCAATCAGAAATACATGTTATGTCGAGGGAAGTGGTTATCGTGAGATGAACATGAGGTCTTACTTTTGGCAGGGGTATTTGGTTTGGTGGATGTGGGTGAATTGGAACGATGTTGGATACTTTGTAAGTTTTAGTGCTCAGTTCAGCTTCTTTCAAAAGTGGAGATATAAAGGAGTACTGTCTTTTCCTTCCCTTGCTGTTTCCCCTTCCACTTCATACCTTTAGCCAAACTTATTGTTTTTTGTCTGAAATATGTAATGTAGTTTAGTCAATGTGGCGGGGGGGGGGGGGGCGAGAAGCTACTTACATACAGCTGCTATATCATTGGATGACTAATTTAAGAGAAAACAGAAATATATTGCTATACTTGGTGACCAATTGGTCCTCTACCCTTATTGTAACACAAATTAGTAGAGTTGTGATGTAAAGCATGTTGTTGGACCAATTGGTCCTCTGGGTGCTTCCTCCACCAACCGCCTCTAGAAACATTTTCATTGACTGAGCTTTGTGATTTTTCTAGGTAAATACATAAATGGATCAATTCTTCCAGTGGATGGAGGACTATGGCTGAGCCGGCCACGCCATCTTTCGAAAGACGCAGTGAAGCAACTTTCTTGCGTGGTTGAGAAAAGATCAAGAAATGCATCTGTCGGGCTTCCTAAAAGCAAGCTATGATTCAAGTAGATATCCTAGTTGGGTGAAAAGTTGAAAACTGATAGTTGCTATTTACCTTCAGTATTCAACCTGTTACATCATTGACCATGAGTGAATACAATGCAATGTCTTCGTATTACATAAGTTCCCCAAAAACTTCATTCTAGTTGTCGTGTGAAACCTTAGACTTCCTATTATGATGTTTGCTTGCTCATCCGCTAAGCTATTAAAATCAGGGCTTTTCCGCCAAGACACTGAAAATCAGTGCGAGGGCATAATGGTTGTGTGACTAGTCACAGAACCAAGTAACAAGTTTCTTTGACATGGAGAATTGGAGATCAAGTCTTGCGCCATGTAACTATTGGCCTTCGGGAGTTGGTGAAGAAAGGGTAACGGCTTATGTGAGCTGGCACAGGAGGTCGCAGTTTGCTGGTTACGAGTTACGTCTTACGATGAGGGTGGTGAACGGAACCGATAACATTGTGGTTATCAGAATTCCGGTGTACCCTTTAGGCTGCTTCATAACCACTTGCTCCCCCTGCCCGATAAAAAACTAAACGCTCTTTTTAAAGAACCGTCTCACGACTTCAAAATACCAATAATGAAACCTTGTTCTTCATGGATGAAAAATGGCCCCTTGTGATGAAGATATGTAATGTAGGTTCAGTCATGGATTGGAGTATTATGTTGAACATCTGATGCCATACACAGATACACTCAAAGAAGGAATAATTTAAAACATTTGTCTATGTACATATAGGATCACGTTTCATACGATAAGGCTCCGTTTGATTCACCTGGATAAAACTGATCTGAACTTAACTGAACTGAACTTAACTGAACTTAATTGATTTTTTGAACTTGATCGTTAACCATTTTAAATTCGTCCAAACATAGTCAATATTGGACTCATTTGAAAGTATGCTTTGAGATCTTTCCGATGACATAATTTTCATCATGAATATATTTCGGAATAAAAAGTTATATGAGTAATAAAGTTACACATGAACTGAACTGGACTGAACTGAACTGAATTTAATTAAAATTAAGGTGAATCAAACAGACCCTTAGTGGTACTTTTTGATAATTAAAGTGATGATTTATTTTTTATTATACTAAGTGATAACTTTGGATTGAAAATGATTCTTTCCGAACAAAATTGTAGTCACCAGATGGTATGACGACCTTGTACAAAAAAGACATTCTATAATACATTTCAAGAGTTCGACATTTGGATGTCTATTACTAATTTTTTATATGCCGTAATAATTTTAATAAGATGTCTTTGGTGTGTTATTTTCGTTTAATTTTACCTATCCAGTCGTTTACTAATCAGTAAAAGTCAATGACATGAACTTACCGAATCAGCGTAAGTCAGTAAAAAAGAACACATCCCTACTCAGAGAATCAGTGACAGAACCTTATTAACTCAGTAACATAATTTTACTCATTAATGAAAATAGTGGCCGAACCTTACCCAATAATAAAAATCAATAACAAAACCTTATCCAATCCGTAAAAATCATTGAAAAAAAATACACCCTTGTAGTCGCAGCTCTTACTACTATTCCTATTTACACATTTCCAACAGCTCTTGCTCCCGCTTTTTAGAATATATCTTACAGATTGTGTCAAATCGCAGTCTTCATATAGAGCAGATAGTACACAAGAAAAATGATCCAAAATTGATTATGTTATGTGGTTAGCAATTACTCCTCTAGTTTCTCTACACGTGTTGCTCTTACAGAAAAAAAAAAAGAAAAAAACAAACAAAAAAACACACACACACTAGACTAGAGTTAACATACTCCGTGGTGACTTCTTGCCTCCTGTCCATCCTAATCCTAATTCCCCTCCCCTCACCCCTCACCCCCCCGGTTGGCGCGCCGGCTACTGCTGCCATTCCGGTAGCCTTCGCCCAATCTCACTCTTCCCATTCTCTGTGTCCCTCTCACCATTTTCATCCATTTACTTCCTTTTGGTGGCTGCAAATCTGTTTCCCGTTCTCTTGAACGAATGCCCGAAATTCTTTCACCAAGTTGGTTTACTGAGCTTGTGGGAACCCTGATTATGTGCGAGCGCTTCTCCATCTTCTTCAACTTTTGGTATGACACGAACTTTACTTCGTTTTTGCTCTTCTTTTTCATGATTTGGCTCGAGTCAGTGGTGTTTTCTGGGCTGATTTGGTTGTCTAATTTGTTGGGTTAGTTTAGGCATTGTTTCTTACTATTAATGATGCTTCCCTCCAAGTGCTAGAGAAGCACATAAGGTTAAAGTAGGTGAGATCCCAAAGGATATATCTGAGAGTGAGTTTCTAGCCTTAGACTTGCATGTGTTTAGTAAAAGCGATGTGTGCAACAATGAGCGGAGGTCTCTTCTTCACTGTGTGGATAGTTCAACTTCTATTCTTCCAGCTGGTTTGGTTCTGTATATGGTGGATATGAATGGTCGCTAGTGGTGCATAATATTTTCTTAGATAAGAAAATTTTCATTAATAGTAAAAGAGCTTAATCACAAAAAGGAAGAGGACAAGGCATCCTCAAAAGAAAAATTTAACTATAAATCCCTCCAATGTAGTGGTGCATAATAATGGGGCTCAAGCTTGCTGCTCGGGTAGAAACTTTAAGTTGGGTGATGATGAGCTGCTTACTTTACAGAATACTGGGTTTCTTCTTGCGATTCTTCTTCTTCGCCGGATTTTAGTGCAAATTTAAGTTCCCCTCCTTCTAGTAGTTGTGCCTCTAACCATCAGGGTCAAGTTGGGGTTGAGGTTGGGTTCAAGGATCTCCATTGAGTCAATCTGGTGCAAGGGTTCTTGATGAGGAAGGCTCCTTTGAGCCACTATAAGGTTGATGTAGCTGTTTCCATTCCTTTCATTCTTTGGTAGTCAAAAGAGGAAGTCAACAGTCAACTAGAGTTGTTGTGGTTTCCTTTTCTCAAGCAGCTCCTTCCAGGCTTCCAGTGAGTTTAGGAATTTAAGTGAGGTGTTGGCGGATCACCAAGGTGAGTTACAGGAACTACAGCATGAATGTGAATGACCTGATGGAAGAATCAAATGTAATCAGATCTGCCATATTACTCTCTCTTCTTATCACTCTCCACACCACTGACAAACATTGTGAACGACTTCCATAGGTGGCTAGATTCAGCAAGACCGAATTTCATGACTTAGATAAACAGAAGATAGGGATAAAGTTGTTCTAATTGAGAACAACAATTTTCGTTGTGTGTTGTTGGGTTGGCTTCTAAAATGGGCCTCACAATTAACACTTCACCGCCCTTCTGATGGTGGCAGTGGCGGCTTGTACATTTGTTTGTTTTCTCCCCTCTTTGATCTTCCCGTTTTGTTTTCCTTTGTGGGTTTCATCAGCACCATCGACATGACTGGTGATTTTAGTGAGATAAGGTTGGAGCATTGTCGTTGGGAGCTTGGATTTCAGAATTATCTCATTGGTGGACAAGTAGTATATGGTTTCATATAGGAGCCAAATGGTTCCGATATCTTCGCTTGCGTTGATGTATATTCAGCTAATGTGTCGATGTTCATTTTATAGGTAACCAGTAACCCTGTTAGTTTACTCTTGGTGACCAATGGGGAATAATTGTGGGAATAGACTTTTGGTTAGGTAGCAATCTTTTTCAATCCTATACCACAAATTAATTGTTGTGGTCCCCAAATGCCTTCAAATTACTATCATATCAAAGGGCACCAGGATTCCAAGAAAGCCCAAAAATCTTGGCTGAAACAGCCATTGGAGGACCGCGAATAGGTCAACAGTAAAGTAGAAGTCTAAATGTCAGCTATAAATATTCCATCAGGAAGGTATTTATACAATTACTGTATTTATACAATCATTATTCACCAGTACAATGAGTCTGCCAAAGCACGACTTGACTGTCGGAGCAGGGTTCCCGAGAACATCCCCTCGGGCTAGTTGTACTTGATTCGCAGATCAAGTGTCCCACAGGGCACGTGTGGTTCAGTTGTTCCTTGAAATTCACCCCATATCAATTAGGTGATCTTGCAGCACCTATATTAGATTCTTCTAATGCACTTGTGGCTGAATTCCTGGCATGTTTTATCTTTATAAAAGAATAAATAAATGTTTTAAACGCCTTTTTTGCAGGTTCGTCGGCTACGGATACAGCAGAGGATCAAAAGTGCTGAACTCAGAAATTTGAAAGAGGAGCAGGAAAATGAACTCCCAAACTTCCCGTCGTTCATACCTTTTCTGCCTCCCCTGGTGAATATTCAGTCACTGTGTTTTCAGTGTCATATTACTAGAGCGCTGGCTATGCTTTTTTTTTTTTTTTTTTTTCTGTTTCTTTTCTCCACAACATATGTATGTCTTTCCCTCTCTTATAACAGCCGTCTGCTAACATTATTCAACTGCTTGCAGAGCTCAGCGAACCTAAAGCGGTACTATGCTACTTGTTTCTCTCTTATTGCCGGAGTTATGTTATTTGGAGGCCTTCTTGCACCTACAGTAAGTGATCAGTCCCACATTGCAAATACTTTCTTTTTTTTGTAGATAAGAGAAAATTTTATTAATAAAATGTTAAAGAATACAAAAAGGTGGAGGATGAGGCATCCTCAGTATGAAAATGAAAACTATCTACACATCTCGCCAATGGCGTTGAACGAAGGTCAGCGGAACACCCTTAAAAGCCCCTGCCGCCTTGACCCAGAGAAAAGCCAAATAAACTATATGATCCCCATACATAATCAATAGGCTTCTCAGTGTTGTTAAAAACCCTTGAGTTTCTCTCTAACCAAATACACCAAAGTATAGCCATACAAGCACAACTCCACAACAATCTCCCCTCGTTACTCCTCCTCATAGCAGCAAACCGTATTTGTAAAAATCCACCCACCGTTGCTGGACACACAAAACTCTCCCCACAAGGCAATCTATCCCATAAACTCCGCGCAAAATCACACTGCACAAACAAATGCAGACTATCCTCCCCATTATGCCCACACATCACACAAAATCCCGTAAAAGGGACCAACCAGGTCTCGGACGCGGCAGCAAATACTTTCTAAGTGATGTGAACATCACATGCTTTGACCTGCATCAAATCATTGTGGTGATGTTTGCAACTTAACACTTTTGATTTATGCTCACTACTTCTGAACAGTTTTCTTTCTTTCTTTCTTTTCACTTTTCTTTTTTAAGCTAAGAGATCCTTTCTCATGGTTCTTTGCTATAGAGGAATTTAAAAGGGAGTTATACTTGTGAAGATCTAGATGTCATCATCATTAAGACCGTAGGATCTAGGATAATTGAACTTCTCTTACATCTTGTTAACTTATTTCAATGAGCGAGAGGATAACTGTACGAGTACAAGAAACACTCTACATACATAAACAAGGTGCATATCACATACAAGGCTTTTGATATTCTGAATATTAGCCAGTATCCTATACTCCAAACCCTAGGGCACTGCTACTTGACCTTGTTTTAGGGCTTCTAGGATTCAACATTTGAGGATCGTGCATGGGAATGTATCTAATTGGAATGATGTGAGTGGAGAAAACAGTCTCATGTGGCATGAAATAATACATTGATCAGGAGATGAGATATACATTGTCAATGTCCCGATGTGCGCTTATTACCATGTCTAGGTTCATGATGAAGAGACAACTCAGATGCTTATGATCTCTTGTACTATGTCACTGCTTCCACATTGTGCAAAAGCAAAAAGTGAACAAGATGCGAAATAACTAAATTGTTTTAACCCAGTATTGAAGTGCTAGGTTAGATGCAATACAAATAAATTATCTAAATTCATTCTCTTGTTTAGCGATATTTTGTTTAACACTTATCCTTTCTTTTGTTCTCTTTAATTATTGAGTTCGATCTTTGTCTTCCTCTCTCCAACAATTATATGTTTGTTATAGGGCATATTTCCATAATTCCTACCAACTGGCCAAATCGTGTCAACGTTTTTAGTGAGCCACCTTGTCAGGGGCCAATCAGTTGCCATCTCATGTAGAAATAGATGAGAATAGACAACATATATAGCTTCGCGGAACCAATCGATTTGCAGGTTGGATTGCTACTTGAGAGAAAACACAGATGTTATAAAGAAGTGCAAAATATCTTTAAGAGGCCTTAACGGCATTAACGTGGTGGCTGTCATCCGTTCGAGTCTGGTTATCACTAAACCTGATGTTAACTTCTCTAAAGACTTTATCCCCCACCTTGAGTGAATGATAATGGATGAGGGTCTTTGGTTACACTCGTGCGCATTTGACCTGAGAGGGTAGGAATGGCTACTAGGCAAATTTAAAGCACATGGGATACAAGTTATGCCTTGGAGTGATACAATTTTGAATCCGATTTGCCTACCATTGAGGAATCTATAAGTAGTGCAACTTTGAGATGTTAACATTACTGATACATCTCATGCATGTATCTAGTTATGAAACTATATATTTTCAGTACTCCAGATACAAATTCTAGAAAAGAATGATAACATGCTATAAGTTAGCAACTTCACATGCATCTGTCTTCTTTGACACAAATGTGTCATAAATCTCGACTCCTTTACTGACATATCTCTACACTTTACTTCAGCTGGAGCTTAAATTGGGAGTGGGGGGCACATCATATTCGGATTTCATCCAAAGCATGCATTTACCCATGCAGTTAAGGTACGTATGCTACCTCCCCTGGTCCATGGAAGAGTGATGCTGTTGCTTGAATAACACTTTTTCTGGTAGTGTACAAAGTTTTGCTTTTTTCATTGAGGCTATGAGTCTAACGATGGTAGGCAAGAGCCATTCAGTGTTGAGACTTGAGATAACGATATCTACTTAATAGAACGGAAAAGAAAAAAGAAAAAATTGACTTGGCTTAGACACTTTTTCCAAGGATACCTCATTCTGACCCTTGTACCTTTATTCCTTTCTCTATTCAAAATAAAAAGCTAGAGGATATAAGAAAGCATGGATGTTTTTATCAATTTACTGTTCAATTTCCTATAGGTATACTGCACACTAGCCTGCCTTCCATCAGATCACAACCAAGGTGCAATTGTACGCTGGTATAGAAGTTGTAAAACTGTGATTTACTATAATAGTTTATTTTGCACACTGCAGTGAGGTAGATCCAATCGTAGCATCCTTCTCAGGGGGAGCTGTTGGAGTGATCTCAGCATTGATGGTGGTTGAAATAAACAATGTAAAACAGCAGGAGCACAAAAGATGCAAATACTGTCTTGGAACTGGTTGGTATTTTGCTTTCTGCAACTCTACACTTCAATTGATAGGTTATATACCTTGTGTTGAATAAGCTACAGATTCATATCTACTGAGAAATTCTTCCTAAAAAGGTTGCAATTAAGGAGAACATTCAGATTAATTGTCAGTGATAAACTCAAATTATAATATGTAAATTTCTCTTTCATGTTCATAGTTTTAAGTGAAATTTTTAACTGCAGGAGCACATTCCGTAACTTGGTCCTTTTCTGTGCTCAGTGTTGTTTCCTCTGTCGAATAGTCACAGGTCACAACTCCTTGCGTATCATTTTCCGATGTATGAGGGAACCCAAAAAAATTAAAATTAAAATAAAAAAAATATATAAAAGCATATAAAATATAAGGGAAATTCCACATGGTACCCCTCTACTTTTGGCTTTTCCACATGGTACCCAAAACATTTTTCCAAATCCGCGTGGTACCCTTGTGTTTTTACCCGTTACCAGTCCGTGTCCTTTGCAGTCTTTTTCCGTTAACAATTGATGCATTTACCAAATTACCCTTAATGAAGCTAAAAAAACACGTGCCTTCACACCCACCTTCAACCTTCTTTCATCCCCAAACTCCATAAACACCCCCCTTCAAACCCACCTTCAACCTTCTTTCATCCCCAACCTCCATAACCACTAGCACCCCCCCCCCCAACCAATCTTCCATCCTACTTGTAAACCCCCTCCCACCAAAACCCCCCCTTTAAAATCAGACCCTACCCCGGAAACCCCACCCCGAAAAACCCACCCACCCACCTCGAAAAACCCACCACCCACCACCCAACAACCCACGAAACACACCATCCCACCTTGAACCACCACCCCCAACCCTCGAAACCCCACCCACCTGACTTTGAACCCCACCCCCACAAAACTTAGTCACCACCATCTCTCTCTCCATTTTCGAAACCCCAACCACAAACTCACTTCACCTCCATAACCACCACCACTACCATTTCGAAACCCTACGCCCAACCTCCATAATCACCACCATTTCTTCACCCTCACCAACACCAGCCACCTAAATTCCACCCACCCCAACGATATCAAGCCTCCACAATCTCTCTCCATCGTCGAAACCCCACCAAAAAACTACTTCACCTCCATAAAATCCACCCCATTTTCGAAACCCCACTACCACTGTCAATTCCCACTAATTTCTCACACAATTCAGAAGTTTATTTAACATTTATGAAACTTAAAAAAACACCATACATAACAATTAATAGATGACAAATCAACTTCTTAATAAATTGGCAAAATGTTTGGGGGGTCTTGGACTTTTGGTGGTGGTGGTTTGTGATTTGAGGAGAGAGAGACAGAGGGTGGTGAAAATCAAGGGTACTTTGGTCATGTAAAAGAAGGTGAAAACAAAAAAAAAAAGCCAAACCCATAAACACAAAGCCACGTCATAACTTAACGGGACAAACTAACGGAAAATAACTAAAAAGGACACGGACTGAAAACGGTAAAACCAGAAGGGTACCACGCGGATTTGGAAAAATGTTTTGGGTACCACATGGAAAAGCCAAAAGTAGAGGGGTACCATGTGGAATTTCCCAAAATATAAAAACAACGCTGAGTCACAAGCTGTGGTGGAATTAATCACTTTTTTTAAAAGATGGCAGCTACCAAGTAAATGCATTGCTATGCATCTATTTTCATAGTGCAGGTACTCATGTTCTTGTGCATGTCTTTTCATTGGGGGGGGGGGGGGTATTTTGTTTTACTGTTGGTTCCAACTTTGTATAAGGTTCGCAAACTCAGTCTTGACATTAATAGCTCAACATTGACTGTCGAATTACTAGCTTTTGTGGCAATTGTTGAAGCAATGATTCATAGAAGGAAGACATAGCGTGCATCGTTCAGTTCTGTAATTGAAATTTCAAGCACATACTTGGTAGCGTTAAAAAGAGTGTATTTGATTTAAAGGTGAAATTCAGAAGTGTCAATAATAGGATATTCTCGTATGCTATAGATTCATCACAACAAAAGGGAAAATGTCTGCTTTTTGTGGTGCAGCCTAAGCAGTGTACAATATACTGTGACTCAGACCATCATCATGTCCTAGTGTTATCACTTTATCAGTTCATCTTTGGTTCCTAAATGCAGGTTACCTAGCTTGTGCTCGCTGTTCTAACACTGGAGCTGTCGTTCTTATTGAGCCCATTGCAACAGTTAATTGTGGAGATCAATCTCTTTCACCACCGAAGACTGAACGATGTTCAAATTGTTCAGGATCTGGAAAGGTTAGCTTCAGACAATACTGCGTAGATTTGATTTTATATGCAATTTTCTCAATTAATTCTTTGAAAGTTAACACTGGAAAATCTTTGGACGCTTTCTGGCAGTGCTTTCACTGCTTGCTTTTCTGGGACTCAACATGTGCTTTTAATGTTTTCTTTGTGCTATTAAGATATTAAATTATGTTTAGAGAGTTGATGATAGTACAAAAAGGATTACTTGTTCCCCCTTTTCACTTCTTTTTTTTCATGTGAACTTCTTGGTGTGGTAGAAAGCGGATGTGTGGTAGTGTTACCCTAAGCACAAAACAATGAACCTGCTAAAAATTCTTTGTTCTTGTTGGGTAATCAACAACCAATGATCTGGTGTGGTGAATGCTCATATCTTTCTTTAAAAATTTGAAACCTATTTATTCCTCTATGCTTTGCCTTCAAAATGATGTGACACAGTGGCTGTTCTCATTTAATAGAGCAAATCCACTACATTGCTTGTTTCCTTAATTTTGTGATCAAGGAATGGAGATGATCTCTCTCTCCTGCTACACGAGCCTGTGGCTGAGTTTGCCTTGGTTTTGCAGGTTATGTGCCCTACTTGTCTCTGTACAGGGATGGCAATGGCAAGTGAACATGACCCAAGGATCGATCCATTTGATTGAGGTCGAGTATCAAAAAGTGAGGCTGGTTCATATCTATATCACTGAGTTGTGGGACTAAATATTGTACATAGGATCTGCCGCTCATGATTCTGCATGGTTGGCAGTGGATCGGAGCTTGTATCGGTCTTCCAGATTTATATAAGTTATTATACATGTAAATGAGAAAATCTCAAATTTAGTATTGTAGCTTGTTATTCGACGGGTGCATGTTTTTTCTATTGCAGAAAAATAGGCTGCTTGTGTGACATAATACTGCCTATACTAGTGTTGGAGACAATAGTTGGATAATGCGTGTTGTAGCAGCAGTTGCCGTTTTTATATTAGTCCCTTCAGTACATGGAAATCTTTACGCTTAGAGAATGACACAAAAACCAAGAAAACATATTTTGACTACGATAATTTCAACTCTACCTTAAGAGAGCACATGGGTGTTAAGAGAGAAAATAAGGGAGAGAGTGGATGCTTGGGTGGGAAAGGGAGGAGAGAGAGTAGGGCTAAGGGAATATGTAATACCCATATTTTGGGTATTCTCCGAAAGACAAGTGCTAAATACAACATTTCTCTCTTTGAAATGACCCATATACCCTTCTTTTAATTTAACACACTCATCCATTTCTCTCTCTCTTGAGTCTTCCCCAAGCTCCTTCTCTTTGTTCTCCATTAATCAAACCAACTCACTGCAAGTGTTGAACGAAGCATGTTCACCCATTAAGCTCAAAATTCCCCACCACAGTTGTTCCTTGTGCTGTAAGTTGGTCTTCGATTTGCCAAATTTTACCAGCAATAGTTTGTGTTTTTCATTTATAAGATGAAAATAAGTCAAATGAAGTCTCCATCATAGATGGCATCAATTAAACACATTCCTCCCTAAATATCTAGATGCAAAGCAGCAGTATTGTCCAAATTTGACAATCTCCTGAAACTGAGTATATTAATCCTGCCTTAAGGTTTCCGAAACAGGGCAATATTTCGCTCAACTTGAGCGACAGTTTTGCCTTATTGTCACCAGTTCCTGGCGACAAAGTTGGGATAGTATCGCTAGAGATTGGGGACTGTATCTAATATGATCACCTGTATTGGACGACAATACTGTCGTAGCTACGCTAGTTTTGGTAACTGTATTCTAGTGTTGTCAGCCCAATTCTGACGACTGTCAGTACTCTGCCAAAATTTTACCCCAACATTAATATACCTATCAAAAATTTTTAAAATAAAATTATTAATAAACTAATTGATTTTTTTTTTTTGAAAATGGTCATTTTTATGAAATCGTAGTTTGACGTTGTGTTGCTTGACAAATTAAGTCGGTAAATCAAAGAGCAATTAAGAGTATTTTCAAGTCAGGAGAGAGAGAAAGAAGTGGGTTGGTAGGGAAGGGCAAGGGGAAGAGAAATGAGAAAATTAAAATAAAGGCATATGAGTCTTTTTAACTAAAAACAATATTGTATTTATTTAAAAGACATGTTGTATTTAGCATTCCCCAATCACAAGTGCTAAATACAACATCACTTTTTACCCAATACAACATTTTTTAACACAAAAACACCCTTATACCCCTCTTTAACTCTTCTCCTCAACCTTCCATTTCTCTCTCTCCACTGAATTTCCCCCTCTTCTCTTATCGAGCTCACTAATACATGCAACCCAACACCCTTGAAGGAAGGATCAGGGAGTGAACAAGGCATCATCTATCAAGCAACAATTCATGGTGCTGGTCTGCTGGATTTTGTGCTTAATTGAATTCCCCCACTCCTCCTTTATTATGTTATCGCCCGCTTGAAGTTACGAATCTGCTCCCATTGTCACCATAAACTATCGATAACAGGGGATTATGGTCGCTCAACTTGAGCGACCATCATCCTATGTTTTCGCTAATTCCAGGCGTCCAGTCCTCGTTTGAGTCACCAGATCTAGGTGACATTATGTACAAATGGTCACCCAGTTCAGGCAATACATCACTCCCCGGCCGCCACCTATTGGTGCTAATTTTTGTAAGCAATCGCTTTTTTTGAGCGACTGTCAAACCCTTCTCTCAACTGTTTTGGAGACTGTGCGGAGAAGTGTACTTTGGTTTCAATTGTAATCAATTATTGAAGAAACTGATGAAGTGTTTGATTTGTTGGGTATGTTTTATGTTAACATAATTGCTTAAATTGTTAATATAATTATAATTATATTACTTACTGTGTAATTGAAGTGTGTCGTGTCTCTTGTGTTTTGCTGAACTATGTTATTATTCAAGAATATTGTAGACATTGATTTTAGTGTCTCACATATGTTTTTCTTTTTTTGTTGTGGTTGCTATATGAAGAAGTAAAATCATGAAAATGTATGATGGGCTAGCAGTGAAACAAATGGTTCTTTCTACATAAACGTTTATAAACTATATTAGGAACAACATTGTATGACAAAATGTAATCAACGTTGGATTGCAGATCCAAATTACTTGAAGCGTGGAAAAGGAAAAGAAATACAATTTTCATGATTGGAAACATCACTGAATTTAATATCATTTCCATTACAAGTTCATAAATCATACTAGGCATACTCTAAAAACTACATGCCAAAATAGAGGGGGAAGAAACATCATATATTAGTCAAAATAACATTTCATAGTCTGAGCAAATAGTATAGTTGGTTAAACACCCATCTTAGAAATGGCCGACTTCTTGGGGTTCTGGATCTGGTGACGCTTCCTCTCAGCCGCTTGTGCAGGAGTGACAATCTTACGCTTCCGAATGAGATTAGCCATGACCCTCAATTTTCATGGGTTGCGGCTATCGATCTTGTTGTAGTCATCCTCGAAATAAAATAATAACTTCTTCATCCATGAACAACCATCAGAAAATATGTCCTCAATGATAAGAGGTTCGTCAAGGGTCTTCAACACCTACAACATGAATACTCTTATGTCTTTCACATCATTTTCATGGGTATTTTTGAGGTTGTCAATTGAACTAACCATTTTCAGCGTAGTTTGTAATTTAGTTTCTTTTGGAAATTTAATTGTTGAGAAAAGAAAAACACACATACAATGTGAAAGAGGGTTGTGGAAATAAGGCAACAATGTATCCCTATTTATAAGGACTTTTGAGTCTCTTATTTTGGATGGAATATTTAGTTCCCTCCAATGTGTTATAAGAATTGCACACAATTGTTCTTAATACTATTTGGTAATAAGTGGTACTGACTACAATCTACTGGATCCCTAAACTAAAAAATGTACTACGCTTTAATTGTAATGAACACAATTTCTCCCGACCATTATTGGTTGTTTATGAAAAATTAAGTAATTCATTTCACATGACATGCACACACTTATTGGTCTTCATATTTATTTTACATCTTGATGTTCCTAAATAATCATTAAAAATCAAGAATCTTTATTTGTATTTGCCAAAGAGTTGTTACTAAATATTGAAATCCAATAAGAATTTGCTCCCTTTAGGGTATAAGGTATAGGGTTTAGGGTTTAGCGTTTAGGGTTTAGCATTTAGGGTTAACTATAAAAGGAAATAATATATCTGTAAATTAGTATATTATCTATTTTGTGCTTATTTGTCAAACAATTTAGGTGTACGTAGGTTTGTTATCTTACGTGAGAGACAATAGTATAAAATCGTAATAATGCATTTCACTAATCTTCTATATGTGTAAATGAAAAATATAGTGTGCTGTTGGTAGAAATCCGCATTGGCACTATGGAATGATTCAACAAATTTGTAAATGAAAGATTAGTAAACGCGTATTTGATTGGAGGCAGACATGAGTTCATGGTTATGATTGTATGTAGTAGAACGTTTTTGTTACACGTGGGTGCATTATCATATTTGATAGATGGTAATATGAAATTCAATTGATACATTTGATTGATCTTCTATTAGTGTAAATGGAAAATGTGTTGTCTTATTGGTAGACATCCGCAATGACAATGTGGAATGGTTCAACCAACTTGCATTGTAAATGAATGTTTAGTAAACACGTATATGATTGGAGTCAGGCATGGTTCATGGTATGAATATATAAAGTAGAACATTTTTGTTACACGTGGGTGCGTTATAATATGTGATTGGCAGTAGTATGAATTTCAATTGATACATTTGATTGATCTTGTATTAGTTTAAATGACAAATGTGTTGTCTTATTGGTAGACATCCGCAATGACAATGTGGAATGGTTCAATCAAATTGTAAATGAAAGTTTAGTAAACGCGTATATGATTGGAGCCAGGCATGGGTTTATGGTTATAAATATATATAGTACAACGTTTTTGTTATACGTGGGTGCGTTATCATATGTGATTGACGATAGTATGAAATTTTTATACATTTGATTGATCTTGTATTAGTTTAAATGACAAATGTGTTGTCTTATTGGTAGACATCCGCAATGACAATGGTTCATGGTTATGAATATATATAGTACAACGTTTTTGTTTCACGTGGGTGCGTTATCATATGTGATTGACAGTAGTATGGAATTCAATTGATACATCTGATTGATCTTGTATTAGTTTAAATGACAAATGTGTTGTCTAATTGGTAGACACCCGCAACGACAATGTGGAATGGTTAATTTGCTCCATTACCCCCCTTTAATCATTACCCCGATCCAAACGGGCTTTAATATTTTTGAGGTTTGCCCTTCTGTGTGTGCTTCTCAAGTGAGAAATGGAAACGAAACCTCTTATGATATGTGTGTCCCCTCTCTTGCATTAGCATTATAGCATATGCCACAAATACGATAAGTACAGGCCACAAACCCTAAAATGACAGTAATTCCCATCCATTTGTAATCTATAAATCCTAATTTTAATTGAAATTCATACTCAAAATTCAATAAATTTGAATAAAAATATACCAAAAACACTTTTACCTTTATTTTCATGGTCATTTTTTAGCATCCAATTAGAACATGACACCACATTAATGAAAGTGGTGTAACAATGATATTCTTTTTCTGACAATTATTACGTGAATATTTTGATCTCAATGGACGTATTTTTCATGAGAATATCGAACTTCGTTTAGATAGTGCCCATTTATTTTAGTTTTTTAATTTTTCAGAGGCAGATCCCATTTACTTGTTTATGAAGGAATTGGATCGATGGTTATGTGGAAGTGGGGCAGTTCGTTGTTACCAAATAAAAAAATAACTTCTTAAAATATCCAATAATAGAAGGAGTAACGAATCTATATTAAAACCTTACTACCATTAAAATTTAAAATGCGTAAACTGAAAATAAGGAACATTATTACGTACATATTTAAGTACTATGCACTTTAGCAAATAAAGATTAAACCCCAAATATATGTTGTTGACGCCTTCAGACGCGGCGGTTCGGATAATTCCCTTGAACCCTTTCTATTATGAACCGCAAAAGGTTATGTTCATATCTCATAACGGGCTAATGCTAAAATTGAACTTCATATGCATATTGTACACCCTTATTATTAATCACATTAATAACTCTTCGAACCCACCAACCTTCGTTTTCCCATACTTCAACTATGTCACCTTGATAGAAGCGTTCACAATGGACTTGTGGTAGACGGAGGTGGACTCGACAAGTTTCAATGTACTCGTGGCACCCATATTGGAATGATGGTAGACCAATCCCCCAGTAGCGTCTCATACCGTACAAAAACATGATGTGGATTTATTGGTCTCTCAGCAACCATTGCCTCAAACCATGACTTTATTAGAGCGAACTGTATTGTTCGACCTCAACTCTGTCCCCATATCTGAATACACCCATAGAGAGAGAGAGAGAGAGAGAGAGAGAGAGAGAGAGAGAGAGAGAGAGAGAGAGAGAGAGAGAGAGAGAGAGAGAGAGAGAGAAACACATACAATGTGAAAGAGGGTTGTGGAAATAAGGCAACAATGTATCCCTATTTATAAGGACTTTTGAGTCTCTTATTTTGAACAAACATTTGGAGGCAAATTGTCCTCCAACAATTTCATAATTCTTAGAAATATTGAGTTCCCTCCAATGTGTTATAAGAATAGAAGAATTGCACACAATTGTTCTTAATATTATTTGGTAATAAGTGGTACTGACTACGATCTACTGGATCCCTAAACTAAAAAATGTATTACGCTTTAATTGTAATGAACACAATTTCTCCCGACCATTATTGGTTATTTCAGAAAAATTAAGTAATTCGTTTCACATGACATGCACACACTTATTGGTCTTCATATTTATTTTACATTTTGATGTTCCTAAATAATCATTAAAAAACAAGAATCTTCATTTGTTTTTGCCATCGAGTTGTTACTAAATATTGAAATCTATTAATAATTCGCTCCCTTTAGGGTATACGGTATAGGGTATAGGGTTTAGGGTTTAGAGTTTAGGGTTTAGCGTTTAGAGTTAACTATAAAAGGAAAAAATATATCTGTAAATTAGTATATTATCCATTTTGTGCTTATTTGTTAAACAATTTAGGTGTACGTAGGTTTGTTATCTTACGTGATAGACAATAGTATGAAATCGTAATAATGCATTTCACTAATCTTCTATATGTGTAAATGACAAATATGGTGTGCTGTTGATAGAAATTCGCATTGAGACTATGGAATGGTTCAACAAATTTGTAAATGAAAGATTTGTAAACGCATTATAGGATTGGAGGCAGACATGAGTTCATGGTTATGATTGTATATAGTAGAACGTTTTTGTTACATGTGGGTGCGTTATCATATTTGATAGACGGTAATATGAAATTCAATTGATACATTTGATTGATCTTCTATTAGTGTAAATGGAAAATGTGTTGTCTTATTGGTAGACATCCGCAATGACAATGTGGAATGGTTCAACCAACTTGCATTGTAAATGAATGTTTAGTAAACGCGTATATGATTGGAGCCAGGCATGGTTCATGGTATGAATATATATAGTAGAACGTTTTTGTTACACGTGGGTGCGTTATCATATGTGATTGGCAGTAGTATGAATTTCAATTGATACATTTGATTGATCTTGTATTAGTTTAAATGAAAAATGTGTTGTCTTATTGGTAGACATCGGCAATGACAATGTGGAATGGTTCAACCAAATTGTAAATGAAAGTTTAGTAAACGCGTATATGATGGGAGCCAGGCATGGGTTCATGGTTATGAATATATATAGTACAACGTTTTTGTTACACGTGGGTGCGTTATCATATGTGATTGACGATAGTATGAAATTTTATACATTTGATTGATCTTGTATTAGTTTAAATGACAAATGTGTTGTCTTATTGGTAGACATTCGCAATGACAATGGTTCATGGTTATGAATATATATAGTACAACGTTTTTGTTGCACGTGGGTGCGTTATCATATGTGATTGGTAGTATGGAATTCAATTGATACATCTAATTGATCTTGTATTAGTTTAAATGACAAATGTGTTGTCTTATTGGTAGACACCCGCAATGACAATGTAGAATGGTTAATTTGCTCCATTACCCCCTTTAATCATTACCCCAATCCAAACGGACCCTAATACTTTTGAGGTTTGCCCTTCTTTGTGTGCTTCTCAAGTGAGAAATGAAAACGAAACCTCTTATGATATGTGTGTTCCGTCTCTTGCATTATCATTATAGCATATGCCACGAATACGATAAGTACAGGCCACAAACCCTAAAATAACAGCAATTCCCCTCCATTTGTAATCCATAAATCATAATTTTAATTGAAATTCACACTCAAAATTCAATAAATTTGAATGAAAATATGCCAAAAACACTTTTACCTTCATTTTCATGGTCATTTTTTTGCATCCAATTAGAACATGACACTGCATTACTAAAAGTGGTGTAACAATGATATTCTTTTTCTGACAATTATTACGTGAATATTTTGATCTCAATGGACGTGTTTTTCATGAGAATATCGAACTTCGTTTATATAGTGCCCATTTATTTTAGTTTTTAAATTTTTCAGATGCAGTGCTCATTTACTTGTTTATGAAGGAAATGAATCGATGGTTATGTGGAAGTGGGGCAGTTCGTTGTTACCAAATAAAAAAATAACTTCTTAAAATATCCAATAATAGAAGGAGTGACGAACCTATATTAAAACCTTATTACCATTAAAATTTAAAATGCGTAAACTGAAAATAAGGAACATAATTATGGACATATTTAAGTACCATGCACTTTAGCAAATAAAGATTAAACCCCAAATTTATGTTGTTGACTCCTTCAGAAGCGGCGGTTCGGATAATTCCCTTGAACCCATTCCATTATGTATCGGAAAAGGTTATGTTCATATCTCATAACGGGGTAATGCTAAAATTGAACTTCATATGCATATTGTACACCCCTATTATTAATCAAATTAATGACTCTTCGAACCCACCAACCTTCGTTTTCCCACACTTCAACTATGTCACCTTGATAGAAGCGTTCACAATGGAGTTGTGGTAGACGGGGGCGGACTCGACAAGTTTCAATGTACTCGTGGCACGGTATTGGAATGATGGTAGACCAATCCCCCAGTAGCGTCTCATACCGTACAAAAACATGATGTGGATTTATTGGTCTCTTAACAACCATAGACCGAACTGTATTGTTCGACCTCAACTTTGCCCCCATATCTGAATACACCCATAGAGAGAGAGAGAGAGAGAGAGAGAGAGAGAGAGAGAGAGAGAGAGAGAGAGAGAGAGAGAGAATATGAGCGTAAGAGAGATGGAGAGGAGATGATGTTTTATATAGATGTTTGATGATAAGATGATGGATCTCAAGTATCTCACCATATCTCAATACAACCAGTAACCTCTACCTTTGTTATGATAAGATTCATAAAAATCGAAGGTCTTTATTTATTGCTTAGGTCGAGTTACATTTAATCAGTTACATTTTGCAATCATTATTATTAGAAAATATGGATAGAGTGAACTTCATGGGTATCGGTTGACCAACAGTACTGTTGAATGAATGAATATTGACTTTCTATTCCTAAGAAGGGACACTTCTTTTTTATTTATATTTTTTTAATTTACTTTTGTTTTTGGTTTCTTTTTTGTAATTGTAGGGCATTCCCTTACTTTATCTGAAATTATCGTTCTTAAAGATTAGTACTCAAAAAATCGACATTTTTTCCGTATTGTTTATTTTTTATATTTTACTGTTACTATAAAAAACCAAAACATATCCCATCAAAAAAACCAAAACATAGCAAAATAGATTTAATATTTAGGAACAAAAGTGAAAAATTACATTACAAGATATAAACGTATCATTGTTAAGGAACAAAAATTGTGTTCAGTGAAGTCATACTGGCTTTCTATTCCTAGTAAAGCGCATTGACTTAAATTTTTTTTATTTAATTTTGTATTTTGTGATTGTAGGACTTTTCATTTCCTTTATGTGAATAAATCATTTTCTAAACATTGTTACTAAAAAACCAAAACTTTTTCACTATTATTTTTTTCTATTTTTACTAAATATTATTACCAAAACAACCGAAACATAACAGAGCATATTGAATATTGAGGAAGATTACTGAAATATTGTATTACCAGAAATACACATATCATTGTTAAGGAAAATAACTTGGATACAAAAGAAAATTTTACTGTTTCCACTAGCCCACTATCATATGTTGCGAAACAGCAAACATGATCTAATCACTATGATCTAATCCATAATACAAGTACCATATACTTAACTTTAAATCTTACTAAATACCCACTTCGTTTTTCCAAAATATTACTACTCTTAGAGCGATATATGGGGAGAGAGTTGAGATCTATCATGGGTTGACGTTTTGGCTTGCCAGCCTCTGACCTCCTAACCTTGTGCTTCAAGATGATATCATCGACAACAAGTAGAGGAGCATAGTGACGGAATATGTCGATATAGACGTTAGAGATTTTATGGATGAATGAGTGGTTTACCTCCTTATTATACATGGTCTCAAGAGTTTGGGTCTCAAAGTCGCAGATCATCATGATACCATCCACCATTTTGATTCCAACAAGCTCTGACCTATTAGCTTTCTCATGAAAATCCTAACCCTCTAACTTATCTTTGGCATTAGCTTTCTTAACGGACAACACTTGGTCACATTTGAAAGGGGTTTTTTTGGTTTTGTTTCACCATTTCTGAGGCTTTTTGTTGTTTTTAGTGAAAGGGAAAATGCAGTGTACTCTTCTTTCAAATAGTTGGACAATATTTAAAGGAGAGTAGAATAAAACGATCTTTTGTCTAATGTCATCAGTTATTTCCTTATTGTTACCGATAATCTCATGACTTGCATTGTCATTGGCATTATTTTCCCGCTAAAATGAATTGGGTTGGATCCCAAGAAACTACATGTCAATTACATATAGGCACTGTACAAGTACAATATGACAAATTTCCAAGTTATATAACGGTTGTTACTTAAATTTGGACCCCGTTACTAGATATTTGGTAACTTGGATACTAGTTCCATATTTTCCCCCAAAAGTTAAAGCAAGTACAAATCTCATTTTGTTGCAGCTTTTGAGGCCAACTCTACCCCGTAGCATATAAGGCGTGACGACCACTATTATAACTTGCCTTTCACTATTGTTCCTATAAAAGTAGATATAGTATATTGTAATGTACTGCTTACATTGATATATTTTTTTGGAAAATGGTAAGGGATTTCATTCCATCTTCCAATGGACATTAATGTGATGCCCTTGGATCAATTAGTACAACAAAGATTTTATGGCATGCCAGCAAGGCACCCAAAGAATTACAGCATCAAGCCACTCACCTATCTATACACGTTGTATGCTACTAAACTAGTAAAGATGTTACAACTTTTCATCTCTAATTACAGCAAATGCTCTCATGTATATAAGCGTTTTGATGCTCTTGCATATTTGCTCTTCAGACCTCTCATTTTCATAGAAAATGCATCTTGCGCTCCTGCCATACTTCATAGATTGTTGCACAGAATGCAGCTCTCCGTAGCCGTTGTTGTAGACTTTTCCCTTTTGCACTTGCTTCAAACCAGCGCAACTCTCCACCAAGATGCAAGGGCCGCCTTGTTATCTTCAGCCAGATTAAAATGTCATGCCAGATACTCCTTGAAAACTCAGAGCCAAAAAACAGATGGCTACAATTCTCACAACTTTTCTTGCAAAGTACACATATATTGACAAGCACCATCTCTTTCTTATTCATCAGATCAGTAGTGGATAGTTTGTGGTGTGTTGTCAGCCAAGCAACGACATTATATCTTGGCAAAGCAAGAGGTTCCCAGATAATTTTATGTCATCTTACTTTGCTGTTCACACCACAAAAACTCTCGTAGACTTTCGCAATCTTGAATTTGTCTAGCTACTCACAACTACATTGGAATGTAACAGCAGCCTGTGAATCCCCATATTTTGCCAGAACCTCATCTCGAAGGTGCAAGAATTTCCTCCAAAGCCAAGTGTCATATGACTTTGCTTTAACTGTCCAGAGGTCAGCTTTATCTCCAACATTGGTGTTGGGTTCCTGGTTTTGATGATAACAAACAAAGTGTCCTTATCTATGTGTGAACTAACTATGATGGCAGGTTGACTTAAGGATGCAAGAAAGTATAATGCTCAAAGCATGATTGCTCATGAAGATGCTTGGATCCTAACAAGACATGAAGACAATGTAATGTAGTTAAGTGCATTTGTCATTAGTCTTTATGTACTATGCTTGACTGGTTAGCAAGAGTCTAAATTGATCATGACAAGGGAACAAGGTTGTAGGACTGAGTGCATGAGTCCAGGAGTACAGCGGAGCATTCTTGTGAACCCTATTCTCTATGACCAGCACTACAGCATGAAGGAACCAAAGGGGAACAACTTTTTGGACCCCGTTCCTTCTAAGCTGTGTATCTGGACGAGTTTGCGTAAATTCATATTTATTATTTCTATGAATATTTTGTGTATTATATTTTTAGATATTCACACAAATATTCTTCTGAAGAAATATATCTTATTTTGGAAAAATAAATATTGCAAAATCGTATTTTTAACAGAAAAGTATTTTATTTTGAAAAGATATTATCTTGGAAAAAGTATTTTACTTAATGGCCAAGTATATATTATTAAGAAAGTGAATTATCTTCTGGAATATTTCTAATTATCTTTTAGAGATTATATTCTGATAAATCACTTGCTAGTTGGCCAAGATTTTCTGTTAATGAATTTGGACGGATTTTATCTCATAGGTTGAGTTAAGGAAAGGTCTTTGATCTTTACTTAAACTCTATCCTATCTTTTGGAAAATCTTATCAATAATATTTTGAAGAGATTTAACCTAACTGAATGAGCTCATTTTAGGCCTGCCTATATAAGGCGCCTGATGTGCTCAGTTGTAGGATTAAGCTTTGCGTGCATCATTGAACTCAAAATCAGTTGTGCAAAGCATTCACTCGTCCAAACCAGATACGTCCAGAACTCACAAAGAACAACCTTGAACCCTGTTCCCTGTCGTGGTCTGTTTGAGTCTTTTCTTAGATTGGTCATTGCATAATAGGTTTTTGTGGTCTTATATTGCTTAGTGTTGAAGCGTGTAATAGGGCAAACAATCTGGTTATTTGTAAGGTCTCTAACTCAGTAACGAGTGTAGAGCATCTCTCAGATCAGTGTGTGATTCTGAGAGATAGGCAACGCATCAGTAACGGTGTGTGGTGGTTTGAGGGTACTGTGCTGTATCCTGATTTTGGTTTTAGTTATAAGATAAGTAGTGTGACAAAATCCCAAGTAACTGGGCCGTGGTTTTTACTCCTATTGAGCCTAGGAGGTTTTCCACGTGAAAAAAGCCTTGTGTTATTTACATTCTGTTCTTTATATTTTGTCTTAGTCTGCTGTATAGGGACAGCGTCCATAACTTTGTTCTCTACCCTGTTCTCAAGTTGCAAAACGCGCGAAATTGAAGTCACTCTATTCACCCCCCTCTAGAGTAACTTAGGCACTCTTCAATTAGGATAAGACTCGAAACACCAAAGGCATTGATGCTATCGAAGTTCGGGATCCGGATGTTTCTCCTGGAGGACCGAGGGTACTCTAGAGTCATAATAGACCCCCTAGAAAAGTTTGGGCAAAAATGTCACCCGGGGCCCAGGAAGCCGAAAACGAAGGCTGTAATCTACGTTTTCTGGGCTTTAGGGAGGCCCCGGAACGAAGGTGGATATTTTCGCACAATATCGCACGAAACACCCCTAAAGGATATGGAAGGCCCTCGGGGTCACTTATCCTGTCCTTGATAGGCTTGTAACCGTTTTACGGGACATTGGTGTAAGACCCGAAACACCAAAGGCCATGGTGAATTGGTGATATCGAAGTTCGGGGATCCGGAAGTCCCTCCTCGAGCACCGAAGGTCCTCTATGGTCATGATAGACCCCCATAAAATTTTGGGCAAAAATGACACCCGGGGTCCGGGAAGCCGAAAACGAAGGTCATTATCCACATTTCTTGGGCTTCCGGAAGGCCTAGGAACGAAGGCGGATATTTTTGCATCACATCGCACGGAAGACATCCATGAGACATGGGAGGCCCTTCGGGTTGCTTATCCGGCCCCTGATAGGCTTAGGCTTAATAGGGTGTTTTACGAGACATTGGTGTAAGAGGCGAAACACCAAAGGCATTGGTGATATGCAAGTCCGGGGATCCGGATGTCCCTCCTAGGGCATCGAGTGTACTCTAGGGTCATGATATATCCCCCGGTGAAGTTTAGGCAAAAACGACACCTAGGCTCGGGAAGCCGAAAAAGAAGGCTATAATCTACGTTTTCTGGGCTTTAGGAAGGCCCCATAACGAAGGTGGATATTTTCGCACAACATCTCACGAGACACCCCCAAAGAACATAGAACGCCCTCGGGGTCGCTTATCCGGTCCCTGATAGGCTTGGAACGGCGTTTTAAGGGACATTGGTATAAGAGACGAAACACCAAGGGCATGGGGATATCGAAGTTTGGGGATTCGAATATTCCTCCCGCGGCATTACACGTAAATGCTTCCATGATACATATATTGAATATATTGGAATGAATTCAGGAACATATTAAAATGAACTCATGAACAATTTTTATATATATAAAAATAAAACTCATTTTAAAATTTTTGACTTAATTTATCATACGAATACGCAAATTTTATAGGAAAACATCATCCATTTGGGTCGGCCAAAAAGATTCGACGACACTAATATTTTTCTAAACAATGTTATTAAATAAATCTACTTCACGTTGACTTCTACAAATTTTGCAAGTAGGACCAAAATCCTCGAGTTCGGCGTTGAAATCATCTAACTCATCCCAACTCCTATCAGGGTCGTGGAGCTTCACATCTGGGCAGATATGAACGGCCATATATAGTTTGGGCGACCATTTGGGGCATAGCGGTGAAGGGGATAATAGCGGTTTATAGTTGTTCGACAATTGATGATACCTATCTCCTTTAATTCTCTAGCCGCTTGGCCCATAAGATTAATCCCTCTTGAAACAGAAGCCATATCTCCGTTGCACATTAGAAGCACGCTCAACAAGTATGATGCCTTAGGGTGATAACGTTCGACAGCCCGTTCATACAAATTCATGCCCTCCTCATACCTTCTCTCGACAAACTAGGTAATCTGAAAATAAAATACAAATTGTCATTGACTATGAAAACTAAATAACATATCAATCCATGGTTCCCAATGATTTATAATACAATATTCAAAGAGCTTCCTACCGTGCCAAGAAAGAACATTGCGCTACCGTTGTCATGATATATGCACGTGTTAAGGAAAACTCGCAAGCTTAAATCAATGGGGAGGTAGGCGGACAATTTGTCTAGGGTTACTTGCTGGAGGACTTTTGGTCGATTGCAAATATCTCTCATGTGCTTCCAACTAGTCGAAATGACGAACAAATTGAGGATTAGAAATGATTAAAAAAAATTTACAAGTATTATTTTATGATAACTATTTACCTTGTCTTCATGCTTGCATAATCTTTAAGCGACGACCGCCCTACCATGATCATGATAATAGTCAGTAAGCTATCAGGAAGGGAGGTCAAGGGAAATTGCTTAGATCCATCCATTGTGAAGTAATTTTGGCTAAGACAATACCAATACCAAGTACAATATATTAGAGAGGAATTCAGTGAAAATGGGGGAAAATAGATTCGTTTGGTTGTTCTGCAAACATCAGCTATTTGTAGTAAGAACTGGAGAATGTGAAAGGGTGATAGTTCTCGTATACCTAAATTGACTAATAACAAACTTGACTAATAAAATTAATAGAAGGGTGTAATTAGATACCTAATCACCATATAAACATTTAAGTGGAATTTATTAACCTCTAAGTACAATGCAATGAATAAACCCATTAAAATAACACATTGTTTGTAGTTAAGGAAAGAAGTTCAATATTGGGTTGCGTCCGTGAAGTCCTAGGACTCCGTAATGTTAATTTGGAAGTTAAATAGTTTTTAACATGCAGATGGCGTTGACTTTATTCAATTTTAAGTGGTTTGTAGATGGTTAACAGATTTAACTAGTAACATCGCGATATATTTATGATTTATCAGTTTTGCTTGAATTTATCCCGAAAAATGGCATAACCAAATCCCAATAGCGATGGAAAAGGCTGGGATTAGACCACTAAAACAGGTCGGGCGGGTCGGGTTCGGGTTCGGGTTCGGATTCAGTTAGAACACGTTAGTGTCATTTCCTGGTCGGGTCACTTTCGGGTTCGGGTTGAGAAATGCTTGACCCTGACCCAGAGTCTTCGGGTTCGGGTCGATCCAGCGGGTCGGTAGCGCCATTTAATATATAATTTTCTCCTTTAATTTTTTAACCAATATTTTGTTCAAATGAAAGAGTAAGCAAAGTTTTACATTATTTTAACTTATATGAACGATGAATATAATATTTTCTTTTTGCTTTGCACATATAAAAGAAATATTAAGTATCTTATACGAGAAATCAATTAGCGAAATGCTGACTAGGGGTGAATAAGGCACCTTAAGTTGTTACAAGGGCAACCATTTTGGCGGAATTGACATACACTATTTCCTTCAAAACCGGATCCGTCGCAAGGCGCTTTATTTACGCTAATTAGTCATCCGACGCTTTATTTACGACCTCTGATAGGTTTTATGATTATATTAAGACACATATAACTTTATTCATTTATTTATTAAGTTATATGATTATATTCATCTTTATTCATTACTAACAGTTGATATGATTATATTAGTCTTTATTCGCAACTTTATTAATCTTTATTCATTGTATTTGCTAATTCCTTTACTAGTAGGTTTTTATGATTGGCCAAATATTTATCTTGATTCATTGTATTTACTAATAAATTTTTTATGATTGGCCATTTATTAATCATGATTTATTGTATTTACTAAGAGATCTATCCCAAGTGTCAGTTATTTATTACTTTTGAATGAGATTAATTATCTCATTACTTAATCATGGATCGTAGTTGAAAAAACTTCCACCTTTTAAGTTTTACCATTAAAAACTTGGATATAAGCACGAGCCAAAGTCGCAGAACTATAACAATGGATAGATAATGTTGCCATTGGCTTAGGCCAAATAGCTAACTCATATAACATGTTACTCAACCATTCCGCTTCTTTACTAGAAAATGCTAAGGCAATGAACTCGCTTTCCTGGAAGGGCCATAACTTATTAGTGGGAATTAGTATAATAATTGCCAGAGTCTTTTGGACCTTCGACAGAGTTTATATTTAAGTTGACGGACCTTCGGCTTACCTAGATATTGAAATTGCTGGAACTCAACCCTTACTTTTTCCGATCGCTGGAGTTTTCTAACTTGCAGGAGTTATTTTATATTGTTAAAATATTTGGGGGAGTAAATTTTGCTAATTTTAGGCACAATTCTACCTATGCTTTCCCCCGTTTTTGCCAAATTATTTCCCTCCCTTTTCCACTTTTCCTCCTTGATATATTTTCACTTGCCACGAGTACGTAGTTGAAATTATTATGAGTCGTGACTAGACGTGTCAATTTGTGACCTGAGCCCAACCCCGACCCAAAAACCCGTCCGGGCCCAATCCGAAAACTAAAGGAATGGTAAGGGTCGAGCATTTCTCAAATAAAACCCGAAAGGATGGAACCCATTAGTCCATCTAACAAGCATTGACCCGACCCTAACCCGTCCCGGTCGACCCAAATGACAGATGTAGTCATATCGATCCTTATTTCACTAAAAAATTAGCAGCATCTCACCAACATTTGCGATGAAACGGTCTAAAACAAGTTATTGTGATACAATTTATAGGGTGCAAATAATTGTACAATAAGTTTTAATAAAATTATTTTATTCATTAAAAGAACTAAAAGTTTTTATCTCTGATTGTGACTTTAACCAGTTAAACTAGTAAGAATAAAAATTTACGACAATCATCAGATAAAATGGTTGTTAGAACGCACGACCCTAAGACACAAGAAGGGGGGGTTGAATTTTCGTCTAATTTTCGCTTAATGAAGTAAAGGACCAACTAAGGGAACTGAGGTCCAATGGTTGTTCCATCTGTCAGAGATTAAGTACGGATGCAAGATAATAAAGCGTAAATGACACAAGAAGTTTTTAACGTGGAAACCACCCAAGGCTCAATTGGGAGTAAACCACGACCTACTCTCTCTAGTAGGATTTCACAACTTCTTGTTGTATTTCGAGCCAACGTTGTACAAGCCCATTCCTAACTTGCTAAAACCACAACATAACTTTAGCCGTCAAGTCCACCTAACTTTATCACACAAGAGCAGACACAACTTCCCTACAAGTTGCCAAGACTCACACGCCATTAAAGGGTTATGAGCAAACCTACAATTTTCCTACAAATTTTCAAGACTCACACGCCAACACTCGGCCTTGAGCAATTACACAAGTTATTACTAGCTTACAATTTCACTCGAAAGGGTAAAGTAACACAACCTTTTGGTGCTTCTAGAATAAGCAAGTAAGGTTACAATAATTCCTAGGTGTTGAGACTTATGAAAGTATGAACTGAGTTAGGAACAGTTTTTGGGCTTTGTTACTTTGGGTATGTGATGGCAATTTAATAGCAAAGTGAAGAAGAGGTTTTTTGTGTAAAAAAGGTTTTTGATAAAAATTTGAATATCCTCTCTTGAGTTTTCCACAACCTCAACTCATCTCGTATATAGAGGGAGCTTGAGGCCCTTTGCTTAATGGTTAAGTATTTCCGAAAACAAGGCTCCAGTAAGTCAAATCAAGTCACATGTTACATTTAGAAAAACCACCTTAAAAATCAGTTTGATAAGTACAAGGGAGCCACCTTAATGTCTCAGAAAATGCAGCAATCGATTTTCAAAGTGAGGTTACTTGTTTGACTTATTCAATGACAAGGCTCTATAAAGCAAGTTTTCTTTTTAACCCTAACAAGCTTTAGCAAATCAGAAGTTCTTTTTGCAGATTACCACTTTAAGGTGATTCCTTTTAGTACATTAAAGAACCCATTGGATAAAAAGAGTTTGCTAACCAAGTTGCAAGATATTTTGGTTTTCGAAATTCATTATTTGTTAACACTGGACTGGGTGTGGACCTGACAGTGGGACCGTGGTTCCATCTCAGGTTCTACTTTCCAGTTTTACCCTAAAGTTAAATTTCGCCCATTTTAATTCCTTTGTTCCAAACTCTATGAAATTAATCTCAACACTTTAATTACATGAATCTAAAATAGAAATTATCCATCTTCTATCTTGTTCTTCATGTTGCAAGTAGTTCGACTTTTGAGCTTTTCCATCTTGTTGAGTATATGCGAACTAATGACACAATTAAATTCAAGGCATTAATAATTTAATTAGCAAAAGTATATTTAGTTGTAATCATCATCAAAACACATAAGGTCCAACAATGGTAACAATTTGGAGAAAAGTTGCAAGTTACTTAACTTTATTTCCCTTCTCTTTTCTTCATGCCCCAGTTATGTGACACTTCCTTCATTAGTTTATCCACCTTTTTCCCTTCTCCTGACACTTGATTTTCTTCTTTTGTCTTCCCAAATTTTTTTAGAAACATACAACTTCTCTCATCTTTCTTTGTTCTTCAACGACGCTGAAAAGGAAAGAAACAAACCAACTGGGCACATCACTCATGTTTTAAGACACCTTTTGAAGGTAAGTTTCTGAATCCCTTTCAACTTATTCACTTAAATTTGTATTTAGAAGTCAGTTTAGGATTTTGGGTTTGGATTTCTTATCATAATTTTTGTTGCTTGATGGAGTAAAAACATGGCCGTGATTGTGGATATTGTTGACAATGTGGAGTATGGAGTGGCCTATCCAATTGGACCACAACCAAGGATGCCAACTTTTGAGAGTGTGTGTGTCATGGATATGATGATAAGAAGGAGAGAAACAAGGAACCTTTCCAAATGTTAATAATATTATATTGTCATTATGGTGATCGTAAGGGATAGAACAGGTTGTTATACTTTTTGCCCTTCATGCAGGTAGTACGTGACGTTGTGTTGGAACCAGTTAAGATCAGATCACCAAAGTGGAGTAAGAAACTCGCTAAGAAAGAAGGTGTTCAAACAGGTGGAGGTGGTTGTGGAAGAAAGAAAAACAAGTTAATAGGAGAAAATTAAAGATAATGGAGGAACAAAGGGAGGACGAGGACAAGGGTACACGTAGAATGACTAGATCACAAGCCGCGAAAAAACAAAAAGTTGGGGACAACAACCTGAATGTTAATGCAAACCCAAAAGCAGTTGACAACGAATGAGCAAACATAGTCATATTGTTACCAGATAATTCGGCAAGCTCAATTTCATGGGAAAAAAAGGCTAAATGCACATTAGGGAACAAATGAAAATATTTCACGTTCTTTCTAAAAAAATAACTTACCCGACTCGTTTGCAGTCTTGCATTTGCTTTTCAGGGACAGCAAGACCATCTTTCTTTGCCCTTTTCTTGGATTTGGGTTTCTCAACTGTAACTCCTTCTGACTTACTCTTCCCGTTACCACTAGGTTCCCATGGATGCTTTCCTCTTCTCTTTGGGGGCCTCCTTGCCGAGGTTATACAAGAAGATCTTTCAAACGCCCTTCCATGTCGTCCTCAGGGACCGGTCTAGGCTTGTCAAAAGGTGTAGCTTTATTTCCTCCTCCCAGAATTCTTGTGCGGCAGGCCACAAGTTTCATTGTTTTCAGGGCGACAGATATCAGAAACTTCCTCTAGTCCCTTGCACAGTTCTTCTGCCCCTTTTCTAAATAGCTCAAGGGTCTGTTGGTTATGTAGCGCTAACGTCTGCAAATAGCTGGTTGTTCGGGATACTTATTGCAAATTCTTCACTCGCTCAAAATCTGCCGGATCAAACAAGTCGACCCGTATATTCTCGTATTGTCTGAGAATGTCCTTTCTCCATTGACTTAACACAAAGCTCTCTGGTATCTCTTCAACTCCTTCGAATTCAAGGGCAACTATAAGATGCTTGCAAATAATTCCATGGAACTCAAATAATTTGGAGGAGCACTTGTACTCTTTTGTAGCCCTATCCAACTTAAGAGTGTAGTCTTTCCAATTTGACTTTCAAAACGGTTTGACAATCTTCTCATTTGCGTGGTAAACTACGATGGATCCCACGGCCGAAGCCTTGGACACATTCATGTGTTCAGACCGTCAATCTCTTCTTTAATCTCACTAAACTTATCAGTAACATTCCGTAAGTTATTTTATTTTGAATAATTATTTATTTGATTATTTATTTTGGTGAGATATTTATTGGTTTTGGATTTAGCATTTAAAAGAAAAGAAAAAGGAATTTTGGATTTTTAATTATAAATAAAATAAAATCAACATTTAAGTGATTTCTTGGGTTTCAGATTGTGTTTTGGTTAAAATTAGAGACGGATTTAACTTCCTAGTATTTTTGCCTCACGTTTCTCCTCTCTTCCCTCTCTATGTCGGTTTAAAAAAAAAGAGAAGTAGAAGGACTCTACTTGTTCAGTTCAGTATCACGCTTAAAAGAAAAACACCACAACCCTCAAAGACTCATGATCCCTTCATCCACCTCTGCCATCTCTCCCCCTTACGCACTCTCTCATGACCCTCTCTCTCCGGTCTACCTCTCTGGTGTACACCTCCGGCGAGTCTTGCTGACGTTCTTCTCTCTTCTCAAGGTCGTTCTTCGGTTCAGGCTCCTCTACTCTGTCTATCTCCTTGTTGTCAGTGCTAATGTTGCTGTTTTCGACCACCATCTGGTGGGTTTCGGCCACCAGGCCATCTCTTGGAACCACCACCACCCAGCACCACCAAACTAAGTGGTTTGTGCCCTAAATCCTAAGTGAATTATGTTTTGGGTTTTAGATTACAATTTCTGATTTTGTAATTATGTGTCTAGATAATTTGGTGAATTGGTTGGAGGGTTTCGAATGCATGATTGTTTGGATTCAAATTGATTAGAGGTAACCTTCATTCTATTGATTGTAATTGGAAATTGTGTGAATTGGATGCTTAATATGTGAGTTATTATGTTGGGTTATACTTTCAGATTTCTATGATATCTAGCTATTTGTTTGTGAATGATTATTTATTTGCTAATTGCATTGATGCTGCATTTCAGAATTATGACATGTTGTGACTGAGCTTGTTTTATGATGCCTTATTGGGATTAAGGTAATACTAGTATAGTGGTAGTAATAGAAAGTGGAAGGATGTTTACGGCTTGGTTGCTCAAAATTGCTATGTACTGGCCTTAATTCTAGATGTGCTATTTTTATTAACTACTACTGATTATATGGCTCTTATTATGTAATTGGAATTGCTTCAATTACTTCTTGGTAAATAAGCTTTCGGTTGTTGCATTAGTATGTTCCACGTGCAGTTGAGGTGCGCTTTTATCATGTAAAACTAGTGTGTTATTGTTATGCTTATAGTAATCATACTAATTTAGTGCTAAGGAGTAGGTACTACTAGTGTCAGATTGACTTGAGTTTATTATTAAGCTACTAAGTGCTAAACCAAGATGGATATTTTCTATAAGCATGAGTATGAAATGAGAATGTCTAATAAAGAGTCTAAGTGAGTTGTTAGCATGTTTATGGCTATATAGATATGATTTATGCTCACTTAACTTTATAATAAAGCTGCTGTTTTTAAGGTATAGATTGAGTATTTTCAATGTCAAAGATTGGTCTAATGGGTGTGGTATTAATCTTGGAATGTTTAATTAGTTGTTGACTAATTGTGGTATTAAATGTCTATTGTTTGTGCTTGTTTATGGAACGGTTAAATGCTGAAATTATGACATGAATGACCCTCTTGGCTAGTATACAGAATTATTGAACTTGTACTTGTGAGCTAGTTTTTGGTTAACATTAATATATGTGTTGTGATCTTGATATGGATACTCTTATGAGAATTATTGGAATAAACCTGAAGGACTATTTGAGATTATTTGTTTGTGAACTTATGAGAAATGAATTCGTTTGATTACTCTTATGGTGGCTAGTATGCCTTTGTTGAATTGGTTGATTGGTATGAAACTGAGACGAGTTGGTGATATGGCATTATATTGGATTTTGTGATGACTCATTGGTGTGAACACTTGAATTCTATTAAGATATTAATACTTAAACTTGAACAATTGAGGGCAAGATAGCTATTGGTTAGGATCCCCCGAATGCGATGAACATAGGGCGAACTTGTGAGAGTAGATTTGTGGAGCAGGTCTTTCACAAACCCTCTTATAAGATGTGATTACTTATGAACTTGGGGTAATCCTTTTGATTATGATATTTTGATTACTCATGAACTTGGGGTAATCGGTCTTCTCCTAGCCATGAACCACTATGGCAGATTGCGGTCTTGAAAACTCCATAGGGCTAGGAGGGTGTGCACACTAGGGACTTGGCCATTTGATTTGATTTGATTTGGTATCAGGCTGCGGTCTTGAATGTTGAGATTGATGAACTTGCGATCTCTTGTCGTTCTCTTCCCTCTAAAAAGTAAAATGATGGATTGAAACTCTTAAAGCTAAGAAAATGTACTAATTGTGAGTAAGATGAGATTTGTGTATTGTTTTACAAGGAAGTGAGCTTAAATGAAATTGTTGCATGAGGTATGAAAGTGATCTTGTGTATTGTGCGTGCTTGAGAATGAGAGTGATTGATTTGTGTGGTGTCAAGGTCGTAAGACCTAGGTTTGTTTAGATGTGATTCATTAAAAGTAGAGCTTGTCTCTTGGTTTCTGTTTAATTAAATTATAAATGTTATTGCTTTTATTATCTCAATAGTATGCTTGGTTACCTAGCTTTGTTGATTGGATATTTTTCTTTTCTATGTGTGTGTGTTGTCCATTTACTTATGGTGGACCTATGATGAACCTTTTGCGGCTTAAGTGCAACTGTGAGAGTAGATTGGAGTATGTTGTACAAGTTGATTGAAGATCACTATTGGATGTTCGTTGTGAGTTGACCAGAAGATTGGTCTTTTTGTTACTGATTATACTAGTTGGATTAATTCAGTTGAATTTGTAAAGAATTAAAGTTTATTTGGTTAGTTGGGATTTGTAAGGTTTGCCTTGCACTCATTTTATGAGTGAGTGTGACAGTGATGCTCCGGATTTAGTTAGAAGTCTTCCGCTGTAAAGTTTGGTTTGGTTGTATTTTCTGTTTAAGCAGGTTTTTACTAAGTCGATAAATGTAGTACAAAGGAAACTCTGTCCGATTTTGGCGTGAGTTTATTCATTTTTGTCTATTTATAATATAGAAAATCCGGGGTGTTACATTATCATTAGTGTATATCCCATGGAAAAGACACTCAACAACAAAAGTACGATCACATTTAAGGGGCTTGGTTTGGGGCGCTAGATTCAAATTTTTCTCCTTCAATCTTGCTTTCAAGGGCATATTCATACTGATTCACGAACTACATCAACCCCATACCCAAGCTAACAAACACCTTCACAAATGAATTTATTCCACTACAACATTTCAGTTCACAAAGGGCGTTTTCAAACGCCCTATTTGATCAAAAAAACACCCTATTAGGCTAAGAGGACGTTTTTTAAAATGCCCTTAAGATGCCCTATTTGTCGCGTTGTCTTAGGTTATTGAGGCATTTTTTTAAAAATCGCCCTATTTAGTAAGGAATAAATAGGGAATTTTCAGTTGCCCTCCTTGTTTTTGCTCAAATAGGGCATTTTTGATTGCCCTCATTGTTTTTGCTCAAATAATGCATTTTATAACGCCTTCTTTAATACTTAACAAACGAGGCATTGTTTTGTCACAAAAGGCAATTAAAAACGCCCTTCTTGACCTAATAAATAGAGCATTTTCTAATTGCTTTCTCTCATAAAAAACAACTGCAACATATTAATTAAATTAATTAGATTAAGTATCTTAACCATCAGCTTGCAACTTGGCTAATTATTGCTAGAATGTCAGCTTCTTGAGAGCCAACTAGGTAAGCATGAATCAAATTGGGACCAAACGAGTTACTTATAGAAGCTCACAGTCTAAATTTCCCTCAACCCGTCGATGTGTGACTGGGACAATATAAATTTGACGAAAAACTCCATTTTTCTCTTCTCCACCTTCATCTTCATCCTTTCCCTCTGCGCTCTCCCTCACTTATTACTCTATTCTCCAAATTTTTAATTAAATAAGTCATGTTTCTCTCTCCTCCCTTTTAGATGGGTTGAAGATTGAAATTTGTTGATTTAGATTTATGTGAGATTTGAATCATTGGGAGTGAGAGCCGATGATTATTGTTTGGTCAATCAAATGGATAAGAGGAAGGGATTATAAATCAATAAAACAAGATAATTAAGAATAATTATGTTGATGAGTTTTAAGAAAATTTTCTCACTCCTTGATGCGTAGCGGATTCAAACAAGTGCTGTTGGTTTGGAATTTTGTGGGATTTTGCGTTTTGGATGTGTTAAGGTAAAAGGAAATAAGGATATGACCCGAGATAAAGGTTACGCCACCACTCAAGGCCTGGAACTCACCACCAATGATCTTAAAGGCTAGGCCACCGGACCAAAGGATAAAGAATTCACTCAACTCACCAAGCTAACAAAATAGCTCTAAAGATGTTAAGATTTTCGGTTTGGATGCACAAAGCAATTTTCATTCAACAAGTCCGCCTTTTCCATTGATATTCATGTCCCTTATATAGAGAAGGGGCTCTTTACAATTCAAAGGACTAGCCTTGATACAAAAACAATCAACTTAAGTGCTATAGAGTTCCTAGGAAATAAAACTACGCGCAATCAGCGCATTAAATGTTAGTTCATGAACTGAACGCAAATGCATCTTAATCTAACTATATTAATCAGCTATCTTGACCATTATTTATTGAAATCATAAAACTAAGTGCTAATCAAGTCACCTTGACCATGGGAAAGCCAAATGAAGAAGAACCAAGCAGATACATTGAATCTGGCCAAAACGCTCCAATCAGCTCGTAAATTGCTATCTTGACTTCTAGGTTCATTCACTTGAACTCGACATGATTAAACATGACCATGACTAGGAACCCATCATGTTGGACTTTTAATTGATCCAATTAAGAAGAGTAAGCCCATGAATAATTCCAAGTATGGGCTCAATTTCAGAACGCACGCTAAGTGCAATTGGGCCGTTTTGAACATCTTGAACTGCTCCCGCATCAATCTCCTCTTCTTCGAAAGGATTTGTCCTCAAATATTGAATATAATCATCATCTAGGTAAGGAGAAAGATCACCAACATTGAAAGTTGCAGAAACTCCACAGCAATCAGCGCATTAAATGCTAGTTCATGAACTGAACGCAAATGCATCTTAATCTAACTATAGTAATCAACTATCTTGACCATTATTTATTGAAAGCATAAAACTAAGTGCTAATCAAGTCACCTTGACCATGGGAAATCCAAATGAAGAAGAACCAAGCAGATACATTGAATCTGCCCAAAACGCTCCAATCAGCTCTCATAAATTGCAATCTTGACTTCTAGGTTCATTCACTTGAATTCACATGATTAAACACGACCATGACTAGGAACCTATCATGTTGGACTTTTAATTGATCCAATTAAGAAGAGTAAGCCCATGAATAATTCCAAGTATGGGCTCAATTTCAGAACGCACGCTAAGTGCAATTGGGCCGTTTTGAACATCTTGAACTGCTCCCGCATCACTCCTACTTTTCGTATTTGTTTCGCTGCAATGTCTTGATTTGGTGATCGTTTTTCGATCTCTGGCTTCAACTAAGAGCAACTTATGTTTTATTTTTCTTCATTTTCTTTTCGTTGCTTTTTTAAACAAATTGTCCAAAACAATTTCTCATGTGTTTAAATCTTCATCTTGCTTTTTAAAATTTTAGTAGTAATTAGGAGGGCACTTTTTTTAGAAGTGCCCTATTAGCTAACGCATAATTGAAAGGGAGGGCACTTTTTTTAGAAATGCCTTGTTAGATAATGCATAATTGAAAGGAAGGACACTTTGTTTAGAAATGCCCTACTTGATATACTTAAAGAGGGCAAAAATAAATTGCCCTATTTGATACCCTATATTAATGCAAGTCCAAAACGCTCCTTTTGATCAATAAAAAACGCCCTCTTTAACCTTATTTCTTGTAGTGTTCCCTCACTCCTTTGTGTAAAAGACACCCCCAATGTATCCTTCCAATAACTGGGAACCCAACGGGCTCTCTTTAGGAACGCCTTGTTGTACCATTTGTTATTCTCTAATCCATATTTGCTCACCATCTCTTTCCAACCATCATCAAACTCTTCCCTACTCAGGCTGTCGTGCACGACTTGCTTCAAGTCTACACGAACGTCACTATAATGTGACAACAACCCTATTTTCTTCCACGCATTTTGCATTATGTGCCACAAACACAACCTATGGTTTGACTTATCAAACACTGTCGAAACAACTATCCCTATAGCCTTATCCTCATCAATCAGTATTCTTTTAAAGGCCTCTCCTATGCATTCGATCCATTGGTTGAACAACCAGATAAAGGACTCGGTAGTCTCATGGGTTATCAACGTGACAACTAGAAGAATTGAGGATCTGTGGTGGTTCACCCCGACAAAAGGAGCAAAGGGCATTCGAAACCTATTGCTGGAAAAGGTAGTGTGAAGATTATTACGTCTCCAAAATACTTTGCAATTGTCCTACTCCTTGCATACGACCAAAATACATTTCTAAGCCTACCTTCATCATCCTTATCAATTGCAAAGAATACTCCTCCAAAAATATTCCTCCAATGCAGCTTCATCCCCTCCTATTGCTTGTCGTCTCCGCCAAGCATTTATGGCATTTCTTAAGTCATGTTTAGTGAAATGAAGATTGTCGTGATCACCTCCACTCTCAATGAGAAAAGTGTTGAATATCTTGACAATTGGCACGCCTGCAAGGTCCCTACTAATACACTTCTTGATGACATAATCCTCAATAAACTTATAATTCGTCATTCTACGGCTATTAGAGGGATACAACTTATGATTATGATCCAGCTGGGCTCTTTTTAGCACAAAGGTTTCACCTTTATTAATACGCCCATAAACATAAACAGGGCATTTAAAGAACTTCTCCTAAGCTAATTTGCAATCAAAGCGTATATGTTTTATCATGAGGTACATAGGTTGCATCTTCCCAGTTTTCAGTGTACTTACACCAACTTATTTGTAGTCACTCATTAACTTGTTTGTCCGTATGCGAAATTTAAAACCCTTAATGTATGCATATTTGTGGTAAATCACTGCAAACTCTTCCCCATCCTTGAAACTCATATTTACAGTAGGTACAGTTACAACTTCCGCCTCTCTGCTACTAAGTTTAGGTCTAGCCCATCACCTTGTCTGGCTTCTTCATCCAGATACCCATCATATTCATCACTTACCCTTGGTGCCACACTTTCCTCAATTCTTGTGTTTTGTTCATCACCATTTACAATAACAACAGCCTTTGACAGAGACCTTTCAAGGTCCCTTGTATCTATTTCCTCATCAGAGTCAATAGTTACAACCAAATCGTCTTCTAAATTCTGCAATGAAGTATTGCTTGCTTAGTATAATATACTTTTACAATGTTACTAATAAACTTACCTAATGTACCTATGATAACTATCTCATGACAAGCAACTATGCATGAATTCTGTCTTTCTCAATACCATAATTGTTGTTACTACTTAAATAGCATAACGACTTAACTTATGATATTTCCTACCAAACTATATTGCCATCTATCATTTCACTATGGTTGTTACCAATTAATTCCAGACATACGAAACATGCTCTCTCTCTCCATCCTTTTTTTTCTGCAAAATCTATGACAAGCTCAATTTATTGAAGCAAATAAGGCAACAAATATTTTAGATCACAATTCTAATAGTGCTAATAATTTAGGTATATGGTTATATCAATTTTACGGCTTTAACATGCATTTTCATACTTCTAAAAGTAAAACATAAATAATCTAGCAAATAAAAATTTAACTTACTCTAATAATTTCTTCCTCGTCCATGACGTTGTCCATGAAATCACACATCTTCACACCTTCAATTTCAAGTAAAATAACAAACTAAACCTACCTTTTCCGATTGCCGGAAAAACCAAACTCGCCACCGAAAAAATCAAACCTAGCAATTGCACTTATATTTCCTGCAAATTTTCGAACACCAACCAAAATTTTTTCGGTCGCCGGAGATCTGTAGAAGTCGCTGTAGTATTGAGGTATCTGAAATTTTGGATGAAATAAAATTTTGGAGAAGTTTAGGCATAATTACGTGTAGGCTTTCCCCCCCTTTCCCAAAATATTTCCCTCCTATTTGTTTTTCAATTGACACGTGTTAAGTTTTAGGTGGTGAAAAAAAACGTTGTAAGATACAACGATTGTACAAGTATTATCGTCCTATGGTATAAGTCCGCCCTATTATACTTGAACCAATTTTGTTTTTTACCTTTCCTTTTGAAGCATACTTGACTGTTTGACTCTGGTGAAGGTAGTGAGAAAACACAGACCCATCGCTAAAACCTCTCGACTCTCGAGCATTCAGCAGATAAACCCCACCAAAAAAACTCTTCAACCTCTTTCGTTTCATTTCATGTAGCTTTCTCTTCCCTCTCTCTCTCTCCTCAAACATTCCATGTCTTCCACTCTACTCTTTCAAAACACACCCTTTTTCAAACCACTGTCATCACCTCTACCAAGTACCCACCATCACCATCGTCACCACCATCCTAAATTCCCCCGCCAAAGGCCCAGACCCAGGCCCAGACCCTTGTTTCTTGCTTCTGCTTCTGGGAACCCAAATGGGCCTGATGGGTTCTCGTGGGAGTCCATTAGCCGTGGCTCGGCCCAATTCTTTACCAAATTTGGTGAGGCTGTGAAGAAAGAGACTGCCATTGATCTTCAAAATGCCGTTACCGGGTTTTCGGGCCGGGCCAGGGAAGTGGCAAGCATTTGTGAAGATGGGTTTAATCGGGTCCGGTTTGAGGTGCTTCCTAAGTTTGTCAATTGGAACAATTGGGAGAATTGGAAAGTATATTTTGTGTTTTTTTGGTGTTTAAAGTTTTGGTTTTTATTTGGTGTTTTGATATGGGAAATGGACATCAATTTGTTCAAGCAAGTATATATATGCATAGGAATTATGTTTCTTGTTGTTTTTTGCTTTCATTTGTTGTTGTTAGTTGTGTGAAATGAACACTTACTGGTGAAGGTTAATGATAGGGCAGTTGAACACTATGCTGAATGGAAGCAATTACATTGAGCATTTGCTTATTTAGGTCACTGGGATTTATTGGAATGCTAATAAGTTAGGAATTCTAGTCTTATGAGCATAGCAAATGTTCACTTTGACCATGTCAGATGAGAATTTGACAAACTTGAAAAATTTCTCTAGGAACAGCAGAGGACCCTAATTGGTCCCCTGACCCTGGTTTTCGAATATCTGATGATATAGTGCTCCTCTTTGCTTTTATAATGTGTCCATGTCTTGTGGTTTAGCCCGTTTCTATATGAATGTGTGTTGAAAAATTGTGCTTCATGCCAACTGATGATTATGCAGTTAATGATCTTATTATGTTTCCAAGGTTGATTGAAATCGGGCAAAATTGCTATGAAGCCAATACCCAAGCATTTTGATTTATATTTTCATAATCATTAGTTTCCTTTATTCATTTTCAATTTCATTATTACATAGACTAAGCAGTTCATTGTTCTTGGCTTTGTATTAGTTGTCGTGTTTTTGCCTGGAACTTTATTGACTTTTTAAATATATAGATCCATGTTCTCTTCCAGAGTTATTATTTTGATGCTTTCATATGAATTTATGTGATTTAGAATGTCATTTTCAGGACATAAAAAACTGGGAACCTAAGCGCATTGGTGCCTTGGTACTCTATATACTTGTTGTCACGGTCTCTTGTCAAAAAGTATACATGGCACTTCAAGCTCCTCGTGTTGCTCGTGAGAAAAAAGAATTGACGGAAGCATTTATGGAGGCTTTGATTCCTGACCCCACACCAAGCAATGTCAGAAAGTAAGTTAACTTCTACATTCTTCAAAAATAGTTTAGCACATTTTTCATAGATGATAATATTGAGAAGAATCTTTGTAGGCTCATTATAATGATAGTACAAATTCCTTATTGCTTTGGTTGAGAATAAAAAAAATTACGCAGCCATTTAAGCTCCGGTATCAAGTTGATTTTTCCCCCTTGAAAGCTGTATGTGGTGTAGTTAAATAGTTAATGATGTTTAAGACAACAGTTTTACTATACTCTGTCCTATAGTCTCACAGGTCAAAATGTTCTGTCTTAGGATGAGTAGAATCTTGGATAGTAAAGCTGTATTCTTTTTTGGTGTTGTTATATGGCATCTAGCTACAAGTTTGGCACAAATAAGTAAATCTGTATGGTGCATGCTCATCATAAGTACCTGCGTATACAATCAATGTTTCTTTTTGAAAATATTGGCATGGGAATTGGAATAGAGTGGTTTGTTTGGTCTTCTTGGGGCTTTTGCTCATGAGTTTTCCATAGTATGTCTTTGAGTGATATGCATAGTGTCAAAGGGATTAGAAGGTTCTTCTGCATTGATCGCTTCTTTTCTTTGTGTATATGTTTTTGGCTTTTCCAACCATGCTATTTGGGATCTCGATGTACTACTTCCAGTATCTGTTTGGGAATCTTCCTCTAAAAGAAAATGACTATAGAAACTAGATTATGATATCTCTAAAATCGCCATTGTCAACATCTTGCACCTGGAAAGCTTCTCCTCTTTTCTCCATTGACCTTCTAGAAAAATAGATAGGGAACAAATGTCTAGATCCAGCTCATTTGTACTGCATTCGAATAAGTCCTTTTTCTGAAATTTGAAGGATCTATCTAAATGAAGGATTCTTAGAAATTATTCACTAAAAAGAATTCTTATTTTGGTAGTGAATGTGGAAATGGAACTTAAACAGGAACTTCAAATATCTGTTTTCTCTGTCTTTTTTGTTTTCTTTTGTTTATTTTTTGCGTGTTGGCTACCTCACACAATAAGTTTCCATTGTTAGTATACTGATCGCGTCCACCATTTCCAGTGGAGCCAAAAGTTTCACTACATTTTGGCTTCGGGATATAATGGACTAAAGCAAAATGGCTCATAAAGTTGTCTGCACTTCTTATTTATTAGTGAAGTTGCCGATGGTTGTCGCACTTCAGATCTCGGGTAAAATGGAAACAACCTCTCTGGGAGACTCTCATAGGGGTAAGCCTAGGCGGGAGCCTGTTTGGATGCACTGGGGTAATGTTAATGTTAATGTTAATATTAATGTTAATGTTAATGTTAATGTCAGTATACTGATCATGTATATGTTCTTAAATAGCATGGCTTTGCCCGACTAATCTCATGGGCCCTGAAGTTATTGGCCGAATTGGGACCTCTGGAATAGATCTCCGAGGTCTTATTAACTGAGCTACACACTCAGGGTTCAGAATACTGGTCATATTATTTCTCTCTCCCTGTCGATCTGCTTATGTTCTACGGAGTATCACCTTTTATGGCACTGGCTACTTTTTGGATTAAAGGACTATGGAATTAGCCAAATTGGCAAATGCGATTGAGTAAAGTTATGTAAGTGGTGTTTCCCTTCTCTTCCTTCTCCTCCCAAGTCCCAAGTGGCTTATGTTTTTGCCTCCTGAAGAAACAGGTCTTATGTTTCCATTTTCTATGTAAGAACCCACATTCTGGTTTTCTCTCTAGACCTGCTAAGGAAATTTAAATCACTAGGTGTAACTTTGACCTTTACGATGAGCAATTTGATTTTGAAATGTGAGATGAGATTTTGGAGTTTTTTTGGTGACTGTTGATCTGAGTTACATTCATAGCAAGGGGATTATGCATGAAGGCTCTTACCAAAAATGCAACCATTAGGAATTTTTAAGATGACAGACATGAAAAGGTATCATTTTAAAACGCGATATTTTCATGTAGGGTTGGTGGTTGAAAAACTTTCTCCAGATTGCTGATTTCAAATATCTCTTTCTTATTTTACCGAAATGGGACTTTATTTAGAGGGTTTTTGACAAGTCGTAGTTGGTAACATAAAAAAAAAGTATGAAATGTACTTGGGATTCTTTTAGCTTCGCCTAGCCTTCATCTTCTAGCAAAGCTTATTGTCTAAACTATTCTTACATTTACACATCCTTGATTGCAAATTCTAAGCAATTCTCATATTCATTCTTTCAATTATCTCAACATGCCTTAGATCTTAATGTTTCAGCTTTCTTGACATCATCTTCTCTTGGAACTCCATACTGTCCATTTATTGTCATTCATCTCCAATAAATTCAGCATAGGAAGCAAGATATTCATTGGTTTTTGCTATTATTACAATGAGTTGTCCTGCCTGGGAGTTATATCTGTGAAATCCCACTACCCTGTTTGTTATGTGGGTATTAGATTAGGTAATAGATTGGGGATTGTAAAGTTAGTTTACCAAAATGCCCTTAAATAAAAGAGGAGACAAAATCTGCAGTCATTTTTAATGGACATGATAGTAATTTGACTGTTAAAATCCTTATCCCACCTCCAATTACCAGCCCATCCTATGGGATTAAAAACGTGGGATAAGAGGCCTTTTTATCCCCATCCCTATTTCTTCTCTATTCCGCATCCCTCACCAAACATGGGATTTTACAATCCTAATTTTCTAATCCCTATCCCCACCTCCTTATCCCACTAAACAAACGCCCCGATAGGAGAAGTTTTAGCACTTTGAATATGATCGAAGTCTCTTTCTATCCTGTTTGGTGGTTGATAGTGTATAAGCACCTCCAATAAGCTTTTTAAATGATATGGCTCAAAATAATTAAACTAAAAACAGAGTAAAGTTATCTTGCTGATTGATTTAGTTATGAATCAGCTTTCTAAAATATCACAAAAGCTCCCACCTCTTAAAACAAAACAGGAAGGTGAAGGAAAATCCCTAAGATAGTCATCACTTCGTTTTTGTAGTGGGACCCGGTGAACTTTTCCCAGTGAAATACAGAGACACATGATATCTTTATAGTTTCATTAAAACGCCATATCGTTATATGCAGTTTTTTTAATCTTAAAAGATATATGCATTGTTTTCTTCCATGTAATGTTGATAAGAAAAGGTAAGGATTTGAGCATGGGTGTGGTGCTTGGTAACTGTTTGATTAAAGTGAAGAACTTAAAATAAATTTTTGCATCTGCAGGCTGAAGAAAGGCATGTGGAGAAAGACAATGCCAAAGGGACTCAAAATTAAGAAATTGGTTGAGGGACCCAGTGGAACTTTGATCCATGATAGTTCTTATATTGGAGAAGATGCATGGGATGATGATATAGAACGCCCTCTGGATAGTGTAAAAGGAATTATTGACAGTGATGGAAGACTAAATGCAGAAGAGAAGAAGGCAGTTAGAAGAGAGTTTGATCTTTCAGGTTAGCAAATAATTAAGTATATTGACATAAACATTTCAAAGCTGGGGATGGAAACTTTGACTTGCCTCCTCTTTTAAAGATTTGGCGGCAAGAAGGGTATTTGGTAATATTAGTAGCCTAGTTGGTATTGTGCATGAGATAATCTTATCTTATCTTATCTCCCCTAAATGCCTTCTAAACTAAGTATTACAATCAACAGAACTCATGGTTAATTTAGGTACTCAAGTTTCAATGGATGCCTTTATCAGTTGCGAATGCTTGTGCTCTATCAAATTGCAATATATGTTGCATGAGATAATACGTTGGTGAACCCGAGTCCTACATTAACTCACTTGCATTCCTATAGCAAAATAGTTTTTAGTTTAACTAAGGTTATTTTTCATCTCATGGAATTAGATATTTAGTAGGAAGAATCGAACTTTTGAGGATTCACTTTTTGTTGAAACTTAAAAAGTTCTCAATCTCACGACTCTACCTGAAAAGGATCTGTACTAAAGGCTTACCTCTGTATCCTTGAGTTCTAACTTCTAGGAGACAGGAAAAAGGTTCATCAACATTCATCAACATTACCCCAGTGCCTCCAAAGAGGCTCTCGCCTAGGCAGGGTAAGGGGGGTCGGTTGTACGCAGCCTTACCTTACCCCTGTGAGAGTCTCACAGAGAGGCTGTTTCCGTTTGACCCGAGATCCGAAGTGCGACGACTATTGGCAAACTTCACAATAAATAAGAAGTGCCAACAGTTTTATAAGCCATTTTGCTTTAGTCCATTACCTTCCGAAGCCAAAACGTAGAGAAGCTTTTAGCTCAACTGGAAATTGTGGACATGAAAAAGGTTCTTGAGCTTAAATAAGATATCATTCAACTTGGAGCAAAGGTGGGAGCTCAGTTGGTTACTTGGTAGAGCTCCCACGCCTCCAACCGCAAGGTGGGTTCAAGGCTCAAAACCCTCACCTTCGTAGTTGAGGGTGTATTGCTATTACGGGCCTTTGGGCCACCCCCTCTCCATCTGATGGACCTAAAACCCCAGCTTCCTTGCCTATTCAAAAAAAAGAAAAAAGAACAAAAAAATAGAAATCATACTCTTTTTAAAAAAAAGAATGCTTGGTTGGTCTCTTTCTTATTGGAAGTGTTAAGTGACTTCAACATCTAATCTTTCAATTTCCATTTCTAAATTGCATGGCAGGTCATGATCAAGAGGTCAAAGGGCCATGGCGTGAAAGGCTTCAAGCATGGAATGAAATTCTGGAGAAAGAGAAGCTAGCGGAGCAGTTAAGCTCTGTCAATGCTAAATATGCAGTTGAATTTGACATGAAAGAAGTTGAGGAGAGCCTTCGCAAAGATGTGGTAGAAAAGGCATCAGCTGCACATGGAGGCAGGGCTTTATGGATATCGAAGCGCTGGTGGCGGTACCGACCTAAACTTCCTTACACTTACTTTCTCGAAAAGCTTGATAGCTCAGAGGTAAAAACACCATGTCTGCTTTTCTTTTACGTTTATGTTGCTAGTTTTTGGTGAATATCCAATTTTTATGCTTTACAACTGGTTTATGCTCGATACAGCTCAGAGTTTCTGATGAAAAATATCTATTTTTAATCTCTGAAACAAATCCAAAGTTTGACCAGGTATCTGTTGCCTCCAGTAATAGCCAACCATCGGAATAGAATACTAGTTGGATTTCAATCATGCTTATTCGTCGTGAGTCAGTGGTAGAGTTATTGGGGCAACCCAGTTGGATGCTTCCTCCTGTGCTGAGTTGTGGTCTCTCAGTTTTTCCTCCCTGCTCATGTAGTTTGTGAAAATATTGTTTTTTTTTAGATAATAATTTTTTTTATTAATCAAGAATTCAAGACTTGAAAGAATACAAAAAAGAGGATAAGGAATCCTCATATAAAAAAAAACTATAAATCTCAGTGGCGCTGTACCGCCTTAGCCCAAAGGGAGCCCAAATAGATCAAATGGTCCCAGACATAATCTACGGTCTTCCCCCCATCGGAAAACACCCTCGAATTTCTCTCCAACCAAATACACCACAGGAGAGCCAAACACGCACATCTCCATAACAACCTGCCCTCTCTACCTCTCCTCATTGCTGCAAAACGTATCTGTAAGAAGTCCCTCACCGTGGCAGGACACACAAAGCTCTCACCTTCCAGCAATCTATTCCATAAGGACCGGGCAAACTCACAGAGCACAAACAAATGCAGAGAATCCTCCCCATCACGACGGCACATCACACAAGGACAAGTTTGTGAAAGATAAATTAAGATAAAAATGAAATCCTTGCAGCCAAGGACAAGTTCGAATTTTTAGGGGCAAGTGAACTTTGAAGGTCTCTTTGGTTACCATGAGACTCAAGATTAGTCCAATGCTTCCCATTAATTAGTAAAATTACTGCTAGTTGTCAATCGGATGGCTAGATTCCTCTCTTATGCAGAAGGGCTAGAGTTAATTATGTCTGTTTTCAGTTCTCTGCAAGACTTGTTTCAGCTTTTTATGTTACAAAACTCTATTACTCAATACATTCCAGAAAGTTAGGAGAGAGGTTGCCCTGGAATGATGATTGCTTTCCAGCCCAAGAATAGAGGTGGTTTCTGATTATATAATGTTAAATTATACTATTATAGAATGTTGCTGTTATTTAGATATGCCATCAGTAGTCTTGTATAGGTAAATTATAATCTCAGGTTCATAGCCTAATGTAATCCCACACTCTCTCTTTCCTCCCCTACCCATTCTCTCCTCCCTTACAATCACTCTCTCTCCTCCCCTCCCCCGATCGCTGGCGCCGCCTCACCGCCACCACCACCGCCGTGGTCGGCGCTGGCCGGAGACCACGACGGTGGCCCCCACCAGCCCACCCCACCCTCCCCCCCTCTCTCTCTCCTCCCCTCACCCCCAAACCCTTATTTTCTCTCTCACCGCTCCAGCAGCCCACCGCCCCTCCACCCCCACCCTGGCCATGGCGGAGGTTGACTCCGGCCGTCGACCTCAGCCGTGGCCACCCCCCAACCACCACCTCCCCCCGGAAAATTATTCGAAAACTCAGAAAAATTTCGAAAACCCTCCAAAAAGTCGAAAACTCAAGAAACGTAAATCCTAGATCCAAATTGGGGCAGGGTGATCCCTAGAAGGGCATTATTTGACATGAATTCGAGAGAAAAATTGAAAAAAAAAAGAAAAGGGTTGGGGACGCGTGGGATTCACGCCCCGACAACTCGCAGCGTAAATGACACGGGCCTGCTCAGGATTAGGCTCCCACCTAATCCTGAGATTTGGTAAGAATTTGCAGTCTTAGAGAGAAGCAATAGATGAAGAAAACATAGCCACACAATGCTCACCTGTAAAAGCATCAGCGAGGATACCCACATCCTTGGAAGGTTTGAACCCTCCCTTCACATCCTATGCTAGGTGGGTCCTCACGTATTATCTGGAAAGGCAAAAGTTCTGAGCTGCTACAAGACATATGTATAGTGTATACAGCTCTAAGGATTCAGCTAGATATTAGAATGGGATTGGTGGGTCTTAGTGAGCTACTCTCTAACAATGTTCTGTGTTAGGCCAATAATTTCATTTAGAAGTCATAGGCTCCCCTTAAAGTGTGCATCTTTGTATGGACTATGGCATTGGGTAAGGTGAACACTCATGATATGGTTCAGCAGAAGAGGCCTGGCTGGTCGTTGTCCCTGGATGTATGTGTGCTTTGTAAAGAGGTTTGTGAGACTTTCTTGCACCTTTTCTTGCATTGTCACTTCACTCAGTGTTCAGTGTATGTGTATAGCTCATTCTATTCTTGTCTTTCTTGTTGCAGCTTTTTAGTTGATTTAGGAGGAGAAACTACATAATGTTTACTATAATTGAGGTCTGCACCTATAGGCTTGACATTATTTTCCCTAAATTTCTGTTGATGTTGGATGGTGTGATCTCGGAATGATTTCATGCTTGGATTGTGATCCTGGAATGCCCTGCATTCATTTTGTAGTTCATTTTCATTTAGTGAAAGCAAATGTTTTTTCAATTGTACATTCCGGCTAATGCTGGTTTTTCTGTGTTGGTTAATGATGCCTCTAGGGGTCGGTTTTCCTCTTCCTTGGTCTTAGGCAAGGAGATCCTCACTCTCCTTTTCTGTTTACTTCAGTGGTTGATGTTGGATAGGGGTGTGGAGAAGGGGCTTGTGAAGGGTTTTAGTGAGGGTAGGAAGAGTGGATGTTTCCGTGATACTATTCTTTTCATCTTGGCTGAGGTGGAGGGTTTTAAGGGGGGGTGCTTACTATTCTTCATGGATGTGGGTGAACTTGTCCAAGTGTAGTTTGGCGGGAGTTGATGTATATGATAATGTCTTGCACTCTTTTACTATTCTAGTGGGGTGTCAAGTTTAGCAATGGCCTGTACTTACCTTCGAGTTTCCCCTGGAGGGAATCCCTGTTCTGTGTTCTCTTGGGAGCCGGTTGTGTCTAGGGTCACTAAGCATCTTAATGGGTGGAAAGGTGTCCATTTTTTGTTGGGAAGGAGGATACGGTTTTTGCGTGTTTGGCTAGTACCCCTCTTTATTACCCTTCTCCTGTTAAGATTCTTGTTAGTGTGGCTAAAAGTTTATTGAGAATGATGAGGAATTTCTTGTGGTGTTGGGATTCAGTGTGTCGACCCAAAAGAGAAGGGGGCTGGGGTTTGGTCGATTGGTGTCTAAGAAGTAAGAACATCCCGTTGGTGGGTAAGTGGTTGTGCCGTTCCCCTTTGGAGTCCCACTTGCTATGGAACTGAGTTATTAGGAGCAAGTACGGTCGGGATGCTCCTTGCCGGCTGTACTATTTCTCATGCTTGTCTATGGTAATTCATGTCAGGTATCAGTTGTCTTCTTTCCACTAGTCATGCATAAAGTGGGTAATGTTAATCGTGTTCGGTTCCATGTATCCTCTGGTTTATGGACCGGTAGCTACCTTCTATTCTAGGAACGATGGTTCTTGAGGCCTTACAGAGACGGGTAGCGACATTGAAGAACTTACCTTTCTTTTTAGTATTCTAGACACCATTCATCTTGTCCATGATGTTGATTCTCGGAATCTCGGGTTTGAGATTCCTCTAGGGTCCTCTCCAGCAAATCCTTGTTCATTGCCTTGGCTTTCCTTCCCAAATTCTCATTTCCCTCTTGCTAATTTCATTTTAAAGTCTAAGGTTCCTTGGAAGGTGCGTGCTTTCACTTGGACTTTGGCACTAGGCAGACAATGGGCTTTGTTACTGGATGTGTTGTGTCGTGTCACCTTGCTAGTGAGACGGGTGTGCACTTGGTCTTGCATTATCGTTTTGCTTGTAGTCTGTGGGGTTAGGGATTGGATGAGTGTCCTGTTGCTTCTGTTATGATCGGTCAACACGTGTAGCTTTGCTTCGGCTGGTTGGGGAGGAGACGGGAGCAAAAGTTATTGTGGCACTGTGCATCTGTTGCGAAATTTTGGCTCCTTTGGTTGGAGCATAACTCCAGGATTTTGATGGGATGGTAGGACACTTGTGTGTGTTTGCAATCGCCTTGTATTGACATTTAACATCAGTTTTTTTTTTTTTTTTTTTTTTTTTTTTTTTTTTTTTTGGGTGAGGATTATTTGTGCCCTTTGATTGTAGTTACACCATGATATGAATATAGTTTTTCTTATCTGAAAAAAGAATCAGTTTCCTTGCTTGGCACATATTTATTTTGTGAAGTATGGGCTTGGGGAATTAGTTCTGAAGACAAGTTGCTATGGTGAAAGATGCTCATCAACGTGTGGGTTTTGTCCAAGTATGTATGTTGTCCAATCAAAAGGGTCACAGTACAGCTTCGTTTGTATATCATGGACAGGTGGATGCTGTTGTCTTCACTGAGGATCTGAAGAGGTTGTATGTGACAATGAAAGAAGGTTTCCCTTTGGAGTACATCGTAAGTTCCATATTACATAACGCGTTTCTGAGTTGTATATCTTCCTGTCACTTGAAATTCCCATATCATTGTTTCTTTTGTAGGTTGATATTCCCCTTGATCCTTACTTGTTTGAGACCATCTCAAATTCTGGAGTTGAGGTGGATCTTCTTCAGAAGCGGCAAATCCATTACTTCCTCAAAGTTCTGATTGCGTTACTACCTGGTATTTTGATTTTGTGGCTTATGAGAGAATCTGTGATGCTTCTGCACATTACTTCAAGCCGTTTTCTTTATAAGAAGTATAATCAACTCTTTGACATGGCATACGCGGAGAACTTTATTTTGGTAATATTTTAGATCCTGGTAATGAAGTTTTAACTTCTATTAGCTTCACTACTGTTTATTGCCTGATTACATCTGCTGCTATGTATAGCCCGTTGGTGAAGATGTCGAAACCAAGTCAATGTACAAAGAAGTTATATTAGGAGGCGATGTTTGGGATCTTTTGGATGAAATAATGATTTACATGAGAAACCCTATGCAGTACTATGAAAAAGGAGTGCCGTTTGTCAGGGTAAAATGCTGTACTCATCCTGCGAACATCATTGACCAAAATTGTTGTTACCATTAATATTGGCCCTTTCTCCAGTTTCTTTGGATGAGTTACGTTATAGTTGTATGATTGCTCTAGTGGTTTTTACTTGTGTCTGCGGCAGGGTATTCTTCTCTCAGGACCTCCAGGTACTGGAAAAACACTGTTTGCGAGAACACTCTCCAAGGAAAGTGGTTTGCCTTTCGTCTTTGCTTCTGGTGCAGAGTTTACTGATAGCGAGAAAAGTGGCGCTGCAAGAATCAACGAAATGTTTTCAATTGCACGGAGAAATGTAAGAACCATTCTGCTCTGTTTTGTTGCATGCAGTTCTAATTTGGCTGAACTTGGAACATTTTCCACTATTTTGCCTTGATATTTTGTGTTGCTCTTATGAATTAAAGGCTGAAATTTCTGCGGTTTTTGTTGGTAGTTCATCTAATTTACTGGGATGGTCGCATGGTTCTATGAAGACACAAATTAATGCCTATATTTATGCTGGTATCTAAAGTGGCATTAATCACTCTTTTAATATTCTCTAAAATATTGTATTCAGGCAACTCAATATTTTTGTTAACAAAATCGTACCCCCTCTGTTCCTTAAGTCGCTTAAGATTGGTTTTGTTTCATATTGTTAGTCATTTTAGAATTTCAATGCATTTATTATTCCTTACCAATTCTACCCTTGTTAATTGCTCACCTTCTTTGCTAAATCTAAAGTCAAAAGGTAAATGATGACTTATTTTTGCTAGAATTGAGACTATTTAAAAGCTTTCTTAATTCGTGTGTAACAACCTTAAACGACCTATACTAAGGAACATAGGGAGTACAACACAAGCTTGGGAAACAAGGAAATTACGTTGAACTGGACTTACAATGGAACAATGTCCTTTTAGAACTAGAAAAAGTATTGCCCATATGTTGGCTTAGCGAAAACCTGTGGTTATATCCTAGTCTTAAGCAACTTGGTCTTGCCTTCGATGTAAAGGCCCCATCTTGCTATCCGCTAGTGTGTGAAGTTTGACTACATTTGCAAGTTTGATGGAATTTTCTCCAAAGACATTGTTTTGCTTTGGTCTACAGCACTTGTAAGAATTTGATTAAGGTGGTACTTTGGTCTCTGAATCTCCCAGGGTGCACGTGGACGGTTTGGTCTTAAGAGTCCTTTGCTAGGCTGGTTGGGTGTCAGGTCTACCAGTGGCCCCTTACCTATCTTGGGGTCCCCCTTGGGGAAAATCCTCGCTCTACTTCCTTCTAGGAACCTGTTGTGACTAGGGTTACTGAATGCTTAGATGGGTGGAAAGGGGTGTACTTTTCTTTGGGAGGGAGGATTACAATGCTTCAGTCTTGTCTGTCTAGCATCCCCTTTTACTATCTTTCACTGTTTATGATCCCGGTTAGTGTGGCTGGTAGACTTGAGAGGTTCATGCGTGAACTTTTGTGGTCTGGAGCCACTGGGGTTAAGAGAGATTACCTTTTTAGCTAGGACTTAGTGTGTAGGCCTAAGGCAGAAGGAGGACTAGGTTTTGGGCTGTTGGTGTCTAAAAACATTTCGCGTGGGGCCTATGTTGGGTACGAAGGGTATGTAAATGAGGACTAGGAAGTGTCGCTCCTGTAGGGCCTATGTCGGGTACGAAGGGTGGTTTGCTGAACGAGATAGGCCCTACAACTTGTTTGCTGAATGAGGACTAGGAAGTGTCGCTCCTGTAGGGTATGTCGGGTACGAAGGGTATGTAAATTCTAATCTATTTTAAACAAATTCTAATTTTAAAACAAGTTCATAACATTTCCTAGTCCTCATTTACATACCCTTCGTACCCGACATAGGCCCTACAGGAGCGACACTTCCTAGGCTCTATTTTTAAGATTAGAATTTGTCTTAAAATTTTTGTATGCAAATGTTATGAACTTAAAGTTCTAGGAACTTAGAATATCAAAAGATTTTGGTTTATACTTCAATTGTTATATATTTACAATTGCAAAAATGAAAAACTTTAAAGTCATAATAGGGTCAAATTGGTAAAATTATAAACCAAGGGGGAATTAATGAGAAAGTGATTGTAGGTGGCTTCGTCAAATAACAGCACTGTTAGGGGTGGTTTGGCGAAATAGTTCCCCTTGGGGGTGGTTTATTAGATCAGACCTCTATTTATGGATGATTTTTATATAAGATTTCTTTCATAGTAAACTTTTGGGGACTGTGCATAGAGTTTATAAGTAGTCTAGTCCATGTTTCTGTCAGTTCTTGAACCTGAGGCGCGAGTCATTTTGGGTTGGGTGCTTTTCTGCCTCGAGGCAAGGCTATCTCGATGAGGCGCACTGAGGTGTACTTAACGCGCAAAATAGCTGTGTTGTTACTTAAAGCTGATGGTTTTTATTTATTTTATATTTTTAATTTTATGCATTACAACAACTACAACCCAGGATATTCCTGCCTGGAGCTGGGTTTGGGGAGGTCCACATGTATGTAGCCTTACCCCTTGGCTTGTTGCAAAGCTATTTGGTAGTAAATTGGTGGCATAGAATATGTCATAGCGTATTATGGTGCATTTTAGTGAAAACAATCACTGATTTTAAAGAAAATTTCAATTTTGAAGCAGTGCGCCTCATTTACTGAGGCGCGGGCCTCCGCATCGCAGTTCAGCTGCATAGAAATTTGACCCCCGTGCCTATGTGGCAGCTGATATAAGCGTGGAAATATTTTCAAAAAAAGCTGCTCTCCCTGCCAAATGGCCTCCCAAAGTCTGATCCGAGATCCATTCCCTAGTTTGAGAGTGATATGGGCAACACCCTAAATAGGGTGAAGCATTTGTCTAATTAGGGTTGTCAAATTGAAGATGTACCCTCCAGAACTGTTAGTGCAGTCGATGCTATCTTACAGTGGAGAGTTGTTACAATATCTGAATTCCCTCACTGGATGATTCGACATGTGTCCTCTCCCTCTCCTATCCTTCTCTCTTTCTTTTTAATTAATTAAATTATTTATTTTTGGCCGAGGGGGTGGGGTGCTGTCATTTGGAGTCTATGTTAAGCATTTATGTCTGGCGTGATTTACAAAAATTTGCTGCTTACTCTTGCCACTACTGTGATATCTCTGTGCTAGAAACTCATTGGCCTTAATTTTATTTCTTCGTGACGTGGAATGAAAGAAGTTATCTGAGAACATTTATTCTTTGTATCTATGCAGGCTCCGTCATTTGTTTTTGTTGATGAAATTGATGCCATTGCTGGAAGGCATGCTAGAAATGATCCACGAAGAAGAGCAACATTTGAGGCCTTAATTTCGCAGCTGGATGGAGAGTAAGTCTTTGACTCTGCTTATTCCTGCAGTATTCTTGAAGAATTGTGGGTTGGGTTAAGAAAGATGAAGCATTCCACTTACGTGATGACTATGACCAGTTGGTAATTGATATAGAGCTGAAAAAGTCATGATTAGCAATTTTTTAGCTTTCTATTGTAATGGTCTAGATCAGAACGGGGTGATCTATAGCTGAAAGGGTGCCAAGACGTTCTGGACAAAGACCTCGCCTTGCTACCAGGCAGCATGGCTGGAGGGCCTTTTTGGTCTCTTGCTGTGGGTGTCTGGCTTGCTGAGTCGAATCACAAAACCTGTTCTCTCCAGTTGCTGTTGCTTGCTGATCACGTTTGTCGTTCCCAGAAATCCTTTGTGTCAAGTCATTGAAACCAGCCTCAAGGCCCCAGACCCCAGGCCCCAAAACATGTGCCTACTATTTTATCTGCACCCTCTTTCCCCTTTAGTACTATTGCCACAGTTAGTCTTTAAATATCCTGCAGTGGTTGAGGCATCCATCTGGTCCCACATTTATAAGCAATTAATGACGGCAATGTCTTGTGTAGATTTCTGTTATTTTCTCCATTGACCATTGTGTTCTTAATTTTCGCTCTCCATGTTCTAGATCTACCTTCCAATATTTGGCTGACAATTCATCAACGATGTTCAAGTTTACAAAAGTAACTTAAAGATATGCATAGACATTGATGTAGGATGAATAGGCAGATTAGTTGGACAATTGGCAAGGGGAGAGAATTAGAGGAAATACATGGGAGATGAAAACAGAAGGGTAGGGGGGATGAAAGTCTGAGACAATTGAGCCGATTTCCTTAGAATAGTCTTAGGATCCTTTTCACCTTTTTGGAAGGGTCATAGAATCCTTTTTCGCTGTGGAAAAAGAGGGAATCCTATGGTTTGGTTTAGCACCATTGAGAAAACTTGAATTTTTATGTGGTACATTATCTCTTAGTTAACTCCATTGATCTTGGAAAATTTAAGTAATAGTCTTGGATGGGCTATATGATGAAGAGTTCATGCGGAAAACATTTTCCCTCTGTCTCCTTCCCTCAAGGAATTTTTTTGAAACATGATCCCACTGTGAGGTGAGACAAGGTCTCTTTATTATGGAAAACGCAAACATCTTTCTATGTCAAAATTTTATAGAGATAGAAACATGTGAGAATGTGTTCAAAATAGCAAGGTCCTCTGTCCCTTGGCTATCTCCACTGTTACCCCAGCACAACTCCTGCTATGGGCAACCTATCCTTGCTGCCTTGTTGACAAACGCAAGAAGGCGTGAGGCACAACGAGGGGACGGAGTTCCATGGAGCCCAAGGCGTGGACTGAAGGTGCATTGAAACACACTATAGAATCGGTAATGTTTGGCCATTAAAATGTACCATAATACCCTAAGACATAATAAAGTGTATATGTAGATACCACTAACAGCATTCATCTATGGGTTCTAAGAGGATCCTGAAAGAATAGGGTTTCCTTTGTCAAATTTAAGTGCCACTGACACAAGTTGCATTATTATGTTGGACAGAAGACTCTTGGTCTGGTTAAGTTGTCTTTTATGTTTTCTTATCTGTTGCTAAGCGTACGTTCAATCTCCTCCATTAATATACAGTTTCTCGATGTTGTCCTTCCCATTTAAACATTGCTTCTCGCACTTCCATTAACCTTTTTTTCTCCATAATATTGATTGTGTATTGGTGTTGCCGTGTATAGCAAAGTGAAGACTGGGGTTGATCGCTTCTCGCTTAGACAAGCAGTGATTTTCATTTGTGCAACTAATAGGCCAGATGAATTAGATCCGGAATTCGTTCGCGCTGGTCGTATAGACCGTCGGTTGTACATCGGATTGCCTGATGCGAAACAGCGGGTGCAGATCTTTGGGGTGCACAGTTCTGGGAAGCAGCTGGCTGAAGATGTTGATTTCGGAAAGGTGAGTGAACTTTTTGTATTCCCATATTAGGGCACGTTCTTTTCAACTGGAAACTGGAACTGGTAACTGGGAGAAACTGGACAAAACTGAGAGAAACTGGACAAAACTGGAAAGTCTAACTGGTAACTGGAGAAAACTGGGTCAAACTGGGAGAAACTGGGAGAAACTGGAAAATGGAAATTGTTTAATTTTCACTGTTTAATAATAATAATAATAATAATAATAATAATAATAATAATAATAATAATAATAATAATAATAATAATAATAATAATAATAATAATAATAATAATAATTATTATTATTATTATTATTATTATTATTATTCAAATAGTAATAATAACAATAATAATAATATTTATTAATAATACTTACAATAATAATAATAATAATAGTAATAATAATACTATAATTATTTTTATTTTAAAAATTAATTTATAAATAATAATAATAATAATAATATATAAATAATAATAATAATAATTATTATTATTATAATAATAATAATAGTAATAATAATAGTAATAATAATAATAATATTATTATTATTCAAATAGTAATAATAACAATAATAATAATAATATTTATTAATAATACTTACAATAATAATAATAATAGTAATAATAATACTATAATTATTATTATTTTAAAAATTAATATATACTATTAGTCTTATTACTATTATTATTATTAATATATTATGATTATTATTATTATGATTATTCATATATTATTATTATTATTATTACTTTTTTACATTTTTTTGAGTAGATTATTATTATTATCATCATTACTATGAAAACTGGACAAAATTGGACAAAACTGGGTCAAACTGGACAAAACTGGGCAAAACTGGATATTATAACTGGTAACTGGACAAAACTGGGCAAAACTGGACAAAACTGGAGAAAACTGGAAACCAGTTGAAAAGAACATGCCCTTAGTCGCTTGATCAGCATGAATAAAAATGTATTGTATCAAGGTTGGAATTGAATTGGACCCCCTTGTAGTAATATGCATGCTAAAATTTCAACCAAGATATTACTCAGCTGAAGAAATAGAAGTGGTTTATTCCTTTACTTTTCCCTAAGAATTAACTTCAGCTCACTCCTCACCAGATGTGCGGACAGGAACTTATCTAGAATAAGTTTTTTTGTCATTGACCATTAAAACATCCAGTAGGCGTTATTACCAAATATTTGTGTGTTGTGTCACCAGGCGTGTAAAAGTTGTTTGCATTTGTTCATGTTTTTGTTTTTCCAGATCATTGTAGGCTGGGTTGCTTCATGGTAAATTATTTGCTTGCCCTGCTATTGTTGGAAAGTTTCTGCAGATGCGTTTTGTACGTATGGGGTGGAGGAAGGAGGGCAAGCTGTTTTGGGGCTACACTTGGATGGCTAGTTTTTGGTGCCCTTTGGTTGGAGAGGAACTCTAGGGTCTTCACCATTCCTGGAAAGCCTGCCCACTTTGTTAGGGATCGTGTGGTGTACTTGGCTTGTCTTTTGGCCAAAGCAGCTGGGGCTTTTTGGGGGGGGGGGGGGGGCGCCCTCAAAAATGCTCAATGTCTATGGGGTGATTTGTAGATAGTTGCGTTTCATATTGAAGACTTCTTGTGCTCAAAGTTTACTTATTACATCTTTCATTAATTAGAAAACATTCTCATCTAAAAATAAAAGAACGTTAAAACATCCACTCCTAGGTATTAGGGCTTGCGGGTGGTTTTTTTTTCTTCTTCTTAGATAACATGGGTGTCCTAGCTTTGCTTGACTAATCCCATTGGCCCTGAAGTTAACGACTAGGAAAACCTCCAGTGGCCCTGAGGGGACTCATAGGCTTGCAGGTGTTTAAAAAAAAGGTATTAGGGCTTGATAGAAGGAGGGTGTTTCATTGACATGTACTGGAAATGTACGTATGGCTTAACTGCATTTAGTTTATAGTTTCAAAAGAAATCAAGGCAGCCTGTGATTGCGCTTAGTACAATAAATTTAAAGGCTAGAACTTCTGGATACGGCTTTTAAGCAAATCGAACTTCAATTTATGGAAGGTTTATTTTGAATCTGGAATCTGGATTGTTCAGCAGTATAGGATGAAAGCCAATGATATGACATGCTTAGGCAGCATTAGAACGGCTGGGCTCCCTTTAGAAGTTTCCAAAAGAACTTTGTTTGACTGCTGGTTACATACATAGACAGCAAGGTCTCTTATATTTACTCCCTCCGTCCCAAACAAATCTTGTCATTTGCACTTTCAAGGTGAAAGTTCATAAACTTTGATTGTTATATTGTAAAAATTTATAAAGATTTATAATGTATTAATACTTTTGTTAGGTTGATTTTCAATAATACTTTCGAAAATTGATATTTTTTTTTTTTAAGATAAGAATTTTTTTTATTAATCAATCAATTGGAAGAATACAAAAAGAGGACAAGGAGTCCTCAAAAGAATACAAAAAATCTATAACTCCCCCCAATGAAGTTGAACATAGGTCAGTGGAACACCCTGGAAGGCCCCAACTGCCTTCGCCCAAAGAGAAGCCAAGTAAACAACATGATCCCAAACACAGTCAACGGTCTTTCCAGAAGCGGAAAAGACCCTCGAATTCCGCTCCACCCATATACACCACAGGATGGCCATACAAGCACACCTCCGCCATAACTTACCCTCTCTCCCCCTCCCACCAACAACAAACTGCATCTGCAGAAACTGCCCACTGTAGCCGGAGTGGCAAAAGGCTCACCCCCTGTCAACCTGCCCCACAACATCCTAGCAAACTCACACATCACAAACAGGTGCAAGCCGTTCTCACAGTCGTGACAACACATAACACACACTCGGAGACAAACACCAACCAGGCCTCCGCCGCTGTAACATGTCATGCGTATTCACCCTATCTAACACCAAAGTCCACACGAAGGCGCGCACCTTCAGAGGAACCTTCGACTTCCAGATAAAAGTAGCAAGGGGGAAATGGGGGAACTGAGAGGGCAGACTAAGCCGATGCAAGAAAGACTTGCAAGAGAAAACCCGAGAGGAGTCTCCTTCCCAAGTCCGAGAGTCACCCCTAGGGACGAGAAGAGTAGTGTTTAGCACGCTCAGGAGGAAAACAAGTTCCTCCATCTCACGATCATTGGGTGCCGTCGTAAGTGTAGGTTCCAAGAACCGCCCGTAGCAGAGTAAAATTGGAGCGTGGACAGCTGATAAACCCGAGGATATGCGGAAGAGAAAGTGGAGTCCCCCTTCCACACATCCTCCCAGAACCTTACCCGATGGCCATTACCCACATGATTTACGAAAAATTGATATTTTTATAATTTATTTGTTCATATATTTACTATCATTTACGGTTAAAGTGGTGTCTTGTAGACCGTGTAAAAGCAATGACATGATTTGATTGGGACGGAGGCAGTAGATAGTTTTTGTTGTGGAATGTTGCTCTTCATTGGGAAGCTCTCTCTGTTCATCCATACAATTTCTTTTCTTCTCCTACAAAAAGAAAGAGAAAAAAGAAACCAGAACATAGAAGAAGAAAAATGAAAGAAACCTTGCTTGTACTAAGGCTTTTCACACCTAGATAACTTACAGGTGCGTTACATTATACCAGCTTATTGGATGATACGCTAGAGCTTAAGTGTAGTGATGACAATACGAGGTTCAAGAGACCAGTATCATATTCAAGATTGAATGATTTGGGACCATTTGTAAATGATTCATGTAGAGGATACCTTATTCTCTCTTTTGCTGTACATTTGATATCTTATCAATATACTTTTTCTTTATCTCAAAAAAATACTCAAGATTCTGTGTTAAATGGGCAGGTTGAGTACATGTTCATTAGGTTTCCTTAGCTAAGTAAGAGACAACAGAACTTAGGAAAAAATAGAGAGTAAGTAAAGTGCCTAAAGATCTTCCAAGCTATAAAAATGTTCCAAATGATATGGGTCAAACCTGCAAAATTCTTCCGCACCTACGGCTAATTCACATTCCCAACCTCATCCTTCACAATAAGAAAGCATCATCAGCCTTTTTCGTTGCTGTTGGCAATAGAAATGATCATCTCATTCATGTATATATATTATGATTATCTGTCTAGGTTTTGGATCCCTCTAACAAGATTCTATTATACAGCTTGTCTTCCGCACAGTTGGTTATTCTGGGGCGGATATCCGCAATCTTGTCAATGAAGCAGGAATAATGTCTGTAAGTTAATTTTCCTTTGTCTACTTTTATTGTGCATGCATTATAGTTCATCTTGTGTCATCTGCATGTTACATTTGAATTATTTAGTTCCTTTACAAACACGTTCAAGGGTGAGAGTTAAAGAGTTCTTAGAAGACAATGGTCGGCAAATTCACTAGTACGAGCCCAGGCGTGTGGAGTTTGGTGGCAAACCCAGACACCTGCAGTATATATATTAAAAAAAAAGAGAGGAGTATGGCTGCCAAACATGGGAGATGCAGAACAACAATGCGATAAAAGGAAAAAGGGAAAAGGCAACAAATGACATCTCCCTTAAGTCAACCTCAAAAAAGAAAAAAAAAAGGAAAATACTCCCTTTCTCTTAATAATTTTCCTCTTATGCATTTTAACCAACTTGCCTGCAACAACACATACTGTGGTAACCCACTATGGATAATAATTGCCCTCCCTCCAAAATAAAAAAAGAAAAAAATGAAAGAGAAGAAAACTTAATGATCCGTCATTAATTGTGTGGTGTTACTTGGAGTTATGACTTGTGACCTATGACTTATTTGAACTGTTATTGCTACCTTGCTACATGTTTAAAAAACCAACCTGTTGTCTACTTTGCTGGCATCTCATTTGTGGGCAAGTATCATCCAAGTTTTTCAGCATGTCATAGTAAACCACATTTCCTTTTCTTCATATTCGTTTCCTTTTTTTTCTCCATTTTCGTTTTTTTTTAGTTTTAGGTTTTTCTTCTGTTATTTTCCTGATTTCTTACCATAAGCTCTTGGTTTCTAGATTCACACCAATTATAATCCTCATTAGTAGAACTGTTAATTGCAAATGACCCCATATATTCACTATTCTTTGGAGGAAAGCAAAGGGACAAAGAAAGCCTTGACACAAAACCAAAGAAAAGAAGAAACATAGAAAATAAAGAAATTGAGCTCCCACTTTGAAATAGATACCGGAGAGTATGTTCACTATGTTGGTCAGCTACAAATTGGAAAGTGACCAACTAAGTTGTCAAATGGTTCTTAGTTGGGAACTGCACTTGGTTATAAAAAGAAAGGTTGTATTTGTTATATTGAAAAATAAAAAAAGGTAAAGGTGGTTAATCATGACCTACCTAGAAATGTAATTTTACAAAAAGAGTAGCTTATTTTCTTCCATTGCAAATGATGTGCTTTGGGATCGAAATGCTTTTCTGACGCCCTTATGGGCTAGAGCTAGTGGGGCATTTAGGGGCTATACTATTACTACTGTTCAACATAATTGGGTTAATTTGTAGTTAGTTTTATTCTTGCAGGATATTCTGTGCTCCATGTATTTTTTGATTCTACATTAATATACTCTCTTTATCTAAAAAAAGAGAGAATAACTTATTTTCCATTTCTTCCATCACTTCTCTCTGTGGTTAAGCTAGGAATGGTGTGCAATCAAAATGTCTCTTCATCCGTCCTTTACCTAATTTGGCACAGTTGACCAAAAAATTCAAATCGTTTTTTACTTCCCCGACAACTCATTTGCTGAAATGGTCATATGTGTGGATGACCCGTTTTGAGGGCCTTTCCTGTATATTCTCTGCCTACCAGCATATCTTCTTGAAATAAAGATTCGACAACCACAAGCCACAACTCATTTTGCTAGTTTCCTTTACTCAACTTCCTTAAGTATCTTGCAAGTTTCAATTGAAACTGAAGCTGGATTGTAATATGTAATTTTTACATTCAATATCAGAGGGTCTCAAATACCCGTCACTGATTGTATAGGTCTTTATTTATGTAAGAAAAGTTATTGTATTAAAATAAGTATAAGAGAGTACAGTCAAGGAGGACGTCACCTACAAGTTAGCCCAGTTTCATCACTTGTTGCTAGTGTCAATTTAGCGCCTGAGTGGAGCTGATATGTAGAAGTGCTGCTTTCGGTTTAAACAACCTAAGAATTGAAAGAATACACAAAAGGTGGACATTTATATATATATATATAACATTATATCTGTTGGCTGTTTATTTATCCTCTTTTGAGAAACCAAGCTGTCAAAGGATGTTGAAGGAATAAAATATCTCCTGAGATTCTCGATTATGTTTCGAAGAAGTACTTGTACGTGCATAGTGTTTGTTGGACATGTTGGGTAAGCCTTTTCATGAGTTTGCAGGTAGCATCATTAGTGACATATGATTTTGGTTTTCATCTGATCTTTTCCGAAGATAGTACGTCATACTCACAATAGCGTTCCCACAGACGACTATCTTTTCCAAAGCTCTAACCCTGAGGGGGTAGCTCAGCTGGTAAAACCTCTGAGAAGTATTCCAGAGGTCCCAGTTTCGAGTCCCCTTAGGGCCGCTGGAGGTTTTCCTGGTCTTTAACCTCAGGGCCCATGGGATTAGTCAAGCAAAGCTTGGACACCCATGTTCTTAAAAAAAAAAAAAAAAACTTTTCCAAAGCTCTCACAGACTTCCATCACACATATGTCCATTGAACGGGACTGTAGACCTGGCAAAACTTGACTCAATTTTAAAACTAACCTGAAGCCGACCTTTGCCAAACTAACCCATAGGGAACCCAAATAAGCAAAGATATATTGTGACCTGAATTGAGCCAACCTAAAAAACATTCTTTAAAAATTACTATACCTGACCTAACCCAACCGACCTGCTTGCCAGGTCTTGATTCTCTGTGGGAATAAAATATAACTACACCTAATACTACATTTCAGAAGTGCCATGTGGTCCATGTGGCACAGAAGAAGAGAACTCGTACTTTAGTGTTTGCCAACTTGACACCATTTTCTGCTCCTCTGTGCTTTTATACATGTTGATAATCACCCATATTTTCTGACCACTGGATTTCTCGATGGTCAAGTACTGTTGCTTGCTGTCTTATTGCCAACTTTAGTTAGTTATTCATCTTCTGTCCTATTTCATGGAATAGAGCTGAATAGTGCATCACTTTGGACTTGTAGATTTCTTTCGGTACAAGATTTCTTATACAATTTTTTTGTCCACTTCGGGTTACTAACACAATAGCATGCAGGTGAGAAAAGGACATTCTAAGATTTGTCAGAAGGACATTGTTGATGTCTTAGACAAGCAATTGCTTGAGGGTATGGGTGTGCTGCTCACAGAGGAGGAACTACAAAAATGTGAACAAAGTGTACGTTTTAACTATGTTGGATAGCTTTTATCCGTATCTGTTGATCTTGGCTTATCATTAGGTTGATGTGTATGTACAACAGGTATCACCGGAAAAGAAGAGACTGCTAGCTGTACATGAAGCTGGCCATATAGTATTAGCTCATTTGTTCCCAAGATTCGATTGGCATGCATTTTCTCAGCTCCTGCCTGGTGGTAAGGTATGAGTCCTTCAAACATTGCTTGAATTGCAGTATTTAATTTTGTGTTGCTTGCTTTCTGATATAATATATTTGAACAAAGACAGGAAACAGCTGTATCTGTCTTTTATCCAAGGGAAGATATGGTTGACCAAGGTTATACAACATTTGGTTATATGATGATGCAAATGGTTGTAGCCCATGGGGGTCGATGTGCTGAACGTCTTGTATTTGGAGATGACGTAACTGATGGAGGAAAAGATGACCTTGAAAAGATCACAAAGGTTAGCTTTTATGGATCTTAGTTAGTCTGGTGCAATTTTTGCTTTAGCATACTCTGCGTGTGCTCATGTTTGGTTCTACGATAATTTATTTGGAAGTAGCTCATGCCTGATGCTCCCGTAGTCATTATGAGGTGCAATAGGTGTGTTTCACAAAAGAAACGGAACTAAAAATAAAGTTCCACTCAAGGCTGTCCATTCTGCTGAAGCTATCATATGCTATATGCTTCTCATATTCTCCACTTAATCTCCTCTCGTTTTTGAACATCTCGAACCCCCACCCCTTTGGTGGTACCTCCATTTCCCTTGTCTCTCTTTTCCGTTCACCAACTCTTTTAGATTTTGTTATATAGTTGACCTGGCCATTATGCAATGACAATTACAAAAGTAAGGCCTTAAAAGTTACAATCAATCTGTGAACTAAGGTCGGCACCCAAAGAAAAAATTAAACATACGTGAACTAAGGTTCTCCTTTTGATGACTTACTGAATGAATCATAGTATTAATATTGTTTCAGCTTCATTCTCTTGTCACTTTATCATAGAGATTATTGGAAAGAGAATTTCTCCTTCAGCTTTATTCTATCTACCTTTGATTGGGATGTCCATGTTTAGAATTTCTGTCTGTCACTTTCTGTCCCATTTTCCACTTATGGGTATTGATTATCAAAATGCATATGTTGAGTTCAACCTTTCTTCACTATTGTGCTTGCCAGATTGCTAGAGAAATGGTCATTAGCCCTAGAAATGCTAGATTAGGACTCACTGCATTAACAAAAAGAATTGGGATGGTGGAACGACCAGATAGTCCAGATGGAGAGCTGATAAAGTACAAGGTTCGTCTTATTCCATCATTGAGACATGCCTTTTGTTTCCACCTTTTGTTCATCTGTTGGTACATCCTTATTTACAATTTCACTGACTACGGGACTCTGTAATCCTTGATAGTGGGATGACCCAAATGTTGTTCCTACTGAGATGACGCTTGAAGTATCTGAACTCTACACTCGAGAACTGACAAGGGTAATTATCTCTTTCTCCCAATACATACTTGCAGATGGATGTTGGCCAAATCATTTTCATTCGTTTTTAACTCTTCCTGCCTAGTGGTTGATGTCCTTTGATGTTTACGGTGACTAGAACAAATTGCCTACCTGTACAGATGTTATAAAATTCATTTTGGGACATTGTACTGCTGGAATAGTGTGGAATGGGTGCCTCAAATTTGCTGCTGAAATTGTGATGTTCTGACAAATTGATACTATTCATTGTGTTTTCTTTTTCTCTATTTTTTCTTCTTTCTTTTCTTGATGGAAGATACCATGCAATGCTGGACTAGCCTATAACATCAACTTCAACATTACCCTAGTCTTTGTTGATTTTACGTGAGTTTTTCAAACTGAGTAGCAGGGGAAACAAGATAGATGTCGATCTGTTGTCTTTGTCGATTGAGTTGGATACCCATGTCATCTAAAAGAAAATGATTAGGAAAATCGTGTTTTAGGATACTTCGATACCATTCTTTTAATGCATATTCTTTATTCCCCCAAAAAAAAAACGGATGCTAGATTATTTTATTATTATGCAAGTATACCCTGCAATATTAAGACTCTCATAGGGGTAAGTCTGCGTCAACCGACCCCCCCTTACCCTGCCTAGGCGGGAGCCTCTTTGGTTTGTCCACCATTTCCATTGGAGCCAAAAGCTTCACTACTTTTTGGCTTTGGAATATAATAGACTAAAGCAAAATGGCTCATAAAACTATCAGCACTTCTTATTTATTGTGAAGTTGCCAATGGTCGTCGCACTTCGGATCTTGGGTCAAACGGAAACAGCCTCTCTGTGAGACTCTCACAGGGGTAAGGCTGCGTACAAACGACCCCCCCTTACCCTGCCTAGGCGGGAGCCTCTTTGGAGGCACTGGGGTTATGTTGTTGTATGTTGTTGTTATACCCTGCAATATTATTTGCAGGAGCTTTAGATGCAATAAAATTATATCTTCAAAGCTCCTGTTTCTCTATTGTTTTGTACAAGAGAAAGGTCAAAGTTGGACCTTCAATTTGGGGAGGGAATACTATCTGATGTCTATTTATTTGCTGTTATGTATATGTATCCAAATATATGTTTACGTGCATGTGCATTCAACACATTTATAGCGGATGATTTGTTCTCTTCATTCTTGTAATTGCCTCTGCTAACTTGGGGGAATCCAAGCTTCACTCTTATGATGACATGGCATCTATGTGACAGTACATTGAAGAAACTGAAGAACTGGCAATCAAGGGTTTAGAAGAAAACAGACATATACTTGATGAAATTTCGAAGGAGCTGCTGAATAAATCTAGGATCACTGGACTGGTAATTGCGCATGTTCTTCTCTGGCGTATGTGATATGGTGTGCATCGTATGAGTCTGCTTCCTGCCCCCTCTCCCCCCACCCCTCCTCCCGTGTGACGCTTGAGGGTGAATATGAAGTAATGTGATCTTACAAGTTTGTGGTGTACGGTGTACCATTCTGTCATTTCTTTTGGCCTTATGGTTAGACCCAGTGGTATTACTATTGTACCTGTTTGTTTTCCCATGAAATTTTGGCCTCCATGTATGTGAGTCACAAATTTAAAATGAACGTCTATAATAGTACTCGACAAAATGATAACCTCTCTAAAATAAAATATATTTTCCTGGTCCCAATGTGGGACAATTTGCTAAATTTAATACTCGAAAATTAACAACTCTCTAAATTAATAAAATTCCATGGTTCTTTCATGTCAGCTGTAAATGAACGGGGAATTTTTTTTGCATAATGATGTGAGATGTTAGTTACTTTCTGTATCACTTTCAAACAGTTTAGTACCTGTGTCTTCCCCATTTACCCATACGGAGTCAGTGATTTCTCAAATACCCTACTTATGATGAAGTTGGTTGTCTTGTTATTATTTTACAGGATGTTGAAGAACGGATGAAAATACTCTCTCCTACAATGTTTGAAGATTTTGCACAACCATTCCAAATTGATTTAGATGAGGTATCACTGGCTTCATGTTTATGCTTCTTTTCATGTATGTCTTTACAATCTGAAAAGCAAAGTGGCCTGTGTTAATTTCGTAAATACTCCTTTGTGTTCATTTTTTGGAAATGGTTGCTTCAAATTTGGTGAACGTTTTAGTTTATGGAACAGATGACTTTTGAATGATGGAACCTATGATTCTTGATTCAGTATCTGGTGATAAAAAATCATACTACCCTGATTGCCTCTCAAGAAGCTCCTGCCTTTGGGGTGAAAGGGGGGGGGGGGATGTATCCAGCCTTACCAAGGGACGCCTATTAGCCTCAGTTGGTTACAGCATCGTACTGACTATCTTAGGTTCCTGACCTGCATGGCCCAATGTTTTGATAAGCGAAGAAGGAAGAAAAATAAAAGTCCAGCCCACCTGAGCTATTGTTGATTCCTATTAGAGTCCTTGACCGTAATTTGTCAAGTAAGAAGCATGGAATAATTTATGACTCATTGATTCTGTCCATACCATCTAAAAGCTAATAAATGACTCTCCAACAGCAGCTCTCTCAACACTGTTTATATGAAAATGTTTGAGGCACCATTGATCTACATGTGACCACGAATTTGCTGGAGATTGAACCATGAGCAAGCTGCCTGTTATGAGATCTATTTATGGCCGTGCTTATGTGCAACCTTTAAATAAGAAATTGTGGTGGAGGACAGATTATTCCATGAATTTGCTTTTGAGATTGAGCCATACCAAGCCAGTGGTCTGCACAGATGCGCTTGTGTGCATTTGTGTACAGGAAGAAAGCTATTATGCCCATCAAATCCTCAAAATTCAATAGATTGACTGGGACAAGACAAGCATGGCTCATACTATTGAAGGAGGTGGTTGTTCGTTGGTGAGCCATGAGAGCTTATATATGTTTGGACAAGTTGGGTCGAGGACTGTGAATTCCAAAGGATATTTAGTTAAAAGGTTCTTTTTTTTTTGAAAAAGGGCAACTTTTATCATTCAAGAATAAGTGACAAGTACAAAATTAGAGGACAAGGGAGTCCTTAAAAAGTTTAACTTACAACAAGTCATCCTGGTGACGTTGGACGTCAGTGAGAGGCACCTCCTTAAAAGCACCCGAAGCTTTTGCCCATACAGAAGCCAAGTACATCCCAAACAAACCCAAGCAGCTTGGAAATCCCCGAGAAGAGCCGACCATTCTGTTCCAACCAAGTACACTAAAAGATAGCCTAGAAAGCACACCGACAACAACCTATTCTCCGTACCACCTCCAAATTCAGGATAACGAGTCTGTAATGCTGAACAAAAGTAGGAGGGCAAACAACGCATCCGAAAAGCCTCCCCTATAAAGTATGTATAAGTCACAATGCCAGAACAAATGCACGAATGTCTTATTAGCATGATCACAAAGCACACAAATATCCAGGGGTCTCCTCCGCTGGACCATATCATGAGTATTCACCTTGTCCAGTGCCATTGTCCACACAAAAGTACGCACCCTGAGGGGAGCCTTCGAGTTCCAAATGAAATTGGCTAAAGGGAAAGTGGGATATTGTGAAGGGAGGCTACGATGATATAAGAAGGATTTGCAAGAGAAGACACTTGAAGGATCTCCAATCCAAACTGGGGAGTCACCAGTGGCAACAAGCTGAATGGTATCCAAAACACTAAGCAAAAGAGTCAGTTTTTCCCATTCCAAATCATAAGGAGCTCTCCATAAAAAGTGCTAATCTGAAGCACCAGTGCTTAAAGAGAAGAAAGCAGCAACCAGTGCATCATGGAGAGTAGATAACTGAAAATTCCGAAGGTATAGCGAACAATGCGTCCCCATTCCATACATCCTCCCAGAATCGTACCCCGATGTCTGTTTCCCAATATATACATGACCAGTGGAAAGAAAAGGGCAATACCTGTGAAATGAATTTCCAAGGTCAAACATTAGAGTCGGAGCCGGCATGAGCATCGCACGCATTCTGTTGAAGACGATACCTGCTTCTGAAAACTTGGTGTCATAAGCAATCGGAGTTCGAAAGGAAAATGCCATAACGGCACAACCATTTCCCCACCAGCGAAATGTTCTTGGAAACCAGCCGCTCGAAACTCAGCCCCCCCTCCCCCCCCCCCCCCCCCCCGCCCTGGGCTTACATACTAAGTCCCAAGTCCCAACTGACAAGGGGATCTCCCCTATCCCCTCCCCGCCCAGCCCCAGGACAAAAGAAATCCCGCATCACCTTCTCTATCTTATTAGCCATACTAACCGGAATCCTAAAAAGAGAAAGGAAGTAAAGGGGAATGCTAGCCAAGTAGGACTAAGAACAGTGATCCTACCTCCCAAAGACACGTACACCCCCTTCCACTTAGTCACCCTGGTCACAACCGTCTCCTTGAAAGAAGCACCCTGAGGGTGGGATTTAATAAAAACGTTAATAGTAGTTACTTGAAATAGGATTCAAGTATTTATTTTACTATGGATTTGGGGTGAAAGCTCGGATACGAAATACAGTGGAGCATTCCAAAGAATGAATTTGGCTCATATCCTACTACTTACTATCCACCTGGTCATGACTGATTCGTCTCCGTGGTGGTGGCCACACCTGTCAATTTATCTACATTTGTTCATTTTGAAGTTACACTGTCGTGCTTATTACCTTCTTTTAGCATACATACCATGATGTCAATGCCTCTCACAACGGTCCTGCTTGGAGATGGATAAGAGAGGGTTACCCTTCAGAGGGAGAAATTAATGCATAGTCCAGGAGCATTGCTCCCATCTCTCACAAAATAAGTGGAGCCCACTCTAAATTCAAATTGATAATTTTCTATTTTGTGAGAGGAGGGAGCAGTGCTCCTGGACTACACAATAATTCCTCCTTCAGAGGGGCCGATTTTAATCTATACGAACCTTGATTGCAACTGCATAGACCACCTGCTGCCTAGCAAGTTGCAACAAACCAGTAACATATAACGGTTTAATGATCTCTATTTCTTTGATTTAGTCTATCACATCTACTTTTGCTGTCTTTTATTATTCTCCTTTGGTTGGAGGGCCAGAAGGGTGCATGCAAAGTTATTAGGTTTCTCCTGGTGCTTGAAATACACATTGTTCATACCCTTTGCATTTTCCAATATATGAACTCAAGGTATCTTTGATCCTGATGCCAATTTGATAATATTGTTCCTGCTATTTTCAGGAGGGTCCATCGCCTCACAATGAGCGGTTACGTTACCAACCATTGGATATATATCCTGCGCCACTTCACAGATGTTAAGACGTACCAACTCCACTGATATTATTGATCATTTGGCCAGCATGTTTACCACATAGTGTTGAGATGAGAAATCGGAAATGTTCCTCCAGACTTTCTAACAGAGCGGTTTGTCAAACCAGATGCTGCTTCCAGGTGCTGGGCTGTTACTACATTATGCACCATATCGGGCAACACCACAACATTGCATCTTGCATGTGGAAAGTAGAAACCAACACGAGATCATGCAGTGACTCACAAGGGTCTTCATTTTCTCCGCATCAGAGTACTTATGTGGCGAAGTACCAACCAAGTAGGCATCATGAGCCATATCAATCGGAGATTTTCGTCTTATGGTACCAGGCCCATCATGCTTCACTCTCCATCATTTTGAGATCTTTGTGTATCTCAGTGGGCATGTAAATTTTGTGCAACTATGGTCCTGATCAATTGAATGTAAATATGTAAGTGTACCAAAGTTCCCTTGTTTTCCATAAAGCGTAGCAGCAGTTGATATATTGTGGAAAACAAATGTAAGGCCATGTAGCCTCTCCACACATCCCGCGCATCTCAATTTCTGTAAATGTTCGGTAATTTACACCAGATTTCATTTGTCATTTGTTTCAAACTCCTGGTTTGCTTGGGTTATCGACTTGCTGAATTTCTGAATCCATTGTTCTAATTTGGTTCATTTATTGTTCATAAGTGACACTAGTAGGAGCCCATTCTCTCAAGGTGACTCCTAGTCCTAGCCGGTCTTGTGAGCTTTTCTTGTTCCTCCTTTCTTTTTTTGTAGTTCACAAGGATTTACTTCCTAATAACCTGAATTCGATCAATGAACTAGCTCACATATCACTGGCCCTTCCCCTGGATACAATAATATTTCATTTTAACTTCATCTTTATAAAGGTATACCCATTTAAAATACTAGAGTATCATTTTATGCACTCCCAAAAAAAAAGGGATCATCTTACAATTCCACAAACAAATAACAATGAAAAATAATGATAGAAGTGTGACCTAAAAACTAGCAAGGGTACTCTGTACCATGCTATGTGGCATTTTTTATCCCATCTCCTATTTCCCTCTCTTATACTGCCGCTATACCCCATAAACTTTTAGAATTAATATTAATGAATTGGAATGCATGACAAAATCATGAATAGTTAGGATGTGATCAGAATACAGAGTAACATATAAAATGGAACTGATGATACAGACGGCCTAAAAACCGTAAAAGTCAAAAAATATTGCAATCAAACTAGAAAGGGAGTAATTTCATTTTGACTATGTATTAAACTCTTACCCTTGCATCAAGTTGATAACTTGGAGTTCTCGGCGGCAGCTTCTGAGCTCCGACCAGGCCTATCCGACTATGTAACTATGTTTTACGTGTATCATCAGTTTTGGCGAAATTGTTCTAAACAAAGGAAAGTAAACACAATGGCAAGGAGCTGTATTTCTTGACTTCTTTCACTCAATTGCTCAAAGCAGCGCTTCTCTCGGGCATTTCAACTGAACAAACAAATTACCACAACCGAGAAAACCACTATTGACAGTAAAATTTTAGACTGGGTAACACCTTTCACTGCGTTTAGCACAAGTCAAAAGCCAATTCCATAACAGCACATTACTTAACTAACTATTCACTAAAGAAAGCTGCACACAACTGACCAAAGGTAGCAAAAAGTTCTGCCTATTTTGTTTCGCTAAGACTGCATGTTTAACTATCAGTTTTGGGCTGTTGAGCTTGTTGTTGGGGCCAAGGCATATACGCCAGAGGTTGTGGTTGCAGCTGCTGGCCACCATACATCGTTGATTGATCACCTGTGTTTCCAATTACCATTCCCGGATGCTGGGGTGGCATGTAGTAGTAAGGAATTGAGTCACCTGGAGAGCCCATGATAGGAATTGTAGCCTTAGACAGCTCAAGACCCTCCTCTTTGAGCTCATCCCGAGGAATGATATCAACTAGGAAATCGAATACATCAGTCCGGGAAATGGCAGCAGCTATATCATTCTTTTGAAGCGTCCTCCTTTTGTTTTCTTCTGTGTGAAGCCACGAACGCAATGTTAGCTCCAAAATGAACATCTCGCACGCCTTTGCAAATATGACTGGAGCCTCAGCTGATATCATCCTGACATCCTCGTCAGCTTTCATGATTTTCTTGATCCGGGCAAGGGGTAAACTGTGGTTCTTGAAATCAGTTGTCTGCTCGATTTCTCGCATTTGATTGTCCCAGAACATTTGAAGCTGCTGTTGCTGCTCCTGCATCTGATGGTGGGGGAACGGCTGGGCCACAGGAGTACCAGCAGCCATCATAGGAGCAGTTTGGTAGGGCAAGGTACCATAGGACATCTGACTTGCATTTGTGATGACTCCGGCTGCAGGAGACTGCTGTTGAGACTGCTTTGATTGATCCATGGCTAGTTCTGGATCTTTCATTGAAATTCTGTTTCCTTGAACAATGTTTGGATAAGAATTATATTAGAATTAAAATTCTGACTCACAACATATTGATCTCAATAAAATGCAAAGACTATTCAAATATCAAAGAAAAAAATGCATTGAGAACCTTTTCCTAGACCAACCCATCACATATATGATGATGCAATGCAGCTTTTGTGGTTCATTTCTGAAAGACGACAAGAGGATCTATCACCAAATAGTGTCTCATAAGTTATTCAAAAGGATTACTAAATGATCTACCAAAAACCCAAAGACAACTACAGGCAATGAAAAAGTGTGTGTGTCCATGTGTGTGTGCCCATGTGTGTGTGTACTTGAGACTGAAACAAAGATAAATGGCACAGAAACACGCTTCCCTAGACCACAAAACTGTCAAGAGTATGAAAGGGAAGAGAAAATTGTGATTGCTCCTTGACAGTAGCAGCAATATGTTGGCCACATAAAATTTGTTCCTGTTTCCAATCTTATAGCCCTATAATTGTTGACACTTGCAACTTCCAAGCTAACTACAAAAGTAACAAACTGAACCCTCAAGAACTGACCCCCGGCTATGATAAAATCTTTCGTCTTTTTAGATAAAATGCGTGTCCAAGCTTCACTTGACTAATCCCATGGGCCTTGAAGTTAACGACCAGGAAAACCTCCAGTGGCCCTGACTGGCTATGATAAAATCTAACCTGAAAGCTTCTTTAAGTTAATCCTATACAATCACCATCCAATCCTTAAACCACATCGAAACCTGCTGCAACTGTCCTAACTTATTCTAACGTATATACTCCATGATAATAACAGGGGATTACATGCAGCGCGTATTATGGCCAGATAAGTACATATAGTAAGTAGGATACATACAGGTACAACAAAGAAACCTACAAGGGATGACATGACATACTCCCTCGAATGAAGATGAAAGGGGAAAGTCATCATCTACTAGGGTTATTTAGACATTTACAGTCAGCACAGCAGACATAGCAAGTATAGAGTAGCAAAATCCTACCCTAAGAAATTACAACTTTTCCCACTTCACTAGTTTGTGGCTACATATCAACCAATCTATAACAATACTGGAGTATAACAAGAAGCATTCTCAATGAAATAACAAAAACAAATAGTGATGCTCTATATCCGGTAACAGTCACCCGAAGAAACAAGGGCCCCAAAACTTCTACTACACATTAAATGTCTTCTCCTTTTTTTGGAGGAGAGCTACGATTTTATCAACAATAAAGAATAGTACAATGTTCTTTTTTAAACTACTTTCTCTCACGGATCTTTCTCACAGATAGGAAAAAAGACTGAGAACCAGTTTACCGATGGAAGCAGATATTCTTTTACAAACTTCTTCTTTCCTGGGGTCACCCACTTTTATGTTTGACATCCTCTTTACTGTATATAATATTCATTTTTTTCACTTCAGCTTAAGAAACTATATTTAGACGTAAACTCACTGACACCACCTAAACACCACCAAAAAATACAGAAAAAATTCATACACAAACACGTACGTAAAGTTATATTCAGACTTAAATTCAAAAAGCCTATTCTTTTCAGCATCTATGAACTTAGTCTCACAAACATTTCGGAAAAAAATTAAGAATCGCTTCAACAAATTCTTTGAACTCTTCTATGTAAAGTCAGACCACTTAAAAGTTTTTGTGGTCATATCAGAACATATAAGACTTTTCCCACACAAACACAAAATTAGAAATTAAATAAATAGAAACGTGAAAAAGTCCACCAAGCCTGTTGAGCTGTCATGCATCACAAAGAATAGAGCACAATAAGAGAGGATATGCAGCACATATTCATCTCCTTTTAGCACGTAATGTTTGAGTGAACTACAGGAGAAGAGAGAAGTCCTTGTACAATCAGAAGACCTGGAAATAATGAAAGCTTATCAAATATGTACTATGCAAGTATGCAACGTAAGCAGCAGCAGGGAAATACTGCTTAAAATTGAAAAAAAAAACAATAAATAAATACAAAAACTTTAAAACTCTAAAGTGTTCCTGCTTCCTCTATCTCTACAAGCACCAAGATCAGAATGGAATGTGCTCTTGCAAGGAATCCTGTCATGGACCTTGCAAAAACTCAAGTATCTCAATCCAGCATGATCAATAAGAGAGATACCTGACTCCCTCCCCTCCCCCCCTGTTACATAATAGTTAGCTCTACAAATAACGGAAAAACAAGAAAGAAAACGATGAAGAAAATAAGCAACATCACCACTTAGCTAGACATGCTTACTAGCTTTATTACTTCCTTCACACACAGCGCAAATATCTGGCCAGAGTAGATACAGTTACTGGATTCCATATACAGATCCTTTTAAGTGAATTTTTTTTTCCAATCACCTGAAACTCAATCTTAAAATGACACTATCATCCACTATATATGCTATTTCCCCTTAAATATACATAAAATTTCACATTCACGTGGTTTTAATGACATTCTACAGTTAAAGTAAAATTCCTCGTGATATTTCATTTTGAGATCCATTTGAAAACTGATTATCTAGTCCGTACCATATCATACAAGAGTGACTGATCTCTAACATGTTAAATCTGAATACTCCTTGGGCAAGAGAATGAGCCTTACAAGTTCACAAGATTGCTTTCGCAACAAAATCCCCAAAAATATCCCAAGGAGCAGGGGAAATGAAAAGTAAATGATGTCAAGAAAATGTGTGGCCCATGGCTGTGCAAAGGAAAATGAAGGTGTCATCATAATCTTTCAAACCCATTTTTGTAAGATAAACTTGATTTACCACAGGCAAAACGAAACAAGAGAACTCCATTTGGATACTATCAATTTGAAAGGACACTGTTGCTGAGATGCCATATATGTAGTTGAAAAGGAGTGCTGTTTTCTTTAATTATACAATTTCGGTGGGGACATACTACTGGCCTATAATAGTGAATACTAAAGGAAACCCCAACTAAGCCAAGATTGAGAATACTATGATCTTATAATGATGAAACCAGGCATGTTGAGTCCATCCACGGACACATGAATCTAGAACCAAGGAGGCCAAAAAGTGGACGTTTAAATTTTTTAATGCTTAAACCAGAGAATTGTGCTAGAACTGTGGTAACTTTTGAGTTACCCTGAAAGAAAGTGGTACGAGATAGTTACCACCTAGGTGGCAAGGAAAGATTGAGGTAGAATATGCAATCAGAGAATATTAAAGTGAGAACTTTCCCAAAGGAACAAAATATTAGAGTGAGAAAGTGACAGTGATCGAGAACAGAAACCAAGTAGAGAAAGCAATGTTAGGAGTAATCCAACACCTCATAGAATTACCATCATTGAACTACCAATGATGCGTACACTTTTATCAGTAGAAAAAGGGAAATCCTGAATAAGAATTGGCAACGAAAGAGGGATGATTCTTTCACTTTTCACAGTAAAGTTTTTTTATGCTTACATCCTTGTTCCTTTATTAAGTAAAGTGCTAAAATAATTATCAAACACGTAGGCTCGTTTACTTGGTAGCAAAGGTGATTAGAATGTAATGCACCATTTTATAGAGTAAAGTGGAGTGGAAAAGGAAGGGGGGAGAGGGATGGGAAGAGTGGGATTGATTGCATCATCCAATGTAATCACAATTGCTCAATGTAAACCCATGTAAAGACGATTACATGGATTGATTTGAACTTTAGAATTTTGTTTATGTTCAAACATATTAAATGGACATTGTTCATGACTAGTCAAAAAAAAAAAATGGACATTGTTCATAAGTAGCCCAGAATACTCTATTGTTGTAATATCTCCTGAATCTAGGATACCCTTCTTATATCCTCATCCACCCTCAAATTACACTCAAACAGACTTCCATAAACAGTAGACACGCAGAAATGGAAAAAACTGTATGCCACGCTGCTACAAACATACAGAATTTTGGTTCTTCAAAAGTCAGATATTTAGCACATAAAATCGATAAATAGAACAAAATCCATGGAAAAATAACCTCAAGCAGCATTTGCATGGGTATTCAGTTCATGTTAGATGCAATACACATATACTTGGACCACTACCAACAAACAAAGCACCATATCAAAATTCCCACAAAAGATATAAACAACCGTAAACAAAAGCAGACCTATTAAACTTTAAAAAATTACAACTTTTGTCATTCCATATCAGTTGCATGATGAATTTTCTTTACCAAAACAAACTCACAACTGGGTTCCATCACAAAAATTCACAAATAAGAAACACAGAATTTAACGCAATCAATCAAAATCAGCAACCATTGTCAAGATGCAACCTGTAAACTCCTCAATTATGAGTTTAGCAGGAAAAAGAAAAAAAAAACATCTAGGTATAAATAAATAAAACATCTTCAAAAATAATCAAAGAAAACCCCCCTCCAAACAACATTTGCATGGTTATTCTGTTCAAGTTAAGATGCAATACACATAAACTTGGACCAAGACCAAGTGACCAACAAAGCACCATATAAAATTCCCACAGAAGATATAAACAACAGCAGACCTATTAAACTTTAAAAAAAAAAATTGAAACTTTTTCATTCCATATCAGTTGCATGATGATTTTCCTTTTACCAAAACAAACTCACAATTGGGTTTATGATTGCATCAAAGAATTTCACTTTCACATATAAGCAACAACAAAATGTAAAGCAGTCAATCAAAATCAGCAACAATTGTCATCCCATAAACTCCTCAATTATGGAAGAACTAAAAATAAATAAGTAAGACATCCTATCAGAATAAGTTAAGTAGAGTTAAGTATTATTGAAATGGAAGTTGAGAGAAGACAAGAGTACCTAGTTTAGAATCAATGGCGGAACTTTGATGGTGCCACAGGAGAGAGAGAGAGAGAGAGAGAGAGAGAGAGAGAGAGAGAGAGAGAGAAGGGGGTATAAAAAAGGGTGGAGAGAGTGATGTGGTTGACAAGTGAAAAACGGTAGAACGCCGGAAGGGCAGAGAGAGAGAGAGAGGAGTGACACGAAGAGTTTTTTTAGGGAAATGACCGCCAACAACGTGGATGGAGTTTCTTTGTTAGTCAATTTCTTTATTTTTGTTAGTCAACAAGTGAAAATGACTTAGGGGTATTGTGGAAAGTGGGGATTTACGTTTAGTAATTTGCGATTTACGTATAGCAACCCCTATTTTTTAATTATTAAACGTTAAATCTTTTACTCTTTTCTATAGGGCGTAAGCGTAATCGGGTATCCACCGAATAATGCATTACTAGGAATTAAAATTAGATTTACCGCTTACTAATTCTTAGTAACTAGGTGGATGCCCGTGCGTTGCACGGACTGTGTATTATATAATAAAATTACTATAACATGATTATTAATCTCATCGAAAAATCAAAGTGTAATTGTCACTTCTAAAAAAATATTAGTAATATGTGGATATATATTAATGTAATTTATTTAATATCTTGAATGCCATATAATAAGATTACTAATACTTTATAGGAGCATCTTATATATATAATTTAGACTCTTATCACCAATTTCAATTAATTTTAATTAACTCACCCCCATATGTTACATGATCCAAGAGGTCATAGTTTCAAAGTATTTCTCTACTTGATGTTGGTACGCCAATGCTGTTATGTTGATATAAGTGAACAACTAACATTCCAAAGGTATGATCCTTTTTTTATAGTTAAATATGTATTGTATACATAACTACTTTTCAAAAATAAAGAAATTTAAGACGTAAACCTGAGAATAGCAAAACAATGCTTGCTTGACTGTTTTTCTAAGTTTATATACATTAATAATTATAGAGTTGAAAGGAATATAAATTTGTGCCCTAACATAATATGGGGGATCAATCTATTACGTAGAGTTATAAAATATACGTGACAATGGTCAAGTTTCTAATTAAAGATTGGACATAGAATCATTTTAGATTCATATAATTTATTTATTTCTTTATTCTACACACTCTTTTTATTATATTATACCTTGAGATTGCTTTTTAAAATTTCTATAACTAATACACGTATCTTTTCTCTTCTTTTTTTTTTTTTTTTTTTTACATTGCAACTCTTTAGTTGTATTAAGCTAATTACTTTTTTAGATAGACGCGTCCTATGTTGTATATTATGCATCTTTTATATACTCATATTTTATTTTTTTTGATCAATAAAATATACTACAAATGAGTCTCGGTTCATGGGTACCCAAATCCACATTAAATCCAATTTTTGTTATTTTTAAAACAAATAACACTATATTTTAATAATAAAAAAGTCAACTATAATATTACTAACAAATATTATTTTCCAAAAATACAAACATAAAAACAAATTTTACAATCAAAATATCTAACATTGTAAATCACAATTTAAAAAATTTAAAAAATTATTTAATCACTAATATTACAAATACAATCATTAAAACATTAAACTTACAAAATACAATTATTTAAACCACTATCTTTCTAGAAAATCACCCTTCTTTATTTTTTAAAGAAGGAAAAAGTCTTATAATTTTTTTGACACTCAGTCTCCCTCAACTGCTCGTGAACGAATTGGTCAAAACTTGTTTTAAACTTATATAATATTTCAGTATTTTACTTCTTTTTTAATCTAATCCACATTCGAGTAGCTTTTTAAAAAAGGTAAGAGTGAGCCTTTAACCAATCCAACTCAACTCGAAATTGGTCAGAGTTGGGTGTACAAATGGTCCCACACTCCCAACCACCCAACCTAAAACCAACTAGTTAAGGCCCAACTATTGTCATCCCACATTTTCATCAACCACATGAAGGAGAATCATATTGAACTTGGGACCTCCAAGTTGGAATGTAACATGATAACCGTTGAGGCAAATGTCTCTTGATTACATTCTAGTAGCTTACGAGACTACAATTTGGAGTTTGTATGCATTTCACAAACACAAAATACTCTCTCTCTATTCATCCTTACCTCTTCACCACCAGTCAATCTCTCTCTCTTGCTCTGTAGATGCGTTCAGTCTCTTTAATCTCTGATCCATGATGTTTATCTCTCATCCCTTCGCTTTTGGAGTGTTTCAATATGATAATTGATACTCCCTCCGGTCCATGTAAATCTTTACGCTTGGAGAATCACACAAAGACCAAGGAAAATATATTTGGCACAATAGTTCCAACCCTACCCTTAAGAGAACATATGGATGTTAAGAGAGAGAAAATAAGAGAGATTGGGTGGAAAAGGGAGAAGAGAGAGTGGGGTTAAAGGAATATGAGCACATGGGGTGAGACGTAAGGAGGGGTAAAACAGGAAATGATTCTCAAACACAATATCACATAAGGAAACATAAAGATTTCTGGGTCAAATATAAAAGAAAAGCGTAAAGATTTTCATAGACCATAAGGAATATAAATAAACAAATATCAGACACTATTAGGGAAAAATAATAAGTAAAGACAAATGATGTTTGATTAACCACGTAACTGTACCGGAAATTTGCTTAAGAGAGGTAGCGGTTAAAAATTGATATACCAAAAGAAAGGGTAGCAGTTAACCAGCAAGTACGGTTATGGTTTGTATTTTTGCCGAACCGAAAAATTCGATAACCGTAAAGAATTTAAGTTTCGGTGCGGTTAATCACCCATAAACACCACTACCAAAATGGATGCTCGTTTAATAACGAGTCGAGTATATAAATACAACAATATTCGACTCAACTCATTTACACCCCTAATTATAATTAGAGAAAAACAACACCTTTTTCATATTCGGTTTTTTTTTCCAACATTTTTTGCTTGTCTTTTATTTTTCTCACTTGATCATTTATGTACAATGCATGTACTTGATATAGAATACTATTCTAATATTCAAATAATATCTTATTACTTAATTACACGCTTCACCTTATGGATACAAATATAAATTGTCAATTTAAACAAACAGAAATTTCTAATTTTCTTTTTGCGAGAAACGCACAGCCACTGCTCTTAGTATGAATGTATATGCGTGTCACAAAATTTTATATGAAGTTGGCATCAGATATATGGGGCAACCAAAAAAGTGTTAAATTTTAGAAACAAAGTGATACATTTGGGTTAAAAAATGTAGAGTAATACTTTCATCCATTTCATCTATGAGGTCACCTCAAAAGAGAATTGTTAGGCATTTTAGTTGCCTTTTTTACCCAATTTGTCTCAAATTCCGCGAAGGTGGTTCATCAAAAAAATCATGTGTATCGCAAATGTGGCCAAAGTTAGCCATCTAGTCAGATACTCTGTTCTCTTTCCTTAGGATGTGCTGGACAGTTATTGAATACAATAATGCTAAGAATTTTCGCTTATCTATGATTAATGAATATTCTAAGTATTGACCATAGAATTTCGAACTCATACCTTAAAACCTTAATTAGTGTTAAATTGTCGCCTTCTATTTGTAGTGTGCTAAGTCTCATCTCGATTGTTGTCTTAACACCATCCCTAGCAATAAACCTGAATTCACAAACTAATGTTAAATAGAAATCTCTCTCTAGAAATTAGAGAGCTCTCCTAGGGTTTTCCTAGCTACAGTACTGTCATCAAGCTTACCTCAGCTACTGTTCATTCTCTCTCTCCCTTTTTCTCCTTTTCCTTTAATGGTTTTTGCATGCATGTGTAGCTTATTCGCGAGAGACAATCATTCTCTAAGTTGTCCTTTCACTTGTACTGTTCCAATCAGTGTCTTTTCCTATAAAGATCTCTTTTAGTGAGATTTCCTCTTTCTTTCTCTCTTTTTTCTCTCTCCAAAAACTTCTCTTCTTTTGCATGTAACAGTTTCCTTGTTATTTTGCTACAACCTTTACATGCAACCATCTCTTTCTCTTTAATCTGTATTTCTTTCTTTCTAGATTGTTTTTCTTTAGTAAAATCAGATGAATTCTCCTCTGTGGAGAGCACCTCGCCAAGGTGCACTTATAGAAATCAAACAACAATGGATTGACGAAAGTAGAGAGCGATGGGTGTTCACAGTTCTGGGTTTTATTGTGGATTATCGTCAACCATCGGTGGAATTTATTCAACATTTAGTTGATACTAAATGGAATACTCGTGGTGAAATAATCATAGAAAGATGGGGTAATGTTTACGTATTTCATTGCTCACAACCAGAAGATAAAAATGATCTTCTTGATCGTAGTAATGCTTCTTTTGATGGTGCGTTAATGGTGTTCAGAAATTGGGAGCCATGCAGAGCTCCTAGTACAGAACGTTTTCCCTTCACATCTTTCTGGGTTCGTATATGTGGCCTTCCATGGGAGTATTCGATTTTGCATGTGGTGGTTCAAGCTGCTGGCTTATTTGGGGGTCATTTTTCAGTTGAGCAAAATGTCAGAGCCACGAGGCCTGATTTTATGAAGATCAGAGTCCAATTTAATTTGGATTCTCCTCTTATCCCAGGTTTTTTTCTTAAACTTGATAACGATACTCTAATGTGGATTCAGTTTAAATATGAAGGCATCCACAAATATTGTGTTCGTTGTGGGAAAATTGGTCATAAGGTGGCGAGATGTGCTGCTAGACAAGACCAAGTGGAAGACTCAATATCTCATATGATGCAAGGATTTGCTGATAGGGGGTATCAGGTGTTACAAGCTGAACCAGATTATTCTATGTTCTCCTTGGATTTGAGGGCAGTGCCTACTACTAATCACAACAATACATGCAGATTTAACTTTGGAAATCAAGCTTTCCGTCTCTCTCCTCCTGGATCACCTGAAAGGGTTATAGATTATGATCTGGGTACTACTAATGGTGGATTACGTTTTGTACTGGGTCAAGTAGTTAATGCTAATGATCCTGTACTAAATTCAACTCTTATGGTGCATGCAAGAAGACGCTCACAAGCTCCTGATCCCTCTGAGCCTTTTCTTAATTTGGGAGGTAATCAACTTAATTCCCTTCATCATTCACCTACTCCATTTCGTCGTAGGCCCAGATATGGTAATAATGCTAGGATGCATGCTAGCTCATCTACAAACCCTCCTCCTGCTAATCAGAATTCTCTTAATACTCCTTATGTTCCTCCTGAGCCTACTAATGTTGCTAGTTCATCTACAAATAATGGCAATAATGGTAGCAATGGTGTTTTAAATCCCTTACCCCATGATCCCTATGACTGACCCCCTTATTATCCTCCAATCCCCACATTCCCTTTAAATCAAGCAAACTCTCTTGATAATTCCTCTGTTTATGGTCCTACTCGACTAGATAGGGTTCTCCAGTTCTTAATTCATAACAGAGTTCAAGAGCCCAATTTACATACTTCAATTAGGGATTTGGATAGGGGATATAATCAGATTTTTGGATTTGATCCTGCTCGTGATAGAGGTCCCAATGATCCTAATAATACTGTTAATGGTCGTCGTGATGGAAGACTGATTGGTAGTACAATTAATATTAGTCTAGATGAATTTGTTAATCAAAGAGTTAGAGCTTTACCTGTTCATCCCAATGAGCTTGATGGGGAAGATACAAACTCGGTTCCAATGTCAACAGACTCTGCTGACTTTGGGCAGGGGGTAGAGTCTGATAGTGATGATGGATTGCCATTCCCTGTAAGGGTTTTCCCTGATTTTCCACCTGAAAGAGAAGAATTTACTCCTCCACCTTATAATTCTGTGATTGATGGTGGGGAAGTTGGCCTTCTACCTGATCCTTATGGACCTAAGAATGATCCAGACTATATAAACAGAGGCCAGGATTCTAGGCCTTTGCCACCAAGGCCTCCTCCAACTATTGAGAAACTGGAATGTCTCTCTGCTGAAGATACTGATGCAGAGAATACTTCTCCGCGATCTGTTATGTCTGATGGGGCAATTATTTTTAGTACTGATAAAATTGAAGGAAAACGTGACCGTAGTGGCGTTTTTCTTAGATTTTCAAGGTTTAAGAAAAGGAAAAGAGAAGTTGGGAAGATGTTTAACATTTGTGCTTCTCTTTGTCCTATCAAAAGGAAAGCTATTTCAGATCCGGATTTGGGTTCAATGTATTTTGATGATAATGTGGAGATAGAAGTCAGTTCTAAGAGGCGCAAGAAGAAGAAAAAGATCAAGGGAGACTGCTCTATTATCAGTAATGATATACATATTATTGGGAAAGACTTGGCTAAGCTACCTCTTTCAGATGGCATGGAGAATCCTCCTTGTATTCATTCTTATGAAGTTGGATCTTCTAGTGGTTCTGCAGGAGTGCAGGATGCATATTCAGACTTCACTACTATTTCTCTGGAGAATGGGCTTCAAAGGGTTGGCCCAAATGAACCCCTTCAATCACCATGAGAGGTATATCATGGAATTGTTAGGGGCTTATGTGATCCAGCTTTCCCTACAATTCACTTTCTTAACAAGCTGGTTGATTGTAAAAAAGTAGATTTTTTGTACTTGGCTGAAACTAAATGCTCTGTAAATATGGCTAAGTTAAACTGTCGTAGGTTGGGTTTTGCTCATTGGGCAGCTTATGATGCTAATAATAGTAGGGGTGGTTTATGTGTAGCCTGGAATGTCAAGGGTTTGTTCAAACCTATCTTGATTAATGCTAACTGTATTGTACTTGAATCTATGTATAATAGTAATGTTGCTTGGTACTTGGTGCTCTTTTATGGTTCTCCATATGTCAGTGAAAGAGAAGAGGTGTTTAATGTGCTGGGAAATACCCTCTCCTCACTAAACTCTTCTTAGTTTGTTATTTTGGGGGATTTTAATCAAATTCATAATGATTTAGATAAACTAGGAGGCTCTAATGTGATACGTGGAAGAGACTCTTTTATTGAATGGAGAAATCAGTGGAACCTTTTTTATCTGCCCTTTTCTGGTCCAAGATTTACGTGGAGTAATATTAGGAAGGGGAATGAAGGCATATTTGAGAGATTAGATAGAGGATTATGTTCTTTAGGGTAGTTGGAGAATTTTAAGGATTCTTTTATTCAAAATCTAGCCATCCAGATTTCTGATCATGCTCCTATTATGTTTTGCATTCCTTTTGAAAACAAATTTTATAAGAAACCTTATAAGATTGATGCTTGGAGCCTAGAGTTTGAAGATTGCAAGGATTCCTTGAGGGTAGCGTGGAGCAATAAGATTGTGGGCTCAAGTATGTATCGAGTAGCAAAAAAATTAGGAGCTGCAAGAGCCTCAGCAAAGAAATGGGCTTTAGATAAAAGGAAAGAATGGGGAAAGAATTGGGATGATTTTCAAAGGAATTTACTAGAATCTCAAATTAGAGCAGAGGAGAGTGGAGATTTTGAGAAATTTTTCGACTATAAAGAGGAGTTCAAGGAGTTTATTATGAGCTCTTCAATTTTTTGGAAGCAAAGATCCGAAATCCGTTGGAATTTGGAAGGAGATACTTGTTCGCGTTACTTTTTTAATTGGGCTAGAGCGAAACAGGGTCGTAATATTATTAGAGGATTGCTGGACAAAGATGGGAATGGGTGTAATCTTGAAGAGGACATGTGTCCTATAATTCAAGAATATTTCTTCAGCATTTTTCGACCTCCTTCCTTGGAACAGAATTCAATATTGGATAACCCTCATATGTCGCCAGCTATCTGTATGCTTTCCAAACATCTCACACAGGAACATCTCTGTATCCTTTCAAAACCTTTTAATAAAAGAGATGTACGGAAAGCAGTATTTCAATTAGGAGCTCTTAAATCTCCTGGGCCAGATGGTATACCAGCTTCTTTCTTTCACAAGTGCTGGCCTTTTATTAAGAAGGATGTTACTACTGCAGTTCTGGATGCTCTATCCTCTGGTTACATTTTGAAGGAATTTAACATTACTCATATTACCCTTATTCCAAAGAAGGAGAACCCAGAAAGTATTGATCATTTCCGACCCATTAGTCTTATTCCAGGAAGAAGTATTTCGGATAGTATTCTGCTTGCTCATGAGCTCTTGGAAAAAATAAGGCGTACAAAAAAAGGACGTGATTTTATGATTGCTATTAAAGCTGACATGAGTAAAGCCTATGATCGGGTTCGCTGAGACTTCTTAAGGGCAGTCTTATGTAAATTTGGTTTTCCGGAGAACTGGATAAGACTTATTATGAATTGCGTGAGCTCAGTTACCTATCAAATATTATTGAATGGAGCACCTCTGCCTGCATTCAAACCTCTTTGTGGTCTTTGTCAAGGAGATCCATTGTCGCCCTATTTGTTTATCTTATGTGCGGAGGTATTATCTTCTATGGTTTCTCAAGCTCAAGCTAATTGTGATATTAAAGGGATTCGTGTCAGTCGTACTGCAATACCCATCAATCACTTATTATTTGCGGATGATTCAGCTTTTTTCTTTAAAGCATCACTTACCTCCTGTGCTACCTTGAAGACTATTTTGGATAATTATTGTGCAGCTTCAGGCCAGGTTATTAATCTCAGCAAATCCTCTATTTTAGTAAGTCCCAATACTCCGTCAAGATTTAAGAGGATTTTCAGAAATATTCTCAAAATGAAACTTAGCAATTCCTTTGGTACGTATCTTGGTATACCTGCGGATTTTGGTAATACAAAAAGAGAGATTTTCTCATTACTTATTGATAAGATGCAAAAAAGATTGCAAAGTTGGCAAGGAGTTTTTCTTTCACCAGCAGGGCGTACTACCTTGATTTGCAATGTGTTATCTTCTATTGCTACTTATATATTATCTGTGTTTAGAGTGCCTGTAGCTATAGCCTCTAAACTTAACTCAATTATGGCTAATTTTTTCTGGGGAGGTGATTATTCGCATAAGAAGCTGCACTGGCGTAGTTGGAAAGTTATCTCAAAAAATAAGGGACTAGGAGGTATTGGCATTCGTAATATACAGTGTTTTAACCAGGCTCTTTTAGCTAAACAAGGTTGGAGAATTTTAAACTCTCCTAACTCGTTATTAGCCTGTACAGTTGGGAAAAAATACAATCTTAATACTTCTTCTCTCTTAACCCTCCTTATATCTGCTCTTGGGGTTGGAGAGGAATCCTTTGGGGACTGAATCTTCTAGCTGAAAAATGTGCTTGGCAAGTCGGTGATGGAAAGAATATTGAGATCTGGAAACACCCTTGGGTCTTTGGGAAAATCCCTCCTAGTCCCGCGTCTTTGTTAAGTGATGGTCTTAGTGGTCCTCAACCTTCTTTATTGGTATGTCAGCTCATCTTGGATAAAGAGTGGAATCTCTCTAATCTTCAGCAGATCTTTAGTCCTGAATGGTGTGATAAAATTTCTTCTATTTTTATCAATCCCAACTCAAAAGGAGATAGGCTAGTTTGATTGCCTCATTCCTCTGGTGATTTTCAAGTTAGACAGGGTTATAAAGTTGCTCATAATCACCTGTATGAGGAAGAATTTTCTTCAAAATATCCTCGTAATAATATTAACTGGAGGAAGTTCTGGAGTATGGATATTATACCGAAGTGGAAAATATTTTTATGGAAAATTCACAATGATGCCCTCCCTATTGGTGAGGAGTTTTCTCGAAGACGTATGCAGAGACATAATCATTGAGTTCTTTGCATTGGATCTTCGGACTTGTGTGAATCCTTGAATCATTTATTCAGAGATTGTTCGTATGCTAGCAGACTTTGGGCTTCCTGTAGGCTGGGTATTAACACTTCTGGCTCCTCTTGTATTCCTCTGTCTCAATGGATTAATAACTGGATTCAATTCCTTCTCAAGCAAAAAGATGAAGATTTTTATCCTGTTATTTATTTTGTAAGTATTCTGTGGACTATATGGATTTCAAGAAATAATATGGTTTTCAGAGGTAATCAAATCCCTCTGCATTTAGCCATAAAGGTATGTGAAGAGACATATTCAGAGAATGTTAGAGCAATGGATATCAAGATCAGGAATACAGCCTCTGATAAGGATTTGCCTAGTCCTGCTAGTGAGCAGACTACCCCAAGTGGTCAGCACGCTACTTCTATTATGCAGGATGTTTCTGAGTCACGAAGACAAGGATTATGCTTGAACTCTCAAATTATTATTAATACTGATGGTGCATGGCATAAAGGTGCATGTAGTGGAGCGATTGGATGGGTTGCATATTCTGAAGATGGCTCTCTTGTGGCTAAGGGTGCTGAGACTTGCCGTTCATCATCGGCAGAATCAACAGAAGCCTTAGCAATTGTGCAGGCCTTGACTGTGGTTGCTAAGAAGGGATTTACTTCAATCAAGCTGTGCTCAGATGCCAAGAATATCATCCAGGCTACCAAAGGAGATATTAAACCCACTTTTGAAATGGTAGAATTAATAGAATTTGCTCAAATGCTTGTTTCTAGTTTTAGTTGTTGTCATTTAGATTTTATTCCTAGATCTATTAACCAGGTTGCACATACACTAGCCAAAAAAGCGGCTAAGGGTATGTGTTTTGTACAAGTTATGTAAACTCTTTCCGTATGCCCAAAAAAAAAAAAAAAAAAAAAAAAAAAAAAAAAAAAAACATCCCTAAGTACTTTAGCTTCTGCAATTAAACTTGAGGTTGATCCAACTTGCCTAACTCCGGTACAGCGACGCCTAGGTATAGACCTCCTTCAATTCTACTACAATTAAACTTGAGGTTGATCCAACTTGCCTAGCTCCGGCGCAGCAACGCCTAGGTATAGACCTCCTTCATCTAATCACATATCCGCTACTGATTTTCTATCCTTGTAAAATCCATCAAAATTGACTTAGCAATGCCGAAGTAGTATTTTCTTCCCACCTTGCTAACTTGTGATCCACGATTTTAATTTGAGATGAACTCATGACATTGATTCAACAAAAGGTGGGAATGGTCGCCCTTGCTTTTAAACTCCATTCAAGAATAGGAGTCAAGCTAAAAGATAACACCAGGAAACATACCACAAGCAAAGGCAAAGCTGTCATTACTTTGATACACTCCTGTACAAAATAAATCACTGAAGTTCTAAAAATGGTAACAGTGAGAGTAGAACACAATTGATTATATCTGTTATTACAGCTAGTACAGCTCCTACATCAGAAAATACGTTGAGGGAGCTGATCACTGCATCCTTTTAATATAGTATGATACATATGCTCATAATTACGCAAATGATTAATAGATCTGCCATGCAAACTGCAGTAGATAAATTCTTTTCTCCTTTTCTTTTTTCTTCTTGTGGTGAATGGGGCGAGGTACCTGGAGCACGTAGCCTAAAAATGCAGGGCCGAACCACCTTCTGATAAATATCAGTGAGAAGCTTTCTGACCCTGGACTTTGGTTGGGCATGCAGCAGCCATTGAGCGTAACCTGCCAGCAATTTCCGTGAAGGATGGTCGAACAGCAGGATTTGGGGCCCAGCACTGCTCCATGAGCAATCTCCACTCGGCATCACAGTAATTAGGAATCAGGGGTCTCAACGTGTTATTCACAATACCACCTGCATTTTGGAAAGAAGAAGTTACATGACCAATATTACAAATATCATGAAGTTGGCAAGGGCAACCGGGAAAATGTTTTCTCCCCCTCCCCAACCTTCAACAAACAAAAGCAAGGGTTAAATAGTGATGACAATGAGACGGTGTGCGGCAAAAGATTTTGGTTTTTTTTAAAATACGATTCCTCTGGTTGGTGGGTGGGGGAGGGGGGTTAGAGTGGAGAGGAAAGACCCTAAAGCGACAGGCAACAGAATACATGCATTCTCATGGAACTATAAGGCTGAGTGACAGCAGAAGTACGACACATAAAGACCAAGGGGGTGATTTGCAACTAAAGCAATACAGGGCATTCAGTATTTCCTCATAGGCAAAACCAATCCCAGTCAAATATTGCATATGGGAGGACCGTAATTGAAAACATAACACGACCAGAAAGGGGCCTGTGAATAAATAAAATGGTTGTATAAAACCCCACACGAATGCTTATCACTAAATTAAAAATGACCATTATTACCCTAGATAATCAGTACAATAACGAAATGAAAATGAAGAAAAGGGCAATTTCCTGCTAATCCTTCCTACCTGTCTTAAATTCTTAATATCCCCATTTCCCTCTTGCTAGTTATATTTGGTAGTCTAAGGTCCCTTTGTAGGCGCGAGCTTTCGTTTGGACTTTGGTGCTAGGCAGAGCAAAAACTCATGATTGGCTGCAGCGTCGTAGACCCGGTTGGCATTGCTATCCGACATGTGTGTTATGTGCTACAGGATAGTGAGACATATGCGCATTTGGCAATGCAATGTGATTTTGCTCGTAGTTTGTGAGGGCCGTTGTGAGTGTTTTGTCCCACCTGCTGCGATAAGCCAGCACCTACAAACTCGGTATGTTGGATTGGGAAGGAGTAAGGAGCACAGATTATTGTGCCCTTGCGCCTCATTTGCTATTTTGTGGTGCCTTTGGTTGGAGCATAACTCTAGCATCTTTGACGGGGCTGGTAGGACGGATGACAAGGTTTGGAATCGTGTGGTTTCTTTGGCTTCTTTATCAGCTAAGGCCACGGGAGCCTTTCCCTGGGGTGTCTTTTTTGGATACGAATTTTTTTTTATTGAAACTGAAAGAATAGTACAACGTAGGAGGACAAGAAGTCCTCAGAAAAAAAGAGAACTAATTACAACTACCCTCCCTTAAAAGCCCCAGCTGCCCCTTTTTCTTTTTTGATCATTAAGCCCTAGCTGCCATAGCCCACAAAGACGCTAAATAAACCACCCGATCCCATACAAAATCAGCTGCCACGCCACACACCTCATCTGGGAATCAGAAGCGCTAACTGAAACTGTTTAGGAGCTAGAAAGACACCCCTTATAATTTCATCCTCTTGCTTATGAAGTTTGCTGCTCCACGCCCAGCTTATGCCATTTGCTCGTCTTTCACTTACCTTCCGATCCTAGTGAGTTAAGCGCTTTTTCCCCGGGGAAATCAATTTCTATTTATAATAAAAGGGGCGTAGCGAGGGACAACCCGCCCATACAGCCAGCGGGGAGGGGAGGTCTTAGAGGCCTCGACTGAAAGGAGAGGGAATCCGGCTAAGGTGGATAAAAAAAGGAAGTTAGACTCTTGCAACAATCTCTTCAACCTGCTCATGGCTAGAATAAGACAGCTTCGAAGACGAGGGGTGTCTCTTACTGACATTCAACGCCATTGGAGGGATTTATAGTTTACTTCTTTTGCTTTTGAGGACGCCTTGTCCTCTTTCTTCAGTAATTAATTATTAATGGAAATTTTCTCTTACCTAAAATAAATAAAAGTAAGGACAATATAGCTGAGTGTACGATAGTCGGGAAGAGAAATGTAAATCCAAAGGAGGGGTGGGGGAGAAGAAAAGACAAGAGGAAAAGCACAAGGAAGACCTGATGCAGCAGGATCATGTTGTTCACATGGGGATCTAAATGCACTTCTGCTTTCACAATTTAGAGTGCTGGTTAAAACAGGCTAGTGTATATAAGTATCATCGCCCTAAACAATGTAGTTTACTGTAAACGTGGACGCAACTATCCACTTGGCACTAACACCATTTATTCCCATTAAAAATGACTGGAAAATCGTGTTCTTATGAACAATTTGTCAAGTCAATTAGATGGGTCCAGGCTTCCATGTGAGCAAAATCATTAAGTTAACGTGCACAACACTAAATAATTTTGAATTCTCTCATTTCACTTAAGGGTTTAGGCCAAGTCTTCATTCACAAGGGAACAATCATGGCTTATTTCTCATGAGCATTTTATTTTCTAAAGATTTAACATAGCCCATAGAGCAGTTTAATTCACAAAGGTTTACCCTACTATTTACAAAATCACAACAGTGATAAGAGAGACAACTGGCACTGTAGTCACAAAATACAATATACTCAGTTGACGATCATAAGAGATGAGAAATATGAGGCACACTACTCATACCTATTATGGCACCATAATGCATGTTTGCATAGGGTTCTTCCCCTGTGAGGATCTCCCATAGTACAATGCCAAAAGAGAACACATCAACCTGATCCAGAAAAGTCAGATTTAGTATCAGCCACCAAACTCAGAAATGAATATGCCAGCACAGGTCTCACCAACCCTGGATTACCAGATTAAGTGGACAAAATTTTTTATGTCAGGAAGCTTTCGCATCATGCAAGGAGGCTAAAAATATTACCTTCTCGGAGACTTTACTGCTACTTCCATTCAGCAGCTCAGGAGCCATCCATGGTAGGGTTCCTCTTACACCACCAGAAACCAGTGTATTTCGCTTGATTTTTGAAAGGCCAAAATCACCAACCTGCCAAAGAATATCAGCAGTGACCATCATACCACCAAACAAAAAAACCAAAATATGTTGGCCTTGTTTATAGCAAGTAGGTAGTAACGATTATTGTAAATATAAATGGGATATACCTTGCAAATGGGTCGTGAAGGATCCTTCAAATTTACAAGCAAATTGTCACACTTCAAATCAAAGTGCACAATGTTCTTTGAATGCAAATATTCCATCCCAAATGCAGCATCCATTGCAATTATCAGTCGCTTGCGACGATCAAGATGTCTAAATTTTGGTTTACACAAACAAAGAAAGAGGAATATCAGAATGCTGAAATGCTTAAGCAGGCAACTGACAAAGTACTGTTGAATAGAACAATTCAGGCTGGAAATTACTAAAGAAAACTTTAAAAGACTTCCTCACAGAAGTGAAAGAGAAAAGAGTTTCCTCCACAATTATGGTATTAATATTTTCCTCCACAATTATGGTATTAGAAACCATTCATGTGAACCGAAGAAAATGGCATTTTCTATCAACATGAAAAGTTGTGCTCCCCTTGCAACCTCTACCCACACCCCCCAAAAGGTCCAAAAGTTGAAGACTAATTCAAAGTAAAAAAAATGCGAAATTGCATATGTTACCCCAATAATATAAAGGAAAATTCATTTTGAAGGTGTACTCCTCCAAACTTGCAATCTTAACTGATGGTACGTTTGAAGTTTAGTATAAAGCTATAATCTACTCAGACCATGAACATCTTGCCCATGTGAAGGCAATTAAGCTTTTTATTTAGAAAGAGAAGAAATTAAGAGAAAAAAGGAACCAGAATTTGTAGTTTTGTACCTGTCCTTCCTGAGTAGCACATGCCTCAGAGAACCATCCACCATAAATTCCGTGACTGTGGCTAACGTTCCACCAGGCCCATCTTGGACAACCCCATAAAATGCCACCACATTTGGATGATGAAGCTTTGAAAGGATATCAGCTTCGCGCCAAAACTCCACAGTCTGAGAAGGTTACAAATTACAACATTAGCATTCAACTAGCCAAGCAGGCAAAAACATGACCAAATTGTCTTTTCAGCGTGCTATCTAGTATCTTGTCAATAGTTGCTAAAAAAAGATCCCTGATTGGGTAGGTGAGCTCCCCTCCCCCACTCCCTTTGATGAAAAATAGACTTAAATCCGTCAAAGTACCCTTCCCAGCTAACATTACTCGGATCTTCATTTCAGCATTAGTATGTATCCAATACTTGACACTCTGACATGGGTATGAACTACAAACATTACAATTTACTTTAGGCCAAAAGCACACAAAAAAAATTCAGAAAATGACAGTTCCGAGAACTGGACACGTACTCATATCGCACATTTTCAGCAAAGTCTGAGTCACATATCAAAACACAGTGTTCTTCTCTTTCTTTTTTCTTAACGCAATAGCAATGTTGCAGATTCACACAAATTTGTGATGGACAATATGTGTTATCATTTGCTGGCCAATAATAATGGAGACAGCTTGGAAACTGGAACTCCAACAGGTGTTAAGAGTAAAGAACAATACCAATCTTTCTTGCTCTGATGATCGACCAGTAAAGCAACTTTTCTTTATTCGCTTAATAGCAACATCTGTTCCCCTCCATTTTCCATGATACACAGTGCCAAAAGTTCCAGAACCCAGTTCCCTAAGCTCTTCAAGATCTTCATTTTTAATAATCTGCCTCACCACCGATAAAACAATGAGATTTATTAAATGTGGAGGCAACATGCATATAGTTGATGAGCAAGTATGCAACTCTTGAAGATTTAAAAGTGAATATGTGAATTTGATGTGCACTCTCGTAAAATATTCATAAAGCCATATGAGCAAGAACTTTATAAAATGATAGCAGGGACAATGTATGGCACACTTATCTTACCTTTTCATTGCCATCAAACTAATTTTCATAAAGGCTTTATTTCACTCTTTCGTCTTTAACAGTCATAAGAAAGTAGTAATAGCAAAAGGTCAAAGAGAGCAATCTTCTGAGGCTGATAGGCTCCACATGAGCAACTTGGGTAAATGAATCAAAGGGATTGAACCACCATCATATCCCTCTAAATCAAATCAACACCCTTTTTCCACATTGATATCACGGTGTGAAATCTTCTGAGGCTGATAGGCTTCCCTATTATTTTATTTTATTTCTACTTTGATAGTTTAAACTTTTAATAAACTACTCTCTATCTGGGAGAGTATTTACATTGGTTTTAGTGGGAATAAATTTTCTTCTTTCACAAAAGTTAAGTGGATTTGCACAGCAGATTTGGGATTTCGCATGGATTTTGCTTCAACCTTTCAATACCAAAAAAGAAAGTTCTTCGTCAGAAAATAAGCTTGACATCGATTTGTCATTCAGTGTTGGGTTTGTGCCATAATTCTGGAGTCGAGTGGAAGCAAAACCATTATTGTTCAGGGGAAATTCTTTGTGGTAGATGTCGCATGGTTATTGATCAATGATCATTGTTCCCCATCAAGTAAAAAAAAAGGGAAGCCTTGCAAACCATCAGACATGATGATCATGTTTCACTTCTGGCCGTTGCAAATCATGTTGGTAAACACCACCGAATTCAAATAAGCTACAAACAATAGTTTCTTGTAGATGCAGTTCCTGGGTTTTAAGGGTGGGAAAGAGAAGAAGCTGCTTTGGCACAATGGTTTTTTTGCAATTTTATGGTACATCTGGTCGGAGAGGAACGGCCGGGTGTTTAGTGAGGTTTCCATTGTGGGAGAAGGCAACCCACTTAGTTGCTTTATGGGCCAGCGCGGCAGGGGCTTTTCGGGGTTATAGTATCTCAGAGGTCCAACGAATGTGGGCCAACAATCTGTAAATGCTCTAACATAGAGGATGGTTTATCCTCTATTTTGCTGTACATTGACCCATACTAATATATACTTCTCTTTATCTAAAAAAAAATACAAGCAATAGTTGCAAACCACAAAAGCCTAGTAATATTTTCTTCTTTATTTCAATTATTTTCGATCTTAAGGTTCACTATGCCTATCTCCCCGCTTCCTATGGTTTTACTAAGTAATTCAAAAAAACTGAAAGAGACAGGCAGACTGGTTTGGTGCTGGGTTGGTGGCGGCATGGTGAAACTTGGTTAGACTATGCAATTTTAAATGCAGTTTTTAAACTTATTGGTTGTTTATTTCAAATTGAAAATGTGATTGAAAATGGAAAAACATGTTACTTATTGGTATCATAGGATTTTGAACACAGTTGAAATGTATTCCTAATTTATTAAAGATTCAAATGAGATATTATACTTATTAACGCTTCACTATAGCCTGGGGGCAATGTTTACAGGATCAATACAATTTTTTGTCAAAAAAGCTAAAAAACAATTAAGAACGATTTTCCCAACTACAAACGCGTTTCCCGAGTTCTAAACAGTTGAATCTAATGTGGTTGAAGGTGCATACCTGCAAAGTACTAATATCAAAGTCCACAAGAGTAGGATCAAGAGGCGGCAGACCGACCGGCTTAATCTCCTGCTTAACATCCTGATGGCCAAATCAACAAAAAGTGCACTAAACATAACGTTCACCCGAGTGCAAGAAATCATTTCTTAACCAGATATGTTATCATAAATTACCTCGTAATCAGAGTATGGAGCTCCGATACCATCAAATGGGATAGCTTCACTGCATTTTGCCTGTGAGGGGTTATAATCCGAAACAGACACTACCCGATCAGTGGCAACAGTAGCAGGCGATTCTCTTTGATCATATTCACCAAAAATGTGGGAATCAACATTACTGGAAGGAATCCCATCTGTTGTTGAAGGTGGAAACTGGTAAGCTCCAGCTACTTCAGAATTAACTTCGGCAAGTCCAGATGAATAAATAGGATGATCCTGATCAATTAATGAAACATCCTTAGCCAGCTTCTGAAAGAAAGACCAATGCTTTGGTTCATGGTTCTCAATATTCATGCTCATGCCAGGGCCATCTTGCTGTAGCGGATTAATGCTAGAGGACTCCTCTGATAGTATTGCTTTGGTGAATATGTCTGATAGCAAATCACGAGGGAATCGGTCATTGATATCTATGAGGATATCTGGTCTGGGACCCTCAGTAACATTACTCGTTGTATTCTGGCCACCATCATCTACCCAATTAAACTCGGGGAGTGTAGAAGCCGGATCTTGTTGCTTGGCCAGGGTTGCTTGGCTAACATCTGTAAGTGCATGTCCACCTTCGACCACTCCGTCAGAGTTCCGTTCAACAAACTTGTTATCATCATGTGCTTCTTTCCGATCAACATGCCCTGAAGTTGCCTGCATTGATATGCAGTCACTATTTCCACTGTCACTCATTTTAGAGACAGACGAAGCAGATTGTGCAGGCACATTCTGCAATTTTCCAGAAGCGTCGGTGACAAAATCCTGCTGGCCTAATGCAGAACGTGAATGTGACATGAGGAACTGCGAATTCAGTGAATCATCAGATTTTGTTAGCCTGCTAAGTAGCTCTCCCTGCTCCCTGGGAATGTTCACTGAGAGATAAGGTCGTGCAGGGAGTTCATTGTGACTCGCATCAATAGAATTAGGCTCTGAGTGGGCATGTTCAGGAATATATGGATTGCCAAATGGATGGGAATTTTCATAATTTGCTGGCTCTGGAACCCGTGGTGCGTAGACGGTGTCAGATTGAGAAGACCCCTGGACACGTTCATGGTGCCTTTTCTCACCTTTTGGAGGCAAATCTGAGTATTCTTTCACCGAAGCACTAGTAACAGTAGGTTTAGAAGCTTCTTCAGCTGGAGGATTATTCCTTGAATCACCATGGTGAGGCTGTCAACAAACACGGTCAGAGCTTTGATCGTTTAGAGGGTAATTCATCTATTCAAAGTCAATTATTTGTCACAATCATCAGCCATTATTGTCTCTTTCACTATACTATAACTAAAACAGCAAAACATCACATACCTGTGCTTCTGCCAATTTTTGTTGATTTGCCGACAATCCATGCAGCGACATAGCTGCAATACTTTCTTCATGAGGAAACTGCGCAGAGGTAAGAACATCATGAGAACCATTCAGCAGATTACCCTTTGAATCTTCACGGTGCATCATCTGTCCTTGAAAATGATGAGGATGGGTTGGATAATTATTTGAAGAACCAGATATAATTGGTTGTGAAGATTGAATTACTGGTGATGAGACAGCAACTCCAGCAAACATGGAACTGCTGACACCAATTGAGCCTGCTGCAACACCAGTAATCTCCCTGCTAGCATTCTGACCCGTTAATGCATTTAAATCATTGGCTGAAGAACTTGCTAAATCATGTATGCCTGAGTGTTTTCTTAGTCCCATCTCCATGCAATTGACAGCAACAACATATTGGAGCTCAGAATTAGGATCCCTGCTATTCAAACTATAATGAGCTTCCTCCATGTCATTAGAGGTAAACAGAAATAGCCGTAGTTTCTTTGACCCTTCTGCATCTCCTAGGACATTACACTCCTCCATCATATTCTGCAAATCCTCGTCACTAGATACAGACACCAGAGCATCAAGATCTTCCCCTGGAAGCTGATACTTAATCGTATGAATTTGCTCTAGCATTGCGGTCGTTTTCTGCTTCAGCTCCTGCCAAGAGATTTCTTTGCTTATGCGTATAATTCGTGTTTCACCCCCCACATATCTAAGTTTCCCGTCACTTGGACGAGGTAAGACTCTACCTCCGAAGCTGCAGAGAACTTTTATCTTTGTTGATGAATTATCTGACGTTCCAGATGATGCATATCCATGAAATCCTCTGCTACTTCCATATGCCGAAGAACTCTGACGCATTGATTGCATTGATCCATGGTTACTTTTGCCCTCATACAGAGATGAGTTCTTTCTCTCGAACTCCTTTGCACCTTTTTCTGCCAATGTGAGCATAGATATTTCTGAACCAGTCTCAGATTCTGTGCGATTGATGCCTAGAATATTTTTCAGATCCATATAACCTGTGGCATAATTTGGTTCACCGACAGGCTTTGTGACAGCGGGTTTGGGAGGAAGAACCCGATCACGCATAAACTCAAACTCCTCTCCTGTCTGTATAGAAAAATTAAGAACTGGCTTAACGTCTGATGCACTACACTCTGGAGGTCTCATATTCATATTTATGCAATTTGTAGCATCTTGCATAAACCTCTCAGAGACAGGATGAACTTCTTCATTTCCAGGTGCCACATAATTTTGGTAAAATTGCTTATATTCATTCGGATGTTCCATGGGATAGTTACTAGGACCTTTTTCCTGACATTTGTCATCAGTGGGGATTCACCTCATCACAAAAATACCAAGAGGATTGCAGTAAAGTCATATTAACACCAATATAAATCATATATGTTGATCCATTTGATGACAAGGATACTGCTATGACATGAAAAGCTATAGGACATTAACAAGAGGCATGAGCTTTATCAGTTGCTAGCTTGGAACTCCAACAATCAACCCAGCCGATAAGAAAAGGGCGATTTCCTGTAATAGAAACAATGAGTTACAAGCATTTAATGACATTGTTGGTGGCAAACACAGTTTTAATACCAATCAAAAAAGAACAGCAACAAGAGCACAAGAAAGCTATCATTTTCCATTCTAAATTTCTGGGGAATGCTCTCCTTCACTCCTGGATATAGGACCACCATGGCAAGGGAGAACCATTGACCAGCAGCGCCAGGGAAGATAACCCATTAACCCCTGGTCTCAAAATGTATGAAGTCACCAATTATTATTATTTCACTGTTCTAAAATCTAAACTGCAATCAGACATGGTTTGATGGTCATAAGTTTTGAGATACAAGATTTCGAAAAAATGAATTATAGAAAAGTCCTGTTTCTTCAAGTGGAGTTCAAACATTAAGGCCTATGTCAAAGAACCAACACCTGACAGGTTTCTATTTCAAAATAATGGAACACCCACATACTTGCTAGCATACCACACCCACCAATATCATGAAAATCACACTAATAGAAGGCTAAGCAGTTGGGGAGTTAGTTGTAGATAGGCTTACCTCTATGACTATAACAGGGTGCCAATAAAGATAAATAAGAATAAGGCTTACATAGTTACATTTGGACAGTTGAGGATAATCTCGTCTTTGAAAAGCCCTTTTGACAATCTTTTGACAATTTTCATAGGTATCTTCTAAAGTATATTTTACTTGAGTCCAAATAAGGTTATTTATTAACAGATTTTTTGAAGTAGGACACAGGTGGTAGTAACTGTAAAGTTGTGGAAATAGAAGCTGCTTGCATCTCTTATTTAAAAGCGCATTTTTGAATATAAAAAAGGGAGAAAATGTGTCTGAAAGCCCTTTTACTCTCACCAGTCACCCCCACTGCACCTCTCCCCATAGCTGACACAGGTAGTCCTTTTCAGCAGCTGGTTGTCTCTCTTTTTGCTGCCTTAGCCGGTGGCGGCCTTACCTTCACCACTCCCAGATTTTTCCAATAAAGGGTCCATTAGGCCACAACGTGGAACAGTTTTGACAAATTATTTGAGGGATATTCAAGATTGTATGTATTTATGGAAGTTTGGGGTGTCAATTAAGTTTTTTCTGGATAAAGATTTTACTAATAAAAAAAATAAAGTAATTACAAGAAAAGAGGACAAGGGGTCCTCCATAATAACAAAATTACAAATCCCTCCAATGTCTGTAAATCTATAAGGAGCGCCCCTTTAAAGGCCCCAGCCGCTTTGGCCTATAAAGACAAGAAATAAACCACACACTCCCAAACAAGCTCAGGCGTCCGACCAACCCCATCAAATATCCTAAAATTATGCTCCAACCAAAGGCACCAGAAGATCGCAAAACAGGCACAGCACCACCATAACTTTTGCTCCTTACCCCTCCCCAACCACACATACCAAACCTGGAAGGCTTGACTAAACGCAGCAGGTGGAACAAAACATTCACCAAACAGCCGAGTCCACAAACTACGAGCAAAATTACAGTGCAACGCCAAGTGCACCCCGTCTCACTGTCACTGTGAGACATCACACACATGTCCGGCGACAAAGCCCACCCTGGTTGCCGCGGCTACAACAGGTCATGAGTGTTCAATCTACCTAGCACCAAAGTTCATGTAAAACCGCTCACTATCAAAGGAACCTTAGACTTCCAAATGAAGCTAACAAGAGGGAAAAGAGGATATGGAGGGACAAAAAGGATTTGCAGGAAATAAAAAACCCTAGAAGGACTCCCAAAGAAAACCTGTGAATCAGTACCAGGAACAAGGTGCATGGTGTTAAGACCACATAGGAGGGGAGCAAGCTCCTCCATTTTCTATTAAGGGGGGCCCTCCATAAATGAAGGTCCTAAGATCCACTCCACAGTTGCTAGAGTAGAAGGAAGCAACCGTTCATCATGAAGTGATGATAACTAAGTACTGACAAACCCGAGGACACAAGGAAGAGAAAGAGCACTCCACACATCTTCCTGAACCGAACCTGCTGACATTACCTACCCTACACCTGACCTATGGAAAGAAGAAAGAAGATACTTGAAAGATGAATTTTCACGGGAAAGCATGGGAGACAGTGGGGCCATCATGGATTCATGGACATCCAAAGTGGCGAGGTCTCTTTCCCTTCCAAGAAAACAGTTTTCTAAATTTACAAAATTTCATAAATACCATACAGCTTGGCCTCTCCCTCACTTCCCCCTGCTCTCCACCCATATTGCCTGCTAATCTCCTAATATGTCATCATAGTGGTTGACAACCACTGTCCAATAGTGGTGGGTAACAATAAGTTTGTAAAATGAGCTAGACCAAACCGCGGATGCTATTTAGTTCCTTGGTCATAAAAACATAGTGGTGGGTAACAATAAGCTATAAAAAACCCGTGACAATAAGTTTCAAAGGAATATCGCAATCATACCGCATTTGCAACTGCGGACGCTATTTAGTTCCCTGGTCACAAAACAGATTAACTATCTTACAGAATCATTAGACATGCTGTGTTGGTATAGGGTACGCAATTAAGAAATATTCTCTACTAATTACATGCTCCTCTCTAATGCCCTTTCAGATTTTCCTGTAAATTTCCTTTCTTTTTCATTCCTCTCTCCCAATTATTTTTCTCTCTTATCTTCTCCCTTTAGACACTCATTTATTTTTTTTTGATAAAGAAAAGTTTTATTGCAACTGAAGATAGTAAGCATTACAACCAAGAGGACAAGTAGTCCTCAAAAGAAAAGGCTAAAGAAAAACTACTTTACAGATCGCCCCAGTGACGTTGAACGTCAGTGAGAGACACCCCTCTAAAAGCCCCCGAAGCCTTGGCCAGAGAGAAGCCAAATACACCGCCCGATCCCAAACAAAGGCAGGAGGCTTACGGACCCCATCAAACGTTCGGGAATTACGTTCCAACCAAACACACCAAAAGATAGCAAAGAATGCACATCTCCACAACATCTTGTTCTCCTTATCTCTATCAAATTAGTACCAATCCCTACACCATTCCCTGCTATTGCTGGTAACATCCTAGGTTGGTAAGCCATGATGGTCAAAATTAGAGAACAATGTGGTAAGACATTGTTTCCATTAGACCCTCGATTAAAAAGCCATCTTCTACAAAAAGTGGGAATCAAAGGACAAGTTAATGAGAAATTTGACTTTAGTACAATCAATTCAACACAAAGTGATTTTCTCAACATGTCCAGCAGATTGAATATTACAATTCACATAAAGAGCACTAATTGCAAGACGATAACCAACATAAATTAGTAACCACAAGACCACACATACTCAACCAGGAAAGTTAAAGCCTATGAGTTAATCAGTTGGAAGCTGAGCAGTCAAATCTTTCTAAGAAAGGAAATAGTAACATTATAACTACTTACAGCTCATCACCCACTACAGATGGCAGTCCAATATACCTAGGTATTGAATAAGAGCTTCTTTTTTAATACACCATTACAGCATTTATAATATAACACCCATATTATTCAAAAATCAATATCTTTGTAAAATGAGAAAATTTGTCCAAGCAATTACACTTTCATTAACTTACTAGTCTTTCTATCAAATATGACCAGATAGATGTGCAGTATCCTTGTTGTATAATGATAACAAGGTAGAGTGACATAGGTGTTGTTTATATAAACCCCATTCATGAGTTGAACTATTTTTCATTTAATGAATGAAGAATGCCTATCTAATTATCAAAAAAAAAAAGTGCAGTAGGAGATAAAAAGGTGAAAAAAGAATGCAACAGGAAGCAATAAGCCAAAGAATTAAACATGTTCTTAATGTCACAAAGAGATTGATGACAAATCCTTCACAATGTTAGCCAACTTAATCTTGAAATGAAAAATGATGATGAACCGGAAAGTTTAGTATAAAATAATTCACCACCAAGCAATTATAATAGACTTACTTTGACATCAAGAGAATAAACAAATTAGAACAGAAAATTTCCAATATAACGCATAATGAACCACCAAGAACAATATACAATGTGATAGCAACATTGACCAGTTCCATTTTCAACAGCTGGCCATAGAAAACCCCGAGCCTAAGAGACAGCCAAAACTAACCCAATAAGGAAGTATAATTGATAAACAAAACACTAATTCTTATTTCTTCGATGGTAAACAAAACACTACTTTGCTGACTGAAACACACTATTTGGCAGAAAAAAGTACCACTTAACAGATCAAGTAAAAACAAACATAAAAAGCCAGACTTTCAAGCAATTTACAGCTAAATCTGCATCTTAAAACGCCATAAAAACAGTATATTAGTTTGTTTGACTAGAATATGGATGAACATAGGACCCAAAACAAAAGGACATTTTTTGATCCCCAAAATTATTTACATGCATGACCAAAAAACAAACTGAAACAGGAAGTCATAAACTAACCTGGGGTTGCTGACCAGTAAAGCAGCCGACAGTTACAAAAGAGACCCAAGTCTTTTAATCAAAGAAATCCTAAAAAAAGAATTGAAAACCATTTAATTCATTAAAATCCCAGAAAAACCCAGAAATTAATTGAGCTGAAAAGGGTGGGAAATATAAAAATTACAAGAAAAAACCAACAACAAAATTAGCAATATACCTTAAATGATTAGGGGTTCATGCAATTGAAGGGCAGAGAGATAGATCGAAAATGGGAAGTGGGAAATAATTAAGAAAGTTGTGATTTTTAGAAGTTTAAATGAGAGATAGAGAGAGAGAGAAAGGAGGCGATAGAGTGAAGCAGTTGTTGGGGATGAAAGAAGGTTGGAGAGGGCTTCTTCTCTGAAAATAGCAGGCAGGGGTTAGGAGGTCAAAACTCAAAAGTGGGGATGGTGGCTTGTCTATCAATTAAGTTTTGAAATTTTTGGGATTTGCAATAATAAATGTGATTAAGATCATGTCTATCCAACTATGTGAGTATCTGACTGACTTTATGTTATTGTTTGGTGAGAGAGGGAACAACGCTCTCTTCTCCTCAATGCTCAAGTTATACAGTTATTTTCGGTTCGATTCGGTTCGGTTCGGTTCGGTTTGGTCTAATGTGGTTTAAATTAGTCTACTTCATTTCATCGGGAATTGATCACTTAAATATTTTATATTTCAAAATAAAATCATGAGGATTATGTAATTATTGGAAAGATTTTCAAAACATACTTTAAAATGAGTCTAATATCGAATATATTTAGACGAGTTTTAATCATTAAAAGGTCAAGTTAAAAAAATCAATTCATCTTAGTTCATGTCATTCAAATTAGATTAGTTAATTTCATTCAGTTCAGTTTGGTTCTTTCCAGGTTAAAAGAGTTGAGCCTTAGTTAGTTTAGTTTAGTTTAGTTCAGTTCATTTGGTATTTATCACTTTAATAATGTGTTATTCCAAAATAAATTTAGGACATTTGGCCAAAACCCCCCAAAAAGTTTAGACTTTTTGATGAGAGCACCCAAAAAAGATGAACTTTGGCAAGTACCCCCAACAAAAAATTTAAAAGCAGTGGTTTCCCCCCTATCCTTTACTTTCCGGGCACTTTTAATTTTTTAACCCCCTTTTTACCCTCATGTGCTTTGCACGTGATCATTGATGGGATACACTCCTTTTTTATTACCCCCAACCCACCCCTCTAACTACTCTTGCACATATTAACGTTGAATTACAAGCCCCATATCTCCAGATTTAAACCGCCCCCATATCTCCTGATTTAAAAACCCTCCACCCCATTCTTATCTCCATTAAAGTTCTGCAAGTGAGAGAAGAGAAGCTCCAGTTGAAAGGTATGTTCTCTCTTCCTTGTCTCATTGTTCAATTTTTGTTCTCTCTTTTCTTCTTACTTCCTTGTTTCTGTGATTGAAACCCCCACCCCATATCTCTATTAAAATAGCAGAGTAGTACGAAATTAGGGTTTCTGTAATTGAAATCCAAAATTGTACCCTCAATCCCCCTTAATTTTGCTTAATTTTAACTTTTATGTCTTCTGTACATAGGTTGAACCATGTCGAGTTTGAATTCAACGCCTTTTTGGCTGCCTTAGTGCAAGTGTAAGAAAACAGCAGCCTCGGTGAAATCTAAAACTGTCAAAAATCCTGGTAGGCAATTCATGGCATGTCCAGTGTATGATGCTCAGACAAAAAAGCGAGGTTGTACATTTATTGAGTGGTATGATGAGGAGATGACAGAGTGGCAAAGGGAGCTGATATTGGAATTGATGGAGGAAAAGAAAGATTTGGAGACTGAAATAGCTGGATTGAGGGCTGAAAATGTGTGGTTGAAAGCTGAAAAGGACAAATTGAAGGTGAAGGCTAATGGTTGGGCTACTGAGGTGAAGAAGTCCCAAAGAAAAATGAAGATAATGAAGACACAATTGGGAAGCTTGTTTATGAGTATTGTTGCTTTTGTGCAAGTGTTTATCTTCTTTTTTTTATGTATTTGGTAAAAGAAAGTTGTGATGACTATTGTAGGAGTGTGTAGTAGTAGTATGAAGTATGGAATGTATCTTTTGGATTGTTTAGAATGGAAAGATTTGTATCCTTTGGATGGTTTAGAATGGAATGAAATGTATCTTTTGGATGGTAAAAGAATGGAATGAAATGTATCTTTTGGATGGTAATAGAATGTTGTGACACATTGATTGTCCTATCATAGTCAATAATGTTGTGATGACACAAATAAGTAACAAGAAACCATAACAAATATCAAATCACATAAATAGCATCAAAAAGTGAAATTATATTGTTTTCCAAGTACTATTGTCATAGTATTATTGTCATAGTACTTGTCCAAAAATGAACAGAGCTAAATTAATATTATGTTGCTTGTCATAGGACTTGTCCAAAATCAACAAAGCTAAACCAATGCTCTGTTGACAAATAACTAAGGTACCTAAGTAATACTTATTCATTAACTAGCCAGATTACAAATTATAATCCCAAAAAAAAAACATTGTTTCCCCTTAGATGAGTTGCAACTTCCTTAAGCCCTCCATGGTGGCCTTTCTGATATGCCTAACCAAAATGATGCTGCAGAGGTTGTTGTTGTACTGCTCCCACCAGGTCTTCTAGGTCTTGGTCTTCTAGCTGCAGTTGTTGAAGGAGGAGGTCTTCTAGCTGCAGTGGTTGAAGGAGGAGGTCTTCTAGCTGCAGTAGTTGAAAGAGGAGGTTTGGTTGGAGGTGTGGTGTGTGCATTGGTTGCAGCAGCATCAGTGGTTGCACTTGTACTCCCTCCACCCAAGTTGTTTGCACTTGTACTCCCTCCCTCACTCCAAGTTGGTTGCATTTGTACTCCCTCCACCCAAGTTGCTTGCACTTGTACTCCCTCCACCCAAGTTGCTTCTAGTTGTACAGCCTCCTCCCAAGTTGCTTCCACCACTTGTACTGCCTCCACCTAGATCTGGTTGTGATTGGTGAAGTGGTTGCTGGCTATGTGATGTTGGGAAGTCAGTCAAATCAGCATCCACAAAATCATACTCTTCAGGTATAGGACCCTGCAAAATTCAAATCATATACAATGTTTCAGTATGATAACATATACACAATCATCAAAAGTGATAGAAACTAGTAGAAGGATATACATACAGCTTTTATTGCTCTCCTTGAATTGGTGGATTTCTTCTGTGAGCACCAGCAGGTTTTCTTGGTCTGCCACCCTTAGATTTAGGTCCCTCTAGTGGTGGCTTTGGATCATTCTCACATGTCCTCACATTGTGACCAAACTCACCACATCTTTTGCATTTGTTTGCTTTGTAAGGTCTCTTTTCCTCTGTTGCCTCACCAGGCTCAAGTTTTCTCTTTTTATAAGAAGTCCTTAGTGTGTTTACTTCAATCTGTAAAGAATAATTCAACTTTAATGAAGTAAATTTAATTCTAAAATTAACCAACTGAGTATAAGTCCAGAAATAATAATGTTCACTAAACTGAGAAGTCTGCGGTGTTTAGCACCTCTTAAATCAAAAAATAAACTTTGATTTGGATAATAGACTCATTAAGAACCAATTTATACTTTGTAATCACTCCATTGGGATTTGTTTTTGATTTTTAATGAATTAATCAAATCGAGTTTGGTTCTGTCAAAGTGAAAGACAATTGGTTAGTTTAGAACACTAAGGCTTTTTGTATAGTTCTTTTGTTTATTTTAGTTAAATGACTTAGACTTGTCTAAAATTCATGAAATGTTGTGTATATACCCACATTCACGTCTAGTCTAATTCCTGTAAATATTAGACCTAGATCACTTATAAATAATTCCCAGTAAACCAAATACCAATGAACTGTCCAATGACTTTCAAAAGCTTGTAAATCGTGAATAACTCACCAACCGTCAACTATTGTGACTATATTTTTACAGTGAAAAATTGACGTAAAATGAACCAATTTAGGCTATTGAAGCACTCGATTTGGTTGAGTTATGACCGAGATATGAATATTAGAAGTTCTCTCCAGATTATTGTAAAAACGGTTTTGTTCGATTCTACAAACGATTTTCATTTAATAATCAAACAAACCCCAAAAATACGAAATTCTCCAGTTTATTCTATTAGTGTGTCCTACTAATTGTAAAAATAAATTTGGAGTCGATATATTATTTTTGGGCTAACCCCTTGTCGGTTCTTTCAAACCGCTCTTGTAAATAGTGAATTCTTTTGTAAATAAATCAATTCTTTTGTAAATGAACCAATGCTTTGTGAATAAGTTCAACTTTTGAAGACGAAGATCAAGATCGAGCCCTGGAGGCGCCATGTACATGAAGATCAAGTCTTTTTCTCCTTTTTAGGATTTTTAGACATTTTTTGTACTTTTATTGTAAATACCCAATTTGTAATTTATTTCGAGGCCTCTTTATTTGCATTTTGTACATTTGCATTCATATACTTCCACCTAATAATACAACTCGGAAAATAAAATAAAAAGAACTTCTCTCACTTGTGTGATGTATATTATGTTAAAAACGCTTTTTAAAACCAATGTATTCATTTATGTACACACCCGGTCCGGGGCCAAATTCGAGGTTAGAATCAGAAATTTGCTTATACGCGATCATGGGTGTTCCACCTACCATTCCATCAAACCACCTTCATACAAAATCACATTCCCCAGTGGAATCCACATTTCCCTAGTGATAACCTTTCCCCAGTGGAATACATATGATCGAATAGAAGTAAATAATTGATCGTCCCTCTTATTTGGCTTCGAGCCACCCCGGGGGATACTATCGGAAAGACTCCTTTAATCCATTACCCACCAATACATACCTACCATATACACAAATCATCCATTTACTCACCCCCAATGAATGTTATTCCCCAGTGAAGAACGAATTTTTTTGAGAATCTAATATTTATACTCAAGACTAAGAATTGGGTTGATCCCTGTATTTACCAAATGTTGTTGGGTTGAACGCCTCTGATCAACAGGCAAATCTTTCGATTTGAGCCTTTTCCTACTTCTTCGAGGAGAGTAGGGGGTTCTTCGGATCAATTCGACTCTAAGTTGCTAGTCATCCCATAAGTTTCTCAATTATATCCCTCTTTACGGGAAAGAACATCCATACCCGCCTTTTGGCACCCAAGAAGTCTTACTGACCGGATCCTCTGGTCAGAATTACGTAAGGGTTTTGATCTAGGAGTAGATTCAAGACCTACGATGAATAGTACGTAGTGCAGTATTTGCAATATCCAAACCCGCCATACATAAACGAATATACCGGTTCAAAACCGATTTCTATACACAAATGTGCTAAGTGACAACGTGTAAACATATGTGTTTTTCTTTTATTACTCAAGGCATTACATAATTTAATTCAAAACTTTCATATGGGATACAACGAATTTTTTTCCTCCACAAAAAAAAAAAATGAAGAGAGAGAAAGCTCTCTCAAAGAACCCCAAGAAACCCAAGCAACCCCTCGTTAGCCCCAAAGTCCTTGAGCCAAATTCCTTGCCTTCTCTGTTTCAGACCCACTGTAATCATGAAATTGCTCCATTTCTTTCAAGCTTCATCTTAATTAGCCCCTCCCTCTTGTTGTTTGATCATTTGTGGCATGGCTACCCCTTGATTTTTAAGCTTTCTGAAGCTAAACCTAGAAACCAGATCCAGAAATTTGAAGCTCAAATTAATTGCTTAAATTACCTTGTTCCATCGAATTCACTCGTAGACTGTAATTTGAGGCTACCCCGAGTGAAAGAAGGAAAAAAGCCCCCCAAGAAACCAAAACCCCCAAATATCTCTATCTCACAGCTCCAAGTTCTCCATGAAAAAGCTGCTAAATTTAGTCTTAATCTTGTTATTAAGCTCACTACTGGTGTTTGCAGTTGTCTCCTCTCAATTTTAAAGCCATTTCAATCAAATTGCTTTTCTCCTGTTGTGGATTTTAGGGGAACGTTTGCTAAGCCTAGATCTATATTTGAACCCCAAGTCTTATCATCTACTCCGTATAAGCCAAAATTTGCTAAGATTCTTGGGGGTTGTTATTCTCTGATTTGTTCCTGTGGAGATTCCATATTATCGGTGTGGTTTGTGTGGCCTGCTCTTGTCGAAGCAAATCTGAAACTGATCCGAGTTCGTCAACAGGCTCGATCTTGGGAGCGGGTTCTTGTCGGTATTCTTTCCCGAATTGATGCTAAGGATGTTTATCCTTCTTCTTCTTCTTGGTTATTTTTCTCTTTTTTTGGTCCTTTCTCCTTGAGGACCTATCAAGCCACTACAGTTCTCATATCCTCTTCTGTGATACGGAACTGTCTATCCCATATCCTCTTATCGGTAGGAGGTATAAGCCATGTTCCTTTAGCTCTTGGTCTTGCCTGGAAGTCAAGGTGGTCATCTCAAAGCCTGTATTGTAAGTTTTATTTTACGATTTTTTGCCCTCTTGATGGCTTCTTAAGACAGGTGTTATACAGGTACCTTGTTGCACCTTATCCCTTTCTCTCTCCACTGATTTGTTGTAGTTTCTGGCTGAGTGATCATGTCCTTTACTGTATGATGATTAAATGCTTGAGTGTAGTTATGGCAGAGTTTTCTGTTAAGAAAATTCCAGTGAACATTTCTAACAAAACAAAAAAGACAAGTCATGTTAATTCTATCATTGTTGTTGTGGAAGCTAGTAGTAACCATGCTAAATTTCATACTCCCACTGTTTGTTTTCTTGAAACTTTTGTGGAGGAAGATGTCCCACAAGAGCTATTTGATGCGTATGTCTTTGTTGGTAATTATCTACTTGGTAAAATGTTAGGAAAAAATGTTGAATTTAAAGCTCTCATTTCTAAGCCTCAGAATTACTGGAATTTTAGTAAGACTAAAGCTCTTCTTTGTGTTTTGAGTATAGGTTGGTCTATGTATTCTTGTTATAGCCCTCGAGATAGACTTTCTATGAGGAGGGAAAGACCTTATCATGGGGTTACTCATATTCTTTATAAAATTGATCTCATGTCAATCCTAATCTGTAATTGGATGGTAAGAATGGCTTATTCAATGGCTACATTTTATTTTTCAAGACTGTTTAGTGGCTATTTAAAGAAGCATTGCAGATCATTTCTTGCATCCCTTCCCTCTCTTTTTTGGGTGTCTTCCAGTCTTTGGTCTTACTGGTTGTTTGCCTTCTTGATGGTTTCTAAGAATTTAAGAATTGTAGTTTTGGAGGAATTTCTTTCTATGGAAAATCCCATGAACATTGCTATTAAAACTGAATTTGATGCTGAGTTTAACATAAGTTATTCAAAGGTTGATTTTCTGATTGCCTATCTCACTGAAGATTTTGTGATGGAAAACTCTCCTCAAAGTATAGAGGAGATGGATAGCTTTGTTGATAATAGCTTATTGGGTACAATGATGGGGAAGAATGTTGTTTACAAAGTAATAATGCCTAAGATACATAATGATTGGAAGGTCATTCTAAGCTCACTAATGCGATCTCAACAGTTAATTAATGAATAAAATAGCTTTTTGGAATGCTAGAGGGGTGGGGAAAAAAGATGTTGGTGAGGAAGTAAAGCCGTTTTGTAAGCTTCACCAAGTGCATTTGGTTGCTCTAGCTGAAACCAAAGTTCAGTTTGAGCCCTCGACAGCCTTTGTTCAGCAATTTGGTTTCTCTCATTATGACTTCATCCCTTGTGTGGGATTCTCTGGTGGTATTTGGGTTTTATGGCAGCAACATTTTGTTGATGTAACTATTATTCATAAAGATGTGCGTTTTTAATTTTTACTTGTTAAAGATTTCACTGGTTCACTCCCATTGTAGTCATTTTCTGTTATGCTCCTGCCCAACAATCACACAAACAACAATTTTGGTCTGATGTTTTATATTACTTCAGCACCCTCTCTCGTCCTTTTGTTCTAATTGGAGATCTAAATGAAATCGGTTCAGCATCAGAAAAGCTAGGAGGGTTAGCTGCCTCACAAGGCATGTTTCAAATATTAATTAATTTCAAGTTTAGGGCTAATGTTATTGATATTCCATTTGTGGGTAGTTCCTTCACTTGGAGGAAAAAGAAGTCTGGATTGAACAATGTCTTTGAAATACTAGACAGAGTATTAGTTTCCCTTTTGTTTTAGCTTTATTTCCACGGATGCATATCTCTCATCATGATTTTAGTTCATCAGACCACTGTCCCATTATACTAAATTTAAACAGCCAAGTTAATTTTGTCCCCCTCGTTTTAAATTTGAATTAGTTTGGATGAATCATAAAGATTATGAACCTCTTGTACGAAAAGCTTGGAGTACTGGAGGTAATGGTTCCCAAATGTATCAAGTACTACTTAAAAGTAAGAACTTGAAAAAGCTCTCAAAGAATTGGGCTAAACTCAAGTTCGGAAATATAACTCGACAATTAAAGGAAGTTGAAGGACAAATTATTAGTGTCCAAAGCAAATTATTTTTAAATCCAACCAATGCTGGTCTTATTACTGCCAAAAATAATTTAACTCGCAAAAAAGCAAAGTTGATTAGTTTTAACCGCACGTATAGGTCCCAAAGAGCGTGCCAAAAAAATTTGGCTCTTGAGGATAGGAATACTGCGTTTTTTCAGATAAAAGCCACAATTAGACGAAGCAGAAAGAGGATCTTGGATTTCTTAAGCAAAGATGGCATTCATTTTACTGAGCCAGTTAGCATTCGCAATGAAGTTACTAAAGAATTTAAAGCACGTTTTATAAAAGACAATAATTATAGTATTAATCCGGAGACTAATTTAAAGGACATTACAAAGGAAATAAGTGATGAGGATAATATTAATTTGACAAAAGAAGTAACTGAGGATGAGATAAAGAAAGCAGTTTTTCTTCTAGCTCCGAACAAATCTCCGGAACTGGATGGGTTTCCCGCAGCCTTTTACCAAACCTACTGGAATATTATTGGCCCATGAATAATAAGAGCCGTTAAAGCTTTTTTCTTCTCAAGAAGAATTTTAAAAGAAATTAATCAAACGTTCATTGCTCCTATACCTAAAATTGATAGTCCTGAAGCTGCTAATCATTTCAGACCAATTAGCTTATGCTCCACTATTTATAAGATTATTTCAAAGATTTTGACTTCTCGACTTGAGAATGTCTTGGGTAAACTGATACATCCGCTACAAGGTGCCTTTGTGCCTGACAGATGCATTCAAGACAATATTTTGTTAGCTCATGAAATATTTCACTCTTTCCGTTCCAAACAAGGCAAAAGTGGGTGGCTGGGTATTAAGCTAGATATGGAAAAATCTTATGACAGATTGGATTGGAATTTCATTTTCCAAGTTTTCAAAAAGTTTGGTTTTAATGACAAATGGAATGGATGGATAAGGGAATGTATCTCTACGGTCTCCTTTTCAGTTTTGGTAAATAATGCTCCGGGACCGACTTTCATTCCCTCTCGAGGGATAAGACAGGGAGACCCACTATCTCCTTACATTTTTATTTTGTGTGCGGAAGTCCTGGCTCGGAGATTACAACGTGAAAGTGATACTTCTTCTAAAAGTATTGGTATTAAAGTGTGTCATGGTGCAGATAAGATACCTTTCCTAACGTTCGCTGATGATACAATGATTTTTGCAAAGGCTTCTAATCAGAGTTGTCATCGTATTAAGAATATACTTGACCAGTACTGCAAAATGTCGAGGCAGAAGATTAATTTTGACAAGTCTGCCTTTCAATGCACGAAAAATATTAATAGAACCACTATTGATTCTTTTAAAGGCATTTTACTAATGAGTCACTCTGTAAGCTTGGATAAATACCTAGGTTGTCCAATAATCAATGATAGGGTGAATAAAAGTACTTTTAAGGATGTATTAGATCGTACACAAAACAATCTCTCTAAATGGAAAGCTAATTCTTTGTCCCAGGCTGGTCGTGCAATTCTAGTTCAAGCAAATCTAGCAGCTACACCTATTTTCACAATGCAAAGTTTTACCTTACCAACGTCCTCTTTAAAGAAACTCGATAAAGTAAATAGGAATTTTCTATGAAATAAAGCTCCTGATAGTAATTCCCCAAACTTGATAGGTTGGGACAAAGTCTGTCGTCCGAAAACTTTAGGAGGATTGGGATTAAAAAAAGCGGAGTCACTCAACAAGGCTTCAAATGAAATTAATTTGAAAAATTCTGAAGGAACCTGAAAGCAAATGGGTAAGAATGATAAACAATAGATACTTAAAAGACAAGCATATTTTGAATTTCACCAAAGGAAAAAAGAACTCGTGGCAATGGAAAAATCTTCTTGACGTTCGGAATCTTTTTAAGAGTGGACTACAATGGCAAGTTGGAAATGGGCAGAATATAAAATTTTGGACTGATATTTGGGTATCACCTGTGCCGCTTTCAGAAATGTTTCATGATGAATTGTCGGATGATCCTCTCTTTGACTTATCAATTCCAGTTAGTTGTTTCATCACTAATGGTGAATGAGATATAAATTTACTTGATAGAGTTGTTTCTAAGAAAACCATTTCAGAAATTCTAGGGATTCCAATTCCCTATAATGAAGTTTCGGATAAATTCTATTCGGGTTATGCCGCGGATGGAAAATTTTCATGTAAATCAGCCACTTGGATTGCCCAAGGTTTAAAAGACCAGTATAAGTCTAAGTGCGACTTTAGTTGGATTTGGAATCTTAACATTCCTCCTAAAGTTAAGATTTTCCTTTGGAAGTTATGCCTAGACGGTTTACCAACTAAACAAAGACTTCAACAAAGTAAAGTCTTTGTTCCACAGGAATGCGTTTTCTGTAATCACCATTGTAAAGATAAATTTCACCTATTTTTTGAATGTCCTAACTTACTACAAACTTTAAAAGAAGTTGAAATTCTATGTGATGCTAAATTATGTGTGGATGTTAACCCTACTCTTTCATTCACAGAAAGCCTTAATTTCTTAAGAGAAAAGCTTTCAGAATTAAATTTGGTTCTCCTTATCATAACTTGGTGGAGGTTTTGGTTTGCAAGGAATAAAGTCATATTTAATGACCTCGTTACTAGACCTATTCAGATAGCGGTTTCTAGCAAGATAAGTTTTATTGAATGACAAAGTCTTTCTGATAAACAACTTGAGTTTGATGCTAGAGGGGCCTTTCCGTGAAAGAAGGTTAAAAAAGTACCACGTCAAGATATTAGCTGGATTTGTCATAGACAGGAGTATGTGAAGATAAATTTTGATGGGTCAAAAATAAATAATCTACAAGCTGCAGCAGGGTTTGTCTTGCGAGATGAAAAAGGAGAAGTTATTTCTTTAGGTGCCAAACCGTGTGGTACCAGCTCGATTTTAATGGCAGAAGCAATTGGATTACGTGAAGGAGTTAGAATGGCTCGTGCTAAAGGCTATAGTAAAATCACTATTGAAGGAGATAATATGGCGGTTATCAAAGCAATTCGAGGGAAATGGCATATTCCCTGGGAAATTGAGAATACTATTATTGATACTAAGAAGGATCTCTATTTTTTTGACAGGGTAGAGGTCATCCACTGTTACAGAGAAGCAAATGCAGTAGCGGATTATATGGCTCATTTTGGTCACTCCTGTCTAGTGCTGCGTTATTGGTCGTATTCTTTTGATCAGTCCCTCACCAATTTATTGGTGAAGGACACCTTAGGTTAACCTTGTAGGTTACCTGGTTGTATTGCCTTTTCAAAAAAAAATAAAAAAATATGGGATACAACGTATTAGTAACGAGCACGTACTCAGTACGGATGAGGAGACGGGTCTGAGGACGACGTCCGCACCTTCTAACCTAGACCCCGAACCAAGATCTTTATATTCACAGACCAGTCAAAGAATTTTCGTGTCTTATCGCGGCGGAGTCAACTTTTGTGTTTTGTGAAATGGTTTTCTTTAAAATCGTTTATAAAACCCATCCTTTTGTAAAAACCCTTCCTTGTTTGGGTCATAACAAGGTGACAACTCTTCTTTTGTAAAACTCGTCCTTGTTCGGGTCATAACAAGGTGGCGATTTCGAACCTAAAGATGATTCCTTGACAATTGGCCTATTCAATCGGTCGATTTCTGTGGGACGTGCCTGTGGCATGTATCGCGACGATATCCGGGTCCTAATCCAAAAAAAGTCCGAGAATCTGGCCCCACAGGAGTTGGACTAGATTTTGAGAGAGTCAGACGAGGAGAAGTTTTTTTTTGCTAGTCTGATGATGAGGATAAGTTATATATGTATGAGTGAGCTTCAAATTAAAGGGTTGGAGTAAAACATTACTTCGAAGTAGTTTTATCATGTGTTTATTCACTACAGTACTCATGAGACTAGATACCTTTGTTTATTTTGCATTTCATTTCATTGCCTTTAATAATTTAGTTGCCATTTTGATATAAGCTAAAACTTTCAGGCTGGTTTCATTCTTCTTGAATCTATATAGAGAGCCACAAGAGGCACGCATCATAATTCACTTTTAGAGATGTAGGCAAGCGTGAGGACGTAAGAGGCATATTCTTGCAGGTGTTTGTTTTCTTCTTTTTTTTTTCCTTTTTTTGTTTTAAATGGACATCATTCACGGCATCAACAAGACACAAACAACGAATTGAATATCAACATTGTATTATTAATAGAAAGAGCGTAAATTAATCCAAATTGAACAATTAGAATACATGTAAAATTATGGTGTTATATATATATATATATATATATATATATATATATATATATATATATATATATATATATATATATATATATATATATATATATATATATATATATATACACAGGGTTAGGCGCTAGTAGCCTAGCAATAGAACTTGTTGGCCTATTATAATGGGTGAAGAGGAGAGTTCGGTGACGGTTTAGAGAGAAATGAAAGACTGTAATAGTATGATGATATTGGTGACAATTGACAAAAGTCTAGCATTCGTAAAAAATAAAAAGTGGAAAAACAAGTCATGGAGTAATTAATTGGATCATTGTGATTTAGTAAACGTACAATACAAAATATTAATCAATACTTTGAATTTGGTATTAAATGAAAAAGGAGGAATATGAAATTGTTGATGCTATAGGGGGAAAAACTAAGTTAAAATGGAAAAAAAAGGCACATTGATGGGATAAGGATAAATGAAGAGAGAATCGTAATAGAGCATTTTTATATGAGTTTCTTTTGCTATAAGGCCTCGACTAAAACAATGACAGAGCACATTATTAATATTAGGTCGTTGTTATTGCCAAGCCAAAATATACTATTGTCCGGCTATCAATTATTTGAGTTGACAATTGAGTCCTTCATATTAATAAGGAAAATCTCATTCTCATATTCTCTCTCTTCATAATATTGCTTTGTCTACACTTGTCATTTATTACCTAATAAGAAGTAACCCGTTCTACGCACAGACTGTCAGTTTATTATTATTATATTTTTAATCTATTTACATATTTTTTCTTAAAATTGCACAAATTATAAAAAGAATAACAAAATGGTGACGGATCAAAATGTTACATGTGCGTTTTGCGTATACTTATCTCCAAAAACATTGATCGCTTTCGTATCCAAAAATAAACAAATATTTATTACTTGTCATCTAACCTACGGCTGTACCTTAAATATATACTTATCATATTGTCACCCCAAGTAGGACTATTGTCTTTTATTTGCGCATCTCCTTTTAAAATTTAGTCACATGCATAGTGTCGCGGTCCACCTTTTCAAGTTGCAAGACGTGCGGCGCGCTCTTGTCTCCTAGCGGCAAGAGTGTCAGTCGTACACAAGGAACGTTTTTGGGGTGTCCGTTGACACAAGAGAGAGGGGTTGGATGATGCACGCAATCAACACAGTTTAACAAGAACAAGCATTGACATCAATACATCGATATGGAGGACTGCTTCCCCCATAAAGAGTCTTAAAATATTTATTCATTCTGACAGGAGTATACATCAAGAGTGCATAACTTTCATACTCAACATCTACTCCTAAAAGTAAAAGAATTAGAAAGCTTAAAGATATGTCCAAGGGTCGACACGCAGGAAGCGCCTTAGAGACATGTTACTAGGGAACTAGAAAGCGTAAAGACATGTCCAAGGGTCAACACGCAGGAAGCGTCTTAGAGACTTGTTACATTACAAGGAAAGTAAAGGAAAGCTGTAAATTACAAGGTGTGAAGGGCGGAACCTAACACATAGCCTATGTTTATACCCTCAATATAAAACTTAATAAATATCTAAAGTTTGTCATATTAACGACATTTATTCCCACAAATAATCATAAATTTTTCACATAACCTATGCACATACCAATGTAACTAAGATAATTTATGCTTATACAACCTAAGATAATTGTTTGTTACTCCATTAAACAACATAACCGATTTGACCATATTGTCCCGTAATATGTGTTTCAAAATTAGAAATTTGTAAGTTGAAAGACCGACCTTAATTCTTCCAAATGGAAAAAATTGTGACGACTCACTGTATAAATAAGAAGGAAAATATAATAATTAATCAAAATGTGACACTTCTATATAACCTGCGCTTATACCCACAATTATGTGACATCTAATATACATCATATATATAAAGTTTGGTAAGATCACTGGTAATAACGTGACAAGTGTCATACTTTGATTGAGTAATGAATTGTCAAAAATAAATATCATATCATAATTGCTATCACCTATTCATATTTCTTATTTCATTAATATTAAAATTGTATTAATACAACCTAATATTGCATTAATCTCCCTCATTAACATTGTCAATTATAACTTTTGACTATTCAGAGTATTGTAAGGATGTTTGACTTTACAATTAGTTGTCTACAAAAAAATTCTATTTGCTATTGAAAAAATAATTAAAATTTCAAATCAAATTGGTATAGAGAATGAATATTCCGCATGGTATATAAAAAATGTTATATAGTTGTGGGTAAAAGCGCATGTGACGTACAAGTGTCATAATTTGATTAATCTAAAATGACACTAATGTCCAGTTTTAACCATATCAAAATTATAAGAACTTTAATTGAGTATAGACGATGAATATTTGGAGAATAGATGCACATAATATTTAACAAGTTTTATGTAATTGTGGGTATAAGCGTAGGTGACGTACATGAGTCACATTTTAAGGACTTACCTACTATTTTTCATTTTCTTAGATAGTGAATTGTTTGCAATTGTTTATCCATTTGAAAGGAAGTTAGACTTCCAATTTCTAAATTCGAATTAGTGAAATACACATTAAGGGAGGGTGTAATCAAACTAAATAATTGTTTAATAACAAAAATTATATTAATTGGTATAAGCGTTTGTTACGTGAAAATGTACTATTATTTGTGGGGATAATCATCGTTAATATGACAGTGTTCAAATTTTAGTTAAGATTTATATTTGCAGGTATAAAACATAGGTTAGACATGTGACTAAATTTTGCACGGATAAGCGAAAATAAAATGACATGTCTCACATTTGTAGCGCAATGTGTTATGTTATATTTTGGATATACAATTGCAAGTTTGGTGACAATTTATAGATATTTGTTTTTAATAGGACAATGATAAGTAATATGACACGTAACCTTTTGGCCAATCACTATATTCATTATTTTATATATACCTTTTTAAAATTTGAAAAACTTTAAAATTTAGTTCATAACATAAAACATATATAGTAATAAACAGACAGTCCGTGCGTAGCACGGGTTATTTCCTAATTTTCTTTTTATATTTCATGCATCTACTCCCACAATATTCATCATCTATGCCAATTCAATTAGAAGTTTAGACAACTAATTTGTCAAATCAACCCTCCTTAATTGAAAAACATTAATGTTGGAGATTAATGCATGTCATTTCAGATTGTGTTAATGTAATTCTAACATTAAAAACAAATGAGAAATATGAATGTAGGCTATAGTAATATTATTATTAGTATATTTATTAATGACAACTCAATTCTCACCATGATAAAATTCAAAAAGAAAACCAAATTAATAACACGCAATCAACATGTGGCACTTGTCACATTACCAGCGATCTTACCCAAATATATATATATATATATATATATATATATATATATATATATATATATATATATATAGATAGATAGAGAGAGAGAGAGAGAGAGAGAGAGAGAGAGAGAGAGAGAGAGAGAGAGAGAGAGAGAGAGAGAGAGAGAGAGAGAGAGAGAGAGAGAGAGAGAGTTGGGATATGGTGAGAAGGGATGCTAGAGTTAGATGGTGAGAAGGAATCTCAGCCCTCCAATGAAGCCAATCAAACGGTCCACAATAAACGCGTGCCACTAATGGCACACATGTAATTTCCGCAACATTTACATGTAACATGTTCTCAGACTTCTCTCACCCACGGGATGGATCATTTAGAACATACTCTCTCTCTCCTCCCTTCAATCTTCATTAGCCCTCTTTCTCCATCTCTCTCCACCACATTCACGTTTCACTATCAATCGTCATTGACGCCACCTGAACGAGCTCCAATAAGCTATCAAGAAGTCCTCAATCGCCCTTCTAAAACCTATCGGAGCATCGTCATCGATGAACAATACGAAGGTAGCAAATTCTTTGATTGTTTTTCTAGGGTTTGAAAAATTCTTTGCAAATTCTACTTTGGGACTCAAATCATACCTACAACAAAGATGAATTTGTTTTCTATGTTATGCGAATCATTTATTTATTTTTATCTGGTAAAACTTAGGATTTTCCTATCAAACTTTTTTATTTTAGTAAGGAGCTTGTGAATTTGAAAATGGATCATGGAGCTACGCCCGTTTTGATGATGCACAACTCCAGGCATGATAATGAGGTGCATTTCCTCTTTTCTCATCCTTGATTCCAATTTTCATGAGTTATCTCCTGATTTTGTTTAATTCGTTGAATGGAAACATAATACTGAACCATCATATCTATTAAGGGTCACTTTATAAGCCTTCATGGATCATTTGAAGTTTATAACGAGTTTATTAACGGAGCAAAAATAAGGGTCACCTTATCTTATAAAATGGGTCACTTTGTAAAGTAAAGGGGGTCATTTTTTCCATATGGAGTTTGAGGCGGGTTGAATTGTATACTGAGCTGAAATTGCAAACCAAAGTCTAAAAAATCAGGTGAATACAACAAGATGTTATGCTTTAATTACTTAGGTTGTTGTACTAGAACTTGTGGTTTTAATGTGGGCTTTGTATTGAAGTACGAGTTTTTTTTCTTCTTTTTGTTATGCTATGAATTGCTGATTTGTGGATGTATAGATTGGATATGAGATGGTGTAATGGTGGTGATGGTTATGGCCATGGTGTTTTAAATTGATTGACATTGTTGCTTTCTATTCCTTATTGTATTTGTATAATATAGTGACAGTACAACCTAGGGTCACTTTTATGAAAGTTTAGGGTCACTTTTAAGAGAACTTAAGATGACTTATTTTGGGTGCTGATGGGTTGAGCATGATACCTTAGCTAGTCAAAGAAAGTGGACCCTGCTGGGACCAAACACCATCTATAATCCTCTATAGTGTGCTAATCCTCTATAATGTGATGTAGTTTGGTCTCCTTTAAAGAGATGTACGTCTTGTTGATACCGTGAGTTACTCATATGGTTTCCAGATGTGTAATTTGTATTTCAAATGTAAAGTGTGACTGCTGAAATTCATCCGTGTATATTAGTTTTGCTCATCGAAATCTGACAATATATATACCTCTGTGAATTAGCCACCTAAAAGAAACAGTATGTGAATTGCTACTCATTGTGAGAAGCAGCCACATCGAAATCCAATAGTCGTCAGTATATTCTTAGTTTTATTGGTGTTGATATGGAAGCCTATTAGCTCAAGTGATAGAGCAATGTGCTTTGCATAATGAATGTAGGTTCGAATCCTACATAGGCTATACTATTTACAAATGGGGTCACTTGTGGTTCTATCAGGGATCATTTATAGGTTATAGGATAGTGAAAGGGGGGAAAAAAAAAGAAGCGAATATCTATAAACTAAAATCAAAAGGATTCCCAATAAGATTGAGGGATCAACTTAAAATTAGAGAGTGTCACTTCTAATATTATGCAGACTGACTTATAGGATAATGAAAGAATATCAATATTAACATACAAAAAATTAAAAGTAAACTCCAATATCAATTAGGGGTCACATTAAAAACAAAGCTATGTCACTTATAAGAACATAATGAGTTTTTTCAGGACAGTGAAAGAACAATGTCGGTAAACTGCAATATAATTGTGGTGTCACTTTAAAAAGAAATACGTGTCACTTCTAAGACAATGCAAGGTAACTTTTAAGACACTGCAAGAACAATATCATTGAGCATAAAAGAGAGAGGAGAGGGGTAACTTCTTTCTAACTATAATAATCCAAGATAACAAGAAGTCTATATGGGATTTGAACCCACATCTTTTGTGCATTGCACAAATGCTCTACCATTGAGCTAATAGACTAAAATGAACCAAAAATAAGACATCTGAAACTACTTCCAAAAGAAAATAGTCATTGGAATAAATGCATTACTAAGTGCTATGACTTCTCAAATCATATTGGCTGGTAAGCAGACTACTATGACATGTTGACAATTAAGGAAAACTGTCCATGGATTAATCACATATATACAATCAGATCTGAAGTTAGAGTAAAAATCCCCCATCCCCGTCTATAGGCAAAATGTCCATGAATGAATCACATGAATACAGACAAGGGTCACTTTATAATTTACAGGGGTCACTTTATAGTTAAACATGGGTCACTTTATAGTTAAACAGGGGTCACTTTATAGTGAAACAGCAGTGAATATATCAAAGAAGATAGATACATGACAGAGCAAACACAACAGAATAGCAGCAAATTGTCAAGCTTACACAAAACATGATCAGCAGCAGACTGTTTATTCAACCATGTAAAATAATAATGGTCAGTAGGAGGAACGTCCATCAAGAAGGACTCATCAACACAACCTTTGAAGCATTAATATCTTAAAAAGAGGGGTCACCACTACTAATTCTTTGTTCTGTTGACAAGAAGACATGAAAGTCGCCCATGATTAACCAAGGAGATGAAATGAAAGCAACCTTATTTACCAATTGCTGCTATAACAACATTCTTTCAGCCCTGGCATTGCTAGCACATATCATGCTCAAGTATATTAACAGTGTCATCAACAGGGTATAAGAAGCTACTTCAGCTTACTCAGTTTAGAAGTTACTTCACAATGAAACAACTGTTCATCAACAGGGTCATTTTTTCTAGTTAAACATATGTCACTATAAATCAAATAATAGACAAAAATTAAAGAAAAATCAAAGAAAGTAGAAAATTCTATCAAAACAAGGGTCTAATTTTAGGTAAACAAGGGTCAGTTTTTAGTTCAATAAGCAGACTTGTTTTTTTTTTTGGTTCAACAAGCAGACTTGTTTAAAGTTCCCTTATACGCAAGTCCAAGTTTGAGAATACAGTTTTTCACTAGATCAAACACAAAAGTAACGATGACTATAATGAAACATCATGAAGATTACTTTTTAGATTAATAGGGGTCAGCTTTAGTTGAACAAAGATCACTTTTTAGCTTGACATAGGTCACTTATAAGCTAAATAGGGATCACTTATTAGCTAAACAAGGGTCACTTTATACTTTAACATGTAGATTTCTTTTTACAAAACCTTATAAAGCCTATGTGTGCAAATATGCATTGATGAGCTAATGCAGAATAGATTTTACAAAACGAACAATGTAAATATGCACAAACTAAACACTAAAATTGGACTCAAATAAGCGTGAGGGGTCATTATAAAAGAGAGAGGGGTCACTTCTACTGACCCCAAAAAAAGTAACAAAATGCATACATACCACACGCATGTACAAAGAAAATTCAAATGATTGATCGGTCACTTTAAAAAGGGTCAGGGGTCACTTTTAGAACTACGTTGGGTCACTTATAGAATGCCAATTGCTGAATGTAGAATGTCATTGTAAGTGGTGAAAGGAAAGAGAGTCAGCTGCACTTCCAGCCAATCAAGTGCTGAGAAAACTAGTAAACTGCAGTTGGTCAATGCTAAGTTTTGGTGACATATTTGAATCACAAAGGAACAGAAATATTATACTTGGTGATCTATACAAACCTAAGTAGATAACATAAAGCCAAAGTAGATATACATTTAGTCCACTTCTCCAAAAAGCCAAACCTATATCTGGTGATCTATGCAATAAAATTGTGGGGTCACTTTAAAAGGAGGTAGGGGTCACTTTTAAGATTGCCGGATCACTTATACAATGTCAATTCACTCAATAAAACAAGAAATTGAGGATTAGTAAGAAAACAGAAGACAGGAATATATCTTCATAAGTTGCACTACACTTGCAGGTGAGATGTTAGTATTTCAATGTATAATACATAATCTGCTACATTAACCCCTTAGGTAAAGGAGATGTATTGAATGAAATTACTACTATTTGTAGTATAAACAATTAGGGTTCTAATTTCTAAAAATCTCAATTGAGGATTACGAAACACTAAAACTTTCAGGAAACCTGAAAAACCTACCCTAAATCCCTATTATAAAAAACTCAAGGTTCCTCCCAAAACAAGCATTACACCAAGGACCACCATTGTAATGACTGATGAAAGTTAATAATTTAGTTTCTACCTAAACTGAGAGGAAAAAAAACAAAACCCACTGAATTGGTAATAAAATCATAATCTAGAACATAAGAAGCACACTCACAATTGATAACATCTATGTCTATGGAAGATAGATTCAAGCAAGAACTCCTCTTTATCTTTCAATATGATGAATTCAGAAACCCTTGAAAAATGTGAGTTCGATTTAGGGGTTTACTACTGCTATGACAGAGAGAAGGAGAGAGAGGGCATACAAATTTTTTCGATGGAGAATTTCGTGAAGGCGATTGCGTTGTTGACGATAAACATTTTCGTGTTGCTGCCATGGATCCGAGGACAGAGAAAGATAAGAAAGAGAGAGATTGAGAAAGCGTACGAAGATATGCTGTGAGGGAAGTCGAAGAGAGAGAAAAATATCACTCCGTACATACTGGGGTTGAGGAGAGAGAAGATGGAGTAAGATCAGGTTCATGTAAACTCAATAACTCAGGACACGCAGCAGATTTTAGCCGCTAGATCTGAATAATCGAAGGGCCCAGATCACTTCTCACCATCTCACTGTAGCTAGCCTTCTCACCTGAACCCAATTCTATATATATATATATATATATATATATATATATATATATATATATATATATATATATATATATATATATATATATATATATATATATATATATAATATTAGTTCAGTTTATTTTTGAAGTTAAAATAACAAGCCCAAAAACAAATATATCGTGGTGGTCCGTTCTTTTTTTCACTTAATAAAAAAAAATTGAACTAATTTTCACAACAATCAGTCTATTAGCTTGACTTGTACACCTTCATGACTTGTCAAAATCTCTTCAATTTGGGGTTTATTTGAAAATATGCACTGAAATCCTTACAAAGACACCGAATAATGAGTATATATTCGAATAAAAAAATTATCCAGGTGTAAGCTTTTACATTTTTTTTATTATCCGAAAAAATGATAATTTTGACAGGTTTCTATGTTAAATAAATTGTACTTAACATAAATATAATTAAGATGATCAAGAAAATAGCTCGACTTTGGTTAAGTGTTTTTGATAATTATTTATGCAATTTTTTACAAAGAGAAATACAACATAAGTCAAAAGAAAAAGTAAAAAGAAACATAAAAAGGAAGTCACCTGTTGCTTTCAATAGTTGCATGTTTATACCCATCCAACATAGTAATACGATTCTTGAAAATAACACAATTAATAGAAGAAGAACAACATGATAAGATTTATTTCAGGATGACTTAACTACCAAATTAGGATTCGGGTTGCCAGAAGAATGCTAATCATAGAGTTAGAATTTATCTGGATTCATACCAATCGCAAATGTTTGTTTTGACACCATGTTAAGGCCTCGACGCATGTGTAAACCATAAAAATTTAAATCTGCAAATAAGAGGCAAGATAATATGGAACAATAATTTTTATAGATAATTTGTGCGTTATAACTTTTGTGTATCTCTTGATTCCAACCTATGGGAGCGAGAGAGGACTTTCAAAGGTTATAACGTAGGCTTAGGGTGAAGGGTAGGACAAATTCATTTGGTGTTGGCTAAGGATGTCATGAAACTAGTGGAGCAAAAATTATCAATTCACCTCACGGCCATAAGGTAAACAATGCGGAACTCCGACTAACAAAAAGCAACATCTAACCAATATCACCAAACTCTATTGATATACTCTTCCTTCAAGCACAACTTTCAAGAATTCAAGCTTTTTATTCTTTTGTTTTTTCTTTATTGAGAACTTTTTCTGATTTTCCCTTTTTTTCTTTTTTTTTTTTGGAACCAAATAAGAATTTCAACCATCCTTCCAAACGCTTACACAAACTACGGAGTTACACATTGTGAAATGTAACATAAACTCCAAAGTTAATCCTTACTCCACAAGTCTCATGACACAAGGGTTAAACATGATTTTTCTGGTCAAAATGGTTGTAATGCGGGTGAAAGCAAAGAATAGGCAAAGCTCAAAGTGGTTTACAAAAGATAAAAATGCTAAGGTAGGCTTATTTGGCTAGTAGTTGAATATTCAAAGAATGCCTCAATCATACTCATTCAATCAACGTCAAGTGCTGACACAATAGAGAAAAAGAGAAATGAATTCTCTTCGGAGAGGTTGAGAAGCCTCTCCCCAAGGTGAATTCTAGAAACCAATGACTAAGAGAGAGTTTCACACATGAAAAACACAATAGACCGTAGTGATGCACGGTCTTCAAGGCTCAAAACTCACGGGTTAATATAGTCTATCCAACTCAGCTACACAACAATCAAGAGTAATCATCAAGCATGCCACAAAGTATGAACCGCAACAACAATCATGCCATGTAAATATTACGCTCAAACACATTTGCACAAGAACAAGGGTTGATCCTTCTAGTTTTTCACAATAACACAATAATCATCATCGAAGGATCACATCTCAATCGTTTTTTTTTTTTTGTTTTTTGGATTTTTCATTTTTTTTTTTTTTGGTGTTTCTATTTTTTGGATTTTTCATGCATGCATACAAAAAAAAAACCTAAACTATATGCAAAACAAACAAAAATAAAAGAAAGAAACAAAATAAACAAATCATGAAAAACTAACCTAAAAATGCCAAAAAAATAAAATAAAATAAAATTATATGCAATTCACATTTCACAAAGTAGCATCAAAATCACCTCTCCCAAGCTTGAAACTGACATTGTCCCCAATGTGAGAAAAGACAATAATATAGAGAGGGAAAGGGAGGAAAGAAAACTTATCAGGTCCCTGTGGGTAGGGGGAAGGAAATCCAAGAAGTGTTTCTACGTCACGTGCCAAAGACTCAAGTAGAAATCATTGCACTTATCGTACTCATCTCAATCCTCATTGAAAAGAGTCCATCAAATCATTTGCTCTAGTGGTGATGTTGGTCCTTTTCTCAATGACCATCCTCTCTTTAATTGATTACCATAGAACGTTAATGCCCTTAGCAATTTGTCAAAGACACTTGGACACATCTCAAAATGACACAAGTAATAGATCATTATCACAAGAAAATAGTAAATAATCAATGATCTCTTGAACTTGTCAAATGCCCTTGAAAAGTCAAAATGGCAAAATGAAACTTCCCACACACTAAACACATAATTCTCCCCATAAATCTCGTTAGACTTGTCACCTATGATATGCTCATGAATCCGGTCCATACAAAAATCATCATGAATCTCTAGCACATCATTGGGTTTCACACATGCATATCCAAGCGAATTATCGAGAGGGGGATTAATATGAGGATGCACAATTATTGAAATTGACATGTCAATGGATTCGTGGGGAAGTGAATCATGATGCTCAATATCCTCAAACTTATTCTCAACCAACTCATCAACAACCTCATGCTCAATGCAATCTTTGGTTTCATACAAATTATCCATGGAATTGATTTGAGCCTCTACCATTGTCAAGCGAGAGGCAACTGAATCAGCTTTAGAGCACAATTGATCTATTAATTCTTGTTGCTCCTCATTGATCTTTTGTTGCTCCACAATGAATTGCTCAAAAAAGGTTTTCAAGTTGGACCTGGGTTGATGAGGGGACACGGGAGTTTGGTAATCGCCATAGAAAGAATTAGGATAACCCATATTACCAAAATTATGGTAATGGAAATAAGGATCATATTGGTCACCTTGGTAATGGTAATCAAATTGACATTCATTAGAATTATAACCAACATATCCATTCCAATCATTTGAAGGATTGACAATATCACATTCAATCGCATTCACATAGTTATCACAAGTATAACTATATATATAGAATTATAATCATCATATCCCCTATGATGCAAAGAAGACATGAAGAAATCAAAGCAAGTAAGACATGGGTGCTTAGTCTAGCTAATTCAAGAAACTCCTAAAATTGGAATATGTCAAGCTCTCCGGCAACGGCGCCAAAAACTTGATAGCCTCCGCAAGTATACGGATTTAATCGAGTAGTATAAAAGATTATCGTATCCACAAGGAGCTAGTATATCCAAGTATTAAGTTTCCTCAAATGTATAACAAGCTAAGTAGTTCGAATTGGATTTTTGTTGTTTCAAACCAAGAAAATAAAGCGAATAAAATTACGAAAGTCTAGCAAGATAAAAAGATCTAGGGTTGACTTCACTTAACTAGATTCCTTGATGCGATAGATAAACTTAACTAACATGTCAATGTCAATCGTTGCAATGATGGATAAAGAAGCCTAAGCCTTCTCTCGAAGCGATAAAGGCAAACTCAATGTAAACTTAATTACCTATTCTCATGGAGTCAAGTACATCAAGAGCATGAAGAACGGAAATCAATCCAAAACCCACAAGATATTCTAATCTACTTTCGTGATTAAGCAATCAAGATGATTATTCGAAGTCCGACAGTTAGCATTCCCCTTTCGATTTTATACTAATCATCCAAGTATTCAAAACCCTCTTTCAAGGATTATGAATAACAATAATCAAACAAATAATCATGTGCAACGATTGAACAAACATGCTAGCATCAATTTATCAAGACATCAAATAACCCAAATTAAGCTTCATCAATCCTAGAATAAGAAAATTAGCTACTCATGATTAAAGAAACTAATAAGCAAATGATAAGAATTAAACTAAACATGATTAGCAAACTCAAAGAAATAGCAATCATAAACTAAAGGATTAAAAACTAAGACAATTGAGAGGGGGAAGAGAGAGTAGAGATGAGAGTAAACCAAGAAGATTCAATTGAAATTGCCCAAAACTTGAACTTGTTCTTCAAATTGCAAATAAAACTAGAGAATTTGAGAGTATCTACGTGCTTAATGTAAATTCTAATATATTCTAATGGAGTAGAGAGAGATGATGGATAGAAAGAGAGTGAGAGATGGAGGAAGAAAAAGATGGGAGCCCTTTTATAAGCCTAAAAAACATTTTGTCGGATAAGAGAAAGAAGAGCAAAGATCTCTTGTCGTTTATGCACAAATTGCACAGGAGCATGATCGGGACAACAAAGGCATGATTGTACTTGCTCTTTTCTTCAAGATAGTTGGCTACTGACATTCCCATTTGATGAAGCACGATCATGCCTATTGGAAGCATGGTCATGCACTGTAGAAAACTCAAATATCTCACGCTTCTAGCATCTCTATTCATTCCAACTTCGGTTCCTTCTTGTTTGCTTCATCTCTTGATACTCCAAAGCCCATCTTGATTTCAATTGCATATTTGAGCTCCAAAATGATCCTAAAATCACATTAAACGCACAAACATACAAAAGTAGTGATCCTCATCATAAAATGAATAAAATCCAATTATAAACGAGAATATTCACACAAATATAGGATGGATGAGTGCATATATACAATGAAAATCAACACTATTTAGGCACTCATCAGTTTCTGTTATAACCTTAGCTTGTAAGATATCAAATCAAAGGAGGGTGAGTTCAGTTGGTCGAATAAACCAGACGCTGAAAAAAGGGTGTACAGCAAAATTAATAGAATTTTGGGTAACTTTGAATGGTTGTCTAAATTTCCTACAGTTGAAGATGAATTCTTGGCTCTTTTTATCTCAGATCATTTTCCTATTATCATCAATTATCAATCTTATAATCACCATAGCAGGAAAACATTCAGGTTTTTCAATGTTTGGACAAAATGTGATGATTTTCTGGCTATTGTGAATTCTAATTGCCATTGTGAGGAAGCAGGTTCTTATAAGTTTAGAATACTGAAAAAGCATAAGAAAGTGAAGGAAACACTCAAAAGAGCTGATTTTTATTGTTCTAATCTGGACAGCGAAATTCCGAATGCTCATGAAGTCCTCTTAACAGTTTAACACAATTTGTCTCCCGATATGTCAACAGAGAGACTTGGAGGAGGATATTATTAGACAAATAGCCAGGATTAATTGGCTTAAAGTTGGTGATGATAATTCCAAATATTTCAAGGTTCATTTGACAACATAATACTAGCTCATGAAATTATTAAACACTATGGGAGAAAGGGGGTTTCACCTAGATGCATAGTCAAGGTGGATCTTAGGAAAGCTTATGACTCTCTAGAATGGAGTTTCCTTGAACAAATGTTGATAGGTCTACAGTTACCTATTAAGTTTGTTCAATGGATTATGATGTGTTATCAGACTGTGAGCTACTCTATTTTGTTCAATGGATGTCCTATGGATCTTTTCCTAACAAAGAGAGGTTTAAGACAAGGGCATCCACTATCCCCTTATCTGTTTGTTATAGTTATGAACTATCTATCTAGATGTCTAGTTGATTGGAAGAGAGATGTGGGATTCAAGTATCACTCTCGATGCAAGAAATTTGACCTTGTGCAATGCATTTTTGTTGACGACCTCTTATTATTCTCAAGAGGAGATGTTAATTCTGTGCAGATCATGTTTGATAAATTGAAGTTGTTCTCAGCTTGTTTTGGCTTGCAAGTCAATGAGGCAAAGTTAGATATATACTTTGGGGGAGTAGAGACATCTGCACAACAAAGCATCACTGAGTTATTAAGGATGAAAGAAGGTGCATTACCCTTTATATATCTTGGAGTTCCACTGACTTCCAAGAAACTTCATACAGGGCATTATGATCCTTGAATTAAGAAAGTTACAAAGAGAATCCAGACATGCATTGCAAAGCTCTTATCATATGCAGGCATACTAGTATTGATCAAGCTGTGTTGTTCTCCTTTCAGAATTTTTGGGCTCAGTTTTTCACAATTTCAGTAGCAGTATCACACACAATTGAGCATCTTTGTAGAAGATTCCTTTGGACTCGTGCAGCTGAAGCAAGCAATAGATCCCTAGTTGGATGGGATGACATGCGCATACCAGCAGCTAGAGGAGGCTTGGGCATATTTAATTTCAGAACTTGGAACAAGGCTTCTCTTGGGAAGTTACTCTAGAATATTCAACATAAAAAAGAAAAGCTCTGGATAAGGTGTCTTAATTCTTACTATGTATGAACAAACCAAGGCAAGCAGCTTGGATCACACAAAAACTTTTTGATTTGAGACATGAACTAGCCCCTATTGTTTGCAGCCTTGGCTTGACTTATTATAAGGTGACTGCAGTGTATAAAAAGCTTATGCTTTCAATGCAGAAAAAAGAATGGCAAAGCTGGTATGGTTCTCTCTCTTTGTACCAAAATGGAAATTTAATAATATATGGCTTGTTGTGCATGAAAGACTTCCAATTTGGAAGAATTTTTTTAAACTTGGTATCCAGGGGCCAAGTTACTGTGTGTTATGCAAAAAGAATGCAGAAACCTTTCCGCACTTATTCTTTGAGTGTGAGTTTTCATTTGAGTTACGGAATAGGAGTTTTCAATGGAAGAAAATTGCATGAATCAATTGGAGGTGGCCTGAAGTATACAAACAAGTCATGCATGATTTAGAAGCAGACAACCAAGACGCAAGGCTTTCCATGCTTGCTTTGCTGCTATAATCTACTATATCTGGAGAGAACACAACAGAAGAATTTTCCAGAGAAGAAAGCTCCACCACTGGAAGAATCATGAGGGAAATTATCTCCAGCCTGCATGCCCGAGCTGCTACAACAAAAGATCAGAAGCTGCAATCCTATTTTCAGACCCAACTGAATTATTATGTGTAATTTTGTGCTATCAAGTGCTGTTTAGTTTTATTTCGATGCTTTTTAGCTACTATCTAATTATGAGCTAGCCCAGCTAGAATGCTCATTAGAGTTGTATGAGTTGTATAAAGCTAACTTCTTTGGTTATGCTTGAGCTGTAAACGATATATCCTTTGGAAGTAATAAAAAAAATTACTTTCCAAAAAAGAAAAAAAAAATTGGATTAAATGAATGCAAAAGTAATAACATATAATTTAATGGATGTTCAAACCCACTTAGTTAAATCTAGGAGTTTGGACGACCAGATTTGTATGGAACCGTACAACATTAACAATTAATCAAGATCAACTAATAGAGGTCGTCTGTTTAGTGGCGTATTTGGGTGCCTAAAGCCTTCCCAATTCGTACCCACACCCTTGAACTCATCTTTGGTCCATTGGGTCATTCGAGTCAATTTGTCCCCAATCAGAATTGGGGTGCATTAAACCTAGGTTGGAGTCATGACTAGCCCTACTGCTTAAGTGTAAGATAGTTCTTATATTACTGACTAAAATGTCTAAGACTCATAGATTTTTCTTTATAAAGTGAACACAAGAAGGTTATCACTACGCATATTCATTTCGTGAGGCAGTGAAAGTGCTGGTTTATTGGGATTGACAAGAATTTATAGTAGAATAGTGGTTCAAATATCACATTATTTCATGATCTTGTTCCCAATATTCGGTAAGCTTGTCAAACCGATAATAGTATATATGATCTACTGCCAATATAAGTTAGATGATTGTAACAAGGCTCTGACATTAGCATTTTAATTGTTATTATACATGGAAGCTTGTAGGATTCTTCGCCTCTATGCCATCAATGATCATGTATGGTTCAAAAAGTATTCTTTACGCCTATGTATAAGTATTTTTGTGCATGATAGCAAATTTTGAAATTAAATCTTTAGAGAATGTGCTTGTTGAAATGAATGGTCTTTCAAATTGAATTGAAAAACTAAGGAGTACGCGGATTCATCTTTGGTAATGACATGATTTTGACTCATCTTTTGGCAACTTTTGAGGGTCTGAACCATCTCCAATTCTACAACTTCAACGGTTTCAAAACATTATTCACCTTAGGCTTGTCTTAGTTGTCTACCTTCATTGCGATTTCATTGCCTCATTACTTTTAGAGATTATCAACTCGCATTCAAACCCTATTCACACTAACTAGCTACAAATGGGTAAACATTTAATATCTACTCCATACGTTCGAAACAAATCGCGTCATTTGCATTCATGGTCTCCAAGGCATCAGTTTGACCATAAAAAATTGGAAATATATGAATAAGAAAATTATAGTAGAATGATTTTTCAAAAGTACTATTGAAAATGAATCAAATAAAAATATTATTGCATTGTAAATCTTTTTAGTTTTTGACAAATCAATAGTCAAAGTTCATAAATTTTGACTTCAAAAAAGCAAATGACAAGATTGGTTTGGGACGCAGGGAGCATTACACAACTAAAATTGTTTCTTGGAAAAATCCTATTGGTGCCCCTCTACTCTTGATTTGTCCAACTGGTGCCCAGTGGTTTTCAAAAATCCAACTGGTGCCCCTCACATATTTGTTTTCCCCATTCCGTTTACTTCTCAGGTTAGTTCTGTTAATAATCTTCTCTAAAACCTCCTCTCTCTCTCTCTCTCTAAAACCGCCTTTTTTTTCTTCTTCAAAACCAAATCTCCTTCCATGGCTTCTTCTCGTCCCTTTGCTGGTGATCATCAAACTACTGCCAAAAAAAAATCCCATAATCCTAACTCTAATTTCCCTTCCAAAAGCACACATCTCCTGACTCATCTACAAAGCCATACCAAAAACCCCAAAATAATGTGATAGAACCCTAGAATTGGATAATAAAGCTGACGTGAACCCCTAAAATGTTTGAAAATCAATTGGGTCAAATGGGTCTGAAAAGGAATTACATAAACCCATACCAAAACCCATTTGCGAAGAAAAAAGACCCACCTATAAAACTCATATCATAAAAACCCTTAAATCTTATGGAACTGTTCTTTGGTTATTAATGTGGATGAGTTTGTTGTGCAATTGAAGTTTAAAAGGCAAGAAAAATAGGCGGCATGGTGGGAACATGGGTGGAGGGTTCCTTTTATTTTTCTTGCAAAGGCTTTTTATTTGATAAAAGAGGAATCAAATTCCGGTGGCAACGTTTCTCCGGTGGTAGTTTCAATGGAGAATAATGGAGGGGAGAGAGAAAGTTGAGAGGAGAGAGAAAGTTGAGAGAGAGTGTGGGTTGTGTGGAAAACAAGAGAAGACTAGAAGAAAGTTGAGAGGAGAGAGTTTTTTGCTCAGGTTTTTGTTTTTTTTAAAGAAGAGTTAACAGAGCTAACGTGAGAGAATAGGTGAGCGGCACCAATTGGATTTGAAAAAACTATTGGGTACCAACTGGACAAATCAAGAGTAGAGGGGCACCAATAGGATTTTCCCTTTTTTCTTTCATCCAAAGATTTAAAATAAACGACCAAATCCACACTGAAGAGCCATTTTTTCTTCTCTTGTATATCGATGAATTACACTTCAATGACTTGATAGCAGTCATCTATTTCAACCCTAATTGTGGCAATTACTATAGCCCCCTCGCTGGATAACACGATTGATCGCGAGCAAGATGGAACAAGGAAGGATATTGAGAAACATTGGTGGGAGAGGTTCATCCAGTTCACGAAAGACATAAGAAATGCAACAGTGTATTCTCTTCCTTACAAGTTTGGCAACAACTTCCCGTCATTATAGTTTATCTAAGGATGCAAAATTTTATGCCCCTCGACTTCTTTAACTAACTTGCTATAGAGTACTAATGGAGAAAAAAGTGTGTTTACTTGTGTTTAGCAGGTAGAAAGTATGTTGGTAACAGAATTTAGTAGCTACGCATGATATATACTAAGAATGTTTATGTTTTTATATGGTACTGGTTTTGCTGAAACAAATAAATAAAATAAAAAAAAGAGCTTTTTGCGACCACCTACATCGATCGCTAATCATGTAAAATTCGTCACTAGCAATAACAATTGCACTTCCCTTGACGGATTTAGATGTGCAAGGAAAAACAATATTAGAAGGAAGATACATGTAAGAATTGCAAAAATGAAAAATCTCAAACACATACAAATAATGATTTAAAGTGATAGAACCTAAACAATATAACAGAAATTACTCCATAGATCTAGATTTACAAAATTTGACTTTGAATTTATAAATTAAAGAAAATTTTAAAATTTTATATGTGAAATCTACAACAAAACGTTAGAAAAAAATAGTAAATTTTCAATTTTCAATATTACGAACCTCGGATCTAGCTTCATCTTTGTAGTTGACAGTTTGCACACTCATCGTCGTCTCGCCGCTCGCAATTCTGTCAGTGCTCGTCGTTAGCGCTTCTCTCATTGCTTCCGGCTCGCCCATCTTTGATTCGAGACTTCTTAAATCAAAGTCCATGGCCAGATTTGTCGAGGTCGAGGCTTCTTGAAGAAGTCGATTGAATGCGGGAGAGAGGAATGAGAAAGAAGAGAGAGATCCAATTATCAAGAATGGAGTACATATTGTAGCGGATTATAGTAGTAGTGGATGATGAGATGAGAAGAGTTTGTGAGGAAGACTAGGAGAGAGAAACAAAGAGTTTGTAAATCGAGAGAGAGAGAGAGAGAGAGAGAGAGAGAGAGAGAGAGAGAGAGAGAGAGAGAGAGAGAGAGAGAGAGATGAGGGAGCGAAGATGAGGGGGTTGGGGCTTTTGCGGCTAAGTGTTCAATTTTTTTTTATTTTTTTGGTGCGACCTAAGTGTTCAATTTATACATAGGGCTTTTGGTGTTCAACACTATAACGAATTAAAGGAAAAAAATCGCTAAGTAAAACAAGCCATTATGTGAACAATTATTAGAATTTGCGACCGGTAAGATGTCAATAGCGAAAATCCATCGCAAAATGGCCATTTCTTGTACTGTATCGCTGGCACAAGTAAATGTAGTTAAATTTGGTGGCATAAGGCTTATTTAGATACTAATAGAAAGATACCAATTTTTTATTTGGCCACCCACTCCATGATCAGGTTTTCACTCAAACTTATTTCATATTTCAAAACCCTTTTCTATGAGTTGTAGCCTTGAGTACAAGTTAATTGTTAGTAGTTACTTGAGCATGAATATCTTGATCGAAAAAGCGTAGGGAAAAATATAATCTTAATTTATTAGGAGCCCTAGTGGGATTTGAACCCTGGTAGTGAAGGAAGAACACCAAGGCACAAGCCACTAGACCAACCTGTGTTTGAGTGTGTGATTATCACTAAGCTAATGGTAATATTTAATCCATCTTTTATAGTCGCCTTGGCATGTAACTTTCTAATCTACCCTAGAATTCTCCAAACTTAGAATTTACATGCAACAGAATTCGCATGTGAACATAATTTCAAACATGGAGATAGAAAGAAAGATAAAGACGATAAGATGATCCGAAGTTCTAAAGTAAAGTATTAATCCATATATATAAACAAATAAAAGGACGTCAATAACCATTACATCGGTCAACACGAAATTTATTTAATTACTCTGCAAAAGCAAAAAAAAAAAAAAAAGAAGAAACAAAAATCAACTGCAAGGTGCTTTTTATTTGTGAATATTAAATGCACTTTGTACCCCACCAAGTTTCTTTCAAAATTTCATTTTAGCTATTAGATGGACCATTCGGACCAATGTGCCACTCCCAAGATATGACATTTCCATGCCAAAAATTCACCAATCCTTTATTCTCTTTCAGCTCAGCGAGATCAAATCCCTCGCAGTAATACTCCCGTATTTAGTTGCATGTTCTCACACTAACCCCCAAAGAAAAAAAAGAAAAATCGAAATCCTGCATAAATCTAGTAGGCTCCCAAATTTATGGGTGCTTGGAGTTGTACCCACCTCACAATTCATTACCTGATATTAGCAGATGTCCAAGTACATATGGGTCTCAATGTGTCTGGATATATATAGGTAGAGATGCTTGTACGGTTGTACCCATTACCCATTGTGGTAGGCTGGGGTAAGGTGACATGATCCAAACAGTCTACAGCAGGTTGTCACGTGCCGACACCGAGCAACACCCTAGCTCCCGTCGACCCCGCTGCCACTTAGTTCACAGTCCCGTCGGAACTAAGTCAGGCTCCCCTTTTTGTCCGGTCACACTACCTTCCGGACGCACACGCGCAGCGTTAACGCCTCCTTGACGCCTAAGTATTGCCGACCCTCGTAGTCGACCAAGGTTGCCGCCCTTACGACGACTAAGTTTGTCGGGTTAGTGGGAACGTTGAGAAGTACACTCGTTGATGCAAAGAGAAAGGCGTAAGTGTTGTGGGAATTAAAATGCACTCACTATATTAAAGCTCTTTACAATTGGGCTCTCAAGTGTTTGCTCTTTACACTAGCTCTCTCTACACAGTTAGTACAAATGAGGGCTCCCTCCTATTTATAGGGAATTCAGCCCCTCACAAGCCTCTCCTAAGCTTCCCTAAGCTTCTAGAGTATTCTACTCTATTCACAATAATTTACATACATAGGATATTTCTAGAAAATCCCTAGGAAATATCCTAGACCCTTAAAGAAACTCCTGGAAACTCTTGGAAGCTTCCCTTGCATCCTCTAGAGCCTCCATGCCCCGGATTTCCCAAGAACACTCCAGAAACCGTGCTCTACTGGAGGTTTCTGGAGACTTCCAGCAGCTTCTGGCACCTTCTGGTGCCTACCAGGCGCTTCGCCCTTTATCAGCGCCTCTCTTTGCCTTTGTCAGCGCCCATGTCAGCGTCCTCCTGGCCATGTCAGCGCCCAACTCAGCTCCCAAAATCATTCTAACTCCGCAGTATGAAAGTTGAGCACTCTTCATTTTTCCTCCTGCCAGAATGACGAAACCCCAAATGACTCTTTAGGGGGTAAGTGCTTCTCGAAAGGCACTCGTCACAGCCCCCTAGGCACCCATGCGCCCTCGTCACGCATGGTGCTCGGTGAGAAGTGTCAACTCGTGACAAGGCGATCTGCTCTCCAGCTCAGCCTGAACCAATGTCATGAACAAGCCATCAAACACATCAATGTTCATGAACTATTTTGGTTTGTTCTTCCCTCTCCTCCAAAGACAACATTTTCATGTGTTGTTTTCTTACATGGTTCTTATAAACTTGCCAAAGGCCCAAAAGAGAGAAAAAGGTGGAAAAGTACATGTAAAACATTTGTTGATTTACTGAAAAAATTGGAACTGGTTAAACACATTTGAACCTTTGCAAGCCTTTCAACGGCTGCTGGCTGCTGCTGATTTCCGTCCGACGCTATTCAGACAAGAAAATTCTAAAATGGAAAATATAAATAGTAAAATCATTTTCTCAATTATCAAATCTCCATCCACTTTGTAATAAATCAAAATTGCAAAAACTCAAAAAACATTTTTCCTAGAACCTGGCAAATAAATTTTACTTCCGGGCAGCCTTGCTGGCTGCTTTCTTACCCATCTTACTTGGACCTTTCCCAGAACCCTTCCCTTTGCCCTTGCCCTTCTTGGCATCCTTCTTCATTCCATGCTGTCTAGCATCCTTCTTCATTCTTCTATCGACCAGAAGTTTCCCTTTACCCGCTCTAACTTGGACCCCTTTTTTCGCAACCACAAGTTCCTTCTTAGGCTTTTTTGGTGTTGCCTTGCTATACAGTTGTTCAATCAACCTCCTCTTTGAGCGATCTGGGATATCCGACTGATCAGCGATGGTGTTTGCCTTCTTTCTTACCTTCTCCAGTTTCCTCATAGCAGCGCGCTTCTTTCTTGCTTTGGCTTCAGCAACCTTCTTAGCAGGCCGAGCATTGATTTCTTTCATTTGGGCCTTGATAGCTGCATATTCTTCCTTAGTAATGGGTTTTGTGGCTTGGTAATGCTTTTTCTCGTCTTCCACAAACCAGCTAGGCAGTCCTTTCTGGTCATCATCAAACATGAACTTGTTGTAAGCATCATCAATCAACTCTTCTCGTTTTCTTTTCCCAACCATCATTTTCTTTGCCAAAGCCAATGTTTCGCATTTGGAGTCAGTGTCATAATCAGATTCATCATCATCTGATGAGCTGTCGCTTGAATCTGTAGCTGGAGCAGGCACTACCTCCAATTCATCCTCTACCTTTGATGACTTGCTTTTAGAAAGTTCCAAGCCCGAAGAGCGGTTCTGTGACTTTTTGCTAGCCTTCTTCGGGCGAGAAACTTTAGGCTTTTGCACATCCTCCTCCATGTCATCATCACTATCATCCTTCCCTAGGTCTCCCTCCTTAACTGCTTCAGCAAAAACGTCTTGACTAAACCAGGTATTCATAATCTCCTCTTGGGTTTTCTCTCTCTCCTCACTGATTGGCACAAGGAGGGGGTTAGCTTCCTCATCTCCTTGGTCTTTGTCTGAATCATTATCTGGCTGAGCCATGTTATCATCATCACCACCACCCTGAACAAATCATTACAAGCCAATCACAATAATTTACATTACAGCAGCAATTACATGATTGCATACTGGGTGGAATATGACTTATAAACCCACTAGTAGAAATTGGAAAACCACAATGGAATATAACGAGACAGTACCACTATACATTCAGGGGCCTCATTGGGGAGCATCCAGAACGAGGCTCAGTTATACTAAATGATTGGATCTTTTTTTTTCCTAATTCATTTCATAAGTAAATCACTGTATTGACCACAGCAACAGGGACCAACGATGAATTAACAAACAACAAACTAAGATTGGAAACTTTATGCCATGTCAAAACTTTTTACCTCCAAGAGTTCTTCATCAGCATATGCTTGCTTTGCACGTTTTCTCTGCTTTGTGCTCCCATCTCTCCTTGCTACAAATCGTTCATAAGCTTCATCAAGAATCTCATCCATTTGATCATCATACCTAACAAAGAAAAGACGGACAGTTACTATCACAGAACATGTCAACATCACAAGTGAACATAGTGAGATGTTGAGCCAATTGGAGAGGGGGGGGGGGGGGAGAAAAGCAAAATTAGCAAAAGACCTTTTTCGCTCTTCATCTGAGTCCATGTCACTGAATTTACTGTCCTCATCTGCCTCATCGTTGTCATTATCTTCACTATCAGCCATTTCACCAACATCAACATCATCTGTCGTGTCAATAGCTGCTAGATCTTTCTTACCCTGAATCAAGGAAAAAAATATGCTGATGATGAATAACTATAAAACCCTTATGGAGCAGGGTTGCTCTCTAAAGTTAGGACTTCAGCAACGCTCTTCCCCCCCCCCCCAAGCACACAAACACAGAGCAGTTGTAGTCTGTCACAAACTCAATCTGGAGAACAGACACCATGAGCAAAAGAATGATGAAAAAGGCAACTTGTTTCCCAAAGGGCAGAGACTTCAGAGCAGTCAACGGAAAGAGAGAAGGTATCATTCCGGAAAAGAAGCTTTCACAATTCAAAGTCCTGCAACCCCTCCCCCCCAATAAAAACAAAAACCGAAAAAGCTGAAGGGAAACGGAAGAGGGAAAATAAGAAAACAGCGAAAGTATAGTACCAGTATGGCTGTTGATACTTTATAGTATAACACAGTGGAAAATAATAGAACAAACCTTAACAGAAGCAAGGGAAAACAATTCAATATCAACATAACCATCCTCTAGAGCATCTACTTGAACTCCTGTTGCCTTCCGGGCCTTGTCCTGTACAAAAAAAATACAAACTGTCAATAAAACTCTATTAAAGGATACACAATCCAACATATGTGCTCAAGCTGATGAGAAAAAGTGTTATCAATAAAGAATAGGGAATGATAATAACAATCTAAGAGGTCATTCTTGCACTTTGTACAGACCTTTTCATTTTTATTCTGTCTACTCTTTTCTTTTCTTTTCTTTTTTTACGGGGGAGGGTACCAAGGTTATGTAAGAAGTAGGGATGCAAACAAGTCGATACACTTGCGAGCGGTTCGCGAACAAGCTCAATCAAAGATCAGTCAAAACTCGGTTTTTAATAAACGAGCAGAGCACGAGCTAAATTTTTAAGCTCGATTAATAAAAGAGAGCACGAGCAATGGGATGCTCGGCTCATTTGCGTTCACAAACAACATCGTTTAAAACTCGTTTATAAGCTCGTTTATGACTCATATAAAACACGCATTGAACACGTTTGAAGCTTGTTTATATAAATAAAAATTTTGTGGTCAATTTCTCAAGAATTTATGTGCTTTGATGTCAAACGAGCTTTTGCTTGTTTATTTAATCAAGCCGAACAGAGCTCGAGCACAGTGAAAAAAATTCGAGCCGAGCTCGAGCATCGATCTTGGCAGCTCGACGAGTACGGGCTGAACATGGGCCAAATTTCTGATCATGCGAGCCGAGCTTGAGCAGCGAAAAACCCGGCTCGGCTTGTCTAGATCCCTATAAAAAAGAAGCTTCCAATTTTAGCAGGGCCCGGCACAAAAATTTAGACGACCTACTTTTCATTGACAAGAGACACCAGCTCCACCTTGCACCCCTTCCCAGTTTGGAAGAGAAGAATAAAACATATAATATTTGATGGTATACAACATCAAGACAAATTTTGAAAAAAATAATAATAATAAATAGGCCAACACAGGTTTTACGAATTACATAGCTGCGCAATTTGGGCTGCCTACCTTTCCTTAATCAAGAACAGAAATAAGTGGCACCTGTCTTTACACAAGGAACTATTCTCAAGCTTGAAATGGGCCACATATATTTAGAAACAGTTGATGAGTTAAAGTTAAGAATTATTTCCTATTCAGAATATGATCCCAAGGGGGTGTATCTTCTTCTAGAATCAGAGCCCTCTAGATAAGATACTAGGTAAAAGTTAGGAGAGCATTCATTCTTGTTAAAAGCACAAACAAAGATAAAGCTGCTAAGCTAGAAGAAAACTACACCTTAGCCCGTCTCTTTGCAAGAAGTTTCTTTTCACGTTTCTTCTTGCGCTCTACAGCCTGTGTCAATTCCTCCATTTCATTAAGAAGTTTATCATCGTCATCTTGCTCATCTTGTTCCTCTTTCTCCACATCCTTAATGTCCTTAGTAGCAACAATGCTGGAACTGGTACTTTTCTCGGCTAGAGAAAGAGCCTTCCGTATATTCACCCTCCACCTATGACAAGAAAGATAATAACAGACGTGACAAATAAATGAACTTGTTTTCATGCCTTTATACATCCTCCACCAGTGGCAAGAAAGATATTGTTAACTAGACATGACAAATAAAAGAACAATAACTTTTTTCACACCTATAAGGTCATGGAAATTCACAGAGTTGGCTTCCGGGTGGAAAGAATTGCGCAAAAAAATGTATGATAATCAAGGATTTAGGGCAATGCAGCACAGCATCTAAAACTTGTCTGCATTTTCTGAAGTACATCTGTGTCTATAAGAATTGTATAGCCCTACAAAGTATACTAATAAAGCATCTACAACTTTTCCAAATATTCTGGACCTCAACATATATCTAAACCACAATGCCACATGTGTTTCTCCATAGCTTTCTGATCCAACAAATGACCTAGAACTCTACGCAAAGGCCTCTCAAAAACATAATGAAATAACAAAACAAATAAAGAAACGAGTGAATCGTTGCCCTTACTTCAAAAGTTGCTTGAAGTCTTGCTTTCCCAAGACACGCAAATCATCACAAAGGATTTTAACCTGAAAAAGCATCAGTACTTAAACAAGTCAGCCCACTGTAGGAGGACCAACATCACATAAAATGCTACTGCAGGAAATTACCTCCTCTGTGGTCAGAGCATGATCCTTCATAGGCAAGCAGGCAGGATCATCGAAGCTTATGGAAGTTACTGTGCCAAGGATCTCTAAAGGAGTGTCTGAACGCACAAAATCAGCAGCAGAACAGACCTTTCTCACGAGTACAGCATCATCTTCATACCTAAGAGCATCAATGAGTAACACTCAAGCTAGTAGATCAATATGACATGCCATATGGATCATAAAGAACATTCAGAAATCGTTTTCTTACATTTACTACTTAACTTTTATCAATGACCATCATTCACAATCCCACCACCTCCCCTTCCCCTTAGCCAATTTCATTTGGAAGTCAAAGGCTCCCATCAATGTGCATGCTTTTGAGTGGACCATGACATTGGGTAAGGTGAACACTCATGATAAGGGCCAGCGAAGGAGCATGGACAGTCTACTTTCCCGAATGTATGCGTACGTTGTGTCCGTGATAGTGAGGTGTGTGAGCACATGTTCTTGCGGTGTTGTTTTGTACATACTTTATGGGGAGGTTGCTTGGATGTTTTGATCGCCCTCCTTCCTTTATTCAGCATTTCCATACTAGTTATCCTGGTTCGGGAGGGAATAAGATTTTGTGGAGGTGTGCTTTCTTGGCCATTTTTTGGTGTACTTGGTTGGCACGAAATGCTCGGATAATCTTCGGGATCTCCAAGCGGGTTGGATTTGTTTAAGATAGGGTGGTGTACCTGGCTTCTTTGTGGGCCAAGGCGGGCTGGTGCTTTTAGAGGGTGCCCCTCTCTGACATCCAACGTCATTTGGGGCAATTTGTAGTTAGTTACATTTATTAGGACTCCTTGTCCTCTAGATTTGTACTAGGTACTTATCTTGATTAATAAATTTTCTTCCCCAATCTATAAAGAGAAGAATGCAACTAAAATTCAGGTTGGAAAAAAGATAATGCATAAATTTCTAGTTATTCTTGAGTCTTGACATGAAAAAAGATACTGGCTGGGTCAGTTGAGACAACCTTAAACAAGGATAATATGAAAAACTGTTTAAGAGAACTAATGTCCACGTGACAGAGTCACAATTGCAAATTTTTCAGCTTTTGAGTAATGGACTAAATAAAAATGGCTTAAACTGGTGTATGCTTCTTATCTATTGTAAAGTAATGTGCTTTTCCCCGTTAAGGATCGGATCAGTATAAGCTTTTTTGTGACTGCATTGTTACTTATACACATTGAAATTCCCTTGCCCTGCCCTAGGCAGGAACATCGTAAGAGGCACCAGTGTATATATGCTACATTTAGCAAACTCGGCATACTTAATGGAAGTGCCTAAACAAAGATAGATATTATCATGGTCTAATTAGATAAGGAGTCAGTTTTGAGATGTTCATTGAATATGCAGGCTGACAGGCATGGCAAAGCCTCAAGCATAAAGAACAAGCCCTATAAAAGGCACCAAAAATGCCTAGGGATCAAAGTTAGTAGCAAAGACTTGAGGCAGTTAGATATCTTCAGGGTAGAAAAAGCTGTGCAGTCAATTTTCAGGATGAGACAAACTCACCCCCCACGTTGTCTCTTTTCCTTGCTTCCTCTCAAGACATCAATCACCTACATTTAAGCAAGGAAAAAGTTTAGAAAATTCATCACAAATATTACAAGGCACAAGATAGGTCTCCCAAATACTTCACCTTTTGGGACTCTGTGGATGCTTGAAACAGATACTTGATGTCAAGAAGGCGAGGGTCAAATTTACCAGGGTTCTTATACTTCAAACCTATAACATAGATTTCTGCAGATGTAGAACGACTAGCCACTGGTTTATGTACCTCAACCTTTTCAAAAAACTGCACAGAAATAACTCATTTAAGTACAACTACACATATCAAAGATAACAGGAATGATGTAACACATTGATGGAAATTCCGTGTCCAGTACTCAGTACCCTAGTGTAACCAACATGATCGATCCTAAACTAAATTGACAGCACATTAAGAAGGTGATGCATTACCTGCCTAAGACAGTAGAGGACTGCAGTGTAATCTTGTGACCTGAAAACCTGAGACAAGACAGGTGTATGAGATTCATATTATACACCTAACATATAGTCTAAGTAATTCTAACAAAACGCCTCACAAAATATATTTAGTAAGAAAGAAAACTTGAGAGGTACAAAATTTAGTAAGCAAGACAACCAAGAAACCACAATGGTAAAGAAAACTAAACATAATATTAATAACCTTTTTCTACTAAAGCTGCTATGAACCAACCCAGTGATCACTTACCAACGATCAGTTACTGAGCAAAGAAATCCACAGGAGAAAGGACATCTTAGTTATAACAACTTTGGCATACAACTACTGGCCATATAAATTCATATGAAAAAGGATATGGTAGTTTCAGCTTTGGCTCCGTGAATCTCTTTCTAATCACCTACCCAAACATCATAATTCTTAATATCACACCCTCAGATTCTCATTGTTTCTCCCCCTCTTCCTCCCCTGCTTCTAGCCCAACGGTCCCAACCCACCCCCTCAATGACTCCAATGTTGGAAGCAACGACAGGGACAAGGGGGCGCACCATCCACATTTTCTCTCTCCTCACCCTCCTACTATTGCCCTCCACAGCGAAGCATGTTACAGACAGCAAAAACAACTTCGGGTTCTTGTTTGACCAAACCGACTACACCTTCAGCATAAACAACCCAGCCACCATCAGCGACTCCACTCTCCAAGACTGTAGCCCTCTAACTCCCAAATTCCAACAAAATGGCTCTTTAATAAGTAGTTAAGGCCCATTTGGCCTAGCTCCCACCAACTTCTACCAAATTTGTTCTTGCCCACCCCTCTCCATACACTTCTGCCTCCACCACTAACTTCTAATAAGTTGAAATAAAGGCACAATTAGGGCTAAAAGAGAAGTTACCATTTTTTAAACTTCTCCTTCTCCGGATGCGTCTACCTTTGTTTTTAACTTCTAGAAGCTGGAGGTGGAGGTGGAGGTGTGGAGGTGGAGGCGGAGGTGGATGAAAGTGGGGTGAACAACAAATGTGGGAGGAGAAGTTGAGATTTGTGGGAGCTAGGCCAAATGGGCCTTTAGTCTGTTTCTATCATTCAAGATTAATTTTCACTAGCCTTCCCTTGATCACAAAAGTTAGCTTCAATCCCTATCTACTTCTCAGAACTTCACCTTCAGAAGTTCAACAAGGATCCGAGGATCAAAGCATTAACCAATACCATATAATTATAATCTACAGTATTTACACATAATTTTACAGAGTTTAAGCTAAAATCATTGCAATAGCCAAAGGGCACAAACAATTTGATCTAAATTCACAACCCATGAGTCTCATTTTCTCCAAAAATCAGGTTTCTATAATTTCACCTCTCCCTAGTGTTTACCTAACAGCAATAACCAATACCAAATAACAAATAAAAAAATACAATTTCAAACATAGTTTCACACAATTTGCCCTAATTCCTTGCAACAGCTAATAAGGGCACTATCAATTCAATCCAAATTTCACAACCCAGAATCTCATATTCCCCAAAAACCCACCAAACAAAACAATAAAAAAAAACCAATAAATAAACAAAAAGCAATTACCTTGGTAAGAAAATTGCCATTAGGAGCCAAAAGCTTCGTAGCAAGTCTCATAGAATCAATAACAAGAGCATTTTGAGCAGTAGCTTCTTGAGCCCAAGCACCACCAACATTAGGAGACCCATCATGTAAAATAAGATCAAAAGCTTTAAACCCATTTTCAGCTAAATATTTCTTACAAGTAGCTAAACATTTAGGAGTTGTAATATCTTCTTGGAAAGAGATAGCTCCACGTATAGGACGAATAGGAAAGAGATCAACACCAACAACAAGTGACCCAACTGGTACTTTTTGAACAGCTATTTGCATCCATCCACCTGGTGCTGCACAAAGATCCAGAACTGAACGAGATGAATGGAGAAGTGGGAATTTTGCATCCACTTGTAACAGTTTGAATGATGCTCTTGAACGTAAACCTTGTTCTTTTGCTAAGTGGTAAAATTTATCTAATCTGTGCTTTCCTTTTACTTTACCCATTGTTGTGGCTCTGCTCTCTCTCTCTCTCTCTCTGTGTTTGGGTGAGAGAGAACGAGAAGAGGGGAGGAGCGGAGGAGGGGAGGGAGGAGAGAAAAAGTCGGAACTAGGGTTTAAGAAGGTTGAAGTGACTACTAGGTGAGGGTTTTGGAGGGTGCGGTTGAAGTTATTTTTCTTTTTCTTTTTCTTTTTCTTTTTCTTTCGTCTTTTTATTTTTTTCTTTTTCTATTTCTTTTGGAGATTGGGAAAAAAATAAAAATAACAAAAGACGGAAAAAGGCTTTGTGTCTTCGACATCTAGAAGTGAGAACTAAAGAGTTCATGACAATATTAGAGGATGTAAAAATAGGCCCGATTTAAATCTAATAAGATTTTTAATCTGTTTAATTAAATAAGCGAGTTAGGTTAAGTTTATAACTTTAACTCGAAGATAGCTTAGCAAATTTGTTTATTCTTTTTGGTTAAAAAAGAAATTTGTAAATCACTGTGTTTAGTGATTTAAACAAGTTGATAATGATGGAACTTTTGTTAAACCAATAATTTATTTTACTAGTTTGTATTTGTGTTTAAAATTTTATAAATACTTCTCCTTTTGTACATAAATTTTTACATTTTTTTAAATAACATAAGAAATTAGTCCATATTCTCTTCTACATAATGGTGTTGAACTGTGAAGAATGGAACGACGCGGAAAATAAAACTAATTGTGAGACAAATGAAGTATAGAATGGGATGCCTTGTGAAATGGAACGAAACGTAATATAATGGAATGGTTCGCAACATGGAAACAATGAAAAGAACATGGCCTTACTTGAATGGGCTAGGCGGATAACCGTATTGTGAGTTTGTGACATGTATGTGATGTTTAGTTGGGGATCAACCCATTTATCGGTGTGTAAGAACTCGCCTTTTGGCACCTAATAAAATATTAATTAGAGGGTCTTAATAAAAGAGATTGATATTGATTATGATTATTGCACGATTAAGAGATTATGGAACAAATGAAGTCGCCACCAATCTTTAAGGAAACAATTGGAAACCATCAATGTGCACCCAATTCCGATCGGGAATTGTGACTCATATAAAGCAAATGCCAAAAATTAAGTTCGGGGATGTGGGTACGAAAAAATAAAATAAATTCTATCTAAATCGCGTGTAATAATGGCATCTACTAATCTCATCCTTGTTAGATTCTTAATTCACATAACATGGTTTCAAAAAATCCAGGTGTCCAAGATCCTGAATTAACTAGGTGAGTTGAACAAACCAAATTATTAAGGTTATTGTTTTGCACATGATTACCCAATTGCATGATTTGATTAATAGAACACAAACCAAAATAATTTGAAATATGTTCCCCAACCTTACCGTGCTAGCTTAACTCGCCAATTGCCAATTTGCATGAATAAACGAGTGAATAACTTCAATGGAAGTAAAAGCTATAAACTCTAATGAATATGCTAATTGAATTGATTAATCATGCAACACATGCAAAAATATGATATTTACACGGTACATGAATAAACATAAGAAAACTAGAAATCAAACTAAAAAGAATAAAAACCATTTAAGGATAATAATTGAACTAACCTATGCATCATAATCATGAAAACAATAACTAAATTAGTCTAAACATGATGCGCTAAATAAAACAATTAAAACATGCAAAGATTATTAACCATGACCATAATATAAATTAAACATGAATTGAAAATAGATTTAAGAGTTGAAAAGATGAACCCTTAGGTTGAACTTTGATTGTACTAGAATTGAATGTCAATGGCTCTTGGTATTGGACTTGATCTTGGGATGAGACTTGTTCTTGATTATGATTTAAAGATGGGTTCAATTGATATAATTAAGGTTGAGTGGAAGAGAGGAGAGAGATATTAGGGTTTTTTGAGCTGAATCCTCGTAATAATGAGTTCTAGCCCCGTAAAACTGAGTTTAGAGGGGTATTTATAGGCAATGTGCCGAAGAAAATAGGAAATTAGGGTTCCCGGACCAGCAACAGTTCCCAGCGACACTCGATAATGCCGCTGGATTTGGCGGCTGCCTGTGGGCACCAGTGGCCCAGCCGCTGGCCCTGGCGGTGGGGCCGGGCTGGGCCGACGGTTGACCAATTCGTCACCACTCCCGCGAAAATGCTGATGGAGCGCTCGTTTGAGTTCCGATCGATCTGATTCTTGGTGTGTTGGATTCCTTGTTCAAATGGCTTTCTTTTTACATATTGTGGGCTCACATATCATAAGGATCCTATAAGTTATGACTCAAATACTAGAGAGGTGTCTGTTTCAGCGTATTAATCAATCATCGAGTCGTATCTCCTTCGTTTCTAATGGGATTTTGGCCCATAATAACTCATCGAAAAGATAACTCAAAGGGGAATACAAACCTAGTTGGATCATACTCAAATTAGTCATTTCATGGCTAAAAATCAGTCTTGAACCGTGATATGTGGGTATGAGAACATTATTTTTAGCCCGTAACTTCATTAAATCATAACTTTTGACTCCGATATTCGTTTGGGACAAATGAGATGGCGTTGGAAAGATTATGAAAAGTGCTACTCGATGGTATAAAAATGTGAGGGGTCCGAAATAAGTATTGATAATGGAATACAAATAAGAACAAGTATTTCTAGCATTGACATTAAATTCATTATGTTCATTACAGGTTATCATCATTGGGCATTGAAAAGAGGGGGGACACATTAGGGTGTCTGCAGGGTGGTGGTGGTTGTGGTGGCTCTCTCTGTGTTTTGGGGGCAAATTCTTGGCTACACCTTAGTACAGTCAAGATGTTTGTTCCTGCACCTTAATTAAGAAGAGTCTTGGCCCGCTTTTTTTTAGCCCATTTGGCTACCAATTTCGCTGGTTTAGTGCTGGAGATGCAACTATATTAGCTACTCCGATGTGCAACAAAGAAGCATTGGTTTTGGGCAAAAGATGAATAAGAGCGAATGAGAGAGAAAGTGGGAAGACTCTAGGATTTAAGAAGGGTTGATGTAAGGGCTTAGAGGGGGGGGGTTGAGGTCATTTTCATTTTAATTTAATTTTCATTTCATTTTATTTTGTTTTGTTTTATTTTTGTTATTTGGGAGACATGAAAAAAAACTAATTGATTTGTCTAAATTTTTTTTCCTTTACTTTACCCATTGCGGAGGTTGTGGATTTTGATGGATGGTTGGTGGTGGTTGTAGTGGATTTGTTTCTATGTTTCAGGTGGAAAGAGGAAGAATAGGGAGGAGGGAAGGAGATAAAGTGGGAAAATTAGGATTTAAGAAGGGTTGAGGTAAGAGCATGAATAAAAATGATCCTGGGTTCATAGGAGGAAAGAATATGATGAACCCAAAATATTGGGTTATCAATGATCCCAAATGGGTTCATAGGAGGGAAAAAGAGGAGAGAGAAAACGATCCCAGATCGTTTTGGAGGCCAAAAATGAGCTGGGCTCGTCCGTGGTCCCGCGGTGTGGAGCTGACGCGTGGCCAAATGGGCCACGCGCATGTAATTTCTTTTTGCTTTCAGAATGCAGGAAACGACATTGTTTCAATGTTTGCTCAGCAATAAAAAAATTTAAAAAAACAAGCTGGCTAACACGCGCGTCAGACCATCCAATGCTGACCCGCCACGTGTCATCCAGCTATTGGTTGGTAAAAAATAAGTTTGATGCAAACTTCAAATGCCTATAATTAAAAAAAAAAATCAAAAAAATATAAAAAAAATACCAATGGCATTATTTTTTCACCCTCTATAATGAGACAAAGTTGATAGGTTTTTGCACAATTTTTAAATTACTATATTTATTAGTCTTACATTATATATATATATATATATATATATATATATATATATATATATAGGATCATATGAGAACTCCCCTTTATATGAGAACTGTGAGAACTTTCCTTTTTAATTATACGCGGGTTAACTTTTTATACATGACAGGGTTATCTTTTATATATGACAGGGTTAACTTTTATGCATTACAGGGTTAACTTTCATTTATGACAGGGTTAACTTTTATACATAACAAAGTTAACTTTCCTACATATATGGTTAACTTTTACACATGACAAGGTTAACTTGGTTTACTTTTTTTACACACAATAAGTTTAACTTTTATGTGGCAAATCAATGGTAGGTAAATTCATTTGTCTTCAAATTAAATGGACATTCACCAATCAATATTACACTCAAATTCAAATAAAGTTAAATACCAACTCTTCTCAAAAGCATATTCATTTGTTACAACACGTGGATTCTTTTGCCTTAAATTGCAAATTCATTACCAAACATCATCTTCCCCACTATTGCTTCCATGGCGGAGCTACGTACTTCCATGGCCGGAAATTGAAAATTCATTACTATAAATTACAAATTCATTAGTTTTCAATGTAAATTCATTATTGGTGGCTTGATCTTTACCATCTGATCACTATCGACCAACAATAGGGGTTTGCCGGCGATGGCCGCTACCTCGTTACCGTCGACCCCAAATCAGAAAGTTCCGGCGAGTTAATGGGCTTTCAAAATCCATCGCCAGCGCATCAATTAGGCTCGATGGAGGCCAACGAACCCCATGCAAGATTCGGAAGTTAAGTAGCCATCCAACTGGTGGTTGGTGGTGGCTGGCACGCAAAGAGACGGTGGGTCGGGTGGAAGGAGGGGAGCTGGGGAAAAGAGGAGAGAGAATGGGGGAAGGGGGTGGGCTAGCTCACGCGTCAGATGTTGGTGGGGAAAGTTGTTAGATTTTGTAAACAAAAGGAAAAATGGAGAAATCTGAGCCACTAGACTACCAAAATGAACGGTCAAGATGGATTATAGGTTCTCATAGGAACCCTCCCCTATATATATATATTAAACTTACATTTCAATTCTATAAAAAAAAGGAAAACAAATTGGAGGAGAGAGAAAATGTGGTGGGGCACCATGATAAAAGAGGAGAGAGAATGTGATGAACCAAAAATTTGGTTCATGAATAAATGAGACTTTAAGTGAGTCCATGAGATGAGATCATGAAAAAAATGATGAAGGGTTTCTAGAGAGCTTCTCTCTCTAGAAACCCTTTGCCTCCCAAAGTTCCTTTTCAGCAACCCTAGCCTCCAAAGCTCCATCTCAGCCGCCTCTCTCTCTCTTCAAGCTTTCTCCATCCCTTTCTCTAGCAATTTCTCCTCTCCAAGTTAAGCTTCTTGTCTTTCTTCCAGATCTGATCTGGTTTTTCCTTTTCTTGGGGGGAGAAAAGATTTATCTTTTTCAAGTCATCCCTTCACTGTCTTTTTTCATTGATGTGGGTTGCGAGTTTGCTTCCCCAAACTCAGCCTTTTTTAAGCCTTTGATGTGTAGATCCGGTAGCACAGCTTGATCTCTTTCTCAAGATATTTTTTTTTCCGGTGGTTTACCAACGAAATCTATAGCTTGGTCTCGGTTCAGTCTTGGGTGCATAGATCGGGGTGAGATTTTCCTATCTGGCTCTTGTCAAATTCCGCCGTAGTGGTGGTCGGTTGAAGCTCTAGTTACTGGTGTAGAGAGGATCTCGAAGAATCAATCCTCTCTATTTCTGTTTTTGTGTTATGGTGTTGCGATCTTGAGCTAATGAACAAGATGGAGCCGGAAGATGAAGATGTTTCATTATTAGATTCTATCTAATTTGCATCATTTTTAGCTTCTTTCTATGTGTTCTTGGCTGTAATAATTGTAATCTTCAAAGTCCTTCACTAATTTGTTAGTGAAGGCACCTTAGGTTAACCTCTAATAGAGGTTACCTGGTTGTCTTGCCTTTTCAAAAAAAAATAAAAAATGAGATGAGATCATGATGAGGTGGAGGAGGAAGAAAGGAGGAGAGAGAGTCGTGATCCTAAATAGTTGGGATCATTGATAGTAATGCTCTAAGGGTTTGGAGGGAGGTGGTCGAAGACTTAAAGTTCTTTTGTTTTTTTTTTTATTATTTGGGAGACTAGTATTATAATCAATAAATAAATGAGAATAGGGTTTTTTGTCTTTCACATATGAAAACTAAGGGCCTGTTTAGGGTGGCTGCAAATTGCAAGTTTTTGGTTTTCAAAATTTTGTATCTCCTTACGGGAAGTTTGTTTAGTGGTAATAGGAGGTGGGGATAGTGATTAGAAAATTAGGATTGTAAAATCTCAGGTTTGGTGTAAGGGACGGGGAATAGAGAAGGGGGTAGGGATGGGGATAAAAAAGACCCATAATCCCACGTTTTTAATGCCAAGGGAGGCTGGTCATTGGAGGTGGGATAAGAGTTTAAAAGTCAAATTACTATCATACACATTAAAAATAACTGCAGATTTTGTCTCTTTTTTTTCCGTGATGGCATTTTGGTAAACTAATTTTATAATCCTCAATCTATTCCCAAATCTAATACTCACACAACAAAATAAGGTAATGGGATTAACTATACAAATTCATTATCCCCTCAACACAAATCTCATCCCCATCCTCATAATCTCACAGTCCCATTTCGACTTCCCAAACGCCAGCTTTGCAACTAGCAACTGAAACCATGAAACCATAAGTAAATTTTATTTGGAGATGAAATTTTTTTTCCCCATATACTTGTCTACTTTATTTTTGAAACTAGCAACTGGAACCATAAATTGTGGTTTCCAAAAATTCGTTTTTAGTTTTTTCTAAAAAACTAAAAACTCAAAACCACCCCCAACGAGCTTTATTAAGATAATTGGCCCGGCTTGAACATCATGAAAAAAATAGTTGGTTAGGGTATTAAGATTTTTCAATCAGTTTAATTAAATACGTTACAATAGGGTTAACAATTATTTCAACTCGAAAATAACTCAGCTAATCCATTTGCATAATTTTGTTAAAAAAGAAATTTTAATCAACACGTTTAGTGATTCAAACAAGTTGATAATGATGAAGTCATTAAGTTTTGACATATGAGTACCCAAAAATAAGGGTTCGGAGGCGAATGTACGAGGTGGGAAGGTGTTAGCACCCAACTCGCCCGTTTTATGTCGGTCTCTACTAGCTCAAGTTTGCTTAATAATTTAAAGACATAATTCCCACACAAAACCGGATTAATAACCTAGATTAGACTATTAATTGGTTCACCACAAGTATCACATTATTTGTTGTTGACCCATATTTTAGACATGCATTTGATTGGCAAGTTGAGCATTACGACAACTAGACATGCTTATCTTAGAATTAAAAGACAGTATTTAGGAAGAAATAAAAGGCATGATTAGCATGATATCTACATTTTAACTACTAGAAAATAAACAGTTAAGCAATTAAGTTGATTTGAGCTCTCATGAGTTTAGTACCTGAACTGTAGGCTATTTAGCAATTAAATAGTAAAACTAAATTTCAAGTAAAGAAAGAGGAGGAAGCTTGGTGTCAATACTCCCGAGAATAGAATTGATTTGAAAGAAAGAGGGAGAAGCCCAGAGTCAATACTACTGAGAATAGAGGTTGTCAACTGTGGAATCTATGTTTTGAACTGAAGGTGGAGGGCTGTATTTATAGTGGACGGAGTAGGGTTGCTCGGGTGAAAAGATAGAGTCATGGGGTGAAGAGATCGGGTGAAAAGCTGTCGCCATCTAGCTCGGGCAGAGCCGCCGGTGGATCAAGCCACAACCGGTAGCGGCTCAGGCCTGAGCCGCTGGAGGCCCTTGGGCTTCCAGTTGGATGTTGTCATCAACTTCTCCGGGCCATATCTCATTCATTTGGACTCTAAATTGGATGATTCAATAAGCTTTGGAAACCTTATTGAGTCTGGTTTCAAGTGGCATTGGCTTCAGGCCCAAATATTTTGTGAATATCTAGATATACCCGAAAGAGTAAGGATCGGTCAGTTTCAGAGCACTGTTGGGCTCGTACTTCCTTGGTTAGAAATGCGGTGTGGGCTCATGATATGTCATTGGTGCTACTTGCTATTTTAATAGGCAATCCATAACCGTAAGGCTGGCAAATTAAATCAACCGAATGAACTCCCAAGTTGGGCTTAAATCACGGTCTACAGTATTCGAGTACATCTGTTTTGACCCTTAACTTCATTTGACCATCATAACTCTTAGATGCGGATTCAAATTTTGACACGGAATGAAGCTATATAAAGCTCTTGAAAGGGGCTTTTGAATGAAGTGGGAATGGAAGGAACTGTTATAAGACTTGAGACTCACTTACGTAACAAATCATTATAGCACACAGGTACATAAATTACACATTTCATCGGAAATTTTGGGACATCTGACCACACTTTTTTGGCGTCTATAATTGTCCCTACTTTATACTTCAACATAGTAGCACTGCAGATAATGAGAGCCAGAACATGCCTCAAGTCAAAGAGTTTTTAGAGCATCCAGACAACTTGTGCATGTTTCTCCATTGTCCATAATTTTTTGTCTTTCACATAAAAACCATTGAGTCAGCACACCTAAAACTTCTCTTTTTTGTGTTGTATGTCCCATAAAATCTTTATGAATGCTTTATTCCACAACTTGAAATTAAAGATCCCAAGTCCTCCCTAAACTGCTGGAGTACACAAGTCCTCTAAAGAAACAAGAGTTCTCTTACTGTCTTCATCAGAGCCTATCCATAAAAACTTTTGTAAAGTTGTTCGATTTCATGGATCACTGCAGTCTGCAGCAGGTGTAGTAAAGAACTAAGTCCAAAAGTTTTGTAGTGGGAATAAAACTGCTTTGATCAACTGCAATCTGCCAGCATATGACAAGAACTTTGTTGTCCAAGCTTGTATTTTCCCTGTGAATTTATGAGCAAGAGCATCATAATGACTAATCTGTAGGCGTTTAAAAGGTAAAGATGTTGGATTTGCCCTATGAACTAATCATAATAAGAATTAATAATTGCATTATTAGTTGGACTATGGAAACCGATCTTTACTTGATATGGGTAATCGTAATGTTTTGCTAGAAACCAATTACGGTTTGTGGGCCCGAAAAGAGTTTTGGACTTACTGCCAGATTAAGTAAACCAGCAGGGTCGCACACTTAACAGGCTCGTTTTATTAGAAGGGTCTAATTCGGATTAGGCCCATCACACACTTAACCTAATAAGATCTCCTGCCTCCCTATATATATCGTGACTCCTGATCAGTTAGGGTTACACGTGATAATCAGTTTTCACGAAATCCTAACTGTGTGTCATTAGAGTAAGGAGAGAACGGAGGTTGTGAACGGGATCGCTGTACTAGCATACTGACGTGTGGATTCGAGCCTGTGTGTGGATATCAGTTGAGGCACGACATCTGACGTGTTCATCCATACCCAACCACTGTTCATCCAACCAGCGACCAATGCGTGAGGTAGGATTTCGATTTGATATTTAATTACAGTAATCACATGTTATTCTGGGTTAATCGAATTTCTATTATGCATGTATGATCATGTTAGTGGTTAAAAATTCCTTCAAAAGACACTCCTAGATACCTGAATGACAACATAATTCCTGCATACCAAGTTGCTCCACAATAGCTTGCTTTTCACCTTTAATCACACCACCTAAATATATTTCTGACTTAGCTTCATTAGCAGTCCACACCTAGTGGAAAAAAATCTGAACTTCTCAAATAGTAGTGTCACTGATTCAGAATCACCTCTTGAAAAGAGCAACAGGTCATCAGCAAATTTACAGGGGACAAGCGTGGACTTTTTGGTTCTGGGATGATACTTGAAACTTCGTTCATTATGCGAACCTCCCAAGTATCTTGATAAATAATCCATTGTTATGACAAACAAGTATGGAGAGATTGGATCTCCCTGTCCAAGTACCCTTTTTGCTTGTAAAGGATTTAAAAGGCTACCACTAAACAGAAGAAAATAGCTCATAGTGGTAATACACATCATAATCCAGAATACAAATTTTATAGGGAACTTCATTCCTATCAAAACATGCTCAAGAAAGCTCAATTCAAAAAATCATAAAAAGTTTTCCTCAAATCTACCTTCACAACACATCTAGGTGATATCCCTTTCCTTTTACAATGCTTTAAAATTTCATGTGCAAGAATGATATTATCACCTATGGCTATAACCCTTCCCTTAATAAATGCAGTGTGCTGCTCAAGATGAATAATGTCATCTAGTATATTGCTCAATCTATTTGTAGTGCTTCAGAAAGTATCTTGTATAAGACATTACAACATGCAATAGGTCTATAGTCACTTACTAAAGAGGGATTAGGCATTTTTGACTCTAGAGTAACTGATGTACAACTCAAAACTCATCTCAACATGTGTACCTGAGTGAAATGTACTCTGAATAGCCTGGGTCACATCCTTGCCCACTGTGTTCTGCCCTGCTTTGTAAAAGGAAGTTGTGAAGCCATTGAGGCCTGGAGCCTTATCGTCATCTATCACCCATAGTGCTTTTCTTTATTTCTTACTTAGAGAACTCAAAATACAAAGAAACTTGTTGTTCAACAGAAAGTGAGGGCCCTCTCTGCATGATATTATGATGAATAACTAGAAACTCAGTAGCACATCTGCACATGCCCCCATCATACTACTGAAAAACTACTAGAATTCCTGCTTTATGTCCTCCTGATCAGTGAGCTTTGACCCATTTGCAGTAAACACAATGGTAACTTTGTTATCTGCTCTTCTGGTCTTCATACGTGCATGAAAGTATTTGTAGTTTTCATCGCCTGTCTCGATCCAGTTGGCTCTGGATTTCCGCCTCAATATTTTTCTTCAATATTTTTCAAATGATCCCAATTGTTTATGGCTCTCCTCTCCTTTTCAATAAGATCTTCATTGAATAAATCCGTTGAAAGGTGAGATTGTATATTTAGGAGTTCTTCATAGACAACTTTTATCTTCATCTCCATTCTGGTGTTATAAAATGCTGCATTTTTAATAGCCATTTTTACTTGTTTATGCTTTTGCAAGACTTGATACATATAAGAGCCTGCCCCTATATATCTCCAATTTTCAGCAACAAGATCAACAAATTCTTCATGCTTAGTCCAGATATTAAAGAATCTGATGGTCTTTTGGCTTGCTGAATGTTAGGCACAATAGCAATGTGTATTGGGGAATGATCAGATACAAAGGACTCCTTAAAATCAGCTTCAACAGTTGGATATGCAGAGATCCATTCAAAGTTTCCCGAAATTTTATCAATCTTGTTGTACGCATGTGCACATTCTACTTGTTAGACCAAGTGAACTCCCCTCCCTTAGCGTTGATGTTATCTAGGTTAAGGTTGTAGTAAAAAATCTTGAATTCTTCAGACCAAGAGAAAATATTCTCAACTTGAACTCTCATAGAAGTTCATAGTAGTGTTGAAATCAACACCTTCAAGCCAAGGTTCCCTAATAGCAGGCCCAAAACTTGCAGTTTCTCTCCAACAGTTGGTCCTCAAGCTTTCACTATTTTTAGCATAAACTGCAGTTATCGGCATCTTCTTTGATCTCTAGTTACTAGAGTAATTTTCTTATGGACAAATTGGTCTGTAACCTACCCAAATTGTAAACTAACTACAGTAGGATCCCAAGTAATCCAAATTCTTCCATAAGAAGGCTCATTATGGTTGCAAAAGTACAAACCTTTTTTTTTTTTGGGTCAAAAATAAATTTTATTAACCAAAAAGCAATGAAGTATAGTTGGCGGTATTGACATTCCCAACCAGATACAAAGACTTTTACAACTTAGCTAAACATAGCTAAAACAGACTACTGGGTATAACAATTAACAGACTCAAGCACTTGTTTCCACTTCGGAAAAATCAAACCTCTAGTATGAATCTCACTACTGTATGTAGAATGCTAGTCTCAGACTCTCAGTAGCTAATTGTTGCTGAAATCTAATGTTGTTCCTAGCAATCCATGATAGACAGTAGCTGCAAAAAGGCATCCCAAGATACATGTTCTTGGGCCTATTCCCCTTCATTTTCAATCATCCAGTTTAATTCATCTTGCCAAGTGAGGGCTGTCTCTGTATACCAAACCATTGAAGCAAGTTTTTCCAGATAGAACAAGAGAAAGGACACGAAAAACAATAAATGATCCATTGTCTCATCATGTCCAGTATTGCAAAGCACACACTCACCTGGGATGTTCATGCCCCAGGAAATACATGTATCTGTTGCATTCATTTTACCATGTAGGCCAATCCATAAGATAAATCTGTGTTTTGGTATCATGCCTGGCATCATCACTAGCCTTTTCCAAGGCATAGATAGTCTCACAGGTGTGAAGAAAATATAGACATTTTTTATGCTGATTTTACCGTTTCTGCAAAAGGTGCTCAGTAGATTCTTTACATCAACTGTCTGATCAAACCACTCTCGAGCTTCAAAGATTTTTCTGACAATCCAACTAGCTTGTTGAGGAACTCTTGAGTGCAGGATTGAAGTCCCTTTCAAATAATAAGCGTGTCTCCATTGAATCCAAAGTCTGTCTTTTTTCATTTCCACTGCCCGAAGCAGCTTTACTATCGCTGCTTTGTTCCAATTATACACATCAATGACATTGAGCCCTCCTACTCTAGCTGGGAGAGCGATTTTTTCCCATGCAACCAAGGCTCTATTTGACGTAGAAGCTTGGCCAGTCCACAAGAAAGTCACTCCCAACATCAATGACATTCCTAGCTTGCAGCTGGCAGCCAAGAGAAGTAAATTGAGCTCTTATCAAGGTTGGCTTGTAGTCCGGATGCAGTAGAAAACTTGTCAGACGCTTGAAATAAGAGTTGGATGGACATATTATCTCCTCTACAAAACATCAAGAGGTCATCTGCGAAGCATACATGGGTGATATCAAGTTTTTTGCATCTCGGATGATAATTGAACTCTGGATTTTTCTTCAATTGTTTTAGTGTCGGTTGAGATACTTCATAGCCAATACAAAGAGAAGTGGAGACATTGGGTCACCTTGTCGTAGACCTTTCTTGGCTTGAAAATAGGAGTAAGTCCACCATTTGGGAGTAAAGAGTAACTTATTGTCCTCACATAGCTCATGACCCACTGTACAAATTTATATGGCACTCCTAGCTCAAGTAGGATCATCTCAAGGAAACTCCATTCGATTGAATCATACACTTTCCGCAAATCAACACTAAGCGTACAGCGAGGAGACATTCCTTTCCTTGAATAATTCTTCACTAACTCATGGCTTAATATAATATTATCAAGTATATGTCGACCCTCAATGAATGCTGATTGGGCAGGGCCTACAAGACCATCAATTACTAGCTTCAATCTAGTAGTTAGTATTCTAGCAATAATCTTGTAAATGGTTGTGCATCACGCAATTGGCCTAAATTCCTTGACATAAGTGGGGTTCTTGACCTTAGGAATGAGGGTCACAGTAGTACAGTTTAATGCTTTCAGCATTTGAGCATTATCAAAGAATATTTTTATTGTTGTCACAATATCTTGCCCAAACACATGTCAATAACCTCTGAAAAACTCAATTGGGAAGCCATTAATACCTGGAGATTTTTCAGATGGAAGCTCCTTCAAAGCTCTCACTATGTTTGCTTCAGTTACTTCCATTATAAGAAGTTGTTGTTGCTGAATGTTGAGAGTTGGGCCATCTCTCACAATATCAAGATCAATAGAGGTAAGTTGTGTAGCAGAGGTTCCCATGAGTCTTTTAAAGAACTCTAAAAACTCATGCTGAATATCCTGGGGATTTGTCAGCTTAGTGCCTCATTCGGTATAAATCGAGGTTATTGAATTTGAAGATCTCCTGGCCTTTACTTGAGCATGGAAAAAAGTTTGTATTCTAATCACCAAACTGGATCCACATAGCACGAGATTGTTGCCATAACACTTTCTCTTGAACAATTGCCAGAACATTGATGTCTTTGTGCAGATTTCGTTCTTGCTCAATTAATGTATCATTCAAAGGATCCATTTGCATCTTATTTTGGACTGTGTCTAGTAGCACCTGAGCTGCCTTCAGTTTAATGTCAACATGACAAGTGTCTTTTTGTAAACCAACAACTCTATAGCAATGATTTTTAGTTTTTTCCAAACTTGGAACATCAAGTGACCATGTATCTGCATGTTCCAAACATCCTGCATTATGGATAATAGGTAATCATTGGTAACCATAGTATTATAAAGCCTGAAGGGACGAGGCCCATAAGAATTAGGAACACTTGTAGAGATGAAAATAGGGTTGTGGTCTAACACCATAGGGTTGAGAAAATCTGCCTCAAGGTGCCCATACAACTGCATCCAACCAGAGTTTCCTAGCACCCAATCAATATGGCTATAGATTCTGTCGCTAGCATTCTGCTTATTACTCCAAGTGTAAGCCCAACCTTTTGTTTTCAGATGAAAAAGACCATGGGAATCGATGAATTGTTGGAAATCCTTAGTCTCTGCTCATGCACTGGAGCTCCATTGAGCCTATCTTGAACTGTTAGTACAGCATTAAAATCTCCCAAGAGAAGCCAAGGAGTAAGACTCACAGAACAAGAACTCAAATCCCTCCAAAGATGAAGTCTATCAGCAATAGTACTTAAGCTATAAACCACTGACAAGTGACACTGAAAGTCAATAGTTTTATCTTTGATATGACAATGAATGAATTGGCAATGAACCTGGTTTACTACAAGATCCACAAGATCAGATTTCCATAATAACCAAAGTCTCCCATTTGCTGCCTCAGAATAATTACAAGCAAAATTCCATCCATGAGAAATGAAATCAACAATTTTTAGTGATTTTCTATGTTTAACTCTAGTTTCTAGGCATGCGAAAATATGAATTTTTATTTTTGAGCAAAAAATCTTTCACTGCTTTCTGCTTGAAGGGCTTATTGAGCCCCCGAATGTTCCAGGAGACAATAATCATGGGGGATGGCTTTTCTCTATATGATAGTAACTACCACTCTCTTGGACCTCTCTCACAAGCTCACTATAAGTTTCAAGAATACCATAGCTGTTATGTTGGACCAGTTCTTCATACATCTGTTGTGGCTCAGTATTTGACGATGTTGAAGGATCATGGAAAATCACAATTTGTTTCCTTTGTCCAGGACTTTGGACACCGGAGTTGCAGTGGAGTTGCAGCAACTATAGGCTCAGGAATAGGTTTTTTCCTGTTTTTTTCTATCCATACTTGTTTCTGTTTCTTTTGAACAACTCCTCCATTCTATTATCTGTTCAAAGGCCTGTTAGTTTGTTGCCTCTGTAATAGCTGGCCACATTCACCTGTTAAATGACCAAATTTTGCACACTCTATACAAAATTTGGGTTTCCAGTCATAGTCAATAAGCTGCTCAAAAACACTCCCATCAGGTTTGAATACAGGCATTTTTGTGGGTAAAGGTTTTGAAACATCAGTTTCAACCAAGATTCTAGCATAAGCCAATCTATCCTGCTTAGCAGTTAACGCATCTTTGTGAATTTGTTTGCCAACAAAGCTTGCAATCTTACTCAAATTTTCAGATGCCTAACATGGAATTGGAAGTCGAGGAAACTTAACCCATAAAGGAATGTCTCTCACTATATCAGGTGTAAACTGGAAATCAGCTGACCATTTTTACAGCATTAATAGTCTATTTTTCACATAAAAAGATCCAGATTGTAGAATATGATCTCTATCAGCCAAGGAGTTAAATCTGAAAATAAAATAACCCTCTTCGTGCGTATAAACCCTAGGTTGTGCCACAGAACTCCACACCCCTTGAAAAAATTTCAGCATGTCTTTAAAAGTGGGAGAATCAGCTAAGACATATTCAATTATAGCATTGTTCCACAAACGTACTTGAGATTTCACAGCAGAGGCATCTAATTGAACAGTCAAATTTCCATTATGAAAAATAGGGGGCACAAACGAAAGGGTTACACCCAACGGAGGATTTCGATTACCTTTAAGTATGTCAGCATGAGATGGAGACTCTGAGATTGGAATTGGCTGTCCAGGTTCTTCCCCACCCATATTAGGCGTAGGATGCCCAGATGAATCCAATTGCAATTGCCAAGCAGCCGAGTTCGCCAGAATAAATTAATCCTCTTCAATGTCTGACACTGAATCTAAAACATGCTCATATTCTCCTGATGGAGGATTAACCCAAATCTCTTAATTGAGACACGTCAGGTCGCTTATCCCCATCGGCGTTCCGAGCCTCACCGGAGGGGGGAACCGTGGGTGTCATCGTCTTATCACTGACCGATGCAGCACCCACCGATTGAGCGGCCTTCGTCTTGGTTTTCTTTCGTCCTCCGCAAGACATCACCGGAAAATGCAGTTTAGCTAGACCTGCATAAACGTGCACCTGAAGAGAGTGCGTCTCTTATTGTAAATACTATTAGATATTTTACTAGCTTTAGTAGCTTTAACTGTAGTTTCTAGCAAAACTGCAAAACACACATTACTCTTCTGCAAGTATCTCCTCACACCCTTCAACTTAGAAGGCTTTTTTATTCCTCTAACATTCCAGAAAATAAAATTCATTGAGACTGAGAGGGTGAAGAAACCCTTACCCCATGATTCCCTCCAAACACTATTGCAGTCTCAGCATTATCTGTCTCCATTGTTGTCTCAATTGGCATGCCAAACACAGGGGTCACCTCCTCTTGCAGCATTGTAAAAGAGTTGTGCAACCTGACTAGATTAGGGACTTGTAGTCTTTCCAATCTCTTCTCCTCTAGAGACTTATCCAAACACAGGGGTCACCTCCTCTAGAAATTACCAGGATTATCAACTGTAGGGCTCTGATTATTCAGAGCAATGTTCCTATTGTCTCCTTCTCAGACAGTCTGCCTATTCAGAGCAATGTTCCTACTGTCTCTTTCTTAGACAGTCTGCCTAACTACACTAGTCCCAGAATCAGAACTACTGGCAGCTTGGACAGCAGTTTGCACTCTTATTGTTCTAGGAACCCATTGAGCATTTTTTCCTCTACTCCTTCTTCTTCGGTTATTGTTTCTAACTGGTTCATTTGCTTGAGGATCTTGATGAGGCTGCCTCACACCACACATTTCCTCAACAAGCCCAAATTTCCTGCACTTATGACAAAATGTAGGCTTCCATTCATAGATTGTTTCACCATAGAGCCATCATTTGCTTCAAACCAAACTTCATCCTTATATGGGATAATAATATGCACCTCTACAAGGCGTCGAGACTCGAGCATAGGAAATTCTTTCTTGTTCTGCAGTATCTTGTTCAACAGATATAGGCTTTCCAAGACAGCTACCTAGTCTACTCAGCGCTGTCTCAAATATTTTAGGGGCCCTAGGGCAAAATAAGAATGAAGGCCCTTACGCAAGAAAAAATAAAATTGTTTGGCTCACATGTAAAGATAGGTATTAATATCGGAATGAAGTGGTATATGCAATACAAATTATGTACGTAAAAATGTTATTTAATTAGAATGGCAATTTACTAGTTATTTGACGTCAAAGCCCGCTTCCTACAAGATTCATCCTATATATTTATTCTTTCTTTCACAATTTTTCCTAAAATACATTTTGGATGATTCCAAATACGAGTATTAAATTACTATACACGTTCGATTAAAAAACTACTCGTGGTGATAAAAAAAAATCTATTTGTACTTTATACTAAAATAAAATAAAATAAGTTTACTTGGTAAATGCATATTCAAGGATTCGACTTCAATTTAGTGTGTAAATAATACATATGTTTACTCTTCTTTTTAAATTTATAACATAATTAAAAAAAGTTGGAGTGAGGAATGAATTTTTTTAAAAGACTTAAAAATGAGAACCATCATAATTGATTGATCACAAACTAAAAGCATAAGAGGGAAGTGTAGAGATAAGAAATAAAACGCTTGAAAACGAAAAAAAATAAAAATAAAAATAAAACAAGGACCATGAGAAAGATCAGATCACTAGAGAAGGAATAGAACAAACTTAAAAAATAAAAATAAAATGAGGCCCATGAGACTTGATCTCAGGTCAAGGAAGCACTTGATGTGCTATGATTCCCACATACAACGAGTGAATAGAATAATTTTTAAGTTAAGATAATGCACTAAGTTATCTATATTATGTATTTTCTTTGCGTCATTGGGCCTCTTTAGTAACTGGGTCATAGGCGGTCTCCCTCCAGGCCTATGCCTAGAAACGGGCCTAAGTCTACTTAGGGAGTCAAGAACAACATCCAAAATGTAGCTTAGGCACAATTGAATAGTTGTAAAAGATTCAGGGTCCATCACTAAATCATTTGACCATTCTCGAAGCATAAAAGGTTTAGCATTAAAAGCATAAAGTCCTCTATTAAGAACTTCATCTTTGTCTTCCATCAAAGCAAAAAGAAAAATGAAGTATCCATCTTTGTGAGAAAAGCACTTGGGGGTAGTCACAAAATTCTAGTGAGTCAAAACATATTTCTCCATTTGATTAATATAGGGAGTATCACCAATCACAAATCCTATTAAGGCAATATACCATTTCTTATTTTCATTTTCAATCTCTGTTAATTTCAGATTTGCAACCTTTTTACCCTCTTTGATTACCGGGGGGATAAATTAGAGTTTCATTGCTTCAGTTGCAATTCTATTTGAAATCCATAGCATCAAAAGTAGGCAAATGCTCAGTGGGATTTACCTTAGTCATAGTTGGAATTGGAGTTTTACTTACCACCTAAGTCGTAATTAAAGTTGGAGCGATCCGACTCGTCACCATAGCCCTAAGTTGTGGAACAGTTGGAGATGGTGTAACCATCCCTCCCCCATCGTAGTCGACCCAGACCCAGGTTTCGGATCCATGAGGAGCCGCCTCGAAGCCTGAGGTTGAGGATTCTCCGCTGAATCATTAAATCCCGGCAACCCTCTAGATGGAGAACTAAAAGCCCCTAAATCCGTCGTGCTCTCATCTTTTGGTAAACTCAAATTCCTCAGGAGTTAGTTGTTCAGTATCCAGAAAATTTCTCAATGGAACAGTAGTAACTCGATTAAGCTGTTGATTCCTCTTCAATGGTTAAGGCATATGATAGTCATCTCACCTTATTGTGCGCCTCAAGAGCATCTAGAGAGAGAAACACTAAAGATATAACCGCCTCAAGAGCATCGAGGTGTGGTGGTCTTTCCATAGCATATAGTTGCTTCGAACCGTCCAACCCTTCTTAGAAGGTGGGGACACGGTCTTTGAATGATTCTACATATACAACTATACAAGAATATGTGCTTTTGGAATTTCTTGTTCTAGCTACTGTGAAATTCTGTAGTTGAGTTATATGAATAAAATAAGAAATACTGAATTGAATAGTAATACGTGAGAGAAAAGGTAAAGCATTGAACTGAACTGAACTTAACTGAAATTTATTGGAACTCAAAGTTTGACTTCCTTGTCTATTCAAAACAATAATAATCATCGATATATTTGATCCCATGAGGAGTAAGATGAGCCATTTTCTTCCATGGAAGGTTAACAAAGTCTTATGAGTAGATAGAGTTACTTATTCAAGTCAAGTTTGATTCTATAGTTTAAGTTTAATTTTTTTTTTTTTTGGTATTGCACATTTGTGTAAGAGAACTAATTTTTAAGATCAAAAGGAATCACCATGAAATAGATGATTACCTGAAAAATAAGAACACCATATATAATAAACTTCAAATTTATGTATAGATTAATTCTTGCGGATATAGGAGGAGGGGATAGAGAGTATGAAGCGAAAGCCAAGTAGGTAATGAACCCACATGAGACCATAAATTATGATACATGAAACCTAATTGCCTTCTTATGATTTACTTGTGACCGATGATTTCCTTCTGTCATTATATTATTGACCATTGGGCAGGGCGTATCTAGGGGGACGGGCATCGTCCCGCTTTTCGGTAATTTTTTTGTGGCAGTATTACATGCTATATATATTATAAAAGGAATTTTGTATCATGAATACTTGTTTGGGGCATTGGTATGACCTCTTTTCTATTATCTTGGAGGTTGTAGGTTCAAACCTTTGTTAGCAACTATTTTCTAGCTTTTTTCCTTCTACCATTCTTCCCTCTTTATTTTTTTGATCTTATTCTTCCCTCTTTTTTTAAGATAATACATCACATGTATTGTATTGTTCTTATCTCATCATTTCCTTTTTTAATGTTTGTACATCATATGTGTATACGTCTACAATTTACACAATTATGTTTATACGTTGAGTGTTAGATGAACCTATTTTTTGTTGTTTGGAGGAAAAAAAAGAGTCTATTCCGGTTTGTCCACCCATTATCAAATTCCTGGATAGGCCACTGCCATAGGGGGTAGACATGGAATAATAGCTAGTAACTTTAGGTGGTTGAAGTCTTTAGAGCAGTTCAATTACAGTTTAGTACGGATTTGGCAATACAATGAAGAGTATGGATTGGGCAATGCAATGAACTTGATCTTTGAGTTCGATTCGTCGAATGCAGTAAAATGGTGTAATAATAATCAGGGAGGTCCTTGGAATGTTCGCTTCCATCTTTCCTACATCCACGCTGCTCTAAATAAGTATCATAATTTGATTATTTAATACAGATCAAGGAGCTCAAATGGCGTAACTGATGGCTTGGCAGAGCAGGGAGTAAATCGGCAAAACCAGTTTGTGGCGTGGTGGTGATAACATCTCTCATGGTTGTGCCTTTGGTCTAATTTTTTATTTACATAATTGGTGTTGTATTTTGTCCTCCACAGGTGTTCCTGCCATCCTCAAGCAACTAAACTGAAAGGAGAGGAGTGTGAAGACTATGGGCTGAAAGGAGAGGGGCGTGTTGAATATGAGCTGACGTGGTACAATTGGCTATGCTCACTCTTACTGTTGGCAGAGATATTCGTTAGTCAGGAAGATGAGTATTACAATTTATTTGTTGGCATTTCTTCAAACAGGTGATGTGCATATTACTTTGGCTTCAATCTAGATGATAAGGATGTAGCTAAGCTCTATTTTTCGATTGCTATTTCCACTTTTGGAACTCAACACATTGACAATAAGAAGTGGAATGGAAACCATACCTGGTTTTTTATTTGAAGTGGAAGATCAAGAGTAGACCCTACTTCCTCATGGTTCGTATCTATCTGCCCCAATCAGATGGGAAGGGATAATAGATGTTAGTTCTTTGATCCTTGCTTTGGAGTTTTGTTTGCTTGCCTCAAGTTTGTAACTTGTAAATTTTCCCTGCAATCTTCATGCATGGATGTGTACTAATGGGTTGGTGCTGAATATTTGAAGCAAGTTGTGGAGTGGTTTTCTGCCATGTTTAGTGAGTGGGTGATGCTTGAGGTGACACGTGGCAAGTGAGCCTAGGTGGACAAAGTGACTTATAGTTTAATTTGTTTAGGTACTCTTAGCTTTCCTTTGGTATAATTTTATTTGATTTGGAGTATTGTTAAAATTATTGTGTTTTAGTACAAGCAAATGATCGTGTAGCAACTTTCAAGCCTTCCTAAAAGGTGGGGAGTTTTTTCTATTGTGATGCTACTAGTGGCTACATGCTCAGTTTTCCCTCTTGGCTTATTAATATAATTTAATTATGAAAAAATAACAATGTAAATAGTATATAAAGATCTTGAATTTCAATTTTCATGGATTAAAAATTTAGAAATCAACGCATTTGATTTATGATACTATCATCAATTACCATCCATTATAGGTTAGAAGTATATTCTAAAAACATTGTTCTACAAGTAAACTCAATCTATAGTGATGGTGGCGGTTTGGACCCATGTTTCGATTGAGGATGGTGAAAAGCACCCATTTTTTTTGTGAGGTCGATGGTTGGCTAGGTGGGGACAAGGTAAAACAATGAATCACTTTGTGATATAGAGAGGCGACCGACTAACTTTTTCGATAACGAATGACAAATTTACAGTCATTTATATTTAACCAATAGATTTGTGAGACATGAAACATGATTTTGGTTTGTTGTCTTTAACTCTATAATATATAGATAGTGTGACACATGTTGTGAGAAATCTCAGCGCTGTGAATCAACATGGTACTGCAATATAGCTCCTTAGAGCATTTTCAATGCCCTTCTAAGAGTGTATCTGCTAAAAGAATTAATAACTTGCTAACAAGATAGTTGGTTTTGAAGCTTGTCCATCTAATTTGTTATGTCAATTACCTTATCATCCAAACACTAAGATTTTGAACAAAAAATTAGTGTCCTAGTGGATTTATGTTTTTATGTTGCTCGAGGAATCTCAATAACGTAACAAAGATCCTGACTGACGACTCATTGGCTTTTCTTAATAAATTGAGTGTACATTTTATGATTTCTTTTGATATCTTATACTAATTACTTGAAGAAATTGTTTTTTACAAATTAACGTGTGAGAAATAACCAATTTGACTTTGTAGAAGGGATGTTTCCTTTCAGGTCTCTTGGTGTTCCTCTCACAACAAAGAGTTTGTTTATTGCTGCTTGTCAACCTCTTATTGATAAGATCTTTTCCAAACTTAAGCATTGGGCAAACAAATTTTTGAGCTATGGTGATAAGGCTCAGCTTCTGAACTCTTTGATTTTTGGCATTGAATCTTATTGGGGTAATACTTTTCTTTTGCCTACGACTGTTATTGATCACATTGAACAAATGTATGGCAGTTTTATTAGGGGTATAAGAGGAGTGGTAGTGTTTTCATGAGCTGGGATTGTGTTTGTAGGCCACATAGGCATGGTGGCACGAATATTAAAGAAATATTGTCTTGGAATAAAGCTCTTCGAGTGAAATGGATGAGTCATCTTGTAGGTAGCGATTCCTCTCTTTGGAAAATCTGAGTTTCTAGTTACCATTTGCAGAATGATGACTTATGGCATGCAAGATGTAAGCAAGGTGATAGGTGGATTTGGAGAAAGTTTATTTCTCTCAGAGATGGATTTGTTTATGATTGTGGTTCTCTGCTAAGAACTGAAGAACTGCTGAATGAATGGAGGAAAGGGAAGTTTAATATGACAGAGGCTTATAATTTTTTTAGGCACAAAGGGGGAGTTCAAAGAGGCTATAAAACCATCTGGGGAAGGTATGTCAATGCCTAGGCACTATGTTATTGCACAGTTGAATGTGAGTAACTGCCTGGCTACAGTTGATAATATGTGCAAGAAAGGTTGGCCTATTGTGAATAGATGTACTCTGTGTAAGTGTGATGCTGAAACTGTGAAGCGCTTGTTGTTTGAGTGCTCTTTCTCGCAGCAGGTAGATGTTATTCTGGTTTGGGTTGGCATTCATAGGAGACTTTTGGGTCTAAGAAATGAGATTAAGTGGTTGACAAAGTATGTTAAAGGGAAGCATAATAAACACATGGTTAAGAGGGCGTCTTTAGTGGCTACTATCTACTTATGGGCCGAGAGAAACCATAGGATTTTCAGAGGTCATGAGCGATCTCCTGCTGACACCATTGATTTGATCCAATACTGTGTATAGGTGAGGTATGTAGATTTCTGTAAAGAAGCTACTAACACTTAGTTTGTAAGTAGAGTATACTGAGTTTGTTCATAATAGCATGATGTATAGAGCTTCGAGTAGTATGTTTTGTCTGATGCAATTTGGGGTACCACACTGGTACAACCCATACACTCTGCATATTGTAAAATTCTTTCCAAGGATGCCACATTGGTATTCTTTGGAAGGTGGAAATGAATATTCTTACCATTTTCCCAAAAAAAAAAAACAACCAATTTGACTTGTTAAAAATAAAATAAAAGAAGATATCAAACTCCAACAATGACACAAAATGTTAAAAGTCAAAGCAACGTCAAATCATGTGTAATTTATTTGCATCAGTCATTGATTTTTAAATAAGAATTAAAATCTAGTTCAATTGGATAGGATTTGGTGGGTCACCCACTAAAATGGATAAAGTGTATGATCCATTGTATTTGTCTATCATATTTCCCTTTTGAATATAAAATACAAGGGAAATGAGTTTGTAAATCCCAAAATAATAATAGTAATAATTATTTCGTTATAAAACTTATTACTTATGTATTAAAAGAGGTAAAACATCAAATCTGATGAATAGTCATAAGTTTTGGGCAACTCTGATGCTCGCCTCCGCAAGAATGATGTACTTCACCTTAGAGATCCTTGTTTTTAGTTACATAATGGTACAACTCTCAGATTGCCTGTATAAATATGTAATTTTGTCAAAATATATGTTAGAAGTTGAAATTTTAGAGCTTACCATTACCCTAGGTGCAAAAAATAATGTGGTACTAATTCATGATAAATACATGAATTTATCACAAGACACACAATTCAAGGAAGAAAGAGAAGATAAATTGCATGTCATTTAGCTTTTTGTTTCACCGTAGTAGCTTAATGCCTGTTCAAATTTAAGCCACCCAGGACATGTCTCCTCAGTATTTGCATTTTTTGGCCCGACAAGGTAAGCTTTAACAACGAATTTAGGAGGCCTTTCCCTATATTATATCATTTAATTTGATCATGTCAATTGCAGAGAGAAATTAATTAACTCAAAAATCTTCTTGCTGGTATGTGATATAAACAATTTTACCTTCCTTCATATCCTGACAACCATGTCATATACGCGGTACCAAAATAGATTGATACAAATGATTTTCGCAAGTCTTCAACAGACTCCACTTTGTAAGCCTTGTAGTCCAATTCACTATAGTTTTATTTTGTAAGAATTATGATAAATTTAGTTTCACGATGACTTACAAATTTTGTAGTATAGTTTGGTTATCAAGCAATGAAGTTATTCAGAAGAGATTATGCCAACATACTTGTAGAACCAATCTGCAGTTGAATAATCAATTCCCATCAACCCAATTCTTGATCCGACTCCATCCACAAAGCGTGTGCTAATAATCTCAGCAATAACACATATAGCAGCCTATGCATTGGAAAGCATGGAAAATATAATCAATCAATAATAAAGTAAAATGATGAAAACAACTAAAATAGTGTTTAAATAAGGGTGATGGTAAAGAAACTCTTTGAGTTTTCTTTTCCAAAATAAAAGTATTAGGGGTTCTTCTCGTGCTTCAAACAATGATAAAAGTTTTATTTTATTAAACTATAAGCAATTTTTTTTTTATAGAAGTTAAACTACAAGCATTAGTGAAACACTTTGTCTATGGCCCCCTCCCTTCCCTTTCTTCATTTTACTCCCCTCCTTGCATGTGTTGAGGTAACGCCCCAAATACCAAAAACTATAATTAGTTTGTGTTTTATTTTATTTGTATTGTTGAATAAAATAAAATAAAACAAAAAGAAAAAGAAAAGAAAAACAAAAAAGAAAAAAGAAAGAAAAGAAAGTTGCGTAAGTTTGTGTAAGAAAAGAAACTTGATGTGGGCTTTTACATTGGTTATGTTAGTTTCGCCCATTAAGTGACAAAGGGCTTGATAATTTGTTGAATTGTTGGAGGAGCAACAATGATAAGGAGTGACGACAATTGTTGACATAAGAAAGCCGTAAGACACAAGCTGTGAAATAGCAAACACACATAGAGACAACCAGGTGATCAGAGGTGAGTCCCAGTTGGTGTGGATGCTGAGAAGACAGCTTGTGGGTGAGGATAATCAAGGCGATCTTCGGCACAGAACAAACGGTGTTTCGTATTGATCATCGACAGGTATTTTGTGGATATATCTTTGGTTTTATTGGAGTACCAAATTGAGTTAGGGTTTGTCAATTTGTACTAGTACCAGATAGATTGTTTACTTATTGTTTGATCTTTCGGTTGTTGCCGATTGTACTCTTGATTATCATAGTGGATTATTGTTTAGTGCGTGGAGATCCGCACCGTGGTTTTTCCCCTAATTGAGAGGGGTGTTCCAAGTAAAATTGTCTGTGTTGTTTTTGGGTTCTTGCACTTTATTATTCCGACTATTGTTGTTGTGATTGTGAGTAAATACCGTAGTTTTCCTCCAACAAGTCACGCTTACTTTAATTTGTCCTTAATGGACCAATATTGTGCACATGCGTCTTTTACCCATTCAGATTACCAAATGAGTTGATGATGGACTATTAGGGAATTTTACAATGATTCATCCACACACAAGTTCGAAATAAATACTTAGAAAACTATAAGGACGAAAGAGAATACAACAATTTAACGTGCTTCAACCCCAATTGAATTGCCTACGTCCACGACAGTCATATGTGTGTTATAAATTGATCAACCATATAACTAATAATACAACCCTTATTAGTCAAAAAAGAAAACCTCTCTCGGCCCTAGGGTTTGGTGAGAGCCCTCGAGACACTGCGTGAGTCAGATTTCATTGATTTCTCTCGTTTTGAGTGCAAATCGAGTACAGTTTTCTGGGTTTCGAAGCTTTTGAACCCTGATTAATGGTTTGGAGTTCTGTTACTAGAATTTGTTACCTTTTTCGTTAGGTTTCATGGTTTCCACGGTTCCATGGCGGAAGTACTGGTGAAGGACTGGGAACGGCTGAAATTGACGGAGGATGAATGAGAGGTGGTGGTGGTCAAAGGGAAGAAGGTACCAGAGGAGAATAAACGTATTGGGTACAATTTATCGAGTCGGTTGATGACACAAAAGTCACTTATCCGCCGTGCCTTTAAGGAGAGAATACATGAGATTTTCGTCTACGAACGGAGCTGGTAATTAAGGATCTGGACTCTAGAACCTTTGCGTTCCAGTTCTTTAGTGATGGGGATCGTAACTTTGTTCTTGAACATGAGCCCTGATGCTTTGATGGCCATCTTCTGGCCATTAAAGAGATATGTGGGAAGGATAAGCCTGAGGATTTACTGTTTGATCGTGCTAAATTTTGGGTGAAAGTGCTTAATGTACCATTTGGAGGGCGTGATCGGGAGACACTAGAGGTGATCGGAAACAGGATTGAGAGGTTTTATTGAATTTAATCTATCTAGTGATTTTGGCTGGGACAAAGGGATGAATATCCGTGCTGAGGTTGATATAACTAAACCTCTTTGTCGTGGCATGACGATGGCGTTTGAGTACACGGATGGTGAGTGGTTGCAATTTAAGTATCGTTATTTGCACCTTTATTTCTATGTATGTGGTATTATTGGGCATGTTGAGAAGGAATGTGTTCAATTTGCGGATGAAGAGGTGAAGGAAAAGGGTTTACAGTATGGTGCATGGCTTCGAGCAACTCTAGTTAAACTAGCTCGGAGACAACCAGTGGCTGAGAAAGACAAGGAGAAAAGGTTGTTTGAGAAGTTAGGAAAGGTCACTACTGCCTCGTGTCGTCGCAACATCACGTTTGTTGATGGCGAGGCTATTACTAGTGCGTCTCTAGTTGTCACGCCTCGAAATTTCGTTTTGTTTATCGCTTTGCACGAATTGCATGTTCAAGCATTGCATAGTGCATGTTAGCCAACTTAGAATCACGATCGTACTTGCTCATCTTGCATATGTTAGTGTCCTAGAAATTGTTTTACACCTTCGCTTGGTAAACTCGTTTTGTTTTGGGAAGTGATTACTTCATGTCTCAAGTTTCGGGACGAAACTTCTTTTAAGGAGGGTAAAATGTGATACCCCAATATTTTCTATAATTATTATATCGATTTATAAATGATTTATAAATAGTTTCGGAGATTAAATCGTATATTCATTTGAGGATTCAATTTATTTAATTAAATCCATAATAATATTAATTATTATTATGGGACTTTCATAATTTATATTTATTTATTTTGAGGAGTTTATTTAAAATGTTTTATACATGAATAATAGTTTTAATTAGTTTTAATTGGTTTTAGTTAGATTTTTAATTCAGAAAATTATTAATCAAATTCCTAAACCTAGTAGTCTTTGACTTGGATTGACTGAGGGCCTATATAAAGGAAAACCCTCACACATTCTCTCTCTCCCCCTCACGGTCACTCTCTCTCTCTTTCTCCCTCACCGAATCTCTCTCTCTCTCCACACTGCTCCCCGGAGACACCTCGCCGGCGTCACCTCCTCCCTCACGCCGGTAACCTCTTCTCTCTCCTCTCCCTCTTTCTCTTTCTTTTTCTCTTTCTCTTTCCCTCTCTTTCGCGTTCCCCCTCCCCTGTTTTGAGTTCGCGAGACCACCGGACCACCACCGGACCACCAGGCCGACGCCTGGGTGGCGACGGGCGAGTGGCCGGCGCGACCCTGTGGCCTTCTCACTCTTTCTCTCCTCTTCTTTCTTTCTCTTTCCTTCTCTCCTTTTCTCACGTTCTTTCTCCCTCTCTTTATGGTTTCTGTTTCTCTCTCCTGTTGACAGTCACCATGGAGCCACCTTGCTCCGGTCACCGCCGCCCTCCCTCACCGGTGAGTCGCCGGGCTGACGGGCCCAGCCCCGTCACCCATCTCTCTCCCTTTCGCTTCCTTTTTCTCTTTCTCTCTCCTTCGTGGTCGTGTTGCCATGAGCCACCACGGTGGACCCACCACCACCACCGGCGCTGGTGGGTGGTTGGGGGACACCGAGCAGTTCATGGCCACCCTCGTTTGTGGTCGTGGTGGTGGCTCGCCAGTCACGGCCGTCGCTTTTGGTTTTTGCGTTTTTGATGATTTTCGTGCAGGTTTTATGGAATTTCGGCAGTTTTTATTTTCTCGTTTAATTTTTCTGCACTCGTTCGGAACCTGAATTAGGATTTTCAAAAGCCTAGATTGGTTGAAATAAATCAATAAATTGAATAAAAATATCAGATCAATATTTCGTTACTGTTTGGATTTTCCTATTTAATAAATTCAGTTTCGGTAATTGTTTTTAATTAGGGCCTAACGAGCAAGCGTAAAAATCTTTGTACGTGGAGCTTACGTACTATTTGGTAGCGTATTAGTGGTAAGCGCTCATTCCTACCTTCTTCCAAAGCCGCATCAAAAACTATTTTGATGTGTTATGTGCTAATTGGGAATTTGTTGTGAATTTAATATGCAAAGCATGATTAAATTATATCGTCGTTATTATGAGATTTCTTAAGCATGTTTACCGCTGTAAATATGATTTATAATTAGCATGTCGATGTTATCATGTTTTGGGAATTAATTTGTCCATATGATAATTATTGGACAATTGTTGAATGGTGAATTATTAGTATTATTATGTGATTAAATAAGTGCTAATTGGTATGGGTACTATTGAGTGCTAGTGAGCACCTATCTATTATTGATTGAATGCCGTTGATGATTTGTGAATTTTTGGATATCGTGTTACCCTGCCGAAGTGCTGTCGAAATTTGGCTAGACATTACTTGTCTTCATTATTGGATTATCGTCGTTATTGAATTAAAGCATGTTTAATTCTCATCGTATTGAATTATCGTTATCGTCGTTATTTACTATTCATTTTCTCGAGCATGAAATGAATTAGTAAGTGGTGGTCTCGTAGTACCACTTATGTCAACCAATGCAAATTATGTGAATTGATTTAAATGAGAGTAAGACTCCTAATGGATTCCTAGGAGTAGTCGAGCTATCGGGATTGCACCTAATGGTGTAGTTCAAGGGATGAGTGATTCCCAAGTTACTTATGAGCACCTCGCAGTGTCTGGGACGGATCATTCCCCATTTATTAAGTCCTCTAGGCTCGTGTAATTGTACTAGAGGTAGTGTTCACACTAGAGTCATTAAGTCCATGGCATGATTGTATCTTCGATAAACAGTATGGGTAATCGCTGTTTTATAAGCTCTCTTACATCTCTCTAATCAAGACGGATTGTCTATGTCGTATTTCGTATGATCACTATACAAGAATTGTGTATAAAAGAATGTCGTTATGCGTATGCTTGATTATCTGCTTATGTGCGTATGCAAATGAATTTCAATGATTCTTCTAAAACCTCAGGTAAGGTTTGCGAAATGTTTTTACTGGGTACGGATGACGTTTATTCAGTTTATCTGATTTTTGTTTCTCTTTTGTTTCTTTTCTTTTCTTCTGTATTTTTGTTTCCTTCACGGAAACCAAAGTGCAGGTTTAGATTGATTGAGGACGTACAGCTTGGAAGGTTAGAGTTGGCGTCAGTTTATAGAACTGTTTCTGTTTGGATTAGATCGTGGGAATTGATTATTATTACTTACTTATTGGATTTGGTTTTGCCCTTGAAGGCCGGTTGTAATAAATTTGATTAATGGTTTTAGCTCACCATATAGAGACAACTCTGATAATAACTGCTTAGATTTTTTAAGTTCCTTAGAAGCTCCTTTTGATACCTAGTCTTTTCTTTCTGCTTAGGATTTACTCCTTAGTGATAAATGTTGCAGTAACCTACCCTTGGGTCCGTGAAGGTTCGGCGGTGTCGAGTCGTGGATAGCGACGTCGATATTTCCCACGAAATCGTTGCGAATTCGGGGGTGTTACACTAGTAGGCGATGGAGACTGCACAGAGGGGAAGGGAAAGGGAACGAAGGAAGCTGTGCTAGAGCGGATTGGTGATCAGAATAATACTGAGAAGGAGGAACGGAGGACTGGGAAGGCTGGTGTGAGTGTAGGAGGGTGTTCGCGGGATGGAGAACCTCAAGCTCTAAATATTGGCTCTCTTTCTCTTGGCACGCAGGCGAAAACTGATGGGCATGAACGGAGTTGAGGGAGGGGTAAGAACTGGAAGCGGCTGGCTCGTCTCTCTGGTATACATAATGGGGAGGTTGTTAGTAAAACTGGAGCTGGGAATACTGAGACTAGTGGGAAACGTGTGCGTGAAGGAGCGGGGAAGGCTCAGATGATGGAATGGGAGGGTGTGGATCGTAGTAAGAGAGCTAACTTGGAGAGTTTGGTGTCTGCTACTGTTACGAATTATGAGGAGGAGAATGGTTTTAGCTCACCATATAGAGACAACTCTGATAATAACTGCTTAGATTTATTAAGTTCCTTAGAAGCTCCTTTTGATACCTAGTCTTTTCTTTCTGCTTGGCATTTACTCCTTAGTGATAAATATTGCAGTAACTAACCCATGGGTCCGTGATGGTTCGGTGGTGTCTAGTCGCGGATAGCGACGTCAATAGTTCTCAGGAAATCGTTGCGAATTCGGGGGTGTTACAAATGGTATCAGGGCCCTAGGTTTAAAAAGGTTGCTTAGGATTAATAAATGAAATAATAAAGATTAGTTTTCTATTGGGAAAAATAAAATATAATTAAAGCTGTTGAGCGTAGTAGTCCTAGAAGATAGGAATTATTTGAAATCACTTTGCTTGTGATTTATAATGTTCTCACTGTTTGATTGTCTACTTGTAGATGGTAAGGACAAGAAAGACCGCTAGAATGACGACTGCACACCAAGGGGCACACGCCTTAGCCCATCGTGCACCTACTGCCGCGTATGTTGCTTCATCGGGAAGTGAATCGACCGGAAATGATGCGAATGTATGCCGCAGACCCGCGCAAGACCGCGCCGAGGCCGCGCATCCCGCGCCCGTAGCCGCGCCAATTCCCGCACCTGTACCCGCACGGATACCCGCGCCTATTGCTGCTCCTGTTATCGCACCTGCTGCATATGTGGGTGAAGAGGAAGATCCTTCTGAGCATACCGCACCGGATGAGGATGATATGCCGGAATTGGAGGATATTGGTGTTGAGAGCGACAACTACATTGCAACTACTACTGCGCCTACTCCTGCACCTACTGTTGCACCTACTCCTGCTGCGGATTGGTCTCCTCCTTTGGAACCATTCTTCGCTACCGATGCTGAGCTCGAGGATATACGTATCTACATACGACGTGCTTTTACTACGATTGAGCGTTATCAGTATGAGAACCGCACGAGGCTACATGAAGGTCTATGGGTAGAGCTACTGCTGGCTGGTCTACCTAACATCCATCCTTGGATGGGACTCAAGGAGAAGTACGACGACGTGGTCTCCAAGAGTGGTCATCTTCACGAGAAGAAGTATGTTGAAAGCACGAGATGGTGTCTCTGCTTTAAAGGCGTTGCAGCTGAGTTATGCTTGTCCGAGTTCGAATGGAAGGTCAACCGCGTGCTAGTTCCTGCTCCAAAGGACATGTGCGAGACTTGCTAGACAAAGAAGCGCAAACACGCCGACGATTTTAGGAAGCGTTTCATGCCCCAGAAGTTCGGTGGTTATGCCTATCCGTACACGCCTTGCAATGAGGTGAAGCCTCGAAAGAAGGACGATCACGATGAGTCCCCTAGTGCCAAGAAGATGCGCGCTAGTGTCAAGTAGAACTAGATGGTTGATTTAGTAGTTTTACTTGAGTTTTATTGAACATTTAAACTATTGTGATGGCCCTGCGTGGTCAAATTTTGATGTTGGTGTAGTTGCATAGGCAACAAATATTTTTGACTATTATTTACTTGCAACTTGTCTCGTTGCAAGACTACTTCATTTGATTATATGAGATCGTTGAGTATTTGTTTTATATGATCGTTTTATCACATAATTGCATGTTTGACTCATAGCTTCATAATGTTATCTCGTATTGCCTAGACATGATGGGAAATCCATGTCGGAGTTATGGCGAAATTTTCATTAAGCATGATCATATTAAAGTGAGCCAAAGGCTAAGCATGTATCTTATGCAATCAAATGTCATTGTTTATTGCCCTACTAAATAGTATGGAGCCTCGATGTGTGAAATGTGAATGTTATTGCTTATAAATCGTGTGAGACCAATGTGTCTACCTTGTTATTGCATATCGAACTATTATGCATGAGAACTAAGAACATTCAAAGCAAGTATGTTGCTTAGACCTACAATGTAAGGTCGATCATTGGAACTTATATGCTATTTGCTAAATGTCAAGAGATTGGTTTCAATTATAACCTATATCTCTCAATTAGACCTCAAATTGGGTCGAACGTGCCAACTTTGCTGAAATGGTGATCAATCATTGCTCTTGTATGTCTCAGATTTATTATAATGGCAACTCAAGACCGACTCGCGAGATTAGAAGTAGGTCTTACCAATGTCGTGGAACACATCACGCGCCAGTTAGAGCACCAAAAGCAAGATCGCAACGCGCAGAACCCTGAGACGCGCAACTTTAGGGATTTCGATGCACTCAAACCTCCAACGTTTGAGGGTGGCTCCGAGCCCACCAAGCTTGAGAACTGGATTATTGAGTTCAAAAAGCTGTTTAGGGCGACTAGTCGGCCCGACAACATGAAGGTCAACACCGCCACGTACTACCTGAAGGGTGAGGCCAATAAGTGGTGGAGCGATATGGGAACTGAGCTGCTTGCTACCGAGGATTTCGGGTGGACCTAGTTCAAAGAGTCTATTCGTGAAAGGTTTTACCCAAGAGCTGTCCGTCGCCAAAAGCAACGGGAATTCGAGAATATCTATCAAGGAAAGCTGTCTGTGGCTGAGTACGCAACCAAGTTCAATGAGCTTGCTACTTTTGCACCTAACTTGGTGACGACCGAAGCTGAACGTGTCGAGAGGTTCGAAGATGGTTTGAAATGGGATATTCAGTGTTTTGTGATGGGAAACTCGCTGATCTTCCAAGGTTCTTACGAGAAAGCCTTGAACCAAGAGCGTGCTGTGGATCGTATTGATTCGTTGCTCGGAAAGCATAAACGTGACGAAGGGAGTTCTTCCCAGTCGAGTGGCGAAGATAAGAGGCCAAGGCCGAACAATGGCAATCACAACAACCAAGGTGGTGAGAACCACAACGGGAACAGGAATCGTGACTCGAACAGCCATAGAGCTACGATCTTAGCTAGGAGGAATACGCCTTGTAGTCGCTGCAACAAGACGCATCCTGGCAAGAACTGTCGTGGCGATGTGCTTCAATGCTACGAGTGCAACAAGCCTGGTCACAAAGCTTCTAAATGCTGGAGTCGTGGAAGGAACGACAATGGTCAGAACCGCGATAACAACTATAATCGTGGTGGAAATGGAAATGGAAATGCTGATCGTGGAAATGGTGGTAACTACCGTGGAAATGGAGGTTACAACAACAACCGCAACAATACTGCTGCTCCTGCTGCGAACAATCAAGCACTACTTCCCGCACCTACCAACCCCGTGCAGAACAACAACAACAACAACAACAACAACAACAACAACAACAACAACAACATAGGGGTAAATAGAAGGGTTTATGTGATCAACCGCAATGAAGCTGAGGCAAACCCGAATGTGATCGCTGGTACTTTTCTCGTTAACTCTCAACCTGCTTTTGTTTTATTTGATAGTGGTGCAACGCATTCTGTTCTTTCTAAGATCTTTGCATCTAAGATAGGTTTAGAGCCTAGTTTTGTGTATAGTGCGAATATTAGGATGCCAGATGGCACGATTGTAAATTGTAAAGCGTTGTATGAAAAGTGTCCGATTAGGATAGCTGGTTCCGATTTGCCTGCGGATTTGATTCAGATGGACTTGAAGGATTTCAACGTGATTTTGGGAATGATTGGTTAGCCAGGTATAGGCTAAGTTAGCATGTTACGAACAACGTGTGTCATTGCGTGGACGGCATGGTAAGAGGATTACCTACAAAGGAGTCATGGTCAAGCCAAAGTTGAAGGTGGTAGCGACCATGAAAACAAAGGAATGCACGACAAAGGGTGAAGAAATTTACCTATGTCATGTGGTGGATACAAGTCGAGAAGCTGAAGTTTCGAAACCTATTCCAGTTGTTTCAGAGTACGCTAACGTCTTTCCAGACGAGATTCCAGGAATGCCTCTGCAACGCATTATCGACTTTACGATCGACTTAGCTCCAGGTTCTGCTCCGATCTCGAAAGCTCCGTATCGTATGGCTCCTGCAGAGATAAAAGAACTGAAGACGCAACTAGAGGAACTACTGGACAAGGGATATATACGTCCTAGTGTATCGCCTTGGGGTGCACCTGTTTTGTTTGTGCGTAAGAAGGATGGTAGTATGAGACTGTGCATAGACCACCGTGAGCTGAACAAAATTACGATCAAGAATCGTTATCCACTGCCGAGGATTGACGACCTATTCAACCAACTCCGTGGAGCGACTGTCTTCTCAAAGATCGACTTACATTCAGGATACCATCAACTCAGGATTTCCGAGCCAGACATTCCAAAGACCGCGTTTAGGACGAGGTATGGACATTATGAGTTCACAGTTATGCTTTTTGGGTTGACGAAGGCACCTGCGAAGTTTATGAATTTGATGAACCGTACGTTCCAGCCTTATCTCGATCAGTTCGTAGTTGTCTTTATTGATGATATTTTGGTCTACTCGAAGAACGCTGCTGAGCACAAGCAACATTTGCGTACCGTTTTGGAGATTCTACGACGACATCAACTGTATGCCAAGCTGTCAAAGTGTGAGTTTTTGTTAGAAACTGTTTCTTTCTTAGGACACGTGGTGTCTAAGAGTGGAGTTGTTGTTGACCCGAAAAAGATTAGAGTTGTTATGGACTGATCCGCACCGAAGAGCGTGATCGAGGTTAGAAGTTTTCTTGGGTTAGCTGGTTACTATCGTAGGTTTGTGGAATGATTTTTCGAAGATCGCGCGAAGCTGCTTTTCAAGAGTTGAAGAAACGTCTTACGAGCGCACCGATTTTAACTTTGGCATTGGGAACGGAAGGATATGAAGTCTATAGTGATGCGTCTAAGCATGGCTTAGGTTGTGTCTTGATGCAACATGGTAAGGTAGTGGCTTATGCCTCAAGACAACTGAAGAAGCACGAGGATAACTACCCTACTCACGATTTAGAGCTAGCTGCTGTCGTATTTGCCTTGAAGATTTGGAGACATTATCTTTATGGTTCTGCTGTCAAGATGTTTACGGATCACAAGAGTTTGAAGTACATATTCACGCAAAAGGAATTGAATATGCGACAAAGAAGATGGCTAGAGTTATTGACAGAGTACGACATCGATATTCAGTGTCACGAAGGGAAAGCTAACGTAGTAGCCGATGCTTTGAGTAGAAAGACTCGTCATTCGTTGAACACTGCTTTAATACTTCCGAAGGAGATCATTCGTGACTTACAAAGTCTAGACGTGGAGATTGTGCTGAAAGGTGACGTTCAATGTACCTTAGCGCATATGTCAGTTCGACCAACCTTGCTCGACAAAATCAAGGGTAAACAAAGTGAAGACGAGGATCTTCAACGGATTCTACACCACAAGAACGAGGGTAGATCCGAGGACTTTTCTATTGGTCAAGATGGTGTAATGAGGTTTCGTGATCGTGTCTGTGTGCTGTGTAATGAGGTTTCGTGATCGTGTCTGTGTGCCGAATGACCCGGAGATCAAGAGTCAGATTCTGAGTGAAGCTCACAATACACCTTATTCTGTACATCCTGGTGGAGACAAGCTTTATAAAGATCTTCGCCAAATGTTTTGGTGGAGAGGTATGAAGCGAGATGTCGCTGAGTTCGTTGCTAAGTGTATAACGTGCCAGAAGGTCAAGATCGAAAACAAGAGAGCTGGTGGAATGATACAATCGCTTGAAGTTTCTACGTGGAATTGGAATTCGATTTCAGTGGACTTTGTCATGGGTTTACCATTGATATAGAAGAAAAACAACGCCATTTGGGTCATTGTGGATCGTCTAACGAAAGTTGCGAGATTCATCCCAATGAATGACACTTGGGAAATGGAGAAGCTAGCGGATTTTTAAGTCAAGGAAGTTATGAGACTTCATGATGTTCCAGAAGATATCGTTTCAGATAGAGATTCGAGATTTCTATCACACTTTTGGCAGAAATTGCAAGAAGCTTTTGGAAGCAAATTGAAGTTCAGTACTGCTTTTCATCCTGTGACTGACGGTCAGACGGAAAGGACGATTCAGACTTTGGAGGATATGCTACGTGCGTGTGCCCTCGAGTATCAAGGCTCGTGGGATACACATATTCCGTTGATTGAGTTTTCTTACAACAATAGCTATCACTCAAGCATTGATCGAGCGCCTTATGAAGCATTGTATGGTAGAAAGTGTAGATCGCCCGTTTGTTGGAATGATATTAGTGAAACTGCAGTTTCGGGTCCTGAAATGATCCAGCAGACCGTCGATGTGGTCAAAGTTATTCAAGCGAAGATGCGTAGTGCTCAAGATCGCCAAAAATCGTACGCTGATAGAGGTCGTAGACCTGAAGAGTTTGAGGTGGGAAGCAAGGTATTTTTGCGAGCATCTCCTATCAAAGGTGTCATGCGTTTTGGTTGTAAGGGGAAATTGAGTCGTCGTTACATTGGTCCTTACGAGATCCTGAAAAGGATTGGTGAGGTTGCTTATCGACTAGCTTTACCTGTGGAACTTGCAAAATTCCATAGTGTGTTTCATGTCTCTCAATTGAAGCGATACGTACATGATCCAACTCATGTCGTTCAACCTGAAGTGATCGATCTCGATGAAAGTTTGACTTACGAAGAGCGTCCTATCAAGATAGTGGACTGCAAAGAGCGTTCAACTCGAACAAAGACTATTCCTATCGTCAAAGTCGTTTGGTCTCGACAAGGTCAAGAGGAAGCAACATGGGAAGCTGAAGCCATGATGCGCGAGAAGTATCCAGACCTCTTCCTAGAAGGTACTAGTCCCACTTGAGTTTTGGGACGAAACTCCTTTTAAGGAGGGTAGAATGTCACGCCTCGAAATTTCGTTTTGTTTATCGCTTTGCACGAATTGCATGTTCAAGCATTGCATAGTGCATGTTAGCCAACTTAGAATCACGATCGTACTTGCTCATCTTGCATATGTTACTGTCCTAGAAATTGTTTCACCTTCGCTTGGTAAACTCGTTTTGTTTTGGGAAGTGATTACTTCATGTCTCAAGTTTCGGGACGAAACTTCTTTTAAGGAGGGTAGAATGTGATACCCCAATATTTTCTATAATTATTATATCGATTTATAAATGATTTATAAATAGTTTCGGAGATTAAATCGTATATTCATTTGAGGATTTAATTTATTCAATTAAAGCCATAATAATATTAATTATTATTATGGGACTTTCATAATTTATATTTATTTATTTTGAGGAGTTTAATTAAAATGTTTTATATATGAATAAGAATTATTCATATAGTTTTAATTAGTTTTAATTGGTTTTAATTAGGTTTTTAATTCAGAAAATTATTAATCAAATTCCTAAACCTAGTAGTCTTTGACTTGGGTTGACTGAGGGCCTATATAAAGGAAAAGGTGAGACTATTATTCAGTTTTGCAAACTAAGCCAAAACCCTCACACATTCTCTCTCTCTCTCTCTCCCTCACGGTCACTCTCTCTCTCTTTCTCCTTCACTGAATCTCTCTCTCTCTCCGCACTGCTCACCGGAGACACCTCGCCGGCGTCACCTCCTCCCTCACGCCGGTAATCTCTTCTCTCTCCTCTCCCTCTTTCTCTTTCTTTTTCTCTCTCTTTCCCTCGCTTTCGCGTTCCCTCTCCCCTGTTTTGCGTTCGCGAGACCACCAGACCACCACCGGACCACCAGGCCGACGCCTGGGTGGCGACGGGCAAGTGGCCGGCGCGGCCCCGTGGCCTGCTCACTCTTTCTCTCCTCTTCTTTCTCTCTCTTTCCTTCTCTCCTTTTCTCACGTTCTTTCTCCCTCTCTTTATGGTTTCTGTTTCTCTCTCCTGTTGACAGTCACCATGGAGCTGCCTTGCTCCGGTCACCACCGCCCTCCCTCGCCGGTGAGTCGCCGGGCTGACGGGCCCAGCCCCGTCACCCATCTCTCTCCCTTTCGCTTCCTTTTTCTCTTTCTCTCTCCTTCGTGGTTGTGTTGCGGTGAGCCACCACGGTGGACCCACCACCACCACCGGCGCTGGTGGGTGGTTGGGGGACACCGGGTAGGTCATGGCCACCCTCGGTGGTGGTCGTGGTGGTGGCTCGCAAGTCACGACCGTCGCTTTTGGTTTTCGCATTTTTGATGATTTTCGTGCAGGTTTTAAGGAATTTCAGCAGTTTTTATTTTCTCGTTTTAATTTTTCTGCACTCGTTCGGAATCCGAATTTGGATTTTTAAAAGATTATATTGGTTTAAATAAATCAAGGAATTGAATAAAAATATCAGATCAATATTTAGTTACTTTTTAGATTTTCTTATTTAATAAATTTAATTTTGGTAATTGTTTTTAATTAGGGCCTAACGAGCAAGCGTGAAAATCTTTGTACGTGGAGCTTACGTACTGTTTGGTAGCGTATTAGAGGTAATAGATCATGCCTAACTTCTTCCAAAGCCCCATCAAAAACTATTTTGATGTGTTATGCGCTAATTGGGAATTCGTTGTGAATTTAATATGCAAAGCATGATTAAATTATATCGTTGTTATTATGAGATTTCTTAAGCATGTTTATCGCTGTAAGTATAATTTATAATTAGCATGTCAATGTTATCATGTTTTGGGAATTAATTTGTCCATATGATAATTATTGGACAATTGTTGAATGGTGAATTATTAGTATTATTATGTTATTAAATAAGTGCTAATTGGTATGGGTACTATTGAGTGCTAGTGAGCACCTATCTATTATTGATTGAATGTCGTTGATGATTTGTGAATTTTTGGATATCGTGTTACCCTGCCGAAGTGCTGTCGAAATTTGGCTAGACATTACTTGTCTTCATTATTGGATTATCGTTGTTATTGAATTAAAGCATGTTTAATTCTCATCGTATTGAATTATCGTTATTTTCGTTATTTACTATTCATTGTCTAGAGCATGAAATGAATTAGTAAGTCGTGGTCTCGTAGTACCACTTATGTCAACCAATGCAAATTATGTGAATTGAATTAAATGAGAGTAAGACTCCTAATGGATCCCTAGGAGTAGTCGAGCTATCGGGATTGCACCTAATGGTGTAGTTCAAGGGATGAGTGATTTCCAAGTTACTTATGGGCACCTCGCAGTGTGTCTGGGACGAATCATTCCCCATTTATTAAGTCCTCTAGGCTCGTGTAATTGTACTAGAGGTAGTCTTCACACTAGAGTCATTAAGTCCATGGCATGATTGTATCTTCGATAAACAGTATGGGTAATCGCTGTTTTATAAGCTCTTTTACATCTTTTTAATCAAGACGGATTGTCTATGTCGTATTTCGTATGATCACTATACAAGAATTATGTATAAAAGAATGTCGTTATGCGTATGCTTGATTATCTACTTATGTGCGTATGCAAATGAATTTCAATGATCTACTAAAACCTCAGGTAAGGTTTGCGAAATGTTTTTACTGGGTACGGATGACCTTTATACAGTTTATCTGATTTTTGTTTCTCTTTTGTTTCTTTTCTTTTCTTCTGTATTTTTGTTTCCATCACGGAAACCAAAGTGCAGGTTTAGATTGATTGAGGACGTACAGCTTGGAAGGTTAGAGTTGGCGTCAGTTTATAGAACTGTTTCTGTTTGGATTAGATCGTGGGAAGTGATTATTATTACTTATTTATTGGATTTGGTTTTGCCCTTGAAGGCCAGTTGTAATAAATTTGATTAATGGTTTTAGCTCACCATATAGAGACAACTCTGATAATAACTGTTTAGATTTATTAAGTTCCTTAGAAGCTCCTTTTGATACCTAGTCTTTTCTTTCTGCTTAGGATTTACTCCTTAGTGATAAATGTTGCAGTAACCTACCCTTGGGTCCGTGAAGGTTCGGCGGTGTCGAGTCGTGGATAGCGACGTCGATATTTCCCACGAAATCGTTGCGAATTCGGGGGTGTTACACTAGTAGGCGATGGAGACTGCACAGAGGGGAAGGGAAAGGGAGCGAAGGAAGCTGTGCTAGAGCGAATTGGTGATCAGAATAATACTAAGGAGGAACGGAGGACTGGGAAGGCTGGTGTGAGTGTAGGAGGGTGTTCGCGGGATGGAGAACCTCAAGCTCTAAATATTGGCTCTCTTTCTCTTGGCACGCAGGCGAAAACTGATGGGCATGAACGGAGTTGAGGGAGGGGTAAGAACTGGAAGCGACTGGCTCGTCTATCTGGTATACATAATGGGGAGGTTGTTAGTAAAACTGGAGCTGGGAATACTGAGACTAGTGGGAAACGTGTGCGTGAAGGAGCGGGGAAGGCTCAGATGATGGAATGGGAGGGTGTGGATCGTAGTAAGAGAGCTAACTTGGAGAGTTTGGTGTCTGCTACTGTTACGAATTATGAGGAGGAGACTGGTGCTTCTTCTAGATCGGCGAAGGTCGGCGAGGCCGAACCCCGCCGGGTCCAATGAGTTTCCTAAGCCTCAACTGCCGAGGGTTGGGCAACCCTCGGACAGTTGCGTTACTCCGGGACTTGGTCCGCAGAGAAGCCCTGTCCGTTTTGTTCTTATCGGAAACAAAACTTAGCGGACGTGAAATGAAACCGATACAAGAAAAGTTACGTGACTATAATGGGATTTTTGTTATTAGCATGGGAAGTTCAGGGAGGCTTGCTCTTTTGTGGAAGCGGGATATTTCTGTGTCGTTGCTCTCATAATCAATCCACCATGTTGTTGTTCTTGTGGAGAGCGGACTAGGTGATGGTGTTTGGAGATTTACTGGTTTTTATGGGTGGCCGGAAGTTCATATTAGACACCTATCGTGGGAGCTGCTGGAGCTTCTTGGAGGATCTAGGACGTACCATGGCTATGTATGGGTGACTACAATGAGATCCTTTTTGCAAATGAAATGTGTGGGAGGAAAGATAGACCAGGTAGGAAACTGCAAATGTTTCGTGAGTCGGTGGACAGATGCAGTCTAAGAGATATTCGCTTCTCGGGCTCCATTTTTACTTATGATAATGGGCGGTCGGGGTGGATATTGTGCAAAGCCGGCTTGATCGAGCGATGGTAGTTGATGACTGGCTTGACTTGTTCCCTCATGTACGGCTGGTGCACTTGGAGAGAGAAATTCCTGATCATTCTCCTATCCAAGTTAATTTGTTTGGCAAGAGGAAGCATCGTAGGAACCCAAAATTATTTAGATTTGAACAAATGTGGACAGAAAATGCAAAGTGTGAGGAGGTGATTCAAGAAGCATGGTGTTTGGGAGGCATGACTGCGTTAGAACGGATTTCTGCGTGTGCTGGTGAGCTAGAAGCATGAGCGAGGGGGAGTACGGCTCCCTTTTTCGTGAACTACAGACCAAAAGACGTAGGCTGCAAAATCTGAATAAGCCTAGTCTATCGGAGGTCTAAGTAACTGAACGTAAGAAGCTACTGAAGGATATTAAAGGACTGGTCAGAGAAGAGGAATTGTATTGGAGACAGCGATCTCGTTTCTTGTGGCTATTTACGGGTGATAAGAACACTGCGTTTTTTCATCGTAAAGCATCGGCAAGAAAACAAAAGAATATTATTAAGGGACTCAAGGATGGGTCAGGGCTTGTGTGTAATGGTGATGAAGCTGTAGGTCGTATAGCTCAGGACTATTTTGGCTCTTTATTTGGGTCCTCGGGGTGCGCTAGGCTAGGTGAAGCACTTGATGGTACTGAGCATCGTATTTCTGACGTGATGAATGAGGGGCTTCGCAAGCAATATACAAAAGATGAGGTCCATGCAGCGATATCTCAAATGCACCCTTTGAAGGCACCGGGGCCCGATGGTACGTGTCCGTTATTTTTCCAAAATTATTGGCATATTGTGGGTGACTCTGTTTCTAGTTTGGTATTGGGGGTATTGAATGGGAGTGGTTTTCCAACCGAGTTGAATCATACTTTTATTGTGTTGATACCAAAAAAGAAGAACCCGGAGGTGATTACTGATTTCAGACCAATTAGCTTATGAAATATCATTTATAAGCTTGTGTTTAAGGTGCTTGTGAATCGGTTAAAGGTTTTTCTGCCAGAGGTGATTTCTCTGAACCAGAGTGTGTTTACCCCGTGGCGTCTCATTACTGATAATGTTTTATTAGCTCTTGAGACGTTCCATTTTATGAAGAACACGAATTCAAAGGAAGGCTTCTTTGCTCTTAATCTAGATATGGACAAGGCCTATGATCGGATAGAATGGGGTTTTCTAGAGGCTGTGCTACAGAGGTTTGGTTTTGATGAGCAGTGGGTTGGCCGCGTTATGGAGTGTGTTCGAACTGTGTCGTTTTATGTTTTGATTAACAGAAAATCGTCAAAAGGTGTTTGCCCCGGAGAGAGGTCTAAGATAAGGGGATCCAGTCTCCCCCTATTTATTTATTCTGTGTGTTGAAGAATTTTCTGGGCTAATCAGACGTGAGGAGGAGCGAGGAGTATTACGTGGTATTCGGGTTTGCATTAATGCCCCTCCTCTTACTCACCTATTTTTTTGCAGATGATAGCTTGTTATTTTCGAGAGCCACCCATGAGGCAGCAGGGTCCATCCGTAATATCCTGACTCTTTATGAGGGCGCCTCGGGCCAAAAGGTGAGCTTTGAGAAGTAAAAGGTTACATTTAGCAAGGAGGTCTCCCAAGCTGTACGTGCTAGTGTTGCAGGGCAGTTGGAGGTCGATGAGGTCGAGTTTCATGAACGTTACGTAGGTCTCCCAACCTCGGTGGGGAGGTCCAAGAGGGCGTTATGTGGGTCATTGAAGGAGCGACTTTGATCGAAGCTTCAAGGATGGAAGGGCTTGTTGTTGTCAAAGGCGGGTAGGGAAGTGCTTATAAAGGCGGTGGCTCAAGCAGTCCCTACCTATGTGATTAGCGTGTTACAACTACCAACAAGTTTCTTAAATGAGATTTGTTCCATGATCTAACAATTTTTTTGGGGCCAGAAAAAAGATGAACGTAAAATTCATTGGCTTTCTTGGTCTAAGCTTTGTAAACCGAAAGGTGAAGGAGGGCTCGGGTTGAGAGGCATGAAGTTGCTCAATTGGGCTCTACTTGCAAAACAGGCATGGCGTTTATTGAATGGCGAGGGGGGTCTTCTAGGTGAAGTTTGGAAGGCAAAATATTTTCCCCATGGTGATTTTATGTCAGCTCCCGTAGGCAATAATCCAAGTTATCTTGGAAAGGCGTTTGCGAAGCAAAATGGGTGATTCGTAAAGGTATGCGTTGGAGAGTGGGTAATGGGGAAAGGGTGCGAACATGGGTGGACCCTTGGCTCCCAGGTAATGTCTCGCATATGGTCGTTACTCCACGGGGTGGAGGTGAAGATTTATGTGTTGTGGCTGATTTGATTGATTCCTGTGCTAATCAATGGCGTAGGGACGTGGTGACAGCTCGGTTCCTCCCCATGGATGCTGAAAGAATTTTGTCTATTCCACTGAGTTATCGCTTACCAATGGACATACCGTGCTAGAGTTGGGACAAGGAGGGTTGTTTCTCAGTACGCAGCGCCTACCGCGGCATCGTGGCTGGGCAAGACAGTGATGATTTAGCGTCCTCTTCTTGTGTGGATAAGTCAGTTTCGAAAAAGATTTGTTCTTGTAATGTGCTACCTCGCATCAAAATGTTTGTGTGGCGAGCATGTAATGAAGCGCTACCGACGAGAGCTGGGCTTCATAGGCGCGTCAAGGCCATTGGAGCGGAGTGCAGTTGGTGCCCAACGGAGCTGGAGTCCGGTATTCATGCGTTGCGTGTGTGCCCGCTAGCAGATGCCATCTGGGAGGAGAGTGGAATATTGATCAAAGATGATGGTGCTCGGGATTTTTGTGATTATGTGGAGATAGCTAAAGACGAACTCGATGCTAAGGAGTTCCGTAGATTTTGTATGACCGCGTGGGCCATTTGGGAGGCACGTAACAAGCGCATCTTCGAGGGCTTGTTTCGTACACCTACAGAGGTCATTCAATATGTTGATAAGTTAATTATGGATCTTGAGAAGCAGCAACCAGCTCGTGCAGGGGTTAGGAGTGATGCTAAAAAGAAGTCTATATGGACAGCTCCAAGTGCAGGACATGTAAAGGTTAATGTTGACGCAGGAAAGTTCGGTGAAGTTGGTACTTCTTTGAGGGTTGTGTGTCGAGACCACCTTGGACGACCCACCATTGGAGCTACGAGGGACTCCATTGATTCGTGGGATACGGATGTAGCCGAGGCTATGGCGGTGTTCCAAGGTCTGCAGCTTGCTTCAGTACATGAGTTTGAGAATGTGATTGTGGAAATGGATAGCTTAGTGGTGTTTAATGCTTTGAATAAGTTTAGTAGAGGGTCTAGTAGTTTATTTCTTATTTATTGATGATGTCTTAAATTTGGTTAGTAGCTTTAGTAGTGTGGTGTGGTTGTTTGTTAGACGTAATGGTAATAGTGTCGACCATGAGCTAGCGCATGTGCAGCCTTGGGAAGTTGGTACTCGATTTTGGGAGTCGTCTTTCCCAACAAACGTTGAGGTAGCTCTTGTTCATGATTTTGAATTTTTAATGGAGGATCGGTGGTGATTGCTAGTCGATCTTTCACTCAAAAAAAAAATAATAATAATAATAATACATCCCTTACTAGAATCCTAGAGATACACAAAGTGACACCCTCTATCTTAAGCACTTCATCCCCTAACTTAAGCATACTATGTGTTTTCCTTGAAGCCCCCGCTCCATGGGGTACGTCCACCTTTTACATGGTGACTCTCTCTCCCTCTCCCTTTTAGGGTTTGACCACACATATGTGAATGTGATATCAACCTTAACTTATAACCCACCTTATAAAGGCAAAGTATTCATAACCCTACAACCACTAGAATAGAAATTACATCTTAAGCACTACATCTCCTAGTTTAAGCACACTATGTGTTTTCCTTGACGTACCCCTCCCCATTTACATGGTGCCTCTCTCTCTCTCTCTCTCTCTCTCTCTCTCTCTCTCTCTCTCTCTCTCTCTCTCTCTCTCTCTCTCTCTCTCTCCTTCTTACGGTCTGACCGCACATATGCGATATCTACCCTAGCCTATAACCCTTCTTATATAGGCAAAGTATTCCTAACCTTGGAACCATTAGAATAGAAATTATATCTTTATGGGATACTAGTTTCCTAATTAAATAATAACTCTCTAGATATTATCCCACACAAACAGATAGTTACATAATATTAGGAAACCCTCCAAATAACCCAAAAAGATCCAGCAAGAAAAAAATACATTGAATATGATATTATAAGCATGTTCAACATCTTGAAATCTTTTTATTTTAACCACCATTCACGAAAATATTTTAGATAATAACCTTTCAGTTTCTTTCTTAGTATACAGGAAAAACCTTCAATGATTAGCAAGTAGAGAAATTCACAATGACAACTTGGTAGAAAAAGTTATAATTGGAAGGGTAACAACTCACCGGTTTAATATTTTGTGTACGAAAATGTTTGGAGAGAATAATTTCAGCAACACCCTGCCAAAGAAATTGATCGACCGTTATTTCTAAGTACTAATTTTTTAAGAGTTTAACTATTACTTTTTATTTTTAACTATCCTTTTTTTTTAAGTTGATCTCATTCTTATAAATCTAGTTTTGTATACTTTGATTGATATTTTTTCCTAATATTGCGGGAGTGTGTATTGGAATTAAGTTTCTAGTTATTAGAGAGGTAAGATTGTACACTATTGATACGCCCACATAGCAATAATAGGATAATTATCTCAATCATGTTGTCATTGCTTATTTTTTCTTCTTATTCTATTTAGTTATTGGTTTAAAATCATAGATAGTAGCAGTAATTAGAGCATCATTAAAAAAAATAACTACTGATAAAATTTGGAACATGTGATGGAACATATTATTAGCAACCTGATATTTTGCACTATTGGCTGCTACTAATAAGGCATAAGTTGAACCTTAAGCTTTTCGTTGAAGGTCCAACTAATATTAAATTCCTTATTATGTTTTGGAACCAACTCAACTAAAAGTTTAAACTAATAGTTGAAATTCCAACTAATGTTATATTCTTTATTAATTATATATAGCTTTTAATTCTAACTAGTAAACACATGTCTATCGGGTGTTTACTTGCAACTTACATATTCTCTTTATATCTCTCCAAGTTCAGTTTATGCAAAATTTATGGGAAAACTGTATAAGATCTAAGATTATGTAGTCCTCCACGTAGAAAGCCATGGAGCTCACTATAACCATCTTGTCTTAATTATTAAAAATATGACTATGGTTCGGGACCATATAACAATACTCTCTACTAGCTAGTTCATGATTTTACAGTGCTATATTCTAAATTCAGATGTCACTAATAGTAAAAAGTTCATGAAAACACTTCTTAAGGGAAAGACCAACATGTGAGTGTCCACCATGAGAAGAATTGGTAAGAGGAGATCAACATGAATAAACCGAGTGAATTCCTCAACCTAACACATTGCTTTTAAGATGTAACCTCACTTGGCTTGTGTTTAGTCTACATCTCCTGCTTGTCCATGCCTAAAATATGTTCATTACATATTTAGCCTATGTTTGGCACGACCAGTTGGCTTTTCAATAAAAGCTATATCCTGAATTTGCACAATGTTTTTTACCCTTAGCAACCAAATAGATTGTCTGATTATTTTCAATTTGCAGCAATAGCTACAACTAACTTTGTGAAACTGTCCATACTAGCTTTCACTTGAAGTTGTAGCTAAAAATTTCACTTTTTAAAGTAAGTTTCTACTATTTTCTACTAATTTATTTCCTCTTTTAACAATGCACAGTTACAGTTGCAACTAAATTTGTAAATACAACTTTAACATGTTTTGGAGTTGGAAAAAAATATGACCATTTGTTGAAGCCTTAGGAGGTGACTTATTATTAAAGCTAATGAGAATGAATTGATGTCCATCTAAAGTAAGAAGACCCAACAATAATTTTTATTACCAAGTAAAGAATAACCTAGTACGAGGCCTAGATAACCTCAATTGTACGTCTAACCTCAACGAGGGAGTTGACCTATCTCCAAACTGTCAATTCGAAAAAGGACTCAAATGTGAGGGAAAACACTGAGAGTACTTAATTATGATTGTCTCACATTGAAAGAATTGAAAAAAATAATAATAATAGCATATAAGCCTAGGGAAACTCCATGTAGCATGTGTATGCATGGTAAGAATTTCAACTAAGATAATTAGTTTTATGCAAAGAACTATTAAGCTTAATTACGGTCAAATATTGAAGAATGTGATAAGTTTGAGAAAACTTATTTACAAAAGTTAAATACTAAAGTAATAACTTTGAGTTTTAAAGATAGATGACACAACTTTATGTTAAGCAAACTAATTATATTGGATTTTATAGCAAGTAATATGCATGTCAACCTTTTCAAGAAAATTCATGTATATGGTTATTCAAGTTTAGTCTTAATATACCTTCAATTCAACTCGAGAGAGATATAATCCTTTCCCTGATTCTTCATAAAAGTTTACTTGCCCTCGCTTTTTTCGAGATTTCATCTAATGTTTACGAACTTCTTGTTTATTCCACATCTCTTCCATGTCTTCGGGAGAAGATCTAGAATCCCATAATGTATGTGTAACATCTATATATTTTCAAGATAAAGGGTCAAGATAAAATTGAAAACGTATATGAGAATACAAGGAATACCTTATAAGTGAATGTTGATAAAATAAAAGTTTATAGTATCAATGGGCTATTCCAAAAAGTTTATAGTATCAATGGCTATTCCAATTCCCTCTAATACAAACCCTAACACCCTTGGATTACTAAACTTTTAGTATTCACTAAAATATGTACATTTGTTGAATATTTTTTCAACTTTTCAAATCAAATACGAAAAAACTTCCCTCTTGTACAACACTCTGATAAAACAACCAAATCTTTCGCATGAGACCCACATGTTATAGTTATCTATCTTATTTCTAAATTTTTCTCCACCCACTTCTCTGAAATATTCTATTCTAAATGGAGCAATGAAATGATTAAAAAAGGGAAAAAAGAAAAATCATCGTAGGCAGTTTTATTGTGTTTGGGGTTGCTTACCCTAATGTCGCAAATGGTAAGGAAACACAAATCATTGTAAAATTTCTAAACATCCTTGTGGTTAATTGTCAACCACATTCTCTCCTCCCCACCTCAATTTTGATGCACCTTTGACGTCATCCACCAATATGAAGAATAAAATATATGTAAGTATGGTTAACTCAAATAGCTTATTTCTAGGGGTGTAACAGAGTCGAGTCGAGTCGAGCACGACCCAGGCCGACTCAAAGTTCGACTCAGTTTGGTTTAACTCGGTTCGAGCTCGGCTAGAAGCTCACCGAGTTGGAAAAGCTAAGGCTCGGACTCGGCTCGATTTGAGCTCGTCGCTCGGCACTAGAGGTGGTCATGGGTCGGTTTAGGCCGATGATGGGTCAGGCTTCAAACCTGACCGAGATCCCTCAAGTGACCGCACTGCACCGCACGGTGAGTCACCAATCTGTGCTGGTCCAGGTCGACGGGCTTATCCAGGGTCGGTCCATCTTTCCTCTGTCATGAATTTTGGGCATTTATAAATATGATAGAGGAGTTTTATGGGAAGAGAGGAGGAGAGAGAAATTAAAAAGGATGAAGAAAGTGACGGCCTTGACAGAGAAAGATGGGGAAGAGGAAAGATAAATTTAAAAGGAAAGAGAGAGGCTACTGACACTAGAAAAATAATGTCGTACAAAGCAAATAAAAGGTTGGGCTAAGCACTTTTGTTTTTAAAACTACTTCTAGACGGGTCTGATCTAAGTTGGTAGACGGGCCTCACCTGGGGTGGTCCAAAGTTGTATCGCCTTTTTTTTCAACACAAAGACAAGCCCGCACTACTAGTCAACGAGTTGTAACTGTTGTGGGCCTGGGCCTCTATTCTCCTAGCACTAGTAGGTCCAGACCAGAGCCGGTCCATTATGTGCTTGGGTCAAGCCTGGCCCAGTGGCCACCTCTACTAGGCACATCTCGGTTGCGCTCGGCTCGAATTCAAGGTCGCCATTATAATCACTATTAAAAAGTAAATTTAAAACATTTGCAATTGAATTTGACTATCTGTGATGCTTTGTAAGATATAAAATGAGAAAAGCCCCAAAACACGATGATTTTCATTAAAATATTTAATGGTTTCTTTTCAAAATAGATGAGAAAATCAAGTCGACCGAGCCGAGCTATAGGGGGCTCGGGCTCGTCAGGCATGCGAGTCGACTCAGGATCGGCTCGAGCTCGAGCTCATCCAAGCTTGAACTGATCTTTGACCGAGTCGAGCCCGTGGGTTCATTGAGCTGGGTTGACTCAGTCACACCCCTACTCATATCCATGCAATTCATTCATACACCATCCAATCTAACAAGTGGAAGACCTACATGGTCAGTTGGGGCAGCAACTGCATCCCCAAGAAATAAAATGAAATATTCTTTTTGCTTTAAGGAAAAAAAGGAACTAGTATTACAGTTGCATCCTCAAAAATAGAAAAGTAATAGCACAAAGGAAAAATCAAAAATGTTAGAAAAAGTGGCAAATCAAGTAATTATGACATGATGTCTAGACTAAGTTATCAAAAATATTAAAATAAAAATAAAAAAAAGAAAAAAAGAGAGAAAGAATCGAGGGTCTCATACTATCGTCATTCATCACATTAAGCCATCAGAAAATCTGTGCAAACTCTCAGTTAAATATCAAGGGACATAACACTGTCATTGCACATAACTCTTCTTCTCAATTCATTTTCCAAAAAAAAAAAAACATAATTTTTTTCAAACGAAGATTATTATTATTATTATTACTAATCTTTTTAGATAATCAAGTGAACTATTAAATTGAAAGTAATGACCCAAAAAAACTTTTAAACAGAATATTATGGTTTGGAAAAAAATTAATTTAACTTTTTCTAAAGATCATCATACAAAATTTTGCGTCCTCGTGATCAAATTCCTAGATACGACACTGAATATGAACGATATCCATCCACCTTAACTACCCCTTCCTCCCTTTAAAAACAAAAGAAGAGAAATTCAAGTATCATTCCATTTTAAAAATCCAAATATGTTATCTAATATGGGTACTCATAATTAAATTTATTTATTTCATAATATTTCAAAATGTTTAATATGTGTGTGTAATATTTTATATCTTCGAACAAACTAAGGAGATCCAAATAAGGTATTAACTACTTAACAGTGGACTATCAATAAAAATATTTATCCAAATGTGAATTTATATATATATATATATATATATATATATATATCATGGATTACAATACAAAAACAATTTACTCTAACTCTAATACTCCCTTTGAATGAAATTTTGTTGAATATTTAATCCGCAAATTGATGTATGACCCATTTAAGTTTTTTTGAAAAATAAATGGAAACAAAAACACTTATGTTAAATTATTTTTCTTTATATTGATCTTAGCTTCTTCCAAAAAAATCAACTTAATATACATCAAGTGACAAATTACTAGATCTAACAATCGATCACCCATCGCCAATTGACTTGACAGCAGAAAGCCAAGCAAAGAGAATAAAATAGGGTCTAAATATTTCCTCTCATCACCCTCAAAGGAAAAATAAAAACAGCAAGGAGAGGAACCAGAACCACTAACTATGGACCATTGTAGAAGCCTGTGGATTTTTGAGACATAATTAGAAGGACAAGCAGTGGGTAACACCATCAAAGCAAAGAAACAACGATTGATTGGTCAAAATTTGCTTATCAATGAAAAAACAATATATGAATGCATTAAGTGGATAAATATGTCAGATTAGTATCAAAATTTAAGCACAATATAGTAACAACGACTATTATGTCTAGATGGGGGGGGCGTAACTATAAAGTTCATTTTTCAAAATTAAATTATTAAGAATTTTTAACGTGTGTATTTGCCTAATTGAGCGACATATTTCATCGAACTTTGTATAAAGAAATTACCAGACGTAGTCGGCGCTAATTCACCATCATAAGAGGTTGTATTTGTCGCCGGACGTTCGCTAATAAACTTTCTGATGTGTAATTCCATGAGAAAAATTGAACAAACAAAAGAAATTATTTGGAATATTTCTCACTATTTTTGTTAGAATTTATTAAATAACAAATGATCAACTATTTGAATAAGGTTGAAGCGTTTTCATAATATGTGCTGAAAATAATTATTCAAGGTGAAACTTTTGATTCATTTCATAAATGTTAAACTTAAATGACAGAAATACCTTTCAAAGTGTCAAGTTATATATTTGATGTGGAGTAGAAAATGTTCAAATAGTGAGTTATTTATTCATACATCAAACTCAAAAACATAAAAATTAAAATGCTTATTCACATACGCTAAAATTGATTTCTTTATTATCCTTTTTTCGAAATGACAAGCAATCTTATTCCTAGAAGCGAGTGTAGGATGCTACAACACACTACATTAATACCCAACTTCAATTTCTTCTTGTAACTAATATTGATTTCACATTAATTGCATATTGAAATAAATAAATAAATAGACGTCAAACTATTTTCAGAATACTTATTAGAACTTTAGATGAGAACAAAGTACAAGAATTCTAAATAACAAAAACTGATCTATTTGGAAGTACCCAATGAAAAATACTCTACAAAGCAAATAAATATTGACCTTGGAGTTGATGGGAGACTTTCTTTAACAGAAACATAACTCCTCCAATAGGGCAATGTTGACTTATGGGTTGCCTTCTTTGTACCACCATTAAAAGCTCTAACAACAAACTCTTCACTTCTTTCTCTGCATACTCATCAAATTATTCAGCAAATATTAAACTATTAGCTTCCAAGGATTTTTTTTATTTGCTTGTCTTCATGGCACTAACTTTATAAAGGAGAAAGAACGAGAACTTGTATGTTATGTTAGAGCATGTGCAATTGATTAAATTGGGTGTAAATTAATAGAGAAATTACTCAACTAAAAATTATCATTATAGGGGCTCAATATTAATTCAAACTCGTGGTTCAAGAATTTATATCCACATAAAATTGTGGCTCTCTCTCTCTCTCTCTCTCTCTCTCTCTCTCTCTCTCTCTCTCTCTCTCTCTCTCTCAAACATGTTGGTCAAAATATTTTAACATTCAATTATTAAATCGATAGTGAAAAATTAAATAAATTGATTTGTACACATTGTAAAGCTTTAAGCCTTAAACTTGTATCTACCATTAAAGGGGAGAAACATATAAGGGTTGTAGACTAGTAGTGAGGAGGAAGTTGAGCCCCAAATTGGGTTTGATTTCGTCTTGTTATGATACATAGTTATCTAGATGAAGTACTTTCTGAAAAATGGGTATACTATAAACATTGGGCTCATTTTGTTTCAGGAAAATTGTATCTTTGTTAATGGTGTTGTTCATTTTTCTCTTTTCTTAGCTACAACCGAATTAAGATTCAATATATAACCTACTTATCTTGATATATATTTTCTATCTAATAATTACATTGTACAAGATTAAAAGTGATTTTATAACTCTGTAAATAATATGACATACTTACTTCTGTTCAAAATTAGATAGCCATTTAAGATAAGCAGCACCAAGATACACATTTATGAAAGGTTTGTACAACAAATTTGTGTCTGCTTCCACGTCATAGGCTCGATATCCATGTTCTCTGCAATAAAGATTAAATTACACTCCTATCAAATTAAATAATGTTATTGGATGAGAGTAAAAGTACATGAAATGTGATTTCCTATGGAGTAGGAAACTACAAAAAAAAAAAAAAAAAAAGAAAAAAAGAGGCTAATATGAACGAAACGTGTAATTTGCATAACCCTCTAGGTAAGCATGAACTTCTTTTAAGAAGTATAATTATATGTTGTCAAACAAATTGTTTTGTTTTTTTAGCACTTCCCTATCAACAACAGCAATCTTTCAACAATTGCAACTTTCCAACCCGAATCAAACAATTGCTAGCAATAAAATTTACGAGTAATATAGAGTGAAAGTAAATTGTTTGCACCTGAACAGCCAAGTAGCGATTTGGGTTGAAATTTGCATTAGTCCAAAGGTTGTCTCCTTAGTTTTCTTTACATAACGTGTTGCAAGGAGTTGTCTATCGCTTTCTAGTTCAGCAATTGCGCAAATCATGTCCTTGACGATTAACAAAATATAATACAATAAGTACGGAGACAATGATAGAAGGGTAGAATCTACTAGTTGATGCCTCGTATTTCGCATGGGCTTGTATGGAAAATAATATTAAACAATATAAATAAAACAAAATTGAATATTTCAAAGAAAAAGCAATAGCAGGCTAAATAGTCATATCTTTTGAGATACTAATCATATATGTTTTAGGCATAGAATAAAGCATACCACATTCAACTGTGAATGAAAATGCCTGCGGACAACAATCTCAGCAACAGCCTGTAAGTACAATTTGATATAAAGTTAAATATTAAACGAACAAATACAGATGCACGATCGTGCTTGACGTGGTTAAAATTTTGTGTATGTATTGACACTAGAAAAATAATATCGTACATAGAGGCTACTGGCACTAGAAAAATAATATTGCAAAGCAAATAAGTCAACCATATGTAGTCATTCTCATTATAGTGTGAGCTTTCATACTTTTTCGATCATATAAATAAGTATACCTTGATACCCCTAAGATTTCAAGAGAGTTGATGATACCAACATGTTCTTCTGAACAGTCTTGGTCGTAAGATTATCATTTGGAGGGTGAAGGCAGAACTTGCGAGTTTGGAGAGGTCGAGAAGGGGCGAAAGATAAGAATTTTTGGAAAATATATCGATAAATTAAAGACTTTTTTTGTTGGGCCTATATGTCCGCCCTTGCTTCCAATGACTAACTAATTGTAAAAGAAAACAATGATAATTAGCAATTATAATGAAACAGAATTGAAATTGTTTTACCTTCATCTCCGTTTGTGTGAGAAAATGTTGACCATCAGGATCTCTTGATATATGGACCTTTTGGTCCTTGGTTTCACTGGCATCAATCCATTCAGTTCTAACTTGGGAATTCAACCATAAGGCTCCAATGTCTAATGGGTTAACACAATCATCCCAGTACTTGAAGCTAACTACTATGGCGTTTAAACAACTTCAAATCCCTGAAATACACTAGAACAAAATGGAAAATATATTTTAAGGAAAATCAAGGAAAATTTCGCATGGGTTTTTTTTTCCTGTCCTTTCTTCATTTTGATAATAATTAAAACTTAGGGAAAAAGGTTGTACATAATCAGAAACATCTAACAACAATTGCTTCTTAAGTTAAATAACAATTTCAAAAAACTATTCACAAAATATATAACTTAAAACTAGAAATCAATTTTGGGGCTAATACTATCATTTTATGTCATTCATAGGTACAAATCAATTGTTTAAAGATATAACCCATTTATTTGTGTCCTTCAACTTGATTTGAAGATAATAAACATAGCATTATCTTCATGGTTTGGTTGTATACCTATAAAAAATAAATGTGATAGACATTCTATATTGAATTCTCCCATATATGGGATATTATGAATTGACCTATGCTCTTTTGAAACCTTGAAAAATATTTTAAAACATGTTCTCAATCATCATCTTATTATTAGACAAGCATACAACAACTCTATCTACATATTGAAATAGACATGTATTCATTTTTATTAATGTGAATATACAATCAAATGATTGAATATTATCATCATCAACATCTATCAAATAAATAAGCTAATGAAAGTATAAGTATAACTTACTTTGGATAATTGTGAACAATACCCACTTGAGACATGAAACCTGAAGAAGAAACTTTATAAACACACCATTAATATGGACAAATTATCCAGAATATTTGTAGAATGAAATTCCTAAAATTTGATTTTGGAGTTTCAAATGACAACTTTTTTTCCGCTCCGATAGACATTATCCAGAGTGTCACGTGGGATGACATGTTGTCTTTATTCTTTCAAACTAAACGTCATTTCTCTTCCAAGTGTTATGATGAGGACTTAGAGAGAGTAGGAGAGCAACTAAATATAAAATACTCCAAATTCATGTGAGAAAAAATGAAGGAACTTTACTACTCTTACCAATCAACTATCTCAATTAGGGAAAATAGAAAATAGTATATTTAGTTAGGACATTATTTCCAGTTCGAATTAAATCAATAGTGGTTATAAAAACATTTTTTTTCTCATAATTCAATTTTATATTCAACCACATTGTAGTCTTGTGGTGTCTAATATTCGGTTTGAGATATATTTATCAACATCAAATCTAGTCATCCAACATCATAGATTACAGCGGCAAAAAACTATCCTAGATTACTAGGTGGGTTTTTACAATCACTTATAGGGTTCTCGCTTTGAACATGATTTTACCAATTATATGAGTCTATGGAAGCAGGACGGATATAGTTGATACCGCCTCTCACCCATCCCGATGGGGTGTGTGTGAAGGATCCAAGCAGGTGGTAGATTGACAAAGTGTGGGGAAGAGAACTTTTACCCGCCTCATATGGTAGGGTGAAGTGATGAATTTAGTAATCCACCAACCAGATATCCGACCCACCCAATAATGCCACATTTTCTTCGCCTAACCCACCTTATATCCAGTTACCCTACCTCAAACTGCTCGCCTATAAATACGTAATGTGATAAAAGTTAATCAAATAGAGCGAGGTATACCAGTGTTGATTGTAATTTTAAATTAATGAACTAAAATATATCGTATTACCTGAAAAAGGTAATTAAGTTGGTCGTGAGATTAGACTTCAAAATTAAAGCCATGAGCTGAATTTCTTACGAGCTTCTTTGCTAAGTTTCTTGGCCATGTCAAATAATATTATAGTTTTGTCTGTAGGATATGATTTGCAATTGCAGCATATTGAATAATATTTTATAAAAAATAGTGAATATGAGATTATCGTATCATATACTTATACTAGTTCGCGACTCAACATTGTACTAAAATATTATCATATCCTAAAAGTGATCTCCATCAAAAAAGGGGAAAAAAAGGCATATCTCAAATTCAGGTATTAACGGTTGTTGGTGGGTTATCTACGTGTTAATGCTATTTGGTGAAAAGTCGTTTTTATCTAGTTTACAGAATCATTGAATCTCTTTCTTTTTTTTATTATCAAAAGATGATAAATTTATGTGGTGTTGTAAAATTACTATGTCACCAGGTTCACCAACTAAATATAACTGACCAGGTGGATAGTCTTATTTTTATATATGTAGATTGATATTTGACAATAAAAATAAAAATTACGGTTGGGCATTCAAGATTTAACATGTCATTTTGTAATTAGTTGCAACCTAAATAGTAAAGCAATTTTATTTATCTAGTGCTGTATCAATCTGAAATTAGTTATCACCTGACTAAATCATACAATTCTCTAATCTACACAAATATTTACACATAAATGGACCACTATATTATGAAGGTTCATCAAAAAAGTTCTAACTTCTCTCAGACCATTTTTAAAAGGTCTAAAGCTATGTCTAAATTATATGTGCTTCTCCTAAATAATCCATTTTCCTTCCCCTTGAAAAAATAAAATAATTATTCTTTTTCCTCATATTAGTATCCTTTTTATTTGGTATAGTTTTATACAGCACCATCTGAAATTAATACTAATTATTGATATTAGAATATTAACAAAGTACAAGTCAGTTTGCTCATCTGAGAAATGATTTCAAATAAACTTCTAGGCTTATTAGTACTTTTGTGGTATATTAGGTGTTTGGTGATGCGAAACGAAAGTGAAGCTCGCTCAAAAACAGTACAGATGATATTTTCTTTTGTTTAATGATAAGCAAGATAAAAAGACACTTAACTTTAATCAAAGCAATTAAGCACTGAATTACAGACTAAGCAACCAACGATAACCGGCACTTAACCTTGAACTCAAGCAATTGAGCAAATAAACTTAAAAAAACCACTTATTCCACTACAGAACACTCAAGCGACTAAGCATTAAGTGTTTTAGAGGAAAAATAAAACCAAGCACAAAGGTCTAAAAGAGATTTTTTCACTCTCGTATTCATATTCACCATCATACTTTGAGTTACACAATTGGGGGGCACACCTATATATATGGGAATGAGTACATAAATGACCTGCAAGGCTTGCTCAAATATAATAACAATGGTTGTTTACTTGTTTTACCCTTCTTTTTTATCAAACAAAGATCATCAATTTCAGGCCCAAAAGGGTTTTTGTTTTTTAAAATTTTGGGTGAAAAGTGGCTTGAAGTGGTGATCTATAAGTTGAAACCCCATACAAAGGTAATTATTTTAAAGAGAAAATTTTATAAGGTGGTTATTACAGTTCATTTTATAAGGTGGTTGTCGCTAATTTTTTTTTCTTTTTTTATTTGTACTCTTTATTACATTCTAAAATTTTTTAAAAAAAAAAGAACAAAACAAGTATTATGCTCTGAGTCTTGTGTGAGAGACCAACTCACAATATAATGAGTTCACTATCTTGAAATGTAGAAGTCGTTATTATGAATACAAGAAAATTTTAATGTTTTGGTAACACCACATGTATATGTTACCCTCTCACATACCCATGAAAATAACGGGTGATTTTAGAATAAATATGAAAAAAATTAAAAGAAAAAACTGAAAAGAAAAGTTTCTATTAGGTAATTTATACAATAACACAACGGAGGTGAGCGATTTGCTCTGGGAGCGTGGTGAAAGGCAATTTCCTTTCTCACGTTCTCTTCCACCATGGTTGTGGGTGGAGCCAAGAGAGGTAGACCTCCGAAACTGAAACCACCTCAAAAAAAAGTTGTTATGCCTGGGAAATCGATTGTTGCTGCTTCGGGAGGACAATGTGTCATTGTGAAGGAGAATTCTGAAACCCACTCATCTAGTCCGTCATTGCCAAAATCACCATTGGTGTTTTTCTCCTGCCTGATCTCTTACATACTACTGGTATTTTGGGGCCTTCAACCACTGATGCAGGTAATCCTTCTACTTGTAGTAGTAGTAGCTCTTTGCCTGTTGATTTGGAGATTCTAGGGTTCCAGAATGGGGAGGATTTGAACATGAATAATACGCTTGATATGAATTTGCTTCATAATACTGATAATAGTGCTAGTTCCTCACCCCGACTAAGTTGGGCGGATGAGGTCGATGCGACTCATGGCCATTCTGGGCATGCGACACATGTTGGGGGTAATTGAAAACAATTGTTTGCTAATAGTAGGGATCCGAGTATGGGTTTGAATCTGGATTATGTTCCTATGGAGTCTGATTATGTGGATTTAGATATGGAGGATGTAGTTGAGGAGTTTGAGTTTTGGCGTAATTTCTTCATCGGATTTGTTATTGGAGGTAATCCAAAGATGTCTGCTATTCATGAGTTTGTTAAAAGGAGTTGGAAGGAACCTCACATTCATTTACATATTGCGAGGCTGGTACTTATTAAGGTTTGTCAGTGCTGATAATATGAACACTATACTGCGTAAGGGACCATGGAAAATAGAGAATAAAGCTTTCCTTTTGAAGCCCTGGTCACCTCAATTTTGTTTACTGATGAGTGCATAAATAGTGCTAATATCCATGTGTAGACCGCACTCATTTATCCTATGTTTACGTAAATTCTCTTATATTTTACTGATTTATGAGTAATTATATATAAGGATTACTGCTTTGGTATTTTGGTGTTTTAATTGTGACTTTAGGGTCAAATTAAACTCCATATGCAAAGCACTTAGGATTCTCTTTGGATGCTCAACATAATCAAAGCAAGAGCAAGTTATGAAGAGTATTGAAGAAGAACTTTGGATGCTTTGTGGAAGCATCAAGGCATTGAAGATTATTGAAGAAGAGAGTTACTAGTGCCTTAACTATTTTGAGAGTTATTTGGTGACTTATTGTTGATTAGGGGGTTACTTTGTGTAAACCGTCTAGGTTCATTTGTGATGTTCTCCTATAAATAGGCTCTCATCCTAACTATTAGGGGCATCCCATCTTACACTATCTCTACTCATATTTCATTCTCTAGTCCATTTTATGCTTTCTAGATACTACTAGTTATTAGAATAAACACACTTAGAATTACTTCAAGTTTTATTACTTCGTTGTTGTAACCGAAGATCGAGTTCAAGCATTCTTCTATTTTCTCTTTGAAGATTATAATCGAAGCTACTTGGTTTATTTCTTATCTCTACTCTCTCTTTCCCTCTCTCCATGCTTTTAATTTCAATTGCTTTATTTAGTTCAATCCTTTATTATTTATTTGATTTTAGCATGAACTTCATTACGTACTTTGTTGTAGTTGTAGAGATCATGCGTAGCTAATTTCTTATATCTAGGGTTGATGTAGCTTAATCGAATCTATGATGCTTAATTAAATAAGTATAAATTGGCATGTCATTAGAATTGTTGCACAATGTTTGATTGTAATCTTGTTGCTTATATTAGATGATTAATTCAAATTCGAGAGAAGCTTATTAATCGTCGTAACTCAATCATTCGTCAAGTTTGCCTAATCACAAGAGTAGTTTAGAATAACTTGGGACTAGTGGAAAGGAAATTATTTACTTCATGTTCTTGGTATTTTCTTAACTCCATGAGAATAGGTAGTTAAGTATATTGAGTATTCCTTTATCGCTTCGAGAGAAGGTTTTAGGATTCTTATTTCCTTCCTTGCAACATTCGACATGACATGCTAGTTAAAACTTGTTTATTCGCATCTAAGATCTTGGTTAAGTGAAATCAACCCTAGACTTTTTATTTTGTTATTTTCTATATATTAGTAATCATTTTCCCTTATCCCAATCCAAAAACCAATTGATAATTGCTTAGCTTGTTAATTTAAGAAAACTTAGTACTTGGAATCGATAACTCCCTGTGGTTCGATATTTTATTACTTCGATACAACCCGTACACTTGCGGGCCTATCATTTACAAAAGGAGAAGATTAGTCGAGTGCCAGTTTGGGTGAACTTACCTGATCTTGATCCTCATTTTTTTGTCACAAAGAGGTCTCAGCAAGATTGCTAGTAAGATTGGTTGCCCTCTTTTTGCGGATAGGTGTACGACTTCAAAAACAAAGATATCATATCTTAGGATACTTGTGGAGGTTGATATTTCACAGGATTTGTCTGTGCACATACCTTTGAGAACACCCTTTGGGGTGCGTTTGAGGCAACATGTTATTTACGAGTGGGTGCCGTTTTACTGCAATATGTGTTAGATTTCGGGCCATAATGTGCATCAGTGCAAGAGAAAGGGGCAAGGTGGTCAAAGGGATTTTGTGGCTGATCATACTCCAGGTGGTGAACCTGTAAATGGTGTTTTGAAGCAGGAGCAGGTGATTCAGGGGAGTGATCAGCAATTTCCAGCTACTGATTTGACATTGCCCGGTCAGAGTGCTATTGACGATGGTACATGGAATCATGTTATTGAGAATATTGGTCCTGATGTTGTTGTTCCTTTGGGACAAGTGCTTGAGAATGGATGGATTCCTATTGCTGGGTAATGGTCGTGGTAGCCTTGTGCGACAACAAAAGGAGAGTAATGCTTCAAGGGTTTTAAGTGTGCGTAAAAATGATGAAGGAAGGTTGTTTAATATGAAGAGAATGTTTAATAGATTCACTTCTTTGAGTGAGCATAGAAGTAATGGTTCTAGGAGAAGCCTGGATGGGAATGATCCACAAGCTTATGGTAGAGGGTCTGTGTTAGATTTTGATAAACGATTATTTCAGCCTGGAATATCCGGGGCTATAATCGGCCCTGGAAGTTAAGGAAAGTTGGGAGCTTCATGAGGTGTCATAGGGTGGATGTTTTAGGTCTTCTTGAGACCAAAGTGAAGGTTGGTAAGGCTGAGAGGTGGGTTGAAAATTTAGGGGTTGGGTATAAAGCCTGCTTTAACTACGAGAAGTATTACAATGGGAGAGTTTGGTTGGTCTGAAATCTGTGTAATGTGGATGTCTAGATTTTGGGGAAATCTGCACAGGTAATGCACTGTAAGGTGCAATATAAGAGAAGTTATTTCTCTTATTTTTTGCCAATGGTGTATGCTTTTAATGGAGCTAAAGCCCGAAGGGGGTTGTGGTGTGATCTTTCTGCTAGGGCTTTGCCATCCCAAGGGCATTGGTTAATTATGAGAGATGTTAATGTGATCATGAAGGTTGAGGAGAGGGTGAGTTCTACATCCCCTGATCTTAGTGAGATTGCAGAATTTGTGGATTGTTTAATTATGCAGGGTTGACTGATATGCAAGCTACTGGGTGCACTTTTACTTGGTCTAATAAGCAAGAGGAGGGAGATATAGTCTGAAGTAAATTAGATAGGATTCTGGTGAACAATCACTGGTTGGTTAGCAACTTTCAAGCAACTGCTGAATTCCTTACATCTGGTGCTTCTGATCATTGTCCTACTCTGGTTAGAATTTTTGAAGATTGTGCTCGGGAGCCTAACCCTTTCAAGTTCTTAAATGTTTGGGCTGATCATGAGGTATTTTTGTAGGTGGTCAAGGACACTTGGCAGACTACGGCTCAGGGTTGTATGATGTTTCAGATAATGTCAAAATTAAAAATGCTGAAAAGCACGTTTAAAGCTCTGCATATCCAACATTATAGAGGTATTTCTAGTAGGGTGAAAGAGTGCAAGGTAGCTCTAGATGATATCCAGATCAAGTTGCAATGTGATCCAACTAATCATGAGCTATTGTATCTGAGAAGAAGCTTGCTACCTAGTATGCTACCTTGAGGAAGGCTGAAACTAGTGTCATCTATCAAAGGGCCAAGACTTCTGATGTTAGGTTACTTGATGAAAAAAAAAAAGAGGTTACTTGATGAAAATTGTGCTTGCTTTTATGCTAAATCGGTGGATAGGAAGGCAAAGTCTAGATTGGGGAGCATTAGGGATATCTCATAGGTTTTGCAGCATGAATCTGAGGGTATCTCTAGTGCTTTTATTAATTATTATGAGAACCTGTTGAGGTCTACAACTAGAGTTGGCAAAAACTGACCACAGCCGATGACTGACCCGAACCCGACCCACCATAGACCCGACCGAAACCTGATCAGAAAAGATTCAAACCCAAAATGATCCGATCTGTTTTGACCCGAGACCGGAATGACCCGACCCGAACCCGAAAGTTGTGAGACAACATTTGTCAAACCCATTGGGTAACCCGAAACCGAACCCGTATTTGACCCGATTTATTCGACACGCATTTGACCCGACCCGTATTCGACCCGAATCCGACCTGACCAACCCATTTACCAGGTCTAACTACAACTGATGTACACAACTTATTGGGGAGGGACCTGTATTAGTGAGTGATGATCAAGTGGTTGCTAGCTGCTGTTAGTGATAATGAAATTGAAGATACCATGTTCTCCATAGATGATATTAAGACTCCTGAGGTGGATGGTTACACTTCATGTTTCTTCAAGAAGGCGTGGGGGATTGTAGGAAAAAATGTTTGCAAGACTGTTAGGGATTTTTTCAGGAATGGTAAGCTCCTTAAACAAGTAAATTCCACCTTAATTTCCTTATTCCGACAGTTGATATTCCTAAGAGTAGGGTTGTTCACCGTCCAGACCAGGACCGAACCGGATTGTACCCCATCTTGGACTGGACCAGACCAGAATTTTTAAAAAAGAGCACAAGACCGGGTTAATACTTTTGGCATCATTTCCCATCCGGTCCAGATTGGACCAGACTTTGAGACCGGACTAAAACCCCTGTTGACCAGTCCAAAAGCAGGATCGGGCCCGACCGGTTCGGGCTTAGCCGGGTTGGCCTGGTCCGGTCCAAAAGTCTGGTTCGGACAGGAACATGAACAACGCTAGCTGAGAGTGTGTCTGATTTTCGGCCCAATATCTTGTTGTTCAGTATTATAAAACTATAACGAAGGTTCTCACGAATAGAATGAAAGTGGTGGTTGAAAAATTAGTAGGGAGGGAGCAAAATGCGTTTGTGCCTCATAGGAATGTGGTGGAAAATGTGTTTCTTGCTCAAGAGTTGGTTAAATTATATGGAAGGAAGAACGTGTCTCCCAGGGTTACCATCAAAGTGGACATCAAGAAAGTGTATGATTCAGAGTCGTGGTCTTTTTTTGGAGAATGTTTTGCTGTTTTTTTGGCTTTCCTAGTGTGTTTGTCATGTGGGTAATGAAGTGTGTTTCAAGTCCCTACTACTCTATTAATATTAATGGGGTGTCAAAAGGGTACGTATTTCCCTGGCAAGAAGGAGTCGAGGTAAGCGGACCCAATGTCTCCTTACTTGTTTGTGTTATGTGTTGAGATTCGGTGCGTATGTTACATAAAGCTAGATTGCCCCCTGGATACAGAGATCATCCAAAGTGTTCAAAGTTCCAATCGAATGTTTTAGCATTTGCGGATGATATGCTACTCTTCTCGAGAGACGACCTTAATTCTGTCAAAGAGTGATGAGTGATTGTTTTCAAGCTTTTTCTCACATGTCAGGCCTATATGATAATCCTCTGAAAACTTGTGTGTATTTTGGAGGTGTACGGGATGATGTGAAGACGTTAATTCTATCAAAGAGTGGTGAGTGATTGTTTTCAAGCTTTCAAGAAGACCTGTGAGCAAGTTTGTGCGCGAGTAGAGAAGATGAACTCAAGGTACCAAGCTAGAGCTAACAAGGGAAGAAAGCAAGTTCTATTTGAACCTGGTGACTTAGTTTGGCTATACCTGCACAAAGAAAGATTTCCTTAAAGACGCAAGAACAAGCTTATGCCTCGAGCAGATGGTCCTTTTCAAGTCCTAGAGAAGATTGGAGACAATGCATACAAGATTGATCTTCCTAGTGAGTATGGAAACGTGAGCTCAACCTTCAATGTTGGTGATCTTAACCCTTACTTAGAGGATACGAATTTGAGGGAAAATTCTTTTAAAGAAGGGGAGGTTGATGCAGGAGCAAGTACGTTAAAGGACAAGCAAGAAGACGGCAAATCAAGAACGTCCAAGAACCCAGTTCTTGAAACGTTAATGTTTGATCTTGAGCTGCTCATTGCCAAGAGTATAATGCCACGTGAGGTAAAGTGTGAGGTAATTATGTTAGAGTGACAAGAAGATGACTAGAAGCTGAAAAGAAGAAGCCTTGGGTGCCAAGGAAACTGTTCCAGCGTTTTGAGCCTTGGGCGCCAAGTAATTAGCTGTTTGAGTTTGATTTCGTTTGACTATTTCCTTAATTAGTTAGAATATGTTTAGGAAAGTAGTATTCTGATTATTAGTAGCATTAGGAGTCCATTAGGTATTAGGAAAACTGTTAGTTAGCTCGTTTTGCAATTGTAGTCAGTTTCATAGTTAGTTTCCTATTTGGACTAGGATTAGAATTCCGAATAGCTTTAGATTTCTTTGTCTATAAATAGGGAGAGCTTTGCTACTGTAAACTCGTGCTTTGATGATTAATAATTGAATACGTGAGTATTTGCCCCTCAAATTGAGTGATTCAGGTTGAAACCCTTACGAGTGATTCGTGAGTTGTTCTTGAGTGATTCTTGAACAAGATCCCTTTGTGTGATACTATCAAAGGTTAATTTTCGTTTTGTTACTTATTTCACATCAACTGTGATTCAGCTAAATTGGTTCAGCAAGTATAATAGGGGAAAACAGTCTGTGAAACAGTTTCGAGGACCCCTCCTTATGGCCACACTTTGTGAAGTGTCGAGGGAGAGAAATTTGCGCATATTTAGGGAGCAACACCGTAGTGTGGCACGAATTATTCGATTTATTCAGTGGTTGGTTTGTATTCGTTTACAAACCAGGTTTTCTACTAGGACACTAGTTAGGCTATGTTTGGCACGTATTTTTTCAGAGCTTTTGATGGAGCTTTAGCTTTTGGGGTCACCAAAAGATACTAAAAGCTTTGTTTGGATGACCTAACTTTTGCAAGAGTTTCAACTTTTGAGGTGGGGTCAAAAGCTCAAAATGTGAACACTACCCTAACAAGCTTTCAAAACAAAAGTTCCATCTTCTTTGAAACAATTTCCTCTTTACCCTTATCTTTTCTAAAAATTACCTTTATTATCCAATTTATAACCCTTCCCCTTCCTTTTTCCTAAGTTTATTCACCTTCTTCAATTTTTTTTACTCGTGCTCTCACCGTTCTTCCCTTTTTTTTTCACGTTTTCACACCCCTGCTCTCCATCACTCCGACCACCGCTTTTGCTTACTTCCCTCCCATCACTATCATCTCCAGTGAGTTTTATTTACCCAATTTAGTTTGATTTTGTGTAGAACTATGATATGATTTTCGTTTTTATAGAAGTATATGAATTCCGAATTTTTTTTCGGTTGAGATGTATATGAATTTCGTATAGTTATATGTGATTTTCGTTTCTTGTATAGGATTTTCGCATATATGTGAATTTCGTTTACTTAGATTATAAATTATTGCTTGCCTTTGTTTTGGGATGAATTTCCATCTTCTATTAAGAACATTGTCTACCCATGCGACCTTTTAGATTACTGATGGTTTGTGATAAGGGCCGAGAGACGGCACCTACTGATCAAACTCATAGGTTTTGGGAGTTTGGACAAATATAGAAGCAAGGTTTAAGGTAAATGTTTAATCATAAGTTATACTAGTATACCCAAAAAAACAGAGAGTTTGCTTGTGGTGTCATGAGAGTTTGAGAGAAGGGGGAAGTCGACTTTTAGCAGAAGAAAAGAACTTGGGGGAAATTTAGATATGTATATATTTAGAGGATCACTGGGAATGGTGGTATGTCATAGTTGGTTGTTGCATGTGTGGAGCTATTTGTCTCTGCCAATCATTTTTACAGAGGCTGTGTTCTTTAAAGCTGAACTGAACACCACCGAAATGAAATGAACTCTACTAAATTGAATTGGACACAAATATACTTAGTTGGACACCGTTTAATATGTAATATGTAAGACAAAGAAATGATTATGAACTAAATTAAACATCCCTAAATAGAATTAAACATCCATAAAGTAAAAAAATCATTGAACTAACATGATCACCCCTGAACTGAACTGACGTTGTAAGCGGTAAAGAACGCACCCAAAATATATATATTGTGTCCTTTTACGTCATTTTACACTTTGAACCTTACAGCTGCAGCTAGTTTGCCAAACACTTTTAGGTTATGTTTGGCACGCAACTTTTGAGAGCTTTTGAGGGAGTTTCAGCTTTTGGAGACACCAAAAGCTTCTAAAAGCTCTGTTTGGATGACCTAACTTTTACAAGAGCTTTAACTTTTGATGTGGGGTCAAAAGCTCAAAATATGAACGCTACTCCAACAAGCGTTCAAAACAAAAGTTTCATCTCCTTTGAAACGATTTACTCTTTTACCCTCTCTTTTCTGAAAATTACAATTCTTGTCCCACTAGTATATAACCCACTAACCCTTCCTCTTCCTTTTTACCAGTCACACATTTATTTTCTTCCTCTTCATTTTTTTTGTCACGCTTTCACTCTGCTCTCATACCCTGCGCCCCGTCATTGGGCCTCTGAAACTGGTCGTCGTTGTTGCTGATTCCCTCCGACTACCATCATCTCTGGTAAGTTTTCTTTTCCTAATTTCGTTTGCTTTTGTGGAGAGTTTCAATATAAATTGCGTTGATATAACCCTCGATTTTTACATGTATATGAATTTCGTTTTTTTAGATGTATATGAATTTCGTTTTTTTAGATGTATATGAATTTTGTTTTTTTGTCTGTGAATCTTGTTTCTTGTATACGATCGTTGCTTATTTGTACTTTGTATTTGTAAGTTGTATATGTATAATTTGCCCTTTTTTTGCTTTTCTAGTGATACTCTGTTAATTTTGTTGTTTTTATGAGAGTAGTAATGTTGGGGGTTTAATGGGAGTATTGGGTAAGGAAATATAAGTGCATAGGAAGTGAGACTGATGTGAAAGAATGAGACTTCAAAAAATAGAATGATGGCAAATTGAATAATCGAATAGGTCTTTCTAAAAGATCATATCAGTGCCCAAATCATGTTGATGAAACAATTGCTGGTTTCTTTCAGTCCCCAGAGCATAGATAAACTTAGGACTTTGAAGCACACATAAAAGAGCAACGAATGTGATAAAAAGGTAAAGAACAGGATAGAAAACAATCCATAAGACGACGCTGAAGTATTATAATCTGCGAATGCATCTTTGAATAAAGCAATTCAACTTTGAGGAATATGTCTTCCAGACATATAAATTTCAAGACTTTAGCTCTCCTAATAAACACAGACGAATTCTACACGATTACTAGGAAGGATCAATTCTTATTTGAATATGTCCAAAAACCCCAATACTAGGAAGTATCAATTCAATTGAGAAATAATACCCAATACTAGAAAGTACCAATCCTGCTTTAATTTTTCAAGAAAATCTTAGGCCTGAATCTTACCACCACCTTTAACAATAAATCCAAGAATTTGTTAACAAAACTATACAAAACTAAAGAGGTTGTTGTGTTCCCTTTCCACAATGCTAGATATTTCTCATCAGTGGCATGTAATAGTTTTGGTCTACTGTCAGTGGTGCGTTGCTCTGTTGTTCGAGATATCCCAAGCTGTAATTTATTTGGATGAAGGGTCATTTACATGTAGCAGTCCATGTGTTAGTGTCAAGGATCCAAGATCAAATAAATTTAAATTTGGTTAGCATGATCTTTGTAGTCGATGTGGTAGTAGTAGTAGTAGTATTAGTTTAGTTATATTGAACAGATTCATTCTTTTTATTGCCTGGCACATATTCTTTGAGGAACGTATATATTTAGTCAATAGTTATGCACACGGTGATGCTAGAAGTACTTCTACAGTAGTCTTGCTAGCTAATAATGTTATGTGCACTGGAATATTTTAGAGTACCTAATCATTTCCCAATGTTTATATCTTCCTTGAGACATTTTATTACTACATGGGCATGTAGCTCTATATATAGTTTCACACTAGAATATATAAAAACTAGAAGATATGCAACTCGCGGCTCACATTTTGGTTTGTATATAAAGTATTGCATGTCTATGATGGGTTGGTTCTCATCTAGTTTTTGCTTCATTATATATAAGCTTATTTTTAGTTGTTTGTAAATGATTTTAATATATGGATTCAACTAATGATACGAAAGACAAATTTAATTGGACAAATGAATTAGTTATGACTTTGTTGGATATATTAAACCATTACATTATGAGGCATGTAGGCGCAGTCAAGCATTTAAATGGGCTGATCTTCATGCAGAATTTGAGAAGAGAACTCAACAAAGACTTAAATATAAAGGTACTTTAAAGAACAAGTTTGATGGCATGAAGAGAGATTACTCTTTATGGAGTTCTTTGAAGAAAGGGAAAATCGATCTAGGGTGGAATGAAAGTGCCGCTCAACTCGATTATTCAAATGAATGGTGGGAAAACAAAATTAAGGTAATCGTTGTTTAATACACTTGATTTTTATCATGAAAGAAACATAGTACCACCTTATAAATTGTAATAGTTTCTTATTATTTTGTGTAGGAAAACTCCAAAGTTGCAAAATTCAGATTACACCCCCCTTCTCGTGAGTTGCAAGAAGCACGAGATCAATTATTTGGGGATGCAATTGCCACTGGGGTAAATTGTGTGGCACCCTCTATAGATCCAAGTAGTTTGAATGATGTGCAACAACATATTCATCTTGATAATGAAGATGTAGGAAATGGTGGTAATGCACATGTTTCTACACAATACACTCAAGCTTCTTCCGGTTTGAAAACATGGAAGGTGAAGATTTTTTCAATGAATTTTTAGCTGAGGTGAGCCAGGAAAATTTACCAACACCAAACCAAAGTGGAGGGTCTAAACAATCACAACAGACTAGCAAATTTGGTGCCAAACCTGCTCAATTAAAGCGTAAAAGGAGACAATCAGGTGGAGCTGTAATGTTTCAGGAGTTTATGACTGACATGAGGGGTAATAATGATGAGGCTTTGGAACTTTTAAGGTCTGAAACTGGTTCAAGTGTCAATCATGCTAGTAGTAATTCTAGTGTCGATGGAGCTCTTATGATTCTAGATCGTATGGTAAAGGCAAAATTATTGGCTTATCTTGGGGAGTTGTGGTGCTTTACAGTCGGTTTCATTAAGGATTCAGGGAACAGAGAATTGTTTGTAAGCCTACCCGATGATGCCGATAGGCTGGCTTGGCTGGAGTATATGCATGCCAATAGCTGAACCTGAATGCTGCAATGAATTTCTTTCGTATTTGTTGGTTTAAGTTTCATGTTGTACTCTGAGTTTGATGTTTTACTCCGACTTTGATGTTGAATTTGATGTTTCTAATTAAATGCTTTTTCGGACTTGTACTATTTAAATGCATTCTATATTCATGTGCTTTTCAAATAAGCTTGTGTTTATTTTTGCTTATATTTATGATTAGATGGATTGCTATGGATATTGAAAGAATAAAGAGGAGAAAGAAAATGCACTTGTTATTTATGATCATGAGATCGTGCTCGACAAGTGTATTGGCTGCATACTATTGTAAATATTTGTATAAGGAATCGTGCATGACTTCACTTCAAACAGGAAAGGCTTGGATGAAGAGCGGGGCATCCTATTTGATGTGTCAATGCATTTAGAATGGATTCAAATGTATTTATGAAACTATGTGAAGAATTGCAATTAAAATATGGGCTAAAGTCGAGCGACAATGTCAGCAGTTGAGAAGCTTGGTATATTTGTATATACTCTTGCCTTGGCGTTATCTAATAGGGATGTTGGGGAACGTTTTCAACGCTCGGGTGAGACAATTAACAGAGCTTTTCATAAAGTTTTAGAGGCGATAAGTGCTAGAAGTAAAGGTTACAAGGGTCTTGCGCGTGATATATAAGGCCAAATGATCCAACTTTTCAATCTATACCGCCTTATATCGAGAATGATAAAAGATACATGCCCTGTTTCCAGGTACTAAATTTGTTGTTATTTTCTTTTTCTTTTCAAAACATTCAAATATTGCATTTATCATTGATTTTTGTTCATTGCATTTAGCATTGCATCGGATGTATTGATGGTACACATATAAAGACATGCCTTCCAGAAACGGAGCAAATATCTTATATAGGGAGAAAAGGGGAGCCCACTTTCAACGTTATGGCATCGTGTGATTTTGATATGTGTTTTACCTTTATATCGGTTGGATGGGAGGGATCAGCGCATGACACACGTATTTTTCTTCATGCTATCAATACGCCGTCATTGAATTTCCCAAAACCACCTGAAGGTATCTTTATATATGTGGTCTAAATTATTATTATTATTAAAAACTTCAATCTAATTAAATATCTATTTTTCCATTTGAATAGGTAGATATTATGTGGTTGACAAAGGATACCCCGATAGAAAAGGATGTTTGGTTCCGTATTCAAAAACACGATATCATCAGTCCCAATTTGAACATGAGCCACCAACTAATATGCAAGAAGATTTCAACCGTTCGCATTCATCTCTTCAAAGTTGTATCGAGAGGTCGTTTGGGATTTTGAAGAAAAGATGGAGAATACTCACTAGAATGCCCCAGTTTGGAGTGAAGACACAAATCGATATTATTATGGGTGCATTTGCTTTGCATAACTACATTCGAAAGAATTCTAAAGAAGATATGATGTTCACGGCGCTTGAGATGCATCCAGACTATATACCAAAATGATGAACTTCATGATTTTCATGGTAGTGAGACATACAGTCGAGAAACATCTAGTGAGATGAGGCAAATTCGCAATGCAATTGCTACTTTAATATGGAATGCTCGATCTAGATGAACAAATTATAATTTGATATGAACATATTTTTGATCTATAATTTTATTTTTATTTTTGTTTTTGGAAAATGGTTAGTTTCTTTTCCATTCATCAAAAGGACATAAATGTGATGCTAATAGTAATCTTGATCATATTTATGATTTGTTTCTTTTGAATTACATATGATATTTCGGTAATTTAATATAGGAAACTCAATCAAAATATTGAATATATTTAATATGTGATCTTTTACGTCATTTTGTACTTTGAAGCTCACAGCTACAGCTAGTTTGCCAAACACTTTTATTTGAAACAGTTACTGCTCACAGCTAATAAAAGCTACAACTCACAGTTAAGCTCACAGCTACAGCTCGCAGCTACAACTACAGCTACAGCTAGTCAAACATAGCCTTATTTGAAACGATTACAACTCACAGCTAATAAAAGTTACAGCTCGCAGCTACAGCTTGCAACTACCGCTCGCAGTTACAGCTCGCAGCTACAGCTACGCTAGTTTTGCCAAACATAGCCTTAGTATAGTCTTTTATGATTTTTTTTTTGGCTTTGCTAATTCATTTACGAGGGTGTATATAGCTTGCTAATGTGAGAGTGTGCGCTCATAGCCTATCTCCTATGAAGGCTATGTTTGGCAAGCTGTAGTTGTAGCTGCAAGCTGTAACTCTGAGCTGTAGCTGTGAGCTGTAGCTTGTATTAGCTGTGAGCTGTAATTGTTTCAAATAAAAGTGTTTGGCAAAGTAGATGTCGCTCGACACTCTGCCACCAAAGAAGACCAACGAGCTGTACACCTTGCAACTGCAGCAAAACGAACACGATCACAGTCATCCCTGCCCACGACTCCTGTTGCAATCCACCCCTATGTTGACAAGGAATCATCCACGTTGATCTTTAATAGCCCAGTACTCGGAGGAACCCACACTGGGTTTCCACTAAGCTCCTAGTGTTCCGCATACTGTTGACGCCTAGATACTCTGATATAATCATTAGCAACCTTCGTGCTCGTTCTGAAGTAACATAATCAGAGGTGAACTTTGATTGGAACACTAGCACGATTCTGGCAAACCAAATACTCCACATGAGTGCATATGCATTCCTCTCTTGTCCTTATCTAGCTTATCACACCACAACATGATATGACAAGGTCTTTGGGGCAAGAAGGCACCCCACTGTAGTACTTCAGCACAAGCACAACTACTTCCAGCCCAAATAGATTTAATTTCTTCACAATTAAAGAGAGCATGAGCTGGTGTTTCACTCTCCTATTAAGCAAATTAACAAGCTGTTGGCAATCACTCTCCACTTAGATATGACAGGATATTTCTTTGAGTGTCATTTGTAGACCGAAATAAGTAGCCTTCGCCTCAACTATCGCCGGCTCCTATCTATCTCTGACCTGTTTACTTACAGTTCGTACAAGGCTACTGAATCCCGCCTTATCACCACTCCTAGACCTGACCCAAGCCCCTTACATACAGCTCCATCTGTATTAACTTCCAAGACACCTTGTGGAGGAGGACTCCATCTGTATCTCAGCTCCCACAACAGGTTCGAAAGCATCCCAATAGGCTGTCAAGTAACGCAATGCTGCATTTGCCACATCCATACATGATACACCCCCCACCTTGTTGAGTATGAATATGTCTGTTATGTTCATTCCAGTTTGCCCACAGAATCATGGCCAATTTACACACTTAATCCTCACTATATCTATCTGTGCAACATACCCACCAGTCCAACGCCTTTCTACACTCACTTCTCTCCACAAAATTGAGCTCAAACCGCACATCTCCCATACTGCTGCTGCAACAGGACAGAAAACAAGGGTGTGCAGGTTAGTCTCAACGGCACACTGACACCTTGGACGACATGGCGCTTCCACTTCTTTCATCCCCCGCTGAATAACAAATAAATGAAATTCACATACAAATAAATGAAATTCATATACATGTAAAAAAATGAAATTCATATAGATCTAAAAAAATGAATTCATATACATCTAAAAATCAAAGGTCATATGCAAACGCAATTTATATTGAAACTCTCCACAAAAGCAAACAAAATCGGGAAAAGAAAACTCACCGGAGATGATGGTGGTCGGAGGGAAGTCAACAACAACTAGACCAGAATTCAGAGACTCACTGATGGGCGCAGGGTATGAGAACAAAGTGAGAACGTAATAAAAAAAAATGGAAGAGGAGGAATAAACGCTGGTAAACAAAGGAAGGGGAAGGGTTACCAATGGGACAAATATTGTAATTTTTGAAAAAGGTGAGGGTAAAAAAGTAAATCGTTTCAAGGAGATAGAGCTTTAGTTTTGAACGCTTGTTGGAGTAGCGTTCAGATTTTGAGCTTTTGACCCCACTTCAAAAGTTAAAACTCTTGCAAAAGTTAGGTCATCCAAACAGAGCTTTTAGAAGCTTTTGATGTCTCTAAAAGCTGAAGCTCACTCAAAAGCTCCCAAAAGCTGCGTGCCAAACATAGCCGAAGTGTTTGTATTCGATTTTCGAAAGGTGCTATTCCGTCATCCCTTTGATGAATGGAATGTACTTAACATTTTCGAAAAAAATAATTTATACAATAATACCTGATATTTTTGTTATAAATAATACAGTTCCCTAAATAATACTGTAACTCTTATTTCACCAAAAATTGATTAACATCTGATTAAACAGTGTTATACAATTTTTTTTTAAAAAGGAAATATTAATAAATAAATATTTGGGACTGTTGGATTATTGGCCCACTTATTTGTTTTTTGTTATTAATAATAATTCAATTATTATCGCTCACTCTCTTTCTCTCTCTCTCTCCCCTCTTGGTCCGTTTAGCTACCTGCACACACACTGTAGTTGACCGCAACAGCAGACTGTCTCTTGTATACAACGAAAGGAGCCAAAGAGGGTTCTTCAGAATCTCCGCTTCTTTTCCCTTTTTTTAAAAAACAATAGTTTCGTTTCAACTCCCAACTCTCCCTTCTTTCACCTTCCCTCATTTTGCTCATATCCCATTTTTCAATTGGAGAGAGAAACCCAACACATTTTTCCCATTTTTGTTTTCCTCTCTCTCTCTCTCACTCACTTTCTCTCTCCTCTAGGGTTTCTCTCTCTCTTTCATATTCATTTTCTCATCATCATTTTCGGCGGCTGTTAATAGTAAGAGAGAGAAAAAAAGAAGCAATAACAATGGCGTCATCTTCTCTTTTACGATCTGCTCCTTCGTCTTCTTCTCTCTTTAAATCCTCTCATTCTGATTTCTCAGTTCGTCGCTCTTCCGATCTATCTAAGGTATTGTAATATTTACGATTTTTTCGATGTTCATTTCTCTCTCTGTTTTGTGTTCTCTGTTTTCGAATCTCGAGTTTTCTAGGGTTTTTAAGCTGATCGAGCTGATTAATAGAAATTTGTGATGTTTTTTTGGTGGTTTTGTGTTGATTGTGATTTTTGTTTTGTGTATTTCAGGTGTCGTTCAGTGGTTTTACTCGTAATGTTGCTGGTTCGTTGAAGAGTGAGACTAGCGTTTTCGGTACTGCTATTCAAAATGGATCATCTTCTATCGAGTAAGTATTTTATCACTAACTTGATATGCATTGCTTTATGATTTTTTTGAGCCTTTTGTTGATATTAGTTCTAATGAATACTATATGTTGCATTACGCCATTACTAGTTTACTACATATGCGTTTTGGACCTGGTTTGAGTATTAGAAATGGTCTCGGTTTCACTCTAAAAAAAGAACTTGTAATGTGAATAAATGGCACTTGATATGATCCTTAATTGTAAGGTTTTAAGTAAAGTTACATATAGGCAGAGCAAGTCAAAGCGCGGAATGAGTTGAAAAGTTTGTTACGGCCTAGAAATTTTGGCCATTGCGACCTTTGTGATTGTCCAAAGTGTTTTTGAAGTCTAATATGGGATTGTTTATAAAAGGAAGAATCACATCGGTCTTAAGTTTTATTTTTGAATACCTATATGTTAGAACATTACACATTGAAGGGTTCGAGTGGTATGTCCTTTTAATTAGAGGACATGTGTTATCACTGTGTATAAGTTTCCAGTGGTTACGAGGCTGGATAAGTTGTAATATTTGTTGGTGATGTTATCAGGAAATGCAGGTCCACAAGCATGCTGCCTATCAGAGCTACCGCCACTGAAGTCCCACCAGCAGTTCAACGTAAATGCCAATTTTGTAAATTTTTTTGCATGATACCTCAAAATTGAGTATACTCATTTTAGCTAATGATCTCCACTGTCTTTGACAATTTTAGAATCAAGAAGCAGTGGCAAGACACGAGTTGGAATTAATGGTATGCCTGTTTCTTTATTTTGATCCTGTTCTCGTTTATCCTTTTGTGATTTTGTATGCTGTTGTTATTTAATTTGCCAACGTGTTTAAACTTGAAAGTATGCTTCTGTTTTTTCTGCTTGCAAGTTGCATCATAAATCAGCTTCAATCTAAAGGTCAAAAATTGTTAAAGCAACTTAGTTGATGTTAAAATGAATTGTTCAAATAGTGATTTTGGACAAGGTAAACTTTGACAAGCATGGAGTACATTAGATACGTATGTATTATATGCTATTATTTAACTCTAAAAAAGATGGATTGAAATAGATGCAAAAGAGTAATATGTTAGGTGGTCCCTCATTAGCTGCTTGTGCCCCATTGACTTATTGCTGTCAAAGTGTGTATCTCTTGCTATTTCGGAGCCCTAATAACTTTTGTGAGTAGTTTCCTTGGTGGTTAGTTGATTGAGGATTGGAACCAAAGTAACCTTTTAAATTACTGGAATTACAGGTTTTGGCCGGATTGGAAGGCTGGTGCTACGGATAGCAACATCTAGGGATGATGTGGAAGTGGTGGCAGTGAATGACCCTTTCATTGATGCCAAATACATGGTGAATAAATTAATATGTTACGTGTATTTTTTTGGCCGTCCTCTCGCCCTGGGCTCATGATCTTGAGGAGTTTGATTGGGTTTATGTGTTTCGTCCTTTTTACTCAGGCTTATATGTTCAAATATGATTCAACCCATGGCGTTTTCAAGGGAACCCTTAATGTTGTGGATGATACAACTCTTGAAATCAATGGGAAGCAGATTAAAGTTACAAACAAAAGGTTTTGTCCTGACATTGACCCCTGCAATATGTTGCATGAGTTTAAGTTTGATAAACATAAGAAATATACTGTCGTTCTCAAAAAGAAAAAGAAAAAAGATAAACCTATGTATTGGAGTGCTTCCATGGTTTTCTATTTCCTTGTAGCTAACTCTTTGAATAACAGGAATCCAGAGGAAATTCCATGGGGCGATTATGGCGTTGAGTATGTTATCGAATCTTCTGGGGTTTTCACAACATTGGACAAGGCAGCCGCACACAAGAAGGTTTGGTGCTCTCTTCATTAGCTTCATAATAGTCTGAAATTTTCATCTCTTTCTTTATCTATGTCCCGAATGAACTTTGCTCTGACTAATTAGTTACGAATTGCTCTGCAGGGAGGTGCAAGGAAAGTGGTAATATCAGCTCCTTCAGCTGACGCCCCTATGTTTGTGGTTGGTGTAAATGAGAAAACATATAAGCCAAACATGGATGTTGTCTCCAATGCAAGCTGCACAACCAATTGTCTTGCTCCCCTGGCAAAGGTAAGTACCTTCCAGTGCATTTTGTGTTGTTGCTTATCGATTTGAGTTGCTTTTCTGGTTTGGTTTGTTATTTACAAGAGGAGTTTTCTGTGTCTTTTTGATTTTTAACTATTATTCACTTGAACCAACTCAGTTTTGTAGACTTGTCAAAATCTATCTTGAACATATACGTACAAGATTCTTGTAATAAATTTAGCTATTTTTGCATCTTTGTTTAACAGGATATTGCTCATTATTGGCATCAATACAATCTGCATATGCTTATCATTCCCTTAGCTCTTTCATGTAACTTAAAACGTCGAAATAATTCTGCTATTACTAGGGAAGTCTTTTTTCTTGATTTCTTCTCCCCTCCGGCCCCTTATGACACATTGTATTTTGTAAACTTACCTGCATTACTGTTTGTATCTCCAAGGTTCTTTAAGCTGCATTCATGCCGATATAATTCTTCATTGTGAGAACTTATTGGTTTTTCTTTGTCTTATGCTAATGTAATGCAGGTGATTCATGAGGAATTTGGCATTGTTGAAGGTTTGATGACAACTGTCCATGCTACTACAGGTTCTTTATGCCTCTAAACTTTCTCTCCTTCCATCTATACCTCTCCTTCCAAGCACAAAAGGCACCTACGTCCGCGGATTAATGCCATGGAACTACAAATTTATGGACTGCTTTAGTGACCTGTACGTTCTTGGTTTTCAGCAACTCAAAAGACTGTTGATGGACCATCAATGAAGGACTGGAGAGGAGGCCGTGGAGCTGCTCAAAACATTATCCCTAGTTCTACTGGTGCAGCTAAGGTACAGTCACTGATGACTTTAGTGTTAACATCACAAAGCTCATATATGTTTCTGAGATTAGAAGTTTAGAACATTCTACCCATTCGACAGTTGAGTGATGAGTCTTTTACATTTAATGATAAACAATGAACTCTACTAGTCTAGTGACACTCTGGAATCGACAATAATCAATATAGTCCACTAACATTAAGTGTGTTATTTGCTGCAAAGCTACATTTCATGAGAGAGGTTAGGTTATTCAATTACCTTTATTTCTTTGATTAAGATTGCATAAGTAGTTCTATATAAAATTAGGAAACATGTATACGCCTTATTTCTTTTCAAAATAAAATACTGAAACTTGTAGGAGTTCATTCAACTCTACTTTTCTTTTGTTGCATGGACATTCTGGGAAAAAAATACAAGGGAAAGGACTACATTGTTTATCTTGTCCACTTATTTGTTGGCAATAAATGAAACAAATTCAGTGGCAATTAGGGTGTAAGTTTTTGGACTTGAAACATACTTGTTCCCAGAAGAAAAACAAAATGCAAAATATGTGCTAGTACTTTCTTTCATATTTTCCTAAGCTGATCAAGTGTTTGTAGGCTGTTGGAAAAGTTTTACCTGACCTCAATGGAAAACTTACTGGAATGGCGTTCAGAGTGCCAACAGCAAATGTTTCTGTTGTGGATTTAACTTGTCGAATTCAAAAAAGTGCTACCTATGATGATGTTAAAGCAGCCATCAAGTAAGTTTCTTTGGAGTTTTCCTTGCCTGTACTCATATGAGCTCTTCATTGGATTTAAAGTTTGCTTGGGTATTTATTTAGTTGGGTGTTCGTCTGATCCGCAATATGTGAATGTTCTATTCCAGGTATGCTTCAGAAGGGCCATTGATAGGCATTCTTGGATACACAGAGGATGATGTTGTCTCAAATGATTTCCTTGGTGACTCAAGGTATGTTCTTTCCAATTCCTTTTCCAGCTAAATGTGTAACCATAGTTGCACATAGATGGATTTTAGTGCTTGTGGTTGTTGCTTAAGGCGGAAAAGAAGTTCGCATTGTAGACTACCTTTTATGATTGCTGCAGTGTGCTGGTCATCTGCCATTTCAGTGCTTGAATGAGAATCCTTTCTCTACAATATGGAGGTCAAATCTATCATCTCTATGTGTTAGCTGTAACCACACTTGCCTAACTGCCCCATTTGTTCATTCTTGGAGAACGTCAGCTGTTCTCAACTGTCCTGTCTTGTTGTTAAATGATTGGGATATACATCACATTGTCTCAATAATTGTCAACCCTGGATAATTTGTGATCTTGCAGTCTGTGATTTATATTCATTTATAAATTCTGAACATGTTCTGTTGATGTCTTTCAGATCAAGTATATTCGATGCCAAGGCTGGTATTGCCCTCAGTCCCTCTTTCGTAAAGCTGGTTTCATGGTATGACAACGAATGGGGATACAGGTATAGCTTTCTGCTTCTGCCTCTTGCTTTTTTCGCATCTCGTCTTTCGTGCCTATGTGGCCGTGTACTTCTTCGTGATATATTACTTATCTTTCCCTTTGCTTCTTGTAGCAACCGGGTTTTGGACTTGATTGAGCACATGGCGTTGGTGGCAGCCAGCTAATTGGACCACAGCAAGGAATGTGCTGTTGCTGCAATTTTTCAGTGAATGCAATGGTTTTGAATGACGTAGTTAGAGTTTTTGATGCGATATAGTCTCAAAAGAAAATTTCTCCTACTTTGTGCCCCTACATATGGGTCATGAAAGAACAAATGTTGATAATAAGGATTTGTGAGAGTTGTAAGCACAATCTGATTGTGCTATAAATAGATCATGATTAATAAGTACGGGATCTGTTCACCCCACTTGCTTCTGTCTTCCGACTCGGTCACCAACGCAGGAAAAAAAAAACAGATCAGTCCGGTCTCCGGTCGAAACCGGAACTGAGGGACCGGTCACCAACGCCAAAAACGCGGACTGGAAAGATGTGGTCCGATCTTGACTGGGTTTGGTCCAGTCCGAATTCCGGTCTGGACCGGCCGATGAATAGCGCAACTTCTGAGTGCTATCTGAATTTTGATTGTACCGTAACTGCCTCTAAGCAGTAAAAAGATATGCTAGGTTTTGTTAGCTCAAATGTTTCCAAGGTGTTATAAACAATTAGATGTTGTCAAAATGATTCATTTGGGTTCAACGAAATGGTGACATCTCTTCTCCGGGTGCTAGCTCAAAATATTTATGCATAATGCTTGTGTTTTGGTCGGCCATCCTCAGCCAAGAAGAAACACCTCGAGCATATTCACGAGATTCTTCAGTAGCTGAGGACCTTAGGCGGGGGGATGATCATGAACTGTAAATACAGTAAAGTCACAGGCCAATTCTTAGACAACTAGCACCAAGTGGATTCAATCTTTAATAGTATTTGCATTCTGCGACCCTCTGTTTTTTACCTTTCTGTGAAAACAGAGCATCCTGCTTCATCATTATTGATGCCAACTCTTGTCTTGCCACTGCGCCAAGTATACTCACATTGAGGTCATGAAGAAAAACTAAAAAAGTTGGCACTTACATTGAAGTCCCGGCATATAATAGTTTGTCTAACATAGACATAGGCATATAAAAGTGAGTAGTAATTTCATCATGTCGAATAGTATTTTTTTTTTTTTTGGTTCACTACTAAGGGTATCCTTGTCAACCACAGTGACTATTTCCCCGCGCTGGCTTGTAGGTACCTCAACGGGTGAAACAGCTGGCCAAGGAATGTCGAATGGTAGATTTATTTTTTTTTTTTTGCTCGTCAAATGTCGAATGGTAGATAACATAGAGATACCTACCCAAACTTCACTCAACTATTGACTTACATACTGCAAACAATTATTCTTTCCAGAGAGACGGGAGTACATAATTAATGAGTCCTCAAATAGTGCAATGAGCCAATGAATAATATGATACACTGTGATCACGCCTCACAGGCCAGTCAGATGTAGGCAGAAATTGAAAACCTTTTCTTTCTTCTAAATTCGTTCACAAAGAGGGTTTACTGGAGAGGTCTCATCTCATAACTAAGATTGTTTTTGTATAACGCATAACCAAAAAGGCGTCAAAACCTCGCATGAGCCAACAGCTAAACTAAAACATAATAAAGGGCTTCTGGATGCTATGGGCGATAAAACAATTTCCTTGCTCTGTCACTGCCTCACTAGAAATTTTTGCAGCCCGCTAGCTTCACAGCCAAACAGCAGCCCACAAACACCTAGCGATGGTGAATTGGTGATGCCTCCCCCAATATTCTTTGTAGAGCTGATGCAGATTGATAAAATAGCATCTTCATCCTCTATCAGTGCAGCTCTTATCTTAGGTATCAAAACTACTGCTTTTCGTATCTTTGTGTTAAATTCAACGTTCAACCTGATTACTAACAATTCTCAGAGGAGTTGATTATTTATTTCTATAAGTTCCATTTTCAGCACAAAAAAATGAGTTCTCTTTGCCTGTCTGGTTTGGAATATTTAGTGCCCATTTTTCCTCCAGGAGGATCTGCTTCAGTTCTATTCCTCTGAAACCTTGAAAAATGTGTACGACAGGATAATATTGTTAATGCCATCCATTCTAGGATCTGTTTCAAACTCGGGATCAATATAAAAGAAGACCTGCGAGGGTTCAAAAGCAATATAAGTAAGAATATAAATAAGAATATAAGCAATATAAATAAGATTAAATGATTACTCAAAAATTAAGAATATAAATAATTATTTGGCAAAGAATAATTAAAGAGGTAAAACTAACAGGCATGTCAACTTGCTCCCCAGGGACAAGTCGTTGCTCTTCGAAGCAGAAGCATTGTATTTTGTTAAAGTACACTGCAGCCTGTAAAGAGCAGATATAATTACTCCTCGGAGGAAGTGGAAAGAGAGCACCAATTATAGATTGTTTCGGTAGTACATTAACAGGGAGAACATCAAGAAAAAACTGCTGACGGGTGAATATTGCATATTCGTTATCTACACAAGTTAAAAACCATGTCACTGTAACACCTCGTATGTCAAAGAAATACTGAGCGGCACTAAACTCCAATTCAGCAATACCGAGAGGCACTATGTTGAATGTAGCAAAATTGCAAAATGCTACCTTTTGTCTAGTAAAATACTAGAGATAATAATAATAATAATTAATAAAGATACATTCCAGTAAAAACAACACTGCTACAAAAATCTTACCTTCATGGGTGTGACATTATACGTGGATATACCCACAATAGGAGTTGAACTTCGATTTTCAGCTGTGTAAAATGCCAAAGCACTTTCTCCTGGCTTAACCCTCACCTACAGTTAAAATCAAGATCTCTAGCTTAAAGGTGGCAAGACTTGATTCAATTACAAGGTTATGTACAACAGTACAGGGTTCAAAGAATGCACCTCTCTTTGGGTAGGAACAAATTTCCACGGCATTCCATCAGCGACATCAGCATTGAATTGGACCACAACTTCTCTGTAACCAAAGAATGTGGAACTTAACAAGCGGCACACAAGGAAATCAAGAAGTGATATCCTACTTAGCATTAGCCCGAACTCTGAGCAAATGTATTTACAAGTATAATAACAACTTAAATAGGAATGAATCAACTAAATTCAAGAGTTGAAAATTGAGAAAGCGGTCTGTTATTCTGAGTAGTTTTGTCAGTTAATAGATCTATGGGGATTAACCCATCCATCCAAAAACCTATATACATTTGTGTGCAGACATATATATTTGCGTTTAAAGGTGATCCACATAGAACGTAGCAGGTAAAGCACAATTAAATTGTTCAGTGCTAACTAGGCTATTTGGCTGTTGAAATAGTTCCAGTTGTCTACACTTTACAAGACTTAATAGCTTTCAGGCTTTCAGTGGTGACCTTGTACCAAATTTTCAAAGTGAAAAGAGGGAAGGCCAGAGGAATTGATTCTATATACACACAAGACTATTTGTTTCCGCGCTATAAAACAAAGGGAGAGGAAAGAGAATGAAAATTAAGAAATGCAGAGATGTAGTTGCGAATTTGCTTAGGCTACTACAATGGTGTGAATTTTCTTGTCATTGTGTGTGTGGGGTGGGGGGGGGGGCATCCTGCCAATCTGGGCAGGGCTTCCTAACTGATTTAAAATAAAAAAGTCCCCTTCTCTCTTTATTTTCTCATTTACCTTTTCTTTATGTTTCATTGTATCGTGGGATACGTGCCAAACAAATTTTTACCTAGCCTATCACAGTTTGTTGCCAAAAATAGGATGTCCCTTGAGTTGGTCATATGACATTGACTAGCAGGTTGGATTGTTGTAGACGCCCTTAGTAGGTTCAAAGAAAGGAATCAGACCAAAAATATATAATAATATATAATTAAGAGAGGATGAATTTTAGTTCTCTTCAAGCAACATAGAGCACCAAAATCCGGAATTAGAGTTAGCAGAGAACAGTGAATAAGCAGATCAAATCTGGGAAAAACATTTTGCTAAGAGAATGAGAATTCTCTTTTCCTTTCCTTGGCCTGTAATGAATGGCACTAATTTGGGAATTTGAATGGAAAAATATTCAGAGATTACTTTTCTAACTATTAAGCTGCTCGCAATGTAAAGAGGAGTCCAAGTCAAATGTCCGAAAGCATGAGATTAACAAGCTTGGATTTCCTGGGTACAAAGTTGAAAGTATTACTAGGTAAGAAGCTGAAGTATTCCAAAGTGATCTGGTGGAAAGAGGAATCTGCATTTCAAAAAAATTTGTTTCTAGCAACATCGTTGTAAGAATGTATTCACTTTGTTAGAGGCCTTCAAGAGACCTATTTAACAGGTGCTAACTGTTAAGGCAGCTGGAACCAATGTCAAGACTACCCCTTCCTAGAGGGTTATGCCAAGTCAGGAATAGCCATTCGCCAAATTTGGAGAGGCCTTGGGACAATCAAAACTTTGTCATCCTGGTGATCATAGTTAGCAACTTAGGATTTGGCCTCATAATTCATTATCTTATATCAAGCTTCTGCTTGTTATCAAGTTCATTGTAGATGACACCACATGATTACAAGCCAACAGCGACATTCTTTGAGCCAGGATCAGAGCTCACAGTCGTATTATATTTGCAAGCTTGAGCAAAGGAGTTAAGTTTTCTGCAAATAAGTCTAATAACCACTTACTATTCTTACTAATCAGCAAGCTGCTGCTGGTGCTGCATCTGAACCTTACAAATCCATCTCGAAAACTCAAGCTAATGTATGAACTCAAGCAATGTTGCAGAATAAAGAGATGCACTCTTCATCCAAGATGCTTTTATTATTTTTATTCTAGACCACAACTGCCCCTGTACAACCCTACTCATTAAGTAACAGCAAAACCTAGTGGTAATAGAAGAATAGACCAGACCTTTTAGTGACAGTGCCATCTTTAGAGTGTCGAGCAATCTTCTCTTCTACAGACTAAAGGAAAGAAAAAAGAGATATCTTAACACAATCAGCAAGCAAACAATGGAGAAGATATCATTTAGGGAGTGGGTGGTGAAAAAGCAATTGATACAACATATATAAAGTTACCACAGTATTATATCATATTTCAATAACAGAACAAGTCTCACCTCACGACGCTGAACAGTACCACCATAGCCAGTAGCTTGGCAAAATCTTCTGTACAAGGGGACAGCAGCATATGAACAGCCCACCATTCCAAAGACTAGTGCAGTCAAGTATATTAGCATCTTTCGTGATTTGTTCTCTTGCACAACATTCGAAGCATAATAATGACGTCTTGACTCAAAAGAGGAATGATATCTTTCAACATAATGGGAAGTGTGAGGAGAGAGTTGAAGACGTCTGGTGATTGGCGATGAACTATACCCACATATTGTCCTGTTATCATAATTACAAGGCCCTATTGCTTGAAATGTTTTCCTGTAACCAACATTTCAAAATAAATAAAGCAATGTCTAAAGATGGAATAGGATGAGTTCAGTTTATAAGAGAGAAAAGATATTAACTGACTCACTGGATTTGAAAACCAGCATCCAGTGATTTCCTGAATGCAGAAGGCAATAAATGTATTCTTCTGGATAGCATGTACAATGACATGTTGAAAAGGTTGAACAGCTGCAATTAATGATCAAAAGCCAGCGAACGGAATCTGTACCACGACACATATAATTCCAATAAAATAGAATTCAAGATAGAGCAGATAACTGTGTTTAATGACTTTAACCACAGAACAAAAAAAAAACGACATTTAATTGGTGTACAACTGAACCCAATCAAGCCAATACGCTTGACAGACTCAACGTAGCACCGGCGATAAAGGATTGTCAAGACTTGACTTTGATGATACTGAGAATATCAAACTTAGAGTCGGAATGACCTGGTCTTAGCTTGTCTTGCAGCTCAGACTTGTTTGTGTTAAGGGCTTTTTAAAATTGGATACACGAAATTTGAGATGGCAAAATTAGCTATCTGAATACAACCCACAATATAATTGTATACATGTCAGAATTGAACATTTGGGGATACTTGAACAAGAGAAAAAACATCATCTCCAAAACAACAGGCTGAGGATATAAAGCAATTTTCATGGATCTCCGGCCTTTTTTTTCACCCAATTCTATTGCCATATGGCTGGTTTAATCACATGATCCCATAGGATTTTCAATGTTTACCCCAAAAAACTATTATCAAGAGCAAATTACTATTGGATTAGACAATCTTGGGCATACATAAACCATACCACATGAAAAACAGCCTCGAAAATAAGTCTATCATGGGCTGTTTGACTAGATTCAGGGGCCGTTTGGACTAGCTTCTTGAAAACTGTTAATGTTTCTGTTTTCGGGGTGCAGTTTCTAAGAATAGAAACTGTTACATTAATGTCTTATTAATGAAAACACAATTTGTGTTATTAACTTGACCTTATGTGTCGGTTATGCTTTTGAGCTGGCGCCTATAGGCAAGACTAAAAAATTTATAAAGGGTGTATCTCCAAAAACTTCACATTTATTGGGTGATTTTGGCAAATATTTTAAAATTTTACTGCATAAAACCAAGTAACAAAAAGTCTGAATCTTCACAGACAAAAAGAACCATTGCTACCGGAAACAACACAAACTATTGAGCTATCTGACAAAACTAGTCTTCAACAGGTTCAGTATGTTCCAAATTCTAGGATATAGCAACACACACACATGGGATGATATGACAAAATCCCAAAGGGAAATAGCGGTATCCAGCAAAGTGAGAGGATTATACCAGTACAAGGATAAACAAAAACATCATTTTCCACCCTATTGGCTTTTTCTGCATGGGAACTGGAAACTCTCAAGGAAAGAATTATTTTGGAAGAAAGTAAATAAAATCTGCTTCCGAAGAGCCTTTCATGAAGATATGAGGAACAAAAACTAAGTAAAAGATAACCAACAATTGCTACCGACTAACAGGGCTTGAGAACTGTTGATAAACAATCATGTGCTGCAAGCAGAAACAAAATCCCAAAATACCCTTGCAGGGGCTGATGAAAAGGGAAAGACAAATAAAATGCATTTCCCATAGCTTCCGCAGCTTGGGAATTGAAAGGAATCTTTGATAATTTTCTTACAATCAAGGCATTTATCATAGTAATTGAGAAGTATGGGAAGAATTGCAGAGTTAAACTAGAGGGCTTGTCAGCCAAGTAAGTAACTAGTAAAAAACTCGATGGCTCTCTTTTCTTTCTTTTTCTCTCTCTTCCCCCTTCTCTCTTCCATCTTCTAAATCCTTCCTCTTCCATCAAATATGAATCCAGATCGGCCGGCTAGCCTCTGGGTTCAGGAGAAGTCCTTCGATTTCTTCAATGAAGGGCTTCGAATTGGAGGCTTCGTCCATATCCTGGAGAAACGGCGCAATTAGACTTGGCGGATGGTGTTGCCGGCAACTATGGCCCTGGTGGGTTTGCGAGGTATTGGGTTCTACCTTCGCAAGACTGAGCAAGTCGGAGCAAAGGAGGCGTTTTGGGCGAATGTTTGGATGAATTAAGATTCGCTCTAATACAAGAGGACGGTTTCTTGAGGTGGGTCTCACTTTCAAGGGTAGAATAACGGCGATTTATGTTCCTGGCACTTCGGAAGATGATCGGTGGACGGATTTAAGGAGGCGGTGCGCACAGTGGTGAATGGTCCTCCGGCGGCTGATGCTTGGGGCAATAATACGTCCAGATCTGTTGACAATGAGTTTGGGGGACGTCAAAACTGCCATGAATGTGGCCATCCTTGGCCTGGTGAATGGCGGCTAGGGTTTCCAAGGAATGGGATGAAGACGCATGGAGTATCGCAGGGGCGCGTCAAGCGCGTGGGTGGTCTCAGGGGACGCGTGAGGCGCGTGAGGGGGTCACAAGGGGCGCGTGGAGGGTCACGGGAGGCACATGGGACGAGTGGGGGGGTCACATGGTGTGTGAGATACCTCTTGTCCCAACTACTGCCGTGCCTATTCAGGTTAGCTTGGGGGATAGATTAGTTAGTTCTCAAAGTTCTTGTTCGGGCTCAACTATTAATACTGTGTTGGATTTGGGTAAACTACTTTCTCCTTTACTTGTGAATGCTGTTGCTAATGCTCAGATCCCAGCAGATGGGTTGAAGCTTGGGGTTACTTTAGGGGGTATTCAGCAGCATGGGGTTAATGGTCCAATTACCGTTGTTCCTCCTAGGGTGGGTTCACCTGTATATGGGAGTGACTCTCAGCAGGGTTTGGGGAATAATCCAGGTGTTGAGATGTGTGGTGATAAGAATGGAGAACAGTCGATGTTGCAGGGTGGGGGAGTTGACGGGGGGAATGCTAGGAGTTGCTCGAAAGGTGCTGGTAAAGCTTGTTCAGCGCTGCCTTCGAGTCGGGAATTTGAACATGAATTCTCTAAGGCAGACGACCGAGTTGTGGGTGTCAATTCTGAGGGGGATATTGGTTCGGAGGGAGATAACAGTCTTTTCTATGATGATGACCTTAGCATAGGGGGAAGTGGTCAGTTGTCAGATGACCTTAGGCGGGAGAATTCAAGGGAGGATTCGGCCTCATTTGTATCCGATACTCCCACTATGGATTTGCAAGACGCGGCTCTCTTCAAGGAGAGGGAGGCGCGAGGCGGCTTAGGTAGGAAGTTTGCAGATTGGGGTGTGCCTACCCAAGAGTCTATACAGGAGTCCGTACAGCAGACTATGCAGCAGCCTGGGTCTCCACCAACACGATGGAGAGAGGGGTTGTGGAGATGCTTTTCTGCCAACTCTGGCACTGACAATTCACACTCTTGGTAGTGAGGAGGCGGATGTGCGTGGTAATGCTCTTGTTGAAGCTCTGGAATTAGAATGGCTCATCCCATGGGAAAGGATATTAACCTTGGTGCACAGATAGCTCTAGGAAAAAGAAGGGTTGCCGAGAGCTTGAGTGCTTGAAATCTAGTATAAACTACTACGGGGCGGGATAAAGACAGGTTTATTGAATAAGCATTGACATTGTATAGGCTTATTACTTTAGGTTTTGGTTTGGTGAAGGTCCTTTGAGGACGGCTTTATTCTTGTATTCCATATTTCTTGATAAATTATTATTCTTATCTAAAAGAAAAGTAATTGAGAAATACGGACAAGCTCCAGAACAGAATATCAATAAAATATTATTCTCGCTCCGCAAATATATCCAAATTGTTCAATTTGCAACCTCGAAAATGCTCAATCTTGGGCTCCATATAGAGTTTACCATAGAAGCTATGCTGGACAGAACCTGATGTATGGTGTTGCAGATTTGTGAGTTTAAGCCTATTAGGATTGAGAAATTCCTTTTGCTACAGTCAGGAAGTGCAACTTCTAGGCTGGAAAATACATGTATCAACTGCCTGAGGCTGGAGCAAGCAGATTACATTCAATTCCTTCTCTAATCCCTTTCTGTTTATTTGTGGTCAAAGACACATGTTCTCAACTTATTACGTTGATTGAATTTGAAGGTTGGTATGTAGGCAAACAAACACAATATTATGGTTTAAACATCTGAAGATGGATACTTGATAGAATTTGGATACTAATAATGACTGAAAAACTTTGGTTAGCAGTTCAGGCATAATCTTAGTGTGATTTTTCTCAAATTCTCAGTGTCCTTTCTGCCAGATGTATTCTCTGTTATTCTATCATCAAGGTACCAACATTAGCAACACTTTCACCCTTGTTACGTAATACATACCATCCTGACAATTGTCACCTAAACCAAATACCCTACACTTATACTCATGGATTGAAAAGGTCAAGTTTTTTTTTTTTAACTGAAAATGCAACAATTACTGTGACTCCTGAGCATAGAGGAACCCATTTTAGTGGTGTATCTAGAAAAATAACATTGGGGGTGCCAAATAAAAATTTAAAAAAGCATAAGTTCGATATTACAAAGTACTCGGGTAGAAAAGTACTCGGGTAGAAAAGTACAATCACATTGTTTTAGGGGAAAATACAAAATTTTCGGGGCATGGGGTTACGGTTGTCCCGACGAGTTTTCATGTTTTGAAGCGAGTTTTCATAGTAATAGATTATGTTTCTTCCTTTTTGATTAAGCCTCCATTTCTTCACTTCTAAATCAAAGTTTTAACGAATGTGTTAAATACGAATCATTTATTCACACTTCACATCAAAAATAAACAAAACAACTAATTCCATCATATATTCCATCAAAAAAATTTGTAAATTGCAATCTAACCCTCATAACTCATAATCATCAATTTATCAATTTCAATTCTAACAAGCATTTCATAATTCCAAATAACCTAGCCCTTTCATAAAAAAAAAAAAAAAAAACAACAAAGTACTTCATTACAAAACTTACTAACATAACAACTAACAAATACCCAAATCCAAATAATCAAAAAATCTAACTCAAACTCATACATAAATCATCATAAGTTCTATAAAAATAAACAATTTATGTAAATAGAGTGCCAATTTGAGAACTAATTAACATAAGACTCGAAATTGAAAAAGGTTAGGTTTGAAAAAACATACCAAATAAAAAAGGGGTTGTCGGCTAGCTGGAGGAGTGGGCCGTCGCGGAGGCGGTGGACGGTTTTTCTGTGGAGGCGGTGCAGCGGTGGACGGCGGTGCGGCGATGCGGCGGTGCAGCGGTGGACGGCGGTGAGAGAGAAGTTTAAGTGTCGAGTGAGAGAGTGAAACTTGAATGATACAGTTTATCCTTTCCTTTTTTTTGTTTTACAGTTATGGCCTCCTGTAACCCTTCCAACATTAAAAAACAGGGGGTCTTTTGGGAAAAACATTTTCTTTTTACGGTCCAAATTTTTTTTTGTAATGTGAATAAATGGCACTTGATAGGATCCTTAATCATAATTAGGCCTGGCAATGGGTGATGGGTTCGTGGATACCCGCTCCACCTGCCTCATATAAATGGGTGAAAATCCGATTAAATGAGTTTTTTGGTGGGTGATGAGTGGATCGGGTGGTGGGTCGAGTGGAATTTGGGTAAAGAATTTTCACCCGCAAACCCGACCCACGAATCCACACATCACCCATTTAATAATTTTAATTGCAAAATTAAAAATAAATATACATTTAAACCCTAAACTACTTAAACATACTTACTTTTAGTGTTGTTGAAATATTGTTGCAGATCAAAAAGAGAAAAACTAGTGGAACATGAGGTATACCATAATTCATAACTATGAGTACTTAGGTTATATTGTTTGATTAGTATTTAAGGTCCACTGTTGTTTTACAGTTAAATTTTTTTTGTATGTCCAAAGTACGGATATTAACTATTAAGTAACAAAGAATAATTCAGTGTGATTCTTTATTAGTGTCAGTAAAGAGTAAACAATAACACAACCTAGTCAACTTTTGTATGCTGTATACCATTGAACCAAGGCGTGTCATTGTTTCCTTCATTGATGCCGATTGTCCGTAAGTATTTTAGTTGAATAATTCATCCATTAGTCACTCGATATCCACCCGTTCACCCACGGATGATGGGTGGATTGAATGCGGGTGGAGTGTTTCGCGGGTGATGGATGGATGGGTGAAGCTGAAAATTTAAATGGGTGGATGCGGGTGATGCTCCACCCGACCCGAATCCGACCCATTGCCAGGCCTAATCATAAGGTTTTAAGTAAAGTTTTTGATACCCTCAAAAAAAAAAAAGTAAAGTTTTTGATACGAGGAACCCGCAGCCACTATTCTTTCAGTGTGCACTGGATAAACCAACAAGATAAATTTTGCAGACAGGCTTAGTAAAGGTGGCTTAGTGGGAATTGAACTCATGACTTTGCCATGAAATTCAACCTCACAACCAACTCAACTACCCTTTTTAGGGCGAGGTTTTAAGTAAAGTTAATATAGGCAGAGCAAGTCCAAGCGAGTAATGAATTGAGAAGTTTGTTACGGCGTAAAAATTTGAGATTTCGATCTTTGTTATTGTCTAAAGTGTTTTTGAAGTCTAATATAGGGTTATTTATAAAATGTAGAATTACATTTGTCTTAAGTTTTATTTTTGGACACTGATATGTTAGAAAATTACACATTAAAGGGTTCGAGAACCAAAGCTAATTTCTTGACATGGTTAGCTTTGCATTAAAAATTCAGAACCAAGGACAAGCTCATTGAGTGGGGCCTCCCGGTTGACCCATTTTGCAGTTTATGTGATGTGGGGATTGAAACATTTCAACACTTGTTTTTTTAGTGTAGCTTCTCCAAGAAAGTGTGGGAGAGCATTTTACAATAGCTGCAATTTCAGAGATCATGTTTAAAATGGGAAAATGAGATTACTTGGTTGCTTACTACTTCCAAGGGGAAGTCTGCTCGGGCTGCTGGGCTAAAGGCTTGTTTTGCTGAAACTGTACACCACATGTGGATAGAGAGAAACACCAAATCTTTCCAGCTGAAGGAGAGTGAGGAGAAACTGGTTCGCAAAATCCAGCTTGCTGATTGCATCAGAGCCCAGTCATAGAGAAAAGTAGTGCAGTATTTAAATGCATGTTTTTGTGTTTGTTACCTAGTTATCAAGGCATGTTGTCTTGAGTAGCTTGGGGTTTGCATGTCTAGATTTTGAGCTTGTGCTTAACAGTGCCATATCCTTGGTGATTAATAAAATCTTTAATTACCAAAAGATGAAAAAAAAAAAAAAAAACCCAGAACACCTTGTTAAATAAGATATTAAGGGGAAACAAATCATACTTGAAGTATTAGAAAAAATTAACTCCCCAGGTTGAATTCTTAATGCATCAACCATTGGCGCAGTGCAGATTATGAATGGGCAATGTAATCTATCTATCTAAGCCCATTAGCATTGTAAAAGTCCCTTAAAAAATTAGTTGTGGTAGAATGCCAAACATGCATTGTACAATAAAATCAGGAAAATGTACAGTAGCTGGTGTTTCACTCAATTCGACGGATATGAATATGGATATGGATATGGATATGGAGGCCAAGAATGTAGGGAAAACTCTCTGAAGGGCACAAAATGTACAATACTGCTTGTTCAGTTGGTGTTTCACTCAATTTGACGGATATGTATATGGAGGCCAAGAACGTAGGGAAAACTCTCTGAAGGGCACAAAATGTACAATACTGCTTGTTCAGTTCTCATCGGGAGTTGGTGTTTCAGTCAATCTGACAGAGCGAGGAAGCATAAACTCAGCAAATATAGGATAGTGGGAGGATGGGTAACACCCATCAATATTATCATTCACAACTTCACATAAAACAGGTATAAGGGCTCTCCCTCTAAAAAGGACCCAGTCCACATGGAGATCTTGAGTTTGACGATCCCAACACAGACAAAGCGCCCTAAATACCAACTTCAGGAATTCTAGAGCTCCCTGCTTGTTACCTAGCCACATCACGTACAAGTAAAGGATGATCAGTTAGATTGAATTTGAACCGATACATATTCCGAAAGAGAAAAAATACAGTTGAAAAATACCTTTGAATCCATGGTAAGTGCGAATCAAGGATACGTTTTTTCTCACCCGAGCGTTTGGCCATGAGTCTCTCATGTCCCCCACAATGCCATGTTCTCTGTAGATCCCCCAAAACGAAAAGAAAAACAAGAAAGAATCACTCGTAGTTGCAGAAGAAAACAGGATAATAATTCTATAACCAGTGGGGAAGGGAAAAATCATGACATCCAAACTCCCTATTATTGGAACTTCCAGAAACAGCAAAACCAGAGTGCTGCAAGTGCATGTCTATGAGGCTGTCATTCACATGTTCGGAGAAGAAAACAAAGATGGCCTTACGATGAGTAAAGTTAATTAAAAACAATACAGCAATTCATAATTGGCTTTTCCATATTTAATCCAGTCACATATAATTAGGTTGGGAGAATACAATTCAGTCTAAAGACCAATGAAACACCCCTATCAATCAAATTGAACCCCCAAATCAACAAAGCCACAGTTTCAAGTCCAACACCAATACTATACATCCAAGGGACCTGGTTTTGGTAAAAGTGGAGGTCTGCAGTGAACATACAAGTTACAACTCACTTTTTAAGCATATTGATGCAGATGATCAGAAAGGGAAATAAAAGATTTACAATGTATGGCATGTATTTATTAGTTTCAGGAAATAATTGTATTTTTCATATAGTTTGTTATTTTTGGATTTATTTTAAGGGGTATTTTTATTAGGGTAGTAGATCATATTAGCTTAGAGGAAAGTTTGCGGGGAAACACCTATTAAAATCAACATTTTGCGAAGAAACACCTATTTTAAATATTTTTGCACAGAAACACCTAATAAAAACAGAACCCTTAAGTATTACCACCTTAAGTGACTTTTAGGTCATATCATAATAATATATTCCCATATTACCCTTGTCTCAGGTTGTTTAACAAGGTAAATTCAAATTTTGTACTATTATATTCAACAAATTAAAAAGAATTTAAGTTACAACATAAATTTCCTCTATCCCAAAATTAAAATGTGAGCTATATTTTGTGGTTGTTTAATATGAGTTAAGGGTATAATGAGAACAAAAGATTGATAAGTTGACCGAAACAGACTTAAGGTGGTAATACTTAAGTCTGTTTACTGGTAAGATTGTTTACCTTGTGAGTACCCAGTCAAGTTCAACTTATCAATGATAAGAACAAGTGTAGATTGATATTCCTATCTTTTTTAAAAATAAAAAAGGAGATAAATCACGATTTACTACCTTGATCTCCCAAGAAGGAAACGCCCAGTAGTTGATTCTTTCTGAGAGTTGAATCCTCCACAGTAAACCACTGGCAAGCTAGGAGGTAACGATGCAATGTGTTGCCATGTTAGTAAAGCACTTCTCCTGCGTGCACGAGGACTAATTTCATCCATGTTTGTATTTACAATCTGGAAGGAAAAACCTGGTGGCTCAACTCCCTTGAGCTGGAATGTGTGGGTGCAATGTCAAAGAAAACAAAATGCTAACAGCAGTTGCGATACTGATGGGGTTCTCTAAATGAAATGATTTAAACAAGTTATTGCAATAGAAAGGATATCGCCCATGTTGCAATACAAGGAGCTACTGCACCCCATGACATGCTTCCAGGGACAGATGGTGACTCTGATAACCAAAAGGTTCCACCTTCAACCAGTTCTACCTTTGAAGATAAATGAATATATGAATAAATACAGCAAATAAAAGAAAACTTCATCAGCATAACAACCAAGCGATACTCCCAACGAATCTGGGGAGGAAAAAAGTTCATGCAGAAAATAGAGGATATTTCTAGGAAAGTAAGTTTCAACCAAGCTAGCAATAGGAAAACAAATTCTAGGGAGGAAATCAAGAACTGTGTCATACCTTCTGCTTGTCAAAGAAGATGGCACAGTATTCATCTGAAGTGTCTTCAACTCCCTTTCTTGAAATCCCAACACGTCCATAACCTTGGAAGTTCTCAAAACCCAACAAAAAGCAAATAAGCTTCCAACTTAAAGGTACTTCTTAAAAAAGCCATAGTCATTGAAGAAGATACGAGGAAGGTCAACAGTGATGATTATGTTATATAGGCTTCTCTTTGTAAGCTATGAGAGCGAGACAATGTGACATTGCTTTGTACACCAAAATAAACAATGCTTAAAGTGGAGGGGGATTAACTGATGAGGTCTTAGCCTAGTGGTTAACCTGAGGCCCTAGGCACATCAGATCCTATGTTCAATTTCCCTCAATGTATCTAAATGTATGGCACTGGCCTATGTCACTCCCATTGACAACCCCCCCCCCCCCCCCCCAAAATAAAGAAAAGAAAAAGGGATGCATGGTAAGATGACAAAATTTGCAAGCAGGCCATATATCAAGCTTCATGTCACAGTCATACAAAGGGAGTAAGAGGATTCATATCCAGTAGCTCTGCCAATCCTCTAATGCAGATTATGAAGGCACTTTATGTCCATGGTGAAGGTGAGTGATCCAATTATACAGTGTACCATAAAGCAGAACCAGTTTATGTCTTGCAGTCAGATCCCATTATTCTGTAACTGTGATAAGATTCATTTTTGTGGTAACCTTTGCTGTCTTAAATGGTTTCCAACGATGCAGACTTGCCTAATGGTAGAAACTATATGTGAAGGATATTCTCATTTATTGAGGAAATAATGTAACAAATTGCCATGTGTTGATAATCTCTGTCCCTGAAGTCATAAAGATATTTGGTTGACCAAAAAAAAAAAAAAAAATTAAGAAAAGAATAACGCTCCCAAAGTATCATTCATGTAAGAATCATCACTGCTCCTTTATCTCAAAATTTGTTGTATCATTATTTATAAACAGGGTAAATGTAGAAACTCTTATGCTAGATTCACAGCAACCAGAAAATTATAACTGTGTATGAAGAATAAAATGAGGGTCCAAACCTTTTAAGAGTTTCGACTTGAGATAAGAAGTTTCTATAGCTGAATTCTCGTTTAAGGAATGTATGATGTTCAGTATTCTAAGAGAATTAAGGATGCCGAAGTGTGTATTCACACACCTGAATACCTATGTTACATGGACTCTTCATTTCACCTAGAGTACCCGTGTCGGACACTCGACACTCGGACATGTGTATGAACACTGGATACTTCATTTTCGGCCAAAAACATGCTAATCCGACACTTGAAAACGTGTTCACGTTGGATACTCCCAGCCGAGTCCATGTAACATAGCTGAATACACGGTAAAAAAAACAACCTGACCTGAGAGATACTAATTCATGTAGAGTGGCACAGGCTGATCCAAGCTGTGAGTATTTGATACAGCGAGTAGGCCTGGGATCCGAAAGGCAACTTGCACAAACAAATGTGTGCAAATGTAGAGAGGAGAGAATTAGGCTACACCAGAATTGCAATTTAAAGAGGTCAATTTACCCTTTTTGCCCTTTCCTTTTCACCTTTCAAGCATAAATATATGGTAGAAGCTAGATGCTGACTGAGAAACCTTAGGTTCAGGATAAGATCTTGGCTATACAGTCCTTACCTTTCATGTTGTAGTGTAAGTTAAAACTCTATAAAGTCATTTATTAGTACTATTTTTTTGCTAAATGGGTGGAGACTGTTACATTGGTGAATGGTGAGTGATGACAGTTTGCTCTTGTGTATAGAATCACCGCCAGTGATTTGTTGTTAGTCAGCATTTGGCGTAAGTGATTTGTCCCAGAGGTGCTTGATTAAATCAGATTTGAGGAACAGTTAGTACTTAGTTGGTCAGTTGATCAACATTTTACTGTGATTGGCTTTCTTCATACTTAAAATCTGGATTATTCTTCCCTCCTAAAGGGTTGATCCAAATGTCGTTTGCTTATGATCTACTACTCTTTACCAAATCTGGTACTTTTCATTTCTGGATCGTGTGGAAAACTTCTCTTAAATTGTAGGGCCGTTAATCCAAACAAGAGTTCGGTCTTTTTTTGGTACCGTACTACACATGATGTTAAGCATCAGATTTTTCTATATTAAGATATGAAAAAAGAGTTGTAAACTGGGCTTCTCTTGCATACCTTATAGGCTTCTAAACTTTTATCTTACAGTCAGAGGGGCTTTCCCTGATTCAATAAGTTCTTCCAACTTACCAAGAAATGTATGTTCCCTTTCCTTTGCGTAATCCACCAAGTTGCTTCAACAGATTAACTTATTCTGTACAGCCCCTGCTCTATAAATGTGCAACAACCCTATTGATTGGAGTAAAGCTCACTCATCTGGAGAGTATAAAAGTTGTCGCCTTCAAGCCTGTGACAACCAGAACTAAGACAATAAGCTATCAACACTATTGCCTACAAAGGTGGAGGACAATAACCTGGAGGATCATACCCCAATTGAGTGACCTATTTGGGATAAGGGGCAATAGGGTATACACGCCATTTGGCATAAACAAAGCATCACAGGAGCCTCTGGCTCACATTTTGTTAAAGTGATAGATGCTGTCCGACAAATTACAGGCTGCTCAGATGAAACTTGGAAGCCTTCTGTTTCCCTTGACAATTAAAAATTGTAAAGACAAATAGGGAGCTTCCCTTTGGTTTCTCATGTGTGCCCGGGGGAGGGGGTGTTCACTCTCTACAGGAAGACAAATATGCACAAAAAAGGAAACATCTGTTTCTGAATGATTTGCATACAAATCTAAGCTGAGCAGTTGAATTGGAGGGTACTCCCTTGAAGTGGTAGAAGTTGAGGACTATAACACCTTTGATAAGAACCCTAAATGCTGTTAATTTTGTTATGTATATTGGTGTAACAGTTTGGTAAGCTCAAAAGGCGATAGGCATTGGCTGATACACCGAATTTTGGCTGATCTTCGGTTTTTTGACTCATAGGACGGATGGTTTTGGAATTGAAGAATTGGGTTATCCTTCCATCAAAGTGCAACAATTGCATCCAAAGGGAGCTTGAGCTTAATTTGTCAAAGCTATTGAGGAACTGATACTGGGTTTAGGAAATTATCTTTGTGGATCACAGTGGGTTAGTGGTTAATTTGCTGGTACGGCATTGAATTACCATTAATCTTTGCAGTTAATCCATCCCCCTAACCATCGATCTAAAATAATCATTAATGTTGTATGTTTTCTCTCTAAATTACTGAGCCTCATGTCGAAGTATAGGCTTGGTTATGTTTTTATTATTTTGCAAGTTTTTGGTCTAAAAATGAAGAGCCAAGTAGTATTGTACAATCAAGTCATACCCTTATATTATTCTTTGCCTAGTGCCAAGTAGTGGCATTTTCATCTCTCCCCAACCTTCCTTTTAATGAGTTTTGAGTGAGAAGTGTAGATTAGTTGTTGCAAGGCCTTCTTGTTCTCAACTGATTGGAGCACAACATAATAGAATGCAATTAAACTTGCACCACAGAACAAAAATACTTGCAGAATGCAATGTAGCAAAACGGAACGAATTGCAGACTGGTAACAAAGTCTGAAGTTCACAACAAAGAGGCAAAGAGGCTACAAGCAAGGAATTCTATATCCACGAAATTAAGGTATTATTTAGAGTTTTAGTCTAAAACTATATATATGCAAGGCAGTTTAATTTTCAATGCCGCAAATGTTGCAAGAAATAGCATCCAAAGTCAAAGACACATTCTTTCCTAGTAGTAAAAAAAAACAGTTGAATCAACAGCGCTTTCCACTTTCTTTTGTACAGCGTCATTGGCGAGATTTGTGGTTTCTTTCGATTGCTTATGAGGATGCCTTATCCTTTTTTTTGTATTCTTTAAAATTTGATTAATAAAAAAATTCCTTATCTAAAAATAAAATAAAAAAAGTTGAATGAACAATAGACCAAGAACGAAGATCCAAATATGTGATGTATGATATGTTGCTCAGACACTTCATTTTGCCTCAAGTGCCCGTGTCGGGTACTCGACACTCCGACATGGGTATGGACATTGAACACTCCATTTTAAGCCAAAAACATGCATAATTTCCACAAAAATGGCTGAGTCTGACATGGGTATGGGTACTGGACACTCTTGACACTTACCGAGCAACATAGGATTTATGTAGAAAGCAGTAGCAATAATTGATTTAAAGACAAAAATAAATACAAAAGATGGGATAATGAAGTACCAAGTAGTCCCTGCTGAAGGTAATCCAATTGCAACTTCAAACCTAGGTTCACAGGGGAAAATTAAAGAATGAAACACGATAGCTCAAATGGAAGACCTTCAACAACAACAACAACAACAACAACAACAACAACAATCCAGTAAGTATCCCGCCTAGGGCGGGGTCTGGGGACGTCCAGATGTACGCAGCCTTACCCCTAACTAGTCACGTAGAAGACATTCAACAATACAGGAAAACAGAAGAAAGAGAGATGGGAGAAGAAGGATACCTTGCTGTGTGCATAAGATGGTAGGCGAATAACTGGTGAGCACGCTGATGCACAGATCTTTCCTCTTTTCCCAAGAATTTGGACTGTCTTCGAGCTCATCATCGTGAAGATTAAAGGTCATAACAGTAATCGATAAGCTCATCCTTTCCTCTGAGCAACAACTACGGACCGGCTAATAATGATGATTAACTGTAACTAGTGTCCGTCACCATTTTTGTTTGTTCCGGACGGGATCTCAGTTGTTGACTCCTTTGGTTCAGCTTCGAGACTTCAAAACATCAGCAGAGTCAAAAAAGCGCTTGGGAGTTGGGACTCCAATAAGTAAGCAGGGTGGAGGTTTTGAATTTTGTGGATGGAGAAATTATTTAAGGTTTGTTCTCTTTGATTTCTTTCTGTTTGTTTTAGCAAACTTTAGCAAATTTGAGTAAAACTTCAACAATGTTAAATAAAGTTAAACAAATTAATATACAAACTAGTTATAAAAAACACTTGAATCAACAAGATTCAACAAAAATAAATAAAGTTCAACGAAGTTAAACAAAGTTCAACACAAATAAATTTTTAGTAATAACTATAAACGTTTTTCAGTTGAAGAGAACATACCCTTATGCTATGTTTGGCAAAATTAGTTATAGTTGAACTGTAACTGCAGAATAAATAGTCTTGCATACGGTTTGGTAGCAGAGAGGAAAAAACACTAGCTTGTAATTTTTATTTGAAAAGCTAATTGTTTGTGCCAAACATAGCCTTAGTGGAAGCAATTTACCCTTTCTTGAGCCAATCCGATAAGAACAAAATTACTCTTGATCTAAAGGGCCTCGGTGAACAAGAATTTGGCATTATCATCTCTCCCCAGCCCCCTTTCTTTCAATGAGTTTTGAGTGAGAAGTGCAGATTAGTTGATGCAAAGCCTTCTTCTCAACTGATTGGAGCACAACATAACAGAATGCCATTAAACTTAGTTAAGGAGGTTGATTTTTTTAATAATGACATTTAGAATGTGCTACTCCTTAAACATTCCTGACCTGAAATGAAACTACAGTTCTGTTACTTCACGTGTCTATTCTTAATACTCTCTCCGCCTCGATCAAAAAATAGCTTGATATACTGATGTGATTCATTAAAACCAACAGCGCTACAAATTTTAAGAAGTTGCATAAATCTCAGGTCGCCGGCAATGAAGGAAAAAATTACAAGTCAGCTACAGAAAATTTAAGTGATCTATAGCTTCAAATTTACAAGTGCTAAGCGTCTTTCCTTAGTCTTCTGTTGTTGTAAGGCTTATCAACTCACAGGAGGTTCTACCCATGATTTCCAGCTGTCTAGATGAACCAACAGGAAGGCTCCAGTCTTCTGTCTTAGTCATTGGGCTTGAGTAGAGCATCCAATCAAATCTTCAAGCTCGAGCTGACAAGATCTTTTATCGTCAGGTATTCAAGAAACACACCTGTTTCCTCTCGGTTAAACAAGGCAGTCTTCTGCAGTGGTTCATAGGCATTGTATACAGACAGACAAAATGGTATGCGACTTCAGAATCAAAATTTCCTTGCATTACGAACACTTTGAACAGTATTCAGCCAGTGGCAGCTGTTCTCTTTTGAAGCAATGATTCCAAAAACACTGAACATAATTTTGTAAGTGGTGGAAGAGTATGTGATGGACCATTAAAGATGGTCTCCCATGGCCGCTCAGATGGTAAGATTGGCGCCTGTGAAGCCTTTTTGGGATCAAGCTCTGGCAGCTCTCCATAAATAGAGGTGTAACCATATCGCCCTGAAATAGCATAATTCAAATTTCTTAGCCATCAAAAGGAGAACAAAAATGTAGATGCAGCTATGTCACCAGAAGTGGCATATGTTGACTGCCGGGACATCTATGCCAATAAAGGATTTAAGAGTATGCTTGTAGATTCTGATAACTCAAACCACTTATTAGTAGTATGTGGTGCTGTCAATGAAAATAGTAAGAGAACTCTCTTTCGTACATCAAGCGACATCAATAAGACCCACTACATAATGCGACCAGGGTTGGCTATCTCACCTGATATGTGTGTGTTGTGTTGTGTAAGTAGCGAGACATGTTCAATTTCCTAACTGTGATATGGCTCGTGTTTTATGGGGAAAGTTGTTTGGCTTTGTGGGGGAGCAACGGGTGTCTCCGGCGACTGTGCTAGAGATGTTGCAGGTACGCTTTTTGGCCTTTGGGAGGGATAAGGAGATGAAGCTATAGTGGTGTAATGCTATTTTTGCTCTTCTCTGGTGTCATTGGTTACAGAGGAATGCCAGAATTTTCTCTAGAGGTTTCCTACCCCCTGAGATACTGTGGGATAGAGGCACTTATTTAGCTTCCGTGTTGGCTAACGTGGGAGCGCTTTTAGGAGTTACTCGGTAATGGAGCTTCAGAGAAACTGGCATAATCCGTTGTAATTTCATGAGGACAACTTGTCCTCTCTGCTGTTTTGGCAGAATTATTAATACAATTTCTGTTCATCAAAAAAAATAAATTAAGGGGCTGTTCAGTTGTATGTGAACACTTTGAAGCAGAATAAGGGAGCAAGCGAAGAGGATATTATTAAAAGGGTGTATCGGTTTCAAGAGGGGAACATCAATATCAACAAGAAAATTATTCGGAATCTTGCCTTTTTTTAGATAACATGGGTGTCCAAGTTTTGCTTGACTAATCCCATGGGCCCTGAAGTTTACGACCAGGAAAACCTCCAGTGGCCCTGAGGGGACTCGAACCTTGGACCTCTGGAATAGATCTCAGAGGTCTTACCAACTGAGCTACCCACTCAGGGTTTAGGCATTTCGGTCTCCTTGGTGTTCTTGTTCGGTACCGTGTTTCCCTCTGTGTGGGAGTTCAAATCTTGTACGTTGATGCGCCTCGGGTGGTCTGAGGCTGTCGGCTCGCCTCGCCTTGCGGTTAAGCGTGCCTCAGGTGCGCTTTTTAAAACTAAGGTTCAAATTAGGTTGATAAGGGTGATGCCTTGTTTCCAACACATGGATGTTAAGTTGTGAATAGTGCAAATGGAATAGGGAGTTGGTCCAAAAGGAGTTCCAACTCTCTAGGTGTACTTCGGCATTTAACATAGCTTTTCATTTAAGTGTACTTATTGCTGTCGCACATCGGATCAAAGGTCAAACTGAAAAATCCCCTCTATTTTCAGAGATAAGGCTGCGTACACCACGACCCCCTACCTAGCTTGGGTGGGTGCCTCTTTTGGAGGCACTGGGAGCCTGGGGCAACGTTGATGAAATAATTACTAATAATTGAAGAGGGGGAGGGGGAGGGGGAGACAGTGGTCATGTCTTCTCTAACAAAGTTTATTTTCCTTTATTCTCACTGTTTTGCCAAAACCTTCCTTTTCTATCAACTGACCCATTTGCCTTAATTTCAAGCATTCTACTTAGGAATAGCACAATAGAGAAAAATAAAATCAAAAACACAGTTGACAGGATTCAGGAGTATAAGAATAACAAAGATATTACCTGTATCCTCAAACTTTGCTGCATCATATTTGTGACTCAGACTAACTTCTTGTTGATCTTTTCCATAGGGGTCAAATACAAGATACTCATGATCGCCGTTGACATAAACAAGCAAACCAGACGGTGCTCTTTCAGTCAAATTCTTCTCCTTCAAGATAGGCAACTCATTTGCATGGAGAAATGCAAGCCCTCCTCCCTTCGCCTAATTTGCAATGTGAATTAGTGTCATCATCGAAATGTTGTACAGCAGTAGCATAAGTCATCCAAAACAGGCTATAAAATGTGTGACTTTGTGGGTGCATATGTATGTACGTAAATATGATTACAAGTCACAAAATTCTAGCTGCTTCTACTTTGTCAACTAAGTTAAGAGATGGCATCACATGTTTCTTTTTTTAGAAAACATGGGTATCCAAGTTTTGCTTGAATAATCCCATGGGCTCGGAAGTTAACGACCAGGAAAACCTTCAGTGGCTCTAAGAGGACTCGAACCTGGAACATCTGCAATAGATCTCAGAGGTTTTACCAACTGAGCTACCACCTCAGGGTTAGCATCACATGTTTCTCATACAACAGAAGTAATTATCACAGTATACTCGGAGCATTCGGCAAGTCGAGTTGGTTTAGATAGAAAAGGATTTAGATTTATTTGTAGGACAAAGTAGGACAGCAACCCAGTATGTTCCGTCCGAGGGCGGGGACTAGAGAGACAGGATACCAGCCAAAATTAGATGAAAAAGATGATAAAAAGTAACCTCCAGTGGCCCTGAGGGGACTCGAACCAAGAACGTGTGGAGTACTTCTCAGAGATCTTACCCGCTCAGGGTTCTTAACCAAAAGATATGTCAGAAAACAAAACATGCAATATCTAATTATCGATTGCTGAATCATATTACATATCGACAGTTTAGATAGAAACAATACCTTTTTTACCAACCAAGTAGCAACAGGGACTGGTTCATCCGCATCAAATAATAAGATTATGCCATCTCTTGAAAAATTGCAAGTGCCTTGTGATTCAATAGGGACAGATGACGAAGGAAAAAGGGCAAGAACAGCAAACAATGAAGCATTCTCCGCACAAGCAATAGCTGCATAACCAACCAGAATATAAGACGGGAACACAGCTGTCATATGCACGACACAATGATAAACTTGCATGGAATTCGAGCAAAATGCACATTTTGTTTTTCTTCAACTTAATGGAGTACTCTGGACATCGTGACTCATAAAAATGGGACAAACTTTTTGTGACAGGAGAAACAAATAATGGTCACCCATTTCACATCATGCACTTATGTATACACGTCCATATGTAAAAAAAACTGAATCCAAGAAGTATAATTTAAATGTAACTTCACCTCAACTCACATACAGTGCTCTAGGACAATACCTCGATAGTTACTTTTAATAGAAAATTAGAAATTGGATAGCAAAGTCCTTGTTATACAATAATTGTTGAGAAATCACATCCGACAATTATCACCCTCTTAGTTGTAATCCCAACAAGATTCACTCCTGAAGTATAAAGAAGCACGACATCAACAAGCTCCTGTTTCCCTTCATTTAAACAGAAAATGCACCAAACAAAACAGCATTGTAACCTGTAGGCCATTTGGTTTGGCTTTCCCATGCCTACAAAATGGGAATGCGAATATTATTTCGTTCCCATTTTGTTTGGTTAACAATTAGTAATAACAATTTACCTGACCCTTCCCCCCCCCCCCCCCTCCTACCTGCACAGTGCAAACACACGGAAATTCATCTTTTCTGATGGACCCCAAAATCACACCCAAAAATCTAAGCCACCTGCCCTATAGGTAACTGCTGGTGCTCTGAGTTTCTACATTGGGACTTAATAGAACTGTTCCTTATCCTAAAAGATTGATATAAAATTGAAAGGACTAGCTGCAATAGCATTTTAACTATACTTATTTATTTATTACTGATTCTACATGTCTATTGGTATTGCTAAAGTTCTGGCTACTCAGGCCTACATTTGCCTCTAATATCTTTGGACGAATAAAGATACTCAGCTGTTTGACTCAGCTATGGTACTAGATACGAAAATACTTATTTATCCAAAACCAGCCAAGTCTGCGACATGCACACACTCACACCCAGTTGTGGCACTTCTGTAGGTGTGATAGTACATAGTTTGGCAAGGTGGGAGAAGGATGTCCAAGAACGTAACCAAATTTCATCTTATGTTTTCAACCTTGGTATTTCGAAGAAGACCAAAAAATCAGGGAGAATAGAGGAGATGTTGTCTACTACCATAGTTTCGACACATTTTCCAAGCTCGAAGGGGCATCAAATTACAAGTATCTTATATAGGTCCTCTTTGCAGGCAACTTTTCATCATTAAACAGGAAAACTGGCTGTATAAAAAAATACGCAATATGATCAATTCCGTCCTACTAGTCCATCAGCAACATAGAGTTCCAGAAAACTATGCAGGATGGCTGTGAAACTGATGATTATTATCAGTTATCAACCAGATCACATATGTATAATTTATAAACAAATAGGATAGCTGTGAAAGTGATGATTAGCAGCTAGTAGTTCAAGAAAATCCATCAGATAAAAGATATTTACCAGTCTGACAAACTGTCACTATTTAAGTTTTAAAATGACAAAAGTCCGAACCTTCTACGAAAACGTTGTACGACCATGCTCTGGAAAGCTTCGACATACTCCAGAGAGATAATTGGGGCCTTGGACCTTGTGAAGTCGATACGACGAACTCAGTTTTCCCAACAAATGAAAGGCTTACAATATGCTGCAAGGAAATAAAATTTAAGAGTCAGTACAGATATTCTCTGTTATCTAGGATGAATCTTCTCCCTCTTGTCCTCGGGAGGAAGTCACGGTAAACCCCGATGCCAGATTGTAATGAGCTAATATAGCATTGATAAATAGTGAACGCTTTCCAAAATTTAGTTTTCTAAAAGATGCTACTTCCATCCCAACTCCCAAAATAATGGCACTCTGTTTCAGAGGATAACCCAAAAGAATTATTCATTTTCCTCTTATAGTAAAATTTTGTTCTTAGTATCTCTAGCAATCCTTCCCTAAAGACAATTTCTTCAACTCTCTCCATTAGTGTGTCATGTTGGACAGGATGCTCAGTAACTCCACAAATGCATCACCAAAAGCTGAACCTAACAAGCACAGGTTACATGCAAGGAAGCTAGAGAAATAACAAGAAAATGATGGCCCGTTAGAAAGCAACCCATTCCAGTAACAAAAAAGGCCCTGATGGATATCTTATCCTCTATGTACTCTTTCTTTTTATCTAATAAAAAAATTCTTATCAAAAAAAAGGCTATCAAAGTTCATATTTGCAGAAATAGATACGAAAATATTCATAAAGTTCAATAGAAATGCACAAATGAATATTACATCCATGAAACCTTTCATGCAGTTTTTGCATAATGTTGAAGAAAGTCTTCTTACAGGTTGAAATATTAGTAACACTGTAAATATTGCTTGGCAGCAGCAAAAACAGCATTAATATAGAGTATGATGTGACGACACTATTTTGTTCTTAGCAGCGGAGGTTGAGGGTTTTAAGAGGGTTCTTACACTTTTGCAGGTTTTTGAGGTTGTGTCTGGGATGCGCATTAATCTGTCCAAGTGTAGTATAGCAGGGGTAAATGTGGAGGAGGCTGTCCTGGGTACTTTGTCGGGTCTACCAGGGTGTCAGGTGCAACAGTGGCCCCTCACCTATTTGGGGGTACCTCTTGGGGGCAATCCTAGATCGGCTTCTTTTTGGGAGCCAGTTCACAATCTAAGCGCCTCGATGGGTGGAAAGGGGTGTATTTCTCCTTAGGAGGTAGGATCACTATTTTGCAGTCTTGTCTTGCTAGTATTCCTCTCTATTACCTTTTTCTCTTCAAGATTCCGGTTAGCGTAACTAAACGAATCGAGAGGATGATGCGGGATTTTCTTTGGTCTGGAGCGGACGGGGGCAAGAGAGAACACCTTGTTAGTTGGGACCATGTTTGTAGGCCTAAATCTGAGGGGGGTCTGGGTTTCGGGCGGTTGGTGTCTAAGAACATTTCGCTAATCGGCAGGTGGTTGTGGCGTTTTCCGCTGGAGCCCGATTCCCTATGGCACCGTGTAATCAAGAGCAAGTACGGTCTACAACAGAATGGATGGGACGCCCGAGCTGGCACTCCTGTCTCTCATGCTTGCCCTTGGAAGTTTATCTCTCAGGTATCATCTTTTTTCTTTCCCCTGGTTAGATTTAATGTGGGTAATGGCCAACGGGTAAGGTTCTGGGAGGATGTGTGGAAGGGAGATAACCCTTTTTCTTCCACATACCCTCGGGTTTTTCGGCTGTCCACGCTTCATGAGGCGCCAGTTTCGGACTTCTTCTCCGAAGCGGGCGGCTCATGGGACCTTCATTTACGCCGAGCTCCACATGATCGAGAGATGGAGGAGTTAGTTTCTCTTTTGGGTGTGCTAAACACTACTCTTATCGTCCCAAGGGATGATTCCCAGACTTGGGGAGAAGATCCTACTGGTGTTTTCTCTTCCAAGTCCTTCCTACATCGTCTTAGTCTTCCTTCTCAATTTCCCCACTTCCCTCTTGCCACTTATATATGGAAGTCTAAAGTTCCTCTGAAGGTGCGTGCCTTTGTGTGGACCTTGGTGTTAGGTAGGGTGAATACGCATGACATGAGACAGCGACGGAGGCCTAGTTGGTGCTTGTCGCCGGGCTGGTGCGTTATGTGCCGACATGATTGTGAGGACGGATTGCATCTGTTTGTCTTATGTGACTTTGCTAGGAGGTTGTGGGGTAGGCTGTCTGGGGGGGAGTCTTTTGCTAGCCCAGCTACAGTAGGGCAGTTCTTACAGATGCGATTTGTTGGTGGTCGGAGGGAGAAGGAGGGTAAGCTGTGGTGGAGATGTGCGTGTATGGCCATTTTATGGTGCATTTGGTTGGAGCGGAATGCGAGGATTTTCTCCGCTTCTGGGACAACCATTGATTGCATTTGGGATCATATTGTTTACTTGGCATCATTGTGGGCAAAGGCAGCTGGGGCCTTTAAGGGCGTTCCTCTTACTCTCGTCCAGTTACAATGGCGAGACTTGTAGATATTTTTTTGTTACCTCTTGAGGACTTCTTGTCCTCCACCTTTTTGTATTCTTTCTTCGATTGATTAATAAAAATTTTACTTATCTAAAAAAATGATGGGGATTCAGCATGAAATGCTGCTAAGTCAAAGCAAAATACTAAATAAATTTTAGGATAATGCAGAAAGGAAAAGTTTCTGATACAGATGAAACAGTCAACAGCATCTTCAATTACAAGATAAACAGTCCCCGAAATCTATATCATCAGTACTTTTTTCCTTAATAAAATGGGTATCCAAGCCTTTTTGCGTCACTAATCCCATTCCCAGGGCCCCTGAAGTAAACAACCAGGAAAACCTTCAGTGGCCCTGAGGGGACCCGAACTTGGGACCCTCTGGAATAGATCTCAGAGGTTCTACCAACTGAACTATCCCCTCAGGGTTACTTATCAATACTTATTAGTTGCTGTGTCAAGTATGCTATGCAATGCAAAACTAAAAGAAAGAAAAAGTAGCAGGCACAAGTCAAAATAAAACAGAAACAGTCTTGTCACCTATAGCTTATGCTAGAGAAAACAAGTTTTCTTTAGATGTACCCTAACAAATATAGCCTCTGCAATGCACTGATTAAAAAAAAAAAGTCAAAAGTTATGTCAAGTGGATCTCTGCTTCCGTCCAAGGAAGACATGAAAACCAACTTTATCTTTAAAGAATATTTGCCCATAGCAGAGACTTTTGCACAATACCAGAATAAAGCACGATTTACCAACCATCTAGACATCATCCAGTCACACAAGTCATTTAAACAACCAAAAGCAGCACATACATTTGGATAACATTAAGCAAGGAACATAGTGTCATCCAGCTCATACCGTGTAAGTTTCTCCTATTACTGCCAAAAGATAATTTCTATCTGGGTCCCACAATGTGATTACAGTTTCAGCAGCAACAGCCAAGACAGAGCCATCAGCAGAAAAGCTGGCAGCAGTCATGGGTATCTCCCTACAAAATATAATATCATAAGAATAATAATAATGAGAATGATAATATCAAAAGACAAAGGGAAAGGGGAACCTAAAACCAGCTACGAAAAAGAAACAAGGGCAAGCCGGAAAAACAACAGAGGTCGATAATATAACCAATAAACAATTATTATTGAGATATCAACAGAATGAATTAACTTATCAACGAAAACAATGAAAACTACAGAAGCTAATCTCATCAATCTACATGGTGAGATATATAATAATAAATAAATAAAACAGTTCAGCCATATCTTGAAATAGTCTTCCTCAATCAAATCAAAAGGATATGATAGTTCACTAATCTGGTTATGTTGGTCAGTTGATGCTTAAATAGAAGTGCACATTTGTAATAAGACTTGCCAAAGGAGAAATCAAGAGGTCATACTTGTACGAACCAACAGAATGACAGACCCAGCCAGAATATCCATGGATGTGATCCTTACTTTGAGGTACATCATTGAGAACCCAAATCTGCAGAAAGGTATCAAGATAAGAGACAGAATCTCCAGAAAAAGAGTGTATTGCAGGACAATGACATAGTTCACTATGTACCTTGAAATCACCACCATATGAAGAACTGACAACCATCTTCCTACTAGGATGAAAGGCAATTGAAGAAACAGCAGCATCTCTGCATATTGGTAGCCAGGTAAATATTAGCAAAATATAATGTGAACATACATGAAAAGTTTAAGAAAATTGAAGAACTATTTATCAAACATTACAGCCTAATTCCTATTCATCAGTGCGGATCATTTAAATTGCTTTCAAGTTTTACAAAAATTCTAGTCATATATGCCTCCTAGCCTTCATTAATAGCATCTTTACTGCACATTGATGCACCAAGAGTTTAAACAAAACATACTTCTATAACCAACCTGTGAGGCTCATAAACTATGGTTGACAATTTAAAATCCTTCTTCTGCGTTTCACAAGCCCAAAACTTTAAGCAAACAAGGCCTCCAATTCCATCTTCAGGTAGCCTAGTTTCAACTGTACTCATAATAGAACCATCACATGAAAGTGCCACTAAGCTCACTACTACCTGTAATACAAAGCAACACGAAGATCAAAAAGATGATGAAGTCACTCTCCAAAACCAAGAGAGGGAAACAAGTAGCAATGACAGAATGACATCCATTCCTAATAACTCCAGTTCATCTTAATCAAAATGCAAGTTACATGCATTACGACATACACAGATGGCCACAACAGCAAGAACAACCCAGTAAGTATCCCGCCAAGGGCGGGTCTGGGGAGGTCCACACTTACCCTACCCCTATCTAGTTGCCTAGTAGAGAGGCTGTTTGAAATTGACCAACAAAAGTTATTTCCTTTTTTTAAACATTTAAAAACAGTTTAAAGAATTTCAAAAGACTGCAAGAGCGCTTGGAAAGAAAGGAATAATGAATGAGCAAAAGGGTCAGAGGTGGAATGGCACAAATAGACGAATATAGATTAGGAAAATAAATATAGTAAAAAGCAAGTGCACAACCGCAAGCAAGTGAAAAGTGATCTCTGCGTTAACTCTTTTAAAAAGATGAAGACACCTACACGCTGTAAAACAAAACCCAAATGCACTAAAACAACTATCTATCTAAGATCTTCTACATGAATCCTGCTACGCCAAATTTTTCTACCCAGTGCCATGTCCTCAACTCCTCAGTAAGCTATTGACAGGTCATATCATGCTTGATTACTTCTCCTCATCTCTTCTTCGGGCGCCCTCTTCTTCTCTTGAGTCCCTAAGTACAATCTTCTCACATCTCCTCACTGAGGCATCTGGATGTCTCCTCCTAAAATGCCCAAACCAGATATGACCACTGTTACAGCAAATCCAGTTTGGGGGTTTGAAAAATTTTATGAAACGTAATAGGTGGTGAGCCTTGTTTGTGATAGTCTAGCCTGGACTGACAATATAGCTCCCCAATTTGTCATAACCAACGTCTTTGCTTCCAATACCCCACATGGAGCTATTGCTTGTTGCCTTCGGGATCACTCTCCTCCAGCCAGCCAGCGCAACTCCTTCACTTAATAATGGCAAGACTGGCAACTGACTTCATGTCTCTTTTTCCGTTTGCAAATTTTATTTTTTGTCGTCTTTTTTCTTTCTTTGTGCCTGTCAACAAGTTGCTATTTTGATTTTAAATCCAACAGTAGAACTTCCATGGAGCTCTTAATTTGATTCTTTCGTGCCAATGAGTAAAAAGAATATTCTTGCGAAAGAAAAGAAAGTGTCACCCTCAAAAGAACTACCTCTTAAGCCTCCTCATGTTTTTGAAAGATAATATGGCTTTTTGCAGCAACATGTAGTAACAAGGCCCCATGGCCCCATGTTTCATCAAATTCCACAAATATTGGCATAACAATATGCTCGGAACAACATGACAGAATTTCACAGTAGAATTCTACTGAGTTTGTAGCACAATAAATTGCACCTTATATATTTGACGATCTCAAACATTAGAAGATACTTTAATGTCAAATTACCATTACTAATGACTATTTTTTTATAACTGTTCTAGTTAGTTTAACAAGTAAAGGAAGGTTAACATTGTCAACTTAAAAGAAAATTAGATTAGGACAGTCAAGCGGGAGAGAATGCAAGAAGTGGAACTCTTGAAACCTCAATTATTCATCCACATAAACATTTTATGATAGGACAAAGAATAAGATAGATGTAGGTACCGTTATCTCATCACTTGGTTGGTGGTTTCTTTCACAAATTTGAACCTGTATATAGAAAAAATTAGAGGACAACGAATTCAACATACTTAGAGACTCAATAGTTAACCAAAGAGGAAAACATTGTTTGTCATCCATATCTATGATGCAGTATGCACACAACTAATGGTCAAGCAATAACTCAATTAGAGATGTCCACCCAACATCAGTCTCATCTTTTGTAGAATTACCCAATCTGATGAGATGACAGCTACAATAATATTTTTGTCACAAAAACAATGAATGACTTATTTCAGAAATGAGAATAGACCTACCATATTCCTAAGAACAGTGCATGAAAAACAATATACCTTATGCTAAATTTATCCAACATGATTGAGATCAAATCAAATATGTAAATATACATACATGTAGTGTCAAGAACCAATTCCAACTAAGTTTATGTGCGAACTATGAATTCACAGTGATAGATTAATGGGTTTACAATTATAAAATATTGAACTTGCATAGTATAATGATGAATGTACAAATATAGAATAATGAAAGTGCACTGACAATGAATCTATAGAATAGTGATAATGATTTCAACCACACTTGAAACCTGACGAATTTACATTTATAACTTATTGAATTTGTATCTAAAAACAAAATCATCATTATACATGTGTAGATTCAACTGTAAATTCATAGTCCTTATTTAAAATAATTTCACACCTGAATTTGATTCTACACATATATTATCCAACATAATTCAATACATAAGCTTACAACAAGATGTACTAGCAGATTCCTCTGTCATGGAAACTAAATCATGTTAACAATGAAATTTCAAAGCACGTTTCAGAATTGCACCTGTGAAATTTCATGGTTATCCAACAGGCTATAAAACTGGATGCAATAGTTTTCTGTAGGCAGAGCAACCAAGCCAGCTGAAGAATCAAAGCAAAATCCACTTGGCAGGCCATTCCACATATCCGGAAAAGAACAAGGGAGCTGCAAAATACTGCATTAGAATTCATCATCATAATATTTTATTTTCCTAATATCTTATGGATGCTTAAATTTTGACCCTGGACTGGAGCATAAGAAGAGCACTTTTGCTCTAGGTGCAGGCTCAATTTGGTTAACAGGATAAATGCAAGAGGCAAAATGCCTCCATCAAAATACATTCAACTTGGATACGATTAACGTTCTAGTCTATAAATTAAGCAAACTCACAATCAAGCTGCGAAAAAGTTAAACGACACACATGACAAATGAGTTGCAAGGATGTCAGTAAACATTCAAGCACAAAAAGTTGACAATTTCCCAGCAAAGCATTACGGAGAGATAGGTCGCTCAACTCAATAGGTGACAGGTTCAAATAGAACAGAAAACAACTTTTAAATCCACATTCTGAACCAAGTACAATCTAAGAATTAACTCACCAAACCCTTCCACAGTTCCACCACATAGCATAATTACATGCTATTAAGCATGTATTTTGGAGTACACACGAAAAGGTGATAGTAGCTGGTATTGGAGCAAGCCCAATAAAATGATGAAGCTAAATGCTACTTACGACTTTGAGGAAACTTGGACTGCAGGAAACAAGAACTTTTACAGAGCAACAGCTGGCTATATACTTCTTATGGGTGAGCTACCAAAACACAGGCATGCTGGCATGCTAACCTGGTCTGGGGGTCTTACAAGATGCGAAGGCACAGCTTTATACGGTGGGCCTGGTGGCTCTTTCATATGAACACGCTATGGACAAAAGACAGGATGTGTAAGATAGGTTTCTATTCAGGGTAGGGCTGTTCACTTTATGGTACGGACCATGGACCGGCCCAGGAACGTTCAATTTTGGTACAGATCGACCCAGACCATATAACATTCGGTCTGGTCCTGGGAAGTCCTCGTGTTGACCCCTTTTAGAATCTTCATTTTTATACATCATTGACGTCCACCTCATGACAGGGAGATGGAGGAGCTTACTTCTCTCCTGGAACTTGTGGAGTAGGTTCAACTTCAAGCACTGAGGACTCTTAAGAGGTGGGTCGGTGATCCTTCGGGAGTATTTTCTGGCAAGTCTTTCTTCCAAGTCCCCCGTCCCCGGTTTCCTTTGGCTGATTTTATTTGGAAAGCAAATGTGCCCCTAAAGGTAAGGGCTTTTGTGTCGACTTTGGTGCTGAATAGGGTCAACACGAATGATTTGAGGCAGAGGAGGCCAGGGATAGCCTTGCAGTTGCAGCCTGATATGTGTTTTCTTTGCCCAGCTCGTATTGGGACAGTGTTACATCTTTTCATTGGGTGTGACGTCGCTCGTAGCTTTTGGAGTATGTTGCTTGGTGAGCTGTAGGATTACCCATCTACTGTTTAGGCATTCTTGCAGATTCGATTCGTGGGGTCTAGGGATGGGAATGACAGGAAGTTGTGGTGGCATAAATAAATAATGCTTCTTTAGCAGTCTTATGGTGTACTTGGTTGGAGAGGAATGCCTGGTTATTCAATGAGGTGTCAGTTTCTCCTGCGATGCTTTGGGAGAAGGTCGCCTACTTAGCTTCTTTGTGGGCTAGAGCTGCCCGGGCTTTTCGGGGTTACACTATTACTGAGATTCAATGAAATTGGAAAAATTATTTAGAGCAAAGGATACCTTGTCCTCTCTCTTCCTGAACTTGGCTACTTCATTAATATACTTTTTTCTTATCTAAACATAAAACCATTCTGTCTATGGTCCAGTCCATGGTCCACGCGGTCCAATCTAGAACCATACTGTGGACTTCTTTTTGAAAAACTAGTAAATTCGACAAATATGTAAACAAATAGTGGTTATAATCATGATTTTAAGCTACTTCCACCAAATATTTTTTGCATTACTACTTTACTACCCTATATAAGACTATAAGTAATTATTTGATTGTTTTTTAAGATTTTAACAAAAAGAACAAAAAGGGTGGGAAAATAGTATCTATCGACTACACTAACTAAAGTCAATCCATTTGGTCCGGTCCACAGTTGGTCCAATGTATTATGCGGTACGGACCAGGCTAGACCAATCCACTATTGGTCTGGGCCAATGTCCAGACCAACGAACACGCCTAAAATGTCAGGGACATGTCCTGTTATCTATGGAAATCAACCAGAGACAGTGGAGCATCTGTTCTCAAGTGTACCAGAGCTAAAAACAATCTGGAGAGTGTTCAAAATTGGCTAGAAACATAGCGTATCAGCGGATATTTAAAACCTTGTCATAAAGTAAATGTCCACGTAGAGTTTTCACGCACATTATAAAGTGCAATATCAGAATAGCGAGAAAATGAAAAATAACTAATTCAAGTTGCACTAATTCAGTAACAAGGACAGACAAATGAGACATGGCAAATAGAAAGGACAGCCAAATGTCAATACAAGACAAGCAAAATAGTAGCCATTTGTGCTGCTTCCAAGTCACATATCCTAGACAACCATAGCACAGAAGGTGAGAGGGTGGAAAGGGGGGGAAAGAGAGGGTAGCACATCAGTGAACCTCCATACGATTACTGCTTCCATAGTCCATGTGTTAAACTTTAAAAAACCATAATTGCATGAGGTAAATGAATTATGCTTAAACTTTGTAAGAAAATAGATCAATCAATACGAACCTTAATTCCAGCAATGGACTTGAAGATTTCCAAGGAAGACATCTTCAAAAGATGGATTTGATTATCTGCACAAGATATCTAAAGTCCCTTGTTTTAATTAAAATGTCGAGTAGAGTTGAACCGACAAAAATAACACATGTATAGAGCCCCTACTTTTCTTTTCACTTCAACATTAGTACAACTTAGCCACATAATGTCTGTATGTCAAAATCTTACCGCAGAGAGTGTAGGATCAGGAGAATGCACAAAATATAGCAGGGGAGATCCAATTTGCGGTAGAAATTTTTGCTTCCCTGTGTCTAGTTGCCACAGGACAAGAACTCCTTCGTTTCCCCCTAAACATGTCAAAAAAAAAATAAAAAAAAAAATCCATTAGTAGATGACAGGGAGGCTTAGGATCCACAATCATGATATTATCCCTAGCAGTAGAAAAAATAATGCAAGATTGACAATATAGCTGACATCGAAGGCATTGACAGTTATCATTGTCATGAATTCATGGTGATAAAAATTGATTCAAGATTGATGGAAGAAGCTCCTGGATAGAAGGATCTCTGGTAGTAAGGGACACAAAAGCTATAATCTCCCACATAAAAGGAGAGAGATTTTCAAAACCCAACAATAAATAATAACAGATTAGCAGAACATATTCTTCTTGCTTCATCAAAGTGATACACTCAATGCTCAATTTCGGTGCAAGAGAATGACCCCAGTTCACACACATACACTCATGTTTAACGTCTCATTCCCTCTTATTTGTTGCATCCCTTTGTTGCATCCCGTTGTTGCATCATTTTAAACATAATTAGCACCCCATGCTAATGTTTCCCATGCCAGGCGCAAACTACAGAAAATAGATCCTTCATTGTAAAGAGTCTACAAACATACTGTTCCTCTACAAAGACAACAAACCCTCTCAACGGCTAATTACAATATCTAGGAAAGGTCTTAACTAAAACTTGTGGGGTTATAGATCAAGAGGGAAAGGACACAAAAGAGCAACCAGGTTGATCATTTTCTTTTATTTTCGTTTGCAATTTATTTTTTCATGTTTTTTGGTCTAGACAATCGAACAAATGATATCATGATTCCGACACTTTAGAAACACAGGTCGATAAACAAATTTAAAAGGAAAAGAAATAAACAAACAAACAACAAACGACAAAAGACTGGAATTCATAGTATATCTTTTAAGAAAGGAAGAATATAAAAGAAATCGCTGTCAAGATAATGCATGAGAACTATCCTTTTGGTACACCACCACATAGAAAGTCTTTGAATAGCTACAAATAACAGCTAGAAGCGAAATCATAAAATTGAATTTGATAAAAATTGAGTCATAACATTTTAATTTACTTCAAAGAGGTCACTTACCTGAGTATAAATAGGCTCCATCTGAAGAAAAGGAGAGAAACTTCACTTCAGATGAGTGCCAATGCCATGTAGAGCATGAGTCAGCATTATCATCTCCTCTAACCCCAGGCCTCTCAGAGTTGGTCAACTTTGCTTCATTCTGCTCAGTCTCTGTAAATGCTCTACTCCCAACACCCCTCCAGACTAAAACCCTCCCAGTTATATCACCAGCAGCCACAACACTCTCAGTTGGATGAAAAGCAAACGTAGTCAAACTTTTCGTGTGATGTAATTTCATTTTCTTGACGATAGCATGCCCAATATCATCAGCTGGAACCTTCCATACATTAAGTGTGCGTTTACTTTGGAATCCGAAAAATTCTCCGGAAGGACTACCAGTTATAAATACTGGCTGTGCAGTCTGTAAAGAAGTAATTCCAGAAAGGAAATAAGTTAGCATTCCTGAACAGCCCAGCAACAAGAATAATTTTATTCTTTCTTTTTTTAGATAACAAAAAAGTATATTCGATAAGATATCAAATGTACAGCAAAAGAGAGCATAAGCTATCCACTACTTAAATCTTTTTTTTTCCAGTTTCGCTGAATATCAGTTTTGGTTACCTAATTCGCAATACGTTCAGTTCGCGAACGTAGTACGAGTTCTCAATTTACTCCTCATGGGAACTCCCTTCATTGGGGCATTACATATAACCATTTCGCTTGTTTTGGAAACACTCTATACGACTCCACTCGTTAGGGGTACGGCTGAATACATCTGGGATGGGCTTCTTTAGAGACTTTACTAGTCAACTAAAAAGACGGTACAAAAAATGAAAGGGAAAAATAATACAGATTGAAATAAAAAAAACTAAAAGATGTTTCCTGACTGAAACCATGGATGTAAATAAGTCAGTCTGCTGTTTCTGGCCATTGTTTTTGGCCTACTACTAGTTTAAGTGTTTAACACTTAGAGAGTACTAGTACGCTGGAGAACTGCGAACAGAGAACAGTACGCAGAGTATTAGTTCACACTGGGGGTATGAGAGAATTAGGTAACCCTTAAATTAAAGTATAACCCTGAAACGCCCCCGCAGCCCTAGCCCATAAAGACGCTAGGTAAGTAATATTGTATGCTTTTCTTATCAATCTCTTGTAATGACTGAGTGTGGCCATTTTTAGCCCTTGAGGGGAGAATAGATATAACATACAATACCAAGAACACAATGTCAGGGAACTGAAACAACAAAGATAGTCATGTAACAAGAAACAATTAGCAAGCACTAACATGATAAGTGCACAAGAGGAGAGGAACAAAACGACATGTATTTTCACACTGCTCCCTCTTATCTTCAAAAAAGATCTCCACATCAGTAAAAATCTCTCCCTTCAAGGATTGGAAAAGGAAGTTTTTTTTTTTAAGATAGAGATAAACTGTATTAATACTGAAAGAGTAGTACAGTACAACAAAGAGAGGATAAGAAGTCCAAAGAGAGGTAACTAATTACAAAATTTCCCCACATACGTTGATCGCAGTGAGGGGCACACCCCTAAAAGCCCCAGCCTGTTTGGCCCAAAGAGAGGCCAAATAAACCGCCCTATCCCAATGAAATCAACTGGCCTAGAAATCTCTGAAAGATCCTAGCATTCCGCTCCAACCATTTGCAGCGGAATATAGTGAAAGATGAACATAGCCATTAAAGTCTAGTGTCCTTTCCCCCTCCCCCATCCAAGATAACGTGCCTCCAAGTGCTGCACAAAAGTAGTTGGGCAAACAACATACTCCCCCCTCATACTAAGGAGTCGCCGCCACCAGGTCCAAGCAAACTCACATTGCAGGAACAAATGTATAGAAGCCTCACTAGCTTTGTTGCAAAGCACACCTATCCGGGAGCAAAACCCAACCCAGCCTCCGCCGCTGCAGCATATCATGGGTATTCGGCCTACCTAGTACCCAAGTCCATACAAAAGCACGCACCTTAAGGGGAACCTTTGACTTCCAAATAAAAGTATCAAGAGGGAAGTGAGGATAATAAGGCAGTAGGGTAAGGCAATGAAGAAATGATTTACAGAAGGATCTCCAACCCAAACCCGAGAATCCTCAGAGGACCCAATCTGAATGGTGTATTGGTGTCTAAAGCAAAGATGTCAACTCCTCCATTTCCCAATCCTGAGGGGCTCTCCTTAAATGAAGGTCAAAGGACCCACTATCGCCATAAAAAGCAGCGATAGGCGAATTATAGAGGTAAAGAAATACCAAGACTAATCAAGTGCAGTTTTGAGGGAAAAAACAAAATGATAGCAAAATACCATGCTCTGGAAGTAATGAAACAACAGCTAAAGACATACAAAATGAAATTGCACCAGTAGGTCTTCCAGACACAACTATTAGCAATAATCTATTGAATGGGACAAAGAATAAAATGAGATTGCATAAGAAACCAGCAATACAAGTACCATTTTACAAGTACAAGTACCACAAACATTAGCATGTTTTGACAAGTACATGAAGATGAATGATTATCAGAAATTTAAGCACATCTCACCTCTTTTAAAATCACTCCAACTAGCTTAGATGTAGTTAAATTGCACTTTCGAATTTGGCCATGCAAATGTTTTGTCTTGTCACCAGTGACATTTACATCTTCTACTGACACATAAGCAAACAGATCAGCTTTTTTACCCCCCTTATCCTCTTGTTTAGATAGCAATCTCGGGATTACCTGAAATAGGAATAGAAATGATTAAGTAAAAAGTAACTGTAATAACCATGGATTAGCAAATGTAGAATCAGTGAAGTGGACTGCAAATGCTCTATTATTCAACCTCAAAAAATGCCACTTCATTTCATAACTATGTAATCAATGTAAATTGTAACAGACATACTAGATTCTAATAGGGGAGGAAAATAAAAGACAAAGTAACGCACAATCACAGATACTCCACAATAACTTTACACCAGCATTTGTTCATAATTAGATACTATGTTACATGGACTCTTCATTTCAGCTAGAGTACCCGTGTCGGACACTCGACACTCAGACATGTGTATGAACACTCGATACTTCATTTTCAGCCAAAAACATGCTAAATTTTCAAAATATTGCCGAGTCTGACACTTGAAAACGTGTTCACGTTGGACACTCCCAGCCGAGTCCATGTAACATAGGTTAGATATGACAACTTGTTTCCCGTTGTGGAAAAGACAAGAAGGGAGTCTTGACACCTCCTTCAAACCATCTTGAGGGGTGAGGAGAGGAAGAAGAAAAATAAATTCCTTTCATCCACCAAAAAAATATTTGAGAAATACGTATGAAGTACACAATTTTTGCACCGAGATGATGCTCTAACACCAATTTATGCACCTTGCACACTTTCACAACTAAAACACTTTCCTTAAGTGTTCTTTGTGTATAAGCCCTTCATGTCAAGCCTAGCTCAGTACTCCTTCACAAAATCTAGTTCCACTTGTCCAATTCAGTTAGGCATCTTGATCAAGTTTACACAGCTATTTATTTTATTTTTTTAAGAAAGCATGGATATCCAAGCAAAGTTTGACTAATCCAATGGGCCCTGCAGTTAACGACTAGGAAAACCTGGCCCTGAGGGCCTGACGGGGACTCGAACATGGGACTTCTGGAATAAATCTCATAAGTCTTACCAGCTGAGCTAACCCCGTAATTAGGCCAGCTCAATTTTGTATACTCGTGGTATAACAAATATTAATAAGCTAGTACATGATTCCATAAGCCAATTGTAACATTTCAAAGTTCCCTAAAAACCCAAGAAAAAGAACGATTTTTTTGCTCCATTAAACTAAACAACAAACAAAATATCACTAAATAATGAATTGAACTAAACCCAAAAACACGAGAAATATAAATTTAACATTACCATTGAAAAAATAGGGAGTGAAATATCAACGGTCTTAATCAATTCTGGAACCGAAAAATCCCAATATCGAATAGTACCATCAAGAGACGAAGTCCAACAATAGCTAAAAAGTTTAGTTGTATTTGGCACCACCAAAACCGATGTAACCAGCGCTAAGTGACCTTCCAATTCGGTTATCTGAGCCAAAAAATTTGACAACCAACACAATCAACAACAAGAACAACAACAACAGTGGTGTATAAGTTCAATGCCAATTTGTTTAGTTCTGCGAAAATGGAGAGAGAGAGAGAGACGACGACGACAAACCTGCATGCCAGTGGAGGTGCTGAAGACAGAAACGGTGTTTCCGGTACAAATAAGGAGGCGTTTCGTGTCGTTAGAAAACGCCGGCGGTGCCGAAACGTAGCTTTTTCCTCCATGAATCATTTTTCCCGGCGGTGGAGGGAGAGAGGAGAGAGAGTGGAGAGTTGAAAGAGAAGAGAGGTGGGTGGGGGGAACTGGGAAGGGTTTAGGGGTTTAGGTTTATGGGCGCTGCTGCTTTTGGGTTTACTTTTTTTTTTTTTTTTCCTAGTGCTAAATACCACTACCCATTTAATTAGATATCACCCCTTCTTCACCTGAACTACCTATAAAATCCTCTAGTATATAAATGCTCAAAAATAGAAAACCCCCTTTGTTCTTCCCCTTTCTCTCTCCACGACTCACCGTCTTCTCCTTCCTCAGTTCACATTCTTAATCAATCAGTTACAAGGCCATGTAACAACTCAATCTCGCCGCTCACCTCCGTCACCATCTCAGGCTTGCTATTTGAATGACCATTAAGAATGACAATAACCAGTTCAGCAAACGTAATATATCACAAAAGAGAATAAAAAAAGGGTGTTGGACACAGAGTCCAATACCCCTAAGGTACCGCTGGAAACACCATCCAACAATCTATAGGGAGTGTTGGAACTGTCGTCCAACACCCCGCACTAAAATCTACCCAATGCTGGAGTTGGTGTTGGACAAAAAGTTCAGCATTAAAAAGTGGGTGTTGGATACAAAGTCCAATACCCTTTGAAGGGTGTTGGAACAAACGTCCAACACGCCTTTTTCTTGCTAATTTGCACAGCGTACGTTTATAAAAAAATTCTGAACTAAGTTATCATTTGCCCAAAAAAACAATTCAACCACTAAATGCTATGTAGAGTATAACCGGAAAGAAATCATCTTCATAGTTGGAAAATCATCCAGTATTATTGAATTCATTGGGTAACAATTCTAGATGAAAGAGGAGACTAAATGAAGAGAGAGAATGAGATGGTGGAAACTAAGGGGGGAAATTAAAAGAAGGGTAGTTGTGGTAGTTCATGACATTTAAGGGTGGTATTTAGTTAAGTGGGTAGTGGTATTTAGCACCACTCTTTTTTTTTATGGGTACACTTACACTAGTACGCTTTTTTTAGTACTATTTTTATATATTTTAAATTGCTCCATACTTAGAGCATTCATAATGGTGAGTATGAGTTTCACTTCTCATACCCTGCAGTGGCGAATTCAGAAATCAGTTCGAGTGGGTACACCCTCTTATAATATATAGGAAACTTCATAAATATTACACAAAAATATAATTTTACAAAGGAATTTTCTTTAAAAAAAATGCCCAAGTGGGTTCCATGGAACCCCTTACTCAAAGTCTAGATCCGCAAATGATACCCTGCCACCTCATCACTTTATCAATTTCTCAAACTCAAACTCAAAGTGAAACTTACACTACAATGGTAGTTTCAGTTCTGATACTCCTCGAAACTCACATCAATATTATTTAATTGATTCTTTGAATTTTAATTTACATTAACATTATATATACTAGATTTCGTCCCCGTGCAATGCACGGGTTCTTGTCTATCATGCATACTCCGTTATTAGAAGAAATATAATAAAAAATTTAATCATATCATTATGCAAAGTTGAATAATAGGAGTAAGAAAAAAAATAATAGTATTTTTATCAACCAAAAAAAATTAAGAAAGAAATTACATTTTTAGTTAATGTATAATATAATTTTTTTATTTTTTGAATAATAAATATAATACTTGTGTTACTTATTTCTTTTTAAATTAAAATAAAACTATTTTTCATTTCTTTTTAATCACTCATGCATTTATGGCTATTTATTAGTTATTCAATGCTTGGTGAGAACTCAATTTTACATATATATATATATATATTGATATATTTTTAAATTTTGATAATTCAACATAAATGTTAAATATAAAGTAAAAGCAAAAAAAAATGCAACAAATATTTTTAGCTTAATATTACTGAACTAAACATTAAAATTGCATTACACATAAACATAAAGATAAAGATAACTTAACTTTGATATTTGTAGGATACATGAAAAAATAAATAAAAAGGTGCTACAATGCATCAGATTTTCTACCAACAATTTAATTATCGCCATTCTCCGCTAGGCGTTTCTTCCACAAATGCTCCACCAAATCTGCTTATAGCCCACGATAAGTTTCCCTATCTCGAAGGAGTTTATTATTATCGAGAAGTCGTTGAAATGAGATCCAAGTTTCGGACCTACTCGAGGAAGTTCTCTGATATCATTTCTTGTTTCATAATCACAATCATTTGTAACCCCATATGTATTCCGCTCATCCTCAACAATCATATTATGTAATATAACACATGCTATGATTACTTCACCCATCTCAACTTTGTTCCACAAATGTGTTGCGACTTTAATTATTGCAAACCGAGCTTGAAGGACTCCAAATGCTCGTTCAATATCCTTTCTTGCTGATTCTTGTTGTTTTGCAAAGTATTGCATCTTTGCACCTTGTGGCCTAGAGATGGTTTTCACGAACGATGCCCACTCAGGATAGATGTCATCTGCAAGATAATATCACATATTGTATTGAGTGTCATTTACCTCGTATTGGACTGTCGAAGCTTGACCTCAGAGGACATTATTGGATATCGGTGAACGATCCAACATATCAACGTCGTTGTTAGATCCTGCTACACCAAAAAACGCATGCCAAATCCACAAGTCGTGTGAAGCAACTGCTTCTAACATTATTGTGGGTACCCCGTGATCCCCTCGTGTGAACTGCCCTTGCCAAGCGATGGGACAATTTTTTCATTCCCAATGCATACAGTCTATGCTTCCTAACATACCAGAAAATCCTCGTTCTTCTCCTTTTTCTAATGTGCGACGTAAATCGTCGTCATTGGGACTTCTCAAGTACTCGTCGCCAAATTCTTTAATCACACATTTTACAAACTTTTTTAAACACTGGATGGTAGTGGTTTTGCCTATTCGTATATAAACATCAAGAAAATCGGCAGCCACCCCATATACCAACATCCGAATGGCCACAATGCACTTTTGAAGTGTAGATAAACCGAATCGGCCCATAGCATCTTGCCTCTTTTGAAAATATGGAAAACGAGCTTCAAGGGCATTTGTAATGCGAAGGAACACGTGCTTTCGCATGCAAAACCTCATTCGAAACTTATCATCTGTAAATACAGAGTCATCCTTGAAGTAATCATCATATAGGCGTTGGTTGTCTGCTTCACAACCTCTCTCGATGACAGATCTTTTTCTTCTTGGGGTATTGGTACTATAGCTCCCTTCAATTTCTTGTTGCATTAAATTGCTGGTTGCACTAATAATACTATCGTCGGTGTAGTATGACTCTGACAATTGATCAAAACTCATATTTGAGAAGGGATTTGGGTTTTCAGATATGTTGAAGAAAATATTTGGATGAACGGTAGCAGAAGTTGGAGTATTTCAATGAGTTGTTTCAGTAATAGTTTGTTGTGATTGAGCTCATATCAAGTGATACATTATAATATAGACAATTTATGTGGATAAAGCAATCTACATTTGCACTTCTATTGGCTATTACATATTACCAAAGGATAATGTGACCTTTTTTTATAGATAATAGAGTGTCTGATCAATTGACCCTTATGGGCCCATATTTCTAGATTGCGTATAGATAGACCTCACATAATCAAATGAAATAAATTTCATTATTTAAGCAAACATAAATTTAATTAACATACATGGATTAAGTAAAAAATTAATTAACGTACATAGATTAAAATACATTATTTAAACAAATATAAATTTCATTTAACATACATAGATTAAGTAAAAATTTAGTCAACGTACATAGATTAAATTACATTATTCAAGCAAACATAAATTTAACTGACGTACAACATAAAGAAAGGATACAAATTTGACCACAACAAAATGTTTAACCACTACAATCTAATCATACGTCGGCATCATTCCAACCATATTTCTCCATGATAATTTTCACATGATGGTCGTGAGCTTTTTGCTGCAAGGGGTCATAAGATTTCTATCTGCGTAAAGGACTTTGAAATCTTTTTCCCTTTCTTGATTTTCTATCTCTTTGGCCTTCAACTCCACCATCTGGGTTTGAGCCTCATGCCTTTGATTTTTCATAGATTGAAGATAACTCCAAGATTCCACATTACTAGAGGACCCCCTTTCACCTTCCTCTTTCCACTTTCCTTCCGCTTAACAGCTTTTTATCCTATTGGACGAACCTCTTCTATATCATCGGCTACGTCAATGTTGCCACCCGAAGATGTAAATGCTCCAGATTCGGACACATTCATTCTCTTTGAAGACCCCCCGATTGAATTTTCTTTGAAATGAGATTGCCATTTTGGCTCATTCACACATGCATATGCTGAAAATTTTTCCCATTATTTTCAGACTCATATGTACTTAAAGCTCACTCTAAAACATCATCATCACTCATGCCGCTCTCTCGCCGAGTTCGTGAAAATGCACCCGTAAATTTCTGAACAGAATGATTAATTGGGTGCCAATGTGTTTTGCATTGCGTACATGTCCTGTGCTCATTAGGACTCCTTTGCTCATTTTAGTAGTCCGCCACTCGATTCCAAAACGAAGTAGTTTTCTAGTTGCGCCCGATTATTGAGTCTTTCGAAATGTTTAACCATGCGCTTGCGAAAAGCTCATCATTTTTAATTTGTCATTTAGCTTGTTGGCGTTTGCCGGTATCATTTTCGGGGTTACTGAGCTCAATATGCTCCAAGCCGTGTGGCGTGATAAACTCTGGTGGTTGTGAATCTGAATTGGATTCAAGTGTTACTGATTGGTGTAATTGGAGGTTGATCTATGTTACTTGGTGGACCCATATTTGCATTTTGTAGCAATTGTTGCAAAAAATGAGCATCCGCCGAAATAACATTTGGGTTCGAGGGAGCGGGTGAAGGCGGATATTGGTTATTTTGGGGATTTGGTGTGGATATAGTTTGATTATTTGGGGTGTTTTGGAGCATGCTCATGATCACGTTCCAATTGAAGGGTTGATTCGGATCTATTTGCAATAAGGAAATAAACTACAAAGTTTGTTGGAGATTGATATTTTTTTGAATTTAAATAAAAAGAGAATAGAAACTAGAGTGATGATAAGAAATGAAGGTGTGAAAATATGTTGGAAAGAAGTCAAATGTATAGACAAATTATTGAGTTAAAAAAAAAATATGTTCAAAAACTAGCAGATCAACTTCAACGGTAATATTTTGAGAAACAAAACTATAGCCCTGGCCCACGCAATTGATTCCTCCCCATTATCTCTGCCAACTTTTCCTTACGTTTTGTTTTTTCTTGTTTTTTTTATTCAAAGACATGGCCCACCTAAATCATTTGTTTCCCCAATCTCAACCGTAGGGAAAAGTCATACGGTTCAAAAGTAGACAAAAAATGATACCTTCCACATTGGTCCCAACCCATGTGAAGATATCAGTTTCAGAAGTCATCCCCAAACTCAACTCACCATTACTAATGCTCTTAGATTATTATGATACATGGGCTTACCTTCATAATGGTGCATTATATATATCACCTGGTGCATCAATTCTGATTTATCTAAATGAATAAGTCAATGTCACTCATTCTAATAAATTATAAAGAGTATTATATATTCACTTGTTCCGTAATTCTTCATGATCCTTACTCACTACACTTTCTAATCTAATCTAATATATATATATATATATATATATATATATATATATATATATATATATATATATATATATATATATATATATATAGTTTTTTGGGTATAAGCGCTGGTAAGGTGACAAGTGTCACCCTCCCATTGGTTTATACCCAAGTAATTAATTAAATTCTTATGATTTTTGTAAGAGGGGTGGTATGGCTTAGTATTAATTATTAAACATAAATTAGAGTAATAAGTATGGAGTGTAATTGCTTTGATTTTGTATGTTGTTATAATTTATGCGGTTAATTTAATATTAATAAGTCAATAATGAAATAGTGCATTAAATTTATGAGTTTTATATTTACTAGCATATTATTTCAAATTATAAAATAATGTAACTTTGGCTACCCCACTCAAATAAATATAACAACTACTTTATTGGATCGGAAATGAAAATACTTCAAAATAAGATATATCAATTTTGGGTAAGAACGTAGGTAACGTGATAGCAAATGTCACCCAATGATTGTTTTTTTTTTTTTTTTTATCTATATTTTTTGTTTTTGTTATGGATAAATTAATATCCTATGATAATTGCTGTAGTATGTTCATATTTCTAAGTTAGTGCAATCTAAAATGGGATTAATGTAAAACTCTAACGTGTTCAATTATTAACCAATTAGGTAATGTAAGGATGTTATGATTTGGCTATTAGTTGTTTACAACAAAACCTATTTGCATTCACAAAAACAAAAATAAAAAATTTAAATTAGGTAGGGATGATGAATACTTGTGAGAATAGATACATGTAATATAATAAGTGTTACATAGTGGCGGGTATATTGCAAGTAACTACAAGTATCACATTTTGATTTATTTTTTTTGAGATGGTGAGTCCACGGAATTTTTTTATTCCAATTACAAAAAAAAGTTAGAATTTCAATTTTCAAATTCTAATTAGCGAAACACACAATAAGGGATAATATACCCACCATTAAAGTTGGTGGGTATAAGTGCAGGTAACTACATCTATCACATTTTGATTAATTAATTTATTTTTTTTCGAGATTGTGATAGTTCATTCAATTTTCTTATTTTAATTCGAAGAAGGTAAAATTTTCAACTTTCAAATTCTAATAAGCGAAACACGTATTGAGGGACAATCATACCGGATCAAACAGGTTGTAGGTATAATCACCATTTTGACGTGTGACTAAAAAAAATTTCAAGGATATGACTATAAAAAAATGACAAGTAGCGTCATATTTTTGAGTGGTTGTTTGTTTAGTTATATATTTGAGGTACAATGGCAGGTTAAGTGATCAGTAATAGAAATATATTATTGTATTATTTTGTCAGGTCAATGATAGATATTTTTGGAGATACACTAATTACTTAGGATACATATAACATTTCGATTCAGCACCATTTTCATTCAAAAATATATTTGTACTATTAAAAAAAATTGAGTATATTGAAATGCAGTAATAAAAGGATAGTTTGTGCGTAGCACGGGTAATCTCCTAGTAGTCTTCATAGATTTAAGTGGTTTTTCAATCATTTTAAATTTCACCCTATACTCTATGCATTCGAAGATAGCTTTATAGAATCGAACTCGATCGATCTAATTTATATGGATAATTCACAAATGATACTAATAAACATGGAACAAGCTAAGTGATTGATTCGACTTAGTAGTATTTAGCTAGTTGGTGCTTCGTGCTTTAAATGAACTCGCCTTATAACACATTAATTGAAATATAGTTATTTTAAACGATTAAGAATTCATGTATTGTTACAAAGTTTCTATTTATTAGATCAAAACATAATTAACGAAAAAATAAATCAAAGGATCATATGCTTTAGTATAATAATTTTAAGATAGATCAAGAATAACGATCAAACAAATGAAAACTTAATATCTCCCTTATGTATGCTGGTTTTATAGTGTATTCGTAAATAACGAGAATTTCATTGCGATTATAATAATCTTTAATATTAAACAAACGTGATATGTTTACTTTTAGGGAGACTTATAAGGAATTGTATAATCTCTATTTTAAAATAAACACGACATTTTTAAATCTAAAGTAAGAAATAAAAATATTGTGATATGTTATAACGATACTTGTAAAAGTATAACTTCTGCAGTAAGATTTTCTCTGTCAAAATAGGACATTATAGGGTTAATGGTATGCCATTTTGAGTTTTGGGGATGCGGTTAATATATTATTGTTAAAATTAGAAATGCATAATTTTTAATGGAAAATATAGTGACAAGGTATAATGATAATTATAAAATTATTCATTTTGCAAAAAGATTTCACAAAATATCTTTATGGCCTGTTTGGATATGGCTATTTGATTTCAAATTCCTCATTTGGCCCAAATCAGGTGTTTGGCAATCCAAAATATTAGACATTTGTATTTGGGCCAAATCTGAAGTAATTTGGATAGGCCTTTGAAGCTTGTATTTCAAATACACACCAAAACACTATCAATTTGAAATTCAGTCCACCTCACAAATCACAATACAAACCCACACCACTCTCTCTCCTCTAACCACGACACACACACTCTCTGCCTCCACCACTCTTTCCTCTCTCTCTCCTCCCCTGCTTCCACCTCTCTCTCTCTCTCTCTCTCTCTCTCTCTCTCCTCTCCCTCTCCCTCTCTCTCTCCCGTCTTCTCCATCCTCGAGCCCGCCATTAATGGCGGTCGAACAAGTTCCTCTCTGGTTCTCTCTCCTCATTTTCCCCCTCTATCGCTCTCTTTGTCTCTCTCAAGCTTTGAAAATCAGCAACCTCGGTCGCAAACTCGGGTGATAATTCCGTCCGCTTTAATGACATATTTGAAGAACTCAGCGTAGAAATTGGAAATAGCATCAATGGCGAAAGATTGTGGCCAGAATGATGGTTGAAACGACGTCGTAATTGATCGAAGAAAGTTGAGGATAGTGGTTTGAGGACGATAATCAAGAGATTCAGAGCATTGAGAGAGAAACCTAGCAATGGCGAGAATCGCATTGAGCTGAGATCGCGAAATTCTTGGAGATCCAGCGTTGAAAAACTCTGGCGAAGGACAACGGGAACAAATCCATATGATTTTTTCGTTGAATTGAGTAGGGTTTTTGGAAATCAAATCGCATAGCTCTGTTAGAGCTTCCATTTTAATGGCGGAAAATTGGTTTTAGGGTTGGTTAATTGAATTTGGTGGATCGTATTCGTATCAATTGAAAAAGATGTTGAATTCAAATGGAGAGAATTAGGGTTTAGAGAGGAGATCGTTGGGAATGGTGAGATGAGGTCATTGAAATGTCACATCGTTGTGGTCTCTGAGTCTCTCTCTTGTGTCACAGTCTGTTGCCATTTTTTCTTTTCTCTGAGTCTCTCTCTTGTGTCACAGTAATTGAAACAAATTGGGCTAATTTATGTGTATTTTGTATTTTTTTTCTTGATTGTCATAAGTGATTGAGAGCTTGAATCATGATTGTATGTACAAATATCAATGGAAATGATATTTCAATTGTGTTTTTTCATTAATTTATGTGCAAATTCAGCAAATGAAAGAGCATATTTTGCCAAACATTGGTTGAATTTCAAATTTTGAAATTGAAATTGCATATTTACCCAAACAAGAAATTCAGATTTTAAATTTGTGAATTGAAATTCCTTGTTTTCCCAAACAACTGAATTGAATTTGAATTGCAAAATTTCAAATTTTAGAATCGAATTCATCAAATTTAAATCAAATATTAGTATCCAAACGCACTCTTACTTGTTTCGTAATTCTTTATTCACTAATCATCTATCACTCGCTATACTTTCCGACAGTTTTCATAAATTTAAGTGGTTCATTAATCATTCTAAATTACACTTTGTACCCAATACCCTATACCTTATGCATTTGAAGATAGCTTCATTGAGTTGAACTCGATCCATCTAATTTATATTTATAATTACCAACAATTAAAGCAATTCACAAAGAATACTAATAGACATGGAATAAGTGATTCATTCAACTTAGTAATATACCAATAATAGTTAATGTCTCGTATTTTATATGGGCTCGCTTGATTATATCGCATTAATTGAAATATAGTTATTTTAAACGGCTAATCATTCATGTATTGTGTCAAAGTATCAATCTGTATAGATTCAAATATGATTAATGGAAAAATAAATCAAAGGATAATACGTCAATATAGTCCTTTTAAAACGGATCAAGAATAGCGATCAACAGATGAAAACTTAATACCTCCTTTATATATGGTTTTATTGTGTCTTTCGTAATTAACGGGTAATTTCATTGCGAATGTATTAATTTTTATATTAAAACAAGCGTGATATTTTTACGTTCTGGGAGACTAATAAGGATTGCTATAATCTTTATTATAAAAACAAACGTGATACTTTTTAAAACTAAAGTAAGAAAGAAAAATATTGTGCTAAATTATAACAATACTTGTAAATGTATCAATTTTGCAGTAAGATTTTAATCATTAAAACATGATATTAGGGGTACGAGATTTTGGTTATAATGGAAAATAATTTTCCTAAAAAATTATTTTTTCTTAAAAAAAATCTGCAAACATAGTTGCATAGATCTTGAAAAGTTGGCTAGATTCAAAAAAAAAATCACCTCAAACGCATATCGAAGTCAAAAGTTATAATTATTTGAAGAAAAAAACAAAATTGAGAAAGTGGCCCTGCAGTTCTGCTGGAGGCCTAATCAAGTCGGGTGCGGGTTTGATTTTATGACCCGAAGTCCCGACAACCAAACTCGATGATCAAGTCCACTATCAGTGCTCCGGGGTTATAGTGTCCCACCAACGGAAAACCGTTTTCCCTTCTTTTTGAAGGGAAAACATTTACAACCTGTTTGGTTTTAGTAAGGTGATAGGAAAAGAAAGGAAAGGAAAGGAAGAGAAAGGAAAATAAAAGAAAGGAAAAGATCATGGGTTTTCTCTATTTGGTTGAATAGGATGGAATTGAAAGGAATCTATCATTTTCCTTTATTTGGTTAAATTATAGGAAGGAATGGAAAGGAATATATTTTATTATAGAGACAACTCGATCCTTGTACGTATCTTGTCTCCACTCTCCAGACTCCTATGCTATTACTATCATAAAAAAAAAAAGCTCTTAACATACCCATGGTAATAGTATCAGCTATATGTCACTCATTATTTCTCTGCTTCTTCCTAGTTCGGGTGTGGGGGCAATTGTCCATCACATTGATTTTTGATTTATGAATTACTTTGATACGTATAGTGGCATATTTATGTGTACTTGTAAAATTGAACACTCTTGAACAACTAAACACAAAAGTAGGCAGCTCCATTTAATAAAATAAAATACCAATGGTATCATTGCTTAATAGTACTAGAAGAATCCAAGTGAAAACCAATTAAAACAGAAATATAAAAATTATCAACTATATACAGCTAGTGCTGCTATTATGCCCATCTATTCATACCTAGTGTTCATAACTAAAATCAAACTAGTCCTACTATGATGAAAATGAAACACCATCGTTTTCCATCATTTGGAATAGAAATGCCTTACGAACTTGTGATGGAAGAAATAACATTCACAATTCACACTCGAGGCTCCATACTTTCTGTTTGAAAGCGTTTGTAGTGGTAAGCGCTCATGCCTACCTTTTTCCAAAGCCCCGTCAAAACTATTTTGATGTGTTATGTGCTAATTGGGTTTTTATTGTGAATTTAATATGCATAGCATGATTAAATATTATCGTTGTTATTATGAAGTTATTAAGCATGATTCACTGCTGTAAATATTGTTTATAATGAGCATGTCGATATCATCATGTTTTGAGAATTAATTAGTCCATATGATGATAGTTGGACAATTGTTGAATGGTGAATTATTAGTATTATTATGCTATTAAATAATTGCTAATTGGTATGAGTATTATTTATGGTTGGATGTGTTTGGATTATTGTGATTTTTGGATATCATATTACCCCGCCCTGCCAAAAATGTGCTAGACATTGCATGTCATCTTTAATTAAATCATCGTCATTGAATTAAAGCATGTTTAATTCTCATCGTATTGAATTATCATTATCGTCGTTATTTACTAATATTCATTGTCAAGAGCATGAAATGAATTAGTAAGTCGTGATCTCGTAGTACCACTATGTCAACCAATGCAAATTATGTGAATTGAATTAAATGAGAGTAAGACTCCTAATGGACCCCTAGGAGTAGTCGAGCTATCGGGATTACACCTAATGGTTTAGTTCAAGGGATGCGTGATTCTCAAGTTACTTATGGACACTTCACAATGTGTTTGGGATGGATCATTCCCCATTTATTAAATCCTCTAGAGTCGTTTATTATACTAGAGGTAGTGTGCACACTAGAGTCATTAAGTCCATGATGTGATGGTATCTTCGATGAACAGTATGGATAATCGATGTTCTATTCGCTCTCTTACATCTCTCTAATCAAGACGGATATATTGTCTATGTCATCTTTTGTATGATCATTATACAAGAATTGTATTTAAAAGAATGTCGTCATGCGTATGCTTGATTATATGCTTACGTGCGTCTCAGCAAATGAATTTCAATGATTCTTCTAAAACCTCAGGTAAGGTTTGTGAAATATTTTTACTGAGTACGGATGACGTTTATTCAGTTTATCTGTTTTTTATTTCTCTTTTGTTTCTTTTCTTTTCTTCTGTATCTTGTTTCCGTCACGGAAACCAAAGTGTAGGTTTAGTCGAGTGAGGACATACAACTTGGAAGCTAGAGTTGGCGTCGATTTATAGAACTCTTTCTGTTCAATTTAGATCGTTGGAATTTTATTGGTTTTAGACCTTGAAGGCAAGTTGTAATAAATTGGTTTAATGGTTTTAGCTCACTATATAGACAACTCTGATATTAACTGTTTTAGACTTTTTAGTTTCCTTAGTAAGGTCCATTGATGCCAAGACTTTCTTTCTACTTAGCATTTACTCCTTAGTGATAAATGTTGCATTATCCCCCGGGTTTGTGACGGTTCAGTGGTGTAGAGTCATGCACAACGACGTCGATAGATCCCTCAAAATCGTTGTAAATTTGGGGGTGTTACAAATGGTATCAGAGCCCTTGGTTTAAAAAGGTTGCTTAGGATTAGTTAATGAATTAATAAAGATTAGTTTCATTTTGGGGAAAATAAATGTAATTAAAGCCATTGAGTGTAGTAGTCCTAGAAGATAGGAATTATTTGAAATCACTTTGCTTATGATTTACAAAAGTTCTTATTGTTTGATCGTCTACCTGTAGATGGTAAGGACAAGAGTAACTATGAGGAAGTCGACTGCTGTAATACCCTGTATTTTTTTTATATAGCACTTTCTCATTTACACAAAAAAAAAGAGAAAAGAAAATGAACTAGCCTTCTTTAGTAAGATTAAGTTGGAATAGATAAGCCTACAGTATTATTTGTGCTCTAAATTAAAGACCTACTCATTCATGTTTTTAGGGGTCCAATAGTAATGAAGCAAGTAGAAATCTACTAAACTAAGAAACCCACCCCAATAGAAACCCAATCGACTTTTTCTCTCACAAAATATATGACTCAGTTTGCCATTTTGTTTTAAGTTACATCTCTGCCTCACGCAACACCCTCAAGCATCACCATCATCAACCCCGCATCATCAGCGCACCACGAGTCCACGACCTGCCACCGTGGACAATAGCCCAGCTCCGGTTGAGCACCCTTTGTGAGTCACCACAAGAATAAAGCACCGCCCCTCTACTCTATTTAGCCACCAAACATGCCGGACTAATGTCGAAAACATCGGTTCCCACAGTCAGGTCTGCTGCAATCGAATACCATCTCCCCTGTTACAGATGGGCTAGGTAATTAAACCATCTAAGCTCTAATTTAGTGCCTCCAATTCAGTTTTATAGAAATTAAATAACTTGAGCTAATTTAGGATCCCAATGGTTAGACTATGTTGAATTTGAAGTTCAGCTTGTGGGTATGACTGATTATGACCTCAAACGCACCTAAGGTAACTACATCTACTACGTAGGGTTCATTTTACATTCATTTTGAGCCTTATTATGTGTATATGTGATTCCATTGGTTTAGACGTGAAGTTGAGAATCTATGGGCTAGTATTATTTTTATCCAATTGAATTTTAGCTAGTATCTGCCATTACAGATGTTTTGACCAAGTTGTAAGTATATGCATATTCACTGTTTACTTATTTTATGTTAAAGCTAAGTGACGTGACTTGTGTGTTTACTAGGATTAAGAGGTTGAGTGAGTATTAATTTAGGAGCATTATTAGTAGCTAGTATATACTGTTCAGATCATAAGTACATGATTAAGTTGATTGTGAAGTGTTTATAAGCCAAGACAAAGAGTAAGAAAAATGAGTTATACGCCAGCTTCTGAAGAGTTTGGTAGTAAAGAGTTACTACCTTAGTTACAGCTAAAGAAAGAGAAGAAAAGAGATTGCTAATGTGTTTTTGAGATGAAATATATGAAAGACCATGTACCAGTACCCCAGTACAAGTGAGATAAATGAAACTAATGAATGATTTTGATGTGATAAGTTACTAGCTAGCTCCATACGAATTATGTGTGTTTATATGAAAAGTTATGAGCTAAGCTACTCAAGTTACTAATAACATAAAGTGAAAGACGGCTTTGGGCAGTGTGGAACCTATGGGTACTCCAGATGTGTTATAATGAGTTACGGGAGACGTCCCTGAGTTTTGAACTGTGCCCCCAAGATGTGGCAATGATCAGCAGTTCCAGCCCCTATATGGGAAGAGCCCCCAATATGTGGCTAGTTACAGATTACAGATAACACATTTGGCCCCAAGATGTGGCTTGACCCCCAAGATGCAGTCAAGGGTTTAAACGCCTCCAAGATGCGGCCGCCCGAGAAACCTAACTCCCATATGCCCAGTTCAGTAATGCAAGACTAATAATAAAAGCTATCAGGATAACTAGAGTTATCTGAAGTGAAGATTCGTAATTTACTTATGCTTTTGAGTATGATTAATGGTATTATCTTTAATGTAAGAGCTATGATATTTATAGACGGAGATAAAATAGATTAAAGTGTATAAAGGATGTACTTGATTGGTCAAATTAAGGCATGTTTATACGTTTAGACTTGATTTGAATTTAGAATGATCTTTACGTACTAGATGTGAGTTACCAGCATTGCTGACGTTGCAAATTCTCACCTTTTTGCAGATTGAAGTTTATTTATATACAGATGCCAGTGAGGAACGTTTCAGATTAGACGTATACAAGTAGTTTGTTCTTTGTTCTTTTATTGAGTTAATTAAGTTGTAATTAAATAGACCACCTAGACTAATATTGAGATTATTGTTATTATTAGTTTTCAGTTGAAGAGCCTTACACTCATTCGTATGAGTGAGTGTGGCGGTAGCGCCCCGGATGTTATTAGTCTTCCGCTGGGATATTTGGATATTGTTTTATTTTTGTTAAGCAGGTTTATATAAGTCTTTTTAGACTGGTTTATTCAGTTTACAAAAGAAACTCTGCCGGATTTTCGGCCCGAGTCTATTTATTTTTATTTATTTACTTTAGTAGGAAATTCGGGGTGTTACAACTGCAAACCAAAGGGCACACGCCCTAGCTCATCGAGCACAACCCATGGAGTATGTAGCATCATCGGACAATGAGTCGACGGGAAACAACGCGAATATACGCCACGAGGCCGCGCATGAAGACGTCGCACGCGACGGGGCCATACGCGCCGTGCAAGCCGCGCCTGCCGCGCCCCCACCTGCTGCACACGCCGCGCGTGTTGATCATAAGGAGGAAGATGAGGATCCCTCCGAGTCCGAGCCTGAGTATACCTCAACTAACAAGCATGATGATATGCCGGATTTGGAATACATTGGTGTCGAGAGCGACAACCACATTGCACCTACTGCTGCACCTTAATGTTGCACCTATCCCTGCTGCAAATTGGTCTCCTCCTGTGGAACCATTCTTCGCTATTGACATTGAGCTCGTGGATATTCGTTTCTACATACGACGTGCTTACACTAGGATCGAGCATTATCAGTACGAGAGTCGCACTACATGAAGGCTTATGGGTTGAGCTACTGCTAGCTGGTCTACCTAACATCCATCCTTGGATGGGACTCAAGGAGAAGCACGACGACGTGGTCTCCAAGAGTGGTCATCTGCACGAGAAGAAATATGGTAAAAGGACGCGATGGTCTCTCTGCTTTAGGGGTGTCGTAGCCGAGTTATGTATGTCCGAGTTCGAGTGGAAGGTGAACCATGTACTAGTGCTTGCGCCGAAGGGCATGTGTGAGTACTGCTGGACCAAGAAACGCAAACATGCCGATGACTTAGGAAGCATTTCATGCCCCAGAAGTTTGGCGGATATGCTTATCCGTACAAGCCCTGCAAGGAGGTGAAGCCTAGGAGGAAGGACGATCATGACGAGTCCCCTAGTGCGAAGCAGAATCGTGCGTGTGTCAACTAGAACTAGATGATTGATTTACTAGTTTTATTTGAGTTATATTGAAAGTTTAGTTATTGTGATGACCCTGCGTGGTCAAGTTTGATGTTGGTGTAGTTGCATAGACAACAAATATTCGTATTGCTATTTACTTTGCAATTTGTCTCATTGCAAAACTATTTCATTTCATTATATGAATATTGTTGATTGTTTTATATGACCGTTTTATCACATAATTGCATCGTTGACTCATAGCTTCGAAATGCTATCTCGTATTGCCTAGACATGCTGGGAGATTCATGTCAGAGTTATGGCAAAATTTTCATTGAGCATGATCATATCAATTGTGAGCCAAAAGATAAGCATGTATTGTATGCAATCAAATGTAATTGTTTATTGCCCTACTAAATAGTATGGAGCCTCGATGTGTGAATTGTGAATGTTATTGTTTATCAATCGTATGAGACCAATGTGTCTAATTTGTTATTGCATATCGAGCTATTATGCATTAGAATTGAGAACTATTCAAAGCAAGTATGTTGCTTAAACCTACAATGTAAGGTTGATCATTGGAATTTATATGCTACTTGCTAAATGTCAAGAGATAGTTTAGACACCCAAATGTGTCCCCCCTGGCGTAACGCCCGATGATGATAACCTATAATCATGTTAAAGAAACGAATGTCATTGCTCGACGTACTTGTGCTCATTTGAACCCTTTTTTCCATCCTCATTCAGGATCTCAATAATTTCCATATCCACAAATAGGCCTTTCCATAAACTTTTCAACGCCATCTCATTTGTCCCAATTGGACACCGGAGTCAAAAGTTATGATTTAATGAAGTTATGGGCTAAAAACGATGTTCTCATACCCGTATATCACGGTTCAAGACTGATTTTTAGACATACAAGGATTAATTGGAATATATTCCCACTAGGATTATATTCCCCTTTGAATTAGCTTTCCAATGATGTATTATGGGCCAAAATCCCATTAGAAACGAAGGAGATATGATCCGATGATTGATTAATCCATTGAAACAGACACCTCTCTAGTGTTTGGGCCATAACTCATGATATACGTGTGCTATATGATCCCACAATATGTCAAAAGAAAGCCCTTTGAACAAGGAATCTAAATCACCAAGAATCAGGTCAATTGGAGCTCAAACGAGCGCTCCAGAGGCATTTGCGTGGGAGCGGGGGCCTTCTGGCCAGCCGCTAGCCCCAGCTGCCTTCCGTGTGGCCGCTGGGCACCGTTTTTGGCACGGAAACCCTAATTTTCTATTTTCTTTGGCCCGTTCCCTATAAATACCCCTCTAAACTCCATTTTTTGGGACCAAGACTCATTATTACGGGATTTCACCCATTAACTCAAGAGAACTCTAATTCTCTCTCTCCTCTCTCTCATACAAACCCTAATCAAATCATTCAAGCATTCATCAAGCCTCATTCAAGAGCAACTCCATACACAAGAGCAAAGCAAATACAAGAGCAGTTGACATTCAATTCTAGTGCAACAAAAGGTTAACCTAAGGCAATTTTCTCAACCTTTTAAAACTCTTTTTTAAATCATGTTTTACTTTGATTATGATTGATTTGTATATCATGTTTTGATTGTTTGAGTTTTATTATTAATCATATTCATATCTATATAAGTAATTGCATGTTTTAATTAGTTTAATGCATCATAAGTATAAATATTGCATCTTTGCATGATTAGTATAATAAATTAGCATATTTTTATTATTTTGTTTATTTCTTATTACTTCCATTGAAGTTGCTAACAATCTTATTGATGTGCATATGCAATTTGGCGCGTTTAGCAAGAACGATAAGCAAGAAAGGTAAGGTGGAGATTTATTTCTTTTATCTTATTATTGATTTGGTTATACTTGTTAATTAATGCATGAAATTGGATAATATGTGCAAAACGATCACTTTAATAATTTGGTTTGTTCAACCCACCTAGTTAATTTAGGATCTTGGACGACCGGATTTGTTTTGAACCTTGCGATATGAATTATGAATCAACATGGATAAGAATAGTAGAGGCCGTTAATTCGGGCGATTTAGATAGGATTCGTTTTATCTTTTTCGTACCCACACCCCCGAACTCAATCTTTGACCCCTTTTGGGTATGAGTCAATTCCCAATAGGAATTGGGTGCACTTTTGATGGTTTCCAATTGTTTCCTTAAAAGTTGGTGGCGACTTCATTGCGTGCTTATTATTTCCCCATCACAATTGAATTATATTGCATATGACGTATTATTTAAGAACCATTAATTCCAACTAAATATTTCAATTAGCGCTGAAAGGCGAGGGTTCTTACAGTGGCGACTTCACTTGGGATTTAATAAGAGGGTGTAATTCGAAAGCTTGTCCATGTTGATTATTAATTCATATTTCTTGGTTCAAGGGCTTTATGTGTTCATTATTGCTTTGCATTCATATCATCCATTTGCATGCGTTATCTTCGCAAGATGTCGAAATACATCACCACACCATAACAGGAATTACCCTTTGGAGCATTGTCTATGACTTAGGCTGGTGACCCACTCGGTCCGAATTACCTTTGCACATAGTCGTGTTCCGCCTCATGGCATTTACATGTTTCCATTCGAGATATGTAAAACGATACGTTTAGTTTTACTATGCATCCCATAGATGACGAAACGCATTCGGTCGTGGGTTACCATATCCAACCATAGATTGTGTCAACCATTGCATTTAGTCTCATGGTCCATTCAAGGTGCTAATTGATTTACTTGCCATATTGTGATTGATTGTTTCCTTGTTATGTGATTTGTTTCCTTAGATCGCTAGATTAGGTCCCCTTTAGGATCTTAGTGGTCTAGAGTATAGGAAGTTTCCTATTTGTGTATAGGACTAACTTTGTAAACTAACTTAAGATCGAGTCTAGAATCTTTTTTTTTTGGGAAGTATGATCCATGAATCTTTTCGATGATGCTAGTAACCATATTAAGGAGACTTATTTTCCAAGAAAATCAATTTCGAGCAAGTAATATATTTTGACCAATGATCTTTCCCAAAAATAAAAAAGAGTCTTATTTCTTTCCTAAAGAAAGTCAATAGTATATTTTCCTTTTCTTGAGTCCGGAATATATTTTCCATATCTAAGTCAAGAGTCTTATGGCAAATCAAGAGTAACGTCCTTATACTTTCCATAGCAAGTCAAGAGTATCTTTCCCCTTTCCCAAAAAAAAATATATATAAAAAAAGGTCTTGTTCCCATAGTAAGTCAAGAGTAATCTTTTGCTTCCCATATTTTGTTTAGGGTCTAGGTTCATCCTTTTTCCCTTTACTTATTTTGCAAGTCAAGAGTAATATTCTTTCTTTCTTGAGTCAAGATTATTTTTGTTTTTTCCCTTTTAATATAGAGTCGAAAGATCATTGGTTAACGTACGTCACTTACATCGCAAAATTTCCAAAACAAATTCAGTCTCCTTGAGAAGTTACCATGTTGAGGGATTATTCTAGATTCTTTTCCCATCCTTTTTCTAACTAAAAAAAAAGTCAAAAAAAAATTGCATTGCATTTCATTTTTAGAAGCTCCATGCTAGGACATATAGAATCATTTTAGATTTCATTGCATCGCATATCATTTTGCATCATCTTAGAACATTGCATACACCCATTTGCCATAGGTGGGTAGCTTAATCATGCATCTCATGTTAGATATTTTGTGCATACATATAGGACATCGCATATCGCATTGCATATCATTTTAGGACATTCTAGATTCTCCCAAATCATTTGCATGTAAATCATTTTAGGCATATCTAGGACACTATAGAGTCTTGCATCACAATCGTTCATCTCATATAGTTGCATTCATCGAGTCGTAGTCCACAAAGCATCTAGATAGAGTCTTCATTGCATGTTCGTGTCAAGCTTGTATATAGAGTTCTCATCTTTGGACTTCGAGGGTTAATATAAGAGTCTGTCTTCTTTTGAAAGCCTTTTTCGAATTTCCTTCCCAAGTGTCCCTTACTAAGTTGAGATTTGTATCCAGGATTGGAAAAGCCCGACTTTACTCAAAGCAACCAAAGCCCAATATGACTGGAGAAGGTGAGAAAACCCAAGCCCAAGTGATGGAGGAACTTTTGACCCAAATGACTGCTATGAATGCTAGGTTCATTAAATTAGAGGCTAAGATCGCTAAGCTCTATCCTCACACCAAGGATCTCGAAGAGCCCACTTCGAATGATGGAAAGCCCAAACCTCCCACTAAAGAGGTCCAAGCTAAGCTAAACAGGCTCGAGTACATCTTAGGCAAAAGGCGTGTCTTCAACGACATGATAGTCAATTCTGAAGGCTTTTCTCCCCACATCAAGGGAAAATTGCCCATAAAGTTCTCCATGCCCGAAGTTCCCATCTTCAAAGGAACTAACGATCTACAAGATCACATTAGAGCTTTCACTACTGCATTGGGCCTTAGAGGGATTGAACACAATTTGTATGTCCACCTCTTTCCCCAAACCTTGGACCCCGCTATAAGGGCCTGGTTTTTCAATTGCCCACTCAAAAGCTACAAAAGTGGGAAGACTTATCCACTTTTTTCTAGAGATACGTTGGAAATGTCTTGCCACCCATGACTTTAAGAGAGTTAGAGATAACAAAGCAAGGTGATGAATAAGGATTTACCGACTTCGTGAAAAGATGGGGGACCAAGGCCACCGAAATGATTGATCGCCCATCTGAAAGGGATCAAATTAGAATGCTTGTCCACAACCTGACACCCGAGTATCGTGAGCACATGAAATTCCAGCCGATCACTATTTATACCCAACTAGTTGAAGTCGGTATGGCCATTGAAGATGACTACCTCACCCAATTAAGCAACAAGCAAGGCAATCATGGCTCTAATAATAGTGGCTTCTCCGACCAAGAAAATGAAGTCAATGTCATTGTAAGTATGCATAAAAGAGTATACACATCTCTTAGCATGACACTAGATGAAGCCTTAGACAAACTTCTTGAAGAAGGCTATATTTCAGCAATCGGTCCCACACCGGACCTAGAGCCCAACAAGAGAGGCAAGAATTGGAATCCTAATGCCTACTGCAAGTACCATCAAGGAAATGGTCATATGACTGAAGAATGCATGCACTTGAAGCGCGAGATCCAAGATTTTATCGACGATGAAGCCATCCATGCCCGTGAACCCAGGTGTTTGAATTGGACGCCTCGCCCAGCCGCGAAGCCCAATCTCAAATATCATAGAGTCATAGTCTAGTTGGAGAATTTCCTTTCCCATTTTTTTATTTGTCGAGTCCAAGTCTTGTCTTAGGATTGCCCTTAAAGCATTGTATTGCTTTCTTTTGAATGAATAAAATTGGCCTGTATTTCTTTCTTCATTTATGGAATATCTCTTAATTGCAAACCCAATGATAAATCTGAGTTGCCAAATTTAATCAATGCACGAACCTTAACTATTGAGAAGAGGACCCCAAAAAAAAAGAGAAAATAAAAGAAAAGCAAAATGGGACACACATCCTATAAGTCATATCGAGGACATGAGGCATTCATTTGGCACCCTTCATTAATATCCTTTCACCCACAATGCAAATCACCACTTGGAGCCTATTTGAGCCATTAAACACAAGCCACATTATTTCTTGAACCACATTATCCTCACCCGGGGTATGGAAAGTGTGCAACAAATTTTAAGTGTCACCCAATCTCAAGAGAGGCGAGAAACTCCAAAAAGAGTTCAAATTAGAAGAAAAAAAGAAGCAATTGTCCAAAATTAAAAAGAGAGACAAAAGTTCTGAATGCATAAAGAGAGCACCCAAAAACAAGAGAGTTTCCTCAATTCGAAACATCAAGTGACACCCAGCACACTGGGGGCTTTTATGGAAATTTGAGCCTTATTATCCATTCTTTGGCAACCCGCTCCTTGGCCTAACATTACAACCCAAAAGACCTCTTAGAGGTATGAATCTTGAAAGATGTGTGTGCACCCAAAAAAATAAAATTAAAATTTAAAAGAAAAGAAAGAAAAAGAAAAGAGAGCCCCCTAGGTTGAAAACCCGAAAAGGGCGACCTAGGTAAAAGTTAGGGCATAATTATCTAAAAGCCCGCTAAGTCTATTCATTCAATGGCTTAGGCGAAATTGGCAAGCCCGCTGGGTCGATCATCCAAGACAATGATCCAGGCAAAAATTAGGGCACTAAAAATCAAAAGTTTTCGAACTACGTTTTGTCCTGATTCCTCTGTGGATACGTAGGTAACCTCTTTGAGGCCCTGCTGTACTCTAATATTTCTCAATCTCAAGACCCATTTGCAATTACACATGGGATTCATCAGAAGGTCCTAACTCAATAATATGACTTCATCAATCGCAACTCAAAATTCTAAGGGTTTCAAAATTTCCGTGATTTTACCCCTTTTAGAGCCTAAGACTTGGATATGAATTTGCTGCCATGCATCTCTCCCTATCTCACAAAATTTTCCCATTATATACTTTTTTGCACCAAACCCATTTCTTGCATAATCCCACATCTTTACCATGGAATTCTCCACTGTACATCGACTCTCTACTCATAGTTTGTGGCTTTTGTAGCCATCTTTTCTTGGATCAATAACTTCAACTAAGCATCCATCACTCATGGACTTTTCATGAATTTTCTCATGTGATCACTTCATGCATACTGGGGGCTTCGATTCCTCCCATTCTTGGCGAAATATGTTCGAATACTCGTTATCTTACCCGCATAAGCTTGCTCGCTTTACAATCCAACCAGTAAACTGGGGGCTTTGCCCTTGCCTCAGAGGCACCGATCACACATACATTTCATGGCTTAAGAGGGACACCTTTGGAAACAAAAATACTTTTGCAAATAAAATGAAATCTCTCGTTCATCCCTTGGAGTCCAATCTCCAATACATTGCATATATGTCATTACTATTGAGTCACATGCATCATTATTCATAACTAGGTTGCATGGAGCTATAGGCCTAGTTAACATTGCATTTGCACACTTTGAGTGGCATTTTACTCATTTGCACTTACTAAGCACTTTTTGCCTCCGAGGCACATGCATAGCACACACGCATACATAGCATTGAATGCGCTTAATTCTAAGTGTCTTTATTTGGAGTCCGTTCTCTAACATTCCTTTTGGGTCCGTCCCATCGCATTTAGCAAGGTTCGTCCTTTTGGGTATGTCCCATCGCATTGAGCAAGGTCCATCCTTTTTGGTCTGTCATGTTGCATTAAGTTAGGTCCGTCCTTTTGGGTCTGTCCCGTCGCATTGAGCAGGTCATTGCTTTTGGGTCCAACCTGTTGCATTGAGCAATGTCCGTCCTTTTGGGTACGTCTCGTTTCATTGAGCAAGGTCCGTCCTTTTGGGTCTGTCCCGTTGCATTGAGCAAGGTCCGTCCTTTTGGGTCCGTCCCATGGCATTTAGCAGGTCCGTCCTTTTGGGTCCATCCCGTTGCATTGAGAAAGATTCGTCCTTTTGGGTCCGTCCCGTTGCATTGAGCAAGGTCTGTCCTTTTGGGTCCGTCCCGTGGCATTGAGCAAGGTCCGTCCTTTTGGGTCCGTCCCGTTGCATTGAGCAAGGTCCGTCCTTTTGGGTCCGTCCCGTTGTATTGAGTAAGGTTCGTCCTTAGGGTCCGTCCCGTAGCATCCCCATACTCTCTATGTCTTCCTATTTGATTGAACTAACATGCATGTTACAAAGTAAAGCACAAGCACTATTTCAGCAAAGCAAAACACAAGCATTATTTCATCAAAGAAAAATAAGGCACCGGAGCGACGCAAAGCTCTCCGACGATGGGCTATTACAGTTAGCACCACGTCTGAAAAGCAAGGCACTAGAGTGAAGAAAGCTCCTTGACGTCTGGACTATCGCAAATAGCACAGAGTCTGCATTCGCAAAGCAGGTAACCCTGACCACAGATGGTCATGATTTACTTTTATCGCATCTTTTCCTAACATAAATGCTTTTCAAAAGCATTGCAGGCATTTTTGGCAAATACTTTGACCGTCGCTTTTCTGAAACTCTGCCAAAGTAGGGGCTTCTATAGACACCCAAATGTGTCCCCCCCGGCGTAACGCCCGATGATGATAACCTATGATCATGTTAAAGAAACGAATGTCATTGCTCGACGTACTTGTGCTCATTTGAACCCTTTTATTCATCCTTATTCAGGATCTCAATAATTTCCATATCCACAAATAGGCCTTTCCATAAGCTTTCCAACGCCATCTCATTTGTCCGAATCGGACACAGGAGTCAAAAGTTATGATTTAATGAAGTTATGGGCTAAAAACGATGTTCTGATACCCGCAAATCACGGTTCAAGACTGATTTTTAGCCATGCAAGGATTAATTGGAGTATAATACCACTAGGCTTATATTCCCCTTTGAATTAGCTTTCCAATGATGTATTATGGGCCAAAATCCCATTAGAAACGAAGGAGATATGATCCGATGATTGATTAATCCATTGAAACAGACACCTTTCTAGTGCTTGGGCCATAACTCATGATATACGTGTGCTATACGTCCCACAATATGTCAATAGAAAGCCCTTTGAACAAGGAATCCAACGTACCAAGCATCAGGCCAATCGGAGCTCAAACGAGCGCTCCAGCGGCACGTGGGAGCGGGGGCCTTCTGGCTAGCCGCTGAGCTTCAGCGCCCCAGCCGCTGGCCCCAGCTGCCTTCCGTGTGGTTGCTGTTCACCGTTTTTGGCCCGGGAACCCTAGTTTCCTATTTTTTTTGGCCCATTCCCTATAAATACCCCTCTAAACTCCATTTTTGGGGACCAAGACTCATTATTACGAGATTTCACCCAATAACTCAAGAGAACCCTAACTTTCTCTCTCCTCTCTCTCATACAAACCCTAATCAAATCATTCAATCATTCATCAAGCCTCATTCAAGAGCAACTCCATACACAAGAGCAAAGCAAATACAAGAGCAATTGGCATTCAATTCTAGTGCAACAAAAGGTTAACCTGAGGGCAATTTTCTCAACCTTTTAAAACTCTTCTTCAAATCATGTTTTACTTTGATTATGATTATGGTTGATTTGTATATCATGTTTTGATTGCTTTAGTTTGATTATTAATCATATTCATATCTATATAAGTAATTGCATGTTTTAATTAGTTTAATGCATCATAAGTATAAATATTGCATCTTTGCATGATTAGCATGATAAATTAGCATATTTTTATTATTTTGTTTATTTCTTATTACTTCCATTGAAGTTGCTAACAATCTTATTGATGTGCATATGCAATTTGGCGCGTTTAGCAAGTACGATAAGCAAGAAAGGTAAGGTGGAGATTTATTTCTTTTATCTTATTATTGGTTTGGTTATACTTGTTAATTAATGCATGAAATTGGATAATATGTCCAAAGCGATCACTTTAGTAATTTGGTTTGCTCAACCCACCTAGTTAATTTAGGATCTTGGACGACCGGATTTGTTTGGAACCTTGCGATATGAATTATAAATCAACATGGATAAGATTAGTAGAGGCCGTTAATTCGGGTGATTTAGATAGGATTCGTTTTATCTTTTTCATACCCACACCCCCCGAACTCAATCTTTGACCCCTTTTGGGTATGAGTCAATTCCCAATAGGAATTGGGTGCACTTTTGATGGTTTCTAATTGTTTCCTTAAAAATTGGTGGCGACTTCATTGCGTGCTTATCATTTCCCCATCACAATTGAATTATATTGCATATGACGTATTATTTAAGAACCATTAATTCCAGCTAAATATTTCAGTTAGCGTCGAAAGGCGAGGGTTCATACAGATAGGTTTCAATTACAACCTATATCTCTCAACTAGACCCCGATTTGGGTCAAGTGTGCCAACTTTGCTGAAATGGTGATCAACCATTCTCTCTTATGTCTCATATTTGTTGTAATGGCAACTAATGACCGACTCGCGAAACTAGAAGTAGGTCTTACTAACGTGGTCGAGCACATAACGCGCCAACTGTAGCGCCGGGAGCAAGACCACAACGCGCAGAATCCTGAAACGCGCAACTTTAAGGATTTTGATGCACTCAAACCTTCGACGTTTGAGGGTGGCTCTGAGCTCACTAAGCTAGAGAACTGGATAATAGAGTTCGAGAAGTTGTTTAGGGCAACTAGTCAGCCCAACAACATGAAGGTCGACACCGCTACCTATTACCTGAAGAGTGAAATGAACAAGTGGTGGAGCGATGTGGGCATTGAACTCCTCGCTATTGAGAACTATAGGTGGACCGAATTCAAGGAATACAATTGTGAGAGGTTCTATCCAAGAGTTATTCGTCGCTAGAAGCAACGAGAATTCGAGAACATCTATCAAGGAAGCTATCTGTGGCTAAGTACGCAACAAAACGAGCTTGCTGCTTTTGCACCTAACTTGGTGACGGCCGAAGCGAAAAGTGTTGAGAGGTTCGAAGATGGTATGAAGTGGGATATACATCGTTTTGTTATGAAAACTCGCTGATGTTCCAAGGATCTTACGAGAAGGCCTTGAACCAAGAGCGTGCTGTGTACCATCGTGATTTGTTGCTTGGGAAGCATAAATGTGACGAAGGGAGTTTTTCTCAGCCAAATGGCGCAGACAAGAGGCCAAGGCCCAACAACAATCACAACCAATGTGGTAATCAGAACCACAACAGGAACAAGTATCGTGACTCAACACTCATAGAGCTATGATCTTAGCTAGGAGGAATACACCTTGTAGTCGCTGCAACAAGACGCATCCTGGTAGCATACGTAATAAATGACGACTTTTTCTAGTATATCTAAGGAATTCGAAAAGGTTTCTCCTTGCTGTCTCCCTTTTAATAGTTTGTTCTCTAGTTAGCATATGATTATGACTAATAGAGGAATACCTTTTTCAGACCAAGTAAAATCCATATGTCACCAAACAGATCATTTTAATAGTAGCAAGTTGTCTCATTCTATCCCAAGTCACTACCCAGTCATCAAGGTTGTTATCATCTATATCGTTGTATTCATCCTCTTCTACTATTAGTCCATTCTCATTAGTATAAAACTCTATTCCTTCCATATATAAGTAAATTAAAACATATAAGTTACATACACATGAAGAAAGTATACATTAGTTTTTCTTACTTTACTAGATCTTATATGTAAAACTAGAAAGAAAAAAAAAATCAAATAAGGATTTTGCATCAATCATAACATTAGTAATCAGGTGTGTTCCACTATGCCCACGCAATTTTTTCATTGCATGAAGGAAGGACAAAATTGGATATTATATTAAATTGCAAGAATGATCTATGAATAATAATAATGACAATAAGACCAAACAGACTCATGTATACAAACATACGTATTGAACCAGAAGGAAACAAGATATGAGCATCAATTCAAGTATTGTGGGGCTACTTATTATATTTTAATAAAATTTAATGAATAAAAAAGTAGATCATGATTCACAATTATATATATATATATATATATATATATATATATATATATATATATATATATATATATATATATATATATATATATCAAATTCAATGAATAAGAAATTTGTTCATGACTTCGATACAATAAAAATATATCATCGGGAGTGCTCATTGAATTGAATTATCACACTATTTTTTTGGGCATTAGGAACTACGTAAAAAAAAAAGAAAAAGACTGCTAGCACGTAAGTACATGTTGGCACATAGTCACGACATTCATGCATTCAGACGAACATTACAACAACGCAGTTACAAACAAACATGTGATCAGACGGACATTACAACGAGTCAACGACATATGGACAACAAGCAAGCGAATGCACAAATATGGGTTATAGGGTTTTGGCTCATGTGAGGTTACCACAACAAATTACAATTTTCGTCCGACGCATGGTCGACACATCAATTGTAATTCTTTTCACCAACAAGACTCGATGAGTCATGGGTGAGGGAGCGCCGATTTGCACGATAGGACAATTGTATATGCCTTTAGATATACGGGTTGTCTACGAGTTACGACCCAAACTTCCTTGAGGGTTGATAAGGGTCAAAAGTTGTGCCAAGGCACATGCAAATGATGCAATATATGGAATATGTTATTAAACAACTAGTTTAGTGCCCGTGCGATGCATGGATGCCACAGAACCTTTTAATAAAACAACATATTATTCATCTTAAGTACCCAAGTTGGATTTTAGTTTCATTTTCCAACTCAAAAAGAAAATATTAATTATTGAGTTTGTAAATAAATGAGAAGATAAAATATGGAACTTCTTTTTATTTTAGAAATAAGTATTAGACAATTTTTATACGCAAGACCATCCTTACAGAATAAGGAGAGATACCTCTACAATTTGATATACTCTCAGATCTCAGGACAAACCCTGAGTGAAACAAATTGCAAAAAACCAACAAAGAATACATTAAAAAGCTATCTCATCCAAAAGGCAGCTAATTGTCATATGTGGTAGATATTTGAGCTAGCCTCATGGATAAGCCAATTTCATTTGCCTTTCGCTATTGAAGACCATGAAGACCAGCTGTACAGAGTAGATGCCTGATGTTTGCTGTAATACCTGTTACATATAGAGCCCTCTTCCTTCTTGGGCAATTTCTGCTTCTTTGAGCTGACTCATCAGATTAGATTTTTACAGGGCAGCTAGCTTCCAGCCATAACAGAACAGTAGTAATTGTTTGGCTTAGTTACACAACAACAAAACCAAAAACAAAAATCAGCTTTTACCCACTCTCAAGTTCATCATGAGAGAACTCACAATCAACATTGCTCAGATTAACGCCAATATTCTCAAGCTATCTCTTGTTTACAGTTTTTATTCCCTGGTAAAGCTATTCACTAAATAAAAGGAGAGAAAATCTACTCGTAATTCGTAACAGAATATCATTATTTTTGGTCAACCCTTGTGATTCATCAAAGGAAAGATTACCCAAACCCAAACCCTTTGCATTAGCAATTGAAATGAATCTATTAGAAAACAATCAAAATTTGGCTACTGAACAACCATATGCACAGGAAAAAGAGCAACGGGGCAAAGAAAAAGGGGAAACCATTTCCAAAGTAAAGAAAAATGATTCAAGATTAGGAAAAGGAAGAGTGATTAGACAATTAGAATCAAGATGAGAAAACAACATACACAGGAATAGAAAGAATGGACCAATGGTAAACAGCTGTCCATTACCACAATGAAGTGAATCAATGTTACCAAGCATTCTACCAAACATAATGCTGATGAAAAATCTGTTCAGATATTGAAAAAGAACAGTTAGAGGAGAAGGATAATGTGATAGCAAGGATTCGGTAGAAAGTATCTATGCACGGCCATTAGTTGTTGAGCATATAATTGATACAGAGACATATATACCTATCAAAAACCAGTCAATCACCAAACATCACAACCTATCTTAATTGTAAAAATTAAGGAAACATCAAAAAATATTTATCAAAAAAAAAAACAAAAAACAAAAGAAACTTGAAAAGGAAATGAAAGCTACCCCATCCACTATTGTTTCTTGTACATTAATCGCAATTCATTTTTTTCACGTCAGCTCAAGCTTAGAATCATGCTTATCCCAGTTTCTAGTCAGTCAAGATAGAAACTTTTAACGTGCAATATCCAATTTTGTTTCGAAATGGAGCAACAAAGTCATAGTTAAAAGCTTACATGGAAAGGGAAGGTTGTTGCAAAGAACTCAATTAGACTAAGCCATCATGTTCATGACATAAAGAACTAAAGAAGAGATGCAGCTCAGTAGCACTTTTTGTAGCGTCTTAAACATTTAACAGATCAACACTTCATGAACCATATATGCCCAAAAAAAAAACAATAAAATCTGAAACATTCCAATCTAATAATCAATTATGACAATTATGAATCATACATCTTGAGCTCAAGCAATTTATACTTTATAGTATATACATTAAGGGAATCAAATAAAAAAAATAATTAATATAAATTAAATTGATTTCCTAAAATGGCATTGAACACATACGGGCGAAGTCTATAATGTCTAATTCAAAATCATGAAAAAAACCCAAAGTAGAGTATTGAAGTTTTAAATTCAGACCACATTGCATTTTCATGCCTAGACTCAAAGAAGAGCATTCAAAATTCGATTCCAGATAATATCTGAGGAAAATAGAATCAATCACAGCAAGCTCACACTTCTGAACCAGTTGTGCAAAACATGAAAAAAGAAACTGAAAACCTTACTTATGTGCATAGTATCAGTGATTTATTCTCTGCTGCTCTTATGAAAGTGTATAGGTCTCTGATTGCTTTTCAATAGAAAACAGAAGAAGCATAAAAGCATATCAAAGCCTAAATTGTTTTACAAATAAACAAAAAAAATACAACAAATTTCCCATGAAGAAAATGTACATAGGGGTAAAGTAACATACTTGGTAGTAGATTAGCAGCAAATCTCTGTCACTTGCTTGGTATCCACGCACACCCAACCATTGTTTTCTATGCTACCTCATAAAGTTACAATTTAGGGTATAAACAATTTGTCAATTCTAATATGCCTAGAGATAAAAACCTATATCGGAGAATTAAAAAAGAACACAAAATTCACATATCAAACAATCTAAAAACTAAGAATTCCTACTTGAAACCTAACTAATCTAAAACTTCCTCAGACATCAGCCCATTTTTCTAAACCATTTCAATCATTAATTGCTTCAAAAACTAGACATGAGAAGCAAACAACAGGTTACATTAAAACAGCCAATTAGGAAAGAAGTGAACCAAACGGCATACATCACAAACCCATCATTCCATAGCTATGGCTTCCCTTGCGAATTGCAAATTACGGAATCAAGCCCGGATATTAAATGAACATGCATTTAAAAATCCAGAAAATAAGAAAGAAGAGAAGAAAAAAAGAAAAGAAAAAGAAGAAGAGGTCGACCTTACCTCAGCCCGCCGACCGTCGATATGGAATGGGAATTGAGATGAGGAGAAGAAGAAGAACATAAGGAGACTATGAAGACAGGGGATTAGAGAAGTTTTCCAGTAAATTAGAGGGTTTTGAAAATGCTGAAGTTTGATTGAATTGACGGTTAGGAGTACAGGTTTAGTTGCAATGGGAGACTTTTATTGAATTGTGTGAGTTTTCCTAAGAAGTGTAGAGGAGCAGAGGGGGAAGGAGAAGCCTGGAATTGTGGAAAACAAGTAGGTAGTAAATGGTCAGTGAAAGGCTGTAACTGGGTAAATTCTTATCAAAAATAGAGTAAATTAAGTGGGTAAATTAATTAAGAATTTTTTCAACAAGGTGCATTTAGGCGGGAATAGAAATCACCACAGCACGCCACATCAGCAATAATGACATCAGCGGTTTCTGTTTTAATAATAGTTATATGATTAAAGCAAACTTGACTTTCGAGTCTCACCCTCTTAATTAATCCCCAAAGAAGTCGCCACTGTAAGGACCCGGGACTTTTACCTCGCTCCACGGAGTGTGTCCTTATAGAAATTTTGTAAGGTGGGGGCTTTAGATAAGTTCAAAGAACCGTCGAGTTAGAAAAGCTTTTGAAAAGACTTGAATTGACTAATAACCATGAAAGACGTCACAGATCTGCTATCGGCATTTTATTGAAGGGACAAACCGAATGGACAACCCAATAGCGCGATAAGAGAACTAATCATGTTTTTAGAAAGACTCCCACTCATATAAAAATATGAGTACCTAAGAATAAAGGGTTCAGGGGCGAAGGTACGAGGTGGGAGGGTGTTAGCTACTCAACTCGCCCGTTTTATGATGGCCTCTACTAACTCAAGTTTGCTTAATAATTTAAAGACATGATTCCCCACAGAAACCGAATTAACAACCTAGATTTAGACTATTAATTGGTTCATCACAACCATCACGATATTTTGTTATTGACCCTTATTTAGACATGTATTCGGTTGGCAAGTTGATCATTAGAACAACTAGACATGCTTATTTACAGAATTGAAAGTCAGTATTTAGGAAGCAATAAAAGACATGATTAGCATGATATCTACATTATGACTACTAGAAAATAAACAATTAAGCAGTTAATTTGATTTGAGCCCTCATGAGTTTAGTACATGAATTGTAGGCTATTTAGCAAATGAATTGTAAAAATAGATCTCAAGCAAAGAATAAATTTGGAAGAAAGAAGGGAAAGCTCGGGAGTACTCAACCGAGAATAGAGGTTGTCAACTTTAGACTGTGTGCTTTGAACTGAAGGTGAAGGGCTATATTTATAGGCGAAGGAATAGGGTTGGAAGGGTGAAGGGAGGCCAAAATTTGAAAAGATCGGGCCGAAAAAAGAGCTGGCGCCAGCTGGTCGTGAGGGCCGCTGGTGGCCCTGAGAATTTGTCCAGCGCCGAGACAATCGCTGGCGGCCCTGGCTGAAATACCAGGGTCGGTGGCGGCTGTGAGCCTGCCAGCTGGATGTCGCCATCCATTCCATTTTAATTTTCGGAGGAATTTTTAATGTTCCAAAAATGCAAAAAGACCGTTTTACCCCTTTGCGGTAAAAGACGGTTTTACCCTCGGTTAGCAATTTTGCAACCGGGGGTCGGAAAAAGACACGAGATGTGTCTTTGAAAAACTCTTGAACGAGGCTTTTGAATGTGATCGAGATAAAGGAGGGATCGAGGAAAAAACTGAAACCTTATTTTACCTATCAAAGCAAAAATAGCATTCAAGTTTTTAAACTACTCCTTTCATCAACGGGCTTTTGCGGAGAAATCTCACGACGCTTTTTTGGCGTCTACACAACCACCAAATAGGCTTCGATTATTGTGTTCATACTAACTTTTTTGCCCTCTCCTATATTTATATTTTACTCTCAGTTTTAACCCATGTGAATTCACTATTCTTACCACCACCCTTGTGACTAACATTGAGTATTGGTGTTTTGGGTACTCCTCCAAATTTCTCCTAAATTTCACGTTCAAATTTAAAAGTAAAAACGGAAAAAAAATGATGCCTCCCAAATAAAGGAAGCCAAATAAATTATGCCTCCCAATTCTAAAAGGCAATTTCAAACAAAAAGATCACACCATTCTTTGTTTAGCTTTTTTTCTCCAAACCAATTTGGTAACTTTGACAAATACTTCACCATAACCTTATGCCTACCTAACAAATACATATATGACTTTATATGATAGGTCAATATAAGTACCCTAAGAGGAAAATTGGAAGCTAATTACAGAACCAACCAAACGTCCATAACAAAATTTTAGTGATACATTTTCCTTCAAGAGATAACAATAATTAATTAGGAGATAATAATCTTCTAGGTGATAGCTTTCTTATCTCTTTTATTTGAATGAGGTAAATTATTTTGTGGGGGTACATTATACAAACGGGATTGCAGGCAATAAAAAGTTAAGTGGAAAATGATGAAGACATTTAAGTGATCGTGCAAATATTTACGTTTCTATAAATATAAGACAGTTGTTGTGTTGCATATTATGTCTTTTGGAATTATTGTCATTGTGGTATGATTTCAATTGTTTAATTTTTACGTGGCAAAATATCTGAACCATGTAAGAATTTAACCTCATTGATCAATCTACCACAATGCAACTACTATAAATCCCACATCAGCGTAATTAATAACATGTAAAGTATAGAAGACTATAAAAACCGATACAAGTAAAAGCAAGCAAAACCCTATTGACATTTTGGCTAGGAGTATGAACCCCAAAACATGAGGATAAACTCCTAACTATTATTGGAATATATTTCAAAATAATGATATAATACTTGCGAGATTACTTGCCGCTAACAACACCTAAATAAAGGAAGCAAATCATTCATGCTCCCAAACCCATCCTTCCATATAAGCTTAATGTCCCGTTTGGTTGAGTCTAAAGTAAAGGAATGGAATAACTTAATCCATTCCTTATGTTTGGTAGGCTACATTTGGGCTTGGAACTCAAATCCCTCCGGATTCAAGTCCCCCCAAAACTAACACCACTTCAATCTCCCCATTTTCTAGTGGTATCAAAATGATACCTCCCTTATCATTATTCATTAACAAAACAAATGAAAATAAATTTGACAAAATAAAAACTAAAACCCAATCAAACTAAAATAGAAGTCCCTTTTCTTTCTCCTCACAAGCCACTGCTCCACCACAGCTCAAGTCTCCGACCACCGTCCTCAGCCGGCCCTCCGGCCACCACAATCACCTTACCTACCCACTCTCCCTTCCCTCTCTCCATTTTCTCTCTCCTCTCCAACACAACAACCAAGATCTGACCACCATGGCACCATCAAACCTTAGATGGAGCCCTAGATTGGGGAGGGGGACGAGAGAGAAAAGGGCTCGGTGGTGGGGGCTCGATGGTGGTCAAGGAAGGGTGAAGGAGAGAGAAAAGGTCGATGGTGGGCATGGGGAAATGGCACTCGGTGGTGGTGGCTCGGTGGTGGTCAGGGGAGGGTGGAGGAGAGAGAAAAGGTCGATGGTGGGTATGGGAAAATGGCTCTCGGTGGTGGTGGCTCGGTGGTGGTCAGGAGAAGGTGGAGGAGAGAGAAAAGGTCGATGGTGGGCATGAGGAAATGGCTCTTGGTGGTGGGCATGGGGAAATGGCTCTGGGTGGACATGGGAAAGGGGAGGAGAGAGAAAATGGTTGGGTGCCTTTTTTTTTTGTTAAAAGTCTATTTTTGAAGGATAATACTTTTTAATCAAAAAATAACTAAAAAAATAATTTATTTGATTCATACCTTCATTAAACCAAACAACTTATATGAAGTATGGAGTCCCCATTCCATACCTAGAGGTTTTAAGTTCCATACCAAATCCATTCCACTTCTTTGAACCAAACGGGCCCTTAGTAGTTTTTAAGTTAAAAAAATCGATTGGTCAATAAAAATTGAATACCAAAACCAAATCTACAAATATTGTGTGAAACTCGAGAGGAAAGAATTATGATTTGCAAAACTCACACAAGATGCCAACTAAAAAATCATAAACAAAAAAAATACGATTAATTCTTTTAGAAACTATTTATGGTGAAATCGTTTTTAGTAATTTGAGTCCCACATCGGAATAATAAGTAATGAATGAAGTAAAGAACATATATAAGAATAGATCGTCAAGTAGGAACAAAACACACATTTCCTAGCCATTTTGGTCAGGATCAACTAACTAATCGAGTGTAGAATGTTCTATCAAACAACTCATAGATAAATTCATTTTTCTACATAATTTAAATTTTTTTTAGACATTCATTTAAATCCTTTTTACGTAAGAACTACTTATATTCCATCTAATTAAGTATAAATCTTATATGAAAAAGAAAATGAAAATATGAAGCAAATAACATGTATAAAACTGGGAGATCAAACTAGAAGTCAAACACACATTCTTAGCCTTTAGGCTTGTCATCAAGTGTTGTATCAGTTCATTATTAGGAAATTTGTTAGGTGTCTCGTGTCCTCTATAGGCCATTCAAAACCCAAGGGTGCCCTTATATACTAAGATTATAGGTGTTTCGCCCGATTTGGAGGGGAGTCGAACACTGGGAAGATATTGGGATCAAGATGTCCGAGCGTGGACTGTTCGTCTGTTCCCTGAGCCTCTCGAATGCTACCTGCACAAGACAAGCAAAGATGAACTAGCTCGGGGGGTCGACCCGAGAAGACCCCTCCGATGCTTAAGTTAGAAAGGGAAATTTGTACGAGAGGTACTTGTGTGTGTGGGTAGGTATATTCGAAGTAATGAGGTGAAGATCTGAGTGAGTGTCAGACTATGAGGATCACAGTTGAAAGACGGAATGTCAGAGCTCAATGTCAGACAGCGTGAATGTTCTCTGAATAGAATGACCTTACTTTTGCCTTGATTTCGGCGCAGGTATTTATAGGGCAAAAGTCGGCAAGCTTCATCGAATGAGCAGCAGACACATAGCTTTGTACGTACGTCCCTCTCTAAGTCAACTTAGAGGGGGTGGTCACGTGAGTTTTGGTACGACCCCTTGGGATGACTCCAAGTAGGCGTTAGTACAGTTGATTTCGTCACTTTTGTCCTTGGGGCCTGGAGAACGTGGGCGCCAAGGCAGCTATTCGAATCTCTGTAGGAATATTCGCATAGTACATGTGCTGGCATCAGGGTTAAACTCATAGAAAGCCTAAGGGTCGACTCCTGGCTGAGCCGACCCCCCATAGTCGGGCCAGAACATAATGGTAGTCCTTGGGTCGGTGTGAGACTCTTAGTCGATGTAGATCTTCTCGGGTCTGTTGGCGATGTTGAGCAGTGGTTGGGGGAATCCTCGATCTGGGGCTGTCCCTCGGGGCGGAGAAATGTTTCTTTAGGGTTGTCGATGATTCTGGCTCTGCTAAGGATTGAGACTCTTCTGGCGTAACTAGGACGAGGGTCGATCGCTCGACCCTTGATATTTTGGTTATAGGAGGAGGGTCATTTCTTGTCGAGTCCTGCTGAGATGTGGTTGGTCCGTTGACGGGACTTTTGTTTATTGGGCTTTCCTTTCGTGTCCATTTTTCCCTTGGAAGGGCCCCTTTGTCGGGATGAATAGTCGGTGGGCGCCGTTGGGCCGTCCACCTATTAGTCATGCGGGTATTGTTCTTTTCTAGGTCTCTCCGTCTATAATAGTTAGAGCCAACCTCTCTTTCCTCTCTTCATTTCTTCCATTTGAATTTTTAGAGAGAGAAAGTGGGTCTCCGAAATTTCTCACGAGTCTTCCATTGATTCGTAACTGTCTGTTAGATCTACCGTTGTAGATTCGTCTTCCACCTTTCCACAAGGTACAACGTCTTTCTTTAGGTACTTTTCTTGCCTGCATTTATTTGTTTTATTTCCATGTCGATGTCTTCGCCCATTGATGTATCGTCGGGGTCTGATAGCTCGCCTGAGGCATCTCGAACAGGGACCTGGGGATCTTTCCCCAAAAGTTACGGTCGGGGTTCGTCTAGTCAGGGGCCTGGCCCGTCGTATGAGGAGTCTTTCCCTCATCCTTCGAATGACCCAGTTTCCCCCATTCCGCCGGGGTTTCCCTTTTCCAAGTTTCGTCCGGGTTTTGAGTGGTCGAGCCCGGACGGACTGCTTCTTCCGGACTGGGTCACTCCGTTCCGACTTCGGGAGGAGTCTTGGTATGTCGGGGTTCTGTTGGACCCCGACATTCCGCGAGGCTTCAAACATGATGTGTTGAATGTCTTTCAAATGAGTATAGCATTGGGAGAGATCCGTGTTTTAGACGAGGTCAAACCCTTACGCTCTGTCTCTCCCCTGCAGGGAGACGAAGACGAGATGTCCAGGGTTCGTATTAAACAAACCTACCATTCGGGCAGAGGGGGTCTTGATTGCCCCTCTCCCATGAGTGACTTTGAGCAGATAGGAGATCGGCTTGTCTGCCCTTATATCATGAAGTATGTTTTTTGTCCTTCGACTAGTTTTCTTTGTATTTTCGCCGAGGTCCTGTTGCCCATTTTGACCTTTTTCATTTGTTTATTTTGTAGGGAGTATAGAGAGAGAAGTTCCTCGGGGCAAATGGCGGGCCAATCTAATGTTTTGGGTATTTCGCCCGATTCTCCATCTGATCGGTTAGCCAGGTCTATCGATAGTACGACGAGTACTTCTAGCTCGCCTGGAGGAATCCCCGAGCCTATTGAGTCGGAGCATGAGGAGGCTGGGGCTGAGGATCCTTTAGAGGAAGGTGAGATCAGGGTCGAGGATTTTTCTCCAATCGAGGATGAAGATTGTCCTCCCCCTTCTTCAGAAGAGAAGAAGGAGAGGAAAAAGAAGAAGAAGAAGAAGTCGAGGTCCAGCAGGAGGGAGAGTTCCCCGACTTCCAAACCTTTGGAGGAGGTGGAACAGGCTGATCAGGTGGACATCGAGATGGATCCTGGCCAAGAACAGGTGGAGGAGGATCCCATAGATGGGGGAACAAAGCAGGGGAAAAAAGCTGATGCTGTCCCCATCCATCTGAAACGATCGGTCTGGGCTGGCAGGTCGGCGGAGGATATTGACTCGTTGGCGGCGCGATACCATCTGCCCCCGGGGATGTCTTTTATCTGCCCCAGCAGTTTGGGTTGTTACCCTGCCCTGCCAAACTGCATCCCTTTTTCTACGAAGGTTTTCGACGAGGGTTTGAAGTTTCCCCTCCCTCGTTTGATTAAGAGGATAGTAGGTCGTTTGGGAGTTCACTACTTTCAGCTCCAGGCGAACTCTTGGAGGTCGTTGATCGGCTTAGCGGCTGCGGCCCACGTCCATAAGCTGGAGGTGACGGAGGCCATTCTGCGTCATCTGTTCCTCAGGGTTCAATCGACCAAGCTCAGGACTTGGTACTTGAGCCCTAGGAAGGGTTTTTCCATGTGCCGGTCCTTGAGCAATATTACCCTGTGGAAGGAGAGTTTCCTGTTTCTGCATAATGAGTAGGGATGGGACGGAGAGTACCCTCCCTGCAGGGCAAAATTATCTGGAGGATGTAGGTAGTGAGTTGTTTGGTCCAGATCGTGAGCCTTTGAACTCTTTGTCCATGGCCGAGCACCGGACGGTAGAGTATTTCGGCCACCCTAACAGAGACGAGGGTGTATGTGAGAGGGTTAGAGCTCCTCCCCACTGGAGGATCGATAAATCCTGGTTCTCCAATGATGCTTTCTTGGTCTTCGTTGGTTTTCGGTCGACCATGACCCATGGTATGATGGCCTTATTTTCATTGTCCCCTTGCTTTGAATCTTTTCTGTTGGTCGAGGGTTTTGTTTAACTCTCTTTCTTTCCTTTTATTTTGCCAGAGGGGGATCAGATGGTGGCCAGGACGACCTCTAAAGCTTTTCTTGGCGCTTTCGAGGATACGGCCGAGGCTCAGAGGGGGATCAGGAGGTTTTTCGTCCAAAGCTCCATATGGTGGCGATCCTCACCCTAAAAAGAGGTCGGGTGACGAGGTCTCGGTCTCGCAAGAGAGGGTATCTCTTACGAAGAAGAAGAAGGTCGATACCCTCGGTGTAGGACTAATTCCAGTGAGTTAGCCTGCTGCCGATTCCTGGGGGATAGTTACCCCTCCGGTCGGGATTCAAGGGGTGGGTGTTGGTCCTTCCACCTCGGTTATAGAAGGAGAATTTTCCCCACCGAGTCTGAGGAGCATTGATGAAATGCAGGCGGTACGATCCACCCGAAGGGACATCAAAGAGTTCACGGGCCAGGCGTACATGGTCAGCAGGCAGGGTCCTGAAGGTCATACCCTCAAGATGCCAGCAGTTCTGGGGGCTTCTCCGGATGAACAGTCCAAGATTGCTGAGGCCGTCTTCCCCAACTTGTTCCATGAGAGAGACATGGAGCAAGTAACTTCGGAGGTGGGGTTGACAGATGTTGTGACGGCCCTTCTAAGGCGTATGGCCGTAAGTCGGCTGAAGGTATTTCCTCAATCGTTTCCTTCGCCTGTTTTCAGTCAATTTTCTCTGGATGTTACTAATCTGTTTATTTGCGTTTTCAGGATGATATTCTTATGAGTGCAATTATTAGGGCTGACGAGGCTCAAAGACGCTGGTTGGTCATCCAGTGTCAGGAGTGGCGAGCCAATGCCGAGGCTAAAGCCCAGGAGGAGGCCCGAGCTGAGATGTCAGGACTTCGTGCTGCGTTGGAGAAGGTGAAGGCCGACCTCAAAGAGGGGAAGTTTCTTCTCCATGAGAGGGAGCGTTCCCTCGAGGAGCTGGGAGGGAGACTGGAGGAGACTAACAGGTCTCATGCCCAAGTCACCTGTCTCCTCGAAGCTGCCAAGGCTGATGCCGAAGATTGAAAGACCAAGGAGGCTCGGGCCCAGGTTGACCTGAAGGTGGCTGTGGATTGTCAGACTCGATTCTGGACTGAAGCCCTGCTCCAGGTGTATGGAGAAGGCAATGTTGGAGCTTCTGTAGTTGGCTCCCTGGCCAGAATTCGAAACCTCCGAGCTTCTACCGACCCCGACCATCTAGCCGAGGCAAATAGAATCGAGGCCTCCATTGCTTCGGATCTGAAGGATATGGAGGCCCTTGTTGCTGAGAAGCGGGCAGTGGAGGAGGCGGAGTGATCAGGACAGTTTGTGAGGCCTTCATCCCCGGGTTAGGGGGATTTGTACTTGTTTCTTTTCAGGGTGGTTGGTCACCTTTGTTGTAAACTGATTGCGCCCCCTCCGCTTTTGAGGGTAGATTAAAGAAGTTGATTTTCTGTAAACTCGACCCTGCTCTTCCTTTGACCTATGATCTTATCCACTTTAATAATTGATCATTTATTGCCTGCTGAGGTGTCATTGCATCTTTGACAGCTGTCTTGGGTAACTGTTGGTGCCTTTGACATTTTGCTTATAAATATGCTTGTCTCGCTCCTTGATTTTGTCATCAAACTTTCTAGAAAGATGTCTTCCTCAGCCATTTTCATTTCTTCAGGCTCTAGTGATGAGTCGTCCATGGATACCGAGTCAGTATCCCGGGCGTATCGCCTTCGGTTAGGCAAGCGCGTTGTAAAGAATGATTGATCAGGCATAGCATGTGATGATGGGGCTTCGAAGCCGACTCATGACGAGCCTTCGATAGTCCCTGATAAGTTCAGTGAGGCTAGCTTAGCCAGGCTGACAGTTCCTGACTTCATTCACCTCTTCGAGGATACTTCTCTGTCCGAACGTCTCCGTACCCATATTTGGATGGTGTTTCAGCGACTTCAATCCCATGGGATCCTGGAATGTCTCGAAGTCGAACCTCTGGCGGTAAGGCTGCCTGGTGAGGGGGGAAGTAGACCTGACTCTCCTCCCCTAGTCCCTCCTAAGGTTGACCATGGCCCAGATACTCCTTCTCCTAGGGTAAAGGATCCTGAGGGCGAAGACCCCCTTCGAGGCGAATTTCCATATGAGACAGTGGATGAGCGGGGTCGTAGGGCTCAACATGCCCTTAGACAGGCCTTGGAGCGAGAGATTCGGCACGCTGAGAAGGCTAGGAGGTCATTGTTGGATGAGTAGACACATGTAGTTTGGAGGGTCGATCAACTCATGAAAGACCTTTGCGCGGCGAAGCGGGTAGTCGAGGATAAAACTCTTGCCCTTGATGAGGGGAGAAAGCTCCATCGTTCTCTGGTGTAGAGACAGCATGCATTGGAGCAGGAGATCAAGCACAAGCGTGAAGCTTTAGACCTCTAGGCCCTTTCTCTCTTCTATTATTGTAGATGTTTTAGATTTGCCATGCAGTTTCTCTGTAGTAATTTGTACCCTCGATATTTTGAATGAATGTTTGAATGACTTCATGTTCTTGAGTCTGGTTATGAAGTTATTTTTCCCATTCGTAAGTCGAGGGAAAGATGGGGTAACCGAAGCGTTTCTTTTCTCTTCAGGCGGGAGCGTGAACCGGGTTCACACTGTACCTTCGTGCCACGTGTCTCCTGAAGAGAGGCGTCGTTTGGTCTCCCCTGGCTTTTTTTCCTATAAATACCTGGGTGAACTTTTCACAATTTCACCCATCTCTTCTTGCATTACTTTCTCTAGAAATACTCTTCCAGACTTCAGTAATCTTTCTCAAACTTTTATTCTGTTTCTGAGATAGCTGGTTCCAAGAGGAAAGCTACGACTGTTCATCGTGGAGAATCTAGTAGGCAGGCTAGGAAGGTCGAGGGTGCTGGGAAGAGTCGTGCCCCGACTTCTTCTGGGTCTTACACCCTAGCCACTCCTCGATCCTCTCCTGGGTCGAGCTTGGGCTCGGAGGCACGGGATCTGATCACTGCTATCCGGAGATATCGAGTGAAGCATCGAGGGTCAGATGGTCAGGCACTTCCTGCTGTTGAGATTCCGACCCCTCCTGTTGCCAGGGAGACTGATCTGCCCGCCCGACTTGTCTCTTTGTCAGAGCGGTTAACCAACCGTCTCCAGGAACTTCATCGGGAGATCGGTGGGGCTTGTGAGAGGGAGGCGGCCACTCAAGCTATGATCCGCCGCTGGGAGCAGAGGGACAACACCCTCCTGGATGCTAGGACCGAGCTGGCAGCTCGCATTACTGGTGGGGTTGAGGAATTGAACGGCCTTCGGGAGCGGAGAGAGGAGCTCCTCGATGAGGGTTCAGAGGGACCAGCTGGAGGGTCAACCTCCTGCTTCTCCCCCTCTATCCCTCTAAGCTCTGTTCTAGTAGGTCCTGTACTTGGCAATCTCCTCGCAGACCTCTTTCTTCCAGGGGTAGGTCACGAGGCCATCTTGTACTTGGCAATTTCCTCCCTGGCCTCTTTCCTCCAAGGGTAGGCCGAAGGGTCAAATCTTATCTTTTCCGTAGGTAGAATTTTCGGCTTTGTCGAGCTTGCATGCCGACTAGGTACTTTGTAGATGAACTTTAAACTGTGTAGTTTCATTCATCGATCTTGTGTAATCTTTTTCTCTGATTAATTCAAAGATTGTTGATTTGAACATTTCCATTCTGTCGATGTTTGCAAATTTCCATCGAATTTTGTCTGTCTTTTTTTTTTCAATTGTATGGTCATCGATACATGTTCGCTTGTCGTACCTCGAGTGTAAAAATGTACCGAGGTAAGTATACCCTGCCCCCACACTCGAGGTGCGGCTGTTTGAATCGGGCCTTTACTCTGTTCTGGGAGTTGTATAGTCTGGTGTTTTCCAAAACGACGGTTACTCTCCTTCGCCATAATTATTTCAGGTTGATGGTTGGGAGACTCAACCCTTCGGGATAACACACGTGTCATCTCTGAATTGAGGCTCTTTCTCTCCCAGGCGCAGGTTGGAGGTGACGGTTCTTCTTTTTTGGAAAGGTTATAAATACCCCCAAGGTTGCTTGGAAATTTCGTCATTCTCACCGTCATTTCTCGTTTTCACTTTCTTTCTCTAGATTTCTTAAGCTCCATATAAGCTCTTCCAAGTAGCCTTATAGTCGTCGTGGCATGTCTTCTCCGGCTTCCCAAGAGTCTTAAGCTCGATTCTGGGGGTAGATCTACCCCTCGTCTGTCTCTATAACGATGGGCGGGGTCCCAATTACCCCTAAGGTCGAGCCTCCGGCTGGGCCCAGTGGGTTGACAATGGTCCATGTGCCCCTTGATCGTCGTTCCCACGAAGAGCATTGTGGGTGTTGTTACTGCGTCTCTCTGGACGCTCTCAGATTTGCTAGGAGGAGGGAAGGCTATCTCCCCCCCTGCCCGCTGACGCTCCTGTCGACCCCCAGGCCCTCGAGGTTCAAGCGACTAAGGCTCTGTATGACCGGAAGCATCATCGGTCTGGTTTTGCAAAGGCTTGCGAGAAGCTGGCGGTGGCCGACCACAACTTGAAAAAGCTGGCCATCGAGCTGAAGATGAATGAGTCAAAGGTGGCGGCCATCCAACAAGAGATTGCTAGTGAGACTGCTCGATTGGAGGCTATCGAGAAGGATATGGTCCTTCACAAGGCTGCCCTTATTACGGCCAGCGGTCGACATTCTCTTTTCCAGGAGTACGGTCATCGCCTTGCCAAGGGTGGTCGACAACTTGAGGCCCCTGGTGGTCAGTCTACTCCAGAGTCTGCCCCTTGATAGGGTCTTCTTCAGTTGCCTTTTCTTTTTTCTTTTTTCTTTTTTCTTTTTTCTTCTTTCTTTTTTCTTTTTTTTTTCTTTTTTTTTATGGCCTGTTGAGGTCTGTAACCTTTTGGCCCAATGAAGCTTGTAAATACCGATTCAATGAATGAAATCGACCCTTTTGCTAAGCTCCTTTTGTTTCTTATGATTGTATTGAACTGTTAGGATCGTATGTTTCTACAAAGGTCTTGGCTTGGCCAATCGATCCTTTATTCTTATTGGTATGTAAGGCGTTTAGGTTATCTAAACCTATTTAGCCCGATTGTTTAGGCGTTTGGCCTGCTGTGGAGGGTCGTAAGATCTGAAGCCTACATCCCTGAGCGGTAGTATTTTGCGCACAAGGCGTGAAGCTCATGTAAAGGCTTTAGGCTTTGTGGGCCTATTTTGCCCGTAATTAGATTTAGGCCGTTTGGACCTTGTGAGACTTTTAACATCGTAGGACCCTCTTAGTCCGATGTAAGGCGTTTTAGGTCGTTGGACCTATTTAGCCCGATGTTCGGTGGTTAGGCGCGTAATAGTTTAGAATAGGGTTGTCAAAACATTAGATATTTTGCCCCCTGTTATGCGTCTGACCATCGAGTCTTGTTAAATTAATTGTCCCGCGAGCTTGTTATGGAGTCAAAACGCATATGCGTATGCCCCCAAGCTCGCAGGTTAATTGATTTCTTTTCAGCAATCAAGTAGTTGATAAGAGATGTTGATAGAAGATGTTGTAGGGTTCCCACCCGTTTGTCATTGATCGAGGTATTGTCGGGGTCCTCACCCTTTACAGAGGTCGATTTTTGCAGGGATCGCCTAACCCTTTACAATTTGGAAAGTTTTGGTGGGATTGCCAAAAACCCTTTGATTTAGTAGACAATTTTTGTAGGGATTTGTGAACGCTGAAAAAGATAGACAATTTTTTAAGGTGATTTGTGAACCTGGGTCGATTTTTGCTGGGATTCGCCAACCCATTTCGCTCTATTTTTAGGAAAAAACCGGCCCACCTCTGCTAGAAGTGGAATTTCCTCAGGTTGTTGAGGTTCCATGCTCTTGGTAGCGGGGTTCCGCTCATATTTTCCAGCCGGTATGTGCCTGGTCGAATGACCCCCGTGATCTTATAGGGTCCTTCCCAGTTAGGAGTCTGCTTCCCTTGTTCAGACTGTTTTCCCGTACTCTTCGTCTTGCGGAGTCCCCGGTCGCCTGCAGCCATATGTTTCCCCTTCACCCTCCTATTGAACTTTCGTATCAGCTGATTTTTGGCTATTTCCATTCGTAGGAGTGTGTCTCCTCTCGTTTCTGGCAGTAAGTCGAGGTTGAACCTCAACTGTCGGTCGTTTTCTTCAGGATCGTATGAAATTACTCGAGGAGATGGAGTAACCAGTTCTATGGGTAAGACAGCTTCTGATCCGTAGACCAATCTGAAAGGAGTTTCCCCAGTAGCATTTTTTGTTGTGGTTCTGATCGACCACAGGACTTCATACAACCTTTCTTCCCAGAGTCCTTTGGCTGCCTCGAGCTTGCGCTTTAAACCGTTGAGGATGATTTTGTTGGTTGCCTCAGCCTGACCATTCGATTGTGGTCTGGCCACAGCGGTGAATCGGGCTTTTATCCCAAGATCTGACAAGTATGTTTTCAATCCTGGATTATCAAACTGAGGACCATTATCGAATATAATCCCTCTCGGAACCCCAAAGCGGGTGATTACATTCTCCAAGATGTCTTGTTCCTCAATACGTCGTAAGGCTTTAGCCTCGATCCACTTTGTAAAATAGTCGATTGCCACGACTAAGAAATTGAATTGTCTTGGGGCCTCTGGAAAAGGACCCAGTATGTCCGTTCCCCAAAGGTGAAAGGGGAGTGGTTCTAGTATTGGGGATAGGTTCGTCGCTGGTTGTCGCTGTACTGTGGAGTGTATCTGGTAGTTCTTGCATCAGGTTACCAGATTCACAGCATCGGACCTTATGGTCGGCCAAAAGTATCCGGTTCTGAGAGCTTTTCGAGCTAAGGCTCTTCCAGCAATGTGTGACCCACACATTCCACTGTGCAAATCATTCAAGATATCGGCTCCCTCCGAGGGAATGACACATCTGAGTAGTGGTTGGTTAAAAGCTTGCTTGTACAGTACCCCATCAACCAGAATAAACCATTTTGCTCGCTTCTTTACTCTCGCCTTTCCTTTTCATCCCTCGGCAGAGCCCCGTCTTTGAGATAGTCGACTATGGGATCCATCCATGTTTCCAACCTATCGAGCAAGTTTACTTCAGGAGGCTTTGTGATGTTTTTTTCTTGTAGGACTTCCCAAAAGATCGATCTTGGGAGTCCGATGATAGCAGAGCTTGCCAACTTGGCCAGAGCATCTGCCTGTTGGTTGTCTGATCTTAGCACATGCTTGATGGAGAATTCCTCGAATTTTGAGATTTCTTCCTTCGCTTTTTGGAGGTAAGCCTTCATGGAGTCTTCCCTGGCCTCATAGTCCCCGGTGATCTTTGATACGACCAACTGGGAATCCATGATTACCGCTACTTTATGCCCTCCTACCATTCGAGCCATTTGTAGGCCTACTAGCAGAGCCTCATATTCCGCCTCGCTATTAGATGCTGTGAATTGGAATCACAGGGCGTACTCGAATACTCCTCCTTCAGGGTTTTTGAGTACCAGACTTGCCCCACTCCCGTTACGGCAGGACGAACCGTCGACTGCCAGTTCCCATTTCATTGACCACAACACTGGTTGTTCGTTGATAGATGCCATTTCCACTGTAAAATCGGCCAATGCTTGCCCTTTTGTGGCTCTCCAGGGCTCATATTCGATGGAAAATTCACCCAGTTCGGTGCCCCATGGCTTCAGTCTTTCTGCTCGTTTTGGGCTCTGTAAAACCCCTTTCAAGGGCTGGTCCATGAGCACAGTAATCTCATGGGAACAGAAGTAAGGTCGCAGCCGTCGTGCGCTTATGATTAGAGACAAAGCAAACTTTTCAATATCAGGATATCGTGTTTCCGCATCCAAAAGGACGTGGCTCACGAAGTAGACTGGGTGCTGAGTCTTATCTCGCTCACATACCAGGGCGGTTGAAACTGCCCGTTCTGAGACTGCTAAGTAGATGAAAATTTTCTCCCCCATTTCGGGGCTTAGCATTCGAGGTGCTCTGGCTAGATATGCTTTTAATTTTTCGAAGTCGGCCTGAGCCCCTGCCGACCATTCGAACTTTTCTCTATTTTTGATGGCCTTGAAGAATGAGGCGCATCGATCCGCTGACCATGAGATGAAGCGACTGAGAGCCGCGGCGCAGCCGTTTAGCCGCTGGACATCTTTTAGGCATTTGGGTGGATGCATGTCTATTACAGCCTGTATTTTCTCGGGATTGGCATCAATTCCTCGCTGGCTTATCATGAAGCCCAGCAATTTTCCTCCCGGGACCCCGAACACACATTTTTTGGTGTTGAGCTTCATATTGTGCCGACGCAGGGTGTCGAATGTTTCTTTTAAGTCTGAAAAGTGACTGTCGCTTTTCGTGCTTTTGACGACCATGTCGTCTACATAAGCCTCGACATTTCTCCCCAGCCGAGGAGAGAAAACCTTTTTTACCAGGCGTTGATAGGTTGCTCCCGCATTTTTCAGACCAAAAGGCATCATGTTGTAACAGAAGACCCCATCGTCAGTGATGAAGGCTGCCTTTTCTTGATCTTCCTCTGCTAGCCGTACCTAGTGGTACCCCGAGAAAGCATCCATAAAGCTGAGAAGTTCATGCCCCGACGTGGAGTCAATTGACTCGTCGATTCAAGGGAGGGGAAAATCATCCTTCGGGCATGCTTTGTTAAGATCTGTAAAGTCGACACACATTCTCCAAGTCCCATTGTGTTTTTTGACCGGCACCACATTAGCTAGCCACTCCAGGTAGAGGCATTCTCTGATAAACCCGGCCTTCAGCAGTTTTTGAACTTCGGTTGTTGCAGGTTCACTTCTCTCCCTACCCATTTGCCTCTTCTTTTGCTTCACTGGCTTAAAGTTGGGCTGTACCCCTAGCCTATGGATGATTAGATCACCATTTATGCCTGGCATATCGGATGGGGAGAATGCAAAGATGTCAGCATACTCTTGGAGTAGCCCTGTTATGTCTCTTCTCTGAGGGTCGACTAGGTCTGCCCCGATATATGTGATTTTTTCTGGCTGCGACTCAGTTAGCCTGACCTCCGAGGTTTTCCCCGATGGTTCAGGTCGATTCTCAGGCTCAAACCTGGTATCGATATGATCAGCGAGATACATCTCTAGGAGCATGCACCCGGCTATCTTCCTCTTCCCTTCCCTTACACTCTTCTTTTTTGCTGCGGCAATCTCTGCAGGGGTAGGGGCAACAGTCAGTGTTGTCCCTATTTCCTGCGCTATTACCACTAACTTCGTAGGCAATAAGGAAAGATCCTCATCTTCATTTTCTTGTTTCTTACTATCCAGACAATCGACGTATGATTTTTGGGCGGTCTTCTGATCGCTAACAACCTGCCCAATTAGGCCGTTTCCTCGATCAAATTTCATAATTAACCAGGACATGTGGATCACCGCGTTGATGGCTGCTAGAGTGGGTCGACCGAGGATGGCGTTGTAGGCCAATTTCGTATCGGCCACTAGGAATTCAATGATCTTCCTTCGACGTGCCCCCTTTTCTCCTATTCGTACAGGGAGAATGATGGTGCCGAAAGGGTAGACTTTGTGCCCGCCAAACCCAAAGACGGGCAGTGATACGGGGGTAATCTTGTCTTCACTGTACCCCGATCGTCGGAGGCACTTATAGGTGATGATGTAAGCTGAACTTCCTGTATCGATGAGGACTCTCTCGGTGAGCAAGCCCGCGATTTTGAGAGTTACGACCAGTGGGTCGTCATGTGGATAATGCAGCGCCCGTGCGTCGCGCTCGTTGAAGGTTACCAGCGGAATCTTGCCTATGGGAGGAACTCCCACAGCCATTACTTGTTCAGCACTGCGATAATGATCCTGTCGTTACTTTTTGGTTGACCCTCCTCTACCGAGGCCGCCATAGATCATTTTAACGACGTTAGTCATATCATCCTCTTCCGACTCTTCATCTTCCACAACCATCATAACCTTAGGTTTTTTGTAGACATTTTTCCTTTTTGAGGAACTGCTTCAACTTTCCTTCTTCAGCTAATTTCTCAAGATTCTTTACCAGCCTTTGACAATCTTGGGTCGTATGCCCCACATCGTCATGGTACGCACATCTAAGCTTCGGGTTTCTCTCAGAGAGGTCCATAACAATAGGAGGCGGGACGTCCAGTAGTTTTCGATCCATCTTGTTGAAGATGATTTGCTGGTCCACGTTGAACGGCCACTGGTCATCAGAAGGGTCGGTCTTCCTCCAATCACTTTTGTTGGGGGGTCCTCTAGACACAGCAAGTGCTTCTGCTGGTCGCTTGCTTTTGTCAGTTTTAGTATTTTTTGCTCGACTTAGCCTCGGGCTTTGGGTCTGTCTTCCCATTGCCCGGGGTATATCGTCCTGACAGTTCCTGTGAGTTGGCGTATGCCACGGTGAACCGTCGAACCTCTGGCAAGGTTAGGAATCCCTTTCCTCTCGCTTCAAATTTATCTGGAACTTGAAATGCGACCCCTCGGTTAACCCTGACACAAAGGCCGCGCTGGCGAGCCTTTCGTCTAGGTCATCAGTTTCGAGGGTTTCTGCATTGAATCGAGCAAGATAATCTTTCAAGCCCTCTTTCTTGTCCTGTTTTAGTTTGTAGAGGTGTTCCGTGGTTTTTCTTTGCTGGATGTGCGCCGCGAAGTGATTCTTGAAGCTTTTTTCCATCTGAGCCCAAGAGTAGATACTCTTAGGGGTCAGTGAGGCATACCATCAGATGGCAAGCCCCTTAAGGGTCATTGGAAAATTTCTGCATAGCGCCGCATCACTTAGAGTTTGGTTCATCATGGTCGCTCTGTAAACCATGATGTGATCTTGGGGATTCTGAGGGACCTTATACTTGTCCGCCATCGGTTTTAGTTTGGTTTTTCTCTGCTGGATGTGCGCCGCGAAGTGATTCTTGAAGCTTTTTTCCATCTGAGCCCAAGAGTAGATACTTTTAGGGGTCAGTGAGGCATACCATCGGATGGCAAGCCCCTTAAGGGTCATCGGAAAATTTCTGCATAGCGCCGCATCACTTAGAGTTTGATTCATCATGGTCGCTCTGTAAACCATGATGTGATATTGGAGTCAATCCTACAGCAGGTGTTTCACTCCCCAAGTTCACTAGGGTATTAGATACCCCAACGTTCACAATGGTAGTGGGGCTTGGGATTTGAAGGATCGGCGGTTGCAAGATTGTGTTAATTTGAGGTGGACTGAACCCCATGAGGAGTTCCTGATCTCGCTTTCGTTCCTCCTCATACCTCTGATTCAACTCTTTCAGTTTCTGCTCTTCGATTTGGCGTTCAGCCTCTCGGTACTCAATGATATTGTGATGGTCCTCCTGAGTTCGACTTGACCCTTTTTGTTTCTCTTTTTCATAAAGTTGGTATATAGCTCTTGGAGCTGTTGTTCTTCCGCTCGCCGGGCTTCCTCCCTTTTGAGTATAATACCCCTAAGGTCGGTACCGTACTTGTTGGCTTCTTTCTCCGCTCTCTTTTTCTCGAGGAATTTCCTCAAGTCGTCCGAGTTAGTCGGGCGATTCAAGGGCTTCCCACGAGATATTTTGCATTCTTTGGATCCGCCGATGCTACGAGTGGACTAGCTGTCCCTCATAGACCTAGTCGTTAGAGACGGAGATGGTTCGGGGCATGGAGGAGGGGGAGGACGTCTGGTCTCTGATGGAGCTCTGCTTCCTCCCCTCAAAGTTTCCCCCTTTTCCCGGTTTTCAGGAGGCCTCAACTCTTTCACCAGACACTCAAGAGTTTCCTTCATCGTACTTTGTAAATATCCCATGATTTGCTGTAATTCTCCCCGAGTTACAGGGACTTCAGGATTTCCAAAGTTTTGACTCCCATCCCCATCAGAATGTTGTGATCCTTCGAGATCTGGTATAGCTTCCATGTTAATAGTTGTGTGTTTTTTACGTGGGTATGGGGGAGTAAGAAGTTTTGTAGTTATTAGGTCGGGGAGTTCGATTGAGTCTGGGGTTTATGGACGCTCACTCATACGAAACCATACAACTTTCCCACAGATGACGCCAAATATTTCGCGCGATTTGGAGGGGGGTCGAACACTTGGAAGATGTTGGGATCGAGATGTGCGAGCGTGGACTGTTCGTCTGTTCCCTGAGCCTCTTGAATGCTACCTGCACAAGACAAGCAAAGATGAACTAGCTCGGGGGGTCGACCCGAGAAGACCCCTCCGATGCTTAAGTTAGAAAGGGAAATTTGTACGAGAGGTACTAGTGTGTGTGGGTAGGTATATTCGAAATAATGAGGTGAAGATCTGAGTGAGTGTCAGACTATGAGGATCACAGCTGAAAGACGGACTGTCAGAGCTCAATGTCAGACAGCGTGAATGTTCTCTGAATAGAATGACCTTACCTTTGCCTTGATTTCCGCGCAGGTATTTATAGGGCAAAAGTCGGCTAGCTTCGTCAAATGAGAAGCAGACACGTAGCTTTGTACCTACGTCCCTCTCTAAGTCGGCTTAGAGGGGATGGTCACGTGAGTTTTTGTACGACCCCTTGGGATGACTCCACGTAGGGGTTCGTACAGTTGATGTCGTCACTTTTGTCCTTGGGGCCTGGAGAGCGTGGGCGCCAAGGCAGCTATTCGAATCTCTGTAGGAATATTCGCATAGTACATGTGCTGGCGTCAGGGTTAAGCTCATAGAAAGCCTAAGGGTCGACTCCTAGCTGAGCCGACCCCCCGTAGTCGGGCCAGAACATAATAGTAGTCCTTGGGTCGGTATGAGACTCTTAGTCGATGTAGATCTTCTCGGGTCTGTTGGCGATGTTTAGCAGTGGTTGGGGGAATCCTCGATCCGGAGCTGTCCCTCGGGGAGGAGAAATATTTCTTTAGGGTTGTCGATGATTCTAGCTCTACTAAGGATCGAGACTCTTCTGGCATAACTAGGACGGGGGTCGATCGCTCGACCCTCGATATTTTGGTTATCTCAATAGGGGTCTTAAAAAATATTTTCCAAAGAAAAATTATTTTTAACACAAATGAAATTGTGTATCTTTATTATTTTGTTATTCTCTATTAAGTGTAAAAGATGACGTTGAATCTAGATAATAGTATACTATGGGTGCGTTTATTAGAGCTGAACTTACCAGAACTGAATTGAACTGAACTGATCTGAACTGAACTGAACTGGAACATAATAATAATAATAATAATAACTATTATTATTATTATTATTATTATTATTATTATTATTATTATTATTATTATTATTATTATTATTATTATTATTATTATTATTATTATTATTATTATTATTATTATTATTATTATTATTATTATTATTATTATTAATTATTATTATTATTATTATTATTATTATTATTATTATTATTATTATTATTATTATTATTATTATTATTATTATTATTATTATTATTATTATTATTATTATTATTATTATTATGTAATTTTGTGAGTTTTTGTTTGGAAATACTATTAGTATAACACTTGACTCATTCTAGTTTGTTTACAAAAAAAATTGTATGGTTGTTATAATAAAAAATAAAATAATAATAATAATAATAATAATAATAATAATAATAATAATAATAATAATAATAATAATAATAATAATAATAATAATAATAATAATAATAATAATAATAATAATAATAATAATAATAATAATAATTGAACACCACTGAACTGAACTGAATTGAACACCACTGAATTGAATTGAGCAATACTGAACCGAGCCGTACTTATGCGTCACCACCCCTGAACTGAACTGAACTGAACTAACTTAAACTGAACTGACCGGATAATAATAATAATAATAATAATAATAATAATAATAATAATAATAATAATAATAATAATAATAATAATAATAATAATAATAATAATAATAATAATAATAATAATAATAATAATAATAATAATAATAATAATAATAATAATAATAATAATAATAATAATAATAATAATAATAATTGAACACCACTGAACTGAACTGAATTGAATACCACTGAACTGAATTGAGCAATACTGAACCGAGCCGTACTTATGCGTCACCACCTCTGAACTGAACTGAACTGAACTAACTTGAACTGAACTGACCGGAGAAGCTCTAAAGAACGCACCCTATATACCATCTTGCGATGAACCCCACATCGGAATAATATATGAGAAATCAAACAATGAACATGTATATAAATACAATGTTGAAGTAGAAACAAAACACACCTTTCTTAGCCATGTTGGCCGGGATCAAGTGTAGGATGTTCTTCCAATATAGTTTATGATTTTGGTTCAATTCCAAGTATGTATGTTTCATCTTACAATGAGTCCCATATCGAAAAAGAAGTGAGCAATGTAGCAAAGATAAATCTATATGCTATCTTTTGTTAAAAATTTTAGAACTCTTTCTCGTGGAATAAAAACAATCAAGCTCCTAAATAAAATGTCTTTGATGAGTATGACAATGCATTCCTTGATTTTATACCATAACTATTAAACTCTTTTTAGGGTCAATTAAAATTACAATATTAATATGTACTAAGATTTTTTTCTATCAACTTCCCACAAAGTTCAAAAAATGCTATATATTTTAACAGGCCCGTCCTTGGGCGTGTGCACCAAGGGCGATGGCACAGGGCCACACAAAAATAAGGGGCCCCATTCAGGGGCGGAACCAGAGGGGGGTTTGAGGGAGCCAGGGCCCAGCCCAAGTTCTGGAATGCATCTATTACTTTTGGTAGAAACTTGTAATCACAAATGCACGGCAGTAGAGTTGGTAGAATGCGGCCATAATTGGCTCCCCTCAATAGCGGGATTTAGAGTTCAAATCCTTCTACATTACATTTTGAGCTGATTTTGAGTATCTTGGTTTTTCACTTTGTACACCTGCCAAAAAAATCCACATTTTCTTTTGTTTTTGTATCTTTTTTTCCTTGTAAATTAATTCTTATGATATAAAAAAGTAGAGGTCTAGCAACTTTTGATATCAGGGTAAGGTCAAGTACATTTGGACCTCCCCAAATCCTACCCTAATAGTTATTACTTATTAGATTGTTGTTATTGTTATAGCAACTTTTGATATCGGTGTCCATCTACATTTAGTTGTTATTGTCTTTTTATTTATGGTGTCGCTAATAGATTTTGTCAGAATTTTAGTTTAATTTTTAATAAAATGTAAAAAAAAAAAGTTACCTACCGGTACCCATGGCCACCGATCCTCCTATTACTAGTTAGATCCACCCTTGATAAAATGATGGCCGAAACTGACAATAAAAGGCAAACCCGACTACTAATTTTGAGATGAGATACTAATAGTTGGTCCCCCCAATGCGAATTTTCTGGTTCCGCCCCTGGCCCCATTTGTTAGAAAAAAATAATTAATCGTCTAATTACACAAAGAGGAAGAGCATTAATGACAAACATACTATTGGTTTCAATTTCCAGAATAGAAACGCGTACATCGATCCCCGCTATGCGCTATCTCTGCTGTCTTTCTCTTTCTTCCATTGATTGAACAACCTTGTGATTAACTCTTGTATTGCTGCCGATTTACCTCCCCAAAACCTCAAAAATGATCTCGTTCATTAATGATAGTAACAAAATTCTTCTCCTCAGTTATTTAGTGTATGAGAAGCATAACAAAGTCCTTCAAGTTACAAATCATACCAGTTTCATCAACTTTCTGGTATTTCTCATCAATGTTTATAGTCTTCCATGGTGATGGCTACCACATGTGGAAGGTGAGGTTCACTATTTTTGTTTTTTTTTTTTCATTTTTTTGGACGGAGACGATTTACGGTTTATGATGTCTAAATTCTAAATAATAGTCTAATTTAATTCAACTATGATGTTCTTTTTTTTCAACCCGCGGTCTGATTATGGTGTAATAATCATAATTTTTTTTTTGGTGAAGGGTGTTAATTGTAATTGACTAAACACAAAAACTTCTATAAGACGGTCTTTTCAAAACTTTTGGCGAGGCGGGGGTCATTTTTCAATGAAACAAAGGTCACTGTTGACCATAAGTGACCCCTATATATCTAAAAAGTGACCCCAATTTATTGTGAGTTGGTCTTACACAAGATTTGCTGTTGACTGAATGATTAAGAGGCTATCTCCAAAATAAAAGAGAGACATGAACTTCTTAGAACAAATTTGTTGCGCTAAAAGCTTAAAGTTTCATATTGAATCAAAGTTGAAAATTTGGCAATTGTAATTCGTAACCTTTTGCAATTTTATTAGAAACAGAATTGTCAAAGATAAATGTATTCGATGAAGACACTTGCTTCAATAAAAATTTATTCTAATTAAAAAAAATTCAAACTAGGGCATTTTATTTGAGTTTAGCACATGGCCTCCAAAATCACAGGGACGACTCTGTATTTTAAAAAACTTAGAAAATAATCTCACGTTTGGGTGGCCGTACAAGAATAATTGCACAAATGACTTTAGCCCAGAAAATAATCCCAAAAACTAACGACGTTAATGCGGGTGGATTAAATGAAGACGAGTTTAATATTCTTTTAACTCCTCAATTTTCACCACTCACCCTTCTCTCTCTTTTCTATTACCGCCATTAATGGTGACCAACACTCAGGCAGGTGACCACCAAACTGTGATGCCATGGTTATCTTTGCTCTCTCTCCTCTCTGGTTCTCTCTCCTATCAACCTCCCTATCTCTAATGAGAAGATAGAATTGTGAAGATTGAGCAGTTAACGAAATGTGAACTCCGTCTTCATTTAATCTACCGTTAATGCCGTTAATGTTTGGGATTGTTTTGGGGTAAAGTCAAATGTGAAATTATTCTAGTATCACTACCCAAATGTAAAATATTCACATCCATTTTGCTAAAATCTTAATAGTCTTTTAAAAAAAATAAATGATTAGAATAAAATATATTTTGTTTTATTTTCTCTTTAATTATTCCAGTGCATAACAAGGCCACAAACTACCTATTAAACTTCTTACCTAATGGTATAACGAGCACAAAAAAAAGGGATATTACATGGTGTACCCCTGAGGTTTGGCAAAATGCCTACTGTGTCCACATTTTAAATTTCGTGTATATCGTACCCCTGTACTTAAGGTTAATGTACACAGTTTACAATTTTATAACATCCGTTAACTATTCTTCAATTGTGCGAAGATAGATTACTAAAATGCCCTTATCGTATGACATTTTGCTTGGTGCCTTGACTGCCTTCAATGGTGGATTCATGTTATGACCTTTTGTTTGGTGGCTTCAATGACGGCTTCACTCTTCATCTTCATCTGCAACTGCAATCGGGTTCGGATTTCTGGTTCGAGATTTTGCTCTCAACCATCTTCATCTGCATCAGGTTCGAAAATCTGGGTAAAATTCTGGTGTTGACTTAACATGGTTGTCACCAATTACCCATTGATAGTTCAATTTTCTCTCTCATAACATTACCAATTGTCCCTCCAAGAACACCCTTTTATCACCGTCATTTTTTCTCTAACACAAACCTAAATCTAACCCTAAATCTCCATGAATCCTTTTATTTCAAATCATCACCATTTCTTCAAAACCCCACTCTCACTCATTCTCAAAATCAATTTGTTACCGCCACAACAACAACAACAACAATAATTCTTCATGGTCATCGTCATCTTCATCATCATCTTCTATTAATCAAGGTCACTGGGAATTTGCGTTGTAGGAATTTCTCATGGGCACTACTGCTCATATTAAAAATCCGAAGATGTCCTTAGTTCAAGGTTGAATTTGGGAAATGATGTGTGGGAAATTGAAATTGAAGTGAGAGAAAATGGTCTAGTGAATGAGAAGGAGGTTGAGGATTGGGACTGAGAACAATTGTAGCGGCATTTTAAGGAGGTTGAAGATCGACAACGTTTGATTTCAGTACTCAAGGTAGTCATTTTATAATTTGATTGTTGAGTTGGCGTGGAATCAATTATATGATTGAATAGTTTGTGATTTTTTTAGCTTTAAGATGATTGATCAGATTGTTTGGAAGGAGTGTCTTTCATGCCTTCAACTGCTATTTGGAAGGGCAAATTAGTCATGAAATTTTGATTTAATGGAGTATTTGATAATTAAAGTTAAAATTGTATACGTCGTACATAAACCTTTAAACACAGGGGTACAACATATACAAAACTTAAAATACAAATACAGTAGATATTTCGTCATACCTCAGGATACAACGTGTAATATCCAAAAAAAAAATTGTTACCTAATGGTATGGTGATGAGTGATGACAATCGACTAGAGAGAATAAAAGAATGGGAGTGAGCAGCAGAATTATAATTGAGCGGGGGTTAAGCAGCGACAGCAAGAAAGCGAGACACCACGTAAAAGCTGCTAGCTGCAACTGCAGCAAAGCTTCCCTTCATCTCGCCTTCTCTCTCTCTCTCTCTCTCTCTCTCTTTTTCTCTCTCCATTTCTCAGAATTAGGGCTTTTTCAGCTCTCGCCAAAATGGTAAAATCCCTTTTCTCTCGATTATATTTTACTCATTTCAACTTCAAATTAGGTTAAATTTCATTTATCAGTTGTTTTCGATCTTTCAGAGTTTCTAGTTTCAATTTAATACATGGTCTTTGTAGCGCAATAGTAAAATGCTTAAATTTTAGTCTTTTTGTTGTCTAATTCGATTTACATATTTGCCCCCAAAAAAATTAAAAAAATTCGATTAACGTGATGATGAATATGAGCTTTTTTTTTTTTTTTTTTTTTTTGTCATTTGCTTTAATTTTTGTGGGGGTTATTTTTTATATAGGAGTGGGGTTGCTGGTTGTTTTCCTTTTGTTTCCTGTTCTTGGATGTGTTTTAAATGTTCATTTTATTTTAATTCATTTTTTTGTAGCTGCTGCATAATTATATAGACTTTTATTTTGTGGTTTTTCATTTTGTTTTTGTTTTTTTGGTGGTATTGGCAGAACAAGCTGGGTAGAGGACACCGTGACAAATTGCAGCAGTTTATAGCAATAACTGGTTCTAGGTAATTTTATAACTTCTGTAATGGTCTTGGGATTCTGTTTGGTGCAAATTATGTATGTTTTACTTAATACTCTATGAGTTATTAACCGGTTCAGTAGAGCTGGCAAATATTGAGCCGAAAGTTTGACACAACCTGTACCGAATGTGAGCTGGTTGGAAGGAACTGCTGTTGTTAGGGTTTCTTTTTGATCATATAGGTCTGATGCATTGTGGGAATTGGGAAATAGTATCACAAATTCACAATCACCCGATTGACTGGGCAAGTGGTGATGGTTATTAGCAATTCTTCCACTCCTTACATGACGATGACTGAATACATTCACTTTTGCTGTTTTGCATTATAATACCCATTATTAATACTGTGCCATGCGGTGCTTAACTGCTTATTTAAAATTTCCCAAGTAACGAATTTTGATTGTGAGAAGAGCCATACTTGTGGCTAAACTGTTGGAGTGTGGTAATACCTTTGAAAACAGTGATTGTATGTATGTAGTCATCCTCATCATCTTATTCTGGTTTCTGCTGTTTACGTCTCAACTTATGTTTCCTTAGATTTTGACCATGTAACTGTTGTATGTTGAATAGTTCCATTGAGATCTATTGAGCCTATATTCTGGTGGAAATGTATACTAATATTCAATTTAACGTCTTTATCTAAAAAACATAAATAAATAAAATAAATTTAACGTGCTCTTTGATTGTATTTTACTGAGATTGCTGATAGGTTGAACTTGTTTCGTAGGTTTGATATGAGACGAGATAGGAAACAAGACTTGTGTTCGTAAATTTGTAGAACAGTTTTTTTCCTTACAGTACATTAAAAGCCCATTTTTCATCACTTATTAGAAGAATTGAGACGTGAACAAATCTCTACTAGTTAGAGGTGATGCGTCATACATCTGGACCTCCTTCATGCCTTGGACAGGATGATCCTTCCTCGGTGGTTACTGGTTATTACTGGAAGATTTCATTGGCCACATATTCAGCTTTTTTCAAACTCCTAAATAAACACTAAAAAGTCAATCTTATCGTTTAGAGTATGAGAACTGTCTCTGTCTGAGCTGTTTCTCATATGACACGAATCCATAATGCGGAAGACAAAGATAAATATAAAGATCAAAGTCATCAAGACAATTAAGACATGATTCTGAAATGTCGGGGGGGGGGGGGGAGGACGTGGAATGAGGGAAGCAGCAGGTGCTACCCTCATTTCAAAAAAGCAGAAGAGATCCCAGAACAAGAAAGTAGAGCAGAGCAAACATATTAGCCGTTTTCTTTTGTATCAAGCCTAAATTGTTAACTTTACTGGGGTGGAGGATGGGGGTGATTGTGAACATTTTGCTATTGGAGAAATCGTTATTGGCATTGGCCTTTAGTGAATTCATTGCACAGTAGGTGATCTCTTTAGTATTTATTCTCTAGGAAACTGCGCCGTCCAGTGGTTGGGCTAAGGGCTGGGATGATACAATGTTGATTTCTACAATCGTCTCCGCAGCAATCGAATTGTGTTTGCTCTTATATACTACTTTCAAACGGAGTTTCACTTTGGGAAGCATTTCAGGAGTTTACTTGTTTTGCTGTTCTTGATGCTATTAAGCCAACAATTTGAATCATCTTATACTTGTTTTCTCCCTTCTATATTTTGTCACACCAAGTGGAGTCTGGAGTGTTCATCCTTTTGGGAACACTTTTGACCATTTTCAGAAGTTAATAATATAGTTAATAAAGTTCTTCCTGAAAAAACTATTTATACCATCTACGCCTAATGTGGAGACTGTATACTCTTCACCTGTAGGCTGTAACCAGATAAAATTTGCCTCGGGAGGCGATCGAGGTCTTTCGATGGTTAAGTTAAGTGGCAGCACAAACCTTGAGGGGTTAGCTCAGCTGGTAAGATCTTTGAGATTTATTCTAGAGGTCCCAAGTTCGAGTCCCCTTAGGACCACTGGAAGTTTTCCAGGTCGTTAACTTCAGGGCCCATGGGATTAGTCAAACAAATACCCATGTTATCTAAAACAAAGTTAGGTGGCAGCACAGCTAGAGAAAGTTTAAGTTTGTACTGCTTCTAGGAATGGCAGCTGGTAGGAAGTTCTCATTTTGTGCCATGTGTTCTTGGTATACCATGTGGTGACACCATTGCGCTTCTATTATTCCAGTTGCCCAATTATGCGAGGGCTAGACAAATTATGACCATAATAATAGTGAATGCATAGAGAGGATCGCTCTGTAACTAACTATTGGAGTGTTTGGTTGCTGTGTAACTTTGTTGTGACTTTGTGAGGTTGTCATAGTTGGCTGGCAATACAGATAGGGAGGTACAACCGTACAAGGAACTTTTTTCTGGGCATTTCGCATTAGTCATTCCTCATTCTATTCTAATCTATTCTGTTAGCAAAAAGTAAGGTACTAAAACATTCCACAGATGAGCACTTTATTTGGGGTTCTTGAACATACTTTTCCTTCTAGGCAATATTTACTTTGTTTTGGAAACCTACTATGGCTATTTCATGGATATTTTCTCTCTTCTATTTGCCCCAGTTAAGAGTATTTGTTGTACTACCTGCAAGTTTTCTGTCTTGTTACTGTTCGAGGAAAAAAAAGGTTTTCTTTTGTTGCGTGAATTCCTTCTCTACCTGGATAAATTTTCTTTTCCTTTTACTGGAAATTTCTTTTCTTATTAAATTTTCTTACTACTCTTTTCTAAGTGGGCAAAGCAGAAGAAAATGGGCAGAGAAGCAAAGAATTTGCCTTCTCCAGTCCCTTATTTTGCTGTAAGGTCTCTCTTTTTTATACACGCCAAAATTAGTGGACCCCAATTCTTGTATGCATCCACTATATTAGAACCCTTGTAGCACCTTTCTGGAAGCCTATCATCCACCTTTTGCTTCTTTGAAGCTATAAATGGAAAGACACCCCTTAAAAATTGTGAATTTAAATTGGTTTCAGAAAGATCAATTGACTAGTCAATGCAGCTATGCTAGTCATATCAAAATAATTTTTGGCTTAATGGGTTTGTGTTCACACTGTGCTCCTTTCCCTATAGCTGCCGTCTTGTGGAAGGCAAAAGTTCCTTAAAAGTTGAGAGTGTTTGTTTGGATGATGACGTTGGGGAGGATCAGCACTAATGACATGCTCCAAAAGAGGCGACCGGGGTTGGCTAATTCGCCTGATTTGTGTGTTGTGCGTGCTAGTAGCGAGACATGTTCTCATTTTCTCCACTGTGACATGGCCCGTATTTGGTGGGGAAAGTTGTTTAGTTTTGTGGGGGAGCAGTGGATGATCCCGGCTATTACTGTGTGGAGATGCTACAGGTGCGCTTTTTGGCTATGGGAGAGATAAGGAGATGAAGGTTCTGGGCGTAATGCTGTCTATTCTATTCTTTGGTGTTTGTGGTTGGAGAGAAATGCCAGTATTTGTTTTTGGCGCTCCCTACCATTCTAGATACTGTGGGATAGAGTGACTTACGTAGCTTCTATGTGGGCTAAGGCCGGAGGGGCTTTTAGGAGCTGTACTATGACCGAGTAGGCGAGTACCAGAGGAATTTGGCTAACTTGTTCTAATTTCCTTAGGAGGACAGTTTGTCCTCTGTTACGGTTTTGACAGCTTTATAAATACAGTTTTTCTTTTATCTAAAAAACTAGTCAATGCTAATCATGGTCGAGCAACAGATTTGTAAGTGTGAAGCTTCTGGTGACCGTAGCAGTGTCACCTGGAACGCGGTATATTCCGGTCCTTGGAACGGGTACCAGAAGATAGTTTGCTGCTTAGCTTGATTAATGGTTTGTAGGGGTATGTTTAGTGGTACACATTCTTGGATCATGGTACCTTTTGTTTTGGATCAAGAATTAAATTTACAGTAAGTTTTATGCATATGGCTAATTCTAAGCAAAATAAACCATGCAAAATAAGTGGATGACATAAATTCTGTGATAAATTACATAAGCGTTAGACACGTTAAAGTTTAAAGAAGTATAGCCTTCCCAAACACCTTTAAAGCTCAAATATTTAAACATCACAAACTAAATGGCATACTTATCTATGCATTTGAGACCTAATCTTGGCAAAATTGATCAGCTATTTTGAATTTTGAGGTGGATTAGAAAATAAGAGATGCTCTAATCCCCCAAGCGCGAGGTTGATGGTTCGATTCCTATCAGACCATTGTGTCTCCTCAAAGACCACAAATTTTGAGGTGGATTTCATTTGAATTTCGTTCTAATTATGGAAGTTCTATGGTTAGTCATTTGGCCATTTTAAAAGACTGGCACACAGAAAAACAACGATCCAGTATGCAAGTACCAAAACGTGGGGACTTCTTTTAGCAATAATAATGCAAGTATGCAACAAATTAATCTATCTGAAACTTTATAAGATTCAGAAATTTTACCAATTAACCCAGTTTGACTTCATAGTTCATCTGATACTATTACTTTTTTTGGTAATCATCTGATACTATTACTTGGTATAGTGTTCAGATGTTCTGAATCTGCACTGGTTGAACCTCTGTTTAGCTTCTTATACTACCAGTTTGGTTAGCTGTACGATAGGTGAGGGACGCCTATCCCACATCTGTTGTATGAATTATGCTTACATTGCTCCTATTATAGTACATTGGCTTCAGCTGGAAGAGAAAGTACATAATCTTGAGGTCTATTTGGTACAAATCCTCCCCTCTGTTCACAAAGAGGAGGCTGAACAATGGAGAAGAGAAAAGCAATGAATTCTGGTCCCTTCATCTTTTGTTCAATGCTTACAGCTGTTCATACACATAATTGTGCTTATTGCTGCAAAATGTTTTCCTCAAACTGTTGACAGAAAAATGGAAAGAAGTCCTCACACAAGCAACTTAGCTTTTTTGTTCATGCAGCTGGCATCATAATGTAGATGAAGTGTTTGTGTATATTCACAAAATTATTTTTTTTTTTAGATAAGAAAATTTTTTATTAATCAAATAGTGAAAGAATACAAAAAATAGAGGACAAGGTATCCTCAAATAACCAAAGTAAGAATAGAGTATCTACAAATCACGCCAGTGGCGTTGAATGATCGTCAGTGGCACCCCCTTGAAAGCACCAGCCGCCTTCGCCCAAAGGGATGCCAAATAAACTACGTGGTCCCAAACCAAATTGATTCCCTTTCCCGTGTCAGAGAAAATCCTCGAATTCCTCTCTAACCAAGTGCACCAAAGAATAGCTAAACAGGCACACCGCCACAACATCCTACCCTCCTTCCCTATCCGCATAGCAGCGAAATGCATCCGTAGGAATTGCCCCACAGTAGCAGGGCACACAAAAGGCTCCCCACACAACAGCCGATCCCACAAGGCCCTCGCAAAGTCACACATCACAAACAAATGCAAACAACTCTCTCCATCTTGCCGACACATCACACACATGCTGGGAAGAAGACACATATGTGGCCTCCGCCGTTGCACCATATCACTCGTGTTCACCTTACCAAGCACTAAAGTCCACACAAAAGCACGAACCTTTAGAGGAACCTTTGACTTCCATATATAAGAGGAAAGGGGGAAATGTGGAAATTGTGACGGAAGGCTAAGATGATGGAGGAAGGACTTGGAAGAAAAAACCCCAGAGGAGTCCCCAATCCAAGTCCGAGAATCGTCCCTATGGACAAGAAACCTAGTGTGGAGGAGACCCAGTAGGGAAACGAGTTCCTCCATTTCTATATCGCGGGGTGGTCGCCGAAGGTGTAGGTCCCAGGAACCACCAACCTCTGAATAAAAATCAGCCACAGGCGCCCCGTGAAGAGTGGACAAACGATAAACCCGCGGATATGTAGAGGAGAAAGGAGTTTCACCCTTCCACACATCTTCCCAGAACCGGACCCGTTGACCGTTACCCACAGTATACCTGACCAGGGGAAAGAATAAAGACGATACCTGAGAAATGAACTTCCAAGGGCAAGCATGGGAAACAGTGGAGCTGACTAGCACGTCCCATCCATTCTGCTGAAGGCCGTACTTGCTTCTGATAACTCGGTGCCATAGGGAGTCAGATTCTAGGGGAAAACGCCATAACCACTTACCCACTAGCGAGATGTATTTGGACACCAATCTACCAAAACCCAGGCCCCCCTCCGTTTTCGGCCGGCAAACATGGTCCCAACTAACCAAATGATCCCTCTTCCCCTCTCCAATCCCCGACCAAAGAAAGTCCCTCATCATCCTCTCAATCCTATTAGCTACACCAACAGGAATTTTAAAAAGGGAAAGGTAGTACAGAGGGATGCTAGCTAAACAGGACTGTAAAATAGTGATCCTCCCCCCCAAAGAGAAATACACCCCTTTCCAACCATCTAGACGCTTAGCCACTCTAGACACAAAATTATTATGCACTCATATGTTTTTAAATATAATACATCCCCCCCCCCCCCTTTTCCATCAATACCTTTCCTTTTTGACAGTGTTATTGTAAATGTCAAATAATTCAAATCACTATAGTAGTGGAGTGAGATTTCTTTTTTGTTATGTAGTGAGAAAGTTGCGCTTCAGGCACTGAAGGCTAGTGACTGGCACCTTGAAGGAGCTTTTGATGTATTCTACAGTCAGCCTCAAACTAAATCATATACTGATTCTAGACATTTGGAGGAGCTGTACAACAGATATAAAGGCATGTATTGTTTCTTTATTTCTGGTTGTATGTCTCTGTCTACTTGCATTGTTTTTGAGTTGTTTTTTGTTTTATTGGTATCTGTCAGCTATTTCTTTTTATGGCTTAAAGAAAAAACTTAGGACACTGAATGTTATCCATTTATCAAACTGTGTAGTTCTTGGACATGTATTGCAGATCCTTATGCTGACATGATAATGGCCGATGGTATCACTCTCCTCTGCAATGACCTTCAGGTCAGTCTTTACTTACGACATGGTTTCTTTACTTGGTGAATTTTCTTGTGAAATTCTGTTCAGCTGTGGTAATCCAAGTATCCTTGTGGTAATTCTCGTATATTGGTTTTCTGAATCTTATTTATTTTGTAGACTTCTCATCTTGTTGAGTTTTAACTTCTTTGTACTACAACTAATACTCATTGAATGACACATAGAAATCTCTTCTTGGCAGGTTGATCCTCAAGATATTGTCATGGTAAGTCCAAACATTCACTTAATGCTCTTATTTCCTTATGAGTACTACACATCGTCATCTGAAAATATGATTGACAACAGAGAAGGAAATTTGGTTCTGATTCCATATGGGCTTTGGTGTGTTCATAAGTATATGATAGAAGACGTTGACTAAATTGGTCAGTTATGCTCCCATGCTTCTTTGACCTTCATCCTATGGCCTTGTGTCCACTTGGAGTCTTGGACATTCCAACATTTGATGAAAAACAAGCAAAAGTCCTTCACAGGTTACCTTAATGACGGTGGGGGACTGTTGCTGTTACTTTACAAAAACGTAGCATTTATCTATCTCATGTTATCAACTTCTCTATATGTCTGAAGTGTAGGAGTATAAGCGAAAACTGCTTCACCTTAAGTCGTCATTTCTTACTGAACTCTTCTGCATGATGTCCTTCTCAATGGAACTCAAGGAGTGGTGTAGGCATTTTTTTCATTATTGGATTACATTGGATTATATTGGACTAAATCAAATGTCTCCCTCTACTGATGTGTGATTGGATTAGCAAGTTGATTTTGCAGTTTTGCTTTTTCTAATTTAGGGTATGATTGAGCCTCTTTCTATTAGGGAATATAATTCTACATATGGGCCATACCCCACAGTCCCCACTCCCCACTCCCCACTCCCCACTATAGGCAGGACTGTCATGAGAGACAGTAAGGTGATGGAGTGCTTTGATATGGTAGTTTGCCTGTTGTCTGCAAATATAGGTTTTATTGTTAGAGTAAGTATTTGGCACCTTTTGGATTTCATTGAAAAGGGTTTTGATTTGTATATAGTGGAGTACAGTGATACGAAGCACGATTTGGCATGTGCATTACCTTTAAGGTAGAAGCTTCTTGTGCACTTCATTCCATGGTCTCCTCCCCTTTGAGACAGAACTTGGGGTAGTATTTTCTTGGAAGCAGCTCGAGATCAAGGTGTATTAGGGGCAGTGACTGTTGAGTTGTCAACCTGTGAATACTGAGCCAGGTCATAAATCCCCAAACTTGGGTTTGAGTCGCAGTGGAATGCGGCCCGGTCTGCCACGTCAGTGACTCAACAAGAGGGAAAAGGATGAATCCTGAGTGGGTAGTTCAGCTGGTAAAACCTCTGAGATTTGTTCACGAGGTCCCAGATTTGAGCCTCCTCAGGGCCACTAGAGGTTTTCCTAGTCGTTAACTTCAGGGCCCCTAGGATTAGTTGGGCAAAGCCCAGATACCCATGTTATTTAAATAAACAAGAGAGAAAAGGATGAGATGAAGAGAGAATAACCAGGGGTAGTTGATGGCAAGCATAACCGTGGAAGCAGATCTAGGCCCAATCCTTGAGGGGGACCTGTGTTGCAGGAAAGAAAAGGTGGTGAAAAACAGTGGCAGTGTGGCAGAGTCCAGCTTTATGGCAGTGAAAGTGGTGAAAGTTCTCCAATTGTCTTCTAGATTGGGTCAAGCCATTGGGGTGGCTAGGGTAGGGGAGAAATTTTCCGTAAGTTGGTAGTGGATGAGAGAGAAGGATAGTGAAAGGCTTTAGGGGAGTCTAGTGGGAGATGGAGAAGAATATGGGGGTTGCTTATCTACAAATGTGGAGGACAGAAATGTGAAAAAATTGTTGTGGGTTGGGATGGGATGAGAAACTGAATATACATATTGAGTATTGACTACTAGTTGTATTGTACATTTCCATGATGGTTTGTTTGGGAACTTGATTTTGAAATCATGGACTACAATGAAATTTGAAATTCTTCTCTCTCCTCCCTTTTCCTTACATTTGGCGGATTTCAAATGCATCATCAAGTGAGGGGTGGACAACTTTTGTTCTATTACAAATCCAAAATTTCAAATCCAATACCCAAACACACTGAAAGCCTATTTATTAATCTCACTATTTCCTAAAAGTCTTATCAGATTGGAATCATTGTCAGTGAATAATTATTTTCATTGTATTGTGCCTTTGGCCTAATCAAACAACATAACTTGATCATTGGAAAAAGAAAATGACTGCAGATATAAACTCTTCATTGTACATTTGTTTAGACACTTCATTCTTACTTAATAAAAATCTGATATTTGTTGTTTTCTTGTGTCCGAACATCAGCCTTTTCATGCCCTTTGCCCTTTATGTTGGTTCTTTTTATGGTTAAACGGTATGGAGGCTTCAGTTAGAATAATGGGCTGTATTATTGAGATTTCAAGCATTCGATTTTCTAAAAAGTGCGTTTCTTTTTGTTTTCTTCCTTGTTTCATATATTTGGATGCCACTCCGTTGTTCTTTTAATCAAAATGCATTATATTATCATTTTGTTCCTATCTCTTGATGGATGATTATTTAGCCTTTGACAATTAGTTTTCCATTTACATGTGCCACGTGTACTGTGTATTAGCTGGCAGTGTCCCTCAAAAACAAAAACAAAAACAAAAACAAAAACAAAAAAAACAGAAAAGAAAAGAAGATTTCAGAGCAATACCCATAAAGAATTGCAAAATGAAGTCAATGGGAATATACTGTAGTGCTTTTTTCTTTCCCCCCTTCTTATATGTTGTCAGAAAACATCAATGGGAATAATGTTGATGGGGATTTCTTTTTCTCCTGTTTCACAACCTCATAAATATGGTGTAGGACCCATAAAGAATTGGCAATGTATATATTATTAAATATCCCTATATAAGAACCTCCAAACTTTATTATTCATCTTTACTCTCTCCATTCGATGAAAAATGTTTGCTTCTTTATTGAGGACCTTGCTTCTTACTACCTCCTTGTTTATCAAATAAAACAGATGTCAAATATATAAATATTTTAATGTACTTAATGGTGTAAAGTGTTAAAGTAAAGCAAAAATTATACGCCAATCTCAATTACGTAAAAATCTGAATGTAACAATGGGTCTAAGAGCCAAATTTGGTTTTCCTAGAAACTTATTTGAACAAAACATACATGTGACATTGTTTATTTCCTAAATCTGCCTCCATTATATAGATAGATGAGATTTATGTCAATTGTTCTGTGTTTCTTCATCAGTTAGTTCTGTCCTGGCATATGAAGGCAGCAACAATGTGTGAATTTTCAAAGCAGGAGTTTGTTGGTGGATTGCAAGCATTAGGGTAAGTGTTCTTTGACTCATTTCTGATTGTCCAGTGTTTCTTCTTGATTGACTTCTTTAAATAATGTGGCTGTATTTTTCAAACCCATTGAAGATCTTTGTGTTTTGGCAACAGGATTGACTCCCTCGAAAAGTTCCGCGAACGGATACCATACATGCGCTCTGAAATGAAGGATGAACGTACAAACAATAAGAGAGAACATATATTGACTTTTTTGATATACTAACTATATCGGTGTCTTCTGTTTATTCATTTTTGCTTCTTGCAATTTTCCAGAAAAGTTCCGCGATATATACGTCTTTGCTTTCGGGTGGGCTAAGGAAAAGGTATTGAGTGGTAAAACTTCCTATTCGAAATTTTGGGCTATAAATGGTGAAAGTAGCTAATGATGCTCATCAGAATTCTTTTGCCCGATTATTCTTTCAAATCAGGCTGCTGTAAAAATTGCTTCTCAAAATTCTAAGTTATGTCCATGTTAGTCAATTGAGAACACATTTGTTCCGTGTTTTCAGGGCCAGAAGTCTTTGGCATTGGATACAGCAATTGGGATGTGGCAGCTACTATTTGCTGAAAGGCAGTGGCCTTTAATCGAGCACTGGTGCCAGTTTTTGCAGGTACCACAGAGCAAAGCATCTTATCCTTGTTCATTTCTGATTGACATTCAATGCTGATTCTGATTGGGAAAGAGATTGGGACATCTAGATTGAGAAGCATTGGGGGAACATGTGGAGGATATGTGTTTTTGAATTTTTTTGGCATATATTTGTCAGAAAGAGGTTACCTCTCACTAGCGCTGATAATGATTCACTGGTAGTTATGCTCATTAATGGTTCAGAAGAGTTTAATTGTGCAGCACATTTATGCATCTGTGCCTTTTGTTTTTGTTGCACAGCAAATTAATAAATTTTATTAGGCAACTTATTGCCAAAAAAATCAACCGATCCAAATGCTAGAGCCCGTTAAAGTCCTCATATATCTCTGATCTCTATTACATGTACAGTTTGATTGTGAAGGTAAAAAACTATTCAAAGAGACTATATCCATGCTATCATGTTCCCACCTCTTTTGCTCTGCCAACACCCTTTGCTAAAATTAGATATATGTGGCTTTGTACTCTATACATAATGACTAATGAGCCTCTGTTAATGAAGATAATTTTACTACTAAATATTCTTTGTACCTTACTGGAGTTGGAGCAGAGTTCTATTCCATCTCCTAGGTGTTGTTTCTGTTCTAAGGTTGCAAACTGACAAGCTTCTTAATCAGGATTTGTTCAATATTCTTGTTTAATAGAGGAACCTGTGAAATAGTCTCATGTTAAAATTATCTTGGTGGTTTTCATGGATCATGTTTGAATTGATTGCGTGAGTTTACTTGACCAAGTAAGCAAGTATGTTTTAGTTGAAGTGGCATCATCAACGAAGTAGTTGTCCAGATTAACTTACTTACTTTGCTTGAAGTGGGTGTTTTTTGCGTGATGACATTGAAGAATATTCATGTATTAAATCTGCACTGTCTAATTTATGTACAACTCCTGTATTGATCCTAGGATCGGCATAATAAAGCTATATCAAGAGACACGTGGGCTCAACTTCTGGAGTTTGTGAGGGTAAGAGTTTACTTTGGGTGTGCTGTGTGCAATTTTTAACTTGTAGTTCCTAATTCAGATTGCATGTTCCCTGATTATGCATGTGCTTATTCTAATCGCTATTTGCAATTTTCAGCTATGGACTAAAATCAAAATGTCTCATTAGACTTCCCCTTTTCTGGGTTTTGTTTATTGTTCTTATTTGTTGTCTGTCTGTGAACTTCAGATGATAGATGTATCATGACTTTGGCTCGATGTATTTGCAATGTTAAGGTTGACACCCCGTACCTTGTCATAGATCGGAGCCTTGTGAAGCCCTGAGCTTTGGTATTTTGCTTGGAAGAATTTTAGTGCTATCTTTGATTTCAAGCCATTAACTCACCTAAGTGGTTGAATCGTGAAAGTGGTATTCTTTCACATGTTTTCTGCATGATTGCTTGCTCTCTCCCTCTGCAGAGTTATGCAAAGCTGTGTGTTTGCATTGTGGTACTTTGGCAATGACCATGTATTTAAAAGCTGAAATGCAGGACATATTTCCAATAAAATTTGTAAGCACTTGTGTCACTTTGCTTCTTCCCCAGGGAAAAGCTAGGTGAAGCTTATTATGTTCCCTTGTGTGTTGACATGCATTGTGCCGTGGATATCATAATTCAATTTGTCATATGTTGAAATAAATGGTTGCCATTCGACTTCTTTCAGAGAGTTTCAATTGATGATGTATAAGCTTCATTTAGTGAACCATATATGTCATGGCTAATGAAACATAATGCTCTGAATAAGCTTACTTCCTTTCTAGCGGAATAACAATGATAACTTGGGCCTTGTTTATGCTTCTCAGACAGTAGATCCGGAGCTCTCCAATTACGACGCTGAAGGTGCTTGGCCGTATCTCATTGATGAATTTGTTGAATACTTGTACGAGAATGGGGTCATCCAAAGAGGTTAATGGCGGGGGGCAGAAGCAGCAATTGGTTACACGGCTGGTTGCACTGTGAGGTTTTATGTTTCATTCAGAATGATTTGGACTGCTGTGCCATTGAACTTTCCAGAGCAGTATTGATCTGGTGCTTAAACGAGAGATGGGGAAAGTTAGCATTGTTATGTTTGTATTGTCCATTGTGTCATCTTTTCTAGTAATGGCGATGTTTATACTGTATGTATCCTGTATCAGAATAAGTTATTGAACCTGCTTAAAAAGATTTAACACCCTCTCCCCCTTTCACTGTCCCTTGACCCTCACAAAACTCCCTCATTTCTGTGTCTCTCCCCTCCTCCCTCCATTGGTCACCACCAGTTCGGACCACCATTCCATTCTGTTACCCATATGAACCGCCCTGCGCTCACTCTGTCATTGTCTCCACACTACCTTTATCCCGTGTCTCATAGATTTTAAATGGATGAATAAGATGATAGAAGGAAGCGACACTCGAGGCATGGGGGCCAATCAGAATGCTTTCCCCCTCCCCACTTGTAAGTAGGTGTTTGTGAAACGGCGAATTAGGCTGAACAACAGAACAAGCACCATATTTGAGTAAGTTGACAATGTTGTGCCTGGTGTGTTAGCCAACAGATTTGACATCGGCGTTGTTGCCAATGAAGCCGGTTGTGTGATATCGACAGTGTATGGTGGGGGAAGGGGAAGGGAAAGGGAGTGGTATAGTGTTACTTGGTTCCTTTAAAGCTTGATTTCTAAAATGCATGGGTTTGAGTGGTGAGATGATAAAAAAGATGAGAGTAACTGGCGTAGATTATGCTACAGCCTACTTGGTAAATTTGTTTCCAGAGCAACCTGCCATGTGCCAAAACTAACCCCTATATCCATGGCCATGCAAAATCATGGTTTTACTTTACAATTTTTATTTCAAAATTCTATATAAATGCACCTAGTGTAACACTTGTCTATATTTAATAAGCTTATTTTTTAGAAGATATAAAATAATGAAGTATGTGACATTTATGGAATAGTAGCAAGTATTGCATGCATGAAGATAGGAGATTTTAGAAACTAAATTGAGTGATTAGTGGACTAATCATGAAACTAATGGAAATTATCACGTTAATGATTAATAAATTGGATTGAATATTTTGTTTTTGCTAACTAAGCAACAATAGGTGTGATTACAATTACACATCACACAATTTGGTGGTAATACCATATCCCTACTCAATAAATATCACACCCTTATTCAATAAATACCACACCCGACAATATTGCCCTTATTTTAATTTTACGCCCTAATCCATTCATCCTATCCCAACTTGTAATAATTCTTCAGTTATGTCGTCATACAACTTTTTTGGCGAATCATTTAAAATGCAAATTTGTCATTGTTTTAATTATGATCCGCTCTATCCATTGTTTAAAGTTTCATCGTACAACATAGACATATGGATAATTATTTTAGATTAATTCCGGTTTTTAATCTCGGTCGTATGTAATTTGTATGTACATTCAATAATTTATTTTCCCAAAATTAAATCTACAACTGAAATTGGAGCAGTTAAGTGGAACCAACGCCCAAAATAGGAGCGCTTTATCTGAATCATGCGCTTAAAACAGATGCAGTTATCTAAGCCATGCGCTTAAAAAAGGCGTAGATTTACAATTCTTACCCTTGAAGAAGGCAAAGCCTTATCAATCACATTTTCAGTTGACCTACTATTTTTCTTATTGTTATCATACTTACTCCTCCACAATGTACCACAAGTATAGGTTGAACTATGATTACAATAAATTATAGCTTGTTATTTCTTGATTAAATATGATGAGCTAAAACGTGAACTTACAATTTAGCTTACAACTTGGAACGAAGCATACTCTATCATGTACATTTTGAGTTTCTTTTACCTTTAATGCTTACCTTTTCAAGTTAATTTGATTTAAATGCATGAAGTTGCAAAACTAACCAATCAATGAGTGGAGTCTCCTCAACAAAATCAATGGCGAAGAGGTGGGAGAATGCGAGATCTGTGTTGTGTGGGCACTGGGATGGATGGAAATATGACATCGGTTACTGTTAAAGGGGAAGAGGGTGTTAGTGTTTTGTTATTTGTTTTTCTAATTAAGGTTATTTTGGTAACTTCAATGAATAGAAGTGTGGTATTAATTAAAATATGGCGTGGTATTTAGCATCATCCTAAAATAATAGCGATTTTAGGAGTAATTTGAAATAATTAAGAAGCTTAATCGTGTATGATAAAATTAACTAGATTTCGTGCCCATGCGATGCACGGGTTCTTGTTTATCATCCTCCGTTATTAGAATCAATATAATAACTTTTTTTAATCATGTCAATATATAAAGTTGAATAATAAGAGTAGCAAGGAACAATAATAATTTTTTTTATCAATAAAAAGAAAACACATTTAACAAAGAAATTACATTTTTAGGGAATAATTTTTTTTATAGGATAATAATTATCTTACTTATTTTTATTAAAATAAAATCAAAACTTTTTTTTACTTTCTTTTTAATCACTCATGCATTTATGATTATTTATTACTTATTCAATGCTACATTGGTGAGAACTCAACGGGTCCTTATTTCTATGCGTTGCTCTAAAATATTTTGATAGTTAAAAAAATAAAAATAAGAGTTGCTCACCGGTGTTTATGATCATCTAGTACATTGAAGTAGTTGTAAGAAATCTTGTTTTTCATCATCTACTACAGTAAACAACAATAACAACAACAACAACAACAACAACAACAACAACAACAATATTCTTTTTGATCACTATTTAGGAACCCGCTTTCAATCATCTAAAGTTTTTTTTTTTTTTTTTTTTTTTTTTTGGTTTTGATCTTGTAGTATCAAAGAGATAGTTGAGCGGTAATATAGAAACAAAAAAATAAAATAGAGATAGTTGGGCCGAAAATGAAACTATATTCAATAGTTTTAAGTCCATACATCTCAATACTTCATCATCGCAGTTGGAGTAGTGATGTTATTAACTTAACATTAAAAAAAAAAAAAAAAAATGCAAATCATAAGGCGTAAAGTATGAGACTATGAGAATTTGTGTTAGACAATACAAAAAAAAGAACCAAAAAAAATATTAATAACCTCTTTTCCTATTTCACCTTCCACCTTGTCTCTCACCCACGGTGATACAATATACTAAACCAATACCATGCTATTGTCAACAACAATCATGAACTTGTGCATTGTTCATATTCTTCAATCATGAAAGGGGAGGATGGGAGATAGAGGTTTTGCAAAGTTGACTACCTCATATTCTTAATTCCTTTTAGTGGTGTGTTATTGGTAGATTGAAGGTGGTGGGATTCCGGAGAGAAGTTGGACATAGTGATTTTACAAAATAAGTATTTATAGATCAAAGTCGGGGAAAATGATTAGACCAAGCTGATTTGAGAAATTGCTGTCATTGATGAATATATATTCAAAACTGCAATCCATTAAAGATGGAAGAAGGTGAAGGGTGGAATCTGTTTAAGATGGAAGAATGTGAAGAGTGTTGCAAACACAATTAAAAACCAATACATGCTTCTACTTCCTTCCGTAAATCAATCTTCAGTATTGATTTATGCAACATAATAATAGTTCTTTTTTGACTACTAAATGAGATTACAACTTAGAAGATATTGATAATTCTTTATCTAATTTGATTTAAGATAACATTAATGACTATTCAATGTGATCTTGCTGAAAACTCAATTATTCACACACACAGGCAAGGATCAGGTACAAACCCCCCTTAGTATACAAACCATACCCACCAAGATCAAACCTTAGATTCATTAATGTCTTTTTTTTTTTTTTTATAAGGCAAGAAAGCCGACCACGAATGGGCAAGAGTCCGAAGACTCAATACAGATTCATTAATGTCTAAGCACAACTTCATTGAAGTCACCTTACAAATTCATTACACCATAACTATAGATTCACCGTTTTTTCAATTTCTCTATAATTTTTTTTTTTTTTTTTTTTTGCAAATTCATTAAACTAATATGCAGATTCATCATTTAATAAGTGCAGATTCATTGAATTATAACTACAGATTCATTAACCATTCATGTAAATTCATCAAAATATAATTGTAAATTCATTATAAAAAAACAATTCCACACGTCCCTGCCGCCAAACAATTGCCATTGTTACCGCCGTCCGACCTCCACCATCCCTGCCGCCGTCCCACCACCAGTATCGCGTGCACCACCACTCCGCAATTCTTTCTCCTCCCCTCACACACTCCTCTCAATCTCTCCACCACTCGCCCCCACACCTCCCGACACCACAACTCAGGCCACCTCCCCCCGCGGCGCGCCTCCCCTCAAGCACCAACTCAGATCTGTGGTCTAAGTAGGTGGTTGGTGGTCACTGAACTCCGACAATCGGTATCGAATCAGAGCGAAATGGTCAGAAAGGAGAGATAGGGACAACGCCAGATGGAGGAGAGAGAGAGAGAGAGAGAGAGAGAGAGAGAGAGAGAGAGAGAGAGAGAGGAGAGAGAAACCGAAGACCGCCGAAGAGAGGAGAGAGAAACTAGAGATCGCCGGAGAGAGAATGTATGTGTGTCGGAGAAGTGATGAGAGAGAAAGGGGAGGATCATGAGAGAGGCATCTGATGAAAACATCGATTGACATGGTGTTGGTTTTGACGCGCAAAAAGACCATTATACCCTTGCCTTTCCGGTTAATCCCCAGTGTGTCCTTTTCTCACAAAACAAACATGGACCATTGACATTAATATCCAATGGCTAGGATTTGGTTTGTACGGTTTGTATTTTAAGGGGGGTTTGTATAGGAGCCTTCACCTATATATATATATATATATATAATAAGGTGAATAAATTTTTTTGGGTTACTTTGGTTATTAAAATGGTGATGTCTTTCTCTCTTTTCAGCCACTTGGCCAATGTTTCTTATCTCATTAGTAACTATGATTCTCGAATTTTTTTGAAAGTGGGAATGATCTTTAATAGCGGTTCAAATAACTAATGCTACAATATATACTCGAATATTTAAGTAGGAGAAAGGCAGAAAAAGAGCTTTCACAACGGTTTTAATTTGCGGTCGCTGTGAAAGAACTCATTTTTCAGAGCGGTGAACCAAGGCACTGCTGTGAAAAATAGTGTCTTTGATGGCTGTGTTTGACCGCTGTGATAAATGTGATTTACCATAACGACATCTTTCACATAGGTCATCACCGCTATGAAAGATGTCAAATGATTGTTGTGATAAATAAAATCTGTATTAGTGACACTTAAAATGGAAAAGTAATTGACATAGGGGGGCAAGAAGCTCATGATAAAGTACCTACATGAGTGATGAACATTCTGTACTCTGAAGGATCGTTATTGAAAGGGAATCCTCAAAGGAGCTCTTTTTGTTTTTTGTATCTGTGTCGACCTTAATAAGGTCATGGAAGTACTGCCATGAATGTTCTGGGTTACACTATCCCCGAAAGATATACTATACGGTAAAGTATCTCCGAGAGTACTTAAGGGGTATAATCATACTAGACTTTTGTTATCTGTATTGTGACCAAATTTTGTGAGGCAAGAGGTTCCCGTAAGTAGTATACCCATGGTAATATATCTATGTGGGGGTTATACTACCTAAACAGATTATCTAAACAACTAAGTCTGGTTGAATAATTAATTTTGATATTTTATTTGCATGGGAGAAGTATGTTGATGGTCTGAAAGACACTTTTTTATCAATGTTGATAGGCCCGTAAGTGCACGAATTGTATCAAAGTAATAAATTATCCTACCCACTGGGAGCTAGTGATTCCAAGTATTAAGTTTTCCCACATTTAACAAGCTAAGCGGTTCAAGTTAGATTTTGATAATTTAAACAAAAAACAAAATTGATTCTATTTGCGAGAATATAGCAAGATTACTTGAAGCGATAAATAAACTTAACTAGCATGCTAATTTCATTCGTTGCAAGGACAGATAAAAGAAGTCTAAACATTCTCTCAAAGTGACAAAGACAAAACTCAATTGTAAGTGACTACCTATTCTCATGGAGTCAATCAATATCAAGAACATGAAGAGCGATTACAATCCAATGCCCACAAAAAACTTTTAATCTACTTTCATAATTAGGAAACCAAGATGAATTTTGAGTTTTGAGAATTAGCATTAACCTTTCGATTTTGCACTAAGAGCATCCACAATGTTGGGTATGAGTTTCACTTCTCATACCCTGCCACCTCATCACTTTATCCGGCCAATTGTTAAACTCAAACTCAAATTGAAACCTATACTACAATGGTAGTTTAAGTTCTGATACTCATCACATAAATATAGCACAATACACTTTTTCTTTTGTTTTTGCTTTTTCATTAAATGAAATGAACACACATGTGGCCCACATCCATTAAATGAAATGATGACTTTGGCCCACAATCTCAAACGTGGGCAAAAGTGATGCGTCTGAAAACTCAACCAAAACTGATACTCCTCACATTGGGTCTCATTCCATGTGAGAGTATCACTACTAGAACTGATCTGCAAACTCATACTCCCATTAATGATGCTCTAACCGTCCCAAACATATCCAGAACTCTTTTTTAAGAATTATAAATTACAATAAGCATACAAATAATCAAGTGCAACGATTTAATAAACATGCTAGTATCAATTTATCCAAACATCAAATAACCCAACTAAGCTACAAAAATTCTAGACTAAAAAAAATTAGCCACTCGTAATTATAAAAACTACTAAGCTAAAGATGAAAATTCAAACTAAACATGAATGAGAAGGATAACACAAGTAAATCAAATTAAAAAAAATAACAATCATAAACTAAAGGATTAAAAAACTAAAAGCAATATAGAGGGGTCAAGGAGAGAGAGTAGGTGAAAGGCCCGCAAGTGCACGACAATATATCGTCGTAATAAAATATCGAACCACAAGGAGCTATCGATTCAAAATACTAGTTTTTCTTAAATTCAACAAGCTAAGCGACTAAGAGTTGGAGTTTTTGTATTTATCAACTAAGAACACAATCTAATAATAATGAAAATACCAAGAATAAAGGTCTAGGATTGACTTCACCTCAACTATAATTTCTTGATGCAAACTATAAGTCTAACTAGCATGTAAAATCGAACATATAAGCAAGGAAGAAATTATAAGACACCAAGAACCCTCTCTCGACGGTTAAAGGATACACTTAAAATAACCAAATTCCTATTCTCATGGAATAAAGATAAATCAAGAGCATTAAGATTGTAACAATTCCAAAGCATCCCAAGACTTTCTAACCTACTCTCGTGATTAGGCAATCTTGTCAATTGTTTGAGTTCCGACAACTAACAAGTTTCTCTCGAACATGAGTTAGTCGTCTAACAAATAAATAAGCACACAAACAATTGATCGCAACAATATTCTAAAACATGCTAATCAAACGAATTAGGGCATCAAGGAACTAAGCTTTGGCTACATCAATCCTTGATGGGGAATTTAGCTACTCATGGTATTCAAGAACAACAACCAAACAATGAAAACTGAATTAAGCATGAATGAACTAGAATTCAAGAACAAAAGCAAAAAAAACATTCATAAACTAAATTGAAGTTAAACTAAAAGAAGTACAGATATGAGAAGAGAAAGTAAGGATTAGATATACCAAAAGAAAGCTTCAATTGATAGATAATCAAGAACTTGAACAAACTTGAAAGTGCAAATTTCAATCTTCAAATTACAAAATAAAGCTAGTGTTTGATTATATTCTAGAAAGCATAAAAGTGTTTGAGGGAATATGGGGTGATAAGAGATCATGAAAGAGATGAGTTCTCTCTCCTTTCATAACCCCCAAAATATCTCTAGTCGGATCTAAGTGAAAAGCCAAAGGAATGACAAAGGTCTCGACTTGAAAACTCGATTTCCGGCAGGTTGCATGGTCGTGCGAAAAATATGAAGGAAAGTTGCATGGTCGTGCAAGGGCAATTTTGCCTAGAACTTCGTTTTTGCACTTCTCTTCTTGCTTGGCTTTCTCTAAAGCATTTTCCTTGACTTCTTCTTTGACGATTGCGACTCCAAATCATCTCCAAAGTCTCTATCAAGCCTTGGGGTCTCAATATGTCCTAAAAACACATCAAAACACAAACATACCCCAAGTAGTCATCATTATCAAAATAATTATAAAATCCCACAAAGAAATGATATAATTATTATGAAACCAATCAAATGAGTGCGTTTATCACATGAATAATAGCTCAATTTATGCACTCGTCAAACTCCCCCAAGCTTAAGTCTTTGCTTGTCCCCAAGCAAAACATGTTAAGACAAGGAAAACGGGGAACAAAGAACAAGAGATCACCTTCTCAGACCAAGTTTCAAAAGCAACATCAAAGCCAAAATAACTAACCCAAGTCAGGAACAATAGTGACATAACCTCTCGAATTCACATAGCACATCATGTAATAGCGATCAAAAACATCCAAACTTACCACAAGACCCACTCTCGAATGTAGCATAGCAAAGAAAGACCCTCACTTTAGGTAAGTGGACACTCACACTCAAGTGATAAAAATTGACAATCAAAGTGGGTTTCTCTCAATACTCATCTCAAAAGTCATGGTTCACCATATGCTCACCAATCGTCTCACATCTTCTCCGCTAAGGACAATTGAAATAAACGAGTCAAGAGGATTTTCAAAGGTTGTAACGTAGGCTTAGGGTGAAGGGTAGAACAAATTCATTCAGATAGTTGGCTAAAGATGTCATGAAACCAGTGGAGCAAAAATTATTAATTCACCTCATGGACATAAGGTAAACAATGCGAAACTCCGACTAACAAAAAGTAACATCTAACCAATTTCACCAAACTCTATTGAAATACTCTTCATTGAAGCACAACTTTCAAGAATTCAACCTTTTATTTTTGCTTTTTTTCTTTCTCGAGAACTTTTTCTGATTATTTTCTTTTTTTTTTTTTTGGAACCGAACAATGAATTTTAACCATCCTTCTAAGCACTTACACAAACTACGAAGTTACACATTGTGAAATGTAACATAAACTCCAAAGTTAATCCCTACTCCACAAGTCTCATGACACAAGGGTAAACATGGTTTTTCCGGTCAAAAGGCTTGTAATGCGGGTGAAGGCAAAGCTCAAAGTGGTTCACAAGGGGATAAATTGCCAAGGGTAGGCTTGTTTGGCTATTAGCTAAATATTCAAAAAATGCCTCAATCATACTCGTTCAGTCAATATCAAGTGCGGATTCGACAGAGAAAAGAGAAATGACTTCTCTTCGGAGAGGTTGAATAACCTCTTCCCATGGTGAGTTCTAGAAACCGACGACTAAGAGAGAGTTTCACACATCAAAGACAAAATGGACCGTAGTGATGCACGGTCTTCAAAGCTCAAAAGTCACGGGACAATTTGGTCTATCCAACTCAACTACATAACATTCAAGAGTCATCATCATACATGCCACAAACCATGAATCGCAACAACAATCATGCTATGTAAAACTTAGGGTCAATCACATTGCCACAAGAACAAATGTTAATCCTTCCAGTTTTCAACATGAATCATCATTGAAGGATCACATCTCACACGTTTTTTTTGGATTTTTCTTTTTTCTATTTTTTCTAGTTTTTTTTTTTTTCTATGCATGCGAAATTAAAACCTAAACTATATGCAAAACAAACAAAAATAAAAGAAAGAAAAATAAAACAAAAAACTATATGCAATGCAATTCACATTTCACCAAACATCATCAAAATCACCTGCCCCAAGCTTGAAATAAACATTGTCCCCAATGTGAGAAAAGACAACAATATAGAGGGGAAGGGAGGAGAGAAAACTCACGGAGCCTCCACCGGACAGGGAGGGAGAGGGTCAAGTTGAGCAAAGGAGCCTTTGCTCTCCTCGATTGCATACAACCGTTCCAACATGAGCTCATTCCGATTCACTTTCGCTAGAAGAACCGTCAAAAGGGATTGAGGTTCTTCAAAGTCACTATCCTCGGACTCATCCTCATCACTTGTGCCATCCAACATCTCCTCATCGTCACTCTCCGGGACAAGGTAGTCGGACGGAGCTGTCAAGGCGGTGCAGGATGTGTCGGGCAAGATCATGTGATCTATTCCTTGCACAAGCCACCAAAATCGAGTTGGATCATCGGGGATGTGGTGAAGAAACCGCGAGTTATCCAACTGAGAAATGTCAATGCAGGTGCTTCCCTCAAGGGGTGGGAGGTTATCAAGCTTAATGCGGAGGTCACGAGCAATATGAGTAATCATGCCTCCACAATGAATTTTCCCGGTGGATTGCCACACTTGAACAATTCGATGAGCGAACCAAGCCGCCGGGTCAATGGCAATACGAGGCTCATTTCTAGTCAATGCCCATAAGAAAAATAACTCATCTTGAGGCACCCCACCAAGATCACCTTTGAAAAAGATGACATACACAAGCATCCGGTGAGCATACCGGAGAGTTGGGTTCACAATTTGGGAAGCCTTTGCCACTTGTGAATTATAAGGCTTTTGTCCAGTGAGAGTACGCCAAAAGGCCCCATCAATATAATCAGAGTGAGAACGATCGGGAGGAACAATTGTGTTGTGGGATTTTCCTCGAACACTGGGAGTACTGAAGGTTGAGCTGTATGATACCTGTAAAAACAGAATACGTCACTAGTCCGGAGGGGATTTCCGGGATCCCCGCTCTGATGCTTAAGTCATTATTCTCTCTATTAGGTAATAAGTAATTTGATTGATTGGGAAAAGTTGTCCTGTTCATACCTGAGATGACTGTATTTATAGGCGCGAATTTCACGGATTCTGGGGCAATCTCCAGGCGACACGTGGCATCCGTAGATAGGAGGAGCTAATTAGGCTAGTCCCTGTGTGACACGTGTATCAACAGGGCCGCCTCTTGGATTTGTAGTTTCTAGAAGGCCCATCAGGATCCACGAAGGTGGAGAGTGATCCATTGGGCCTAGCTGAATATTTTAGGTCATAACATTTGCCCCTCAGAAACGGTTTGGTGGAACCGGTAGGAGACAAAACGTTTCTGACAGTTAATGCACTCGAAGGAGGCGTTTCGTCTTCTTTGAGCCTGGGGCATTTTTCTATATAAACGCTCGGTCTTTTTGTCCGTACGTGACTCGTGCAATTAGATTCTGCTCTCTCACTTGTATTGGTATCTGTAATCTCAATCCTTTGATTTTGGACATGGCTGACTTGTCTGATGAGGCACGGGAAGGTGGTTCTGGTAAGCGTCCTTGGCTTGCTCCTTCTTTTTGCCGACCAGATAGGCCGGCAACTCGGCGTTTAGTGAGGGCGAGCATGACTCTGGGTGCCCCCTTCAGCTTAGCTTTTCCCCGGCAAATAGTCCTTGGGCTTCCTTCTTCTTCTAATTGTGTGCCTACCGCAGATGGTTCGTCTTGCCGTCCCCTTTATCTTCCAAAGGCAAAGAGATCAAGCCTGAGAGGAGCGTCTCGCCGCCTCCGGGCTTTGAAGGTCATCCACGTTATGGACGGGGACTTGATGGGACGATAAACCGCGCGGAATATGAGGAAGGGCTCAAGACCAGTCTTAGGAGCTTGGGGGTCTCTTGCTCTGGACCTTCATGAGGCTGAGCGGCGGGTTGCGGCCGTTCAGGCGGAACTAGATGCTGGGAAGATTCGTGTTGCCGAGCTTAGAGGTCAGCAAGACCGTCAGTTTGAGTTTTGTGGATTTCTGAGAGATGAGCTTAGGAGGGATGCCGGTGCCGGTCATTCTGGCCGACAGGCTTGATTGTAAGTTTCTTTCTTTTTTTTTTTTGTCCGCCGGTTCTCTCTTCTTCGGCCATCTTGTAATGCCGGTCACTGTCCGGCCTTATTAATGAATGAGAATGTTCTTTTGCCCCAGAAATCAACTCTGAGTGCTTGCGTCTTGTTGTTATTTATGTCTTTCTGGTTCTCCTGTTCCCCAGGTGTTTCTTCTCATTTTTTGCCCTAATAAACTCCTGGTGGGCCAGGGGGCTTTGTTGTTGACTTGCTTTAATGGCCATTTGTTTCGTATCTGTCATTTTGACAAATGGCAAAATGTTATTGGTTGTAGATGGCGTCATCTTTTGTTCTGTACTTTGGTTGTCTTGGTATAAATGTGAGGTCCAATTCGACCATGCCTGTCGAGTTTCTCCCATTATGGTTTTAACTATTGTGATTTCCTCTGGTTCTAGTGATTCTGGAGGTGAACCCGAAGTCGTTAGCCATTATAGGCAGCGAAGAACGCCGAAGAGACTGTGCCGGGAAAGTCTTGCTTCTACGTCTAGAACTCCCTTGCGCGTTGTTCGAGAAGCTGGGATTCATTATGGTGAGAATCTTGCCGGTGAAAGTCTGGCTTCCTGGTATACCCGGCATCTGACAGACTCTTCCCTCGGCAAGCCGGTGAAGTTAGCGCTCGCGAGTTTGTTGGAAAAGGACATAATTGCCGAGAGGATTCCTTTCTCTTCGGCGACTCCTCTTAGCTGTCGCCGCTGCTCTCCTTCATCTGAGGGTTGGTCACAGGTGAAGTCAGATGCTGATCAGCGATCTAGCGATGCCGAGGGCTCTTCCTCGGCGAAAACAGAGGCTGCTCTCCCTTCGTGTGTTGATCGAGAGAGAAAGGTGGCTGATGTCGCGAAAATTAAGGCGGAGCTTGCTCGCATTCATTCCCGTCTAGAAGAGACGTCTCTGAAGATTGCCGGTTTCGAGAGTGAGTTGAGGTCAGCTCGCGCTTTGTACGAGTGGCTGGGTTCCCGTCAAAGGGAGTTGGAAATGGTATGTCAGCGCCTTCAAGGGGACCTGCGTAAGGTGGTGGGGCCAGGTCTTGTGTAACCTTCTTAGGTCTTGTATTTGAACTTTATGCCCTTGTTTGGGCCATGTGTACCTTTGGGGTTGAGTTATGCCCCTATATAAATGTATGAATTCTGCACTTTTGCAATCATTTGTTTCTCACCTACTCTTTTGATCACTGTGCTTATTGCTCTTCCTCTGACTTCTCTCTACAATATCTCATTTCTCCGATATGACTACTGGAGGCGTTCCGTCGTCGTCACAGGCTTCCGGCAAATCGTGTCCAGAGGTTCTTTGGCAGGAGTCCTTCAAATTGTCAAAAGCTGCCGAGGAAATTGCCTACTGGGTGCCAGACTTGGCCTGGGTTCGCCGGACGACATTAAACGACGATCAGCTGAAGAACTTCAAAGGTCAGCTCGGCTTGCCTGAGCCTTGTACTCTTTCTTTTCCAAGTGAGGGCGATGTCGTCTTTTGCCCTCCTGACGGTGACTGCATTGTCGTGGATAACGGTATGATCAAGATGGGTTTCCGTCTTCCCATGTTGCCGTTCATCCATGAACTTCTGGCAGACTACAAAGTTGCTCCGGCCCAGCTTTTGCCGAACATGTAGGCGACAATAAATGGTTATCTAGCAATGTGCCGAGTCATGGGGTTCGCTCCTTCGCTGAACGTTTTCAAGCATATCGTTATCTTGAAAACTGTCGGCTCATAGTCGCGTCCTTATTGCTATACCGCTGGTTATAAACCTGGTTTTCTGTCCTTTCGCTATCCTTTCCCAAAGTATCACAACTGGAAGGATCGTTGGGTTTTTGTTCGCCGGCCGGGCGGCTGGAAAGATGTTCCCGACTTCGACGTTACATACCACGCGTGCTGGTGGGATCTGCCCCGGGCCCTCTCTCGTTGAGAGAAGAGTTATCTCTGAATAGCTTCAAATTTTTTTCTGTGGCGGATTCTGCCCGCAATAATATACGCTATCATGTCAGATACTGCCCTCGCCTTGAGTGGTTCAAGGATGCCGGGTATTTGATCTTTGCCGGCCTCCTCAAAGTTCCTGACGAGCATATAGGTTTGTCTTTTGTACTGTCAAAATGATCTTCGTATTGAATCCTTCTCGTGTTTTATTCTTTGTTTGGTTGCAGGTGATATGGTGAAGTTACTTTCCAACGCTCAACGGGAAGAGGAGCTGGACATAGGTGCTACTGCTCTAGAGAAGGTGAAGGACTTCTGGGCGGCACTGGGGGTTGACCACATTCCTCTCGGCAATGAGGTCTTGGCCATGCCCGCATCTTTCACTGCTGCTAAACCTCTGCCGGTGGGAAAGCATCCGAGCTCCCATTCTGAAACCTTAGCGGCAGCCAAGCGTTGCTCCGATATGAAGAAGGCTCAAGCGCGGGCTCGCCGACCGGTCGAGGCTATTGAGAAGGAATCATCCGAGACGGCGCTTTACGAGTTATCTACTGCGTCAAGGCAGGAAAGTGGGTCCCTTCAAAAGAGGCCGAGGGTGGTGAAGTCCTCTGAGCTCCCTGTTCGTGTCACCCTATCCCTTGTTTTCGACTCTTCAGGTGATGCCGAGGGCGGTGGGGCTCATCTTCGTCCTGCCGAGCAGAAGGAACCCCGACTGGCAGCTATGGAGACGGAGGAGCCTCGACTGAACCTGGTGCCCAAAGGTATACCGGTGCCGGAGCAACAGGGAGATGGGGTTGTTCTTGCCGGGGAATTGATCTCCACTGATAGGGCTTGGAATGAACCTCAAAGGAAAGTGTTGAGCTCTATTGCCGAGCTATTGAAAAGTTCAGCGGACGCGAAGGCGATGGGCAGAGAGCATTCTACAGAGTCGATGATGTCTGATCTAGTCTCATCCGCCGGAGTTGTAAGTTTTTAACTAATTTCTGGTGGTTGTTCTATACTTTGCTGATTTTGTCAACTTGATTGGTTTTCATCATTCATGCAGCAATTTTTGGGTGCCGTCAGCACGCTAGAGAGGCTACGTCCTGAACTCGCCGATCTTCACTCTCGTCGTCGTAAGCGCGAGGGTGCTGACAAAAAGGTCAAGGATTTGTCGGCCAAAGTGCAGAAGAAAACTTTGGAGTCTGAAAAGTTCAAGGATGTGGCGGTCAAGTGGCACGCAGAGTTTAAACGCGTAAAAGCCGAGCTTGACGAGATGAAGGCCTCCGGGGAGAGCTTAAAGATCGAGGCTCTTGAGAAGACGATAGAACTTGAGGTGCTGAAGGCCGAGCTGAAGGAGAAGGCTGAGCCGATTACCAGCAAAGAAAAAGCTGTTGCAGACATCCAGGATCAAGTCGAGAAGGCGCGGCTGGAGATTGAAAAATACAAACAAGAAGTTCAGAACGCAACACGACACGTTTCTGGGTACGACGTCTCTTCGTCTCGCGAAGAGATCATTGCTGAGTTTAAGCGTTCTGATGAGTATGCTGCGCTGCTTGAAGGGGCTCTGAATCATGAAAGGCGCGTTGTTCGCGAGCAGGCGCTGGCTGATGTCTGTGGCCTACTGTCTTCAGAGGCCGGCGGTGCTATGTGTACCTTAGTTAAGGGAATTATGGCCGACAGATTCTCGTCGGACCAGGAGGCTGATGAAGATGTTTCGTCCGCTGAGGAGTAGTTGATTCTGCCTTATCATGTATTTTTTATCATCTTATCCTGTGGGCCCATTTAGGGGCGCGTTCCCAGATGTAACCTTGCGCCACGTGGCGTTTTTGTGAATGAGAACATACCTTTTTGCCTATAAAGTCCTTCTGAACATGCCTCTTTTGGCCATAAATTCCTCTGAGTTTCTTTGTCATCGTTCATTCTTGTCTTTTTCTTTCTTTAAAACATACTTTGTTGAAATACGCTCTCTTGTGATATGACTTCTCCCCATCATGGAGATCAGTCGTCTTGGTTGAACTGTATTGTACCGTAGGATACGCCGGCTACTGAGACAGTTTTCGCCGGAGAAAATCAGTCGATCCATAAAGGACCCTATGAAAAAGGTTGTGCGCAAGCAGACACGCCTTCATAAGGGAATTGATCCTGGTGATGAGCCTCGAGTTGTTACCAGCCGTCAGGGAAAGAGTCCGGCGCGTGCCCCACTTTCAAGGGCTGCCAAGAATGTGGCTCGCCATTTTGAGGTTGACGCCGAAGGAGACGTGACAGCCCGTGAATCTAATTTCGCCGATGATTTAGCGGCCCTTGCGTCTTACAACGCGTCCCAGGCTTATGAGGCTTGGGCAGCTGCCCGAAAGTCAGGCGCTGCCGCGGGTGCTAGTTCCAGCAATCCTCCTCCTCACCCGGAGGGTTTCTCCTATATGAAGGCGATTTCCCATGGGGAGACGGAGAAACTGAATGACGTTCTTGAACATATGATGGGCATGATTCCTGATGCCGACCTGGACTTCCTCTATAGCCTTCGGACGAAGCAGATGGATGAGATTCATCGAGTTCTGGTGGAGCTGATGGTCCGCAATGGGGGTTTCCAGCATTATTTTTATCCCATGATGCGCCGGGCAAAGGGGTATGCCAGAGAATGCCGGGAACTTCGTGAGGCTAATAAGCACTTACAGGCGTCTTCGCAACTTGCTGAAATGCAAGGCGTGCAGATAGTCCAAAAGCGGGAAATCCATCTTGCCAAGATGGCCGTCATGGAGCAAGAGTTTGAAGAGGAGAAATCCCGGGGGAACCACTTGCACCAAGAGAACCTGGCCCTTCATGAAGATAACTTGTCCCTGCGCGTGCGTAATCATGCTGGTGGTCCGGCTCCCTTGCCCTCGGAAGGGCCCAACACGGCGAGTGGTCCGGTCGGATCTACAGACCCCGCTGATCCTAAACCTACGGATACTGCCGGTCAACCCGAGATCGCCCCTTTTTCTGATGATGACCTTGGAGCGCCGGATCTTTTTGTTCAGGGTGACGGTAATGACGACCGCGAAGATTTGGATGATATCTTTAACTTCGACGATCTTATGGATACTGATAATCCGCCGGGGCTAAATGCTCCGGGTTCTGGAGATCTTGAGGATGTTGCTTTTGACTCTGCCGAGGGAGATCATTTGAGGGAGGTTCCTGATGATCCTGGGGCAGAGGATTCTTCAATGCCGACCTCTGACGATGGCGGTTCCGGGACTGACGGTTCCGGGACAGAAGGTTCGGGGAGGACGACTTTGGATGATTCTGATTCGTCTGGTGCCGGTTCTCAGTCGGCCGATGGTGATGATATGCTTGACGTTAGCGATATTCTCCGAGAGGATGGTGCTTCACCTGACGCCAACTTAGTATGACATGCATATTTCTTGTATTTTTATGATTGTAACAACAATGCCCCAAAATTACATGAAATATAATTTGTTTTTTGCCTATCTGGACTGATGTATTAGCTGGCCTTTTGGTCAGAGTCCGTTTTTGATAGTAATATTTTTAAGCCGATCTTAGTTGACGTTTGTCAAGGCTCGTGTGTTTCCGTGAGTTGGACTGATTTAGCTAACTGTTGTTAGAGTCCGTGTTCTACTCGCAGTTCTGATAAATGAACTCTTTTGCTGTTATTGAAGCAGTGAATAAAACTCATAAATAGACTAAAACCCGTGTTCTCTCATTCATGTAAAGTTTACACTGCAAAGGTGGTTACAAGTGAATATTGTGATTACACGGGTGATTACTTTGCCTAGATGAGCGTTGTTGCCTTTGTCTTTGCCAAGCGTGACCGATGGCGTTTAGACATAGTACTTCTTTAAGTTGACAGTGTTCCAGGGCCTTGGGAGCATTTCTCCGTCGAGGGTGGACAGTCGATAGGTTCCTTGCCGCAGCTCTTCGACAATCAGATATGGACCTTCCCATATTGGGGTCAGCTTGCCGAACTCAGACGCTTTCCCAATTGACTAAGTCTTTCTCAGCACCAGATCGCCAACATACAGTGGTCGGGGGCGTACTGTTTTGTTGTACTGCCTTGCCATTCTTAGGCGGTAAATCTCAGCTCGCAGTAGCGCGTCACCTCGTCTTTCTGGTAGCAAATCCAGTTCTTCGCAATGACGTGCGTTGTTAGCCATTTCATCATACATTAAGATGCGGAGAGTTGGTTCTTTAGCTTCAATCGGCAACACAACTTCAGGTCCATACACCAGCATAAATGGTGTCTCATCGGTTGCATTCTTTTCAGTTGTTCGGAGGGACCACATAACATTTAGCAGCTCGTCAGCCCACAGACCCTTTGCTTTATCCAGTCTTCGCTTTAAGCCCAGCAAAATTTGTTTGTTGGAAGACTCAACCTGCCCGTTGGCTTGGGGGTTGGCCATTGCTATGAAGCTGCCTGTTATCCCATACTTCTTGAGCCAGTCCTGAAGCTTTGGTGTTTCAAACTGGGCTGCGTTGTCGAACGTGATGTTTCCGAGACACCTGAAGCGAGTGATGACAAATGAATTTCTTGACATCGGCCTTTGATATGGTGGACACTGCCTCGTCCTCTATCCACTTTATGAAATAGTCGACGGCGACTATGACAAACTTCCTCTGATATTTGGCCATGGTGAAGGGGCCAAGAATGTCCATGCCCCAGCGGGCAAAGGGCAAGGTAGTGGAAATGGGGTGAAGTTCAGTTGCTGGCTTTTGGCGGGTGTTGGCGAATCTTTGGCACTTGTCGCATTTCTTGGTGTATGAGATGGCATCTTGTCTCAGAGTGGGCCAGAAGTAGCCCATTCTGAGGGTTTTTCCTATCACTGCCCTCCCGCCAATATGCGAGCTGCAAATGCCGTCGTGGAGCTCAGCTTAGACTTGTTGGCCGGCAGATGGGATAATGCATTTCAGTAGTGGATGAGTATATGACTGTTTATACAACTGGCCTTCGAACATGGTGAACCATTTTGCCCTTCTCTCAACCTTTTCTGCCTCTCTTTTGTCCACCGGCAGCGTGCCGTCTGCAAGAAATTGGACGATGGGGTCCTTCCAAGTGGGGCTTCTGTCTATGACCATGCTTTCTGCTTTATCAATGCTGCGCTCTGCTTTGATATCCCAGAACACCGTTCGGGGATGGTCATTTTTTGCCGAACTGGCGAGCTTTGACAGGGCGTCAGCTTGATTATTTTCTGACCTGGGAACTTGGCTGACTTCAAAAGTGATTAAACGAGAGATGAGCTCTTTCGTTTTGCCAAGGTAGGCGCTCATGTTTTTGTCTTTGGCTTCATAGGTTCCCAGTATCTGACTGACTACCAGCTGGTAGTCAAAATAAGTCCGGATTTCGCATGCCCCGGCGGCTAGGCAATATTCTATGCCTGCGATTAGTGCTTCATGTTCTGCTTCATTGTTCGTGGCATTGAATTTGAACCGAAGGGCGTATTCATAATCTTCTCCCTCAGGCGAAGTGCAGATGAGTCCTGCTCCCGAGCCTTGTGTTGTTGATGATCCATCGACATAGATGGTCCATGGAATGTCTGGATCGGGAGAGGGCGTGGGTTGCCTTGTGCTTTCAGCAAGAAAATTCGCGAGGGCTTGTCCTTTTATAGCCTTCCGAGGCTCATGATCGATGCCCAACCCTTGCAGGTGCACGACCCATTTCAACATTCGGTTGACATTGTCAAATTTGTCGAGGATGTTTTTGAAGGGATGGTCAGACAGGGCGACAACTTTGTGAGATTCAAAGTATGGTTTTAATCGCTTACTTGCTGTAAAAAGGGCTATCACCACTTTTTCTATCAATTGGTAGTTGGCCTCCGCGCCGTTATAGGCGTGGGCTGGTGTAGTACACGGGCTTTTGAATCTCATCTCTTTCGACAAAAAGTATCGCACTGACAGCGGTGTCTGACGTGTCTAGGTAGCAGAATAGTTCTTCGCCCGGGTTGGGGGAAACCATCGTGGGGAGCCTTGTAAGATATTGCTTTAATTCCTCAAATGCTCTAACTGCCTCTTCTGTCCAGCTGAACTTCGTGTTCTTTTGGATGGTGTTGAAGAAAGGTGTGCTTTTATCGGCACCTCGGGCTATAAATCTTCCCAAGGCTGCGATGCAACCGGCCAACTTTTGCACTTCTTTGACTGTTCGGGGCGGCATCATGTTAAGAATGGCGGCAACCTTGTCCGGGTTGGCGTCGATCCCCCGCTGGCTTATCATGTAACCCAAGAATTTTCCGGCCTGGACTCCGAACGTGCACTTTTTAGGGTTTAGCTTCATGTCGTATAGGCGAAGATTTTCAAATGTTTGCAGCAGATCTTTGACATGGCTTCCTCCTTTCTTTGTTTTCACTATCATATCATCCACATACACCTCGACATTATCCCCGAGCTGGTATTCAAAAAGCCGATTGACCAATCTTTGGTATGTTGCCCCGGCGTTTTTGAGTCCGAACGGCATTACCTTGTAACAGTACAATCCGTGTTCCGTGATGAACGCGGTATTTTCTTGGTCGGCCTCGTCGAGTTGGACCTGGTGGTATCCCGAGTAGGCGTCCGTCAGGCTTAGTGTCTGATGACCAGCAATGGAGTCAACCATTCTGTCGATGCGAGGCAGTGAAAAGTTGTCTTTTGGGCAGGCCTTGTTTAGATCAGTGAAGTCGACGCACATCCGCCAGGACTCGTTTGGCTTTTTTACCAGGACTATGTTACTGATCCAGCCGGGGTACTGACACTCCAGGATGAATCCTGCTTCCATGAGTTTTGTCACTTCTTCTCTTACTGCTCTATTCCGCTCTTCACCAAGATGTCTTTTCTTTTGCTTTACGGGGATGGCTGAAGGTAAGATGTTGAGGCTGTGCATAATGGTGTCGGGGCTGACACCCGGTATATCTTTGGCCGAGAACGCGAAAATGTCTTTGTAAGATCTAAGTACCGTGATCAGTTCGGCCCAGTCCTCGCCTATCAGTGAGTTTCAGATATTCACAGTTTTATCGGGAAAGCCCTCGTCTAGGGGGATATTCTCAGTTCCCTCAGCTGTTTCGGCTGACTCGTTGTTCTCCGATCGTGGGTCGATATCGTCGCCATTTGTTCGACTGATGCTCATAGTTTCTATGACCTGCTTTCTTTTACCCTTCCGCTCGGCCTTGGACTCGTTGCTTTTCAATATGGGCCTCACCATTGTAAAGTAGACTCTCGGCCAACCTTTTGATCTCCATATAGGCTTCCTACGGAACCGTCATCGCATTCAAACTTCATCAGTAGCATATGTGTGGCGACAATGGCCCGTATCTTATTCAGGGAGGTTCGCCCGAAAATTACATTGTATGCCGATGCATCTTCGACGACGAGAAAGTCGATATAAGTGTTGCGGCACTTGCCCGGCGGTCCAAAGCGGACAGGGAGCCTGCACGTTCCAATGGGATGGACAACTTTTTTGCCAAAGCCGACTATGGCCGGGTCAGTTTTTGCAGCCTCTCCTCCTTGTAATTTAGTTGCCGTAAGCATTCGATTGATAATAGATCTGCCGAGCTTCCGCTGTCAATCAGCACTCTCTTTACACGACGATCCTGGATTTTCAGTTCTACGACCATGGGATCGTCGTGTGGGGTGACGATGCTCTTGGAGTCTCTTTCTGAAAATGTCATAGATGACATGGGTTTAGTCTTCCCTGGAGCGAGTAACATAACTTGGCTGGCTTCTCGGATATATGCTTTGTGCCCGCTGACTGTAGGGTCGTCAAGTGGTAGGCCGCCTGCGATTGTAGCGACAAAATCACCCTCATCGCTTTCCGTCCCATCGAGCTTAGGGTTGGGAGGCTTTTTAGGAGCTGGGGTAGCCACAGCGTCCCTCTTCACATAGCTTTTTAGCCGCCCTTGGGACAGCAACAAACGCAGAGCCTTCTCCAAATCATTGCACTTTGCCGTCGAATGGCCGACATCTCCGTGAAAGTCACAATACTTTGCTTTGTCCCGGAATTTGTATAGCTGGAGGATTCTGCTGGGCTCCCGTAACCAGTTCTTATCCTTGATGTCGGTGAATATTACCTCACGAGGATACGAGAAGGGGTATTCTCCGTCATAGTTGGCATAGGATGGTCGGCTGGCCTTCTGTGGTGTGCCTTTCTTAGGTCTAGAGGTTCCCGCAGTCATTACCTCAGCGGATCTCTTCTTTCCATGAGCAGCAGCATTCTCCGCACCTCTCTCTCTGTTGGAATAGACGACCTCAGTGGCAGTGCAGAAGTCTTCGGCTCGTGCCAGGGCTTCGCTTTAAAGTTGTTACCTTCTTTTGGATCAGGTCAAATTTCAAGTTGCCCGGCAGGAGTCCTTGAAAGAAGTAAGAGTAAGCCACCTCATCGTTTACTCTGCCGATTTCGGTTTTGGCTGTGTTGAACCGTTTCAAGTATCGGCGAAGCGGCTCTTTCCTGACTTGGACCACAATGGCAAGGTGGGAGATAGTCTTCTCAGGCCGTTTGTTTCCAACAAAATGTTTGGCGAACTTGTCCGCGAGGGTGTCGAAACTGTCAATTGACCCCCTGGGAAGTTCCCTTAACCATTTTAACGCCAGGCCTCGCAGAGTCGGCGGGAAAAATTTACACAATGTCGGGACATCCATTGTGTATGTGTGCATATTTTCCATATATGCATCAACATGCTCGCTAGGATCTATCAGCGCAGCTCCGTCATAGACAGGTATCGGCGGCACCTTGATTTTTTCTACCCTTGGGGCAAACAGGATTTCCTTAGTGAAGGGGGAGTCAAGCCTTTTATCGTCAACGTAGAGGTCTCCCAACCTTCGAGCCAGCGAGCTAACCGAGTGTTTTTTACTCCCGTCATTCCTACTCCCCTAAGCACGGTCTTCTTGCCGAGGTGTAGAGGGGATGACGATGGTCTTTCTCCGCACATCACTTCGAAATGTTCCCGAGCTGCACTCATCCTCGACATATGGTGTCGAAGACTGCTGACGTTCCCTCTACAAACGGTTGATTGTCTCGCGGGCATCTGGCCGGGAAGGCTCTCCCCGTTCTTGCTGGTTAGGACGTTCGCGATTCCTCTCCTGCCGGCGGTCAATCACATGCCTGGCGTCTTCTTGGTCTAGACATCGCCGAGGGGCCTGCCTAACGGCGGGGGTGGCCGACATTATTTCGAAATTCGGAACGTTGATTGGCCGAGAAGGGGCGGGCTGGGATCTTAAGGCGTTCTGTACCTCCTTCGCAACGCCCTCCATAATGGTCTGTTGCATCCCTGCCAAGGCCCGGAGAAGATCGCCCTCGTACACGATCCCCTCTATAATGGGTTGGCCGCCGAGTGTCAGGACCGTTGTTCGGCGCGGCTGAGGCGCAGTTGGATTCGCTACCAACGGATCCGCCGGCCGTCCTTGAGGGACTGCCGGGCCGGACTCGTCGGTGACATCTTCTACTTCTGCCATTCAGGTTTCCTAAGCGAGGTAATGGTCTTTTGTGTTTGAATCTCAGTACTCCCCACAGACGGCGCCAAATGTTGTGGGATTTTCCTTGAACACTGGGAGTACTGAAGGTTGAGCTGTATGATACCTGCAAAAACAGAATATGTCACTAGGCCGGAGGGGATTTCCGGGATTCCCGCTCCGATGCTTAAGTCAATATTCTCTCTATTAGGTAATAAGTGATTAGATTAATTGGGAAAAGTTGCCCTGTTCATACCTGAGATGACTGTATTTATAGGCGCGGATTTCACGGGTTCTGGAGCAATCTCCAGGTGACACGTGGCATCCGTAGATAGGAGGAGCTAATTAAGCTAGTCCCTGTGTGACACGTGTATCAACAGGCCCTCCTCTTGGATTGGTAGTTTCTAGAAGGCCCATCAGGATCCACGAAGGTGGAGAGTGATCCATTGGGCCTAGCTGAATATTTTAGGTCATAACAAATTGTACCACCAGTAGGCCATCCAAAAATCTCATTAAGCCGCTTGTAAGACATCTCATACGGCTTATTCATGAGTTGGAACGTAATAGCACGTTCATCATCATCATTGTCCGGATTTGGCTTAATAGCCACAGTACTCAAGAACTCCAAAGTAAGACGACGGTAGGTAAGCTCGTGAACCTCAAGAAATCCCGTCCATCCTAACCACTTAAACAACCGCTCAACATCCTCTCTAATACCCAATGTTTCAACCGAAGGACGGTCATAAAATTTTTTGGTGAGTAATGTTCGAGTGAAAAGCTTTTTTTAGTGATTGGAGTGGTTGGGATCACGAAATTGAATACCATCAAGATCAATAGTGGGTGGAGCAACGGGTTGACTAGGAGCCTTCCGCTTTTGGTGAGTGGAGGTGCAAGCGGGAGTCGGGGCTTTTGTAGTACGGGCTCGTGTTCGGGTCATGTTGTGCAGTTCGATGAGGGAACACATTTAGTGACAATCACAACTCACAGTTCCCAAGGGAGACAACCCCAGCAACAAGTCGAACTCCACAAATAACAAACCACTCAAGCTTCGGAATTTGTTACTTCAAAACAAGTTTCAATTGCCAATTCACCATAAAATATCACATCTGAATTCTCAAGGGGCAGTGCAATGACAAATAAGCCCAAGTGAGGGCAAAACAATCAATACCAATTCAGGCACCCGAGAGACTCAACGAGTCACAACAGTGTCACTGTGAAGTACAGCAGATTCAAGCAAAAATCCACAAATCAAGCATGTCTCCCAAGCAACAGGTTCATAATCAATTCCAGTTCATCAAAAGAATTCCCAGTTCTATCAATAACAAACCCCCAAAAACAGAGCACTAGGTCAAAGTGAAACAAATTGGGCCTGAAATTGGAACTGAAATACCTCTTATAGACCAATTAGAATCATGAAGCAGAGGCGTTGAGATGAAACTCTGGCAACAACGCCCGGAAAATGAGCCTCATGAACATAGAGCACCAGAAATCCGACTAAGAACAACCAATAGAGGAGGGTGGCGCAGGTGGAAGGCCGTGAGCAGACGGTTCAGGCGATGGGTTTCAGGTGTAGCACACGGTGGTGGTTGATGTCGGGACTTTGTGGTGGTGATGGTGATTGAGAGAGAGAGAGAGTAACAGAGGAGGTGAGAAAGAGGCGAGAGGTGAGGGGTTTGAGATGGGTTTCGGTGTATTGATTTGTGAGGAGAGAGAGAGGGAGCCCGCGATCTGTGAGTGCCCAGAACAAGGCTCGGGCGTGCGGCTAATGGGCCTGAATTCCGCCTGGTCGGGTGGTCGAGATAGTGAGGTGGAGAGGCGGGCGCACGGTCGGGCGCGGTGGAGAGAAGAATTCCGCCCGGTTGGGCGGTGGTCACGGAGTGAGCTGGGGGGTGACCTGCTGTTGCCCGCTCGGGCGTGGCTGTGGCGAAGAATCCGCCCGGTCAGGCGGGCGAGCCAGAGGGCTTGAGCTGGTGGCACATGATCCGGCAGTCACACATCTCAATCTGCGCCTGATCGGGCTTGCACAATGAACTTCCCGAGTTTCTTGATGATTTTGCGAATTTCCTCTTTTTCCTTGCAAAGTTGCACCTACAAAATAAACACCAAAAGAAAAAGGAAATAAAATCTAACCAAAGTATCGAACTCTTTCCTTGTCCCTTTTTTTTTCTTTTTTTTTTTTTTTTTGTTTTTTTTTTTTTTTTTTTTTTTAACAAAATATAAAATAAAGCAATAAAATTTGGGTTGCCTCCCAAAAAGCGCTCTTTTAAGGTCGAGAGCTTGACACAATGGTACCGTCACGCAGATTGAGCATCGGTAAGGGTAGACTCAACCCTTACACCAATAGGATCCCCCGTCTTGTAATGCTTAAGACGGTGTCCATTTACTTTGAACGTTTCCCGCATCATCTTTCAATGGGCGCACCTCAATAGCGCCATAAGGGAACACTTTGACCACTTGAAAAGGGCCCGACCATCGGGACTTAAGCTTGCCCGGAAAGAGTTTGAGTCGGGAATTGAAAAGTAGAACCAAATCACCTTCCCGAAACTCTCTTCTATTGATGTTCTTGTCGTACCACCTCTTAGTTTTCTCTTTGTAAATACGAGAACTCTCATATGCATCCAAGCTCATTGAGTTGGAGGAGACGCTTCTCACTAGCGGCTTTGAAGTCATAGTTTAGGGCCTTGGTTGCCCAATAAGCACGGTGCTCAAGCTCAACGGGGAGATGACAAGGCTTCCCATAGAGTAACTGAAATGGTGTGGTGCCAATAGGTGTCTTGAAAGCAGTCCTATAAGCCCAAAGAGCAATCGTCGAGCGTCAAGGACCAATCCTTTCTCGAACTAGACACCGTCTTCTCTAATATTTGCTTGATTTCACGATTAGAAACCTCAACTTGGCCACTCCTTTGAGGGTGATAGGCCAAGCCGACCTTGTGAAAAAAACCATACTTATTCAAAAGAGCCTCAAACTTACGCTCAATGAAGTGAGAACCTCCATCACTTATCAACACTCGGGGCACACCAAATCGAGAGAAGATCGTCTTTTTAAAGAATTTAGCCACAACTCTTGCATCATTAGTTTGAGTAGCTATGGCCTCAACCCATTTGGAGACGTAGTCAACCGCCACCAAAATGTACGTGTTCCCAAAAGAACTAGGAAATGGACCCATGAAGTCAACTCCCCACACATCAAATACCTCAACCTCAAGAATGCCGGTCAATGGTGTCTCGTTCCTTCTAGAGAGGTTCCCGGTTCTTTGGCAATGATCACACTCTTGGACATGCTTTTGAGCATCTTTTAACATTGTTGGCCAATAGAATCCGGATTGGAGCACTTTTGCCACGGTTTTGGAGGCACTAGCATGGCCACCACATGGAAGATCATGGCAATGAGAGAGAATGCCTTTCACTTCCTCCTTAGGAACACAACGCCTTAGAATACCATCGGCGCAAGATTTGTAGAGATGAGGATCATCACAAAAGAATTTCTTGGTATCGGAATAGAACTTATTCTTTTGGTTGTAGTTCATTCCATGAGGCACAATACCGCAAACAAGATAGTTTACAATATTCGCATACCAAGGAGGCTCGACGGCTTGTAGAGAGAACAAATGATCATCCAGGAAAGATTCATCAATTGGTAGCTCACCATCCTTGCTCAACTCATAGTGTAGTCAAGAAAGATGATCGGTTACGGTATTCTCGGCCCCTTTCTTATCTTTGATCTCAAGTTCAAATTGTTGGAGTAAGAGAATCTAACGAATCAACCTTGGCTTAGCATCCTTCTTGTTCAACAAGTACTTGAGGGCCGAATGGTCGGTGTGAACAATGACTTTCGACCCCACAAGATAAGGTCGGAACTTCTCCATGGCATACACGACTGCCAAGAGCTCTTTCTCGGTCGTGGCATAGTTCAATTGGGCATCGTCAAGAGTCTTGCTAGCATAGTAGATAGAATGAAGCTTGTTGTCCTTCCTTTGCCCAAGGACAGCCCCCACAGCATGATCACTTGCATCACACATGACCTCAAATGGGAGGTTCCAATCCGGGAGCTGTATAATGGGCGCGGAGATAAGAGCTTCCTTTAACCTGTGAAATGCTTCAAGACAATCATTAGTAAACAAAAATGGGGCATCCTTGACAAGGAGTTGAGTTAGAGGCTTAGCGATTTAAGAGAAATCCTTAATAAAGCGGCGATAAAACCACCGCATGACCAAGGAAACTCCTCACCCCTTTCACATCAAAAGGGGGTGGCAATTGCTCAATAATCTCAACTTTCGCCTTGTCAACCTCAATGCCCCGGTTCGAGACCAAATGGCCAAGCATTATGCCCTCTCGGACCATAAAGTGACACTTCTCCCAATTCAACACCAAGTCAACCTCTTTACATCTCTTCAACACTTTGGCCAAGTTGGCCAAACAATCGTCAAAGGACGACCCACAAACAGAAAAGACATCCAGGAATACCTCCATAATATCTTCAATAAACTCAGAAAAGATGGCCATCATACATCGTTGAAAAGTGGCGGGTGCATTGCACAAACCGAATGGCATTCTCCTATAGGCAAATATGCCATAAGGACAAGTGAAGGTCGTCTTCTCTTGATCATCAGGGTGGATAGGGATTTGGAAAAATCCCGAATATCCATCCAAATAGCAAAAGTGCGAATGTCTCGCCAACCTTTCCAACATTTGATCAATGAATGGGAGGGGGAAATGGTCCTTACTGGTGGCTTTATTCAATTTCCTGTAATCAATGCACATACGCCAACCCGTGACCGTCCTAGTGGGAATAAGCTCATCTTTATCATTCTTGACAACGGTCATACCACCCTTCTTAGGAACCACTTGAACGGGACTCACCCATTCACTATCGGAGATAGGATAGATGATCCCCGCATCAAGTAGTTTGAGCACCTCCTTTTTCACCACTTGTTTCATGTTAGGATTTAACCTTCTTTGGTGCTCAATAGAAGTTTTATGACCGTCCTCAAGATTGATTCTATGAGTGCAAAGGGAAGGGTGACTTCCCTTGATATCATCTATGCTATACCCAATGACACTCTTGTGTTGTCTTAAAAGACAAAGCAATTTTTCAACCTCTTGGTCATTGAGTTTAGCATCTATGATAACGGGAAAAAACTCATCATTATCAAGAAATGCGTACCTTAGGTGGGAAGGGAGAGCTTTGAGCTCAACCTTAGGTGGATCCTTCTTCTCATGGGGGGTTTTAGACTCAACCTCCAAAATTTCAAAATTAGCCCAATTCGACACGAACATGGGGCTCTCATCAAGCAATTTGGCATAGAATGTCGTCTCATCATTCTCATCACAATAAACACCATTATTCACAAGACAAGACTCAAGAGGATCACGTGAGACTTCACAAGCGTAAGAGTTATGAAATGAATTCTCTAATGAGTCTACTCTAAAACAAGATTCGGGGGAAGGGGATTTCATGCCATTATTCAAGTTAAATTCTACAGTCTCATCCCCTACATTCAAGGAAAGCTTTCCATTACACACATCGATGATGGCGCCGACGATAGCCAAGAAAGGCCTTCCTAGAATGATGGGGATGTGACAATCCTCTGCCATGTCCAAAACAACAAAATCGCAAGGGATATAGAATTTACCGACTTTCAAAGGCACATCCTCGACGATTCCCAAAAGGAACTTGACGGAGCGGTCCGCTAATTGCAATGACATGGATGTAGGCTTGAAATCTCCCATTTGAAGTCTCTTGCATATGGAAAAAGGCATGAGACTCACACTTGCCCCAAGATCACATAAGGCTCGATCAATAGTCACATCTCCCACGGATCATGGGATAGAAAAGCTCTCGGGGTCACCAAGCTTAGGAGGCGCCTTGTTTTGCAAAATAGCACTACATTCCTCCGTTAAGGCAACGATGGCATGCTCCTCACACTACTACAAAAGAGAGATACAACGTCGCCCATACCACGTCAATGTAGAAAAAACCAACGTGATATACTAGGCGGTGGTAAAATTGTGAATACTATGAAATAAATTTACGTCGGTTTTCTAAACCGACGTTATAGAGCCAAATTTGAGAACCGCGTGTATAACGTCGGATTTTAGAAAAAACGATGAGGTAGCTCACCATATAATATCGGTTTTCCTACAAAAAACCGGCGTGGTATTGGTGTATGTGAAATTAGCCGTATGAGGTCGGTTAAGCTTGAAAACCGGCGTTATATACTTAAACGAAAACCAAAAAGTAACCCTGTGTTCTATCCACCCTTATTCTCACTTTCATTATTTTCGATCTTCACCTCACCTTAGCTCTCTCCCCACCCTCTCTCTCTCACCAACTTACCACCATCATCAAGGCCTCCAAGCAAGACCACCGCCACCGCCATCGTCACCTCCAATCAAGATCACCACCACCACTGTCGGCGTCACTCCTCCGCATCTCAAGCGCGGTCGCATCTCTAGACTTATAATCTTGCAAAGGATTCACACTTACATTCAAATCAAACTCGCAACAAAAGGCATCACAAGCATCTCCAATATTCGCTGATTTAAATTTCAGGTACTTTCCACAAATTTTCCCTAACTTCTTCAATAGATTTAGGGTTTCAGATTCACCCTTTTTCTTCATGCGACCATTTTCAATTAGGTTAGGGTTTAACTGAATTCCTCATCAATTATTATGTTAGTGTTTGTCGAATTAAATTAAAGTGTTGCTGGCTAATTGGGTGGAGAAAGTGAAGCAAGGTTTGTGATTGTTCAACTTATGAAATTTGAAGCACTTATAGTTGTACTGGGCTAGATTTTAACTATTCTACAAATTTGGGGTTCATATGAGTTCACTAGGTAACCATTTTGCATTTCTAAAGTTTGACCCTCTTTTGATTTGAGTAAAGCGCCTTCCATTTTTGGGTTTGTGATTTATTTGGGTCGTTTGCCAAGTACTGTTTATTTGGGTTTCTTTGTTGTTTGCAAATTTGCAGTAGAAACTGCTGGATAGTAATCTAATTTTTTAGTCTTCAATTGTTTGATTTATCAGATATAGTGAGTAAGAAAATTGTTGGATTCAAGTTTTGAGGTTGAGTACTGACTTAATTTCTAATGTTCCAATATCCAGAGATGGCAGACAAGGTGAATGGAGAGAAGTGTCAAGAGCATCAAAGGCGTTTAGTTGCGATCAATAATTTAGTAAGGCTGGGTTTATGCGACTTCAGTGGGTGGAAAGTTCAAGTGCATTCAGTATAGGTATTTTCTGTACTTTGATTTTGATTTCGTTAAGTTTGTATTTCACTTAATGTTCCAAATTGATGTAGTTCAGATTGTAGTTTGTGCATTGTCATGATTTTTTTTGTATTTTATACTTGAGCTACAATCTGGTGTTAGTATTTAAATGGCAGAGTAACAATCTAAGTGAGTGTTTAATTGGTATAAGCAAGACTTTGCAAGCTGTTTAAATGCTAAAACTCGCTAAATCAGAAGTTCTATCTACTGCTGCAATCTGTTTTTGTTGTTTATTACGTACTTGTTTCTCTATAATCTCAACATGTTCTTCAGTTATTACTTATTAGTTTCTACTGATCTTAAATAATGGGGAAATCAAGTTAGACAGATAAGCTCTCTCTCTCTCACTGTTTTTTAATTTTTCTCTCTCCTCCTTCTTTAATTCTGTCGGACGGTGATGGTGTTCTGATGGCTAGAGACTCTACCAGTGGCCAGAATACAGCAACGGACTGGCTGGCGATGGCAATAAAATCAACGGCTAGTCAGCGACGGTGCTAAATACCATTATGTTAAGGTTAGATTAATTTCTTCTTTCTCTCTCTACTTTTAGGTTTTGTTTTTTAAAATTATTGCTTTTCTCATTCTTTAAGAACTTATAATTAGGTCAATGTTGGGCATGAATTGAGATTTGATCAATTTTGGTTTTTAACTTGTTGTTTTGCTTGTTGGAATTATTGGATTCTATAAAGTCATTTGTGAACTATATTTATGACCAGTGAATTACATAGAGGACAAATGCTTGTTTTAGTGGAGTTGGTAATCTGAATTTGGTCTCCTTGTTGAATTAGCCTATTGACCTATTGTATCATCGATGTACATATCAATTCACTTTTAGAATTGTTACTAGTAGTTTCTGTAATATTTGGTTAATTATGCTATAGCAGTTTCTGTTACCAAATGTTTGATGTCAATTTGCCATGTCTAATTAAAAATTGAAAAAGGTGGAGTGTCTGGTGATGGAAGAACTTGGTACTAGTAATTTTGTCAAGGCAAGGGGGAAGCATATCTTTGATAAACTATTCCTAGGAGTATAATAAGCATGGCCATTTATTAGCTAATGAAATAGTGCAAAGGTATACTTTTTTGTATCATCAGGGTGAGAGGTTGGATGATAATGATTTGTTTAGTGTATAATAATAAACTTTTAACCGTATTTCATAGAGATAGTGAAGTTGGGGCTTTATCCCACGTTCTTCCTCTTTCTTCTCATTCTTTACACTCTCCCCTCACTCTTTCTCTTCAGTCCAGAGCCTCTAAATGCTTGCAGAATGGAAGAAACAGGGTTACTTCAGAGTTTGCCGACGCCTGCTTACAACCGATCTTCGACTTCTTGGCGACCCACCAAAGATGGAACAAGTTCAATTTCTCTCTTCTGCATTCTCTCTTCTGCATTCTCTCTCTCCCCTCTTTGTTCTAAGGTTTCCAATTTTGATCAATCTCACACCTCTTGTCTTCGAATTAATTTCAAGGGTTTACTCGTGGTTTAATTTAATTGATTTTTTAAATCTTTGTTTTGGTCTCAGACTCTCAGGGCACAAATTATGCTATAGCAGATTTCCATACTCATTGCTCTGCCTTTCCATATCAGTTTTCGCAGTGGTAGTAACTACCCCCACATTTTGGCTTTTGGTTAGTCCCTTGATAAGTTTTCTCTACCATCGTTAGCTCAGTACTGGAGCTTAATCTTTTGAATTTTTTCAATTGATGTTCAGTATATATAAAGCAATATAGCTTATTAAGTAAAGTTGTCATCAGTAACCCTGACTGGGTATGTAAAACAGAACTCATTGTATATTGTTTTGGGTCAAGGTTAAATGTTTGAGGAAGAGGTTGTAGTGAAGATAGTTAAAGGTTGAGCAAGACTGAAATTGTTGACCTTTCAAATTCATTTTTTGTTTTGACAGGTTCCAAAGCTTCTATTGCATTGCTTAGACTTTTCCTCAATGTTCAATATTCCATATGAATTGATGGAAAACTTAAGCTTGTTCGGGATCCATATCGAGTTCTTGAAAGGTATATTGCATCTGCATCTGAGTTTGGCTTCTGGTTTGAGTTTTTATCTACTTATATTGTGACATGTCTCTAGAATATTACTTGGTAATGTTTGTGCTGTGGTTGAGATTGTTCTAGAATGCAAAAGCAAAGATAGTACTTGACTACCTGTTATATAAGACTAGGAAAGAGGGAGTGGCGGGAAATTGGAGAGATTAAGCCCTTGACATTATGGTGTAAGTAAATGTTGCTTGATTCAATGAGAATCTTTTTTGAAGTGCTATCTGAAGGTGAAGGTCTGAGCTTTTTTTTTTTTTTTTGATAAGTAAGATCTATGAGAGTTAAAATCTTACTGTGAATGAACCTTTTTCCTGCTGATAACCTAGTGCATGAGGTACTTACTCTTATATTGCTAACATGGAACACTTGGGCTCAGTCCTCACAATGTCGGATATGTGTAAAGTCTCAGCCTTGTTCTATTATCTTTTATTTTTATGGTAAGATGATATCCAAGATCTCCTAGCTTCCTATGCATTTTGTGGTCAATGTACTGTGGGCTAAATTCCAGAAGAAAGGAGTTTAAATGTTGCTACTGGTTAGCTAGAAAAGTCATTTTTGGGCCCATCCCAAGAAGAATTATAATGTGGACATTGTACTTTGAAGTGCTGCAATAGGCAACTCAGTCTAGTGAGACATTTCATTAGTCTCTTATACCAAAGCTGTAAATTTTCATGACATGTAGCCTTGACTTTGCTTAAAAATATATAGAATCTATGTAAATATTTTTCCAACAGAAAGCAACTTGGACAAAAGTTGAGATAAGTGTGGCACTACTCACGTAGAAGGAAACAAGACTTGCAGCTCTGATACTCCAGCATATCAACTATGTAATTTGTGAGAATGCTCAAGTTCATAGTAAACTAGCTAAGCATGTTAATTGCTTGCATGAGTGATAGCAACAGAATGGTGTATTGAGGACAACATTGCAAACCCAGGCAGCTAGCTGAGCTGATCAAAATGATCAATTAGAACGCATCTCTCTTGTATGCAGCCTAAACAAAATGCAGAATGTTGATATAATGCTCTTTAATAGTTTAATTATGCATTTTCTATATTCTCATAAGTCACAAATTTGACATACTTGTTTTTGATAACCATCTATTGACGCAGGGACTTTCTCCTCTTCGATTTATGCTGATAATTGTCTCTCTATTGATCCAACCGTTAGGACTTCGAGGTAATAGTAGATCCTTCATTTTACATCCTCTTGTATTAGTTGAAATCATCTACATGAAACTGACAACTATGAGGCTATGTGATATTTTCAGTGAGGAAATTGACAGCTAGCATACTATAATTACATCTCTCTATCTTTTCTTCTACTTATTTGAATGTGGTAGCCCTTCAGTATAAACTCTAAGTCCTATGAGGGTATTCTTAGAAGTCATGTAAAAGAATTACACCTCATTATTCTAGATTACTTAAGAAGTAGGCCAGCTCACTACATAGTACCAGAACTAAGTTCTTGCAAGTTTAATTTTCATGTGCATTTATTTGATATTTGGGCGTTGGATGCTATTTGAGTATAGATGAGCATATTAACTTGCTGTTATTGCGAATCTTCTTGAAGACAATCAGCTAGAACACCCCTTAAGTTGATATGATACTCTCACATGTGCAGACTGCAGCTCTGTACCATTCATTTTAGGATGTGATGTGGTGTAGCATAGCTACTGTTGGGACTAATTGTTGACGTTTCTGGAATCTGGGCAAGTGTTGCTGTATTGTGTGAATGGAAATTAGCTCAAAGTGTTCTTGTTGGGTGACAAGGCTTGGGCTATAGTGAGCTGATGCACAGACAATCAAAATTCTTGGCTGAAGTATCATGGGAGAATAAGGAGAGCAAAGTAAATGTGCTAATCAGATACCATTTAGAATAAAAAGTTCTTTTTTTTTTTGGGGTTATTTTTCCTATTGTACGTACATATATCAAATAAATGTAAGTTTGATGGTGATTAGTAGATGATTTCAATAATATTGATTTTTTTTGGAGAATGTACAAGCTATTTCCATAGGAGCATTTTTTTTTTTGAAAAACCTTAGCACTTTTCACGTCGATTTTTAATAGAAAACCGACGTCGTAGCCCATGTATACCTTAAGAAAAATACACCTATAACATCGCTTTTATGTAAAACACCGACGTTGTACATATCCTTTTCACATCGGTTTTTTGGTGAAAAACCCAACCTTTTCACATCTGTTTTTTGTAAAAACCGACGTCGTAGCCAACTCTTTCACGTCGGTTTTTTTTTATAAAAAACTGACGTTGTAGGCATACCCCTACTACGTCACCCCCCTACAACGTCGGTAAAAAAACCGATGTTGTATGCCTAAAAAAACGACGTTGTGTCCTATTTCTGTAGTAGTGTCATATTTCGTCTTGTTAGAGAGGAGATCTTTCAAGAACTTAGCATAAGAAGGCATCTCGGAGATTGCATCTAAGAACGGGATGTTAATTTGGAGCATTTTGAGAATCTCCATAAACTTCCCGTACTTCTTCTCTAAAGCGACTTTGGCTAGCCTTTGAGGAAAAGGCATCGGAGGCTTGTAAGGCTCGGGCGGGAGTAGGAACCTTATCTTGTGGCTTAGGAGTCTCAACTTTCTCTTTCTCACTTTCCTCCACCTCAACCACCTTAGGTTCACCATTCAAAGGCTCATCATTCACCTTCTCACTCACCACATTCTCATCATCCTTCATCACGGGTCCATCATATTGTCTACCACTTCTCAAAGTTATAGCATTGACATGCCCATTGGGATTCGTCTCGGGCTTGCCCGGAGGTCTACTAGAAGGGCTAGCTAGTTGAGAAATTTGATTCTCAAGCATTCTATTGTGAGTGGCCAATGAATCACATTTTGAGGTCAATTGCCGAATAGACTCTTGAGTGGCCTCATGTTGTTACATTTGGGTACTCACGAAAGTTTCCATGAGACTTTCAAGGTTGGACTTTGGGGGTTGTGGTGACGGATTTTGATAAGTGGCTCTTGGTTGAAAACTGGGAGGTTGGATGTTGGTGATTTAATTTGTGGAGGGTAAGTGTTTGATGGAGGATTTTGTGGTGGATTTTGTGGTGGAAAGGGAGCCGGATTCCGGTAGGAGAAATTAGGATGATTTCTCCAACCCAGATTGTAAGTTTGTGAATAGGGGTCATTTCGGAGCCTTGGATTGTTGTTAAAGTTGTGAAAGGCATTGGCTTGCTCAATGGTTATCTCTTGAGATGATGCACTATGGTATTGGAAATCATTGCTCTCTTGCCCTTGAACATTATAAACATTACCACCGGAACCTTGCCCTTGAGAGGCACTCTTTGATGGTTGCATTTGTTGGACTTGGTGAGAGAGAGCATCCAATTTGCTTGTCAAAAGTGTCACCGCATCCACCTCAAGCTTTCCACTACTACTCTTGCGAGCTCCCCCTCTATCGGAGGAAGACCATTGATAGTTGTTGGAAGCCATGTTCTCAAGCAATGTTTTAGCCTCAGTTGGCCTCAAGATCATGATAGAGCCACCCGCGGCGGCATCAATGGACATTCTCATAGTGGGATTCAATCCACTATAGAATGTTTGAATAAGGAGCCATTGTTCAATGCCATGTGGAGGGCATCTTCTTTGCAACTCTTTGAAGCGCTCCCATGCTTCATACAAGGACTCGCCATCACTATGAAATGCAAGGATGTCATTCCTCAGTTTATTGGCCAAGTCCGGTGGAAAATACCGAGTCAAAAAGGCATTGGACAAAGCCTCCCATGTGAATGAGTTGGTATCTTGGTTATTCAACCATTGCTTTGCCTTCCCCGCCAAAGAGAATGGAAACAAGCGGAGGCGGAAAGCATCATCACTAACCCCATTCATCTTCAAGGTGTCACATTTTTCTAAGAATAGAGCAATGTGGCCATTGGGGTCTTCACCATGGTTCCCATAGTATTGGTCCTCCTTGATGAAGGAAATGAAGGACGTTTTGATCTCAAAATTGTTGGCCGCAATGGCCGGCCTCGTGACACTTGAGCCAATATTTCCAACGGTGGGATTGGAAAAACCCCTCAAAGATCTATTATCATCTCCCATGGTAGCTTGTTGTTTCTCTAACTCTTGTTGTCTCTCTAACTCTTGTTGTTGCCTCTTACGTGCTTGCTTTCTAGCGGCACGCAATGTTCTTTCAATCTCGGGGTCCAAAGGTTCAAGATTATCGGACCCTTGGCTCCTGGTCATGCACCACAACAAACTATAAAAAGAGATTAAATGCAAAAGCAAAAGAAATCAAAGCCACTCAAGTAAACACACACACACGCACACGCACACGTGCTTAGTCTAGTCTATCTAAGAAATGCCTAATATTGAAATAACGCCTAGCTCCCCAGCAACGGCGTCAAAAACTTGATAGGCCCGCAAGTGCACGGGTATATCGTCGTAATAAAATATTGAACCACAAGGAGCTATCGATTCCAAATACTAGTTTTTCTTAAATTCAACAAGCTAAGCGATAAAGAGTTGGAGGTTTTGTATTTATCAACTAAGAACACAATCTAATAATGATGAAAATACCAAGAATAAAGGTCTAGGATTGACTTCACCTCAACTATAATTCCTTGATACAAACGATAAGTCTAACTAGCATGTAAAATCGAACATATAAGTAAGGACAGAATTACAAGACACCAAGAACCCTCTCTCGACGGTTAAAGGATACACTTAAAATAACCAAACTCCTATTCTCATGGAATAAAGCTAAATCAAGAGCATTAAGATTGTAACAATTCCAAAGCATCGCAAGTTTCTAACCTACTCTCGTGATTAGGCAATCTTGTCAATTGTTTGAGTTCCGACAACTAACAAGTTTCTCTCGAACATGAGTTAGTCGTCTAACAAATAAATAAGCACACAAACAATTGATCGCAACAATATTCTAAAACATGCTAATCAAACGAATTAGGGCATCAAGGAACTAAACTTTGGCTACATCAATCCTAGATGGGGAATTTAGCTACTCATGGTATTCAAGAACAACAAACAAACAATGAAAACTAAATTAAGCATGAATGAACTAGAATTCAAGAACAAAAGCAAAAAAAACATTCATAAACTAATTTGAAGTTAAACTAAAAGAAGTAGAGATGTGGGAAGAGAAAGTAAGGAATAGAAACACCAAAAGAAAGCTTCAATTGATAGATAATCAAGAACTTGAACAAACTTGAAAGTGCAAATTTCAATCTTCAAATTACAAAATAAAGCTAGTGTTTGATTATATTCTAGAAAGCATAAAAGTGTTTGAAGGAATATGAGGTGATAAGAGATCATGAAAGAGATGAGTTCTCTCTCTTTTTATAACTCCCAAAATATCTCTAGTCGGATCCAAGTGAAAAGCCAAAGGAATGACAAAGGTCTCGACTTGAAAACTCGATTTCCGGCAGGTTGCATGGTCGTGCGAAAAATATGAAGGAAAGTTGCATGGTCGTGTAAGGGAAATTTTGCCTAGAACTTCGTTTTTGCACTTCTCTTCTTGCTTTGCTTTCTCTAAAGCATTTTCCTTGACTTCTGCTTTGATGATTGCGACTCCAAATCATCTTCAAAGTCTCTATCAAGCCTTGGGGTCTCAAAATGTCCTAAAAACACATCAAAACACAAACATACCCCAAATAGTCATCCTTATCAAAATAATTATAAAATCTCACAAAGAAATGATATAATTATTATGAAACCAATCAAATGAGTGCGTTTATTACATGAATAACAACTCAATTTACGCACTCATCAGTAGGGATGAGAGATAAACCAAAAATAATATTCCAATGAAATTGCCCAATACTTGAACTTGTTCTTCAAATGGTAAATAAACTATAGAATTTGAGAGTAATCTAAATGCTCAAATCATTTTGTCAGTAATTCTAATAGAGTAGTGAGAGATGAGTGAGAGAGCGACTTACTTTTCTATTAAAAGGCCCCTTTTATATGTCTAGAATGATATTAGTCGAATCAAACAAGGCCAAGAGAGAGATGAGGAAAGGACCCTCATCGTTTCCGCATAAATGGTATGATCGTGTCAACTTAAAGCACAAAATCGGCATGATCGTGATGCTTGTTTCTTTAAAAACCATAGCTATTGTCATGCACAAATGATCATTTCTATGGGAAGCCTGGTCATGCTCTGTGGAGGACTCCAAAACTTCACATCTTCTACCATCTCTTGTCATTCCAATTTTTACTCTTTTTTCTTTATTTACTTCTTTTCTTTACGCTCAAAAGTGCATCTTAAATCTATTTCTACATCTAAGCTCCACTTTTATCCTAAAATCACATTAAGCACACAAACATACCCAAGTACAAGTAGTGATGTTCACCACAAAATGAATAGAATTAAATTAAAAACGAGGATAATCGTCACACAAACATAGGACGTATGAGCTCTTATATATTATGAAAATCAACACTATTTAGACACTCATTAAATGTTTTTGTAATTTCAAACAAGAGGTGTTTGATTCATAGCCGTTTTAAGGAAAAAAAAAAAGACTTATTGTTTATGTGCAAAAGATACCTAAGACAGGATTTGTAATACCCCGTATATTTTGGGTATTTTTTCCTAAAAAGATTTATTATTTTATAAGGTGATAAATATTTTTTTTGGAGTTATGTTGTATATTTATTAATTAGATATATTTTTATGTGCTTTATTATTTTTGGTTTTGTATTATTGAAGGGTTTTGATAGTTATCTCCACCGCCTCACTTAAAACCATCACTTATATCTTGACTTTCTCTCTATTCATTTTCACGTTCAATAAGAACTCGACCTCTTTTCTTCGCTTTGCCTAATACACGACACCAGTAACACCACGATTCCACCACCAATACCACCACCAATACCACCACTTTCTCAATTTTTCTCCATAGTACATGTACAATATAATAAAAAACTTTGTTGTTTAGGGTCAAATTCGCTGCTCGTTTTACCTCCATTATTCTGTTTGTCATTTTCTATCTCCTCTAGATTACACGTCCCAATTATGCGTAAATTGAAGCTGCTGCTCAACTCTTTTGCGGGTTGTCAAGCACTAAATGGTGGTGCTCGATCCAAAATTCGCTAGCCAACATCCTTTTTCGATAAGTACCCGCAAACCCTAAACTCTAGATTGTTCAAGATGGTTCAAACTCTGGTGAGCGCGAGACATAGCCAGATCCAACATATTTTTTAATTTACTCGGTGCGACATGGGCATAAGCAAGTTCGAGCACGAGTATCTGTACTAATGAGAGGAGTTGAGTCGGGCCGTGCATAGATTATGTTAAAAATCAATAAACAATGGTCAGACACGAGTAAAATTTTAATAAAATTTGAGGATTGTTATTGGGTTCGACACAACCGACACGAACACGACATAGTACAGGCACGTCCACGAGGCCTGAGTCAACCTTTAAGATGAGGGGACACAACACGACACGAAGAGCACATTTTATGGATTATAAACTGTAGATTTAAAATTGGAGAAAGTTGGATATAAGTGAAGAAAATAGAAGAAAACAAGGATTTTAAAATAAAACGGTAGAAAATTGAAGTAAATTAGAGAAAACTTGAGAAAATTAGGGCAAATTGGAGAAAATTAAAAGTTATTGGACATCATAATAATAAGAACAAGGAAAAATGGTTGAACACATTATAAAACCAATTCTTTTTTTTTTTTTGTAAAAACGATATTCTGCAATTTCTCTAAAATACTAACATTTTTTATGAGCTTTTAACTTTTAAATCATCATTCTTCAAAGAAAACACAAAAAAGTTTTAAATCACCCCCTTTAACTACTTTTCAACAAAAAATTGGAAAATACCATATTATCCTTGTACTTAATGACGGATTTTGAATACTTACTACTGGTTTGGTTAACCATGGGAAGTATAAATTTATGAGAAGTGGAAAATCTTGTTTAGTTGAATAAAGGAAGTGCAAGTTCATGGGAAGTGATGTGGGAAGTGCTACTTACCTAGAGAGGGCAAGGTAAGCAAGTTCCTCCATTTTGGGGGAAGTCACTTCCTGCAGAAAGTAGCTTTCCGTGTTCTTTTATCAACCAAACAAGAGGTAGATTTCTACTTCCCATGCTTTTGAAGTCTCAACCAAACAAGCACATATTTGATGACGAATTTTGAGATGTTTAGACTAGGGGCAAATGGTAATTTTTATCTTAATTTTTGGTTGGAAAGTGGTATGATTGTGGTAATCTAGATGCTTTTTTTTCTTTTCTTGTCTTGGTAATCTAGAAGTTGAAACCTTATAAAATGTATTTGAGTGCGTTTGATAGAGCTTATACGGTCAGTTTAGTTCATTTTCAATTCAGTTCAGTTCAGTTCAATTCAGTTCAGGTGTCAATTCAGTGATTTGAAATTCAGTTAGATGATGTTCAGTTCAGTTCAGTTCACTAGTGCTGAGTTCAGAATCATACTTTTTGTCTCACATATCAAGTTGAGTTCAATTCAATTCAGTTGTGTCCAGTTCAGTTCAATAGTGTTCAGTTTAGTAATGTTGAATTCAGTTCAGTTTAGTTCAGTTCTGGTAAGTTCAACTCTATCAAACGCACCCTTTATTTGAAAGAAAAAGTAAGGAGAATGTTTTATTGACCAGTATGGCTCCGTTGGATTATAGAATTTCTCGTAACTGAACTTAACTTAATTGAACTGAACTGAACTGAACTTAATGACATTGAATTGAATTGAATTGAACTGAAGTGAACTTAATGACATTGAACTGAACTGAACTAAACTGAATTGAACTTAATGACATTGAACTGAACTTACTGACATTGAACTGAGCTGAACTTAACTGCCCTGAAACTGAACTGAACTGAACTTAATTTCCCTGAAAATAAACTGAACTGAAGTGAGCAACACTGAACTGGATGAACTTAACTTAACTTGAACTTAATGGCACTGAACTGGACTGAACTGAACTGAACTTAATTTAAGTGAAATTAAGTTGAATCAAACCGTCACTCAAAAAACAGTTGAATCAATTATAGCCTAAGTGGGCCAACCCATTTCAATATTGTATTTATGTCTCTACTACTTTTTTTTTTTTTTTTTTTTTTTTTTTTTTTTTTTTTGAATTCATGTCTCTACTACTTTAATTGCTACTTTGAAAATAGAGATGAGAGAATTATGAAAATAGAGAGAATTATGAAAATAGAGAGAATTGTGAAAATAGAAAAAAGTTATGAGTTCACAATCCATTGAGTTGATATATAATTTTTAATAAAAAAGTTAAAAAGTTAATTTAACGAGGTAGTTTTTGTGAAAATAGAGAGAATTATGAGTTCACAATCCATTGAGTTGATATATAATTTTTTATAAAAAAGTTAAAAAGTTAATTTAACGAGGTAGTTTTTGATAATTTTTTCTAAGAAAATAATACTCTTCTCAATATTCACCTCCCAAGAAATAATAATTCTCTCTAAGAAAAAAAAAAAAAGAACAATAAAACAGTTTCTCCTCTCAATATTCACCTTCCAAGTAACCAAGATGGGGTTGATGTAGTGGTTCAGCACTTCATCCCTTAAACAAGTGGTTGGGGGTTCGAATCCCAACTCTTGCGAATGGAAAAAATCCCTTGACCAGCCCCCTACTACTTAATGCGCTGACAATTGGAACGAGAGGGTTAGTCACTGTGATCGATGGTGGATATCCTTGCAAAGACCAAAAAAAAATATTCACCTCCCGAGTCACGAGTGACGATCCACTCAGTCACACACTCTCCCTCTCTCTCTCTCTCTCCAAAAAAAATTCTGCCGCCATCTCCGACTAACTGACAGGACGGACGGTCCACACTCCACACCATTTTCCTCAGATCAGTTTAACAAAGCCTTTTCTCTCTCTTTCTCTCTCTTTCTCTCTCTTCAAATTCAATAAGCAGAAGAAACAAAAATGGAGCAGCAAATTCAAAGACCATCATCATCTTCTTCAAGGTCCTATCAATTCCACCCTGCAAAGCCTGTTATCACCGATCTCTTCAACCTTTACTTAGGGGTATGTATACATAACCTACCTCTTCTCTTTCTTATCTGAAAATTCATTCTTATATTTAAATTGGGTCATTATTTAAATTTTTTTTTTTTTTTTTTTTTTTTTTCTGTGTGTGTGTGTGTCTTTTTTCAGAGAAGTGCTCGCCAAAAACCTGAAGAACCCACCCGTGAGCCACCGTAAGTTTGTTAATTATATGGATTTTTTTGGTGGGTGATTGATGTATAGTTCAATTTTTTATGAATGATTTTGTTTTATTTTATTATTTGGGAAAGTAGCCTGGTTTATTGTGAATATTTGAGAAAGACATCAAAGATATTACCTTGCTTAGTTAGTTGCTTTAATGGGTTCTTTGTAATGTGTTCTGAATAGAAGAGCTTGAAATTGTTACCGTGTGAAGTGACTAATTGCCAATGATTAATTATTGTGCAATGAGTTTCCAAGTAAGCTTGTGAAAATTACGAATGCGAATTAGATGGGTTTGAATAACTCTTGCATTGAAGTGCTTTAATATTCCGCTAACTATTTTTAGATAACATGTATTTGTGCTTTGCCCGACTAATCCCATGGCTCCTGAAGTTAACAACGAGGAAAACCTCCGGTGGCCTTCGGAGACTTGAACCTGGGACCTCTGGAATTTAATGGTTCTTGGTAATGTCTTAGAAGAGCTAAAAACAATTGTGAAATGACTAAGTGCCAATAAGTAATTCATTATTATGCGATGAGCTTTCAAGTACTCCTGCATTGAAGTGCTATACTATCCTACTAGCTTACATGTATGTCTAAAAAGTATGTGGTTAAATTCTAGCAAGACATATTAAGTGTACTTCGAAATTCTGCCTGAGAATGACTAGTAGTTACCTAGTCGAGGAACCTGTTATTTGTGTCTCCATATGTGGTTCTGTTTTCTAGTTTTTTGTTTTGGTTTTTGTCCTTGTGGAGTTGTTTCTCCCGAATTATTAAGTCTACTGTAAAGGATTTAACTAATATTTTATTTTAGATAATAGAGAAATTGCATGAGTGAAGTTTCAACGAATTGTATGAGTGTGGACAAAATGTCATCTGGGAACAATCAAAACAAGAGTGACATCCGTTTTATCTGAATGTTAAACAGAGGCACCCCTACAAAAACAAAATGAGCAAAAGCCCAAAGCTGGCCAGTTTGTCCCATGCCAAATCACGATTCTGTAGTCTTGCCTTGCTAGTATTCCCCTGTACTATCTTTCACTTTTCAAGATTCCTGTTGGTGTGGCTAAGAGCATCGAGCGTATGATGCGGGATTTCTTGTGGTCTGGAGCGGATGGGGGTAGGCGAGAGCATCTTGTTAGTTGGGACCATGTATGTAGACCTAAGTCTGAGGGGGGTTTGGGTTTCGGCCGGTTGGTGTCTAAGAACATTTCGCTAGTGGGTAAGTGGTTATGGCGCTTCCCTTTGGAACCCGACTCCCTATGGCACCGAGTAATCAGGAGCAAGTACGGTCTGCAACAGAATGGATGGGACGCCCGACCTGGTATCGCAGTTTCCCATGTTTGCCCGTGGAAGTTTATCTCTCAGGTATCGCCTCTTTTCTTTCCCCTGGTTAGATTTCATGTGGGTAATGGACACGGGTAAGGTTCTGGGAGGATGTGTGGAAGGGGGATTCCACTTTTTTCGCCGGGTTTATCAGCTGTATACACTCCATGAGGCGCCCATATCGGAGTTCTATTCCGATGCAGGTGGCTCATGGGACTTACATTTACGTCGTGCTCCCCACGACGGTGAGATGGAGGAACTTGTTACCCTCCTGAGTGTCCTAAACACTACTCTTCTCGTCCCTAGGGACGACTCTCGGACTTGGGAGGGAGACTCCACTGGGGTTTTCTCCTCCAAGTCTTTCCTGCATCGGCTTAGTCTTCCTTCTCAATTTCCCCATTTCCCCCTTGCTACGTATATTTGGAAGTCTAAGGTTCCTTTGAAGGTGCGCGCCTTCGTGTGGACTTTGGTGTTAGGCAGGGTGAATACGCATGATATGTTGCAGCGGCGGAGGCCTGGTTGGTGTTTGTCGCCGGGTGTGTGTGTTATGTGCCATCATGACTGTGAGGATTTTGTGGGGTAGGCTGTCTGGGGGAGAGCCGTTTGCTAGCCCTGCTACAGTGGGGCAGTTCCTTCAGATGCGATTTGTTGATGGAGGGAGAGGGAGAGAGGGCAAGTTGTGGCGGAAATGTGCTTGTCTGGCCATTTTGTGGTGTGTTTGGTTAGAGCGGAATTCGAGGATTTTTTCCGCTACTAGACAGACCATCGATTATGTTTGGGACCATATTGTTTATTTGGCCTCTCTTTGGGCGAAGGCAGCTGGGGCCTTCAAGGGGATTCCTTTGACCTTTGTTCAACTTCATTGGAGGGAGTTGTAGATATTTTTTGTATTCTTTCGAGGACTTCTTGTCCTCCCCTTTTTGTATTCTTTCATTTGGTTGATTAAATAAAATTTTCTCTTATCTAAAAAAAAAAAATCCGACTATTTGTCTCCCTCGGTATGCAGCAAACAACGCTTGTTACAAGATCTCACCCTCTTTAGGCCCAAAAGCTCTATAATTATGCTGGAACATTAAGCGTGAAAGACAAACCCAGCATTCCCCGAAAACCCCAAACAGCCGCAACCGCATGCATATCCTCCATGAATTCGGGCAAAGGATTGAAGTAAACTAAACATGGAGGCTGCTCCAAAGCATTGCCACTGGTGGGTGGGAAGACTCCTGAGTGTTTTTTTTTTTTTTGATAAGAGACTCATGAGTGTATGGTATAGTACACTAAGAGGCTCCTCTTTCTGTATTACCTATTTGAATTTCTGTCATAGAACTTACTGATCGCTCAAGAGTACCTTTGTTTTGTTTCTTTTCATTATTAAGCCTTTTAAGCATTTATTTATCTTCGGAATTGGGGGGCAGCTAAAATTTGAACAAAACAGTTGGAACTTGTATTAACATACGTTGAGTTGATCATGTAAGTTTATTGGGGTGGGGGGCGAGGGAAGGAATGTCCGATGACAAACTCATGCATATCGTATTGGTCCGTCTGTTACAAGAAACTATCAGGCAAAATTTCATCATAAAATTTTGGTTTGGGCATCTTTCAGGATTGTCCTTCCAGTATTGCTATTATTTGGTTATGCTGATAGAGTTTTCTTTTTTTTTTTTTATTCTTTTGGTTTAGTTAACTGATCAAGTTGTCTCCAGGAACAAGGCACAAAAGCGTGTGACAGCTCTTAATAGAGAGCTCCCCCCTCCAAATGAGCAATTCATTTCAGACTTTGAGCAAGTTCAGAGGCAATTTCCTGTAAGTTTGGTTTGAACATCTAATGTAGGAATTTTTGATACTGGAGGTTTTGATACTGGAGGTTTATCTCCTCATTTCTTCTGATTATCCTCTGCTTTATTGACTTCAACTTACTGGTAGCTGGGGACAATTGTTGCAGGACCAAGAGCAGCTGCGCTTGGTGACAGAATCTGTGCTAATTGCTCTAGTTGTGCAGTGTAGTGGTCATTCGCCTCGAGCAGAATTTATTCTGTTTGCTATGAGAAGCTTGTGTAGTATAGGTTATATAGCATGGGACACCTTTTTGTCATCCCTTCTTAGTGCAGTGTCCTCTGCAGAAACGGCACTTGGTCATGGAAGTCAACCTCCACCTGCTACTACATCAACAAATACATCATTGGGGGGGATGTTGCCATCTACAAACACTATGCCGGTTTCTTCTAATTTTCAGTCTAATCCTGCATCTCCATTGACCTCAGCTCAGGGTATAGGATCTCCGGCTCTGTCTGCCAATGAACCATCATCAGCCATAACTTTATCTCCAGTAAAATTGAATGAAATCTCTAGTAACCTCCAGCAATCTGGATTGAAGGTTAATTCAGCAGTCAGGGATAGTGCAATAAGCAGTCTGCGCCAGCTTTGCTGTAATATCATTCTTATTGGTCTTGAATCTAGTTTGAAGCCTGTGACGCATGTTGAGATCTTGTACCACATGCTAAATTGGTTGGTCAATTGGGATCAAAGATATCAAGTCACTGATGATTCTGATGTTGCAAAGTCTTCGAGACCTGATAAGGCTGTGACTGAATGGCTGCATAGTTGTTTGGAAGTTGTTTGGTTGTTGGTTGATGAGGACAAATGCCGGGTACCATTTTATGAGTTATTGCGCAGTGGATTGCAGTTCATAGACAATATACCAGACGACGAATCTTTGTTTGCACTTATAATGGAGATTCACAAACGAAGAGACATGATGGCTATGCATATGCAAATGCTAGACCAACACCTCCACTGTCCTACCTTTGGCACGCAAAGGTTTCTACCTCAAGCAACTCCTCATTTTGGAGGTGAAGCAATAACAAATTTGCGGTATTCACCAATCACATATCCAAGTGTTCTAGGGGAGCCACTGCATGGAGAGGTGATTATATTGATACTATTGAAATTTGGACATTTTATCTATTTTTAATATCCAAAGGTCAATATGCAAATCTGTTCGGTCAGCATCATTACTAGTTTATGTGCAAAAGGATTCTGAGAATGAAATGTTTTCTAAGCCCTTCTGACGTGATGAAGTTATGTAATTGTGGCAGTTGATCATCATTTTGTCTATGACATGTTCAGTTTTGTAAATGGAAAATATAGCTGCTTCCATAGATTATTTGATAAGCTTCAGTTTTAGTATCATTGCAGTGTGAATTCTTTCTGGGGAGTTTGAAATCCTATTTTCACTCTACCTATAGTGAGGATCTCTTCTTGTTGGCTGCTTGGCTTGTGTATAGAAAACATGCTGAATGCGTCAAACTATGGATTCCTCCCTGATGTAGGTTACATGCACTGTGAATGCATGACTGATTGCCTCTGTCTCTCTCTTCCCCCCCCCCCCCACCCGGCCCCCGCCTGGGTGAGGGTTAAATGGTGATTTTCCTATTGATTTGCTGCGAGCAAGTACTGCAAGTATGATGTCTTATGGGCATAATAACTTCGTTAGTTTCATTCCATTTAACTGCTATCTCCATTTCTGCTGTTGCGTGAACTTTGTTTCCTGACATTCTCTCTGGTCCTCTATCTCCCCTCCCTTCTCCTTCAGTGAATGACCAAGGAGATTTATGTATCTGTCTAATAAAAGATTGCTATTTTTTTCTTCTTCAATAGAGACACTATTTGCCCCTTTATATTTGTGCTTGCTTAATTACACTTGTGCGGTCTACAAGTTTCATTTCCCATTTGCCCTTGGGTTCATAACATCTTTAGCTCTTCACTTCTGTTGACTATCATGGCTTGTTTGTTTCCTTGAGGAGATACTGCTCCTGTTTGGCCTTTTGACTGATCAAATAGTCAATTTGATGCTGACAATACTCTTAACTCTTACGTCTTTTTTTTTCTTCTTCTTTTTATTTCCTTATTGGGAGAGGGGGGAGGGTGTGACAAGGGTAAATTGAGTCTATCCTTTACTTGGGTGTTCGAGGGGCTTATGATGGCTTTTTCATACAATATGGGTATACTAAACCCTGAGTGGCTGGCTCAACTATAAGAATTCTGAGATTTATTCCAGAGGTCACTAGATTGATTCTCATTGGATATTTTCTTGGCTGTTGACTTCAGGGCCATTGACCCGTGGGATTAGTCGGGCAAAGCCTGGACAGTGGACACCCATGTAATCTAAGATATGGGTAAAAGTGAACATAGTGAACACGGTCACTTGGCTGATATAAGATGGGCTTTAATAAGTGAGGCTGTTTGGGTTTGACAACTTGATGTCTAGAAATTCATTGTGGTTAGGAAAGTTTTTGGTTTATTCCATTTTTCATGAGGTGATGGGTTTCAGTTGTGCTACTAGGTCACTCGGATTCAGTTGGAAGTGTCGGACACGTGTAAATATCCATGTAGCAGTTGAGGAGAACCTTTCGAACACAGGGAAACCTTCCCAAAACGTATTTCAATTCTGTTATATTTTATCTGAATAATGTAGCATATAGAGGGTATATACAACCTAATTGGTGCCTTGGAGAATCAGAAGTTAACTTAAAATCAGCCTGTTTACGCTTGTCGTGAATGTGCTGTTGGATGCTGGAGACGGGGTGTGGAGACAGGGGTAGTTGAGGGTTTGAAGGTAGGCCGGGAAGGTGTACATGTTTCCCCGTCTTCAGTTTCCGGATGACACTATACTCTTTTTGGCGGATGGTATTGAGAGGTTTAAGAGAGTTTGACTATCTTGCAGATTTTCGAGTTGAATTCAGGGATGAGGGCCAGTCTTACAAAATGTAGTTTGGCTGGGATTAACGTCACTGATGATATACTGGCAATAGTGGCAGCGGGTTTGGCAGGTTGTCAGCTCAAGGGTGGTCGCTTACTTACTTGAGAGTCGAGACTTGGGAGTGCCTTGGGGAGGTGACCCTCAAACGGGGGCTTTTTGGGCACCAGCTGCACACTGGTTGTTCAAAGCGGGCAAGTTACTTTCATTCAGTCTTGTCTTTCCAGCATTCCCTTATACTACATCTGTTTGTTTTGAATTCCAGTAGCTGTGGCTCATAGGATTGAGAAACTTACGAGAGACTTCTTGTGGCATGCTGTGGATGGGGAGACGAACGATCATTTGGTGAGTTGGGATAAGGTGTGTTGTCCTGAAGACGAAGGGGATTAAGGTGTGGGAAGGCTGGTGATGAAGAATATTGCTCTTATAGGCAAGTGACTTTGGCGGTTTCCGTGAGAGCCGGATAGTCTTTGCTATTGTGTTATTTGGAGTGGGCATGGGCTGCACAGGTTACAAGGGCCTTTGCTCATGCTAGTCCATGCAAATTCCTCACAAGTCTCTTGTTCTCGCACTTCCTGCCACAGATTGAGTTGGAACTTGGGAACAGATTGCAAATTAGGTTCTGGGAGGATATTTTTTTGGGGGGGGGGGGGGCAGTCACCAGCCTTTCTGTATGACGTTCCCTCCGTGTTGCATGCTGTGGTTGCTGATTTTTTCTTGGTGCAAAGTGAATATTGGAATTTACATCTTCGTTTACCAGCACATTATAAGGAGATGTGGGAGCTTACATCCCTCCTGGAACTTGTGGGTTCTGTCCAACTTTCGAGTGTGGGGAGCTCTAGGAGGTGGGTTGGAGATCCTTCAGGGGAAGCTTCTTGCAAGTCCTTCCTTTGGTGCTTGGGATGCCTCTCCGTCGGTTTCCTTTAGCATATTTTATATGGATAACAAAGGTTTGGAGAGCAAAGGTTTGGTTCAGGTGCCCCTAAAGGTGAAGACCTTTGTGTTGACTTCGATGTCAGATACTGTCATCACAATTGATTTGTTGCGGAGGAGGATGCTAGGGGCGGCTTTTATCCTTGATATGTGTTCGCTAAACTTTGCTTTGGCGGGAATGTAGTGAGACTTCAGCACATCTTTTACTCTGGTGTGAAGTGGCCCATAGCCTTTGGAGTAGGTTGTTTGGCTTTTCCGGAGAGTTGTGGGTTTTCCTTTCTTGTTGACACATTCTTGCAGATATGGATTCTATATTTTGGGGGTGGGTTGGAGAGGAATTTTTTGTGGCACAATGCTTATTTTGCGATCTAATGGTGCATTGGTTGGAGAGAAATGCATGGGTGTTTGCCGCTTATGTGATACTTTGGGAGAAAGCTACCTACCTAGCTACTTTATGGGCTAGGGCTGCAACCTAATATCATATTATAACTAAACTAGTACTTTCCTAATAAGGTTTTGAGAAGATATTTGGTGACACGGACAACCTTTATATACGATATTCCCTCGATTATTTCAGTTGTCTACCCTTCACTTGTGTCGTTCTATTCCAGGCAGGAGGGTTCTTGGAATCGTTGATTCCCTGTTAGGGGGGTTGGTGAAAGTTCATCTCGGTGATCATGGTGATTCTTGTGTATGGGTGGGAGATTTGCAGGGGGGATTTTCTTGTAAGTCCTTCTGCAGTGTATCAGCATCTCTTCACACTTTCCAGTTTCCACATCTCCCGATTGCAAATTTTCTTTAGAAAGCGAAGGCACCTTTAAAGGCGCTGGTGTTTGTGTGAACATCGGCGCTGGGGATGATTAGTACCAATGGCATGTGTCATCGACACTGGCCAGGGCTTGCTATTTCCCCGATTATGTGCGTGCTTTGTTGATTTGTGCGAACAAGGAGACTTCAGCGCATATTTCTTTGGAGTAGGCTTTTGGTGTTTTCAGGGTGACTTGAGTGTGTCCATCTACCGTTTTGGAAATCTTTCATATTCAGTATGTGGCTTTGGTAGGGGGAAAGAAGAGTGAGCTGTTGTGCCGTAATGGCGTAATGAGGTTTTCACTACTGTTTGGTGTTGATGGCTCCGGCGGAATGCACAGATGTTTTCCAGGCCCACTTTATGTCCGGTCCTTCATTTGGATAAAGTCACCTTAGCATCCTTGTGGTCAAGGGTAGTTGGGGCTCTTAGGAGTTACACTATCTGTCACTTCCAGAGATATTGAGCTAGTTTGTATTACTCTCTCAGTCCCAAAATGAACTTCCCATTTTCTTTTCGCACGATTACCAACGGAATGGAATAAAATTTGTGGGTAGTCTTGTCATTTTATAGGCAAATGGGGGTTAAATGTGGTTACATGAGGGGATAGTGTTGTGATTATAATACTATAAAGTTACTAATAAAAGTAATGGGAACTTCATTCTGGGACATCCCAATAAGGAAAGTGCGAAGTTCATATTGGAACGGAGGGAGGAACTCTTAGTGTTCTCAGTTTGGAGGTATATAGTCCTCTGTTGGTGTACTTTGTTTGCTGATTAGCTATGTTTCTTAGACTCGGGAATTCGAGGATTGGGTTTGGGTGAGGATCCGAGGATCGGATCATCAGACTCACCTATTTTAAGGATTTTTTTTCTTGTTTTGTTGCTCATTTGAAGTGTCCTAGCATCATAACTCATATTGAATCCTAGTGTCCAAGAATCAGGCACGGATACATCTGTTGAAATGAAGAGTCCGAGAATCACAGCTGATTAGTATATATACTTTTTCCATCCCCTTAGGGCCACTGGAGGTTTTCCTGGTCGTGAACTTCAGGGCCCATGCGATTAGTCAAGCAAAACTTGGATACCCATGTTATGTAAAAAAAACTATATATACTTTTTCCTTCTAAAAAATACCCCTTAAATAAATCTAAAAAAGTAACTAAATTGTATTTTTAGCTGAAAATGGATTATTGAACTTGGGTACTTGAGGTAAAATGAAGAGTCTGAGTAATATACGAGTGGTACATGTAAATGGGGCCATCCTCTGCCCAAAGAATGCTTGTTATCAGCACACGTTCCTTATAATCTGTGTAGGATTATTCTGTTTGCAATATTTTTTAATAGGGGATCAGTGGCTAGAGATGTTTGGAATTTGGTCATGTTTACTGAGAAGATTGAAGTGTGTCAACTGGGTGCCTTACAGAGGAAGTGGGGAGGGAGGAGGGGGGGGGGGCTGGTGCAAGTTGGCACATCTGAACTTGTATTTCCAAAGAGATTTTGCTGATCTAAGCTATTCGTACACTGAGGGAGGATCTTGATGATCTTGTGTACAGTGAGGGTTGGCTATGTTCACTATGACTGTTGACTACTTCCTCAGCAGTCAGCACAAAGATGAGGGTAATGTGAGAGGAGATTGTTGGTCTCGTACGTGCATTGTTTCAAGGAGTGTTGGGATGAGGCTATCAACAAAAATGCATATGCTGATGGAATTTTGAGATCTACACCTACTCCTGATACCTATCCACTTTTTTCCCTTAACCCATGATTTTTGTGAATGTATTTATTGTGCCAGATCCATAAACCTATTAAAGAAGTCAATCAGTGAAAGTGACCTTCCTTTGCGCCCGAGCAATTTGGAGTCTGGAAGACAGAAATTATAACTGATTCTTAGTGGGAGGTGGAGATGCTTCGTAGCCTAAGAATTAAGCTTGTGACCACTGCTATGACTTCGAAATTAATGTTTCACCCAAGTGCACACTAGAGGGAAGAGGAGCTGTTGGAAGAACATTTGAACCGAGTGGAAAAAGGGTAGAGATTAACTCCTGCATTGTCCCATGAGAATTGTAGAAAGTAAGAGAAATATAAAAGTTCTATTGAGGAAGTTATTTTTGAGGGTAACACAACCAGAGTATAAAACTATTGGGGACACAAGGTGCTTACAACCAGAGTATAAAATTATTGGGCACACAAGGTGCTGTCCTTTCCTGAAGTTTAGGTCCTAATTAATGCAATCCCGTTATAAGTTTATGTTTTTTGTTTGTTTTATTTTTGTTTGTTTTTGGTTGTTTTTTTGTTTGTTTGTTTTGTTTTATGTTAATACTTTTGTAATGGTATCTAAAATTAACTGGCAGTAAACTTCCTTAATAGGCTTTTTTTCCCCATCTATTGCAGGATCTGGCCACTTGTATCCAGAAAGGTACTCTCGACTGGGATAGAGCGTTGCGGTGTGTTAGACATGCTCTACGAACGACTCCTTCTCCGGACTGGTGGAAGCGTGTGCTTCTTGTGGCAACTTGTTACAGGCCACAGCCTAATGTATCCACTCCTGGAGCTGTTTTCACATCTGAAATGATTTGTGAGGCAACCATTGATAGAATTGTTGAACTTTTGAAGTTGACAAATTCAGGCAAGTCTTTCAACCCATTCATATCTCTCTCTTTCTCTGTCTCTGATTTATTTTTGTTTTCTTCGAACAGTATCCACTATTATAGTCCTATGGCTGTTTTCATGTGAACTGAATTGTGATGCTACTTTGAAGAGGGGTTTTAGTGAAAGAGGGGTTATTTTTCTCCAAGGGATAGAGTGACTCTTATCCAACCTTATCAATCTAGCATCCCACTTTAGTCTTATTTTCTGTCCCTCTTTGAGATTCTCGAACCGGCTGGTAGGTTTTAGAGGCTTACAAGAGAGTTTCTTTGGTCAGGGATTGGGGAGAAGAAGACATATCATTTTCTGAGCTGGGAGTTAATCCTAAGGAGAAGGGTGGTGTGAGTTCTTGGTAAGTTGGTATCCAAAATATTTCCACGGTAACAAAATGGTTTCTGCAGCTCCCTCTGGAGCCGGTTTTCTTGTTGCACAGAGTAATCAACAGTAGCAGACAAGGCAAGATTGACAGTTATGGTTGTGACATCTAGAAAAAGCTAGTTATAGACCTTAATGTAACGGGTCGTGCCAATTGTCGTCTGAATTTCGTCTCCGTGTTTTTTTGGCTGTTCATCGTGCAAGTTTATACTACCAAAGAAGATTTACAGTCCTCTATCTCCTGGGGTGGTGCTGTTCGGCAAATTCTCAATATTGGCCACTACTTGGCTTGGGGATGGTTTGATAGGATCTTATTCAAGTCGATAGTAATTGGTTGAGAGGTTCCATCAATGTTCTTCCCTTGGCCAATTATAAACTTGGCAATGGGGAAGTACTCCGGTTTTTGGGAGAATTGGGTCATGGTAGCATATTTTTCAAATTTTTCTCATTGGTTTTCCAAAGTATCGACTCTTCATAATTCTCCCTTTTTTGTTTTATGGGAGAGGCTCACTCTTGGAATTTTTGGTTTAGGATAAATTCTCAAGTTTAGGACAGATGGGGTTCTGCAAACTGTCACTTTGCGTTCAATACCTTTTTCCATGATAGTGGGGATGTGGTCAATGAGGATGTGATGAGGGTTTCACGGGCTTCATCAAACAAGGGTTATTGGTAAGGGTTTTGAACATTAAGCTAATCACTCTTGTCCCCGAGAGGGATTGGTTGATCAAGGCTAGAGATTTTAAGCCAATTAGTTTCGTCACCCATGTTTATCAGATTGTGATTAAGGTTCTTTCCAACAGACTTGGGGTCGTCTTGTCAGAGGCTATCTTAAAGGCTGAGAGTGCTTTTGTAGAGGGTAGGCAGATGCAAGATGCGGCTCTAGCCTCTAGTTGCTAATAGGGTACTGAATGATGCTAGGCTGTCGAAATTCAGAGGGGTGGTCTTTAAGTTGGATTTCAGAAGGCTGATGATAGGGTTATGGATAAGAAGGGGTTTGAGGGGTGGTGGCGGCATAGGTGTATGAGGTTGTCTGTCTAGGGCCCTTGGGACTAAGAGGGATCACCTTGTCGGATGGGACATAGTGTTTAGACTTTAGACCCACTATCATTCACATGAGATCTTGGACAGAACTTGCATACATAGCTTAGGGGATGCTGGCGTGGCACAATAGCTCGACTTAGGAGGAATTAGGCTTTTTAAGCTTCGTTTCTTTGAAAAATTGGGTTTTTTCCTCTATTTTGTGGTGAATGATTGTACATTTGAATCATGTGCTAGTCATGTGACTTTTGTTAAAGACACTATGTCAAGCCTTAAGCCACTCGTGCAACTTTTGATCGGAGATTCCCCGGTTCCCCTTAAGATTTGGATAAGTGATGATTGAATTGTTTGAAGCTGGGATTATTTATTTACATTTCCAAAGTCGAATACTTTTTGGGGTAAAACTAGCCAAAGTTCGGCGTATATAAAGTAAATTTCCCTTCAAATAGCTTTATGGTTTCATTTCATAAAATGGGTATCCGGGCTTGCTTGCACTTGTTTGTGCTGTGCGGGTTTGCCAGGTCTTTTAGCCTGCTGTGTGGGGAGACCTTTGTGTGTCCAGCTACGGTGGGCCAGTTTCTACAAATACAGTTTTCTCCAATGAGGAGGGGGAAGGAGGGTTGGTTGTTGTGGAGGTGTGTCTGCATGGCTATTCTTTGGTGCATCTGACTGAAGAGGAATTCGAGGATGATCTCTGACGCTGCTAGGGATATTAATTGTGTTTGGGATCGTATACTTTATTTGGGCTCCCTTTGGGCTAAGGCGGCGGGGGCTTTTAAGGGTGTTCCACTTACGCTTGTTCAGCGCCATTGGCGCGATTTGTAGATAGTTTGTCTTGTTTATGAGGATGCCTTCTCTCAACAATTGATTAAATTTTTGTGTTTCTTATCTAAAAGAAAACATGGGTATCCGGGGGCGTTTATTTGACTATTCCCATTACGGTCTAGAAAATCTCCAGTGGCCCCGAGGGGGCTCGAGCTGTGGATATGAAATGACAAAGTTATTGCAGGTGTATTAAATTATAATGAATCTGCTGTTGTCTGTTTGTTGTTAAGCATGCGGTCATTCCTGATATAAAGGTGGAATACAAATGTTTATATCTTTTGTGTCATGCTGTCAAGCATTTTTGTGCAGAACTGGGGTTTATCCGCGAAAACTGTGGTCTAGTAGTATATCAATGTCTTCAGTGAACTTGATTTTACCAAACACAATGAAAATGTAAACTCCTAACGTTGCAGACACTTCTACCGAAGCAATTTATTTGGTAAAACTATGCTACTTGGACTCGGCTTGATGTTAGTATCCGGTGCCCACCCCCTACCCATTTCGGACTCTGCCAATTTTTGAAAATTCTGCATGTTTTGGCAAAAAAAAAAACACGTGTCCAGTGTCCATACCCATGTCAGAGTGCTGAATATCCGACACGGGTACTTAAGGTAAAGAATAGTTCGAGCATCGTAGAGTAAAACATTATTTGGCAGTTGTATGTCTATCTGTATCCTTTCCTTTTTTTGCTTGTGTACTGGAGGTTATTACTTGTCAGTGTAACATATATAGACCCCTTGCTGTAAACTTGTCCAATTTTCTTTACTTTTGTCAGTTATCTTTTGCTCAATAATTATGCGTCACAGTGATTTCATTTTAAGTTGCATTTTTATCAAGCTGATGGATGTTTAAATGCCTCCAGACTTCAATTGCTGGCAAGAATGGCTTATCTTTTCAGATATATTCTTCTTTCTGATGAAAAGCGGTTGCATTGACTTTGTTGATTTTGTGGACAAGCTTGTCTCACGTCTCATAGAAGATGATCACCATATTTTGAGAACAAACCATGTTACTTGGTTGCTCGCACAGATAATTCGCGTTGAACTTGTTATGAATGCTCTGAATAATGACTCCAGAAAGGTATTTCATAATGAATGCTTGGCAGGCTTGAGAAGATAGGGGAAGGAATATTTACATACAAAACATTTTAAGCATTGTTATTCTAATTAGTTCCCCAAATGATAAAATTAGTATTTTAAATGAACTTATTGGAACATTTTGGTATTTTAAAGAAAACGTGTCGTTAGGGTATTAAAAAACATTTTTTGGGCACCCCCCCCCCCAAAAAAAAAAAAAAACCGGAATCATAGAGAATCTAAACTACAAGAATTTCAAATCAATTTGCTCTAATTTTTTTTGGTGTTTTTTTTTTCTCACTATTTTTTTCCCCTCTCATTTTATGTATTCTTTCCTCCCAGCCTCTCTTCTCCAAACAAAAAGAAAATGGCTAACAGTACCAGCACCTTCATCCTCCATCTTTGTTTTTTGGTGGAGGGATATTCCTCTGTAACTTGATGGACTTCCGAACTTGCAAAACTTCTTTTTCACTTGTTTGTGCCTACTAACTCAAGTCAACCAGTTTGATGAATTGTGGAACATGGTACAGGAATCAGTATTCAGGCCATAATCTCAATTTTCAAAACAAGCTCAATTGTCAAGCTATTACTTTATAAACTAAGCATAGTGTCATAATATAAAATCCTTTTAACAGAGAGAAGGGGAGTGAGAAAAAGGTAAAGAAAATAGGAGGCCCGGAATTAAGATCCTGTTCAGCTTAGATCCTCCCTGGATCACCATCTGTGGCTGTTCAAGGGGAAATGCAAATGCCAAATTAAGAGAGAGAGCCGTTCTTCATAGATAAATTTGGGATTAATCGTGTTTCGGGAACGTTATAGTAGCAAAAGCATTGAAATTAAATCAGCAATAGTATTTATATTTCGTAGGTGCGGTTAACTAACGCTGAGGTAACTGTATTATATTCCAAGGTAAAAGAGCCCTTGACCAATTAGAAGACTTGTTGGACTTGGAGTCTGCGGCTCTCCTAGGGTTCCCTAATCTTGGATCCTGGGGAAGAACCCCTATTTTCTGTTAGCAAAAACTTGCCTCTTTTTCCGGCTCTGACTCTCCCATTCTAGTGATGCCTTTTGGCATGATCTTAGGCCATGACTCACCCTCCATGGACGAACCTTGCGGAGGAACCAAATATCCCCAACTAGGATTTGAACCTCTGAGGAAAAAATAACTACCTATGTTATACTATTCAATCCGTGACGGCGTGTCCCATATCTTTGGGGCTGCCGTCTTTTCTGGGATTGCAAGTCCCAAGTTTATCTCTGAAAAGAAGAGGTGTGAAGCAGTGTCAAACAAAAGAGGGGGTAAAGCTCTCTGTTCCTGGTTCTCCTGATGTTCTTTGTTTCTCTCTTCATTTTCAGATTCCTATCTAATGATCTGTGGCTTAATTCTGGGCATGGCGTCCTTGGGGTGATCTCGTAGTTCCTACCGGGTGGAGACGATGGGGCCGATCCTTAGATTTTCCTTCCTTTATGCCGCATTTTGCTCAATAGGTTCAAGAGAGATAGTGTGAGGGACCATTATTATGGTTAAAGCTAAACTATTTGAAGTCTAGGCGAGACTCCATTGCGTGTGCTCGTGGTAGAAGCTTCCCAAGGAGCGGGAATGGCCATCCTAATCCATTTTGGGGGATTTGTATAGCTTCTTCAATTTCTCGATAGAGAGGAATGTGACCAACAAAGATCCAAATATAAATAAAAAAATCTTTATTTACACGCCTTACTATTTGATAGTGCCTGATAAACCGGTGGCTCTAAATATCGAACCACGAACTAAGAAAGGGATCATAGAAAGACATATTGGCTAGTGATTGTAAGGCCTCATTTCTTGACTGCAGGGCTATGAAGCTCGGCATATACCCCTGCCGTACCCGTGTCGACACGACACGACCCGGGTACGGACACGGGATATGGGTCGGACTCGGCCTGAAACATCTGGACGCGGCTGGGTGTTCTTCGTTTGAGCAGGTGAGAGAGAGAATTCTTTATCGGCCATGGAGATTAACACAGCAGGGAGAAGGAGAAAAGTAACCTATTAAAGTACCGACTTAAATAGCTCTTAAAAGTGTTTTCCTTACCCAAAAAAAGTGTTTTCCTTACCGAGGAAAGGAAGTTGGAAAGCTGTACTGCATTTAATTATATTTTATATAACTGGCTGTCAGCCACTTATTCAGTCAAAGAGTCAAATCTGGTATTTAATGCAATTTTTCTACTATTCAATTCACCCACTATCTAGGGAATACAACTTCACGTAAACAGCAAGCCAATACTTTTTGGAATTCTTCATGTTCTTTTTTTTATTTCCTTTTTCTTTTCCGATTTTGTAAAAAATAAAAAATAATTACCCAGATCCCCGTGTCCATATTTTAATTTTAGACACTTCTAAACCGTGTCCGAGTGTCTTCACTTTCAAATTTTCCCATGTCTGACTCTTGGATCCGTATCCGAGTCCGACACCCGTACCCGAGTCCGAGCATCATAGCTGCAGGGGACACCAAAGGTCTCCGCCCTTCCATTCGCTTTGTTGTTCATTGCTCGCTTCGATGCTTCCGTGTACTTGTTGTCCATCGACTACGCCTTTCGACCTGACCTTAGGCCCTGAGCCCCTGACTCACCCTCTGTGGACAACAAACGTTGTGGTGGAACCCTTGGTTTTCGGGGCATCGGAACCTCACCAATGTTTGCGTTATTCAAGCAGACATTCTTACATCCACTTCATCGGTTACGTCGTGGAATACAAATTGACCCCAATTTGAATTAAGAAATAAAAAAAAAGTGTCTCCAGGCCCTGTTCTTTGAAAGATCTATCTCATGTCTCTACTACAGAACTGGATGTGAGAACTTTCCTAGAAACTGAGATGCTTAGAATCAAGTGCGTATCAAACAAAAGACCTCTGCCTCTCCTTCGGATGGGGAATAATTCGGTCAGGTTTGTAACTCACACGATTAACCGTATCAATGGAATCTGATCATCGAGACATAAAGAATTGGTGAAAAGAATCAGAAGTCAAATAGAATGAGATCCCCTCAAAACAACATAACAATGCATCAACAATAGAAGAAAAGGATATGCTCGATGTCGTAGTTGATGGGTGGTGGCTGATGGAGCTGAGCGCCATTGTTGAACGCAGTGAGGAGGAGATAAAAGGTCAGGGGAAAAACTGAAGAAAACACGAACATCGGAACAATAGAAAAAAACAATCGAAAAATCTATTTTTTAACCGAAATTTACTGATTCCGGTTTTTGGGGGAATTCTATTCTGTACAATTTATTTATTTGTTTGAATACCTTAGTGACACTTTCGTTTTTTTGAAAAACCAAATTTTCCTAACAAGTTCATTTGAATTATCAATTTGGTCATTTGGGGTTCATTAGCCAGTTCAACTTATGGACTTTGGTAATATAACAACTTTTTTGCGGCCTAGCATTTTCATAGCTCTTATGAGAGAAAAAAAAGCATTTTTCTCCTTCCTTTTATTTTCTTTGCTTTCTTCTGAGAGTTCTGAGTCTTCTGACCTTATAATCTGCGATTTTCTCTTTTATTGGTACAGGTAGAAACAACAAGAAAGATATTGTCATTCCACAGAGAAGATAAGACTTCTGATCCTAACAGCCCCCAAAGTATTTTGCTTGACTTCATAAGTAGTTGCCAAAACCTGCGCATCTGGTCTTTGAATACGCTAACTAGAGAGTATTTAAATAACGAGCAACTTCAGAAAGGAAAGCAAATAGATGAGTGGTGGAGGCAAGTGAGCAAAGGTAACTCTATATTATTGTTCTGAGAAATGAGAGTCTGTGATACTCTTTTGTAATTGATAAATTAATTACGTTAAACTTTGGCTAGTATTTTCTTTTTTGGGGGGGGGGGAGTAGGAGTATTACCATCTTACAATCCTGTTTAGCTAGTATTCCTCTCTACTACCTCTCCGTTGATTCAAGTCAGAGTGGCTAGTAGGAATTAGAGATTAATGAGGGATTTCGCGTGGTCTGGGGCGGATGAGATCTTCTGGTGAGCTGGGAGTGGGACTATGTGTGTAGGCTGAAGACCAGGAGGGGGGGGGGGAGTAGGAGTATTACCATCTTACAATCCTGTTTAGCTAGTATTCCTCTCTACTACCTCTCCGTTGATTCAAGTCAGAGTGGCTAGTAGGAATTAGAGATTAATGAGGGATTTCGCGTGGTCTGGGGCGGATGAGATCTTCTGGTGAGCTGGGAGTGGGACTATGTGTGTAGGCTGAAGACCAGGAGGGGGGTGTCTGGGTTTTGGTAGGTTGGTGTCCAGGAATATTTCGTTAGTGGGTAAGTGGTTTTGGTGGTTTCCCCTGGAGTCCGACTCCCTATGGCACCGAGTTATCAGGAGTAAGTACGGTCTACACCACAATGGTTGGGACGCTCATGCTAGCTCCACCACTTCCCATGCATGCCCTTGGAAGTTCATTTCTAAGGTATAAACTTTCTTCTTTCCACTGCCAGGTATACAGTGTGTAATGGTCACCGGGTACGGTTCTGGGAGGATGTGTGGAAGGGTGATTATCCTTTCTCTTCTACATATGGGCTGTCCATCCTTCTTGGAGTGCCTGTGGGTCTTGGGACCTGTATTTGCGCCGAGCACCACATTATAGAGAGATGGAGGAACTTGTTTCCCTCCTGAGTGTTTGAAACACTTCTCTTCTCATCCCTCATGACGATTCTTGGGTTTTGATTGGGGATCCTTCCTTCATCAGCTTAGCCTTCCCTCACAGTTTCCCCCTTCCATATCTATTTATATTTGGAAGTCTAAGGTTCCTTTGAAGGCACGTGCTTTTGTGTGGACTTTGGTGCTAGGTAAGTCAAACACTAATGATATGGTGCAACGGCGGAGGCCTGGTTGGTCGCTGTTACCGGGGATTTTTTTGATGTGTCGTCATGATGGGAATGATCTTCTGATTTGTATTATGTAAAGGCAAGTGATTTGTACTGGAATGTCTTTGACTCTTTGAGGCTCCTTGCTGGGGTGGTGGGCTAATCAATTACAACTTTGCTCTTGCTGAAAGAAGCTATTTCTGTTACACCCTTGATTAGATGCATTGACTTCCAGCTACAAAATAACAAGTCATCTCAATTTGGTTAATTACAATCCATACCTAAAGAAGCCGATAGTGAGTATTTACAATTGGAAAAGGACAATGGGTTTGGATTGTGATTACATGATAGTTAATGAGCAATTTCCACATTGTTTCTAGATAAACTTAATAATTTATTATACAAAAGTCATCTTTGTATTTTGCATTGAAATTTAAATTATAAACAAACATTTAGATAAATAGGTCTTTGATCAAAACCAATTCCATGAGGCCATATGTAGACTACGTAGACAACATCCAGGGTTTTGATCTTCCTGTAATATATATTATTTGTATTCCATCTAGATAATTGGAATGATATGAATTTTTTCCCCTAGTTATTTTTGTCTAGGGCAAGATCTATTATGTTTTTCTTCTTTCCCGTACCTAGGCTTTATCTAGAGTTAGTCCTGGCTACTGTAATGTTTCTTTTTTTGTGATGGGTTGTGTTGAGCTTGCTTTGAAAATGCAATGCTCTTTGTTCTGTAAACGATATAATCATTTGGAATGCAATATATATTATTACTTTCCAAAAAAAAGTTGTAACAGTCTATTGCCTCCTACAAACGACAGCGTATCAACCCTGAGGGGGGAGCTCAGCGGGTAAGACCTCTGAGATCTATTCCGGAAGTCCCAGGTTCGAGTCTCCTCAGGGCCACTGGAGGTTTTTCCTGGTCGTTAACTTCAGGGCCCACGGGATTAGTGAAGCAAAGCTTGGACACCCATGTTATCTAAAAAAAAAACAAACGACAGCGTATCATCTAACCCCCCCCCCCCTCATCACCACGACAAACAAAAGGACATTCAATTGCTTTTATAGTTACTTATGTGAGGTAATGTGCCATAATAATCCAAAGCAGTTCAAATTAGAAAAAAACAATAATGACAGAACTCAAGCATAGTGTGGTATTATGCATGTCTTTCAAGAAAGAAATTACCAAAGAATAACTATATGCTTTGTATGTTGACTCCCAGTTGGAGCCCATTCTAAACATAGTTCCCCCTTGTTTCAAAAGTAGTATGAATCAACCCCCCCCCCCTCTTATTCCCTCTCACCAACTCCGATATATCGAACTCCTACTAAACAAGTCTTGAGGATTTTCTGTAAATAACCTATATGGTGGCTAGGGGTAAGGCATAGCTAAGGTCACGTACTTTTCGACCTCCCCACCTCCGCAGACATTGGGTTATGTTGTATGCATAATATTTGAGAATATGCATCGAGTATTGGGAATAATTGTAACTGACTAGGTAATGTGTAACTGATGATTCAACATGCATCTGCAGCATCCGTAAAGAAATATGTGGACAATATATTTGTAGTGAACTTCTGATCAAACCTTGAATCTGCTTATCGAGCAATTCTTAGTTGTTTATTCTTTTGAACCTTCTCTCCACATGCATGTATGTACACTTTTGTGATGGGGAGGTGAATGAAGTCCATTTTCAAAAGATGCTCTATGCAGATAATTGAACATCAATACCAGAAAGTGGATGATGTACAAATTGATTTTTTACCCCATATCTTCATGAAAGTACCATTTTTTGTTTTGTACATTTATCCTTGTGAGTTTCAAAGTATTAAAGGGCTGGCGCTGGAGATATGGAGAAGGATAATTTGGGGCAGGTAACTTGTTTCTAGTTTTGTCATGGGGATCACTCCTGCCCTTCTGCTGTCCGAATCGTTTTCCTAGGAATTGTCTATTAGTCAATCTGCTGTGTACATTTATATCTAAGATGAGAACTTCTTCAAAAATTAATAACAGCTATGAGGTTAGCACTCTATTATCTAGTTTCTAGAGAAGCCCAATCCACAAAGAAGAGACCTACAGTTATGCAGAATCAGGTGGCCTTGCTTTCAGTATGGAGTCTAATACTTTTTGTGTGGCAGGTGAACGAATGCTCGATTACATGAATATGGATGACAGATCGGTTGGGATGTTTTGGGTTGTGTCTTACACTATGGCACAGCCTGCTTGTGAAATGGTGATGAATTGGCTTAATGCTGCTGGTACAGAAGTGCTACCGGTCTCTGGTTTACAGCCTAATGAGAGACTAATAGTGATGCGCGAAACAAGTCCACTGTCGATGTCATTACTATCTGGATTTTCTATCAACTTGTGTTTGAAACTTGCATTTCAAATGGAGGAGTCTTTGTTCTCTGGACAGGTATCGTCATATTGTCTGGTAAAGCTGTTTTGTTTGCACATCGAAATACTTGTTTAAAGGGGGACCATAGAGAGGTGTCAAAAACACTTGCTCTTTTTTGAAGATTTCGGAGGCCTTTGTTGGCAGGTGCTCTATGAGTATAGATAAGATAGTTTCCATTCTCTTGGTTTTGGAGGAATGCTTCTGTTCTGATTTTCTTTGGCTTTTTGTACAACTTTAGGTTGGTCGAAATTTTTTACTTTAATAGATTTTCCTAAAATTTACTAAGACTTAAAATTACAGTTTTGCTCATAGATGCGTACTGAAAGGGTGCCCAAGTGTTTTCTGATTAGCAGTAAGCTCCTTGGTAAATGGCTTTTGCTTTATTGATGTGCCCATTCTGATAGTCTCCCCCCTCCCCCCCTTTTCCTTAATTAGTTTATAATTTTTTCCCTTTGATTTCTCAGAACCTTAGCTGTAGGCTAAAGAATGCTTTGCATCCCAAGTGGGATTCCCTAGCTGTAGGGGACCAGGAAGTGAAGTGTTCAGTATAAAGAAAGTTTGGCAGAGACGGAGGCCATACGCGCTCTCGCAGGGTGTTAATTTTATGTGCTATAGGTGTTAATTTTATGTTTTTAGCACTGGCATTGGCATGGAAATCCTGGCTGAGGGTGTTCGGCATTTTCTAGGAGAGTTGGGTTTGTCCTTCTGGGTTGCTGGTACTGTTTCAGATTCATGGTCATGGTTTTGGAGGCAAAAAGGTAAGATTTTGAAGATTTGAAATGTTCGTTGTGATTTGGTATGTGTGGATGGAGAGGAACTACTGGATTTTCATTTTCCTGTCTCAGTTTCTCCCTGAGGACTTGGTGTCGGACGAATTCTTTGCTTTATTTTTGGTTTTTTCTACGTAAAATTTGTCCATGTGTTAATCAGAAAGGTGTCCAGAGAGGTTGCAGAGCTTTGTTATGTTATTTTCTTGGTGAGAGGACTTCTTGTCCTGACTCTTCAAATTTTATAAAAGCACTATATGGGCCTTTTCGCGGAGGAGATTGTGTATACCTATGATTGAGTGGGGTGGCTGGGCTCCTATTGTGCAACATCTTGGGGTCTACGTAAGTCCCTCACCCCAGCAATAAGCCTTTTGCTTTAGCATAGATTAGGCAGGCTGTGTTTGGTGATGGATATTGAGAATGGAACCAGACACAGATGGTTTTTTTTTTTTTTTTTTGGGGTAAAATGTAAATGTATTAATTACCAAGTAAAACTGAAACTTACAACCTGTAGGCAGTAGAGGCTTAGAGCCACCTTCTAGGAAGGGTTCCCTGAGCGTACTACTCCTCAAAGAAATCTAGTTACATCAATCTCGTCTCAAAACGGACGATAACAAACTGGTTTTCTTACAATTCTTTTTCCGGAATAAAACAAATTGTATTCTAGATTTCAGTTCCTGTTTAATCTCTGTCACTATGTGACTTTTCTCTGGACTTGCACCTCTGAATATCTTGTGGTTTCTGGCAGTCCAACTGTGATATACCACTCCCGCCAAGAGAGCTGCTGTTACATCTCATCTATCCTTGCCTTTTTTCCTTTTAACTGTCTGCAGAATCTGAGTGATGTCCCCTGCTCCTACCTGCTGCTGAATCCAATTTAGGCAGTCCTGCATAATCCCTTTCGTCCAAGCACATTCAAAAAACAAATGGGAGTGTGGACACAGATGGTTTTACTATGGCTTATTGCTGGGTTTTTATGGAGTTCCATGCGACTGGGGTAATTGGGAAGAGTTTGACTCTACTTTTATTACTCTTGTCCCTAAGAAAGATCATTCCATTATATGAGGGACTTAAGACCCATTAGTTTGGTTACGAGTGTTTGTAAGATCAACACCAAGGTTTTGTCCAATAGCCTTGGGTCTATATTATCTGGGACGATCTTGGCGGATCTTTTTTGTGGACGGTAGACAGATATTCGATGTTGCCTTGGTGGCTAATGAGCTGGTGGATGACGCTCGCTGGTTAACTTTAGAGGGGGTGTTATTTATGTTGGATTTTGAGAAGGCTTGCGAGTTAGTTAGGTGTTTTTGGATTAGGTTTAGGCAATAAGGAGTTAGGGAGGAGATGGTGTAATTGGATTTGCGAATGTTTGTCCAGCGCTAGCTTCTCAGTTTTGGTCGATGCCCCTCGGGATTGATTTTCCTCCTCGCGTGGTCTTAGGCAGGGGGACCCCTTCTCTCCCTTTCTTTTCACCTTGAGCGTTGATGTTCTTGGTAGGATGTTGGACAGGAGTGTGGAGTGTGGGCTTGTGGAGTTAGGGTGGGTAGGGAGAGGGTAGATGTTTCTCATACTATCCTTTTCCTTTCTGCTGAGGTTAACGGGTTTAAGAGGGTGCTCAATTAATTTCAACTTTTTGAGGATGTTTCTGGGATGAGGAAAAATCTGTCTACAATCTTGTTTAGCAAGCATTCCTCTCTATTGCCTTTTCCTTTTTAAGATTCCAGTTGGTGTGGGCCATAGGATTTAGAGGTTGATGAGGGATGTTCTGTGGGAGGGGGCGGACGGGAGTATAAGGGACCACTTTAATTGCCAGAGATTTGTGTGATGTGTTGCCATGATTGTGAGGATTGCTTGCATAGGTTTGTGCTTTGTGAGTTTGCCAAATCTTTGTGGGATAGGTTATCCTTTTGTGGGGAGTACTTTGCTTGCCCTATGACGGTTAGACGGTTTCTGCACATGCCGTTTTCCGCTCTGGGAAGGACGAAGGAGACAAATTGTTGTGGCCTTATTTGTATAACTATTCTTTGGTTTATTTGGTTGGAGAGAAACTTGACGGTCTTTACTGGTTATGGCTTCTCTTTGGGCGAAAGCATTAGGGGCCTTAAGGGGAGTGCCCCTCACAAATGTTCAGCCCCACTGCCGTGAATTGTAGATAGTTTTGCGTTTCTTTTTAGGACTTTTTGTCCTCATATTTTGTACCTTTTCACATCTTAAAAAAATCTTGTCTAAAAAAAACAATTACTTTTCTTTCTTTCTTTCTTTCTTTCTTTCTTTTTTTTTATCACCCTTTCTTTTCTTTCTTTAAACGTAAATGAAGTATGGAATTATGTGCTTGTTTGAAGAGTGAGACTTGTAGGTGGGGCCAGTTCCCAGAAAAAAGGGCGGAAGAAAAGATATGTATCCAAGAGGCCTCTACTTAATTCTTATAGATTTGGGACTTTGATTGAGGCTACCTGTCTGTGGATTTGCCTCTTGGGATGTATTCAAAGAGCTTTAAAACATGCAAGGATTCATGGCCATTTTGTATAAGCCAGTTTCCTGGCTCTCAATATTACAGTGGCATATCATTCATCTCCTTGGTTCATCTTGGTTGTAAAGATTTCTTTTCCTGCCAAAAGAGATGTGAAAGCTCTTCAGAATTTGGCTAAATGTTCAAAGCAAGTACAACAGTCTAATCCACTCTCCACTTCTGTTGCTGTCAATACCTGTCTTGCTCATTGTTGTTTGGTTTACCCTGCAGTTGCCAGCTAATGTTACTTAATCCCTAAATTAGTACTCAATTTAATAGTCTAGGAACTACTGCTCTCAGTTTAAATGCACATAAAAACTTTAGGGCTTTACTGACTTTGTGTAACGTGAGTATCACTAAAACAAGATTTCCTTGGGGTTTTCCTCTGATTTATTTTCTACTTATGCAGGTCAGTCCCAGCATTGCAATGGTTGAAACCTATACGAGGTTACTTCTTATCGCGCCTCATGCATTGTTTCGTTCACATTTCAGTGTAATTTTCCTTTCCTTTCCAATGGTAAAAATTAAGTTTCCTTTTTTCTCCATATTGAGAGATTTTTGTTCAAAGAAAAGAGAGAATCGTATATGTCCAAACTCCAAACAAAAAGTTCTGGAGAAGGTACCAGAACCTGCAAATACTAAACCAGGAACATAATTTTAATGGCTGTTAATAAGAACTGTGTTTAGAGCTTCCTCATTACCCTCTTCATCATCATTCGTCTCCTTTGGCTCAATTTGATTGCACAGTGTAATGTAAAACTGGGAACATAATGTAAAGCTTCCTCATCCCCCCCCCCTCCCTCTTAAATAAAAATAAATAAAATAAAAATCCCCCCCCCCCCTCCCTTTTCAAACACTCTAGAAAACATGAAGAAAAATGAAGAAGTAGATGTTCAGCCTGACATGAAAGTTCTCTTACGTAAAATTTATAAAATGTTTGAACTGCCCCTAATCATTTATCTATAAGCTGCCAATGTAATTGAAATATTGTGTTAACCTGGGACTGATGCTAATATGATGAAGGCAGATCAGTTATGACAAGGAACTTGTTGTGTCACAGCTTATGGAGAGGTCACTGAATTTTGTATTGAGATGGACGTGATTTGCTTACGACTCTATTCCCTTTGTCTCAATATCACTGCTATAGCGGATAAAAAAACTCCATTTTAAGAAATGCATACATGTCATGTAGACTAATCTTAGTTAAGAATTTCCCCTAAAAACCTGTACGATTAACTCAGTCACCTAATTTTTGTAGTTAGCATTAATTTAGGTAAAAGTATCTAACTCTTAGTATTACTAGTAATCAAACCCGTTCGATGCACGAGCTAAGCATATTTGTTCCTTTTAATTTATTTTTTAAATTATAGGTTTTTTATTGGTATAAAAATATAAAAGGTTTCTATTTTAGTATACTCACTCGGTTCCTTAATATAGGTCGTTTAAGAAAATTGCCTTTGTACCCTCAAAAAAAAAAGAAAATTGGCTTTGTTTCATATTATCAGTCAATTTAGGAGTTCAGTAAAGCATATATGATTTCTTTACCCATTCTACCCTTGTTTTACATTACTTCATGTATTCCTCTCCTCCTTTGCTAAATCTAAAGTGAAAGGGTAAACTAGTCATATATGACTATTTTTGCTAGAATTGAAACTATTTAATATCTTTCTTAATTCGTGTACCACAACCTTAAACGACCTGTACTAAGGAACTGAGAGAGTATTAAACAAGTGTGACAGTTTTGACCAGCATGTATGTGGCTCGTATTGTAGTGTCATTATTTGCTCACTCTGCGCAGCATTTGACTCAAAGGAATCCCAGCACATTAAGTAAGCCGGCGGCAACTCTTTTGGTGCTCGAAATTCTGAACTATCGACTGCTTCCACTCTATCGGTGAGCATGCAACTTGTGCAGAAGCTTTGTCTTTGTTGAAATGATACTTTTAACTTGCATGTCATGTCATGCTTTTAGTACAGATCTGTGTCTGTCTTGAAGGTTGAATTCTCTTTTAAACTACCATAATGATGTTCACAATTATAATAATGAGAATGCATTACATCTAGAAGATGTAGCATAGCCAACAAACTGATCATTACCATGACAATAGTGATGGGGCTATATCTTATGTTCAACATTCTTCTTCTGCTTGGTCTTCTATCTCTTTTTGCATACTCTGACTCTGGTCAGTTGTGCACTTGTGCTTCCCTGCCTTATGTGTTCAAGAGGGAGGGGGGAAGATTATATGAAATTGTTCTATTAAATATTTTGATAAATTTCCTTTGGCTTGAGCTGAACAGGTTAATTTAAACAGAAACTTCTTGTGTGTGTGTTGGGGGTTCTGTACTTGGTGCGTCTAAGAAAGTAGCTTAGGAAATGACGAATTCTGTTAGAATGTATCATATTTTTTACATTATTGTCCATATTATACAGGAGGTCTCACCTAGCTGTCTATTATTTATTTTTCCTACCTATTATAGTCTTATTTATATCTAAGTGATTTGGTGGACATTGATGCTTAATGTTCTACGTAGGTATGAAGGAAAGAACAAAAGCCTAATGTATGATGTCACAAAGATAGTTGCTGCCTTGAAAGGGAAACGAGGGGATCATCGTGTGTTCAGATTGGCTGAAAATCTATGCATGAACTTAATCCTCTCCTTAAGAGAATTCTTTTCTGTGAAGAAAGAGGGAAAGGTGCGAGGGTTTTAGTGAAGCTATACTTTGTATTCTCTGATTCCTTTCTTGAAAATTTCATGACGGCACCCTGAGGTTAACAAAAAACCTCAGAACCTTGAACAAGGAAAACCTTGTTTAGTACCACAAGACAGTACCGCACAACTTGTTTTGATCTTGGTCGCACAGATTGACTGTTACTAGCTATTTATTAATTTAATTTTTGAGAGATAGGTTTACAGATAAGTCAAGAAAGCATTCCAGAAAAATATCAAGTAAAGTTGAAATAACGATCTTGCATCTTCTTAATAGACCAGCAAGGAATGAAAAAGTATTTCACTTTCGTGGATGTCGTAAAATTTTTTTTACTTTATTTTATGAAAGCCACTTACTTTATGAAATGTAGATGTTCCCTAAGCAAGGATATTGTTGGTCCTCTTATTGCTCGATGATCTATGTGAATATAGAATCACTATATTTGAGAAGTAACAAAATTATCCTTTAAAAGTTAGGTAATTGGAATTAGTGCACTTGTTAAGCCGCATAAGACAAATTTAAAGGGCCACACCTAAAGATGTTGAAGATGCTGATTGCAGGTTTATTAATAGTTGAGGCTACCAGACAAGATATCCAAAGTTTTCCTTATTGTTGCTTCAAATGTCAGGGTACAGATATTAAATATCTGCTTAGCTTTTAAGTTATGCATTTGGCACCCCCTCAAAAAAGAAAAAAAAAACAAAAGAAAAGAAAAGAAAAAAGCATTTGGCAGTCTTTTATTTTGTCATTTTTGCTATTGCAGGGACCAACTGAATTCACAGAAACTCTCAATCGGGTTGCTATTGTTTCTCTTGCTATAATTATAAAGACACGTGGAATTGCTGAGGCTGAACACCTGCTTTACCTTCCAGCAATGGTGGAACAGATATTGTCAAGTAGTCAACATACTTGGTCAGAAAAAACTTTACGTTATTTCCCTACTGTACTCCGTGGTGCATTGGCTGATCGTGTGGATAAAAGAGGGTTGGCCATTCAAGCATGGCAGCAGGTTTTGTTTTGCCCTACTTGAAATCAGTAAACAGTTAGATGTCTGCTCCAAGAGGGCTTCCTGACTATTTGCCTCTGAAATTTCATGTATCGTGATTACATTATTTCCATTTTTATGATCTTATATGTGATGAATGTATTAAGAAAAAACAATTTTGTTTTAATAATTTATCCTTTTTGGCAGGCAGAGACAACTGTTATAAATCAGTGCACCCAGCTTCTTTCACCGTCGGCCGATCCGTCTTATGTACTCACATACATCAGTCATAGTTTTCCTCAACACCGGCAATATCTTTGTGCTGGTGCTTGGATACTAATGCATGGACATCCTGAAAACATAAATAGCACAAACCTGGTAACCAAACTTTTCCCCTTGTTTTCTAACTTACTCCGTCCCAATTAGATCTCCCCATTTGACTTTTTGAGTCAAACTTCACAAATTTTGACCATTAATTTGTGAAAAATATATGAAAATTTACAAGATGAAAATACCTTTCTTAGATTCATTTTAGATTATATTTTTACAATGTCAATATTTTGAAATTTTTATATTTGTAAAGTTAAAGTTATTGATTATCAAAGTATTGTCTTGGAGGCTGCCAAAACCAAATTGGAAGGTATAATTGAGACGGAGAGAGTTTTATGTAAGGCATCTTTTATTATAGGTGCAATACCTCTTGTCCTTGTGTATTCTATTTTTGCAACTTGTGGAATGTTTTGTGTGAGACTCCCATTGGATCAAGTGCAGGCACGCGTGTTAAGAGAATTTTCGCCTGAAGAAGTGACGGCAAATATTTACACCATGGTTGATGTTTTGCTTCATCACATTCATGTAGAAGTTCAACGTGGGCATTTGCTGCAGGTGCTGCTTGTGCTACGATTTGCTACTTATATTTATCTCATACTAGAAATTCAAAATTCTATCTGGTATGCTCTTCTGCAGGACCTTCTTATGAAAGCTTCTGCCAATTTGGCATTCTTTATTTGGACTCATGAATTGCTGCCTTTGGATATCTTAGTCCTTGCACTGATTGACCGCGATGATGATCTGCATGCTTTACACATCGCTGTGAGTTTCCGTCTACCTTTTCTTTTCTTCCCCTTTTGCCTCTTTATATGTCACACTATGAGCTGGAGGTCAGATGCTCAAATTACGTCAACAGGCAACAGCCTCCTGACATATTGGGCTAAAGAGTCATACATTTGGTAATGAGGGAACCTATATTGTTAAGAAAAATAACCAGTAAGATTCTGAGAATAAGCAGCCCTTTGAGGGCTCTAACCATACAAAAGTGCATGGAAATCCGATTCTAAATAGAAGAATACAAACAACATGATTGGTTCGTCTGTGCGTCTGAAATATATGACATTCTTGATCCTTCCCTCAACCATCATCTTTTGTCTTTTTCCTGGTCCAGCTGCCTGCTGTTGACCACCAATTTAGGACCAGACAGGGTCCCAGATATAGGAGATCAGACCATGGAGCAAGCTTTTTTTTTTTTTCATTTTATTTTTGGATTGACGTATATAAAGAGCAGAACAAAGGAACATGCTAGCACATACAACCATTCCATTAACCAATTTTGATCCCTTGAAATTTTTGGCTTTCACCGCTGCCTTGTGCACAGAGCACAAGCTATCCTTTGTTATATGTACATCACTGTTTTTCTATTTCTGACAAGAATATGTTTTTCTATTTTTGACAAGAATATGGCAATATGGACATACTACTATTAGTATGTTTTGAGTGTTGCTCTCGTCATTGCTCATGTGGAGCTTAATGTAAACAATACTGTACACAGTTTCTCAGTGGTGTGATTCAAAACCTATGTTACATGGACTCTTCATTTCACCTAGAGTACCCATGACAATCGGACATGGGTCTGGACACTCGATACATCATTTTTGTTCAACAACATGCTAAAATTTCAAAAATATTGCCGATTCCAACAATTGGACGCGTATCCATGTTGGACACTTCCAGCAGATTCCATGTAACATAGGTGTGATATAAGGTTTTACTTTCCCGGAGTCTACTAGTTAGAGGTAAGGCTCAGTGCTTCCGGACATCCCGATACCCTGTCCTCGGCAAAATCCTTCTAGCGTGGTGGTTTATACAAGGTTTTACAATTTTACGTTCTTTGGCAGTTTGAAATCTTGCGGTATTTTAACCTTCTACACATTCTATCATATGTTTCTAGTTTGTGCTTAATTTTTCTTTCGGCAGTGTTTCAGTATAATATTTGGTAAACAGAACTCGAGTGCTTTTAGAAAATCTCATCATCATACTGTACTGTTACAATATTCACAAGTTTACCGTTGCAGTTACTTTTTATGAAAGATATCTTTGAAGGCTATATGTCTTGGGAGTCTCATCTGATAATTGATTCTATTTGTTTTCAGATTAGTCTGCTTGACAGGCAAGAGCTTCAGCAAAGAATGAAATTGTTCTTTTTGACTCGTGGTCCTCCTGAGTATTGGCTGTATTCTGGAATGTACAAACGTGTAGAGCTGCAGAAAGCTTTAGGGAGCCATCTCTCTTGGAAGGATAGGTGATTTTTGCTCCTTGCTTCAATGTAATTTACTGGTACTCTTGGTTTTGTTTGGTTAATATAGATGGGAAGAAAATCTGGAAAAGTTGTCAGCTTGGACGAGATTCTAGAAGTTGTTGTGTAACTGTGTAAGGGGCGTGGGCGTCTGTTATAAAATCTAGTATAACCTTTTTATCTTGCAGCTGTATGAAAGTGAGAATCTTTTCATAAAATTATGTTGGTCATTAGTTATGCACGTCTGATTCTATGAAAAAAGTAGCAGTATGGAAGATAAAAATTGAAATGACATAATAACTATAGTATATATGTAAGACAAGGATATATAGGAACCAAAGATGTGGGGAAAAAAAATTTGATTTTGCATATCTGCCATGATCAGCTTCTTTCTCTCAGTACCAGGACATGACTATCTAAACTTTGCTGAGGATGTGTTTGTCAAGGGTTACATGCCAGTTACAACCCAACTTCTGTGGTTCTTCTGTCAAAACATATTTCTCCAGAACTGTCTTGTTTGTAGTTGCTTGCACTATAAAAAGCTCCGTTCACAAGATCTAGAATACAAGCAACAATGAGTCGTCATTTGAGTGAGGTAGATTTGTGAGAATAGTTGCATTAATTGGAGTGGCGTCACATATAAAGCTCAATTACATTTTAATAAAACTGCATTCAATCTATATTAAAAAGACAGAACAAGAGGACTGACGACAATATTACAAAGTGCATTCTTAGGGCTACTGGAAGCTTTCCTCACCGTGAACTTCAGGGCCCATGGGGTAGTCAAGCAAAACTTGGATACCCATGTTATCTTAAAGTGCATTCCTCCATTTACACATTTTTTAACATAGAAGAACTGCTTTGCAGAACAGTAAGGCAATTATGCCCCAGTGTCTGTTCTTGGTTTGATACATATTTGCCAAAAGGGAAAAAGCTGCCAAGAACGTTTCTTTAATAGGGCATGGAGAGAAAGAGAAAACGAGTAAATAAAGGGAAGTGAAAAAATACACCTTTCTTTGTCATGATTGTGCTGAAGGTGCCAAGAAAAGTTGAACTGCTAAATGTAAGGAGAGGTCTTTTAAGCATCAGATGCCTAACTTGCTGCTAATAGTGATTCATTGATAGTAGAAGACCGGACTAGTGGATACTGTAATTACTTGACCTTTCTTTCAAATGCTGGAGGTTGCTGTATATTGTTGTGGCCTGCTCAGATATCAGTTATGTAACTTTGGGTGTGCTTAGTCTAACAGCAGCATATCACTTCATTTTTCTCGCAGGTTTCCTGTTTTTTTTGATGATATTGCTGCACGTTTGTTGCCTGTCATCCCTTTAGTTGTTTATCGACTTATTGAAAATGATGCTACAGACCACGCAGAGAGAGTTTTGGTGATGTATAAACAATTGCTAGCTTACCATCCTCTGAGGTTTACTTTTGTCCGTGATATATTAGCATATTTCTATGGTCATCTTCCTGGAAAGCTAATTGTTCGCATATTAAATGTCCTTGATATATCCAAGGTATAATGAACTTACATTGCTTCCTTGCTGCTCTTTATTTACTTTTATTTATTTTTATGTTGTTTTAACTCATCTAAATTGGGCCTTGTTCTTTGTTTGTTTCAGATTCCATTTTCAGAGTCATTTCGGGACCACATTGCCCCATCAAATTCTTCAACTTGCCCACCTCCAGATTATTTTGCTTCCCTGCTGTTAAGTCTTGTCAATAAAGTTATCCCTCTGTTAACTAGCAGCTCAAAAACAGGATCGATTTTAGATGCTTCATACCTATCTGCTCGCTGTTCACTGAACAAGACTACTGTTTCAAGTCAGTCGGGACCAACAAGTTCAGAGGTTCAAAAGGCTTTCTATCAAATCCAAGATCCTGGTACATATACACAGCTGGTACTTGAAACAGCTGTAATAGAATTGCTCTCTCTTCCTGTCTCAGCTTCCCAAATTGTGACATCACTAGTCCAAATTGTTGTTCATATACAACCTACTCTTGTTCAGTCCAGCAATGGTCTGCATGGAGGTTCAAATGGTTCTGGACAGACGTCTGTTTTACCAACTTCTCCTTCTGGTGGAAGCACAGATTCTATGAATGCTAGCAGATCTGCACCACCAGTTTCGGGATTAAATACCTCCAATTTTGTTTCTCGGAGTGGCTATTCATGCCAACAATTGTCTTGCTTGTTGATTCAAGCTTGTGGTCTTTTACTTGCTCAGCTTCCACAAGATTTTCACGTGCAACTCTATGTCGAGGTGTCGCATATAATCAAAGAGAGCTGGTGGCTTACTGATGGGAAGAAATCTCCTAATGAGCTAGACACTGCAGTTAATTATGCTTTGTTGGATCCAACATGGGCTGCTCAAGACAATACCTCCACAGCCATAGGTAACCCTTTTATGCTATCTCTCCGATAAAAGATTTTAGTTGCTATTAATTAGGGTGGATACTTCGAATACCTCTCTAACTTTATAGTTTCTTTTTAATCTGCTATAGGCGGAAGCCTAGTGAGAGGTACAGGGCATGGTACTTATATGATCAATTGATGTTTTATTGCTCTTTGCATGCTCATTGAATGGATCTTTGGTTGTGCTTTGTATTGTGTAACTTTGCGAGGGCTCTGTGGGATCGGCTGTTGTGTGGGGAGCCTTTTGTGTGCCCTGCTACTGTGGGGCAATTCCTACGGATGCGTTTTGCTGCTATGCGGAGGGGGAAGGAGGGTAGGATGTTGTGGCGGTGTGCCTGTTTAGCTATTCTTTGGTGCACTTGGCTAGAGAGGAACTCGAGGATCTTCTCTGACAAGGGAAAGAGTACCGATCTAGTTTGGGAACATATAGTTTATTTGGCATCCATGTGGGCGAAGGCGGCTGGTGCCTTCAAGGGGGTGCCACTGACGGTCATTCAACGTCATTGGCATGATTTGTAGATACTTTACTCTTATTCTTGCACTTTGAGGATATCTTATCCTCCATTTTGTACTCTTTCATGTTTTGATTAATAAAAAGTTTTTCTTATCTAAAAAAATAACACATAAGGCTTCTCTATCTAGATTTTGCCTTACTCGATTGTATTAATGCTTAATAAGAAAAGATTTGTATGAATGAAGAGATGGGAACAATCACACAGAGAGGACAAGAAGTCCTCCGAAAAAGGAACATCTAATTAAAAAAATCCCAGCGATGCTGAACTACAGTGACGCACACGGCGTGTGCGCCCCTTGAAAATCCTTAGGCGGTTCGGCCCAAAAATATGCCAAATAAAACACCCAATCGTGGACAAAGTTGACAGGCTTGCTAATCCCATTAAAGATTCTAGAATTTTTAAAAAAAATCAGGGAAAATCTCTCTAGATATCTGAAGTACATCTTTGGACGTTTCAATCCTTGCTCATACCTCGGGATTTCCCCAATCACGTGTTCCTACTATCAGTCTTTCTTGTGGTAAGGAGCTGGGGTTCTTAGTGATTTCCCCAGCACTGTGTATTCAATTGGGCAAACTTGTACAAGTGATGTGTGTCCTCTTATTGTTGTGGTGGTCATATACAATCAATACATTCCTTAAAAATCTCTAGTATTGGTGGAGACAGTGTCACATGGTACGTGGTACGTTTCGGTACACGGAACGGGTACGGGAACGTAATTCGCTCCCTAAGTTGTGCATTGCACTAGGAAGAAGTTCAGCGAATCGTGTTCCAGCACTTCCAGGTACGTGGTACACCAATTCGGGAACACATTTGCTGGGGGTTTTCAGCGAATTATGTGACACTGGGCGGAAATTTCACCATCTCAAATTTATACACTGAGTATCTATATTATATAGTTTCTTTGCCTTATCGAGGAAGGTGGTGACTGAAATATATCATTCTGGTGTTGATGGTTGGTTACCTTCTGATATGATTGGTAATTTTTCTGCCCTTTGGAAAAATATTGTTGCTGTTGTTGGGTCTTTTAATTCTGCTTCTAGCCATGTCATTCAGCAAGGTTTCTGTATTATTGTGGGAAATGGGAGGAGAGCTAAATTCTGGTCTGATATCTGGATTAAAGATCAATGTCTTGCTGATTTATTTCCCCGATTGTTTTCACTATCTACTCAAAAGCGGCTACTGTTAATGATTGTCGGTTCCTGGTTAATTCACAGTGAACATGGTCCCTTCATTATCGCTGGAGCCTTAGAGGATGGGAGGAGGAGTCACACAGGGAGTTGCTTGTATGTTTACAGGGGGTTCGACTCCACCATGAACAGTATGATATGCTGGTTTGGAAACACGATATACATGGCGAGTTCTCTGTGAAAAAATGTTATGAACTTTTAGCTTGTGATACTCATGGTGTTAGGGGCTATGCTGCTCTTATTTGGAGAGCTCAGATTCCTAGCAAGGTTCAGGTCTTCGCTTGGCAGGTTTTGCATAATAGGGTGGCTACCAAGAGTAATCTGCGATTGCGAGGTGTTCCATTAGATGATAGCAGCATTCTATGTCCGTTCTGTGGCATTGTAGAGGAAAATGATGACCATTTATTTCTCCTATGCGGCCATATTAATCAAATCTGGTTGAGAAATTTTGACTGGCGGGGAATTTCTTGCTGCTTGCCGGCTAATCTCACTGATCTGTTGTTGCAATGGCAGCACTTTCCTTCTCTTTCTACTGTGGGTCAAGCTTAGGCGGTGATTTTCTTTGCTAGTATCTGGTCTTTTTTGCTTGCCAGGAATCAGCTATGTTTTCATCAAGTTCTTTTGTCTGCTGATGAGATATTGGACCTTGTTCAGATCAGAGCTTGGTGGTGGGTGAAAGTCTTCATTAATACAGGCACGAGTAACTTGCATCAATGGATTCAGAACCCCTTTACTGTTCTTGATTCCCCTGTGAGTCAGTCCTCCTCAAGAAAAATGTGTAGAAATGATATGGGTGCCCCCTCCTGAAGGTTGGCTTGCTATTAGCTCAGATGGGTCGGCTATTGGGAAACCAGGAAATGCAGGTTGTGGTGGTATTATCCGTTATTCTCATGGATAAATTCTGGGTGTTTTTCTGCTGATTTGGGCATTATTGAGTCTAATCATGCAGAAGTTTTTGGCGGTTTTCATGGGCTGACTTTGATACAGCAACAGGAGATTTGGCAACAACTTAAAATTCGTTGTAAGTGCGACTCTATCAATACAGTAATGTGGGTCAAGTAACATCAGAAGAGACCTTGGGCATGGTGGAAGCTTTTCTCAGAAAATGATTATGTAATTTCTTCCTTAGCAAATTTTGATATCATTCATATCATCCGTGAGAAATATACTGAGGCAGAATTGTTAGTGAAAAGGGGTGTAAGTAGGGATGGGGTACTCTACGCATGGGTATGGACAGATTGGATAGGATAACTCCTTTTCTGAGTATACCTATAGATGCTACTATACAGGTATGTGTGAGGGTGTACTTGAGGGCTCTTTTGGGCTCTAGGATCTGTTTGTGATTGATTTTTTGGCAATTAGTTGCCAAATAAAATTCTTTATTTTTGCTGTATATATATATATATATATATATATATATATATATATAGTTTCTTTGCGATCGCTAATTTACAGCCAGTTCCTGTTTTCATGGAAAATGTTGTTTCCTGTTGCCTGTTTTTGCTATTCAGTAGGCCACTTTTGTATCTTCTAAAACGTGACTGCTATGAATCAGACACTCAGACATCAAAGTGGAAGGTCAGGCATTAAATATACATAGTGGAGGGGGGTGGAGTGGATTTTTTTGGAAATGTGGAGGCAGATTACAATTATACATGCAACTAGTATATAAACTTGTATCCACAAGCACAACCCTGTTTGAACGTCTTTAGTCATACCATCTTCAATTCTAATATTGCATAGTTTTCAATCTTTTCAGGTAATGTTGTTGGGTTACTCCATGCGTTCTTCAGTAACCTTCCACAAGAATGGCTAGAAGGGGCTCATGTAATCGTTAAGCAACTTAAACCAATAAATTCGGTAGCTATGCTGAGAATAGTTTTCCGTATAATGGGTCCATTGCTCCCAAGACTTGCAAATGCTCACACGCTCTTCAGCAAGGTAAGGAATTTGTGCAAAACCCAGGATTGTTGTTATAGTTTAGTGATATCAGTTTGCATTTTCAAATAGTTATAAATGAATGTTCTGCATTATGAATCTTGGTGGTTCTTGGTTGTTAAAAGCTAATTTTGATATGCAAACAATATTGAATACATACCAGACTTAGTTCTATTTGTTAAATTATGTCAGAATCACATTGTAAATAGCAAACTAACTTCGTGGGTCTCTTTAAATTATGTCAGACTCACATTCCAAATGAACTAGACAGTGCTACTAGTTTAAAGCCTAAAAATGAGAAGTATTCTGGCCCTTTTGTTGTTTTATAAAAAAAAATGTAAAGTAAAAAAATATATGAAAGCTGAAACTTATGTCAATTTGATAAATTAAATATGGTGCTGAAAAGTGAAGCTCAGACATGATAGCTTTGCTGTGGACATATAAAAAATGTAAAGTAAAATAATATATGAAAGCTGAAACTTATTTCAATTGATAAATTAAATATGGTGCTGAAAAGTGAAGCTCAGACATGACAGGTTTGCTGTGGACAGTAGTGTATTATCAATCATAGATTAAAAAGTTGTGAACTATCAAGTATTCAGAATCTGACGTACATAGATTAGATCTTAAGCTGCTGATGAACTTTTGACGTTCTGGAATGCCTGAAGATTGAGGAGAAATACATTCTACCTAGTCTCATTAAAAAGCGTCAATTACTACTACATAAATTGAAGGTTCAAAGTTAACTTGGTATGCATATTAAATTGAAAGGGAGGTTTACTGCATAAAATCAGTAGTGCTAGAGGACCATATGTGAATATCCATAGGACCATTATTTTGGGACATGAAAAGGATCAACATTGGACCATCAATTTGGAATGGAGGTGCATCATCGAACTAATTGAGTTGTTGCAATTACTAGCTACAACAACCAATTCTTGTTATGTACTTTTGTATTCAGCTGAGCTGTATTTGATTTTGGAACTTATTGTTAGTATAAAACAAAATAGAGCAACACTCCTATACAACCATTGAATGGTGACAATAAGCAGATTAGGGAGACAATAAACAGTCTCACCAAGGGATGTATACCAGATTTTGTGAAGGAAATAGAGGTGATTTTTTTGAATGTTTTTAGTTCCATCATGTGGATCAGAGGAAAGAAAGAATCCATGGATAAAAATTGAAAACAGCAACAACCCAGTAAGTATCCTGCCGAGGGCGGGGTCTAGGGAGGTAATTTAGAAAACAGTTTGCAACAGAGGAAATTAAGTTAAATGTCAAACAAGTGAATGAAAGGATGCATGCAAAAGGAAAGGAATGAAAATCTAGAAGTACACAAACAGTAACCAACTAAATGACTAAACTTACATAATAAGAGAAAAGGAGGGGATGAATGCCAACTAGTAAGAGTAACCAAAAGACCCTAAAAAGACAGGCTACACAGCAGAAGTAAATACACATAAACCTAGGAGGTGCAACAGACCCTCTAAGTGGTGTCCAGACTGTCATCTATGTGTATTCTACTGCGCCAAAGTTTCCTATTAAGGGTCAGATCCTCGGTCAGCTCTAGAAGGGCCAAATCCTTCCTAATCACCTCACCCAATTCTTCTTAGGCCTCCCTCTTCTTCTCTTACAGTCCCTAAGTATAATCTTCTCGCACCTCCTTACGGGTCATAACATGTCCAAACCATCTAAGCAAAGTGGAAAAAACTCTTCTTTTGTTAGACAAAGTATGTATGGATGTAATGTTAGAAAATACAATGAGGGCAAAATATCCTCCAAAAAGAAGCTAGCTAATTATTAGCCCCTTGTTGGGGCCTCAGTAGTAGAACAACCCCTAAATGCCCTTCCAGGTTTAGCCCCTAAAGACAGATTATTGATCCTATCCCATAGCATATCAGCTAAAGGAATTCCGCCACACAAGAAACGGTAACCCACGGCTCGTTGGAAACCCCAAAACCTTTCCAAATGCAACGAGCGAAGTAAAAGTAACATGCAAGGAAAGCATGTACCATAGTCTCACAACTTGCATGACAAAGAAGACAGGTGAAAGAGCCACCCCCAGTCTCCACCTTAAACACAAATCATTACTGTTCATCTTATCCACACAAATGCCTGCACCTTAACAGGCTCTCTCGCCTTCCAAATGAAATTTTTCTACTCCCGAAGGATCGCCAACCCATCTCCTAGAATCATCACTATCAGAAAACTGTAATCTCCAATAGGGCAAGTATAGCTATGAGCTCATCGATCTCCTGGTTCTCAGGGGCTCTCCCCAAATGAAGGTCCAAAAACTGCTTGCGTGCAAGAAAACTCAGCTACAATGAAGATCCAAGAACTGCTTGCGTGCAAGAAAACTCAGCTAGTGTCACTATGAAGGAAAGCTGGAATACTCTTGTAAACCTCACACATAGAGGCTGCCCCTCTTCCATGTATCCTCCCGAAATCTAATCTTCTGACTATTCCCCAGTTTCAGCTTCACAAGAAGCAAGACTGTGAAACAAACATCCACGGACTTGCATGTGTACCACACTTTCCAAACCTGTGCATCCCACCTGTCAGGCTGCAGGCCATTTCTGCTCCTAATTAGTCTATGCCAGAGGCTCTGCGGTTTAAGAGGGATTCGCCACAACCACTTCCCACAAGAGCAACATTCTTGCACACCAAACTGCGTATGCGCAATGCTCCCTCCGACTTAGGCCAACACTCCCGATCCCAACTCACCACATGATCTCTCCTATTCCACATCAACGCCCTACCACAAGAAATTTCTCATCAATCTCTCATTGTGCTGTGTCACTACAACTAGAATCTGAAACATATAGAGATAATGGGGAATACTGGCTCAGCAAGACTGAATGCACCCAAAGAAAAGTACGCATGCTTCCAACTAGTTAACCGCTTTGAGATTTGATGCACAACCGGCCAAAGGCACCTCGTACCCCAAGTAAGTGAGAGGCCACTGTGCCTGACAACCTGCCAAACCAGCAGCTGCTGTAAGAATCATCATCAACATTAATTCCTGCCAAACTACATTTCGCTTAATTAATCTTCATCCCTAGGATTAGCTCAAAAAACTGCAGAACTATAAGAACATTTTTAAACATGTCAAAAGTTACCAGACAAGAAAAAAGTAGTGTTTCCATCATCTGTAAATGCAACACCTGCACTCCCTCACTCACCACCAAAGTGAAATACTTATATAAGATTTCCTTAGGCCTATTGAGAAAAATCCCGTCATTGCCAACAGAGTCATGGAACATTGTAGCTTTGCCATATTGTTAGTTTGCGTACTTCTCCCAAAAATGGATCTTTACAAATCTATATCAATATGTAGCCATGAATGTCAATGATAAGCCCATTTGATTTGGGATCTTGTGGGTTGGTTCAATTTGAAAACCTTGAGCTTGCTGCCACCAGCATTTAGCTCTGCCTTGGGCATGCTTGTTAATCATTTGTAGAACTATCATGCTTGTAACTAATATCTGTCCTTTGCAATTTGTTAAATATTGGCTCATCAACAAATCTTTTTGCAGCTTGATTCCCATTCCTAAGTTAAGCATGATGATTGAAGAATAACTCACACCAAACCATAATTTGAATTACTGGTACCATTGTTCTAGTCCTCCAAATTAAATGTCAAAATCATATTGAACAAAACTTGCCATGCATTCTGGTTCATTTGCACAATTGTCTTCTCACTATCATTCAATCCCACTCCAATTCTTCCTAGAACTTAGGGCACATGACTGGTCACAAATGTGCAAATCAATTCTATCCAAGGCAAGTTTTCTTTGAATATGGACTAGAATCAGAGTACATGCCTCATCTTTTATTCCTTACGCAGACATATACAATATAAACCATATTGGGAGAGTTTTCTAGTCCTCATTTTACCCTTACAATCATGCGTCACACTAATATTTGACCTAGTGTCCCAGAGCAGGTCGGTTTCGATCCCCAATTTGCAGATTCTCCAGGTTCAGATCATTTCACGTTTTAAGTTGGAATCTTTGTTTAAAAAATTTTTGGCCGAAAAGTACCTTATCTTGTGTATTTGTTTAAAGTTAACAGAAGTGGATCAAACCCATCTAGTTGTTTGAGTCAACAAACGTTAGGTCCATATTAGGTTCCTTGTGAAAGAAACAATCATTAGGTTGTTTCTGGCAAGAAAACGAAAAGATATGGTACTTTTTGGCCAAAACTTCTTGTTTAAAACCCAATATTTTGGATCCATTTGGGTCGAGCTGCAGATTGGGTCAACTTTTACCTTTCTGGAGGAAGCCAATTGTGACTTCTGACTGCTCTACTTGTTTGTGAGTGGTGTGGTATGGAACTTCTAGGAAACAGAGATTCTGTGAATGCATGAAACCCGGGGTTCACTCCATAAGGATGAGGTCAAACCTGCAATAAGAATAAACTGGTCCTAGGAGGCATTTCAGGCTTACCGCTCGGCTGCTCAAGTCAACCCTTTTTTTTTTGCTTTTCTTCAAGAAATCAGAAATAGAAAATATACCTTCTGTTGAGATATTTTAAGTAGCCAGGTTTTTAAAGATTCCCTATAGGGATGCACCACGTGGTGGCCTGTGATGGGTGTTCAGGTATAAATCCGCTTCTGTAGACTAGTACTGGAATGTGAAGCGGATCCAACTTTTGTAGGTGTGCTCATCACTCACAAAAATTGTATACTTGTTCATCACCGTGTGTTCTTTTGTATATAATGTGCGCGTGTTCTTCTTCTTTGTTTAAGCCTTGAGGTAAGGGTTCTATGTCTACTTTGTAAGGGTTTCACCTAAAACTCAAATATTGTGGAAATATGAACGATTTTGGGAGTTTTCTCTTTAGATCTCAAATTGCTATATGAAAGGTTTAGAGGGGAGGGGGGAGTTATGTGGTACTTCTAGTAATTTTAGCCCTTAGGTTAGTCATATCCTCAGCATGAGGGTCCATTCTAATGGATCGACAAGCTACTATATGACTTCTGTCTTTGTTAAGGTGAGGTTCTTATCCTTTCAATTTAATCCTAATCTAAAACCAAAGAGCTGTGGAGTCAGGTAACTTAGGTAAAGTGTTCGAGGTGAAATAAGTCTTTCCCAAAGTTGCATCATTTTCTTTTCAGGGCAGTAAAAACAATGATAATCACATTGAAAAGATGCTTGATACAGTTTTGTATGTTGACGTCATCCCAGGTTTGGTCTTTGATCTAGGGCATCAAAAAAGTTTGTGTTATATCTTCTTTAAATGGCATACCTGGTGTGCTAAGGTTCATGAAATGTTTAAATATAGAAGTTCATTTTTGGCATATAAACATCTCACCTAAGCTATAGCTTGCAGTTTTGTTTACTCACGCCTTTGCTAATGAGACTGCACTAATGTTGGCATCTTTCGGATAAATTTCCCCATGTAGGCTTCGAGTCTAAGTCATTTTGCTCTTAATATTCTGTCAAAGGTGCCAATGATAAGTGATTAAACAAAAGTTGAATTTATTCTTGATATCTAGTCCCACACAATACTATAAATTAAGAAACTAAAAGAAAAACCCCGCTAGAGCAAAGCCTCAGTAGCACTCCATGATCTAGGGTCATTGATGGGATACATGGTGTCCATTATGGCTCATGAACCAATGATAATGTTAAATGGTGAAGTTCTTGCTGCTATGACTTACATCTCTGTAAGCTACAGTTGGAAACATCTTTTTTGTAGCCAGTAGATGCATGTTTATTTTGTAACTCCATTTTCCTTCCATGCTAGCCTTTGTTACATCTCATATGTTACTTACCGGGTATACCTCGACATCATATTGCAGACTATCTCTCTGCTACTTGGTGCAGTGATGGATGTGTTTGGGAAGACTTCACAACCATTGGTTCCTGCTGAGGCATCAGAAATAATTGACCTGATTGACTTCCTGTAAGGATTTGTTGTTTATGTATTTCGTCATTGAATCTCTGCACTTCATAATCCTTACAATTATGTTTTTTTCAGCCATCATATTGTTCATTACGAAGGGCAAGGAGGGCCGGTGCAGCCTACAAGTAAACCTACAACAGATGTTTTGGCACTCTTTGGTAAAGCATTGGAAGGTTTCCGGCCAGATGCACAGCATCTTCTTTCTCATTTGAAAACAGACGTGAATTCTTCCATATATGCTTCTACTCATCCAAAGCTTGTCCAGAATCCTGGGTCCTAAGTTTCCAAATGTATTTTTCATCGTTAGAAAAAGAGACGCTCTGCCAACAGTTGCTGTCATGAGCCATTGTTGGCTGCCTGGTATGGTAGGGAAGGTATCCGCATAAAAGGCTGCTTGGCAGGAGAAACAAGTTCAAATAATTTCTCATGGTCACACTTGTACATAGTACAAATTCTATGTATATTACGAATTAGCTGAATCTCAACCATGTTTCTAGAATGATGTACCCCTCTAGGAAGTTTGTATGAATAGATATTGATATGATAGAGAGCAAATAAAAGTGTTTAGATCTTCGTTTTCTTAAAAATAGATTTTATTATCATCATTAAGTTAGATTCTGCACCCAAAAAGAATCATCAAGTTAGAATTATAGTTGCTTGATTTTCTCTTTTTTAACTTGTTGAACGAACAATCGATCAATATTTTTATAGTGAATGTTGCATCCTTCTAGGTTCGAGCAGCCAGAAATTGAGGATTCTATAACATCACGATTGATGGAGACGAGACAAGTAATAACCTTAACGTGATTAAGTCTCTTCGAAGGGAATGACATACATATCCCCGAGAAAATAGAAAGACATTCATGACAGATACTATAAGAGATTTATTTTTTCTTCCATAAAGTTGAAGTGCTCCATTATTTCGGGAATCAAATGAGGTTGCTAATTATTTAGCTAATATTCCTACTGCCCTCACTTTGGTTTTCTTCCCAATAATGAGTCGTTTCACTGTGTAATGCATTGTTTTCTGTTCTGAACATAATTTATCGAATACATTTTTTTTTTCTAAATTTGTGCAGCAAGTATGAGTCTTTTTACTAATCCAGGGCTCCCTCATTATCCATAAAAAGAATAATGCTCAAACTGTAGCATCAAGGAACAAAAGGGGGCGTAGTTTGTGTTTAATCAGGCAAACCCATATGTGGTAGATACGTTATGACATTGAATGTGTATTTCCCAAAGGAAATACTACTCATCAAGAAAATCAACGTGGTCTGTATGCTATATACACCCAGTTAAGAGAAGTATTGAGAAGGAATTTGCAAAGTTTGTTTGAAAACTTAATGTTTCAGCAATCAGTAGCTAGTTTTCATCAGCATTCAGGACTCAAACTTTTGTCTTGTGCTCTGGCCGATGAGTACACTCAAAATCGATGTGCACAAATGCTCGTTCTACTTCAGGAAGTTGCTCTAGCTTCTCTTGGAGCGTTTCGCCAATGTTGTGTGCTTGGTTCAGAAGCATATTTTCTGGCAACACAATATCCACCTCCACAAAGTAATGGATACCAAATGTGTAAGCTCGTACTGTGTCAATTTGCTTTATCTCTTCATGGTGGTTCCATATAAGATATGTCAACTTTGCCAAGAAGTCTGGTGGAGCTGTCTTCCCAATTAGTGACCACACGTTCTCCATAACGGTTCTTGCCCATGTAAACATGGTGTACAAAGCAATCTGCATTAAAAATCCAGTAAAACAAGAATCAGTACGTTCTTCAGTAATCAAGAAACCATCGAAGGAGGACCATTGCTATTTAGTTATCAGAAGGGACAAAGAAAATTCAGCTCTTCAGTTTGTCGGAAATAGGGAATTGAACATGATTAAAATGACAGGAAATATGACTAGAATTTATCATTGTTGATTTAGTTCCATTGAATTGCATTATGACCTTTCCTTGCTAGTAATGTAATAAAAAGATGTTGGTCAAGCTGATTTTTGATGTGTAAAATTTTAAAACAGAAACCAACTCACTATGATGGCACCAGTTGGATCAATCCACCAGTAGAATCGAACAGCCAGAACTGCAGTCCCCAAACCAACAGAGTTTGTAACGACATCGAAGAAGTGATCTTGTGCATATGCTCTAACAATCTCATTTTTAAATCTGCGACAGTACATCATGAGAAGAAACTTCACAACTGTAACAGAAACCATGATTGCAATCATCCACATTTCCTGCTTGTGATTCATTGTAGGTCCTTTCTGCACCATAGAAAACAAATAAGCATCTCGAAGCACATCATCATTATCCTTATTGATGATCCAGTAATATTACTCAACTTTTAAATCCAATAGAACACTGGTGAATGAGCTAAACAATACTATAAATTTATGCAACAAGGATCGTGAGAGCTTTCATTGAACTGCATCAAAACTCAAAGGTTATATAAAATGAATTGACTTACCCCAGATACAAGGTCACGACCTGACTCCAGCAGTATTTGCAATCCCAGAGTAGCCATTACTGATGCGAATACTATAATTCCCTACATTATCAACACCAAACAAGTTCAACTACCCAAATTCCAGAATTAAGTACTTAATGAAACACTGAAATGAAAATATGCTCATAGCATTGAGTAAAAGAAGAAAAGCCCTGCCTCTAAATGCAATCCTTCAAAAACTGAAGTCACATTGATTTGCTAGTGTCCACAATCAAGTATAAGAAACAAATTACCTAAGCCACAAGGTGAACCCAAAATAACAAAGAAAAGAAGAGCCACTTTGATCACTAATTTGAAATTTTCACAAAAAGATGATCCTAGAAAGCACTCTTGTTCATGTGAATACAGATGGTGTTGGTAAGAAATTATGCCTGAAGCAATCACAGGATTGAAGACATACCACAGGTTGCATCCTCGTCTTTCCAATGGGGTAGCTATATTGGTTTGGTTTTTTCATGGCATGGGAAGTAAACCACAGAATAAACCCAGAGAGAAGATCTAGAAGTGAATCCAATGTTGATGCAATAACAGCCAACGATCTGCTTTCTAAGGATGCATATATCTTAGCAAGGAAAAGGACAACATTAGCAGCATTGGACACATTAATTGCTATCCGCTCAGTCTTTGCAAGGTGCTTCATCTCATCCTGCAAGTAAAAGGTTTGTTGTGGATAAATGAACTACTGAAAAAATAAAGATGAATCATATCGGGTGGGGGTAGGGTGGTAGAGGGGACATAATGTGTATTAATTACATGTGAAACTAGATTGCTGATGTTTTTGAAACAGTTCACTGATGTGATTAGTAAGAGTTGAGACATGCCACAAGAAAATACAAGCGTTCAGTGCTTTGGGGGGGGGGGAAAAATTTAAAAAACCAACATGATTCAGAAACAGTCCCAGTGATTAACACCATTCTAATAAATACTAATTCCTCTGTCATTTGCATTAGCTGATTCTCTCTTCATGATCTACCTACTCGTACAAACTCAACCTCAAGCTGAAAACCAACTAGAGGCAAATCTGCCGATAGAATGAAAAATTATTACAAAATTTCCTTCTGTCCTATATTCTAAGTTCTAACACCAAAGTTGCGTCCAAGACATTATGGTGGAAGAATGCTTTATATTAGAGTGAGTATTGCGAGCTGTACACAACCATTAAGTGTCAGATTCATGTAATAGTAGCAATGATTTTAAACCCTCTTCAGCCCTACATCCTAACCAATTCCAAAGGCGGTTAATGTTCGATGAAGATAGATTAGTGAATTCATATGAATGTTTTCTCACCTTAATTAAATCTTTGAATGAAAACATGCTGGAAATCCTAACTAAAAGTCGGAACAAATTGCATAAAAACTATGAATATATTGAGAAACAAAGAAAACAGCAACCAACCTCTGTTAGACTTCCAGGAAATCCCCCTGTTTCAGTGATGGTCTCCATTTCATTGAAGCCTTCTAGTAGCCTTTCTTGTTTCTTGTAATATTCAGCAACTTTTCCTTGTTTTCCTACAGGGAAAAGAACCAATAGTGAGTAAATTACTAGCTGGAATTCTTATATATTTTTATCCTTTGCCTGCTTCAGGTGAAGTTAAAATGTACTGTACTATTTATCAGGTTGCTACCACTACAGAAAACTGTAGGACAGTAGGAGACATAGCTGAAACTTCTAATATTTTCACACTGCCAGAACAAATCTCTTACATAATGGCTACATGACCTCTATGATCCTCAAATTGAATTCAAATATCAAATTCCCTCCCAACTGGAGCCATATCAATGAAGTAGGAGTACTTTAAAAATGTCTCGAAGTAGCAAAATTGTTAGTGGCAGGAACGTTTTGAATGTCGTCTGTGTTTGGTCCATCTCATGTTGATGTGTAATTCTCAGTAGTCAATTGCAAATTCATGCACCAACAGTCAAAAAGGCTAACGAATCATTGTGCATTCGTGGTGGGTTAGTATTGATACATGCGAAACGTTATTTTCTCTGAACTTATACAGCATGAGTGCATTCATGGATGAGGTCTTTCAAGACTACAGTCTTTAGTTTTCTTAGGCTGGCATAAGCAAGGGCACCTAGCTAGCTACCATCAAGCATATTTCACAACATTAAGAAGTGGATTCTAGTTAACCCTGAGGGGGTAGCTCAGCTGGTAAAATCTCTGAGACTATTCTAGAGGTTCCAGCTTTGAGTCTCTTCAGGGCCACTAGAGGTTTTCCTGATCATTTACTCAAGGGTCCATGGGAATAGTTACCCAGGTTATCTTAAAAAAAAGAGGTGATTCTAGGGTAGTATGTTCTCCATATGGATAACAAATCATTTCAATACCAACCCCTCCCACTGAAGGAAGAATTGAATGCTCCATCAACATAAACAAGCAACTTTACATTTGGTCCCAACTTACTTTCCCAAAAGAAAGTTGGTCCATCAAGCTAGCTCCAGTCCAAATATCAGAAATTTATCTTTGCCTCATCAAGTTGCCCAAATTGTTTCCAATGGGACCTAGAAGTCACCCTTGGCCAATGCAGAGCAACTTCACAAGGGCATTACTAAGCGTGGGGCAGAAAAAGGCATTTTAGGAAAAGCTACCACAAAGATCATAGGAGGAAACTCTAGCACACCAGCAAAGGGAGGTAGAAAGGAATGTTTCAACATGTGCAATCTAAACCAAGTATCTTTCAGTTACCCTACATGTATATACTGAAGCAAATTTAAATAACCATGAAACAAAATGTTTAACCAAATCAACCTAACCCAAGTAGGCTTCACCTATATCTACTGAAAAACAAGCTTAAAAAGCCTCTCAGGGGAACCAAGAGTGAACTACTTTGTGCAACACTTGCATTTTGAATTGGAAATTTTCTGCATTTCCCTAGAACCAACTGAATGGTCATTGGTCAATGCTGGTGATGAAGAGGAAACTCAGCACAATGCTAACCAGGATCTCAACATTGCCCAACCACCACCAATATCATTTCATAGGTGCAACTATGTTGACTAAATGACAAGGATAAAAAAAAAAAAAATTGGTAATTGGAAAGAGGCAAAATGTCCTGTTTCCAATATTTATATTGATGCAAAATCAGTGACACATAATACGTGGTACGTTTTGGTACGTGGAACGGGTACATGATCGTACATTAGAGAGGGGTTCAGCGACTTGTGTTTTCGCTACGCGGTACGACAATTAGGGAACACAATTTGACGGGGTTGAGCGAATTATGTGACACTGCAAAAATACAGTTGTAGCACTACAATCACCAAATCACAAAATTGGATTCTAGATTCAGAGATGTGCAAATTGTTCAAGTGCATCCATACATTGTAAAAGGAAGTGTCCCTAATGTTTTATTGATCACCATTACATACCCAAAGTAGTATCCAGCATCATTAGCCTTTACATGCCCAACAAAACAGATTAATTTTATTATAATGGGTAGTAGACAGAGTCCCTACACAATGTCTTTTTAGAATCTTTTATATTAAAGACCCCACAAATCCTAATAATCCCAAGACTTAACCAAGAGTATAATACTCTTAAGAAGGAAAAACAATAATAAATCCAAGGACTTGATTCCACTCAACTATCTACTTTTGTGTCATCCCCCAAATTATACTATTAGTAGTTCATATTCTGCCAAAATCAGCAAAGAAAATGCACATGCCACATTAACACATATTTAATTCAAGTCTAACTTCAATTTTATATGGAATTATACCACAGGAGATAATAAAGACTATATTATATTTGTTGATAATGGTTCCTAGAATTATAATAGACAAGATAAAAATAAAAATAAAAATTTGGTTCATGTGCCTCTTTTAAAACCAAAAAATATAGGTAATTGATCAACATCGTGTTATGTGATCTTGGTGGCCCGTGTTTCGAATCGCTACCTGAATTCTAATTAACATATCAATTCATCAATGTACTAGCTGACACATGTTTACTTCATCTTTTTCTTATAAGAAAACATAAAAATAAATAATAATAATAAACAAATAAAACAAAAACCATCCAAGAAAAAAAAACAATTATGTAACAGTTCTAAATATTGTTTTCCATCACATTCACGTTTAAAAAATATATAGAGAGAGAGGAGAGAGAAGGCGCTCACTACGGGCACGGAAAAGGTGGCTGAAACGAGAGGTAGAAAAGGAAGGTTGAGATTGAGGGAGACGAAACTCGCTGAAATTGAGTCGCCATGACTCAGGGTACTCTAACTCGTTTGACTCGGCTGAACTCGGTGGTGGCGCCGCCATTAATTAAGCTAGGTTGGTAATTGGTGGCTCAGTTTAACTTTTCACGGCCAAAGGAAATTGTTTTCTGGCACAAGAATTAACCAGGTTTGAGATATGGTAATTTGCAAATGTCCCCACTTTTTTTGTTTTCTTTTGCCCCCTTTTTTTTGTTGCCTCTATCAAATGAAGGTTAGAAAGTTGGTTAAGGAATTATAGGAAGTTTCGCACTGGCAACTCGAACGTTTTTCTTGGAAGGTGGAATTTGTAGCCAATTGCAACAAAATCCTTTGCTTTTCCTTTTTTTCGTTGTTAGTTGTTACCATGTGTCAAGTGACACGTCTCGCCAATCCATAGTTTTCATTAAAGCTCTTAAATTTCCATTGGCCGCTGTTATTGCCAAGCCAAGAAATACTAATACCAGGCTATTAATTATATGAGTTGACAATATAATCCTTCACTTTAATGAGGCAAATTATATATTCTCTTTCCTTTATTTTTTAATTGCTTTATTTACAAACAAATTTATGAAAAGACTCCATAATTAGTGATCATTGACTCCAATAATTTAGCAAATTGACATTCATAATAATCAAATTATTATTTTCCTTAATTGTTCGCATGTCATCCGGCCATGTGCTATCTTGAGCAAAATATTTTTTGGTGCAGACTTTTGAGCAAGATATTGTTGAATGGTATGATAACTTATCAAATTCTTTACACATGTTAAATAATGTATTCACCAATATAGATATCATTGACGATAATGAAAAGTTTAAAGGTAAAATTGTACCAAATCAATGGTACATCAAAGTGGAAGAAGAATCATTCATACAGTAATAAGGAAGACATTAATTACGTACCTAGGAAAGTAGAATTTGGCAGTTTGATAAGTTAATCGTGCAAAAGTGATGAGATAGGATCGAGCTCACTCTCGTAAATTAGTTGGTTCATGAATTACGGTTGCTTATCAACATACCCAGCTCTTTCTAAATATACGTGATACGATTTTCCACTATTTTTATGGAATATCTTGTTTGATCAACTGATCAGATGTACATGAACACTTAGTTTCTTGAATATTTTGTATGAATGAAAATGCATTATATACTTTTGCCAAGATTTTTATATGGGGTATCATTTTGAATAAAATGCTCAGATACTCAATATTGTAAATAAGGCAAGTGTACCCAAATTCATATTATGAAGAGAGAGAATCATTTGTATTTCCCTCTTTATAATGAAGGGCTAGATGGTCAACTAATTATATTAATAGCTTGGCAATAGTGTTTTTCAGCCTGGCAATAACAGCGGCCATTTCCATTTTTTGTTTTAGCTTTTATGGGTGCTAGGGATAGCACTGGAGCGGGTATAGGTGATTCCGCACTTTCGCCCCGCATTTGTTTCAGTTGGAGTGGGGATGGGAGAGCGGTAGGGATGGCAAATGGATCGGATTCGGATCGGATTATGCTAAATTCGAATCCGCTCCAAATACTAAACGGATTTTAAAATCACCTTCGAATCCGAATAACCTCCGATTAGGGAGGATCCGAATCCAAAACTATTCGGAGTCGGCAACCTCCGAATCCGATCCAAATCTGATCCGTTTACTCAACTTACTTCCAATTTTTATTATTCAAATGTGAAAATATATAAGATAATACTAAATAACTAATTGCTAATTCCACAAAAACAAAGATGGCATATATATTAAGGATTTAATATACAAACAAAGGTGAACATATATACTTAATTCAAATATATTAAGGATATAGTGCTTTTTTTTTAAAAAAATATTAAAAATAATCTGATATTCGGATCGGATTCGGAGGTGGATCGGATTTTCGGATTTCACACAACATCTGAATCCAATTCGGATTCGGAGTTTGCTAATCGGATTCAGACTCGGATTTTTTTTATTCGTTTCGGATTTTTTTGGCCTAAACGGATCGGGTTCGGACTTGATTGCCATCCCTAGTGAGCGGCGGGTGGGGATGGGGCGGGGATAATTTTGAAAAAGTAAACCGTTGTGGGGATGGGAAGATTATGGTTTTTGTTGTTACCCGGTTGGATACCCGTCTCATACCCACCTAAGCATAATAAAAATTCTAAATAGTAAATGTATTAACACAATTTGCTCAAATGTATCGTAGTTTTGTTGTTTGTAATAATGACACAATTTGCATGTTTATTTAGTTTGTTTGTTAAATATACTGTAATTGCTTTATGCGGGTATCACGTGGATTTAAGCCGGGTTCCAGGTGGGTTTGGGGCGGGTATTAGGTGGGTATGGATACCCGTTGGGTAAATTAGGCGGGTGTGATTCTCATCTCATAACCACTTGGATGGGGATGATTTTGAGAATCATACCCATGGTGGGGATGGGGTGGGTGACGGATTAACCGTAATCAGGTGGGTATGGGTATGGATATACCTATATCCACCCCCGTCTCGCCCCGTCTCATTGTCAGCCCTTTTCATGGCCTTGCCTAAGGCCCCGAGTAATTTTATGGAACCTGAAATTAACTATCACGAAACCTTCAATAGCCTCGACGAGACTCTAATCTGGAACCTATAAAACAAATCTAAGAAGTTAGTAGGTCGTGTCAAGTTGTGTTGTATCATCAAAGAATATATAGGTCATGGATTAATGTTATTATTTTTCACCAAATCTGTAAAGCCTTGCCGAACCATGACATTACTGACAAATTAATCGATTTCATCAAGGTGTCAATAGATTGTGTCCAAATAAAATGTATTATCGATTTCCCCCAGATTATCAATAGACCGTGTCTAACTATTTTAAGAGAAATAAAATTTGCGGAAAAACTATTTTGTTGAACTTTTTCATGGGTTTGGATGTTTTGCCAACTTTCTATGACATTTTCAGCTCTTTTTCTTTATTTCCCTCACGTCCTTCCCCCTCCAGGCTCCACCTCCCTCTCAACTACCAAATCAGCTTCTTAGAAGCTGAAAACACCCTTCAAGGAGGCCAAAATCAAAATCTTGGTGACTATTTTCACCTTCTAAGAAGTTGATTTGGTGGTGGAGATGAAGGTGGATAAGGGTGAATGTAAGGGGAAATGAAAAGAGAAACTAAATTTTGGGAGATATTTGGCCAAACACTTTTTTGATAACCTTGATAAGTTACGATGATCACTTATCTAACTTTATAAGTTCAATCTCAAATGATATCCTCGTGATGCGAATAATCTCAATTACCCTAAAAAATTGAAACGAAAAATAACTATTTTAACCCCGCCTTTGAACAATTAAATGGCAAAAGACACCTTCGGCTTTAGTGAATATCATAGATGTTCGTCTTTTAATTAGCTCTTGGTGTGACTCTTGCTTCTCTAATATGTGATGTAACAAGAGCAAACCACCATGAAAGTTTCTCATTCAAGTAGTATCCCATTTATGAGAGATCTTCGGCATTTGTTAAGAGTATCGATTAGAGAAATATTTTTATGTTTTTGTAAATTTTTGTATGAATGTGTTAACAGGGTCAATGAAATATTTTCCTCTGTTCAATACTTCAATCTATTGTTTTGAAAATCAGTGAACTTTATCAATCATCACAGAAACATGACAAACTTGCTTGTTTACTACATGAGATCAATAAGAAAATGACCCTAAAAAGACTCCAAAATACCAACATTCTAAAAAGAAAACACCAAAGAACTAAAACAAAAACTTCACAACATATAACCTACTATAGTCTATAAGTTGGACACCATGTCCATCTAGTACAACTAGGCTATCCAACTAAAAAGACCATGATAACCTTTAAAAATGGGAAGTAGCTTCTATCCCATGAGGTGATCATATTCATAGAGTCGGGCTTGCAGAAAAAATTAGACTCGCGCCAACTCCACTCAGGATTCAGACCAAGCTACGGGCTTCTTAGTTTAGTGTCCTAGCATGTATTATGTGGACTTAGTCGACCGTGGATTAAGAATACGAATGGAATTATTTAGGAACATGGAGGATATAATAAAAACATTTAGACTATTGATCCACCATCGACTAAGTTTATACAAGTTTTTGTACTAGTTTTTCCCTTTTTTTTTCTTTTTTTCCTTTACTTTAATTACGGGTAGCTTTTGAATTATAATCCTCTAATGAGATTGAGGTTTTTTTTTATATTTTAAATTCACATAATTTTTCGAGATTTAATGTTACTGGGTTTGGCCTTGAACCTAAACCTAAGTCAGATATAACTTGATTAACTCTAGTGAACTTTTGGCATACTTTGACCTTATAAGATTGTACCAATACCCAAAACATTAAAGGTTTATAAGTACTCTCATGTATACACAATTAGGTATATCAATTTTTTAGAATTATTAGGTGTGACTGTGTGAGTCTTTAAATAAGTGAATTAGATTTACAAAATGAAGTGAGCTTAATTTTACAACTAGCACTCTAGTGGGTGTATACTTTGGTGGTTGATCAATGATCATGAGGCACCCAAATATTTGCGCCTAAGACATTGTCCAAGTACGTACACGAGGACCCTAATTTTTATAGGATGTGTTGTTCACAGGCATGCCAAATTGGCAATGGTCTTCTTCTTTATTTCTTTTTTTTTGCTTAACTAATTCTATGGATCCTGAATTTAACGATTGGTAAAATCTCCAGTAGTCCTGAAAGGATTCTAACCTGGCAATAGTCTTTTTTGTTCTAGACCAAAAATACAATTGTAAGTTTGTGACTATTTCTCTATGGTCATTCACGTAAATGATAGTTTGATAAATTATCAAGCTGAACTACTTTTCAAACAATAAAAAAAGAACCATAATAATTTAAAAAACAAATTAAAATGGTATAAAATACACCCATATGACCCAACCCAGCCTGCAACAAGTTTAAACATCAAAGTATTTTTAAAATCCAAAATACCACCACTTGTGATAAAATACATCCAACACACTTTCGACAACAAATTAGATTGTACAATGGAGAAGACGTTTCCAGTCATGCCACATTGCTATTATATTTCTTAATTCATTTACAACTTTCGGTGTCATGGATATAGTCATGTAGTTGTTAATTACCCAAGCTATTTACTACCCAAGCTAATACCTTATGTATATTGTTGTTTAGTATTTTTTCTTTTTCTTTTTTCTAATAGGATAGGTGTGTTTCTATTAATAAAATTCCTCTATATGTTTATCACACACTTGGTTAAGTTAAATATCAACATTGGGGTGTGTCCTTAATGTGCTCGCGATTCATAAATAATGAGGTATGTCTTTAATTTAATTTGGCAAAATCTTGTACAATGTACAAGGTAACACAATCTCATAGTGTTAATTTTAACACTTGAAATATCCAAATTTTGTTAGTAATTAAAAAAATTCGAATTTATACTAAGAACTTATTGTTCCTAAAAGCAATTTTCACTGACAAGATGTGGAGAGTCGCAATATTCACAAGAACTTATACTTTTCGGTGATTATAATTTAACTTTCTATTGTGCCAAATTATGTTTGGTTGACAATACGAACTTGCACTAACAGTAGAAACTTCTACTTACCTAGAGGGACCAAGGTTATTGACGTCCTTCAAAAATGGGAAGCTCTTAATTAGGAAATAAATTCTACTTCCTTCGTTTTTATTAACCAAACAACTTTCCGCTAATTTACCTCCCAGAAAGTACAACTTCCTACATCCATCTATATTAGTTATCAACCAAACTACCACTAAGATGATCGATCGGTCGATCTCAATTGATAACAAATGAATATGCATTAAGGTTTCTTGATCATAATACACACAACAAATTGCAGATATCACATGTATAATGAAAGAAAAACAATTCAAATGAAAGACTTACTTCGTGTAGTAGGAAGATAACGTAAGAAAGGATTAAGACGAGGACGGTTTGGTCTAACAAATTGAAACTCATTTATATTAAGTCTCCATGAAGGCAAATCAATGGTTGGAACAATTGATGGTTCTTCTGGCAATGGAGAGAGAAGCTCTCTTCTTGATTCTCCTATAATTATAATTCCATCATCTCCCATACTAATTTCTCTTTCTTTGTTTCTCTAATAAACTCACTCTCAAACTTTCTCTTTTTTTTTTGCTTTCTACTATAAATTTGTTTGTTTGGTTTTAAGGGTGAAAAAAAATGCAATGAGCTAATTTTATGAAGTTTATAAATGGGAAAAATTCAACCTAACATTTGATGTATGATGTCAATGATGACTTACATGCTTATACCATCAATTAAGTTGGATACGTTTGTTTGGATATGTAGGTGTGCAAAATTGTATTTGTTTCGCCATCAGCACACTAAAACCACTCCACTTCACCACTATTATATATAGGTTGTTCCTATTACTATATAGTTGAAAAGCATCAAGACAAGATCAAAGATTATTTATAGGCATTATAGTATAGGAAGTTTCCTAGTGCGTAGATGAGCACTATTTAATGGGACGTCACTTAAATTTTTAGGTCCATTAGGGTCTCTAATACTGGAGAATGGGTCTAAACAACTAATTGGGTGCTCCAATTCTTATTGCTTAGAACCTGGATCCACGCAATAAATTTTATTTTGAGTTATTGGTGTGAGTGGTTCGATACTCTCATCCCTTAAGCAAGATTAAGGGTTCAAATCTTGTGAATAAAGAAACTTTTTAGTAGAAGCATTTTACCCCTTCGTGGACCGACCCGATGTGAACATGATTAGTCTTGACCCAAAGGGTTTAGGTGAACCTGTGGTTAAACAAAAGAAAAAAGATTTATTTTTTAAGCTATAGTTTTAATTTCTTTCAGGCACAGTTTTATTAGATCCATACAGCTACCTAGACCCCTAGGATGATCTAGACAATAATTTGCGGGATTATCCACAAAAAAAACTCATCATATAAGGCAACCTTATGCATGAGGCGATACTTATGAACTCAAAAGGGATATCACTGTACATAGAAAATGGTGTATCTGGACGGACAAAAGAGTGATACTTCTAAGTGCTTCATTCATGAGGCCGCTTCATACAAGAACGACTATTGATTATATTTCTGCTTACTAATCATTTTTCTGTTGTTGTTTTTCTTTTGTGGTTTTGCATGAGGCCGCTTCATTCAATAACTAACAATGGGTATCTCTGCTGTACTAGGAAGTTTTTGTTGTTTTGCTTGATGAAAGGGCTTCTGATGCGGGAGCAACAGGCTTAAACAATGATAAACATCATATTCACCGTTACATAGATCTTAGGAATGATCTTGATTCCTCTACATGGCTCTTAAAGAACAACAATGGTGTTTTCCAAGGGGAACTGAAATAACATTCAATCTTAGTTCTATTATGTTCGTTTATGGAGAATATTTTAAAATGGGTTACAATTACATTGCCTCCTACGTTGAAGATACTTTGGAATACACGCGCAAGATGGGGATTAAAGCTCTTGTTATATGATCACGTTCATTATGGAGAACCTCGTAATCTTGGCAGTTCTGACAGTTGTTCGTATTTTTGCTATAACTCGCTCATAAGACATCTAAACGTGAGGATTCAAAGCGCTATAGAAAGATACGATTGAGATCTACAACTTTGATCTTTTGCGTTTTCTCTAATTCAAAGTGGAAGATTGTCAAAAACGAGTCACACGTTACGACACAGAAACCTTGCGCGCCAAGGCAACGACTTTAGTTTAGTTATTGTGTCCTAGTTTGCTTTTACTTGCTTTAAGCGTGATTTATTGTTTAGGAAAGAAATAATCAAAATGTTATTAGCATTAGGAGTGCATTAGGGAATTAGGAAAGTTCTTTATTTGTTATCTTTTAATTTAGAAAAGTTGTTAGTTCATTAGTTTCCTAATTGTAATAGGTTTCCTAATAGCTTTAGATTTCTTTGTCTATAAATAGGGGAGAACTTTGCTAATGTAAACTCGTGCTTTGATGATTAATAATTGAATACGTGACTATTTACCTCTCAAACTGAGTGATTCAGGTTGAAACCCTTGTGTGTGATGCGCAAGTCTTGTTCTTGAGTGATTCTTGAACGAAAAACCCCAACCCCTTGAGTGATTCGAGAGGCATATCCCTTTTATTGTTTTTATTTATCAAAATATAGAAAATCCCTAAATAAATCACATCGGCTTCAATTGAGATTATATAAGCTCTGTTTGCCTCAACTTTTTTTTTTTTTAAATTCAGTTCAATTCTGTCCAGTTCATATATAGCTTTGTCATTAAAAAAATTTAAATTTTGGAATAAATTCATGAAGAAAATTATGTCATCGAAAAGATCTCAAAACATACTTTCTTTGAGTCCAATATTGGATATGTTTGGACGAATTTAAATATTAATGGTTCACGATCAAGTTAAAATAATCAATTGAGTTCAGTTCAATTCAGTTCAGCTATTTCCAAGTGAATCAAACGGAGTCATAGTGTCACATCTATAATTTAGTACTCTGTAGTTTAGGGTAAAAAAACAATACCGTAAATCAAGCTATCAATTCCCCCATCCATTTCAAAATCTCTTTTTTATTTGACCTTTTGAGGTTGAAGTTTGTAAGTTTTGACCATTAATATATTAAAGAAAAAGTATAAAGAATTATAAAGTAAAAATGCAATTACTATATTTATGTTTAATTATATTTTAGAAATACCATTCATTTTTATAATTTTATATTTATACATTTATAATTATCAAGGGTCGAAGTATTGCTTGAAAACCGTGAAAAGTCAAAAGGGAAAGAGATTTGGAACGTAGATGGTACTAATTAATCGGTGGATCAGTTAAATATGGAGTGTATACGTGCGTAACTAAATTTTATGGGGTATAACATTGTTAGGAAAATGTTATCTTAAGATTATTAATCTATTATAGTAGTCAATATGTTATACATAGGAGATTGTTGTGAGTGTGATGAGCATATAATTAAAAGTATGACGTATGGATATATGTGAATAATTTTATATTTGGGCAGTTAAGAATGATAAAAATAAATCCGAGATGGATGTTTGTATGACATATAGATGGATGTGAGTGTCATGAATAGACTCGTAACAACTAACAACTAATAACTTTCTTTATTTTTATTTTTTGGAAAATTTCACAACGCGCTCTTAAAGTTTGATCAAATGCTCACGATATATATTTAACTTTCGAAATGCATTATATACCCCTAAACTTTTAAAGTTTGGTGTAAAGCATTCACACATGTTGACACCGTCTATTTACCATTAAGTAGCTGAATTTTACCGTCTGTTCAGTCAAATAGGCATTTCGAAAGTTTCCCTTTATACTTTGTAGGAGTGCTTCATAATTACTCGCCTTTGACGTGAAAATTTTTAGGAAGATAATGTATAATTTCATGATCTTGCATCAAGAATAAAGTTAGTTGATAAATTTACTTTCTCTTAGTTTTAAAACTTAAATTATCAAAAACAAAGATAGTAGTTCAATCAATTTCTGAATGAGACAGAAAAGCATGTCTTTTGCAACTTTCAAACAATATGAATAACTCAAATATAAAATAGATGAAGTACGAAATGGTATTTGGAAAATGTCATTTTAGCGCACACAAACAAACATATACATGAGATTGAGATATGTCCATTTCAACACTCAGCAAGGAACATGTGTAATGAGGTGGGAGGGTACGATTGTTACTGTATGTACGTTCCATAGCCACCAACTTAGGAAGGTTTATATGTTTAAACTATAATCGAAAGGACAAAAATAGAAATGGTTGAGTCAATTGCTTTACTTTTGGTAGCATCATAAACACCTAAACATAGATTTGACACTAGGAATTAAGAAATGCTCCAGTGATTAGGAGTATCGTCCCCTAACTATAAGATTGAAGGTTCGATTCCTATCTAGGTCTTTGTGTCTCCTCCAACACCAAGAAAAAAAAAGAAAAAAAAAAAAAGATAGGTTGACACTTTCAACAAGTTTATATGTTTACACTCCACTCAAAACATCCATTTTCTTCCCTAAAACATCAATTTCGAAGTTGGTTGCTAAAAATTGGAAGTGATTAGTTGAATGATGATATCAAAGGGTTGGTAATTTTGACGTTTTTATAGATGAACTCTCAGTACTCTAATTATTGCGTATTAATGATATAAGAATGTCTAATAATCCCAAAAAGAAAACAAAACTGTTATAAGTCTACAATTGTGCAACGAAAAATAAGAGAATCAAAGCATCGAAAACACAGAAATTGCAACATAAAGCAATAGCAAACCTAAGTTATTAGTAGTAATTAGAGGTGTTAAACAGGTCAGTCAGGTCGGGTGCGGGTCAGCTCACTTTCGGCCGAGTTATTTAACACGCGGGGTTGTTTTATATTCGGGTTGAGAAATGCTTGTTCATGGCGCAATGTGTTCGGGTTCGGATCGACCCAACGAGTTGAGCACTTATTTTTTCAATTTGGTTATAATTGCACAATTAATTCCATTTTCAGCTTTAAAATAAAATATTTACACACTATACTAATATCAGACATAAAATATATGGTTCTAATCTATTTGAAAAATATGTCGTAAAATTTTCACTTGTTATTGGGTTTTTACTATTTCACACGAGTATCAAAATCCATACCAATATAACGTTAGTCAAAAAATCATTTCACTAGTATTAGAAAATCCCTTATTTAAGAGAAATATGAAATTATAAATGTCAAAGTGACTTGATATGTAAGAAAATTTGATATGATAAAGTCTTTTGTCATCCACTTTTCTCATATTGAGCTGTTTTATTTTGAACGTCCCAACCCAACAGGTCGACCTAGAGCGGGTTCGGGTTTGACCCAATAAATGTCGGTTTTTCGGGTTCGGTATGTATCGGGTTTTGAGTTGGAATCTTTGTTCATGACCCAGACTTTTCGGATCGGTATGAGTCAAGTTTGGTCGGATCAAATTTTGACAGCTCTAGTAGTATACTAGCATTGTAGTCGGTAGATTTGTAAGGGCAATTGCAATTCAGGGACCAACTATAGGTACTGGAACTGGTCTCATGAGGAGAAATTATTGCATAGTCCAGGAGCATTGCTCCCTCCTCTCACAAAATAAGTGGAGCCCACTCTAAATCAAATTGATAATTTTCTATTTTGTGAGAGGAGGGAGCAGTGCTCCTGGACTACACAATAATTCCTCTCTCATGAGGTACCCGCTGTATATTGAGATCGAAAAACTGATATCCAGAATTGGAATTAGTTCAACCAGTTCCAAATTTTGAAATCCGAAATCAGTCTTGACAGAGTCGATTCCAAATTTAAACCCGACGAGTCCAAATCAATTCCAAGTCCCCACCTAGACACCCAAGTCCTATTCTCACCCCTACGGCATCTAGCTAGATGGACTAGATCCATGTAGACACCAAAATTGCGTCAACTGATGACTCCCAAAAAGATATTATTTTATCCCAAAAGATATGATAATTATCTCTAAAGATATGATAATTATCTTATGGGATATTCTATTATCTTTTATTCGAAAAAGATAAGATTGCAGGGATCTCAACCACTACTCCAACCTCTACAAAAGGGAGATCATCCCAATGTTGAAAAGGAGGCGAAACGGAATAAGCCACAAAGGCCCCGTCAGACTCGATGGAATAAGCCACAAAGGCCCCGTGAGGCGAAACAGAATAAGCCACAAAGGCCCCGTCAGAAACGATGGAACAAGCCACAAAAAAGTCTCTGTCACCTCCCTACTACAAAATAGAAGGAAGCTCCCAAAACCCTTGAATCTAAACATATCCCCTCTCCCTTAGATTGGAATCAAGAGATCCACAAAAGTTGTAACCCACAAATTATCAATAAATTATCTTGTTCCATATTTTCTCTCCTCTTATTTGCAGGTTTGAATTTTTATTGTTTACAAATTGGCACGCTCGGTGGGACGATTTTTGCTCTTCATCTCCAATTTTCAAGGGGGCAATCTATATTAAGTTTCGAGACCAAGTTGCATCCGACATTGAAGCATCCACAACTAGTCTCGATGGGGCATCTGTAGACACCAAAATTGCTTCAACTGGTGACTCCCGAAAAGATATTATTTTATCCCAAAAGATATGATAATTATCTCTAAAGATATGATAATTATCTTATAGGATATTTTATTATCTTTTATTCCAAAAAGATAATATTGCAGGGATCTCAACCACTACTCCAACCTCTATAAAAGGGAGATCATCCCAATGTTGAAAAGGAGGCGAAACGGAATAAGCCACAAAGGCCCCGTCAAAACGATGGAACAAGCCACAAAAAAGTCTCTGTCACCTCCCTACCACAAAATAGTAAGATGCTCCGAAGTCCTTAAATCTAAATATATCCCCGCTCCCTTAGATTGGAATCAAAAAATCCACAAAAATTATAACCCACAAATTATCAATAAATTATCTTATTTCATATTTTTTTTTCCCTTATTTGCAGATTTGGATTTTTTATGATTTACAATCCACTACATACTATCTAAAGATTTCTACCGTCTCTTTGAAGAATTATTATATCCTTTTACCTTTACTGAATCACCATTTCCAGAATGCCACTTCGAAAGCGATATTCCATAAAGTTTTCCATATGTATGTGTAGTGTAGGTGCCAAATTAGACCTTATCTGTTAATCACATTCTACATTTTTATATTGTTTTTTGCAAACTAATGTTGGAATCAATTTCGCTTTTTGGACCTCCACAAGGCAAACATATCTTAATATCTTTTTCAAATAAGGAAAGGTTATGGGTCTCATACTTTGAGTGACAAGGATGAAGTTCTATGGAGGAAGAAAGAATAAAAACCCAGCTAGAGCCTAGAAGGACTAATCTCAAAAGGAGATCAAACGTACTGTGAATGTAGTTGTAATTTCTTACCATTACCTATTAGAAAAGACAAAAAAAAAAAAAAAAAAAAATTAAAAAAAAAAAAAAAAAAAAAAAATTATTACAATGTTATTTTATACCCCTCCGTCCCAGATAAATATTTACGTTGTTATTTTGGCATAGAATTTAATGTAACGGAATGGGTATTATATATCATAGATACCCCACATTTTCCTACATTTATGTTAGAGGTAAGTTCGCAAAAGCTAATAACGGGCGCTTAGACCTTGGAGTTATATCCATTTGGGTACAACTCCCTCTCACAACCCATTAAGTAATGGGAGCAGGGGACCGCGTACATCTAATGGGTTGTAAGAGGGAGTTGTACCCATTTGAATACAACTCCAAACACCTAAAAATTTGTAACAAAAACTTGTATGGACTTAGTCGATGGGGACCAAGTGATAAAATTTTTGAAAAATACCATTCATATCCCAAAATGTTTGCAATAATGTGCATTAGTCTACGGTGGACTAAGTGCACACAAGACATGCTAAAAGTTTAGGAGTTTTCAACTTTCAGTACCAGCTTCATGGTCCTTTCTAACTAAATTGGATTTACAATTGGGTCAAGTTTTCATATCATCAAATTAACTATATAAGACTGGTTATTATTCATCCTACAATGAAAAGACGTACGAGCTTATCATGTTTGGTGTGTGTTGTGTCTGTATCAAACAATAATTTACGGCTCGGTGTAATAGGAGGTCGATTTTCGAGAGCTTTCCTTGCAATGATCTACCGGCAAAGTTTAACAAACCTACAATGTAGTATACGTCTCATAATTGGTTACACGAGTGATATTTTGGAACGGAGGAAATATATATTAGGAAAATAGATCGTATATAATGTTTGGGATTATTATGGTATGATATTATGCAAGTCTTTTTTTGTTCACACCAGGAATATCACCATTAACTACAACGACTATTTCCCTACATTGTTTTGGCTTCTACGACTTCTATGATACTCCAATTAATGAATATGTAGCATATAAGTAGAGAAAACGAAATATGCAATATCATCCTCCACAAAAATACTACCTTTCATACTACAATAACTACATTAAAGAAAAAAGTCATCACTTTATATATATAATGACATTTATATATTTAAGCTAGGTAATTCATCACTTAATTCATCAAAGCAAAATCTGAAAACAAGCTTATATTACAAATCACATAGATAGAGAGAAGGGAGAGAGGAGAGGATTGCATTGTGTACCTGGAGCGCAGCGTCGAACGCAACAGGGGCGGTTGTCGGAGTAAAGAGAAGGGTCAGGGAGGTGAAAATCATGGACATTGAGACGCCAAGAGCCATGATCTTTGGCACTAACAACAACATGATCATGATCATTATCAACATGATTATTTGATGAGGGCAAAATTAGCTCTCTTTTTGATTCACCATGATCATCTTTATAGCTCTTGTTTTTGCTCATCTTCATTACTTATTAGCTTTCTTTGTGTAATTTGTGGTTATGGTGATGATGAGAAGATTTGTTAGCTTATCCCTCTTGGAAGTAACTGCCTTACAAGTTACAACACAAAGCTAGGCTTATCAAAGGAAGTTTCAAATAGGCCGTAATGTGTATGTAGTGCGCCAAGTGGTGGACAAAAAAAGTGTTGAGAGATGATTTGTTTGTGTTAAAGGGTCACGCTTCTTCTTTACAACTAGTTTGGATATCTCGTGGCACTATTAGCTATTTTTTTATTTTTTTTATGCGCAAGGTGGCACTATTAATTAGCTACTTCTTTGTGCCGTATTTATCTTTACACCATTGTTTCTAAGGTCATAGTTTATAAACTTTAACCTTAATTTGTGAGATAATATAAAGTTGTACAGTATGATGTAAATATATCCTTGTTAGATTTATTTTAATTAGATATTTTGAGAAATTATGAAATTATAATTTATATAAATTGATTTTAAAATAGATGTTTATGGTTAAATTTGTTTTTCAGAGACCATAAAAAAAATTAAGATCAATATGGACATGGAAGGAGTATTTAGCTGTATATTTGTTTGGAGCTTGATTCACAACTTGTGTTTATTTTACCTTTTTTTTACTGTATTAATCAATAACCTTTCCTAATAATAACATAACTAATCCATGTACTTTTCACTTGGACCAAACTGAATAGAACTGACCTGAACTGAGTTGAACCAATCGGAATTGATTTTTTTAACTTAACTTTTTATATTTAAAATTTGTCCAAACATATTTAACTTTAAACTCGTTTGAAAGTATATTTTGAAATCTTTGCGATGACATAATTGAATCATCATGAATTTGTTTTGAAATGAAAAATTATCTAAGTGATAAGTTACACTTATACATAAGCTGAAGTGATCCAAATTGAATTGAATTGATCCAAATTAAATTAAATTGAATTAAACTCGAATTGAACTGAACTAAACTAATGTAGTTAGATTAATTGAGAAGAAGATAGCCTTACTTTCACCTTTCATTTTGTTTTATCTTGTTCTCATCTCTTTGATCTTTCTACCCTTCCACGTTAACACGTTAAGAATTAGGGCTGCACACCGGCCGGTCCTTTCCGGTTTTTTGACCGGACCGGACCGAGACCGGACCGAAGGCTTCCGGTCCGGTCCCCGGGTCAGCTTTTCCCTTCGGCCGGGTTCTGGTCCAGTCCGGTCAAAACCCGGTGGTCACCGGTTCTTGACCGGACCGGACCGGACCGACTTGACAATATAATTTTTTTTTAATTTTTTTATTCTGTTTTTCTTTTTTAATATCTGCTTTGTTGACGTAGTTCCATCACTTAATACCTGCTTTTCCTCCGGCCAGCCGCTCTCTAGGTTAGCCTCTCTCCAACATATGGAGAAAGAAAAGAAAAGAGAAAGAGGAGAAAAAGATCTCAGTCAAATGAATTAGTTTACCTCAAATTCGCAACCTATTACCTAGAAATTTGATTTATACCCATCTCACCCTAATCGCACAACCCACATGTAAAACCCCAAAAAATCCCCAATTTGATTTCTTGCGTTTCCGGCCTCAAATCCTCAAATGGAGCTTTGAATCGGCTTGACTCTTGATGTTAATGGCGGCACAGATGATGAAGAAGATAGACTCAGGTGAACGAGCTTAACTTATTCAACCCCGAGTTCAAACACCCACAACATGAAGATGAACTAGATCTGCTTTCCATCAAGTTTCAAGAACCCAGAAAATTAAAGGAACTCATAAGATTTTTCAAATGAAAATGGTGAGTAATTATGGATGAATTTTTTGAGAGAGAAACTAGAGTGAGGTGTGAGAGGCTGAGGGAATTTGGTGAAGAAGACGATGGAAAGTGGAAACAAGTGAAATAAACAAACTTTTTCATGTGGTTGTTTTCTTTTATTTAAATGCTGCTTTCTTGATTCTACTCTTCTAGGATTCTCTCGTTCCATTTTTTTTTTTTTTAATATACGGTTTAAGCTAACTCAAGAAAAACCACAAAAAAGTAAGTAAAAAATTTAAAAACGGCAATGACCGGTCAAACCCGAGTTAAGACCGACCCGGACCGGAGTTGACCGGGCCGGTCACTAGTCCTCACTTCTCATTTTTCCGGTCTCCGGTCCGGACCAGGTTGGTCCGGTTCGATCCGGGTTTGGACCGGTGTGCAACCCTATTAAGAATAACTAATTTGGTTGGTCTTAGACGATAATAATTAATATGATCTTCTCAGTTGAGAAAAGGGGAAACACCATTCGTCCTAAATTATATGGCACTTTTGGGAGTTGTGGACTCACATCTCTGTTCCAAATTAAATGACAGCTTTGAGACTTGTGACTCACATTGATGTGCGTCACAAGTTTCAAAGGTGTCATATAATTTAGGATGGAAAGAGTAAGGTTTTTTTTTTATCTTTAAGCTTCTTTGAACCCGGTTTTTCTTTGCTTGTGTAGACATGTTATCTAATCTAGTGTCGCACTTATATATCTATGTAACCAAGGTCTTGCCCTTCCCGTTATCTAAATTATTTTTTTTTTATAAAAACTTTTATACATTGAGATCTCTATCAATATACTAAGGATTGCCAAGAAATAAACGAGCACTTGCAAAGTTGCAATGAGTGCACAAAATGGTCCATATCCTGTGTGGCTGTGTCTGGGCAGGACCATAAAAAGATGTTAACTTCATCTTGTATTATTGTCAAAACTTGTAGATCAATCAATCGTTTATCTCAGCAAAAGACAAAGGCTTCCATTAGATGAGTATTCAGGGACTGCATTCCCTATGGTCTATGGATGTACAATTTTAATATATGAACAAACCCAAAAGAACCCAAAAGAATGGGATAGTATCAGGGTTGCAACTTACATCTTTGTTGGATGAAGTGTAGCTCTTACTCAGACTTGCGACTTTTGACAAGGAGGTTCCAAACAAAACATTCATGTGTAAAATCGCTATTGAAAGCCAAAGATGTCTTCGCCTAGTGGTTAGGACTGAGCTGCACGGTCCACAAATGCTGCATAGAATGTCAACTAGTTCCATTGTTGTATTATAGCGAACCTGGTCATTTCCTGATAATCTGCAAACATTCTAACCAGAGGAAAAAGAAATCAAGATCAGGGGAGCATACCCCAGATAACAGACAATTATACAAGTACAAATTGTAAACTCCCCTCGCAAATAAGCCAGTTTGTTGGTTTAATTCTGGTATGAAACCACAATTCAGTCAGGACATTCATCTGAATCTTAATTCAAGGAAACCAAATTAGAAACTTTGAAGGCATAATCAGATTGTTCATGCAGAGACAACCTATTAGTGCTACCAATTCCAAATACAGGGAAGTAGCAATCCAAAGAACAGTTCTTCCCAAAAAATAAAAATAAAAACAAACAAACAATCCAAAGAACAGAACCAAATACAAAACCCCAAGTGGAAACGAGCAAAATGCAGCCCTGATTTTACGTCATATATGCACAAGCAATGAGTTCGGCTAACATTTGCAATCGAGGAAAACAGCAAGTTCAATCCGAAATTCCGAATGATTAGAAAGTTGAAGATGACTTACTTTAAAGGGCTAATTTTTCTCCCCACCTCTGGGAAAAAAGGGGATCCGACAAGAAGCGCACAGTGGCAATGTTTGGATTCACTGGAACAAGCATGCATAACTGGTCCGACCTTACGTTGTCCCATGAAACTTCTTAAACAACATAGCAGGAGACTCATACACCTTGAGTTGTCTTGGCAGATTTCCATAATATAACAGCACAGATCAGGGCTGCTCAACATAATACTAACGCAAACAATGAAACAACAAGCACCACAAGCCAAACAGGGATCCTGAGAATTAATTGCATGAAGTTTATGTCTTTTGACAAAAAATATTGCAAGGAAAAAAAGTGCCTTCAACACTACCAAGTAACACCAAAAGTAGATCTATCAAGCCTAAACAGTGTATTGAATCAGCCGAGGGCCAGAGTTCTGCCTGGAACCACCTCCACCAGTTACAGTTGTGATGACAGGTTTTAGTCCAAACATAGACCTCAGGTTCTAAGAAATTGATTCAGGTTGTGTTCAGAGATGCTTAAGCAACAAATTTGATTTGAATAAAGATCATAGGCAAAGAAACTTTTATAATTGTATCTTCCAGACTCCAGTTGAACCATATGCAAATATAGTAGCATTCAAACCCTGACGCTTCCTGTGCACAACATGATAGGAGATAGTTGTTATATGATAGGAACTCCAACCAGGAGTCAGGACATACAGTTTATCTTAACTAAATTCTCCTTTTATCAAACAAATTTCTGAAGGTGCACCTAAAAACACTGTATCACACAAGTGGCTTATATTAAGAAACATCCCAAACATCTCTTATCTAAAAATAAAAAAAATAAAAAAATAAAGAAACATCCCAAACATGTTACTAGGAGGGTTGTCTAGAATACACTACTAAAGTTAGATTATATCTCAAGCCTCCAGCAAATACACACCACCATGGAACTATATAAATCAAACTCTTCATATCACCTCAAATATCCAACTCGGATCCTCGATACACTGACGCGGGCCTGAGCACTTTCATCTATTAGGCCAAAAACACTAAAATCTTCAGAAAACGGCCAAGTAGAACACTTAGACACATATTTATATCTGGCATATATAGCTGACTCCAAGTAACATAGCCATGGAACGAAACAAGCTAAAATGAAAACCTAGGTAAAAAGGAAAGAAAGAACAAAAACACCTAAGAACCACATTCCAAATTAGTGCTGTTAGGGCCAACTGCAAAACACATTATCAAACTAATATTTCCGCTCCCTGATTCTATCATGCATAACATTGAAATTCATTGCTAGGTTATGATCCAATACCACTACCTCCTAAGATTCAACCATAATGATGATATATCAATCTGCACTGAAAATGCTTGATGATCATGCAGAAGATAACAAAGAGCTTAAACTCTCAAAGTAGCAATTTGAGAAAAGATACAACTTTGATGACTTTATTCCTTATCAAACTATCTTAAATAGGATGATTATAGGAGCACCAGCAAAGACCAAAAACAAACAAATTTTGCTACTATTGTTTTTTTTTTTGACAAAATGAATTATGTTACTCTCCTCAAAGTCTCAAACAGTAGGTCATTAACGATTAGGAGTTGGGATAGCAAAGTTACAAGCAACGCTCTCTTTTGTGTTTCTCCCCTTCAATGTCCCATCAACACAAAGGTTCTACCATTGACGTATTTCTGCAACAGCGGGCCATTAATTTAAGAGGAGTAAGAATTGCAAATTTTGGAGCAATGTTATCCTTTTTGTTTCTTCCCTTTTTAACATCCTATCAACTCTAACCCTGAGTGGGTAGCTCAGCTTGTAAGACCTCTGCGTTTGTTCCAGATGTCTGTTCCAGAAGTCCCACATTCGAGCCTCCTCAGGGCCACTGGAGGTTTTCTTGGTCGTTAACTTCAGCGGTCATGGGATTAGTGGGGCACATCCCAGATACCCATGTTTATCTTTTAAAAAAAAAGTTTAACACAAAGGTTCTACTACCATTGAACTTCTTCTGCAACAGGTAAGATAACGAAAGAGAAAAGAGGATATATACTTGGAACTTGAGCAGTCACATGCCAAAGTGACACAGACATCAAAATCATCATTGATCGTGTCTCTTCATGCTAACATACAAAATCTGCCAAATAGCCAACTGCATCAATTAAACACCAATTTTAAGCATTCCCACAGACCCTGTTTGTAAAATTATTGAATGGATGACTCAGGAAATTACTACAGAAAATGCAGTGCCAAAGAACAAAGGAACACATCCTCATGAAACAATTTCATAATGAACAAATCAGTAAGTTAAAACACAATGTCCCCTTCCCCAAAGATATTTCTGATCCACTTAGTTCCCTCACAACGAACGACACCAAACCATCCCCCAAAACATAGATCCATACCACTAACAAAGCAACAAAATAAGAGGACGATCAAGCAAGAAACACATCCCAAAAAAAAATAAAGAATTAGTGGCACGAATAGAGATCTAAAAGTCCAAACTTCCCATCACCCCAGCCCATATATAGACCAAATCAAATCAAATCAAGATGCTGAAAACAACAAGCGCATAAATAAAGTGACGAAACATTATACTTGAGCAGCAACAAAGTCACCAACGTGAACCATATTAGAATGGCCACCAGTCTAGGGTTCTTCTTTCATGGGTCACAATCCATGGATTTTTCAGACTTTTCCATGAATTTTTCCCAATCACATTTTGCTTTAGTACTTTTTCAGTCACATTTTTTGAGCAAACTTTCACCTGACTTCAGTAGGTTGCTTAGATAGAGAGCAGGGAGAGAAATGAGATAGAGAGATACTGGGAGAAAGTGGAGATGTTTTGTGGAGAGCAAAGACTCAGAGAGGAAAGGGAAGAGGGGATTGATGAAGAGAAGCGGGAAAAAGACTAGCTTTTTATATTGAACAAAGAAGACAGGAGGCTTTATTTAATAATAAGGGACATGCACATGCTACAATTGCACTTGAACAGGGGTAATATGGCTGCACATAAAATTCATTTGAAGTAGCAAGTGGCTACTGGTGAAACTGATTAGGAAGCTCCAAATTAAGTCTCTGATTCAAAAGCCTCAAGGAATTCAGATAGGGTTTCTAATTTCTAAAATGATTTCAAAAAACAAAAAGGAAAAATTCAAATATTGTGCATCTGGCCAAAACAGATGCAAACATAGCAAAATTAGCAATGGTAACTTTAAATATTATCAGAAATGGCAGTGGAAGGCAGCAATAAACACCTAGACTCATGGTATCATTTAAGCACTTGTCAGTCTGACCATCTTTCCAGTCAGTATTCTCACAATCAGCACCAACAACGGGAGCATTATCTACAAAATCTACAGGCTTGGGCACACACATGACAAGAGAAGACTCGCGCGATATTATATAGATGTCTAAATGATTTAATCTTCAACAATGTTACGCCCAACCTTACTGCCTGGTTTTATACCATATCCCCAAACCCTGGGAATATGGGGTCTAGACAATGGGTTTGGGAAAAAGAAAGAGGGAAAGCACATATCAAATGGGATTGGGAACCACGCCTGCAGATTGGGTGAAAATAAATTGTGATGCAGCATACAACAAGACCAGAAAGTTGAAGGGCTTGCAGGTGTTTTCAGATCAGATCAAAGCCACTGGATCGGAGGCTACCAAGGGAAAGGTCATGCAGAAGATGCTCTCACGGCAGAGTTAATGTCAATCAGAGCAGGACTTGAGCTCATCAAGGAAAAGAACTGGATGAGAGTGTTACTTCATTCAGATTCTGCAATGGCTGTCAATCTGATTACTAGAGAAAAAGGAGGAGAAAATAAATGTGTACTAAATTCTTGTGTCTGACTGTCTGATTGAAGGAGAAAATAGGTGAGCTAGAGATGGAGTTCTGTCCTGAGGCAGTTAATCACGTAGCACACAACTTGGCCAAGGATATCTTATGGAACACTACTACTCAGCTCCCATGTATCTTTATTCATGCACTTTTTGGTTTCTGTAACGTAGCTTTTAACAATGAGCTAGCGGGGAAACGTTACCCCAGGGCATGAAATTTGAACACACTATAAATTTTTATATACGACCTACTTTTACCAACAAAAAAAAGAGGGGGGAGGGAAGTTTCTTCACTGTCAAATGAGTAAGAAGGATTCCTAACACCCTTACTGCTCCAACATGTACAGAAACCGAACAGTCTAAATAAAGCAATATGCACAAATCTCAGTCAATAAAGAAAACCCTTAATTGCAAAGCAAAACAAGGTTATCCACAACTCTTCAATAATTTAAAGAAGATCTTATCCCCCCAAATGTGTGATTTTCAGCTCCTTTCAAATGGCCCATGCTACCAATGGAAGAGATCTCATACATATACAATCTCGAATCAATTAAGAAATGTAACTAACTACCAAAATATTGTACAATGGCTATTGGCTGATCGCTATAAACTAAAGCTCTAACAAACTTCAGCTTCAGGCTACAAGCTCATATAAAGAGTTTTCTTTCATGAAAGCTACAGGAGCCATTCTCACTCTCATTGCATAAACCTAGTTGAGTAAAATGTATCATACATCACTTCAATACTTCATCTATAAGATCACCATCACAGACAAGACCTGCTTAATTGCTGATAAATATTTAAAGAAGTTAAAAGTGTGGAGGGGGGGGGGGGGGGGCGTTCCTCTTCTTTTCTGTTCATGTTTCTCTTCTTTCTATCCGACTCAATATCGCAAACAGTTTCATCTACTTCTATCAGGCAATATAATGACCAAGACAATATTAATAAAAATTGAATATATCAGTGTCGAGAAAGCTATTAAAAGCACGTACACATAATCATCATTAGACCAAGGAGCTCCAATAATCAGTCAATTTCCAATGAAACTTGAATGTCGGAAAGAGTCATATGTGTACCTTCCATTCCAAAGCATCCACATACATTGTCATTACAGTTGTCATAGAGGCAGATCAACTAACAGGGTTGTGACTAGGGATTTTCATTTTGCTCAGGTGATTGCAAGCATATCTGGTGGAAGCGAAGCAGGATCAAGCTCCCAAAAGTTATCCGAGAGATTAGGAGCCTCATTCCCAGAAAGCTTTCTAGCAGGAATCTGATGTGAAAACAGCCTAATGTCATCCTTCTCAAGCCATCTAATTGCATGATAACCAATCTCTCGCCTCTTGAAAACCGCCCTGAACCCATCAACCTTCTCAATGTAAGCCATGCTTAATCCATGCATCTCGCTTTAACTTGTTAAAAGCACAACTACATCATAATCCCGATCATCTCTACGAGAAGAATCCCTGCCTTCCATACACAAAGCTTTCTCATTGTAAAGAGCCCAAACCGAACCCTTCTTGGGATATATCCGATACAACTCTCTCGCTGCTCTTTCACATTCAACCAAATGTGAAAAAATATTCAACAACTTGATACAATCCTTCTTGGCCACCTTAAATCTCCCACAACACACATGGAACCCTATCTTCTCCCAAATGATAATCCGCTCATCCCCATTACTCTGAAGATGCAACCAGCTCATTGTCACCTGGAATGGATTCACAGAAACAACCTCCTCTATCAACCCATAATGCCTAGGCATTCCATCATCATCATCATATATTGCCCACGCTTGACCCTTCTTGAAACACCTCTCAACTCTATCCTCATCAAAATCATAAAAATCCGAATCCTGCACCACCATTACCTCCATATCCCTACTTTCCACCGGCGACACCAATCCTTTCCCCTTCTCCTTCTCCTTCTCACTCTCATCCCTATTTTTCTCATTCTTCCCCTCTCCTTTCCTCCCTTTCAACTTCTTTGCCTCCAATCTCATCTCCGCCAATGTCAATTCCCTCTCAACTTCTTTCCCCCTTTTTGGCCTCTCCACAACACTACTCCTCTTACATTTCTCCCCAATTTCCTGCATTTCCCTCTCCGACCCTCGCTTCCCATTATCGTTTTTCGACTTCTCAAAATCCTCTTCTATTCTTTCTTCATCAATTGGCATCTTAACACTTTTTGATTTCGCTTTTTCAAGAACCTCATTCACACTACCCATTTTCCCTTTCTTACCATCATTTTTCGACCTCCACTCACCAATTGGCACTTCTTCTTCATCATCAACCACCCTCTTCAATTCCCCTCTCCCCACAACCTCATTCGATTCGTCTCCCAACCCAAAAACCCTCTTCCTTACCCTAACCCTATCACTCCTCCTAACACTACCACTCTCCCCTTCATCATCATCATCATCATCACTGTTGGGGTAATATCCCAACTTGTGGGACCCAGTTGAGTAAAAGAGAAAAATGAAATGAAAAGCAAAAATGACAAAACCGAAGGCCCCATTCGGTAGAGTGACGTTGGGTTTGTCCATAAACTTGGGTCATTGACTTTGTGTTTGTTATGGCCCATTAGTTGAATGACAAGTGGACATATGGGATTTTAGCTTGGTAAGGAAGCTTTTTGGTGAGTGGCTTCTCTAGAAAGCCAAGGACCATTATGCCGTATGATAAAAGGAGAAGACGACGGCATTTTGAAAGTGTGCCCAATTGTGGAGTGGTGCACCAGTGAGGTTGCCGCAAAATGAGAGCAAGGAGGTAGGGGCCTTTCTTGTCTTGGTGAGAGGCGGTAACAAGAGTAAAAGCCCAAGAGAGGGAGGGTTTCTCTTTGGTAGTGATGTAAAGCTCTCGTCTATGGTGAGGGACTTGAGAGTAGGAGATATCTAATTAGGGGGAGACCTAATTAGATATAGTGGAGTGACACAAATCACAGGTGAGTGAGAGTGTGAGATTCGGGTGGCGCGCTGCGGCTCGTGGTGTTAGCTGAGAATAAGTCGGGGTCACAGAATCGAAGAGGCTCTCATGTGGTGGTTTTGTGTATGTGGTGGATGATCGAGGTGGAGATAGTTCCGACACAGGAATAGACGGTATTCCGGTTCAGCGACATGTATCTGGTGAGATCTCTGGCATCCGAGAGGGTACTAATTAGTAGACGTTACTAGTTGTACTAGATGTAAAGATAATGTATACTTGTCGTGTTGGCATAGTGTTCGGTTCTTGTTGTACTCCCTTGATTATCATAGTGGATTATATTTGAGAGTGCGTGGAGATCCGCACCGTGGTTTTTACCCTTTATTTAAAGGGGTTTTCCACGTAAAAATATCGTGTGTTCGATACTCTTTTACTGTTTGTGTTGTGTGTTTATTTTGTGCTGCGCCAATTTCCCCAACAAGTGGTATCAGAGCTAATGGTTGCGTTTCCGGCGGGTCGAGTGTTGCGGACCCGGGAGGAGTGTTTGTTGTTGCTGTTTTGGGGAACTTTGGGAACACACACAGTTTGTGCCGAAAGTGTAGATCCGACGGTGGCGAGTACGTGTTGACGGAAGCCATGGATGAGGTGTCGATCTGAGGCAAGTATCCCACAAGTTGTGAGGGGGAGATATGTTGGGGTAATATCCCAACTTGTGGGACCCAGTTGAGTAAAAGAGAAAAATGAAATGAAAAGCAAAAATGACAAAACCGAAGGCCCCATTCGGTAGAGTGACGTTGGGTTTGTCCATAAACTTGGGTCATTGACTTTGTGTTTGTTATGGCCCATTAGTTGAATGACAAGTGGACATATGGGATTTTAGCTTGGTAAGGAAGCTTTTTGGTGAGTGGCTTCTCTAGAAAGCCAAGGACCATTATGCCGTATGATAAAAGGAGAAGACGACGGCATTTTGAAAGTGTGCCCAATTGTGGAGTGGTGCACCAGTGAGGTTGCCGCAAAATGAGAGCAAGGAGGTAGGGGCCTTTCTTGTCTTGGTGAGAGGCGGTAACAAGAGTAAAAGCCCAAGAGAGGGAGGGTTTCTCTTTGGTAGTGATGTAAAGCTCTCGTCTATGGTGAGGGACTTGAGAGTAGGAGATATCTAATTAGGGGGAGACCTAATTAGATATAGTGGAGTGACACAAATCACAGGTGAGTGAGAGTGTGAGATTCGGGTGGCGCGCTGCGGCTCGTGGTGTTAGCTGAGAATAAGTCGGGGTCACAGAATCGAAGAGGCTCTCATGTGGTGGTTTTGTGTATGTGGTGGATGATCGAGGTGGAGATAGTTCCGACACAGGAATAGACGGTATTCCGGTTCAGCGACATGTATCTGGTGAGATCTCTGGCATCCGAGAGGGTACTAATTAGTAGACGTTACTAGTTGTACTAGATGTAAAGATAATGTATACTTGTCGTGTTGGCATAGTGTTCGGTTCTTGTTGTACTCCCTTGATTATCATAGTGGATTATATTTGAGAGTGCGTGGAGATCCGCACCGTGGTTTTTACCCTTTATTTAAAGGGGTTTTCCACGTAAAAATATCGTGTGTTCGATACTCTTTTACTGTTTGTGTTGTGTGTTTATTTTGTGCTGCGCCAATTTCCCCAACAATCACTAACCTCAACAGCCACAAAACCCTCATTACAATTACCACAAACCAACTTATGCCCAACATACTCCCTCTCAAACTTATGTAAAACCCGACATTTCTCACATCGCGTCGAAAACATCTCTCTCTCCTCCAACTCATCCTCCACAACTTCCTCAGCCTCTTGTAAAGAGAGTCTAAGCCTACCAATCATACTCTCTCCTTCTATTCCTATCAGACAAAACCTGAAACGCGTCATTTAAGGCCTTAAAAGCCTCTAAAGACGCGTTTTTTAGAGCACAAGAACTGCTCTTGGTAGTCTTATCAGGGTGGAGAATAAGAGCAAGCTTCTTGTACTGGGCTTTAATGGAGGTTAAGGGAGAAAATAGGTCTAGGCCCAAAATGGTGTAGAATTCAGGAGAGAGAAAATGGGTTTTGGATTTTTTGTGATGGAGGATTTTGAAAGCGGTGAGTGTTTCAGTAAGTCCTGGGAGATTGGGGCAAAGATTGTGGGCAAGTGTGGCGTGTTTAAGAGCTGATTTTAGAGATGAGGTGTTGTAATTTGATTCTGCTAAGGTTTTTAAACGAATTGCTTCTTCATGATTTGAATGATTGTTGTTTTGTTTTTGTTTGTGTTTGTTTTGGGAGGTTTTGTGAGTGGACGCCATTGTTGAGTGTTTTTGAGGTTGAGGAAATTGGATGGGAGACAAAATTGTGTTCGTGGGGTCTATGAGGTTTTACTGTTTTAGACACTAGTTTGTATACCCGTGCGCCAGGGGTGATTACCGATCTAAACCGGAACTGGAAAATACCTGAACCGGAATCAAAGAAAAAGACGGACCTAAACCTAAATCGAAATAACTCCGATCCAAACCGACCCGGATCTAAGACCTGAATTTGGGTGGGATGGAAAATGAACAGACAATTGATAAGTGCCTTCACTATTTCTAAAAAAAAATGAATTGGGTACACCAATTTACTTGATGTTTTGTACCTTTTTGGAATTGGACTGAACGTGCAATTTAGGGGGACAGGCCACAATGTTCAGAAAAACAAAAAAAAAAAAAAAAAAAAAAAAACCAAAAATGGTGGTGGTGAAGTGCAGGGCGACATGGAGAAGTGTTGTGGGTAGGGTTGCACACCGGTTCAAAACCGGCCCGATCAAGACCAAACCGGTAAGTGGAAATCAAGAAAATGGGAACCGGTATCCTAACCGGTCAGAGCCGGTTAATTAACCGAACTGGACCGTCCGGTTCGGTTTATAACCGAGTTTGACCAGTCAGGACCGGCTGTCACTTTTTTCCTTTTTTTTTTTTTTTGTTGGGCGCTTGCTAGCTTGGTGCTGCACACTGATACACAAAACCAAAAACAATAAGGCATTGAATTCAATCAAACAATACACAAAACCAAACAAAAACAGTATAATTGATTACCAAAAAAAAAAAACAAAAACAGTATAACACATAAACAAAACCATACAAATACTTAATCAAATCGAATTAGTATAATTCTATGAAGAAGAATATTGAACACGAAAAATGAAGAAGATGAGAAGAATTGTAGACTTAGGGAAGACCATTACTGATTTGGTTTTGTTCTTTTGATAATTAAAATTGAGAAGAGAGATAGAAAGAGACCAGACAACAGATAATAGAGAGAGGAGAGGAGGCGTACCTGGTGGAGTTGAGCTGCCGCCGGCGGCTGGAGACGGTGGAGGGAGGGTCGCCGGTGGTGATTGGTGACTCTGGGGCCTGGGCTATGTCAGTTGTGGTTTTGGTGAGAGAGAGAGAGAGAGAGAGAGAGAGAGAGAGAGAGAGAGAGAGAGAGAGAGAGAGAGAGAGAGATGGCCAAAAAAAATTGGGGCTGGGAACATTAGAGAACCGTAGGTCAAATTCTTAAATTTAAAAAGAAAATAAAAAAAAAATAGAAAAGCCTTCAATTCCGGTTCAATCCGGTCATAACCGATGACCACCGATTTTTGACCGGACTGAACCAAAGACCGGCCAAGCCCAAAACGCGAACCGACGACCGGACCGGGCACCCTAGTTCCGGTTATGACCGGGCCGGGGCTGGTTCGATTCGGTCAAAAAAACTGGTTCCAACAGGTTGATATGCAGCCCTAATTGTGGGTCTAGCCACATTAACATACATATTTTATTGGGATTTTTCACTGTACGCTCCTGAAGTTTGCCAAAATGCACATGAAGATACAACGAACTTTCCAAATGCACCATATACCCCTCAACTTTTGAGTTCTTACCCAATCTAACCAAATGCAATTTATTTTGTTTCCTCTTTTCTTTCTACACACCTTTATTTGATTTCATTTTTGTAGATCATTTTCTTTTTCATATAACTCCTTTTTTTTTCAAAACTTAATACACTTTTTTCTTTGTGTGAAAAACTCAATACAGTTACATTACTTGTCCTTTTTTTTTTTACCAGAGCCAAATAGTAAATAATTTTTTGACGACCTTTAGCTTAATTCAAAATACCAATAATTATTTTAAAATTGTTTGCCTATCTCAAACTAAACCAAGCAAAACCAATCCAAACCACCTAATACGTGACCCGACCAACATCCAAAATAATATCAAAATATTATTACGTGAAATCGAACCGACTTAATATAAGATTAAACCCGAAACCTATGAGTCAACCCAATTCACCTGAATGAGCTAATTTAGATTTTGGTTATATTTATGCTAAATAACCGAAACCCAAGAAAAAAAATAAATTAATTAAAAGATTAAATAACATGTTTTAACAAAGAAACCAAAATAAATTACATTTGGTTAGATTGAGTAAGAATTCAAAAGTTGAGGGGTATATGGTGCATTTGGAAAGTTCGTTGTATCTCATGTGCATTTTGGCAAACTTCAGGGGCGCACAACGAAATATCCCTATTTTATTTTATGTATAATTATTTCAGCAAAAGAAAAAAAAAGGTGGAACTAGCTACTGATGTACAAACCAAAATGATTTGCTAGTTTGGGTGAGAAGGGCCTTGTTTTCATTCTTGGACCTTGTTTTAATGTTTCACTAGGTGAGCCCACATGGGCAATTGGAGTGCTACTGCTTCTCTTAGAAGCTTTAGGGCACGCATCCGTTCTTTGCTGGAAGAACAAAACAGAGAGCTAGCTAAGCTCACAAAAGTGAGAGCCGACACAAAAACTAAAGTGAACAGTGAGTGAGAAATTCTGGAATTTCTTCCAGATTGCAAGGAGCAGTTAACGGTGGTGTTGAGGTGATTCAACCTTGGTTATAGCTCGGGTTTCTCTTCACGGGTTCGGTTATAAAAGGTAACTTTTAGGGTTTGATCTCTAGTACTTTGGGAGTAGTATTGATAATTGATATCAATTGTTTACTCAATTCTAGAGCTTTTGGTGTACCTTTGGTTGATTGTTGGTGGTGTTTCAAGTTAGGTCAAAACTTGAAACTTGAACTTGTTGTAAATTGCTATTTTTCTTATAGTTGATTTACTTGTCGGTTTGGCCCGTGGTTTTTACTCTCTACACTGGAGGGTTTTCTACGTAAAAATCTGGTGTTCATTTATTTACTGTCATTTATTTATTCTGGTTGTTTTATTGTGATTGGGTTGCGTAATTTTGGCCGATCGTGTTGTTGTCGATCTTGTGGGTATTTGTCTTGGACCCCAACAACCAGTATCAGAGCAGGTTATTGTTTGTAGACATGGAGTCTAGTCATAACTCCATGGTTAAATTGACATCGACCAATTATTCCATATGGAGACCCATGATGGAAGACTTGTTGTATTGCAAGGATTTATATGACCCGATTGAGGTGGATGAGAAAATTGTTGTTGCAGTTAAACCAGAAAAATTGATAGATAAAGATTGGAGAAAATGAAAAGGAAGACATTGGGTACAATTAGACAGTAGATTGATACTAGCATATTCAATCATGTGTCCCAAGAAACTGACATATTTGACTTGTGGAAGAAATTGGAGGGTCTTTATGAGAGGAAGACCGCTCACAACAAAGCTTCTTTGATTAAGAGGCTGGTAAATCTCAAGTTGAAAAATATACAAAGTCAGTGTCAGAACACCTTAATGATTTTCAGGATGTTATTAACAAGTTGACGTCTTTGAAAATTGTTTTTGATGATGAGTTGTAGGCTTTGTTCCTATTGAGTTCTGTGCCAGACATTTGGGAGACACTTGTTGTGTCTATTAGTAACTCAGCTCCGAATGGTGTGCTTTCTTTGGATTTGATCAAAGAGAGTATGTTTAATGAAGAAACCAGAAGGAAGGAGATGGGTATTGATAACTCACAGGCACTTGTTGTTGAGAAACACAGAGGAAGAAGCAAAAGTAGAGGTCTTAACTCCTAAGGGACGTGGTAAGTCAAAGCACAGGTCCAAGTCTAGAGATGGTAAGGAGACCCATACTTGTCACTACTGCAACCAGGGTCGTAGCAATCATTTTCGAGGCCCTGTGCTAAAATAAAAAGTTAGGCCCCAAAAAAGACACAATTTTTTTTTGTAAATATATATATATATATATATATATATATATATATATATATATATATATATATATATATATATATATATATATATATATATATATATATATATATATATATATATATATATATATCACTTCTATTGCCAAATAAAGAAATTCGTGCATTCTCACAAGTTCACTAACGATAAGTACATGTACCTTACAATGCTTAAAATATCAATATAGTATAATATGACCACGACGAAAACACACGCAAAAGAGAAAAATAAGAGCTTTAATTACAGCCTTGAAGTAAAATCTTTCACTTGAAAATCACAATCCTTCTAGCATTCCTTGAAGTAAAATCTTCAATCAGATCTTCATACTTAATCTTCTCCAAAATGTCATTCTCAATTGCTATCAAAGCTAATCCATTAAGTCTGCCCTGTGTCATTGTAGAACGCAAGTAAGACTTCAACAACTTAAGTTTTGAAAAGCTTCTTTCTGCAGAAGCAACAATGACAGGAATGATTAACAAAATCCTATATGCAATTATTTCATTAGGAAAACAATCTAAACGTTTTAGAAACTTTAAAATATCAATAGCTCCCATTTTTTTCTTAGGCAAAAATTGTTGGAGTAGCTTTAACTCCACACACAAATCATGTATATCAATTTCAGATTGTTCACCTTTTTTAAGTGCAGTTTCAAGACGATTACAACAAGTCTTTATGCTCATATCGTCTAACGAGTGTAGCTTGCTAGAAGTAAACAAGAAACCAAAAATGATTTCATATGCTTCATATTGTTCAAACCTTCTAGTAAGTGAACCAATTGCTTCATTAACAATGTATACGAAAATATTAATCCTAAATGATTCTTCTGCAGTTATTAAAGATGTATCATCCGGATTCTCATCAAAATGTCTTTTTCTTCGAATCACACGCCTTTGAGGAAATATTGGGACAACATCTATTTCCTTAGTAATTTCCGTTGCAATTTACAAGGCTTTTGAAAAACCAGCTTTTCTATACTCCTCAAAAAAGGAAATCAAACCCTTTATCTTTTCAATGGCAACATCAATAAGCATATCAATTGAATGTAAATGCTTGCTAACCAAATTAACTGCATATAACATATCATACCAAATGACCATTTCCACTAAAAACTCAAAATCACCAAGCTCATTTTTCGCTAAGCATTTAGCTTCACTTCTTATTTTGGAATCATTATCAGTTTTCTGCTACTTGAAGTAAAGCTTCTCTTATTTCCAAGACTTGAAATCTAATAGATTTAACACTCTCAACACCAGACCCGGCTATTACCATGTGCATGTGGAGCGGTAGCTCAGGGCCCCAAATACTGGGGGGCCCCAAACTGTCATTGACAAAAAAAAAAAAAAAAAAAAGTATAATTTGTAGAAAAAGTCGCAGTAAATGACGCAAGGTCTCTCCTCTTTCCCTTTTCAATGTTCTCCATTCTTCAAGAAATCCCTGCAAATTCCAAAGCCAAAGTCTACCTTGGCACTTCAATTGATAGCTTTCATCAATGGCAATTAAACTTTTCATTAAAAAAAATTATGGCACTTAGACTTCTCTTATTCTCCTCTCTTAAATATATTGTCTGGGCAATTTGAATCTTCTCCTCCCCTCTCCACAATTTCCAATGTGTTGCATCAGCAATGACTCTTTTCAAGGTAAGTTTTCATGATTTCTTTACTTCAATAGCCCTGGTTTGATTTATTTTGTGGATTATTTATTTTTTTTCTTTTGAAATTGCAATTAATTGGGCATTTTTAGTTTGCTTGCTGTCACTAGATTCAACCATTTTGTGTCCATCAGAACTTCACAATGAGACTTACGCATAAGTGGCTTGTTTTAAGTTATACTAGTAGTTCTTATCGTCAATGCTTGGAATTTTATGAAATTTAATGTCTAGTTGAGGAGTTTACTTGTTCAGGTTATTTTCTTCTAGTTTAGATTAAGAGCAGATTAATTTCAAAAAAAATGTCACAAAAAAAAAGGTATATATTTTTAATTTTAGGGGCCTCTTTTTTAATTTTCGCAGTAGCCCCCGAAATTTTTTGAGACGGCCCTGCTCAACACGACTCTCCCAACGAGTCGATGACAAAGGTTTCACAGTCCATCCCCTCACATTTTCTTTAAAAATATCCCATCTCTTATTAGAATTTGCAAATATTGTATATATGCGTTGTATGACTCCAAAAAATTCTTTAGCTTTACCACATGCGTTGGCCATGTCACATAATGTAAGGTTAAGACTATGACATCCACAATGAGTATAAAAAGCTCTAGGATTTATATCCAAAAGTTTTTTTTGCACTCCTTGATGTTTTCCTTTCATATTTGATCCATTATCATAACCTTGTCCTCGCACATTATCTATATCAAGATCAATACACTCTAACTCATTTTGCAAACATCAAAAAGCACTTGACCAGTTGTATTCCAAAAATCCTAAAAAAGATTCCTCAACAATAACAGAATTTGAAGAGACATCCACACATCTTAATATCAAAGACATTTGTTCTTGGTGGCTTGTATCTGGAGTACAATCAAGTATCACTGAGAAATACTTTACCTACTTTATTTTATTAATAATTTCAGATTTAATTGCACTTGCAAGCATAAGTATCAACTCATTTTGGATCGTATGTCCAAGATAATGAAAATTAATATTATCATTGGTAATACGCTTCACATGCTCCTGAACATTGGGTCAAACTCAACCAACATTTTAACCAAACCTAAGAAATTTTCGTTGCTATTTTGATACAATTTTCCATTAGTACCATGGAATGCTAGATTTTGTTTTCCAAGAAATTTCACAATTGAAATAATTCTTACCAAGACTTTTCTCCAATGTTCTTTTTTCTTTCTCAAGTCGGTTTTGTGCGACTTTATCAATAGTTTGATTCTTTTGTAATCTCAGACGCAAATCATATCAAGTGATCATATTATTTACATGCTCAATACTTGTTTCATGCTCTCTAAGTCTAATACTAAGATGCCTTCAATTCCCAAAACCCTCATTAGCTGATAGACCTTTTCTGCACCGTTTTCTAAGTATTTTACAGCAAAAACAAAATACTTTATCAAGCTCTTTCGAATACACAAGCCAGTCTCTATCGCATTTCTCCCCATTTGGCAAAGCTCTAGTATAGAATATGTCAGAAAACCGTCTAGAAAATTTATCTTTAGGTCCTTTTTGAATAGATGAATCTCTTTTAGGACCCTTTATCACCAAAACATTAATCATACTAGAATCAAGGACATCCCAATTTCTTGGATCACATATATCAAACAATTTACCATCAATATTAGCACCATCAATATTATCAAAATCCTTAACATCATTTTGAGAATCATTAGGACTATTAACATTATGGGCATTCATATTAGCACCATCAATATGAGTATCATCAACATGAGTACTATCAACATTACCATGATCAACATGAGTACTATCAACATTATCATTAATATTAGCATCAAGATTCTGATTCTCATGTTCGAAAGAACCTTGTGGTTCTTTATAATAAATTTATCAAGTGCTCCTCTTTGAGACTGAGTTAACTCTTCCATTCTTTTTTTCTTTTTCCGTTTTTCATACCCAAAATCATATTTTCTAGTAGGAAACATAGCTATAAAACACCACTATTAATGCGCCAAAGCAAAATTCAAGCAACTATGAAAGGAGAGAAACAACCTGATTTCAAATAATTCTTCTTAGTGCCTTCCAATCAGAAACTTGAAAGATTTCAACCTCAACTGAAACTTGCAAAATAAACATTAGTACTTTAATCAATAAAAAATACTATGTCTGATATATAATAAATTTACCCAAACAAATTTCACAATGTGAATTTTAGTGCTACATAGTTAAGCAAGACCCCAACTGTAAATTATACCAAAATATCAAAAAAAATAAAATATTATATATCTGTTTTAATATCTTGAGGATCTGAACAATTTAATTGATGCTTGCTAGAGTCTGGAAGTTCTTATTCTTTTGGAAAAAAAACATATATTGGATTTTCCAATCACTTATTCTGCCACAATCCACATTAATTTTTTCACCATTAAAATTAGATGAAAGGATCATGGAATTTCATCTATCATCTTAAATCAAAAACTTGGTTCAACACTTTAGGATTCTTTTAAGTACAGTAGTATTCACTTTCTTCATCTCACTACTGATCTAACTAGAAGCATCAATTACCAACTTTTTTTTAATAACGAATACGAATTACCAATTAAATCAATAATTAGATATACTAGTTATACTAATTGATAAATAAATCATCAAAATCTATCTAATACAGTAATACTCATAAACTGAAAATTAATCAAATAAAAAAAGTACCAATTTACCTCACAAATTCTGATTTCAAGATGATAAAGACAGTCAATAGGTAGATCGAAGAAGATGAGAGGAAAATAGGAGAAGAGCAGGTACAATTTTAATTTTTCATTGATTGTATCAAGATGATTGTCATGCTCATTCTTCCCATAATCCACGGTTAATAAATAATTGAAGGAGCAGAATAGAATCAATAATTCCGTTGCCATCATCAATGGAAATTGGAAGGAATTTTATTTATTTTTTTTGAAAAACTGAATCGAGTGGGTCTTGAAGGCTAGTAATCAGGGATTGAATGGTTGTTTCCAAATTGAGGGAGAGAGAGAGAAGAGAGAAAGAGATGAAAAGCCGTTCGTTTTCTAAACAAGAAGTTCTAGGCTTTTTTTATTTTTTAGTTGGGTCAGTAAACTCGTGTGATAATTGTGCCCTTCCGAATTTGGGGGCCCTGTTCCATCGCCCATTTAGCACACCCTCATCTACGGGCCTGACTGCAACAAACCTGGTCATATCCAAAAGTTTTGCTTCAAGATGAAAAGAGACAAGAAGCACGATCATCAAAAAGATGGTGATGACAAGAACACAGCAGCAACCACTACACATGCAGAAGAGCATGTCACTATGGTGTGTGCAGATGGTGAGTGTCTTCACATTGATGATTGTGGTTCTGAGTGGATTGTTGATTCAGAGGCTTCATACTATTGTGTACCGAGGCGAGAACATTTCATGAACTACCGAGCTGGAGATTTTGGTAGAGTGAACATGGGTAATTCGAGTTCTGCGAGAATTGTTGGCATGAGTGATATTCGTGTATAGACAGATGTTGGGTGCACATTGATCTTGAGAGATGTACGAAATATTCCAGATTTGCGTCTCAATTTATTGTCACCAAGTGTTCTTGATCGAGAGGGATATCGACATTCACTTGTAGGTGGCAAGTGGAAGTTGTCTAAGGGGTCAATAACAGTGGCTCATGGTGAGCTATGTTGCACGCTGTACAAGACACACGCTTGTTTGTTTTGGAAAGATACATGTTGTTATGAGAACACTTCTCCGAACTTATGGCATCGGAGATTGGGGCATGTTAGTGAGAAAGGAATAAAGTTACTTGCTGGTAACTCTTTTATTCCTGCAGATACTACTATCTCTCTTGACCCGTGTGATCATTGTTTAGCAGGAAAACAACATCGAGTTTCATTCCCTAAGAGGTCTAGCAAGAAGAAAGTGAAGTTAGAGTTGGTAACACTCTGACGTGTGTGGTCCAGTAGAGGTGAAATCTCTTGGTGGTAACAGATACTTTGTTACTTTTATTGATGTTACCACACGGAAAACTTAGGCTTATATGTTGAAAAATAAAAGCCAAGTATTCGAGATTTTTCAGAAGTTTCATGCCATGGTAGAGAGGGAGACAGACATAAAATTGAAGTGTCTCCGCACTAACAATGGAGGTGAGTATACCTCGAATGAGTTCGAGGGTTATTGTTCGAGACATGGTATTCGACATGAGAGGACAGAGCCTGCTACCCCACAACATAATGGTGTTTCTGAAAGAATGAACAGAACCATTGTTGAGAAGGTGAGATGCATGCTGAGAATGGCAAACCTTCCAAAGTCGTTTTGGAGTGAAGCAGTCAGAAGCGCTGTCTACTTGATAAACAGAGCTCCGTCAGTTCCTTTGGGCTTTGATGTTCCCCGAATGTGTTTGGTTTGGGAAGAATCCTTCTTATGCTCATTTGAGAGTGTTTGGGTGCATATCTTTTATGCACGTGCCAAAAGAACAACGATCAAAGCTTGATTCGAAGAGCACTCCTTGTGTATTTGTTGGTTACGGTGATGAAGAATTTGGTTACAGGTTGTATGATCCAGAAAAACAGAAAGTTGGTAGGAGCAGAGATGTAGTCTTTTATGAGCACGAAATGGCGGCAGGCCTCTTAGGTGCAGGTACGACTACTAGTAGTAACAAATTTGCCTTTTACTACTGATATTTCTCATGTTTCTGTTTTTGTTGATCAGCCTATTGTTGAAGAGCATGAGCATGAACATGTTCATGATGAGGTCGAAGAAATGCAACATGGTGGGGAAGTGCAACAAGATGCACATGAGACAGAAGAGGTTTCTGAGCAGGGGGAGCAATCCACTCCACAGGTGGATGATGCACCAGTTAGAAGGTCATCCAGACAACATAAACCTTCTACCAAGTATCCAAGTTCAAAATTTGTCCTTGTCACCGATGAGGGGGAGCCAGATAGCTTCCAAGAAGCATTGTCTAGCCAAGACAAAAATGAGTGGCTAGAGGCTATGCAAGAGGAGATGGATTCTTTGAAAAAAAATGAGACTTATGATCTTGTTAAGCTTCCTAAGGGGAAGAAAGTGTTGAAAAACAAGTGGGTGTTCAAGTATAAGAAAGATGGCAACAAACTAGTGAAGCGGAAGGCTAGAATTGTGGTGAAAGGATGCAACCAGAAGAAGGGCATCGACTTTGATGAGATATTTTCACCAGTGGTAAAGATGACATCTATTTGTATGGTGTTGAGTCTAGTTGCTAGTTTGGATTTGGAGCTTGAACAACTTGATGTAAAAACAGCATTTCTACATGGAGACTTGCACGAGGAAATTTATATGGAGCAACCTGACAGATTTGAAGTTAAAGGGAAGAAAATCTGGTTTGTAAGTTGAAGAAGAGTCTTTATGGACTCAACCAGGCACCAAGGCAGTGGTATAAGAAATTTCATTCGTTTATGAGAAACAACAACTATAAACGAACTCATGCAGATCCTTGTGTGTATTTCAGAAAGTTCCCTGGAGGTAACTTCATTATCCTTTGTTTATATGTTGATGATATGCTCATTGTTGGACAAGATGCATATATGATTCGCAAGCTCAAGGAGGACTTGTCTAAGTCCTTTGATATGAAAGATTTGGGTCCTGCAAGACAGATTTTAGGCATAGAAATTGTTCGTGACAGAAAAGCTGGAAAGTTGTGGCTGTCACAGGAAAAGTACATTGAAAAGGTACTTGAAAGATTTAATATGAAGAATTCCAAGCCGGTTAGTACACCACTTGCAGGTCACTTCAAGTTGAGCAAGAGAGCTTGTCCTACTACTGAGAATGAGAAGGCGGGTATGTCTTCTATTCCGTATTCCTCTGCTGTTGGTTCTTTGATGTATGCGATGGTCTGGATAAAACCAGACATCGCACATGTTGTTGGTGTGGTTAGCAGGTGCTTAGCTAATCCAGGAAAAGTTCACTGGGAGGCAGTGAAGTGGATCTTGAGATATTTGCGGGGCACCTCAAAATTGAATTTATGTTTTGGAGGTGGTGAGCCTATACTTGAAGGCTTTACAGATGCAGACATGACTGGTGATTTGGATAACAGAAAATCTACCTCTGGTTACTTGTTCAGATTTGCATGGGGGGCCATTTCATGGCAATCCAAGCTACAGAAGTGTGTAGCTTTATCTACGATAGAGGCAGAGTATGTGGCAGCCGTGGAAGCAGGTAAAGAGATGCTTTGGTTAAAGCGGTTCCATCATGAGTTGGGTTTGAAGCAAAAGTGAGTACACTGTATTCTATGATAGCCAGAGCGCTATGAATTTGAGCAAGAATACTATGTATCATGCCCGCACGAAGCACATTGATGTGAGATACCATTCGTTGCGTGATGTGATTGAAGAGAAACTAATAAAGTTGAAGAAGGTCCATAATAGCAAGAATGGCACCGACATGTTGACGAATGTAGTTTCCGGAAGCAAGCTTGAGCTATGTAGCAAGCTTGCGGGTATGGCGTCCAAGTAAGTGTTGAAATTTTATCTCTCCTCCGAAATGGGCTGGAAGGGGAGATTGTTGTGGGTCCAGCCACATTTATATACATATTTTATTTTATGTATTATTATTTCAGCAAAAGAAAAAAAATAAAAATAGGTGGAACTAGCTACTGATGTACAAACCGAAATGGTTTGCTAGTTTGGGTGAGAAGGCCTTGTTTTCATTCTTGGGCCTTATTTTAATGTTTCACTAGTTGAGTCCACATGGGCAATTGGAGTGCTAATGCTTCCCTTGGAAGCTTTGGGGCACGCATTAGTTCTATGCTGGAAGAACAAAACAGAGAGCTAGCTAAGCTCACAAAAAGAAGTGAGAGCCGACACACAAACTAAAGTGAATAGTGAGATTGCAAGGAGCAGTTAACGGTGGTGTTTAGGTGATTCAACCTTGGTTATAGCTCGGGTTTTTCTTCACGGGTTCAGTTATAAGGTGTGTCAATGCTCAATTTGAGGTTGTTCAACAAAGGTAACTTTTAGGGTTTGGTCTCTAGTACTTTGGGAGTAGTATTGATAATTGATATCAATTGTTTACTCAATTCTAGAGCTTTTGGTGTACCTTTGGTTGATTATTGGTGGTGTTTCAAGTTAGGTCAAAACTTGAAACTTGAACTTGTTGTAAATTGCTATTTTTCTTATAGTGGATTTACTTGTCGGTTTGGCCCGTGGTTTTTACTCTCCACACTGGAGGGTTTTTCGCGTTAAAATCTGGTGTTCATTTATTTACTGTCATATATTTATTCTGGTTGTTTTATTGTGATTGAGTTGTATAATTTTGGTCGATTGTCTTTTTGTCGATCTTGTGGGTATTTGTCTTGGACCCCAACAAGAAGAGATGGGAGGCTTGTTGAAGAAATGAGACTCCAAAAATGGTGGGTAGTGAAATGAATCTGACACGGGGGAGAGAGATGGGATGCGAAGTGTGAATAATGTGAAACCCAAAAATGGCGGTGGTGAACTGAAACTTAAAGTGACACTGTGTTTCAAAGTTTTGGATTTTTCAATTGGTAGGTCTTAGGTTCTGCCTTTTTCAATTGGTAGAAAATCTTATTTTGGAAGTCTAATTGGTAGGCCTCAACATTAAAAAAATTGACTCGGTGACATATATGTGTATCTTCCGTTAGATTTTTGATTAAGGCTATGTTTGCCAAAACTAGTTGTGAGCTAGAGCTGCGAGCTGTAACTTTTTTGAGCTGTGAGCTATAACTGTTTCAAGTAAAAGTGTTTGGCAAAACTAGCTGTAACTGTGAGCTTCAATAGGTCAAATGACATGAAAGGACATATATGAGAGGAAATAATTACAAACCTTAGATTGTAATTCAATCTTTCAGATTTGTCAACAAAAAAAGGTGATTTCTCTTCTTTAAACTCATCCAAAAACAAGGTCAATTAATTCACATTTTAAGTCCTCATTGAAGTGAAGTGCTTCATTCTTTTACTATTCTATTTTTGCTTGACAGAATCATGATTAGGGTTAGGTTAATGTTTTTATTGAATTGAATCAAAGGTTGAGTTTAAAAAGTTGGATCTTGTGTTTTATTAAATCTGGAAATTTATTAATTATTCAGGTTTAATCTAGATTTGGAATTTGTTAAATTGATTAAAAAAAATAATAATAAACAAAGATTTACTGTGTGGTGCACGGCTGAGCCGTGCGCAGCTGTCGTGGCCGCCTGCCGTGGCTGCTGCCGGCAGTTAGCCACTGCTGGCGGCAGTCCAGCAGTGGTGGTGGTTGATGGTGGTGTTGGGTGGTGTTTTGTGGTTTGACATGTTTTGACTTGTTGACTTCATTTAGGGTTCTGGAAAGTTTCCTAATTTAGTTTATGTAAATTGATTTTGGAAACTTTTGAGCATGCTTTAGTAACTGGAAATTCCAACAACTTAATTATTTTAATTAAGGGTATTAAATCATCTTTAAAGATTAATTAAGAGGTTTAGAAGTCAAAGTATTGACTATTGGTGTATTGTGGATTTGTTAGGGCCCGTTGACCGCACGTAAACGTAAGGAGCTTACATTAAATTGTCGTGACTTGCCTTTTTGCTAAAGGTAATTTCATGTCTAGTGGAATTTGTATAATCATTGTCCAGTATTGAATTGGGATTTCTATTCGTACTTGGTTTATGGAAAGGAACATTTGCTATTGATTTCCTTGTGATAATTTGTATAGAATTATGGTAGTGAATGCATGTGATAAATGTTGGAAATTCACTTTGTGTAGCAATGATTACTTGTTTAGATTCATGTGAGATGATGCATATGATTTTGTTGTGATCATTGGACGAAAATTATGTTAATAATTGTTCAGTGGGAATTTAGCTTATATTGTTATTTTTGTATCATGTTGGTAAGCATGTGGATTCATGTTAGTAAGCATGTTACTTCAACAAGTTGAAATAAATTTTAACTATTGGAACCTATTTAAAGGTATTGAGTTAGGTGGTTATGAATTGAGGCCTAGTTGCCATTCACGTAAAATTTGCCATCGGAATTGTAACCATATTGTGTTACTTGAGAATTGCCAAGATTATGTGAATTACTTGACTATGTGATCACCTTTGAATTAATGGATTTAAGAGTTAAGATTTCTTTGGTAATGGATCCATCAAAGGGAGTGAATGGGAATGTCAATTGGTACGTTGAGTGGGCCCATAACTGCGGGTATGGCCTCAACGTATTTGGTTAAAGCTTGTATCCATACATGAGTAATTGGGCAAGTGAAGTTTTATTGTGAAATTGTTCTTCTTGTAAACCTAAGGGTTGAGAGAGGGTATGCATACTTGAGAACATCTAGAAGTACTTCGGGAGTCATCAATACTCCGGGACGATTGATCCCTCATCGCTATTATGCACAGGACTGTTGATCCTATTGAACCTTCTGCGGTTGGTTCTGACATTCATGCGATTCTCTTCTCTCTAATGAACTGGGTTAATGGATAATAATAAATATTGGATTTATTATTTGGTGGTCATTGTAGACACCCTAATCGGTTCTCATCCCCTAACACCGCAACGCCCGATGATGATGGTAATGGATTAACATGGACGTAAGTAGAAAAGGACATTGCTCGGAAATGTAGACCAAATTCCTTGAAACCTCAGTCTTTGGATAGCCCTTGTTATAAAGATTCCAACACCTTTGACCTTGCCTCAATCAGGTTCCCGGATCAAGAGATATCGCGTCTAGAAGATTTGGGTCAAAACCGCTCAATCCCGGCCCCCTGGGTCAGCCCAAGGGCAATTTCATAATTTACAGAGCACAAAAAGTCAAAAACCCTAGTCACGCGCGCGTCGTTAGGCCCGGCGGCCTTCGCAGGCTGCTCGGCGGCCAACGCGTGACAGCGGGGGCCATTAGGCCAGCCGCTGAGTTTCAACGGCAGCCGCTGGCCCTGGCTGCCCTCCGTGTGGCTACTGAACCAGCTTTTTGAGTGGGCCAAGTTTTGATGCCGGGCTTCTTGCCCTAAGTCCCTTAAATTCGTCCCCTAACTCTATAAATACTCCTCTTCACCCTCTTTTGCAAGGGGTCAGTCAGTTCACAATTTTGAGAGCATTGAGGGCACATATTTCCCCAAATCAAGGAGAATTCAGAAATCTGAAGATCCAAGCAAGCATTACACCTAGCCTAGCACCCAAGATCGAAGAGCAATCATAATTCTACTAGTCCCGTTCGAATAGAACGTCCAGGTTAACCATCCTGAGGGTGTAAGAACCCTCGCCTTTTCGGCGCCTAATCGATATATTAAGTTGGAATTAATGGTTCTTAAATATGTGTCACATGCGATTAATTATAAAGAACAATAATTTGCAAATAAGAAGCCGCCACCAATTTTTAAGGAAACAATTGGAAACCAACAAAAGTGCACCGCAATTCCTATTGGGAAGTGACTCATGCCCATGGGGACTAAATATTGAGTTCGGGGATATAGGTGCGAAATAAACAAAACGAATCTCATCTAAATCGCCTGTATTAACGGCCTCTACTAAACTTATCCATGTCAAGTATTTATTTATGCTATATGGTTCCATACAAATCCGGTCGTCCAATGATCCTAAATTAACTAGGCGGGTTAAGATCAACCAAATTACCTACGTTGTCACTTTGGACAATTTATATTCAATTTACATGCATACTATTAACAAGCATAAACATGATATAAAATATTAAATAACGCTCCAACCTACCAACTTTGCTAAACGCGCCATGTATTGCATATGCACATCAATAAAACCTTTAGTATCTTCAAAAGAATAATAATAATATTATAAAGGTGCTAACTTTATGCTAAAATAAACCTAGGAGGCTACTATATGCATGCAAAAACTATGAAAAGATGCAAACTTGCATAAACTAATAAAAAGACATAAACTTTATATTAACTAACCATGCATAATTATATACAAAATCAAAAGCATGCAAATTTATTCAACCATAATCAAAAGCTAAATAAAACATGATTAATAAAGCAAGAGATTTAATGAAGAGTTAGGCCGTCAGGATGGTTAACTTGGACGTTCTATTCGAACGGGACTAGTAGAATTGGGATTGCTCTTCGATCTTGGGTGCTAGGCTAGGTGTATTGCTTGCTTGAATCTTCAGATTTTTGAATTTGGGGAAATATGTGCTCTCAATGCTCTCAAAATTATGAACTCTGACTGACCTCCCGCAGAAGAGGGTGAAAGGGAGTATTTATAGAGTTAGGGGACGGATTTAGGGGCCTAGGGCTGGAAGCCCGACGCCAAAACTCGACCCAGTCAAAAATTGGGTTCAGCCACACGGAGGGCAGTTGGGGCCCGCGGCTGGCCGCTGGGTCTAGCGGCTGGCCCAATGGCCCCCGCTGTCACGCGCTGGCCGCCGGATAGGTCGCGTCAGCCGTTGGACCTGACGACGCGCGCGTGACTAGGGTTTTGACTTTTTGTGCTCTGTAAATTACGAAATTGCCCTTGGGCTGACCCGGGGGCCGGGATTGAGCGGTTTTGACCCAAATCTTCGAGACGCGATATCTTTTGATCCGGGAATCTGATTGAGGCAAGGTCAAAGGCGTTGGAATCCTTATAACAAGGGCTATCCAAAGACTGAGGTTTCAAGGAATTTGGTCTAGATTTCCGAGCAATGTCCTTTTCTACTTACGTCCATGTTAATCCATTACCATCATCATCGGGCGTTGCGGTGTCAGGGGATGAGAACCGATTAGGGTGTCTACAGAGGGCCTAACCCTTTATTAAATCTCTTATTTTATTGTTTATTAATCATGTTTTATTTAGCTTTTGATTATGGTTGAATAAATTTGCATGTTTTGGGTTTTGTATATAATTATGCATGCTTAGTTAATATAAAGTCAGCATCTTTTTATTAGTTTATGCAAGTTTGCATCTTTTTGTGATTTTTGCATGCATATAGTAGCCTCCTAGGTTTATTTTAGCATAAAGTTATCGTCTTTACATTATTAATATTTGTTTGAAATTACTAACGGTTTTATTGATGTGCATGTACAATATTTGGCACATTTAGCAAAGTTGGTAGGTTGGAGCGTTAATTTAATGCTTTATATCTTGTTTATGCTTGTTAATAGTATGCATGTAAATTGGATATAAATTGTGCAAAGCGATAACATAGGTAATTTGGTTGTTCTTAACCCGCCTAGTTAATTTAGGATCTTGGACGATCGCACTTGTATGGAACCATATAGCATAAATAAATATTTGACATGGATAGGCTTAATAGAGGCCGTTTATACGGGCGATTTAGATGAGATTCGTTTTGTTTATTTCGTACCTACATCCCCGAACTCAATATTTAGTCCCCCTAGGAATTGGGGTGCACTTTTGATGGTTTCCAATTGTTTCCTTAAAAATTGGTGGCGGCTTCTTATTTGCAAACTGTCTCTTATAATTAATTTGAATCGCATGCAACATATTATTTAAGGACCATTAATTCCAACTAAAAAATCGATTCGCGCATCTTTAGGGTGCCGGAAAGGCGAGGGTTCTTACAGTGGCGACTTCACTGGGGACTTAATAAGAGGATGTAATTCGAACACTTATCCATGTCAACAATTTATTTTAGCTATTTGGTTCAATTACCGTATGTGTTTATTGTCTTTGCTTTTGCATCCATATCATTCATACTGCATGTGTTATCATCGCAAGATGTCGAAAGACATCACCACTCCATAAACAGGATTTACCCTTTGGAACATTGTCTATGACTTAGGCCAGTGACCCACTCGGTCCGAATTACCTTTGCATATAGTCGTGTTCCACCCCATGACATTTACATGTTTCCATTCAAAATGTGTAAAACGGTACGTCTAGTCTTACTATGCACCCTATAGATGTCAAAACGCATCCGGTCATGGGTTGCCTTATCCAACCATAGATTGTGTCAACTATTGCATTATGTCTCATAGTCCATATCAAGGTGCTAATTGGTTTACTTGCCATATTATTATTAATTGTTTCCTTGCTATGTGATTAACTTCCATAAAATATTACGGCTAGATCCCCCCTTAGGATTCTTTTATTGAGTCCCGGTTAGGGAATGTTTCCCTTTTGTTTGCTTGTACGTTTTGTCAGGTTTACAAATAGAGTCTAAGATCTTTTTTCTTTTTTAGGAAGTAGAATTCCTGTATGATTCCGATGATGCTAGTGACCATGTTAGGAAGACGTTCCTTTCCATAAGAATTAGATTGCATGCAAATAATATATTCCCGTCAATGATCGTTCACCAAATAAAAAAAGAGTCCAATTTCATTCCATATGCAAGTCAATAGTATATCTTTTTTCCTTAAATTAGGGAATTTCATCCCATATGCAAGTCAAGAGTATTTGTTATTCTAATAAAGTCGAAAGATCATTGACTAGAATATGCTATTTACACAAAATCGCGTCTTTCCCAAAAGATCACCATGTTGAGGATTAGTGCTAGATTCTTTTCCCACATTTGTTTTAAAATAAAACCTTTTATTCTGTGGAGGTTCCCATTTATTTCCTATTTTCTTAAGTGGGCCTTTTTACGTCCAGAATTGGTAGAAGTAAAGATCCCGGTCCTAGGAAGTGGGAGAGAGACGAGTCCAGCAAGAAGTTAGTCCGCAAGTTGTCGTTCGAACCTTTACCACAAGCACAGTTCGTGGGCCCCATTTGGCTCGATTACCTTTGCACACCGCCACTGTCACCTCAAGCCTCACCACTCAATTCACCTAATTCCGCTATGTATGGAGACGCTGAGAGAATCGCTGATTAGAAGATGGATGACCTTTTAGCCCAAATGGTCGCCAATGCTAGATTCACTGATATGGAAGCCCGTGTCGCCAAGTTGGATCCCCCTACTAGGGATGATGATGAGCCCAAGCCCGATGAGGAAAAGGCCGAACCCTCCACTAAAGAGGTCCAAGAGCTTCAGGCCAAGCTGAACAGGCTTGAATCTATCCTAGGCAAGAGTCGTGTCTTCAACGACATGATAATCAACTCTGAAGGCTATGCTCCCCACATCAAGGGAAAATTGCCCACTAAGTTCTCTATGCCTGAAGTTCCTACTTTCAAAGGAACCGACGATCCACAAGATCACATTAGAGCTTTTACTACTGCATTGGGCCTTAGAGGTATCGAACAAGAGCTGTATGTTCACCTCTTTCCCCAAACCTTGGATCCTGCTGTCAGGGCCTGGTTCTTCAAGTTGCCCACCCAAAAGTTGGAAAAATGGGAAGATCTATCCACATTGTTCCTCCAGAGATATGCTGACAACGTCTTGCCACCCATGACATTAAGAGAGTTGGACATCACCAAGCAAGGTGATAAAGAAGGGTTCACCAATTTTGTGAGAAGATGGAGAACCAAGGTAGCTGAAATGATTGATCGCCCATCTGAAAGGGATCAAATCTGAATGCTAGTCCAAAATTTGGCATCTGAATACCGTGAACACATGAAGTTTCAGCCCATAACCACCTATGCCCAATTAACTGAAGTAGGCATGGCTATTGAAGATGATCAGCTCCAAAGAGGGAAGAACAAGGTCACTTACAATAACAACACAAGTGGATATAAGGATAAGAAATACACTAATACCAACCACGCCTCCACAAGTAGAGGAAATGAAGTGAACGCCATAGCTGATAGACGTCCAAGAAGGTACACTCCTCTCGGAATGACTTATGTCAAAGCTCTAGACAAGTTGATCAAAGGAGACTATCTACATCCGATTGGGCCTACTCCCGATCCACCTGTAGAGAAAAGATCACCATATTGGAACGAATCTGCATTCTGCAAATACCATAGGGAGCGTGGGCACGACACTGAAAAGTGTTACACGGTCAAAGATAAAATCTAGGATTTGTTTGATAATGGCACAATACCATTGCCCAAAGATGCACCACCACCCAGCAACAACAATAATCCCCTCGGGAACTCCTTTGCCATTGACATAGAAGAAGGGTTTGATCCATCTTATTTGATCACACCTATTGGACAGGCCATACCACCATACCCAAACCCAAAGCTCATGCTGGACGTCTGCGGCCTTTGGGATAGCGATGAGGAAGATAATGGGTCATATATTGACCAAGAAGATGTGTTGACTCCTCAAGTCCATGACATAGCTGATGGCAAAGCCTGGTATGATATCTCCGATGATGAAAAAGAAGAAGATGATAAAGCCCTAAACTACCTCACAAGATCAGGACGCTAGTTCAGGCCCGAAAATATCTATATGGATCCATCTCAAATCTAACCCATAGAGCCTATAGCCATCCCCAATAGGGATTCGGCCCAACGAGAAATGGCAAAAGAGGACGATGGGACCAATATCCTAAAAAAACTACAAAGAACAAAAGCCGACATATCCATTTGGCAACTATTGACCACTTCTATCACTCATAGAAGGGTCGTGCTAGAGGCCTTGAATGCAACTACCATTTCTCCAAATGCCACCCCTAAAGAGGTAGTCAACCTCCTGGTCCAAGGAAAGTCATCCACGCCCATCACTTTTTCTGACAAAGACCTTCCACCTGAGGGTATTCACCACAACAAAGCCCTTTATCTTACTGTAATCTGTCAACAAAGACAAGTCCCTATGACTTTGGTGGACAATGGCTCTGCTGTAAATGTATGCCCCTTGAGGACTGCTGAACACCTCAAAATAGACTGCAACAACCTCGCACATTCCGCACAAGGACTAAGGGCTTACGATAATTCCAAGAGGAATGTATCGGGTACCTTCTCGATGAATATCAATATTGGTCCCATCGAGAAAATGGTCCAGTTCCATGTAATTGACATTCCAGCCACCTTCAACCTACTCTTAGGAAGGCCTTGGTTACACGAGCTAAATGCTGTAGCCTCAACCCTGCATCAAAAGGTAAAGCTATCCTTGGCAGGATCCATCCTGGAAGTCTGTGTTGATACTATGACGGCCCAAATTGAGAAAGCTCCAGTCCTAAAGATAGAGCATAATGAGCAAGACGAAGAGTTATGGGGCTTCGAGAAGATAGCCTTCATAGAAACGATAGAGCCCACACTTAATGTAAATGCTTTACTCAGAAAGCAAGGCCACTTCCTAGGCACCACTTTGGGCCCTCATCCCAAGGTAGCTCAAACCTGCTGGAACACCAAGATCAAAAATGATCTATTTGGACTGGGCTACAAGCCCACAGGGAAAGAAGTTAAGGCCTACATATCCAAAGTGATGGCTAAGAAAAGAGCCCGCACGGCTAACAAACTTGTTCACACAGCATGAATCCTTACCCCCTCACCCTCAATGGGTAATTTCTTCAAGAAGGCGACCCATATCCTTACTATGGATTCCCTGAACCATACACAATTAACCGGATCCTAATACCAGGCTTTGAGGCATTTCAAGTCTGTTTCATCATGAGTGAAGACACACCCATACCTCCTAATGAGGACCAATCCACTAAAGATTGGGCTAATGACATGGCACCCAACGACTTTGGGCTCTTATTTGGCGAAGAACGTCGTCAGTACGACGAGACAACTACCAAACTTCCCCTTACTGTGCTTTTTAATGAAGGTTTCGACCCGTCCAAGCTGATCGCCCCAATCGGGCCCGACCGCACCACCTGGAAGCACGAGACGAAGTGGGGTCCAATCAAGGGAGCCAAGTACAAGTTCACAATCCGCAATGGTCCTACAGGAGGGCCTATTTCTGATTCTGAGTCTGATTCCGAATCCGAATCTGATTCTGAGTCTGTTATCCTAGAAGTGTCGGGTAGTCCACCCCAGTCTATTCCATCTAAGGTCCTTAGTGATGACCTCATTGATGTATTGTCCGCTTCTATTACTATTATGAACGTCGATTTTGCTTACTCGGATTGCCTCACTGCTGATAATTTAGAAGATATAACGGAATTGCCAAAAGAAGTTATTAAAGCACTAATCGAACATGAGCAAAAGACTTCAATAGTCGAAGAAACAGAGACAATAAACATCGCAACTAATGATGAGCCTCGCCACGTGCAAATAGGCTTGTCTTTAACATGTAATGAACGCGAACAATTCGTAACACTCCTAAAGAATTATACGGATGTTTTCGCCTGGTCCTACAAGGACATGCCAGGCATAGACCGCAAAATTGCTCAGCACACCATTCCACTAAACCCCAACTGCAAACCAGTCAAACAAAAGTTAAGAAGAATGAAGTCAGAGTGGGCTCTTAAGATCAAGGAAGAGGTCCAGAAACAACTAGAGGCAGGCTTCATAAGAGTGGCCAATTACCCCAATTGGGTAGCCAACATTGTCCCAGTCCCAAAAAAGGACGGACGAGTCCGAATGTGTGTAGATTTTAGGGACTTGAACAAAGAAAGTCTGAAAGACGACTTTCCCTTACCTCACATAGACATCTTAGTCGACAACACCGCCGGACACGCCCTTCTATCATTTATGGACGGGTACGCAGGATATAACCAGGTCCTAATGGCCAAAGAGGACGAAGAGAAAACCACTTTCATCACACAGTGGGGTACTTATTGCTATACAGTAACGCCGTTCGGGCTTAAAAATGCAGGAGCCACATACCAAAGAACCGCTACAACCTTACTCCACGACATGATGCATAAGGAGGCTGAAGTGTATGTAGATGACATGATCGTAAAGTCCAAAGACAGAGAAGGGCATGTACCCTCACTTCAAAAGTTCTTTGACAGGCTTAGGAAGTACAATATGAGGCTTAATCCCAAAAAGTGCGCATTCGGAGTCACATCCGGCAAACTTCTAGGATTTGTCATAAGCACCAGAGGAATAGAAATTGATCCATCCAAGATCAAAGTCATAATAGACATGCCACCTCCAAAGATGGAGAAAGAAATAAAAGGCTTTTTAGGGAGAATCCAGTACATTAGCAGGTTCATTTCCAAATTAACTATCACATGCGAGCCCATATTCAAGAAACTCAAAAAAGAGGTAAAGACAGAATGGGACGAACAATGCCAAAAGGCCTTTGACAAAATTAAGGCCTATCTATCCGAACCACCTGTTCTAGTACCGCCCGTTCCAGGCATGCCTCTAATCCTCTACTTTACAGTCACAGAAACATCAATGGGGGCCATGCTAGCCCAAAAAGTAGATAAGGAAGAGAAAGCTATATATTATGTGAGCAAGAAGTTTATGGAATACGAAACCCGCTATTCATCCCTAGAAAAGACATGCTTAGCTTTGGTAGCAACTACTAAAAAGCTATGACATTACATGCTCCAGCACACGATCCACATAAGATCGAGAGAAAACCCTTTGAAGTACATATTCGAAAAGCCCATACTAAACGGCAGGATAGCGAGGTGGACTGTTCTTCTCTCGGAGTTCGACCTTGAATTCGAACACCTAAAGGCCATAAAAGGGCATGCTATCTCAGAATATCTAGCCGACAAGGCCATACATGAACCAGATCACAAGGAAGAATATCACTTTCCGGACGAAAGGGGTTATGACCTTAGATACTGAAACTTGGCAATTATACTTCAAAGGAGCATCCAACGAAAAGGGTTTCGGGGTAGGAGTACTAATAGTGTCCCCCGAAGGTGCACATACACCTATTTCAGTCAAACTGGACCATGAGGTTACAAATAATGGCACCGAGTATGAAGCTTGCATAATAGGACTGCAATCCGCCATAAGCCTTGGCATCAAAACACTTCGAGTCTATGGGGACTCGTCACTCATAATTAACCAAATTTCCAAAGTATGGAGGGTTAAAAGTGAATCCCTGGCACTTTAGCAGGAGTACTTAGATAAGACCATAGTGTATTTCAATCAAATACACTTTACATACCTTCCACGAGAAGATAATCAGTTTGCAGATGCCTTGGCTAAATTAGCAAGCATGATCAATATACCTGAAACCATTCGGATGATGCCCATCTGTGTACAAAGGAGATCCGAACCTTCATATTGTGACAATTTGGAAGTGTTCTACGACGAAGAAGACGAATGGTACACTGACATAAGGAATCTGCTTGTTTACCAGCTCTACCCTCCTGATTCTAGCCCTAGAGCCCAGAAAGCATTCAGAAGGCTCGCAACCCAATTCCTAGAAGTACAAGGTCAAATATACAAGAAAAGCCCAAACGGAGTCAACCTCCTATGCCTAGGTACTGAAATGGCCCACAAGGTCCTAAGAGATGTACATGCAGGAGTATGTGGACCGCACATAAACGGTATGATGCTATCCAGGAAAATAATAAGGCTGGGGTATTATTGGACAACAGTGGAAAAGGATTGTTGTGAATTTGTCAAAAGATGCGTACAATGCCAGACCCATGCAAATCTGCAACATCTACCACCAAGCCCATTATATACCTTCACCTCACCTTGGCCTTTCTCGGCATGGGGAATCGACATCATCAGTAAAATAACCCCAACAAGAAAAGGAGGCCACGAATATATCCTAGTCACAATCGACTACTTTACTAAATGGGTCGAAGTGCAATCATACGCAAAGCTCAAAGCGAAACACGTGGTCAAGTTCATTAAGAATAACATAATAGCCAGATATGGGGTTCCCCAAGAGATCATCAGTGACAATGGATCACACTTCATGAAAGAAGTGATTCAGCTGTTAGCCCAGTTTCAAATCCAACATCAAAAGTCGTCTCCCTACAGGCCGCAAACAAACGGCGCAGTAGAGGCAGCTAACAAGAACATCAAGAAAATCGTTGAAAGAATGTCAGACAATTATCATGACTGGCCAGACAAGTTGCCATTCGCACTTTGGGTTACAGAACATCAGTTCGCGCATCAACAGGAGCAAACGCCATACTCTTTGGTTTACGGAATGGAAGTCGTATTGCCAATTGAACTAGAGGTCCCATCTCTAAGGATCGTTCTGGAAAGTCAAATTCCAGAGGTGGATTGGGTCCAAACCCGCTACGACCAATTAGTCCCACTAGAGGAGAAAAGGTTGCAAGCCTTGCACAACGTAAGAGTCTATCAAAAGAGACTAACTAGGCACTTTAACCAAAGGCTCAAAATGAGGGACCTTAAAGTTGAGACTTAGTACTTAAGGAGGTAAGGGCCAATGTAACTGACCCAAGAGGTAAATTTTGACCCAACTGGTCAGGCCCGTTTATCATCACAAAAATTGTAACGGGTGGCGTTGCAAGATTGGCAGATTTAGACGGAATTGAATTTAGTCAATGTATAAACATGGATAAATTAAAGAGGTTCTCTGCTTAGGCAAGACACCCAATATAGCACTTTCGAGAGGCCCACACAAGGCTAACTAATCCCCAAAAAAAAAGAAAAAAAAAGGGATTTAATGTTAAAAAACAAACGGATAAGAACTACGAGCGGCCTGATTCCCCTAAAAGGATACGTAGGACAACCCAATTACAATTGGGCCCGACCCCTTCATCAAATTCGCATTCAAAAGTTGTTAAAAATTGTGCACATAATAAACACAAGGTTGCAATGTTAAAATAAGCATGTCTCCATAAATAATAATAAAGTCCATTACAAGACTTGGCAATTCCTAAATAATAAAAACAAATTAACTAAATCTAAAAAAGGGGGCACATCACCCTTATTGAATTTAAAGCAAATAAAAGGCAATCCTAAGCTAGACATGCTCCAAAAGAATATTTCCTAATAGACTACTCCCTAGCTTCGGTAGTAGGGACAACATCCTCCATGGGCTCATCAACCTTTGGGCCTTCCACTTCACGTTCCTTGGGAGCCCATCTCTCTCGAACCACGGGCTCTTCTTCTTTTTCAACCTCCATTAGAGGAGCACTTGAGGAGGCTTCATGATCATTGGCCCGAATTTGGGGCTTCTCTTCCGGCTTAGTGGTAATCTTGGCTAGAGCTTTCTTGGCCTTCGGGTTGAGAACACTCTTCACATGCTTGACTCCTTTTTGTTTACCCTTCCCTTTGGAATCATTGGGGTAAGAAAGCCTCAAGATGGCCTTGACCGATTGGGCCTTAAGATCGTCTTGTTCGGATTTCCTGCATGCGCGACGACCTTCCGCAGTCTTACAATCCATCCAAGCTTCACAAGCCGAAGATATAGCCGTTGGGGCCTTAATGTGAGGAATGCTCCACTTTGGGCGACGATCCCATGCACACTCCCAAGATCTCACCATACTAATAGTCAAAACCCGGGTAGAAGGCGCAACACTATCCTTCTGTGGGATAATCTGGCGTTTCCCATATTGCCGCATGATACGGCTAGGAAATATGTAAGTCAAATTTTGAAGACCAAGGATTTGATAATATCCCGTCTCCTTGCTACATCCGATTGCGAATTTTAGGCCCAACCACTTGACAGTCCATTTTAGCAAAGGGCAAGCTTTAAGGTATCCACGCCATTCTTCAATGGTGGATTCATAATAAAGCCTTCGGCGGGCAGGAAACTGCTTTGGTTGGTATTTGAGCGCATTAGTCGGCCTCTCAATGAAGCACATATGCTCCCAAAGCCATATCTACAAAAACAAACACAAAAAACATATAAAGTTAGGTAACCATTAAAGATTCAAACTTTATAAAAATATCCAAAGCAATTATTCAAGCACTCACTTGAAGGAGAAGAGGGCTCCCTGTCCATCCACCAGGCGATGGTTCTTGCTTCTTGCGGTCCAAGCACATTAGGGTTTCACCAAGAACAAGAGACATAGGGGTAAAATTGTTTTGAATTTGTTCAACAATTCTAAGCATACAAGTTTTACCATTATTACCTCCACCAACAAAGAGGTACCTATGTAAGAGACATAATATAAAAGCACGCCTATAATATGTCTCATTGTGATCATCCCTTACCCTGGGGAAAAAGATATCAATCACCCCATTGAGGTCTAGCTCACAGGTCCTAGCCACGGAAGAGGCTTGTGTTGGGGATAAACCAAGATACCTTTTATAGTAGCCTTCAAGGTTGGCCCCTAGCCACGGAGTTGCAGGAGCTTGATCATGAGGGAACCCAATTATAGCGGCAAATTCTTCAGGAAGAGGACACAGTTCATTATACCCAAATCTAAAAACATAAAGCTTGTCATCCCAAAATTCAACCGCAGCCTCAAGAAGGTTCCAAACAACTTGAACTTGCTTCAGGTGGAAGAGAGCATTCAAGTGAAAATGCACAAGTCTCATCCTCTCTTCAGGGGTCATGGATTGCAACCACTTATCAAACTTAACCTCAAAACTTGTCATGGCTGAAATCTAAATTAATTGGGAGTTTCTCTCTCTAAAAAGCTCTCTATTGCTAGTGAATTATGAAGGTGATATCCCAAAATCGGACTAACCCAAGGCTTATATAGGGCTCGCACGAAAAAAGACGAAAATATGGCAACCCGTCAAAAAAAAGGCTTCATCGACCCATAGGGCATCCGCCGAAGGCTCGGCGGCCACGATATGGCAGCCAAAGCTTCAGCGGCCAGCCGCCCAGCCTCCGCGGCCCAGCCGCCAAGTCTGGCGGCCCCTCTTTTGACCCCCGCTCCTTCGCATCAGCCGCTGAGCGCCTTCCTTCGGCTGCCGAGCCCATTTTTCGAGACAGCCCTCTTCTACCAGGTTTTGGACACTTTCCTTAACCGTTTTGGACTCCAATTTGGCTCAGTTTCCTATTACTTCTATTATTTCTATTTTTCTATTATTTTCTTAATTATTTATGGGAACCCCACAATTGCCTTATTCCTTTTTGTATGATTATCATATTTTATTTTTATTACTCTCTTTTTCTACTTATTAAATTCATTTCATTTTTTGCAACCCTTTCTTTTTTTATTTTTTTTTTAGGGGGGGTAGGGTACACCCAATTTTAACTTTTTGGCTGTACCATTTTTGCTACATGGCTATTACTTGCGCTTTTGCTTGACTACCTGTGCATTAACATTAGCCTAATTATATGCAGGGACCAATAAACAACAATATATATTACAAAGCAAACTCCGAATATTTGTTCAACACAAATGTTCAAAATGTATTTCATACAAATACATTATCATAAAAATCATCACCCGCATCAGCATCCGTGCAGAGCACCTCAAAGTGATCCTCCGACCTCCGTGGCTCATCACCAAAGATCGACGCCGCCAGCTGGCCCGGGTCAAAGGAGGAATGACGGGCAGGCTCCCGATACGAGCATCCCTCTCCGGCATAACTCGAATCATACCCCCACGAAGAACGAGGAGGCAGGGTAGGCATCATAGGAGCAGGGACAGGGGGCTGGTAATAAAGACCGCCATAAGGAGCATACCCCGCATACCCGGGATAAGAAGGATACATCGGCCTAGGCATTGGAGTAGGCTCCACAAACTGAGTCATCCTACTCCCACCAGGACGGTCTGTCCGATGTACAGGCTCCCTCTCTCTCCTAGGACTCTCCCTCCGAGGGCTCCTTTTGCGAGAAGGGCTATGCTCAGGAGAGCTCACGACCTCATCATCAGACATAACCACCTGTCATGACCGGCGAGGAATAGGCCGACGATACTCAACCTGCAGCTCACAAAATATATAAGATACATTTCTCAAAGCATATAACTTTGAAGATGCACAGTCAAACTTACCTTATCCAAGTCAGCTCTCGAGCAAGTGCCCTTTGAAAGAGCTCGGGATATCCAGGACTTCATAGCATGCATCATCTTGAAGACCTTACCGGACTGCTCACGATCAAGCTGCACAAAGGAAAAGTCAATACAAGCATGAAAGCAGTAAAAATCACATGCAATAGGTAAAATGACGAATTTACCCCTGGATGGCCAACCGGAAGAGGAAGGCCTTGAATGTCCTCATCAAGGTCCTCCGTCATCGGGACCTCTCCCCAACACTCCTTCCCGCCATAGTCTCGACCTCGGACCCGCATATCTGGGACATCCACGTCGATGGCATCAACTCGAGGCTCCTACAAAGCAAAGAAGGTTAGCAATCAATAAAACAAGAAAGGCATAGAATAACAAATGTAAAATTCTTACCTTCAAGCCCACAAATGAAGGCATGAGGCGATCATGACGGAACTGCTCGTAGTGCCCCGCAAGGTCCTCCGCAGGCTCCCTCAAATACCGCATAGCATCTGAGCCCACCATGGCCTCCGCAACCTGCTCGCGAGACAATCACCTCACCAAAAACATGGCCGATGGAGGATCCAAGGGGATCCTCGGTCCCACCACATCAGGATAAACCTGACGGAAGATCCGCTCTCCAAATACCACTCGAAAGAGAACGGACCCGCAATCAGGATCCTTTGGCGGTCTATCGCCCTAGATGCAAGGAAAGCATCCGAAGCTAACCCATGGTACTTCTCCCAAGGGATGTAGTCAATCTACACAAACATGCAACATAAGACATTTCCACACCAAGAAATACAATCCATGCAACAAAAACCAAAATTGCGTTACCTTGTGCCAATCTAGGCGCAGAAGGGCCTCCCTGTACTGCTGAAGAGACTGGAAGGGCGCAGGACCCCTATGACGCCATGCCCTGCAAACCGGGATATCCGACTCCCAGTCCATAGACGCCATGTCCGGGAAATGCTCAAAGAACCAAGGCTACATCGAAACATGAAATTAAGCACCATACACTTAAAGCATGCAAATCACCAAGTGGATACAAAAACAAAACGCCCCTGCAAGGCCTTCCAAAAACCGCACAAGCTCACGGGAGGAAGATTTGACTGCTTGTATCCCTCGTCATTCACGCGGCAAGCAAACCGCATGCACCTCAAAAGGTTGGCGTAGCCCGGCAACCCCTAGTTGTACTCTCTCACCCTCTCCCAATCCAACAAGCTAGGGAGGTAAATAGCATGAATACGCTCTCCCTTGTCACCAAAGATGGTGGTGGCAAGGAGATAGGCGATAAACTTCCTTGCCTTCTGCTCCACCGAGGTAGTTCTGTTGTACCTCGCATCAGTCAAAGAGGCATAGAGCTCGTTATAGGGACGATAATGGTGACCCCAAGTGTTTCCCCAAGGGCCAAAAAATTCCACCATCTCAGTCTTACGTTTCCAAATGGAAACGTCATACACAATGGGCGTACCCACGCAAGGTACCCCAGTCAGCATAGCAAACTCCGAAGGAGTGATCATCATCTCCCCATAGGAAATGGAACGTGTTGGTGGTATCCCAAAAACGCTCCAAAGACAAGCGGACAATACACCTCTTGACTCGCTCAACCGAGTCTGCCGCTATCAAAAGGGGTCCAAACCCCGCACCCAAAACCGCACTTTGCACCTCTTTGGGCAAAATCTTAAAAAACTTCACCGAAGAACCATAATTACCATGGGGCTTCAAATTCCCATCTGGTTCTTATGATAAATTTGCAATCTCTTAGGTTCACATTTCAATCAAATGTTCAAACCTAAGCATGTTTCTAAGTTCGTTCAAGCCGCGCAAGATCACATGCGCTACAAACTTGACAATTGCATACAATCTCTACACAAATTCTACTCAAGGCAAAGCATATAAACTAAAATTTAATGCATAAAACTATGAATTCAAAGTTTGAGGCTTACCACAAACTTGGAAGCACGGGAGCTCAAGTGAGACTCCGGCCGAAAGAGCAACTCCGATCGATCTCAAATGAAGTCGGGCATCCTATCCGACCGTGTATACCTATCTTGAGGAAAAGCCACATTGGGCTTCCTCTTGGAAGGCTTGACATGGGAGGGAAAAGCTTTGGTGAAGATGTCAATTTCTTCAACCTCTTCCTGAACCTTGGCCCTTCTACTCCTTTTCTTCACCAATTTAGGAGCCATGAAGAAGTATGAGCAAAGCAAGCAAGAGCAAACAATCAAAAATGGAGAATTGGGATTTTCTCTCTCCAAGGATTTCAAAAACCCACTCTCAAATTCACTCCAAATTTGTGAGAAATCACAAATAAACTTCAAATTATGCAAAGGTTATGCAAACCCAAGCAAATGCAAGCAAAAAGAAGCAAATTTGAGCAAGAAATGAAGATTGGGCAACAATGGAAGTAGAGAGAGAGAGTCTCGAAATTTTGGGGAAGAATGACCCAAAAAATCGGCTCCTCACACAAAAATACCCGTTTTCGCCTCTGAAACGGTCCAGCGGCCCGGTTCAGGGCCGCTGGCCCCGGCGGCTGAGCCGTCAGGCCGGGCGGCCCCTCTGGTGGCCTCCGCACGGCAACCCGAGCCGCTGATCGGGCCTGTAAAGGCCGCCCAGCGCTCGGCGGCCGTGCGCATGGCCGCCGAACCGATTTTCTGGTTCCTCACAGGGCGGGCCCACGAGTTCAAATTCCGCGCGGGATTGAATTTCTCGACCGTTGGAAGCCCGGGAGATTTGAATATATCACCCAAAATGACTCTTTTGACCCAATATTACCTATTTTTGCAGGCGCGAGCCTTATATCTAACTGTTACAGGCACAGGCACTTTATTTTATTTTGCAGGCACAATTTTCCTAAACACAGGCAGCAACTGAAGCAGAGCAACACAACACTCTTTGACGATGAGGCTATTAAAATTAGCGTCACGTTGACACCCACAAAGCAGAGCAACACAACGCTATTTGACGACGAGGCTATTAAAATTAGCGTCACGTTGTCACCCGCAAATCAAAGCAACGCAACGCTCTTTGACGACGAAACTATTAAAATTAGCATCGCGTCAGCCCCCGCAAAGCAGGTAACCTTGACCACCGGTGGTCAAGAGTCTATCTTTCTTTCTAACATAAAGCATTTTTTCAAAAAAAAAACAAAGCAGCATTTTTAGCAAATAATTTGACCTTCGCTTTTACAAGCTCGGCCAAAGTGGAGGCTTCTGTAGACACCCTAATCGGTTCTCATCGCCTGACACCGCAACGCCCGATGATGATGGTAATAGATTAACATGGACGTAAGTAGAAAAGGACATTTCTCGGAAATGTAGACCAAATTCCGTGAAACCTCAGTCTTTGGATAACCCTTGTTATAAGGATTCCAACGCCTTTGACCTTGCCTCAATCAGGTTCCCGGATCAAGAGATATCGCGTCTCGAAGATTTGGGTCAAAACCGCTCAATCCCGCCTCCCTAGATCAGCCCAAGGGCAATTTCGTAATTTACAGAGCACAAAAAGTCAAAAACCCTAGTCACGCGCGCGCCGTCAGGCCCGACGGCCTTTGCAGGCTGCTCGGCAGCCAACGCGTGACAGCGGGGGCCATTAGGCCAGCCGCTGAGCCCCACCGGCAGCCGCTGGCCCTAGCTGCCCTCCGTGTGGCTGCTGAACCAGCTTTTTGACTGGGCCGAGTTTTGGCGCCGGGCTTCTTGCCCTAAGTTCCTAAATTCGTCCCCTAACTCTATATATAAATACTCCTCTTCACCCTCTTTTGCAAGAGGTCAGTCAGTTCACAATTTTGAGAGCATTGAGAGCACATATTTCCCCAAATCAAGGAGAATTCAGAAATCTGAAGATCCAAGCAAGCATTACACCTAGCCTAGCACCCAAGATCGAAGAGCAATCCTAATTCTACTAGTCTCGTTCGAATAGAACGTCCAGGTTAACCATCCTGAGGGCCTAACCCTTTATTAAATCTCTTGTTTTATTGTTTATTAATCATGTTTTATTTAGTTTTTGATTATGGTTGAATAAATTTGCATGTTTTGGGTTTTGTATATAATTATGCATGCTTAGTTAATATAAAGTTAGCATCTTTTTATTAGTTTATGCAAATTTGCATCTTTTTGTAGTTTTGCATGCATATAGTAGCCTCCTAGGTTTATTTTAGCATAAAGTTATCGTCTTTACATTATTTATATTTGTTTGAAATTACTAACGGTTTTATTGATGTGCATATACAATATTTGGCGCGTTTAGCAAAGTTGGTAGGTTGGAGCGTTAATTTAATGCTTTATATCTTGTTTATGCTTGTTAATAGTATGCATGTAAATTGGATATAAATTGTGCAAAGGGATAACATAGGTAATTTGGTTGTTCTTAACCCGCCTAGTTAATTTAGGATCTTGGACGATCGGACTTGTATGGAACCATATAGCATAAATAAATATTTGACATGGATAGGCTTAGTAGAGGCCGTTTATACGGGCGATTTAGATGAGATTCGTTTTGTTTATTTCGTACCTACATCCCCGAACTCAATATTTAGTCCCCTTGGGCATGAGTCAATTCCAATAGGAATTGGGGTGCACTTTTGATGGTTTTCAATTGTTTCCTTAAAAATTGATGGCGGCTTCTTATTTGCAAACTGTCTCTTATAATTAATTTGAATCGCATGCAACATATTATTTAAGAACCATTAATTCCAACTAAAATATCGATCCGCGCATCCATAAGGCGCCGGAAAGGCGAGGGTTCTTACAGTCATGCGTGTCTTTAAATTAAAGCATGTTGCCTTTTATTTTCTTAAAGCATGATTATTATTTTTAATTAAGCATGTTAGCTTAACTTGGAGATTTAAATGGACTATGTGGTTATGAATTACTCAGCATAGCTGATTGTTTGTTTTTCTTTCTACTTGTGTTTGTTGTCAATTTCTCTTCAATGATGGGCCTGTGATGAACCTATATGGAATTCGTCTATATGGGGGAGTAGATTGACAGGATTTTGTAGCTCGTGGTTTGAGCTAGAGGAAGATGACTCAAGAAGATATTATATCTTCTAAGAACATTTATCTTTTGTTTAGACTTTGGGATTTGTATTATTGGGATTTTTATATTGTAATGAGATTAATTCTCTTGCATGGGAATTAATAGTTACTATTTCTTATTTTATTTGGATTATCTGTTTAAGTTTAGTTTTGAAAGATAGTTATTATTTAATTATCTAGTACGTGTGTTTGGGATATAAACATTTGGTTTCTTTCTAGCCTTGTATTTAATTTAAACATTAAATACGGCGGTAACGCTTCGAATTTCTAGGGTTTTTCCGCTGCAACTCATGATTTTAAATGGTTTTGAATTAGACGGAAATTCGGGGTGTTACAGATAATATTAAATTGGAACTGCTTGACGTAAATCCCAAATTACTAAACACAAATCTTTTTGTCACAATACTTCCCAAATTACCCTTTTCATTTGCAAACCATATTTCTCCTCTGGTTCCTTTTCCTCTAGGCAAACTTCCCCATACTGTAATCAACATGGTTGATTCCTTTGATCAAGACTAAAATTTGATGAAATTCATGATGATATTGAGGTAATATAAACAAAAGAATTAGAATTTAATAATTTTTTTTTCCAATTATAGGTTGTTACTTGTTAGGGTTTATGGGGTTATGGGCGGATTAAATGGTGGTTGGGTCATGGGCGGTTCACGACACCAGTACTGAGGGCTTGGGAGTTGGGCGGCAGGCAGGTTGGGCTGGGGTTCGAACGGGGTGAGGTGAGGCGAGACCGCGAGAGGGCTGACTGGGGGGGTGTGGGAGACGGTTTGGACTTGGGGCGCTGCACTGAGGAGGTGACAGGGCGGTGGTGGACGGGGGTTGATGGTGGACGGGGGCTGATGTGGGGAGAGGAGGGCTGACGAGGGGAGGCGATGGTGGCTGACCAGGGGGTTGCTGCGGGGCTGACAGGGGTGGGGGTTATTTTGTTTTCCAGATTTTTTGTTTTTATTTTTACTTTGTTTATTCTTTTGGGATTAATGGGTTTGGACTTGGGAGAGAATGGAGAACAAATAGAAAGAAGAGAGAGAGGGGAAAAGGGAGAGAAAATTGCTAGGGGTATTATTGTTTAGTAAAAAGCGATTTACGTTAAGCAACCCCCTATTAAATATATAGTGATAAATAAACTATCCGTGCGTAGCACGAGTTATTTCCTAATTAGCATAAAAGACGAGTGGAGTAATTCTTGAAACGTGATTATACCTCATTGGTGTAATTTCACTATACTAGAAAAGAGCATTTTTGAGGCACCCCAAGGAATGCTTTTCTGAAAAAAGACTAATTTACAAAGTATTACCCAAATTAGGCAGGGTTAGAAAATATTTCCCATGAAGGTGACCACGTAGGCTCGAGATTTCACGAACCAAATCATTTTTTTTTTCCCGTTCAGCAGGCAAAGTCGTCACACGAGATGGCAAGTTTATCTCAACAGAGTCGCTATTCAGCACAACGACTTACACATGTTAAAGTCGCTATCCCTATTGTCGACTTTCACTTACGCTTTCTCCCTTAAAACTTTTTCATTTATCGCAGGCAAGCATAACTCACTATTTGGGACAACGACTTACCACAAAGAAAGTCGTTATTCGAGACAACGATTTACTCCCATAGGTCAAAAAAAAAAAACACGAGACTCGTGATATTCCGAGCCTATATAAACACCCTTTTGAGAAATACTTATTTTATAACCCAGGCTAATCTAATAGTAATACTTTGTAATTTGTACTTTTTTTTTAGGAAATCAGTCCACCGCATGACCGCATGACCATGAAAGAAGTGTGATTTCCTCAAATATACATCATTCACAAACTAATTCCCAAATTAGCTTCGGTACAAAACTATTTCCCCACATATACACCACGTAGGATCGGACTGTGGCCTGAAAGCGAATTTAATTTTTTTTTTAGCGAAAGGCAAAGCCGCTGTGGCCCACAGCGACTTTGCCTTTCGCTAAAAAAAAAAAAATTAAATTTGCTCACAGTTCGATCACTAATTTTTTTTTTAGCGAAAGGCAAAGCCGCTGTGGGCCACAACGGCTTTGCCTTTCGCTATAAAAAAAAAAATTAAATTCGCTTTCAGGCCATAGTCCAATCCTATATGGTGTATATGTGGGGAAATAGTTTTGAACCGAAGTTAATTTGGGAATTAGTCTGTGAATGATGTATATTTGTGGAAATCATTCATGAAAGAAAGAAAAAAAAGTGGCAAATCACCCTTATCCTCACATCTGCGTATCTCTGTTGCTCTTTTCTTCCCCAATCCCCATACTCCCATAGGCCAGAACTCAGAACTCACAACTCAGAACCAAAGCAAAGCTTCATGGCTTGCTAGCTACAGCAGTAGAAGGGAGTGAAGAGAGAGAGAGAGTAATGGCGATGGAATCATCCTCGGTTAGCGCTGCACTTGCATTTCCAGCAATCGCAGCAAATCAAAGAACATCTTCTTCTTCTTCTCCTCTTTCTTCTTGTTCTATCAAACAGAAACAGCCGCCATGTTCGACTTCGAGTTGTACTTCAATGAGGAGGTCTTTCTTTCTGGGAGGAGAGAGAAATTACAAATTCAATTACAATTACAATCACAATTACAATTATACTACTACTAATAATAATAATCGGCGGCGTTTGCGGGTAACGGCAATGGGACTTGGAGGGCTTTTGGGAGGTATTTCTATCTTCAAAGGAGGTGACCCAGCTGAGTCAACTCGGCAACAATACGCTTCTACTGTCTCTCTCATCAATGCTTTGGAACATCAAATTTCAGCTCTTTCTGATACCCAACTTAGAGAACGCACTTCTATCCTTCGTCAACGTGCTCAGTCTGGGGAATCTCTCGATTCTCTCCTTCCGGTAAGTTTATTACTCCGTCCATTTCAAATTGAGCTTCCCATTGGACGTTGCATAGTCTGGTAGTGACAACTTGACAACACTTTGACCGTCAATAACTCTAATTATATATGTAGTGTTGTGTTTTGTATAATCTATCTTGTGTTACTTGCTACTAGTGTTCTACTTCTAGCGTTTATTAGTACTCGTTTCAAATTGAGCTTCCTGTTTGTCTGTGCACGCACGGTTCTCAAGACAAGAAAACATTTTTTGACCGTCAATAACTTTGATTGTATAGATACAAAAAGCGAATTATAAAAAAAAGTTGATAATATGAAAATGTTATTTAAAACGAATCTAACGAGAGTATTTTGATATTGTGAATTTTTCGTATTTTTCTTCTCAAAAGTTTCATAAAGTTTGACTTTGAAAGTCAAATGGGAATTTCAATTTGGAACTGAGGGAGTACTAGACTAGATGGAGTTTAATTAGGGACTAGCTGAAGTAACACTAGCTACCATGTACACTAATTGTTTGTTTCTGTCAGGAAGCTTTTGCTGTTGTGAGGGAGGCTTCTAAGAGAGTCATTGGTCTCCGTCCCTTTGATGTCCAACTCATTGGTATTCTTCTCTGATTTTGCTTTGGCTTATCCTGCATTCTTCCCATTATCCATCCATAGACAGTCTATTACTCTATTCAACCTGGTTCTTGCAGGAGGCATTGTGCTACATAAGGGAGAAATTGCGGAAATGCGCACGGGAGAAGGCAAGACTCTTGTTGCCATTTTACCTGCCTATCTCAATGCCCTCACTGCCAAAGGAGTTCATGTTGTTACGGTCAATGATTATTTGGCCCGCCGTGATTGTGAATGGGTTGGTCAAGTTCCTCGTTTCCTTGGTCTCAAGGTTGGCTTAATTCAACGTATGTATTGTATCTCATGCTTTTTTTTTTCTTCTGAATATTCATTCATGCTTTTGGAACCCAAACTTAGTTCTACTCGCCAAACCATCTAGTTCGGAATTTGTTAACTTTGTGATGCAATCAGCCCACCTGTTTCATGCCTTATCAATTTCAATTTCGTATTGTTTCATGTATGTTTATCACAATGTCACCAATAGAGGATCCAAGTTCAGGAGCTGAGAGTGTTATCAACTTTAATAAGTATTACTTATAGGGTAACCAGGAGAGGAGTTGAAGCAATTGCTTCACAGGCAACGCCAAGTCGATCTTTGAGAGTAAGTTCGGCTTCTTTCGTGAGCTCTTCAACATGGCTATTGTGATTCTGTTCTCTTCATGTTGAATCTATGAAGGAACTCCCATATTCTCCCTGAACAATCAAGTACAATGATATCAGTTCTAGACTTTACCAAGTTACTCCCTCCGGTGTCCACACCCTTAAGGCTATTCAAACATAATTGATCTTACTTAGATGGACTGAACTTCATTTCAAAAGTTGGCTACTTAAAGTTTTGAAATCACAACTAATAGTAATCACAATAACATTTAATGTGCAAGGATAGTTCCGAAAGTTCATATTGTTTCTTATTTTGGCTTGAATACCTCAAGGGTCCGTCATTTTAGAATAAAAAGCTTTCTAGCTTCTACATAGGTATGTCGTTAATGGAGAAAGGGGGTATGCCCTTGCTATGATGTCTCACGTTGATGCAAATAAGGGCTCTCGTTTGGGTATTCGAGGCTGGCCAGAGTTGTTGAGTTGTGACTTGAGTTCTTGGTGGTTAGTGCATGTAAGAGTCAAAAGGTTCTTTACTTGGACCCACCCAGACCGATCCTTGATAGCAAATAGCCTGCCCCCCAGAACCTGTGCTACTCCACCCGCCAAGAAGATTTGTGAAGAAGATTTGTTACCAATTTCAGGGCCCGTTTGGCCTAGCTCCCACAAATTCAACTTCTCCTCCCAAATTTGTTCTTGTTCACCCCCTTTTTATTCACTCCCCCTCCATTTCCAACTTCTAAGAAGTTAAAATAATGCTAGAAGTGGAAGGAGAAGGAGAAGCTACAATTTGTAACTTCTCCTTCTAGTCCAATTGTAGCTTTATTTCAACTTCTTAGAAGTTGGAAATGGAGGGACGAGGGGATAAAAAGGGGGTGAACTAGAACAAATTTGGGAGGGGAAGGAGAAGTTGGTAAAAGGTAGGCCAAACGGGCACTCAATCACACTTGAGCGTCTTGTCGTCAGTCTTCAGTTTCTTTTAATAGTGACTTGAATTCGGCCCTGTTTTAGGCAGTGAATTGCTGGTGGCTGTCCGTTTTACGATCTGGTCCCCATAAGCAGTGGCAAAAAGTGGCTTCCATTGGTTGACGGTGGCTTGAAGTGCTTTTGGGTCGGTACAAAACTACAAACTGATGTGGCCCAATCTGTCCTGATGTTTTTGAGCTTGCATTAAGTGGTTACCTTACTACTTTGCTTTCATGATTATGAAGAAAGAAGTTACAGGAGGGGATGAAGAGAACTGATTGTTTAATTTCGCCTCTATTTTTGGAGGTCCAGATGTCATTAGTTTTATTTTGTTCATGTCTTTGTTACTCGTATTTGTTGCTATGTTGATTGGTCTATGGGTGAGAGTTATCTGGCGTTTTTACCCTGCCCATCTTCCTAGGCACTTTCTGGATCCTCCATGTTCCTAACCCAATGCATCTCAGTCTTTTCTCTATGTCTTTTCCGTCCACCCTGGTTTGTTTAGTTTTTCAATACTTTTGGTGTTTTAGCATTAGGGTTAGGTGTTGGCCACTCCCGAGATGGAATTCTTAATGTGTCATTATTTCTTACCTTTCAGGAAAAAAAGTAGAAAAAATGTCTCCAGCAGAATTTTAGCATTATTCTTTGCTCTTGGGCGATTTGGGCACCTATATTCTCCGTCATTCCTCATCTCACCTCTTCGCTTCACTGTGCTTCGGTCCTGATGCTTATATAAAGCAGACATTGATTTTATAAACTATGCATACATACTGTTGTGCAGTATGCAAGGTATCAAATCTTGGCCGATATGCAATGTATCGGCCAGTATGTAGCGTGAAATCCCGGTACATAAAGCGGTCTCTGATACAGCCGATCGTGGCTGATAAGCCCGATGAATAGCCATATAAAACAGTGGATAAGTAGCCGATATAAAACTCACGGCGTAAGCCTGAGGCCCTGAGTGGGTAGGTTTTGTTCCAGAGGTCCCAGGTTTGAGTCTCCTGAGGGCTACTGGAGGTTTCCTGGTCGTTAGCTTCAAGGCCCATGGGATTAGTCGGGCATGGATGATACCCATGTTATGTTAAAAAGTAAAAATATATTTGATGCCGTGATTGCGGGACCTGTTACACGAGGCCTGTAACACTATTTTCCGCAATGTTACAACTCTTACCGCGATTGAGGCGGCAACTGAGATTGTTACCTTGGCCTGTATGGTTTTTCGTATTTTGGGTTCTACATCGTAGTGGGCTAATGTCATCACTGTTCTCGTTTAATTAATATTTGAACTAGTTAACTCTAACTTCTTGATTTTTGTGTCCCAGAGAACATGACAAGTGAAGAAAGGAGGGAAAATTACTTATGTGATATCACATATGTTACTAATAGTGAGCTTGGATTTGATTATTTGAGAGATAATCTTGCCACGGTAAGCTTCTATTGTTACCTTTTCAATGTGAACTTGGTAATTTCGTCCTGTTATGTGCAGATCTACTCACTGAAAAGTTGGTCTTTTTGAATTTACTCTTGGATGAGGCAGAGTATGGATGAGCTTGTAGTGAGGGGTTTCAATTTCTGCGTCATTGACGAGGTTGATTCAATACTTATTGATGAAGCAAGAACTCCTTTAATCATATCTGGATCAGCTGAGAAGCCAAGTGATCGCTACTACAAAGCTGCAAAAATAGCTGCTGCCTTCGAGCGAGACATTCATTACACGGTAGAAAGTTGTACTAGTAACCTAGATTTGACTTAGTGACACTAAGATTGGATCTATTTTCTTCTCAGTCGGTCAACGTTCAATTGAAGCTAAGTAAAATGATTTAAACTGAATATTGTCTGAGCTAGAATTTAGTCCATCATCTTTTGTTTTTGTTATGGCATTATATTTCAGGTTGATGAGAAGCAGAAATCTGTTCTACTCACAGAGCAAGGTTATCAGGACGCTGAAGAGATTCTGGAGGTAAATGATTTGTATGATCCTCGAGAGCAATGGGCCCTATACATCCTAAACGCTATTAAGGGAAAAGAACTATTTCTGAAAGACGTGAACTACATAATTCGGGGCAAGGAGATCCTTATAGTGGATGAGTTCACTGGTCGTGTCATGCAGGTAGTTCTCCAATTCATATTGTTATAACCGTTCCAACTTTTCTTAATTTTTTCAAATGCTTGATTCTTTATCTATGTCACTTGTCCATTAGTTGGTTTATCTCACTAACTTGATTTTTGAAGCTTGAAATCCTGGTCCTGTAGTATTCCTTCCATTTCAAGATATAAGTGTTTTATGGTTTTGTATAAATCTACTCCTCTGGGGTCTTCTCCTGTAATATCCTCATTTCCTTCATCGTCTTGGCCTTCCCTCATAATGTCCTCATTTCCTTCTAACCAAATTCATTTGGAAGTCTAAGGATCCTGTGATGGTGCGTACTCTTGTTTGACCTTTGGTACTAGGCAAACTGAAAACACATGATATGTTGCAGTTGAGGAGACTTTGGATGGGCTTTATCACCACATATCTGTGTGATGTGTCTCCAAGCTAGTAAGAATTGTTTTTGCTTACCTGGAATTTCATGCTAAGAGGGGAACGGGAAAGAAAAGAAAACTTAAGTCCTGTGTCTTTGTACTAGGTAATAGGTTTCTAAGGTGTTGATGTATAGGAATTCTGCATTGCTGGTTATTGTCCTTTCTCCTTTTTCCCTCCTCCCTCAGACCATTTTTGACATGGCATTATTGCAGCTTGTAATACTTCCTTACATGAACCAAACGATACAGCAGTTGATCAGTGATTACCCAAATATGACTAATGAGCTTGTCTTGCATGATTCAGTCTTAACTGAAACAAATAGTGAGACGTGCCCAACCACACTAAAAATGGCGGGTTTATCTAGAACAGGGTGGGGTTTACGCTGTATAATGATTATTTACCAGATAAACACCTTCCCTTTTTGCTTAAAAAGGCTGTTTTGCTAGAAAGGGTGAGTTAAATTAGTGTTCACCATAACAAATGGTAAAACAGTCTCATTTGCGAGTTTGTGTTATCTATTTATCATTTGTAGCTGTAGATTAGTGATGTGGATTACTAGAAGGGAATTAGAATTCTAAGATCAGTGGCATGAGTGCCTTCAATATTCTTTCCTGTTTTTGTTGGTATTTTTAGTTTCACGAGGTATTTGTCTGGATAGTAAACGACAACAACAACGTATGCAGTATCCTGAACAACGAGGTTTGGTCAGGATAGTAGCACTTCAAATATTGATATGTTAAGACTCAAAATCTTTTCTAAAAAAAGTTGCAAAAAATTTATATTAAGACTTGAGATTGCTAATTTATTCTCATAATAGCTTATAAGGTTATAAATTTGTAACTTATATATACTCCATCTATGCTATGTTTTCACCACATTGGTGGTAGCCTAGTGGTTGAAGCTTATGTCCATTTGTCCAAGGTCAGGAGTTCGAATCTGGACATAACTTGGATGTGCTTGCATTAGTAATGCCTGCCTTTGTACAAGTGGATGGGATAGACCTGGATCCCCCATGAGGTTATCAAGAGTCAAGACAGTTCGTTCAACTCATTAGCACTGGTGTGCCGCGGTGACAGGTTCTCTCTCTCTCCTAAGGAAGTAGCTATGGATCAATCTGGACATTCCACAGCTGAGGGGGGGGGGGGGGAATATGGTAATGCCCAACTAGGCCAAGCTAGGTGGTTGCCCCTTCCGCCCCTGACAAGCAATAAAAAAAAATCAATGCTATGTTTGCTTTACAATTTGGAATTGAATTAGTTATAGGCAGGTTCCCTTTGTAGTATAGGTTCCTATCAGTTTGGTTTGAGGCAAAGCAAGTCAATTCTATTCTTCATAGCTGAATTGTGATTACTTGGATATTACCTTGGTCGACATTTGCAAAGTCGTTTCCTTTCATATAGCAATCTGTATCTTTATCCGAACATGTACCTGTGACCACTGCCAATGATCATTCAACCCCTCACCATCACCAAAATACTACTAGCAAGGCTGCCAGACTGAATTTGTTTGCACAACTGACAGAATTAGTGGTTTTGTTCATCATCGCTGGATCCAGCCCAGCTCTTTTATGCAATTTAAGTTGGCCCATAACATAGGGTAGTCTTTGAGGCTGCTAATCATTAGCAAGAATTCTACTTGGGAAGATTTTCTACTCATTGCATTACCTGTCTATATTCGACCAGTATTTTGGAATATGATCTAATCTTTAGTTTTTGTTTATGTGATAAATTACTAGCTCGATATTTCACTAGAGAACAAATGATATCAAGTAGTCCAAGAATTTGAAAAATTCAAACACGAACCATATTCATGACAACTTAAAGAAGAAGATGCCAATTCAACGCTCTCTTTCAGGAATCAGGGCTGAATTTTAATTATTATTACCTTTGTCAACCTTGCTTATCAGTTTCCTTTCCATACAACCGTTACGTCCATGATGTGTGAATTTGTTGAAAATAATATCTTATGTGGCAAGTCTTTGGGAGGCCGGTTCTAAGGATTGAGTTTTCGGCTGGAGCTTCCGGGGGTAATCTTATTGACTCGTTTTGCTACCCGGGCCAAGGTTCACTTAGGTCATTTTTACTGTCTCGGTGCTTTTGAGGGTTAGAGGTAGAGGGGAGTAGTGGGTGTTGTCAGTTTATGGCCCGTGTGGGCCGTTGATCATGTGTCTTTGTGAGAGGAGTTGGCTGCCATTGCTGGTCTTTGCTCCCCTAGGTGGGTTATTGGGGGCGATTTTAACGTGGTTCGTCATGCTGCGGAGAGGCGTGGGAGGGGTTTGACTGGAGGTATGACTGAGTTTCGTTTATTAGGAAGTCAGCTCTTAGAGATCTACCTTTGGGTAATGCTCAGTTCACTTGGGGTGTCAGTGGGAGGCGTAATGCGGCGTCTTTTTCTGATCGTTTCCCCCTTATCCTTCAGTCTGCTTCCGTTAAGTGGGGCCCGACCCCATCCCGCTTTGAGAACATGTGGACGAGTCACGCGGAGTTTGGGATGAGGGTACGAGAGTGGTGGACGAATTGTGAGGTTATTGTTTGGGATGGAGGTGGCGAGGTTATTGTTTTATGCGGAGGTTGAGGTTTGTTAAGAAGCAACTGAAGGTTTGGAATAAGGAGGTATTTGGTGATGTGAGGGCAAAGAAAGGGGAGATTCTCAAGGAGATTTTGGTTACGAATCAAGTTTTGAGCACGGGGGGCGGCGCATGATGAGGACCTTTTGAGGAAGAGTGTTGAGTTGAAAAACAGTTTGGAGGTGGCGTAAGTGGATTAGGGGGTGCTTATCTAAATAGTGCAGCTCGTGAGTGGTTTTCTTTTTCGCGTGGTCTCCGGCAGTGGGACTCCTTGTCTCCCTTCCTCTTTACCTTAGTAGTTGACGTCCTTGGTCGTATGCTTGATAGGGGTGTGGAGTGGGGATAGGTGGAGGGTTTTCGGGTGGGTCGTGAGCGAGTCCCTGTCTCCAATCTTCAGTTTGCTGATGACACAATCCTTTTCCTCTCAGCCGATGTAGACGGTTTTAAGGGTTCTTACGCTGTTGCAAGTGTTCGGGGTAGTGTCGGGGATGAGGATTAACTTGACTAAGTGTAGTTTGGCTGGTATTAACGTGGGGGAGGATTTGTTACAGTCTTTGGCTGCCTTGGTGGGCTGTCAGGTGCAGCAGTGGCCGGTAGGAGCCGGTGATGTCTAGAGTGGCTAAGCGCTTAGATGGTTGGAAGGGGGTGTATTTCTCTTTGGGGGGACGGATCACCATTCTGCAGTTTTGTTTAGCGAGCATCCCTCTTTACTACTTGTCCCTCTTTTGGATTCCAGTTAGCATGGCTAATCGGATCGACAAGATGATGAGGGATTTCCTCTGGGGTAGGGGAGGGTAGACGGGACCACTTAGTCAGTTGGGAGCATGTTTGTAAACCCAAGTCAGAGGAGGGTTTGGGTTTCGGTAGATTGGTGTCCAAGAACATCTCGTTAGTGGGTAAGTGGTTGTGGCGGTTTCCCCTGGACTCTTACTCCCTATGACACCGAGTTATCAGAAGCAAGTACCAGCATAATGAGTGGGACGCCCATGACGGCTCCTCTGTCTCTCATGCTTGCCCTTGGAGGTTCATCTCTCAGGTATCGCCTTTTTTCTTTCCACTTGTCAGATTTAATGTGGGTTATGGTAATCGTGTTCGATTCCGGGAGGATGCATGGAAGGGTAACTCCTTCTCTTCCACGTACACGCGGGTTTATCGGCTATCCACCCTTCACGGGGCGCCTGTGTCTGTGTCTGCTTTCTATTCAGGCACGGGTGGCATCTGGGATTTACATTTGCGTTGTTCCCCGCATGATAGAGAGATGGAGGAACTTGTTTCTCTCCTGGGTGGTCCTTCACTCTACTTCTCTCGTCCCTGCGGACGACTTCCGGACTTCACAATCTTAGCCTTCCTTCACAGTTTCCTCAATTCCCCTTAGGCACATTTATTTGGAAGTCTAAGGTTCCGTTGAAGGTCATTGGACTCTGGTGCTTGGTAAGGTAAACGCCTATGATATGGTGCAATGCTGGAAGTCTGGGTGGTCACTTCTACCGGGTTTTTGTGTGATGTGCCGTCATGATGGGGAAGATCGTATGCATCTGTTTGTTATGTGTGATTTTGCTAGGTCTTTATGGAGTAGGTTGCTGGAGGGGAGAGTTTTGTGTGTCCTGCCACGGTGGGTGATTTTTTACAACTTCGTTTCGCAGCAATGAGGCGAGGAAGGGAGGGGAAATTGTTTTGGAGGTGCATGTGTATGGCCATCCTGTGGTGTATTTGGTTGGAGAGGAACTCTCGGGTGTTCTGTGATGTCGGGAAGCCTATAGACTATGTCTGGGACCATGTGGTCTATTTGGCCTCCCTTTGGGCCAAGGCAGCGGGTGCCTTTAAGGGCGTCCGGCTTACCTTTGTACAACGCCATTGGCGAGATTTGTAGTTTCTTTTGGTTGCAATTGAGGATGCCTTATCCTCTTTTTTGTATTCTTTACAGATTTGATTAATAAAATATTTCCTTATCTAAAAAAATATCTTATGTGGCAAGTGATAAAAGGTAGAGAATGGAAAAAAGAGTGTTGAAAGGCGATGCTTTGAGGGTGCCGTGGTGCATACATTAAATCATATGCATTTAAACTAATATCGGAGTTTGATGTCTCCCTCAAAAAAAATAAAAATATCAGAGTTTGATGTTTGTACATTTTTGTGTGTTAGGGAAGACGATGGAGTGATGGACTTCACCAGGCTGTTGAAGCAAAAGAAGGTCTCCCTATTCAGAATGAAACAATAACATTGGCTTCAATTAGCTACCAGAACTTCTTTCTTCAGGTCCATGCAACTCATATTTGAGTTTTTCATTAAGTGTTCATAGATATATGTGCATAATCTCATATTATGCTGATATTTTTTGCATGTTCAGTTCCCAAAACTCTGCGGGATGACAGGCACGGCAGCAACTGAAAGTGCAGAATTTGAAAGTATATACAAGCTTAAAGTTACTATTGTTCCGACAAACAAGCCCATGCTAAGAAAGGTTTCTTCAATTTCCCTTAATCCCTTCAATATTATTAGTTGCTAAAGAAATGTGGATTAAGTAAAAGGAAGGGGGCGGTAGGGTCAAACTCTGACCAATTACCCATTGGACGCACTAGTATTGTAAAGTATTGGAATTCGAGCAATTCGTTAAGTTTTCAAGTACAAACTACTATATTCTTTCCAGAATAAACCCCCACCTTCAATATATGGGGTCGTTTTGAGAAGTAGCCTGATAATTTTGTAAGTACTAAATGTTGGACATTACTATGTCTATGAGTGCAGTGAAGTTTGGAAAAATAACACTTATTTAGGACGGAGGAGTATTATGCATGAGTGGATTCCTCACCCTCCACCCCAACCCTGAAGAAATAAAAAGTTGTTTCTTTCTTAATTTCTCATCTACACAAATTGCGTCAGCTTTAGAATCCATGTAAAACCTTGAGATTACAATAAAAACTTGGGACCTCTCTCCTACACCAAGTGACCTTTATCAAAAAATTGAGCTTTGATTTCCATTCATTATGGTTTTCATGTTTGTCTTTTCTTTGGACCACTGTGCACACCTTTTTGTGCTATGAATGAGATAAACGCTTGTTTGGATATCCATGTTGTACTCCGTTTCGAATTCTAATTTTAGAAATACAAATCAAGTGTTTAACGTCCCTGGAACTCCCTAGTATTTGATTGTGTATTGCAGCTTGAAGTTGGATATTAAAAGTTAGTAAACAATCCGTGAAGTTGACAACTTGTTGCTAATTATCAACACTAATCTCTAAGAGAATGTTGAAGAAGGAGCCAAGAGTATGAGGGATAATAAAATATTTATTGCAGCCAATAGAAATTTATTCAATTGTCCATCGACTGAATTTTCAGAGAATCCCCCTTCCAAAAATTTAGTCATTGCACAGGAATACACATTGGCAAGCAACCTAATTTCATTTGTAATCAATTTCATCAGCGGGTTATCATTGGGTGGGACCTAGACTTTCTTCTCTAGCTAAAACAGGATTTCTTCATGCTAACTACTTTAATCTCTCTTTTATTGTAGGATGAATCTGACGTAGTCTTTAGGGCCACCACAGGGAAATGGCGGGCAGTTGTGGTAGAAATATCAAGAATGCACAAGACAGGCCGTCCAGTGCTTGTGGGAACGACGAGTGTTGAGCAGAGCGAGTCATTGTCTGAGCAATTGCAAGAAGTCAGTATCCCGCATGAGGTAGGCTATATCGTGTGTTTCCAAATCATTGAAAGTAATGAACTGCATAAAGGGTTTTCTATTAACAGTATCTTATATTCTTCTTGCTAATTCTTAATAGTACTGTACGTTATTCTTGCCAATTTAGGTGGAATTGATTATTGTTTGTTTTTTAACAGATTCTGAATGCAAAACCTGAGAATGTTGAAAGAGAAGCAGAAATTGTGGCTCAAAGTGGTCGCCTGGGAGCAGTTACAATTGCTACAAATATGGCTGGTCGTGGAACAGACATCATCCTTGGGGGCAATGCTGAATTCATGGCAAGATTGAAACTTCGTGAAATGCTTATGCCAAGGTACGGTTTGAAGCCTGGCACTTAATTTTCCCCTTCAAGCCATTTTATCTCTATGATTTTGTGATTGATTTGGTGGTAGTTGATTCATTCTCTTTCGCACCGTTGCTATATAAGATACGTTTATAGTCTTCCTTTTGTGATATGCTATCTCCCTCTGTTAACTGCACTCGGCTAATTTCCCATTACACCCATGTCAACACGACACGACACGACACGACACGACACGACACCGGGAGTCGGGACAAAATCCATGTCCGGCTCAGCGTTTTCAGCATGGAACTAAATAGCGGCAGCTACGCGACGCGACGGGCGCTATGTAAAGGATTTTGAACTCACCGGGACGCGTTTTACCGCATTGTAAAGGTGAGATGTCGTTCACGCCGCACCAGCCGCTATGGCCGTTACATTACGCGAAAGCGGCGCTATTTAGTTCCACTGCCAAGAGAACCGCTATTTAGTTCCATGGACGGTAACCAGTAACTACAAACCTAAACGAAACTAAAGACAATATTTTTTCAGTTTTTGTGCATTAGAGCATAGAACAAGAGAACCCTTCTCTAAAGTCGCAACACCAAGAGAAACAGATCTTTGTCGTTTCTCTAACCTCTCAGGAATGTAATTGATCAACTCAATCATAATCTTGAAATATACGAGTACAAATGCCTATTTGTTGGAAATATAACCTAGCTTGCTGAAAAAGAAACTAGGTAAAGGGCTTTTAAATTGGAGACTCACTGGTTAAGTTTTTTAACACCGAGGTTCGTTGCACCATAGGCGACCCAAGGGGAACTTGAGTGCCCCGACACACCTTCCACAACGTCCTCAAAGTTAGAGCCTTAAAGTGGGTGACCAGTTAGAGGTAGCAAAAGGTTGTTCGAGTCCTAATTACCGACTGTGGACCTCTCATATCCTCCTTGTAGTCCTAGTCCAATATCATTCGACAATAATATCCTTGGTCCCGGGATCTCCGGCAGGTCGACTTTTCGTGGATCATTGACTTTGTATTTGGACCCTCCCTTAGGGAAGTTGAGTTTCTCAACATCGAGGTTTAAGGCTCCAATATCGATCCAAGAGGTCCAGGGGTGCACTGTGCACATGTCAACCCACACAATCAGCCTTTGGGAGAGTGCTATAATCTAAGGAAATCGCTAGAATCACTTGCCTCGGCTAGGGCTGGTGTTACTTTTGCTAGTCCCTTCGGTTAATTTCAAAGTTGGTTTAGGGAACGGGGTTCTCTTTTGGGGGGATGCCTGGGAGGAGATGTTCTTTTTTCAGTTGTTTTCCCTTGTCAGTATGGCCTCTCTTCTCTTCACAATATGCCTATTTGCAATTTTGCTCTTTTGATGAGGTCTCTGTCTCGTGGAAGAAGCAAGTTGACCGCGGGGGGGGGGGGGGGGGGGGGGGGGGAAGGAACTAGACTAGCTGACTGGTTTGTTGGACTTGCTTAACTAAAACAAGAGGGGTTGGGGCTTAACAAACATAGGGTTCTCTTCTTGTAAGTATTTTCTTGTGAGTGTCTGATTAATTATCTTCCATTTTTTCTATGGCTCTTTTTTTTTTTTTCTTTCTTTGGGAATGCAAAAGTTCCCCAGGAAGTGCATGCTTTTTGTTGGACTGTGGTACTTAATAAATTAACACCAACAATCGGAGACAGAGGAGGATAGGCGATCTCGCTAAGTTGGGTTTATTGGATTTTGGGACTGTTAAGTGAGATTCTACAAACAGCTTTGTATGAATCAGAGCAATAAATTTACTTGTGGATTGTGATTCGTGTTGAGATTCTATCATACATGTGAAGGTTAAAGAGCCGCAATGGTAGCTTGTTGTCATGATTTAGTGATCTTTGAATGTCGCTTTATGCTGTTCGCAAACATTAGTGATAATAAAGAATAATACAATAAAATTCTTGATTTCTCTCGTATTTTTTTCTCCTGTTATATAACTCATTGTGAATATTTTGTTATTGTGATTTCTTCTTATGTAGACATATTTTATGTTGCTATAGCCAGTATATACATTTCAAACACTACAGAAAAATCTCTGAACATTGAACTTTGGACATTTGGGATTAGGAGAAAAATACTATTACTCTTCATGTACTTTCAGAATTTCTACATTCTTGAAGTACCTCATCAAAACACTCTTTAAGTTTTGTCGACTGATCTAAATGGTACAGGATTGTTAAGCCCGGTGATGGCGGATTTGTTTCTGTGAAGAAGCCACCTCCAGCAAAAACTTGGAAGGTCTGCTGTTGATTCATCCAACTCTTGATGCTTGTGAAGTTTGATTGACCTGTGAACTTCATCAAATATTCTCAATTATCCTTTTCTGCAGGTGAAGGAAAGTCTATTTCCATGCAGACTATCACCTGAAAATTCCAGATTGGTCGAGGAAGCAGTAGATTTGGCTGTAAAAACGTGGGGGAAAAGGTCATTAAGTGATCTTGAAGCAGAAGAGCGGCTATCTTATTCATGCGAAAAGGTGATGAAAATGAAGATGCTATTTTCTTTAATGTATGGCAATTGGATCTCCTGAAGTGTAGGTTACAATCATATGTGATGTGAACTATTTTTTTTCGTAGAAAACCCCCTTATTTTGTGGCTGTTGAGTTTTATGAAGTTATGTGATTGCTATTATTCCTGATTCTATTTATGGCTATATGAAATTATTCAGGGTCCTGCTCAGGATGAAGTCATAGCTAAGCTCCGCCTTGCGTTTATGGAAATTGCTAAAGAGTACAAGCTTTACACGGATGAAGAAAAAGTCAAAGTGTGCAACTATTCTTTTTGACTTGACTGCAAGTGGTCTACGTAAATTGTTTTTCCCTCATACTGTATTAGTGCAGGTGGTGTCAGCTGGTGGGCTCCATGTCATTGGAACCGAACGCCATGAGTCCCGTCGTATTGATAATCAGGTGTGAAATATATGTCAAAACCCCAGACCTCCTACCTTTTTTTTTGTTTTTTTCCTTTTCCTTGATTCTTATGCTACCAGATGTTATCTCAAGTACTTGTGTCTGTTCCTGTGTGTAGTTGCGTGGTCGAAGTGGCAGGCAAGGAGATCCAGGGAGTTCTCGTTTCTTCCTTAGCCTTGAAGATAACATCTTTCGGATATTTGGCGGAGATCGCATTCAAGTATTATGTCTTTTGCTCTTCGCTTTGCCCTTTTCTGGAATATTTGCCCACTTGCTGATGCTTTTTAACTGCTACCTCCTATAGGGTATGATGAGAGCTTTCAGAGTTGAAAACTTGCCAATCGAGTCTAAGATGTTGACAAAAGCACTTGATGAAGCCCAGAGGAAAGTGGAAAATTACTTTTTTGATATAAGGAAGCAATTATTTGAGTATGATGAAGTCCTAAATAGCCAAAGAGATCGGGTGTATGCGGAGAGAAGGCGAGCCCTTGAATCTGAGAATCTAGAATCTCTTCTAATTGAGTATGCTGAGTTAACAATGGATGATATCTTAGAGGTAATTAGGTTCTGGAGTTACTTTTTGTTTTTTAATGTATCCTGCAAATGCCATTAGTTCTGTCGATGGTGTCATTACCTTTCTGTCACCTTCTGTTTTTGGACAGGCAAATATTGGATCTGATGTTCCTAAGGAAAGCTGGGATCTTGAGAAGCTCGTTGCGAAAGTTCAACAGTGAGGACTGCTTTCTGTTCTTTTGTATTATGCTTGAACACTTCTGCATTCCTCTCTCTCTCTCTCTCTCTCTCTCTGACCTTCAAATGCTTTTGTGGTGCAAAAGATGTGGTGGACGAGATGGATACTTTGTTTGTTGAGAAGAGATAGAATTTAGAAAGGGGTGTGGGATGAGAAGGGGCTTGGGAGTAAAAGATTCAGGTACAATAAGAAGGCTACCTATTGCCGGGTGACGAGAGATCAGGATCATGGATTAGGTTCCAACTTCCAAGAAAGGAAGAAGGCCTTAATGGAACTGGGGGGATGTGATCCTACATCAGCTGGATCTCACTGATAGAACTTTGTTGCGCAGTAAAATTCTTTTAGTTGATTCACGCTAACTGGGTCTGCCTTTTCTAAATCTTGTGTGTTAGTCATACTAGGCCTTAATGCATATGTTTTTGTCCCTCTCCCATCACTCATAGTTTGTACGCGGCTTCCTGGTGCTCTTTTCCTTTATTATTTATTATCAATACCAGTGTAATTATTGTTGTTATTCTCTTATCATTGTTGTTGTCATTAGTATTCCAAGTCTTCTGAGACAATTTTTCTCTTTCTTTGAGGGTCTTTATGAAATAACCAGTGATTATTTTCAGAAATTGCATCCACTTGACCTCCATAAATCCGCTCATGTCAAGATCCTTGATGGATTTTCAATTAGTTTGTTCTTTTGTCATGTAGTAACTTCAAAGTCGTTGCTTTTCAGACAGTATAGCCTGCGATGCTGCTGAAATAAGAAATAAGTTATGGGGGCATATCAAACAATATTTTCAGATTGTATGGCTGTCCTCAGTGAATTTTGATTAGTTTCTTAAAGTCACTGTTGTTCAACTTTGATTTTTCATTGTTTAGCTGTTTCTCTCATGGGTATGACAGTGATTCTATGGTAGCTATCTAACAATTCTTTGCTACCCTAGGCAGTGCTATCTGACAAGTAATATTTTTTTCTGATAGGTATTGCTATCTCCTAAATGATTTGTCCCCGGAGTTGCTCTCAAAGAACTGTTCAACCTATGAGGATTTGCGAAATTATCTCCATAGCCGTGGCCGTGAAGCATACTTGCAGAAACGGGTCTGGAACTGCTTCCTCTGACTTTCCAATGAATTTATTAATTTATTGGCCCTTGTTTCCTTTTTCATTTTGCTTTTCCCATCCTATCTGGTTATGCATGATTAGTCTTTCTCATGGAATAAGTAGTACAAAGTCATTACTGCCCTTACAATGAACATAGCATTGGGTCTGGGAAGGGGTCTCTTTGCAAGTGATGGTAAAGCTAGCCCCTGCCTCTCAAACAAAGAAAAAAGGTGTTTTGTTGTTGCTGCCAATGCCATCATGAACTTCTCAGGAGTCAAAACAGAGCAGTCTCTATCTGCAAATTTTAAACGATTCGAACCAGAGGGGGATAAGAGCTGTCTTTTTGATACATTGTCAGTGCTTTTAACTTCTGACTGGCATATAAGTCCTAATCCTTTGTGAGCCAATAATGGACCCGGAGAGGCGGAGACAGCTCCTGCAGCCTTTAAAACTCCTTGATGCTCAACCCTATGAATGGCTAAATTAGGAATCCAGATTTGACGAATTCCCTTAGCTCCTTGCTCTGTATCACAATTAACTGCGGGAATTCTCTTTCCTTGACGACTCTTGTTGGCTTTAGATATCTTTGAGGCCATTAAACGATGAATCCAATCATGAACCAGATGAACTTTGGAGCAAATGCATCCAATTCCATAATCTGCATTTTCTAGTGTTCTTCATTTTTCGTAATAACTTGAATTTGGATCTTGTTTCTGCTTTATTTGTAATTATTAATTTATTTGTTTATTTTATAAATGCTTCAGGACATGGTAGAGAAACAAACACCAGGTCTGATGAAAGAAGCGGAACGGTTTCTTATCTTGAGCAACATTGATCGCTTGTGGAAGGAGCACTTGCAGGCTATTAAATTTGTTCAGCAAGCTGTTGGACTTCGTGGATATGCACAAAGAGACCCACTAATAGAGTACAAGCTTGAAGGCTACAATCTTTTCCTGGAAATGATGGCACAGATAAGAAGAAACGTTATTTACTCCGTATACCAGGTCCATATCACAACTCGATGATCCATGTTTATGCTCTGATACCCGTTCTTGTAGCTTTATTTATTTATTTTTGACTAGGTGTGCTTTAGTAGGAGAAACAATCAGTGAATTGCTGAAGGAATGAATTGATTTAACGTGTTCATTGCCATGGAGATCTTACTGATTCACTTTATCACTTATCTGACATGCAAAACCATTTTCCTGTTTCTTTTGCAGTTTAAACCCGTGCTGGTGAAGGATCAAGCGCAGCCGCAGAAGGAAACGTTAGAGGTATAAGTGCGGGAAATGGAAAAGGGCGAAGAATCAGAATCCCAAACCGGCCGCCGCTGCTGGTGCTGTGGAATCATCTTCATCTGCTGGTCCTCGGAAGACATCAGATCTCATGTAGAAGTAAACCTCCGAAGATGTTTAACTAGTGGAACACCCTTGGCCTTGGTCATCTCCCTGAAAGCTATAACTGAGCAGTGACCACCGTGTACAATATTGTAAATGCCCTATTGCCTTGTGTTAATATCTGTACAATATCTACTCACATCAGCAACATAGGAGTAATATACTTCCAGTATAGATACCACGGGATAAGTGTCACGCTACTATTGACTTTATACCCATAGTAACTAATAATCATAATATATTTACTTTAAATTAATTATTAATAAATGATGTAATGGAGCGGAGCAGTGCGGATAATTGAACAAAACGTGAGCAAAATGAAGTGTAGAATAGGGTATAAATAGAATTGAAAGAAATGGAATGCCGTAGTAAAATGATGAAAAAAATGGCTTAAATCCAACTAGATTGTGATTTTCCACAACAGTCAAGAATTTCCTACTTGACAAAAGAGTATGCTTCGTTATGGCCCTGCAATATAATGTGATAAAAACGTCTGTGTACCAGTTGGGTATTTGGCAGCCAAGATGCTTAAGAAGACTAGCGTTACGGGTTTGAGTTTGGCTGAAATCGCTAAAGTGGTTGGGGTATCTTACGTAGGCTCACCCATCGGAATCTGTTATACTACGGAGCTGGAAACGAAAACTTGTATGGACTCAGTCCATGGTGGACCAATACTTAAAGTCATCTCCTACTTCACCTGGAGCTACCTCTCTCTAATAGTGGAGTCACCCCTACTTCACCTAGAGCCACCCCTCTCTAATAGTGGAGTCACCCCTACTTCACCTAGAGTCACCCCTCAAATTTATACGAATTGGCACTACGCCTACTTCACCTGAAGCCACCCCCCTACTTTACCTGAAGCCACCCCCTACTTCACCTAGAGCCACCCTCAAAATTACTTCACCTGGAGTCACCCCCCTACTTTACCTGAAGCCACCCCCTACTTCACTTAGAGCCACCCCTCAAAATTACTTCACGTGGAGTCATCCTCCTACTTTACCCGGAGCCACCCCCTACTTCACCTGGAGTCACCCCTCAAAATTACTTGGTCCACGGTGGACTATGGGGTATGTTCTCCCCAACTGAAAAACGTTTATATTTATTAATGAAATTTATTTTTTTGAACTTTGTTGAACTTCGTTGAACTTTGTTTATTTTGTTGAATCTTGTTAATTCAAGTGTTTTTTATAAATAGTTTGTATATTGGTTTGTTTAACTTTGTTGAACTTTGTTTAACTTTATTTAACTTTGTTGAAGTTTGCTGAAATAAACAGAAATAAAGTGGGGAGAACAGACCCTAAATCCACACAAGACATGCTGGGAGCTGGATAAAAGGTAACCCCAGAGCAATGACTGGGAGTTACGTTGAGCTTGAGGTTTTTTCTTCTTAGAGAAAAAAGAGAAATTGCATTAAAAATAAGCCATACGGCATCTACAAACGATATCAAATTCAACAATAAACGGATCTAAAACATTTGAAAACATTTTAATTGAAAGACTATCAACCATTTGAGATTTGACAATTCCAAACGGCTTCCTTTTATCGCTGTCTTCCATGTCAGCCTTTTCGCGGAAGATCCTGCTATAACCCCGATGAATGTACAACTCTGACATTGTAGACTGTCTCTTGAAGAAAACGATCCGCAGTATCACCGTACGAACGAACTGAAGCCGCAAACTATCAACTTCATGTTCTACCTTCAATTCCGTACTAATTAAATAGAGACTAAGATGTCCTGTAGCCAAGAAGAAAATCCTCCGAGCAAAGGACAGCCCACAGTACTCCATAAACCACAAACTACCAACTCTCCCAAGATAAAGAGATCATCCTCACAAAAAGGAGTCAAAATGAACCTCACAAATGGAGTCAAATGAACCTCACAATTGGTTTGATCGAAATCTCACCAAAAGTATTAGCGATTAAAACCTCACAAAGGAGCAAAATTTATTAACCTATTCAAGTAAAAAGCCAAATAACAATGAAAAATGAAAAAAAAACCAGTAGAAAAAGGGGCTTATCGCTGGTAGATGACCAACGACAGCCCCGATTTCATATCGTATAGAGCTTCAAGAGTTAAGAGAAAAGGGAGGCCAGGGTTTTCTTAAAGCATATGAATTATTGAGCTTACGGTTAGTGATGCTATTGCCTATTAGCAGATTTGTTTTTAGCTTTTGAATTCACCTGTCAGCCAACCTAGTTTGTCGTGGTTTCCTGTTTTTCAGCTTAATAGATTAGCTTATTTTTCGTTATAATATGGTTTCAGTCTTTTGTTAATTTTGGCCTATTTACGCTTAACTGATCTGATCTTTAATCATGTCTTACTCTACCGATTAGAAATTATTTGTTTAGTTTTCATAATTATCCTAATTGAAGCACTCTTCACTTTAAGCTTAATCAAACAACATGCTGTACACTTTCTAGGAAGTGTGATAGTAGATGTCCCTTTGCTTTAAGTTTTATGGAAGAATTACTCTATCTTCTTATACACGTTAATTGAATGATTTTCGATTTAGTTAGAATAAGTTCAGCCGTGAGAATGTTGTGAAGTTGTGATGAAAACTGAGGATGTTGCTCCACAATCACTAAAGGTGAAAAATGTGTTTCTACTAATTCATCAAGGGAATTAAAGGGAACCCCCTAACGATATTGTTCTTTGATAGTATTCTTCATCCAATAATACTATGGTGTGCCCTTTCTTCTTTGCTTCAAGAGCCATATCTTAGCTTACATGTTAAAATTCATTGTCCCACTACAATACTACTTATTCCTCCTGTTTGAGTATTAGGTCCGCCTAAAAGTCCCACTATAAGTTCTCTAATAAGTATCATGGAATGGAAGATGACCAACTCTCGTTCGAGTACTAGGTCTGCCCAAAGGTCGCATTAAAAGTTTTCTAAGTATCGCGAAATGGAAGATGATCAACTTGTTTACTTATCAACTCCCGTTCAAGTACTAGGTATGCATGAAAGTCCTACTCCAAGTTCTCTAAGCATCATGGAATAGAAGATGACCAACTTGTTTACTTAGCAACTTATGATTTTAAGAGAATCTAATTAATCCAAAGCGCAAAACTTTAGAAAACTTGTTCGGTAGTTGTAGCTATAAATTTAAATATTCAGGGCATGCTTGGAAAGGGGGTAATGATGGAGCAAATTAACTTAAAGGATAAATAGGAAGATGGAGATGGTAGTGGGGATAATGATTAAGCGCATAATGAAGAAAATGAAGAGAAGGGGGGGGGGGGGGGAGGATCATTACCCTAGGGGGGGTGTAGGGTAACTATTACCCCCAAATGGGAGTAATTATTACCCTATTTTTCATAAAATTTAACACCCACTCCTACACCTCTTATTTTTTAATCATTACCCTCATTCCAAGTATGTCCTCAGTCTTGTAAAAAACCAATTTAGGATGCAATGCTCAAAAGTAACACTAATATTTATTCAAAACTTCAAAATTTTGTCTGAAAGTAACGTTTTTGCTCGACTCACAAAATATTTAAATAAAATAACACTCTAAAATGTAATATTTTGTAACACGGTAACTTTTTGAGTTAAGTATTCTATAAGTACTATTTATTACTGTAGGCTTGATAGTCTTAGCATTAATTTTTGTAATATGTTATGTATATTTTCCATTTGTCTAAGAAAAACAAAGATAAAATATGTAGCCAGTAGTAAAGATAATATGAAAGAGATTTTAGCCAGAATTGGGATTATGGGCTCATGGGTACGTATATAGTGTTTTGAGACGAATAAAGAGAGATGGTTAATACAATGATACTAAAAAAGAGAACTAAGCAACCCAAATATCTAAAAAAGAAAATCTTATTCTTCCATAATCTATCCTAATTAAAATTCCTACTTCAAATCAATCACTCATAACTAACCAAATGCACAGTAATTGATATAGAACTCAAATGATAAATCAATATATATTTTCAAGTATAAAATCAGGGGCAAAGCTAGGATATTTTTTGTAGGGGGGTCGAAGCTTACATAAAAAAAATACTAGTAAAATAATTTAGTATTGAAAAAAATCTTTACTCAATATTCTATGTTTTTTAGTAGATGCAAGACCATCAACAATAGAGTCCAAACTATACCATTCAATAATTCTCTTTTTTATTTATCATGAAAGGAAAAAAAATATTTTCTATTGTATGTTACTATAATTATAAGAATGCTCATTATGTTTATTACATTTTTGGAAGCTTATTTGTTACAATTTATTTATCAATCATCAACAGTGAATTAGACAATTCAATAATTGAAATGATTGTACACAATTTGAAGTACGGTGATAAATTTTTATTTTTATTTTGTTATAAAAGTACGGTGATACAAGTTTAAGATAGTGCTGAAAGAACACATTTTTTTTTAATAAATAAATTATAGGTTTATTAAAAATACAAATATGTTAATTATGTAAAATCAATGTCCCGTGTAGAATATTTTTCCAGAGTGAATAAGTATAAGGCAGTTGTAATTGAATAACTATTACAAATGACGAGCCAAAAAAAAGAATAACTATTACTCTACAACGATTACAAATAGTGGTTCAGAATTATAGGGAAAAATATGAAAATAAGAAAAATATTAGTTGATGAGAGTCGAACTCGTGATCACTAAGTCTCAGTGTGCTGCCAGACAGAAGGAGTAGTTACCGCTACGCCAGTCTAATTTTGATGACACTTAAGTGTACTTTGTTATATTTGTACCAGTCTTTACAATGGCCAAAAGAGAGAAAAAAAAAAGAGGAAGAACTGGGTTGGGCCACGGGGGCCAGGCCTACGCAAGCCCCCCCGGTTGGCTTTGCCCCTGTATTAAATTGTGGGGTATTACAGCTTATCAAAAACACATCTTCTTGGATTTATACTATTATCTCTCATATATCTTTGGCTCCCCTTTTATCCGCACATTTCTGTTTTTTTTTCTTAATCGTAGGGCTATTAAGAACATTTCGAGGGTTCATACTTTTGTCTCTTCTTTGTTTTGTCGACTCATACAAGTATATCGTCATATCAAATTATAGCATACCATATCATCAGAAAATCTTGTTTGAGGCAGTCTCAACGTGAGGCCCCTCTGCTGATGTCGGTGTTGTATTTTTTTCCCCCGCTCACAACTACAATCTTTCCGTTATTTCTATTTCAATTTTCATTCTCTTCTTCGCATTTTTCTCTTCTTTGCTCAGATGCTCACAGCTTGTTTGGGTAAGTCCCAACATGTGAGACCCAATGAAAGTAAAAGAGAAAATTGAAGGACGTCAAAATCGAGTGCCCCTTCGGTTGAGTGAAGAATTGGTTTTGTTTTTTGGTATGGCCCAGTTGGTGCCCAAGTGGACCAATGAGACATTAGCTTCTCAAAGAAGCTTTGTGAGTGGCTTAGCATAGAAGCCAAATTGGTTTGTCGCATTATATAATGAAGAAAAGGGACACATTTTGAAGTGTGTGCAAGTGAGAGGTGTGCACCAAAATTGAAAGGTTGCCGTGAGAGAGCAAGAAGTTAGGAGCCTTTCTTGTTCGAGTAAGAGGCGATAACAAGGAGAAAGACAAAGAGAGGGAGGGTCTCTCTTCGGTAGTAAAGATGAGAGAGAAGTAGAAGAAAAAGAAAGCTTTCGTCCATAAGAGGCATTTGAGAGTAGAGAGAGATTTGATTAGGGGGAGAGCTAATCAGATATGTTGGAGTGACACAAACCACAGATGAGTTACTTCAATTTGCCACATATGAGTGATATCTGATTCGCTAATTCCTCATTGGTCCACTTGGCCACCAACTAATGGGCCAAACCAAGAAACAAAACCAATTCTTCACTCAACCGAACGGGCACTTGGTTTTGACTTCCTTCAATTTTCTCTTTTACTTTCATTGAGTCCCACAAGTTGGGACTTACCCCAACATATCTCTCCCTCACAACTTGTAGGATACTTGCCTCAGATTGACATCTTCATCCATGGCTTCCGTCGACACGAACTCGTCACACTCGGATCTGCTCTTCGGCACAAACTGTGTGTGTTCCCAAAGTCCCCAAAAGACATCCACTACAAACACATCTCCCAAATCTGCAACCCGCTCTGATACCAGTTGTTGAGGAAATTAGCGCAACACAAATTAAACACACAACACAAAACAGTAAAAGAGTATCGAACACACGATATTTTTACGTGGAAAACCCCTCTCAACAAAGGATAAAAACCACGGTGCAGATCTCCACGCACTAAACAAAAATCCTATCGCAATAGACATGGCAATGTGGTAGCTTCCTTTTAACCAATAAACATAAACACCTATTGATAACCCCTAAACCTTTAATGCAAACATTCTCAACAACAAGATGACCATTTGGTAATGGCATATCATCAACCTATTTTTCTTTCTAAGATCGAAACAATTAATACTATGACACTTGTCCCCGGATGCATCCCTCCAACACTGCTTTCAATGGAGTAAATAATTGTCAATAAGGGTTCGCGTTCATGGTGGCCACTTGTTGCCCCATTAGGATGTGTGAAGTTTACCTGTCGCCAAGAAGCAGATCTAAAACTATAAATTCTTACCTCTCTACTACTAATTATATCATCATCAAAATGGTATATAATTCTTACAATTTTGTAATCATCAAACTCTGAATCATACCCAAAACCGTATTGCTCTTGCTCATAACCGGTCAAGCAATATTCGATGCTCGCTATTGGAATGTGTTTGTAGAATCCAGTTAATGGATCCGGCAAGATCATAATACACGACGAATTATTATAATCATTGTCATAAAAAGTTGCACCGATACAGAATAAGCCATTGTAAGACCCAATAACGAAGTCAACATCTAAACCACATGACTTGGGTAACTTGGGAGGGAAGAAAACATACGAGTTCACGTAGTAGGTATAAAGGGGGCTACCTTTGAATTCAGTTAGGATGAAGACGGGATATGTCTCTGAGGAGAGAGAGTGGCGAAGATGAAGGTCGATGAATTTGGGACTTGATATAAGCATTCACCAGTATTTGCAAAAGCACTTGAAGCTAATAAGATATTTAACTAGTAATCTGGGTAATACTTCTGCAGTTATGATGTCCATTGGTAGGGTCGCCATTTTGGATTTGGAGGTATTTTTCATTTTTCAGAGCTTCCTATATGTATACAATAAATAGCAGTAGTGCAATAATATACTGTATTAACGAGGGTTTCTCCTTGAACGTTGATCATTTTCAACTCAATCTCATAAAGACTGCATATGATATATGACCTAAAACCAAAAGGAGTTCATATGAATTTATTTATTTATTTTTTTTGGTAACAAAGAAGCTTCTATTATTACCCAAGGACAATCAAACAGAACATCTCATACAAAGCAAAATGGGAGCATGCCCATATTCAAGGCACCTTCTAGGAAGGGTACTTGACCTATGAGATACAAGCCATAGTGCTACAAAACTTAGCAAAGGGATCTAAACAATTCCCTCTCATGAGCCTTAAGCTTACTGGGTTTCAGACACCCAAATCTGACCTTCATGACCTGCTTAATTCTAGCAATTACAGATTGAGCATCAAACTTAGTATTTGAGAAAATTACATCATTTCTAGCCATCCAAAGGTAGTACATGACTGCAGTCACCAGTGCAAATAAAATCCATCGCCATTGCTTACTACCCTTTCTTCTGATCAACCAAATACGCCATCTGCTGTATTCCGCAGGTCATGAGTGTATTTTGGCCCACTCACAAATTTCCTGTTTAACCTGAATAGAATAAGCACATTCAAAGAATAAATGATTAATAGTTTCCTCACAGGAGAGGCATAAAGGGCATCTTGTATCAGGGATCTGAATGTTCATAGTATGCAACCTATCCCTTGTAAGAATCCGCCTTTGCATGACCAACCAGCAAAACATGGCATGTCGAGGGACAGAGTACCTTCCCCAAACTACTACAGCAGCTTCAAAACGACCCTGAACACCAATGAACATATCATAGGCAGCTTTAATAGTATACTTCCCCAAATGATTTAGAGGCCAAGCAGGAGAAGAACCTAATCCACTTGTCTCCCCTCTCAATTTCATAAGCTTCTTCCAATATCAGCTGGAATCAACCGGTATCCTGTGAGAATAGAGATCAGCTCCCTTTAAATATATAGCATTCATCCATTTAACCCACAAAATATCCTTCTTGCTCGTTATTGCCCAAAGATGCTTGCCTATGGCTGCCTTGTTCCACCATTTACAGTTTTTAATATTCAGCCCTCCATATTTTTTTGGAAGACAAATAGTTTCCCAAGCTACAAGGGGAATTCTGCTTCTCTCTGTTGTTTGACCCCATAAAAAATTCCTGCACACTTGCTCTATTTGCTTGATAATAGACTGTGGAAGGATGAAAATTGAGGCCCAATATACATGCATTGTATAAAGGACAGAATTTACAAGCTGGGTTCTTCCAGCAAGAGATAGATGCCTAGTTGCCCAGCTGTGAATTCTAGCAGTGATTTTGTTCACTAGAAACTGACAATCAAGTTTAGACCACCTAGAAGGAGAGAGTGGCATACCTAGATACCTCATTGGGAATTTACCTTCAGAAAACCCAGTAAGAGAGATGAGTTGTTGCTTGACTTCCAAAGAAACCCCGCTAACATACACCTGAGATTTTCCAAGATTTGCTGTCAAGCCTGTAGCTTCAGAGAAATGCTTGAAGCCATTCATGATGTGAGTAACAGATTTAGAGTCTCCTTTGCAGAGTATCATATGGTCATCTGCGAAAGTGAGATTAACCAATTGCAGATTCTTACAGTAGGGATGAAACCTAAAATCCTTGTTCCTGCTCACAACTTTCAAGGTACGTGTGAGGTACTCCATTACTAGGACAAAGATTAAAGGAGAAATTGGGTCCTCTTGCCTGAGGCCTTTCACCCCTTTAAAACTTCCATGGAGGCTGCCTTAATATTTAATGTGAAGCTAGTAGTAGTAACACACTTCAACACCCATCCTACAAACTTAGAGGGAAAACCAAGTCCTTCCATCATCTCTTGAACAAAATTCCAGTTCACCGTATCATATGCTTTTTTGAGATCAATCTTCATCAAACATCTAGGTGAGATCACAGTTCTATTGTACATCCTAATGAGATCCTGTGTGATCATAATGTTATGCCCAATATAACGTCCATGTACAAAAGCACCTTGATTGTCATCAATGATATGAGGTAAGATCATCTTAAGTCTTTCACACAATATTTTTGAAATGACTTTATATAAGGTATTGCAACATGCAATAGGCCTATAGTCACTAGCTTTCATTGGATTCTCAATTTTTGGAACTAATGTAATGACAGTAGAATTGAGTTGGGCTAGAATTTTACCAGTTCTGAAAAATTCCAGCACTGCATCTGCGAAATCCTCACCTAGCTCTTCCCAAGTAGCCTTGAAAAACCCTGAGCCATAACCATCCGGACCCGCGCATTTACAGAAGGAATAGAAAAAAGTGCCTTCTTAACATCCTCCTTGCAGAAAGGCTTCAGCAAACGTAGTTTTTGTTCGAGATTTAAAACCATGCCTGCTTGGATAATGCTTTGATCAACTGCAGCACTCTTTGAACTAGGGCTACCAAGCATGCTTTTGTAGAAATCACAAAACATGTCAACCACCTCAGCATAGTCAGTAATCAGCAACCCATCTTCATTACAAACAGAAATAATTCTGTTTCTATGATGTCTCTGTTTAATCATAGAGTGATAGTATTTGGTGTTAAGATCTCCTGCATTTAGCCAGGTAACCTTACTCTTCTGCTGGTAGAATGATTCTAGAGCAGAGGAACATCTTCTGAATTCCTGGATACACACTTTCTCCACTGCTTGCAAATTAACATTGAAGGGATCCTGCTGTAATAATTCTTGTGTCTCAGATAACCTGCATTTTGCTTCTTCAGTTCGAATTTGTATATCACCAAACTGAGCCTTATTTAACATCTTCAATGGTTTCTGTAGATATTGAAGCTTTCTCACCACTTGAAACATTCTACATCCCTTTATGTATTTGCACCAGGTATTCATTACAATATCCTTGAAAAATTCAGCAGTAGACCACATATCAAAGTAATAAAATGGTTTTTTTCCTAGCGAGGGAAAATCAAAAAAGTGAATAACCAAGGGAGTATTATCTGATATCCCCTCAATTAATACAGTAGTGACAGAATCACTAAATAGGTTCACCCAAGCTTCATTGATAAAAGCCCAATCTAACTTTGAGCAGACTTTATCCCCCGCTTCCTGCTTATTACTCCAAGAGAACCTCCCTCCAATACGATTCATCTCACTCCATTGAAAATACTCGACACAATCCTGAAAGTCATGTATCTCAGCAAATGTCACCCTCCTGCCCCCAGCTCGATCATCCAAGGACAATACACTGTTAAAATCCCCTAAAATGAGCCATGGTAAATTCATAGTGTCATTAACAGATTTTATGAACCTCCATAAATCAACCCTTTCTTCGATAGAATTATACTCATAGACAAAAGTCACACACATTGTTACTTGAGTCGCCAAATGATACACTTGACAGTGAATCACTTGAGTTGTAGTAGCTAACACGTTCACCTGAAATATAGTAGGCTGCGAAACTATCCATATCCTACATCTAGGATCATAGTCAAGATTATTATGAGTTCCATGATGGAAAAACTTTATTGTAACAGTATTGAAAATTACGTTTCCTAATTTTATTTTCAACAATACCAAACAAACCAACTTTATTCTTCAAACAGAAATCGAGTACCTCTTTCTGTTTTTCAGGACCATTCAGGCCACGAACGTTCCAGCAAGAAATATTATCCATGTTCATTTGCTAAAGGTAGCAAATGATCATCAATTTCACCCAACTGGGAACCATCCTCATTACCCATAGAAAGAGAAATCTCATCATCCTCATCAGAGGCATTCATGGCATCGAAAGTGTTGTGAACAGCTGCTGAATCATGGGGAATAGTTGTGGGTCTTCCAGTTCTGTTTGGGACAGACCACCCTCCTTCTTGCCTCTCAATGACAGGGGCTTGCTGCACAACTGGAACCTCACATTGAACTGGTCCAGTGCTCAAAATTGGACCATTACTCTAAATTGATGAAGTTGTTGCATTTGCTTGGACAACTTGTGGTTGTATCGGCTTTGGTCTCCAAACTCTAGGATGCTTCTTCTTACAATTCTTTTCTTCATGCCCATACCCTTTGCAAAATTCACAATGAACTGGTTTCCAGGCAAAAACAACTTTTTGCTAGATTAGATCTCCTTTACTATTTTCAAAATGCACATACTCAGGTAGAGTTTTCTGAATGTCCACATCTACCAGGATACGAGAATAGTTGATGCTAGTTTTGTCCTGCGTGGCCTTATCTGCCATGATTTGGGTACCCAATAAGCTTCCCATCTTGCTTAACGAACTAGCACTCCAATAACGCCAATGCAAATTCGGCAATTTCACCCATATAGGAACAGAATTGACATCAAATGCTTAATCCATGTTCTCAGCCCATGGCCTCACAATCACTGGTTTCTGGTCAAAGTGGTATATTTCTGACTGAATAACTTTATCTCTACTTGTAATTGAGTGAAATCTCACAATAATCATACCATTTCCCATTCTCACAATCTTATCAATCCCTAAGTTTCCGCATATTTTGCGTATAAATCCACTAAAAACAGGCAATGGTGGGTTCGATCCTAAAACATGACAAACAACAGCAGTCTCCCAATGTTCAATTTCTGATCTAACATCATCATCATCTATCTTCCCAACAGCTATTCCCCCTTTGAATTCAGGAGGTACATAATCCAATTTACATCCAGCATTTCTCAACTTAGACACATCAAAATGTTCCCAGGCATTCAATCTAGTGAAATTACCTGATGCAATCGGAGTAGTTTGTTCGTCTTGTCGATCAACCTCTTCAGCCCATGAGGTAGATGATTTTCCTTTCTGAAAATGCCGCCATCGAAGTTCTTCGAAGCTCACTTTGACTACCGCCAAAACCTCTTCAACCTCATCCAATTCGCGCTCGAGATTCCTCACCAACCGCACCGGAGTAGCGCTTCTCTCAGTTATCGGGGTTCCCGTTCTCACCTGCTGCTTTTGCTTGGGAGCACGACCTCTTTTCCCACCATTTCCCATGGGAGCAGCGCAAGATAAGGAGAAGCCCTTATCCTATGCCTGGAGAGAAAAACTTTCGTCTAACCTCGAATATTATTTCAATTTTTTTTTTTTTTTTTTTGTGAAGCCATATGATGTTTTAAAGGTTAGGCCCAATTTGAAGTGTTTTGACTTCTACGCTCGAAATTAATAATAATAATAATAATAATAATAATAATAATAATAATAATAATAATAATAATAATAATAATAATAATAATAATAAATTATTATTATTATTATTATTATTATTATTATTATTATTATTATTATTATTATTATTATTATTATTATTATTATTATTATCGTAGAGCTTGTTTTCATATTATTTTGGCTTTTTTTTGGTAATTAAGATTTAAGAGTACTTAATCAAGAAAAGAAAGTTAGATTTTGTTTTCCTCAACTTAATTTCACTAAATTATGTTTAATTAGTTTGATTCAGTTCATGTGTAATTTTATCATTCAAAAAACTTTTTGATCTCAAATAAATTCATGATGACAACTACTACGTCATTAGAAAGATTTCGAAGCATACTTTCAATTGAGTCCAATATTAAATATGTTCGGACGAGTTTTAATTTGTCAAATGTCAAGTTGGAAAAAATCATTTAGTTTAGTTCAGATCATTTCAGTTTAGTTTTTTCTAGTTGAAAAGTACCTTAGTCACAAACTCACCGTAATTTCAGCATCGCGACCTTAAACATAATTAGTAGTACAATTTAAGGGTTCGTTGTAATAGCATGTTGTAAGAGTTTATCACACCAATTAATTAGATGTGGTGCTATTACAAAATATTTGATGTCGAGAGTTTCTAGCGATTCTCCTAATCGATTAGCTAGCTTAGTCGCACTAGTCTTTTGAACTTGATCTTTGGATTTCTGATCCCATAGAGTATTTTTCTATTTTCCAACATTATATGCAATAGTTCTCACTTATTGAAGGCTCGATTAGTGTGCTCTCTTTAGTCATTATTAAACTGTGTTTTTTGAGTTTGAATTAATGTTAATATCATTCCTCCTTTATTCATTGATAATCCATTGCATACCGAGGTGCAAGCTTTGAAGGCGCAATGTAAAACAACTAAGAGTCTAACTAGCTGATTGAAAATAAATTTGTCTTGGAAAACTGAATTCAAAACAGCTACACACGTAGTAAATAAATCTGAAAATATTTGACATACTATAGTAAACTACTTGAACAAAACTCACAGGGTCAATCAACATTACCATAAGAAAAATTATGATACAAGAGCAAATTCTAGCAGAAATCTAAAGCTGAAATTTGGTACTACTGTGAACAGTAACAAGGCTTCCATTGCATGCATACAACTCGCAAAAACATATAATCTCTTGGATCGTTTGAGCCCTCTTTATTGTTTTACCTCTATCAATATTGCAACAGAGCAGTTTGGCTACCTTCGTTCGAATTACATTTCACCATAAAAAAAGAGTTCACTTCTTGATCCTTTAATGTAATGTAAACGGATATATATCGATTCGAAAAAAGTGACAACCAACTTCATCTAAGACTCTATCACACCATAGTCTTTCAGGATCCATATATCAACCTCATTGGCATAATATTTAGAGCTTTGTGGTAGCTTCCTTTTAACCAATAAACATAAAGATACATCGATGACCCCAAAACCTTCTATGCAAACATTTCCAACCACAGAATCACCACTAGGCAATTGCATCATCAGCCCATTGCTCTTTCCTAAGATCAAAACAACAAATACTATAATAGAACTCGTCCTCGGATGAACCCCTCAAACACTGCTTCTAGTAGAGTAAATAGTTGTCAATAAGAGTACCGCGATTAGGGCGGCCACTTGTTATTAACCAATTAGAATATGTGAACTCTACATGTTGCCAGGAATTAGCCTTAAAGCTATAAGTCATTGTTTCTAAACCAACATATGTTTCTTCATCATCATTGTAATGGTATATGATTCTTACAACTTTGGGTCTGTTCTCCCCAACTTATTTTCGTTTATGTTTATTATTTTTGTTGAACTTTGTTGATTGTTGTAAAAGTTTGTTGAACTTCGTTGAACTTTGTTTATTTTTGTTGAATCTTGTTGATTGAAGTATTTTTTATAACTAGTTTGTATATTGGTTTGTTTAACTTTGTTGAACTTCATTTAACTTTGTTGAACATTGTTTAACTTTGTTTAACTTTATTTAACTTTGTTGAAGTTTGCTGAAGTTTGTTGAAGTTTGCTGTGATAAACTGAAATAAGTTGGGGAGAACAGACCCTTTGTAATCATTGGACACTTAATCAAAACCAAACTGTATTCCTCAAAAGGGGTGCACCTATGTTCGCTTGCTATTGGAATTTGTTTGTAAGTTAATTGATTCAGCAAGATCTTAAATGGCGATTTATTATAAGACAGAGTTGCAGCAACACAGAATAAACCATTGCAAGACCTAATAATAAACTCACCATAACATGAGAATGGTAATTCGAGAGGGAAGAAAACGGGCGATGAGTTAACATAGTAGGAACAAGGGCGACTTTGGTTGAAATCAGTTAGTAAAAAGACGAGATCAGATAAATCCAAGGAGAGCGAGTGTCGGAGTTGAAGGTCGATAAGTTCGGGGCTTGATATAAGACTTTACCAGTATTTGCAAACGCAGTTGAAGCGAAGTAGAGATTTTGCAGGTATTCTTGGTAGTATTTCTGAGGCTATAATATCCATTGAAAAGGTCGCCATTAGAGGATTTTTGAGAGCTTTCTCTATAGAGAATTTGAGTTGTGCAGGAGGGAGGAACTCGGAGCAACAACAAGACCAGAGAATTCCTTTAATTTGTTAGACCCAATTTTCAAGTGTCTTTTAGGCCAAATCCAATTTAAATAATAAGAAAAATAAAAAGAGTGAGATGGGCGAAAAAGAGAAAGTGGAATTTCTTTAGAAAACAAATAACTAATTGAAACAACTAGGACTCTAATTAAGTAATTAGCTGATTGAAAACATACAAACTCTGACTTGGTAACCGAATAAAGTATCGTACTACAATAATACTTGATTAATAAAACACATCAAAGCGTCAACATTATTACTATAAGATATTTGATGATAAATGAGCAAATTCTAGCAAAGATGTGAACACCTTGTTTCTAAAGCTGAAATTTTGGTACCATCAGGTATGGTAATAAGACTTCCATTGCAAAAGTAAGAGTCGTGGCAACAAATGTAGTCCTGGATCGATTGAGCCCTCTTTATTCTTTTACCTCTACGATTATTTTTTATTTTTTGGTGCAATAGAGGGCCGAAACCCTTACAAAGTTTTTTATTAAAACATAGGAACACTACGTGGCTTAGAACAGCCTACATTATCCTCAAAAAGCAAAGCATTAATACCCACATGCGGGTTAGCAAAAACTATGAAGTTACTAGAACTCTCAATGCTGTAATTAGCTAACCAATCGGCTACCTGGTTAGCCTCACGATAGACATGTCGAATCCGCACTTCCCAGTTGTTCGGAACCAAGAGCGAGCGACATTGCATGATCATGAAGTAATGGGGATGCCATGGGTAATGTTCTTCCTTTAGAGCTTGCACCACCAGCTCCGAATCAACTTCAAGTACCACCATTTCATGGCCTAAGTCTTTAGCCATGACTAGCCCTCTGAGTGCATCTAAGAGTTCTGCACGAAAGGACGAGCAAATTCCACATTTTATTGCAAAGGCCTTCATGAATGCTCCAAAATGGGAGCGGATGACTCCTCCCCCACCAGCTGCACCTGGGTTACCACGTGAAGCCCCATCCGTGTTGATCTTAATCCAACCACCAGGAGGAGACTCCCAGCGAACATTAATTTCAACTCGCTTTCGCTTACCCGTACCCAATTGTGATGCCCGTCTCTCGTCTGCTTGGACATAGTCAGCCACACGATCAAGAATCAATTGGACCCTATCGTGTGGAATTTTATCACTTTAACCAAAAGCTCTAGAATTTCTCCATCGTCATAGCCACTAGATACCATGTGTGGATGTGCTAGCCCATGATTCTGAGGCAACCAGGTTATCATTTATCCAGTCATGAATACTAGACGTGAAGAACTGTGTGTAGTCCATGGATGGTTGAATTTGTGGCCATATCTCAACAGCTCTTGGGCATTCACGCAGGATATGTAGACAGCCTTCAGATGCCACGCCACACTCAGTGCAAATAGTTGATTGCGCCAAGTGACGTCTAACACGCGTAGCATTGCAGAGGAGGCTCTCATGAAGTGTGACTAAGGAAAGTACGACGCTTTTGTGGGGCACATACCTTCCATATCTCCTTCCAAACTTTGTGACTTGGATTGACGCTCTCTTCTCGCATGATTTCAATTGCAGAACTAATAGCGAAGTTCCCAGAACTTGATCTCCTCCAGTACATACGATCAGCGCCATGGGTCTCCACTACTTGGTGTCCTGCAATCTTCTCAAGTGTCTGGGGTGGAAGCAAGTGGGAGAATTTTTCCCACATCCATCCCTCCGTGCCCCACATTTCAACAACTAATACATCGGAGATCTCATCATCAATGGGCTCCAATGCTAGATTGACTAGCGGTTCGTTCTCAGCCCAGTTATGATACCAAAAGAGTGTCGTGATGCCATTACTAATGGAAGACATAACGCCCTTTCTAAGCATTGGAGCACCATGAAGAATACTCTTCCATGTATGGGAACTTTCTCGTGTTGGACGAAACATATCAAGATCGTTCCTACCGTGGCAATATTTAGAGCGTATGACTCGTGACCACAAATTGGTTGGCTCATTGAGGACTCGTCATCCCAACTTAGCAAGAAACATTGCATTAGCTTGGCGTATAGATCTGAGACCTAACCCACCTTCGATCTTGGGTCGCGACACCTTGTCCCAGCTTACAAGGTGCATCTTTTTATGTTCTTCAGAGCTTCCCCACACAAAACCTCTACATTTCTTTTCCACATCATTGCAAATGGAGCGTGGTAAGAGGGAGGACTGCATGGAATAGTAAGGCAAGCTAGCGAGAGTAGATTAAGCAAGAATACCTCTACGAATATTGCAATGGAGCAGTATGAATACACTCCACTTATATTCTGCTATGAAAAAAAAAGATCGCATTAGAATAAATTGATTTGGTATAATTCGATCCGGAAAAAGTCACTACCAACTTCTTCCAGGACTATCTGACACCATACATACTCTTTCATGATCCATACATCAACCCTATGAATATCTGATATGTGAAAGTGTTATAACCAGTAAGCATAAACACCCATTGATCGTAACCTGTTATGCAAAAATTCTCAGTATCAAATCACCAGGCAATGGCACATCATCAACCCATTGCTCTTTTTTAAGATCGAAACAACGTATAATATAATAGAACTCGTCCTCAGAAAAACCCTCAAACACTGCTGCCAGTGGATTAAATAGTTGTCAAAAAGGGTATTGCGACCATGATGGCCACTCCTTGGCTCATCAACATAGATGTGAACTCTACCTGTTGCCAAGAATCAGCCTTAAAGGTATAAATCATTACTTGATCTCTATCAAGAGTTAAATCTTCATAGTTATCAAAATGGTATGTGATCTTACAGCTTTAAAATCATAAGACTCTCAATAAAACCCAAAACCGCATTTCTCAGTTCTGGTCCATCCACATTCGCTCGCTATTGGAACTTGTTTGTAGAATCCGGTTAATGGATTCAACAAGTAAAATCATTATGGACGTCCATGATGCACTTTTTCGTAAAGTTGCACCAAAACAGATTAGGGCATTGCAAGACCCAATAATGAAGTCACCACGTGTATGATTATGTGAGTTGGGTACCTTGAGAGGGAAGAAAACGGGCGAGTCTATGTAGCAACAATAAAGGGGATTTTCGTTGAAATCAGTTAGGATGAAGATGGGATCGGAATCCGAAGAGAGCGAGTAGCGGAGATAAAGGTCGATGAACTTAGGCCCAATTTTGAGGTGTTTCAGGCCCGAACCCTATTTTCATTTTAGTTGTGGAATTTTTTTGTTTTTGTTTAGTCTTGGGTTAATCTTTAATCCTTTTGGCCAAAGCCCCAAACTAATCATGTTTTTATCGAGCCGGCCCACGAAAAGGTAAATGCTCCCAGCAAATAGTTTGTAAGAATTGAACCTTCGATGTTGCTTATGGGATGAGAATGTTTGAACCATTCATATCAACCAGACCACTTGTTGGTATATAAGTTCGAAACTGCTTAACATAAATCGCAAATTACTCAACGCAGATCTTTTTGTCGCGATACTTCCCATAATATTCTTTTATTTGAAAACCACCCTTCTCCTTCGTGTTTTTCCTCAGAAAAATATCTTGTTGTAACCCTAATTAACAGCGATGATTATTGATTTCTTTGATCAAAACCAAATTTTTGATGAAGTTAATGATAATATTGGAAGCTAACTAATTAATTGATTAAAGAAACAAACAACATTGAAAATGAAAACAGTAAAACAGAAACGGAATTGCAAGCCCCATCAGCCAACTCCGTCAATCTACACCCCATCCCCACCGGCGAACCAACTCCCACTCCCTGTCGGCTAACCAGCCCCCATCCCCTCCTGCGAACCACCCCCCACCCACCGTCGTTGCCAAACAACCCCGGCGACTCTCCTCTGCGCTCTCTTTCTCTCTCCTCAGCGTCCTTTTTCTCTTTCCTTTGCACTCTCTTTCTCTCTCCTTTGCGCTCTCTTTCTCTCTCCTCCTACCTCCTGCGACTCTCTCTCTCTCTCTCTCTCTCTCTCTCTCTCTCTCTCTCTCTCTCTCTCCTCCTATCTCAGCCACCACAACCTGCCACCATGCCCTAGCCCGCTACCATGGCAGCATCCAATTCCGACTCAGATGAGGAAGTGAGAAGAAAGAGAATAATGGCGGCGAATCGAAGACCTCACGGCGCCATGAACGCTGGTGAGTAGCTCCTTCGATCCAGCGGTGAGTATGGAGCGATTCGCGGGATGGATAGTTGACGGAGATGCACAAGCCACTAGTTGATTCAGTTGATATTGCTTTGTTTTGTGGAGAGGAGAGAGAGAGGAGGAATGAGTGGAAAGGGTGAGAAAATTGTTAAGGGTATCATTGGAAACAAAATTTACATTCAGTAATTTTCCATTTACATTAAGCAATCCCCTATAAGTTTAGTTGTGGAATATGAGTATCGGTTGAAGACAGGTGGGTGGACGACATGTTTTTGTTTTTTTTTTAATAATTGGACGACATGATTAAAAGTCGACAATTTTATGTTACATGTTGAACATGTAAGATACTGAGTTTGTGGATGCAATATGACAAATTTTTGCTTTAGACCATGTATTGGTTTAGTATGCGAGATCAAATTATGTGGGAATTTCCTATTGACTTTCTTTAGTTTCTTGTTATCCCATTAATCATTCTATACATTGGATCGATCAACTAAATCATGACATTGAGTAATCATATTGAGGAAGTCAATGAAAAAACTAATATAATCAGGGTCATGAATTTATTCTCAAAGAAGCTTTGTGATTGGCTTAGCATAGAAGCCAAATTGGTTTGCCGCATTATTTAATGAAGAAGTGGGCGACATTTTGAAGTGTGTGCAAGTGTGAGGTGTGCACCAAAATTGAAAGGTCGCCGTGAAAGAGCAAGAAGGCAGTGGCCTTTCTTGTTCGGGTGAGATGCGGTAACAAGAAGACAGCCAAAGAGAGGGAGGGTCTCTCTTCAGTAGTAAAGATGAGAAATAAGAAGAAGAAGAAGAAGAAGAAGAAGAAGAAGAAGAAGAAGAAGAAGAAGAAGAAGAAGAAGAAGAAGAAGAAGAAGAAGAAGAAGAAGAAGAAGAAGAAGAAGAAGAAGAAGAAGAAGAAGAAGAAGAAGAAGAAGAAGAAAGTTTTCGTCCATGAGAGGGATTTGAGAGTAGAGAGAGATCAGATTAGGGGGAAACCTATTCAGATATGTTGGAGTGACACAAACCACAAATGAGTGAGAGGATGATTCAGGTAGCGCGCATTTTCATGGAGGTAGGTAAGAGTAGGTCGGGGTCAAACAATCGAAGGCTCTCAAGAGATGGTTTTGTGTATGTGATGGATGATCGAGGTGGAGACAGTTCTGGCACAGGAATAGACGGTATTCCGGTTTATCGGCAAGTATTATGGTGAGATCTCTAGCATCCGAGAGGGAACTAGTTAGTAGACGGTACTAGTTGTACTAGATGTAGAGATAGTATATACTTGTCGTTTGGCATAGTGTTTGTTTAGTGCATGAAGATCCGCACCATGATTTTTATCCTTTGTTGAAAGGGGTTTTCCATGTAAAAATATTATGTATTCGATACTCTTTTACTATTTTGTGTTGTGTGTTCAATTTGTGATGTGTCAATTTCCCCAACACATCTCTTCCCTCGCGTTTTTTCTTCTTCTCCAAATCATCCATGACCATCATCGCCATTACTACACCTCCATTCCAAATTATTTGTTAATTTCATCTTCGTGCTTTATCGAGGTAAATTTGATTTTTGCGATTTCTCAATTGCCAATGACTTGCATCTCTTTTATTTTCTTTTGTGTAGTTAAGGAAAATAATTAAGTTAAGAGCTCCTCCTCTCGAGGGTTGCTCCTAACCTATCCGCACGAAGAAGGTAATCTAACTCTTCTGACGGAGAAGTGGTCCAGTAAAAAGGGGAGCTAGATTGATGACCTTTATTGGCCATCCAATCTGCTACCCTATTACCGCCACGAAAAACATGATTGATAATAATCAAGTTATATCTATCTAGCATTCTACGAGCGTCTATAATGGTATTGTGAATTTTCCACGGAATGAGGATCTCGCCTTTTGCAGCTTGAATGACAGTCTGATCATCCCCTTCGACATGAATATTTCTAAACCCAAGATCAAGTGCTTTTTGACTTGCATCTCTTTTATTGCCAAAAGTCAATGTTAGGGCTTAGAAGTGAACTTGATTGCTAATGATAGAGTTTAGAAATGAACTTGATTGCTAATGTTAGAGTTTCTCCATTGAAATTCTTTGTAGATTTCGGCTTGATGGAGATTGTGTCTATAATTTGGGATATTGGTGAAGTTGGAGATTTGGAGTTTCTTATATTTGTAACGAATTTAGATGTTGATGTGTTTGATTCTGAGATGCCTATAAATTCTATTAATGAATTTCAGTGTTTTATTGTTTGTTTTCAATTAATGATAATAATACTTATTTTGTGTATGCAATTTATAATTGTAGAAATTGATACCTTGATAAAAGTGATACATTATATTATTTATAAATGTGCGATTGTTAACTTTATGCAAGTTATTATTTATATGTGATATTTATAGACGAAATGATACATGGATGCATAAAAGTAATACATATGTATATATAAATTTGATAAATGTGTCAGAAGGTAGTTGATGCAAGTGAAATTTTTTGATACCTCTGGTGATGAAAATGCTACTGATCAGCGTCGTTTCTGTCATTTTGTGGGCCCAGGGGCGAAATATAAACAAGGGGCCCATTCATAAGCAGAAAATCTCTTAAACAGGGTGGGGAAAATTGCCCCCCCCCCAATAAAATTATCATTATGCAATCTCTTTTATATTTTCATGTATGACAATGACATACAAATTACAATGACCTAGCAATAATGTTTGATGGCCTGACACATTGTTTTTTGTGAAAATTTATGAAATTTAGTGTGAAAAATGCGAAATTCGAATCCTCGATCTGACTAAGAATGAATAAGTTCCTATTATTCAACCATACCACGTTGGTTTTACTTTTTCACAATTTGATAGTTTTTGATATGAAAATTTAAATGACACTTGAAACAAAACGGAGGGAGTATGTAAAATTAAAACATGGAAAACTTTTCTTGGAGAGAAAAGAAAAAAAAGTTAAATAGACAGATAACTAAAGTCTTAAAAATATTGGGGAAAAAGGGAAACAAATTAAAAGAAATTTACAGGAAGACAGATGAAGTAGTCCAATTAATAAAAGCAAAAAGATATATAATGCACTCAAGCAGTCCTCGAACACGCGCCGTAGCCCAGCAATGCAAAGAAACTATGTAGCGCCTTACCAGTAGACTAATAGTGAATATTACTAGCACAAGTGAGTAGTATATTATACTATATTGATTATAACCCATCTTTGGGCCCTTGTTGAGCGTGGGCCCTAGGCGGGTGCCCTGGCTGCCCTCCTCCAAAGCCGGCTCTGCTACTGATGTAGATAAAAGCCATGCATACTGTGATAATTTATTATAGGTGTTAATGTAGGAGAAAAATGATGGTCTGAAGTATGTGAACCTTCTGTTGTAGGTGTTTTGGTGGTTTGGATTCATTTATGGATCAAAAAGAAAAAAAATTCCAATTTCACCTGTTTTTTCCAATTTCTCCCAATTTAATCCGGTTATTCCCGATTACCAGTTAGTTTTTTCAATTGTTCCCAGGTAAACCCAATTATCCCTAGTTACCACCGGTTACTAGTTTTTAGTTGAATAGAACTACCCAACAAAAAAAGCACCTATTAACACACACAGAAAAGAGAGTAAAGTTATCTAAAAAAGAAAAGAGAGGAAAAAAAAAGAAAAAGAAAAAAAGGGGAAGGGCATTACGGCCAAAGCAAACATCGTTTTTAAAAAACGAAACAACGGTAAACTATCACACTCCTCTCTCTCTCTCTCTCTCTCTCTCTCTCTCTCTCTCTCCCCTTTAATTCAAACTGCGGTTCGCCACCGGAGGGAAACCAAAACAAATGTCTTGAATCTTGGAAGCTCCCGTCCGATTTTTTCTCTCCAGTAATCTTTCCTTTAGTTCTTCGAGTTCGTCGAATTCCACTCACAGGTCAAACCCTAAAATTGAAGCAAATGGCGCCTGTTGTCAAGGTGGTGACAAAAAACCCTAATTTCCGGAATTTTATTTTCGCTTCTTGTTGCTTGTTTGGTTATAAATTATAATGCCGTAACTAATCTTAATTTTTCTGCATTCTTTTAATTTAGGGGAAAATCAGTTTTGGTCAAGTGAAGGCTATAGAAGGTCGTGGATCGAACAGGAGTGGTAATTTTGCGTTTTCTCGATTTTTCATTTCGTTTTGTTAAAATTGGATTTTGGTTTTACTTATCGTTTGATTTCTTGTGGTTGGAGCAGTTGGGATTAGTAAATTCAAGGTTTATTCGGAGATTGACAATGTTGATGGTCGTAGGAGTGATACTACTACTACTGCTACTTCTTTGTAAGTGACCATTTTCCATAGAAAAGATCATTATCGAAATTTATATTTTGTAACCTAGCTGTGTGTAAATTATTGTTTTATGAGAAGGAAATAGGTAAATTATTTTTTTGCCTGTCATTGTGTTGTTATTGGTCGGTTGTTTTCGGTTTAGAATACTTGTTTTTGTACCATAGACGGAAAGAGAATTATATAGGATTTTATCTTGGGACCTATAGATGAATGAGAGTGCACTTGAAATTCATAACTGAATTGATTGTGTGTACTTGGTATTTGAAGACGTTGGATAAAGGAAATGCTTCCTATTATCTTATATACATTGTGTATCCCCATTTCCCCTTTAACCCAGTTACGGAGCTTAATTGTCGATTGTGTTTTACTCTTAGTTGTAAGGCAACTTGAATTAGAGAAGATTGTCTTATAACGACTTGAATTAAGTAGTATAGCTTCTTTCGCCAGGGTTTCAGCTACCCTATTTAACTTTTTGAAGCTATTTTTCACGTTTACTTGCGATAATGCTTCATTCAAGTCCCTGCATTCACATAGGATAGGGCGTAAGACATCTTTCTAGATTGTTGTCCTGGCAGTGAGATTGACTGCCATAGCCGAATCTGACTTATGATGACTTTGAGCTTTGGCCATCTTTTGTTTCTCATTATTTCAGTTCCTGTTTCCATAGCCATGAGGTTGGGTGCTGTCGCTCTTTGCTGGAAACTGAGTAGCCATGCTCCTTGTCATCTCTCAAGATGCTTCCAGTGCCCATTCTTTTCTGGTTTGAATCCCTAGCTGCATCACAGTGCAGTTGTATCCATCCAGTGGAGAGTGGTTCGCATTTTATCCATTGCGCAGTTTTTCTTGAGCCTGGCTGCATTGTTAGAACTCACAGACAAAACTCCCATGCTTTGCTTAACCGTGTTCAAACTGGAGTAAATTTCGGGTTTGGTTTTCAAAGATAAACAGATTCCTTTTTACTTGTGAGAAAGGAGAGAAAGGTATTCCAAGGAAGGTTGTTAATGACTTTGGTGACATCAAATTCTTTGAAAATAATTATAGCCCACTGGTTGTCAGTTTTAAGGCACTGTTTCTGATGCTGTAGTAAAAATATCTTAGAGTTCCACTAAGACGATCTGTCGGTGTTGACATTCTTAAGACGATCAAATGTATTGAATTATTGGGCATTTTTCTAGTTTCGTCTAGATTTTTTCAATGAATGGTAGGTAAAACCTATGTAGCTAACAGACTTTGGATAATTAATATTCCCTTTCTAGTTTTTCTTCTAAAAGTGTCACTAAGCAAATGGCATTTACTCAGGAGGAACTCTTTTCTGTCAAAAAACGGGTCTCTGCTGGAAAATAACACTGGTTTAAAGGTAATAATCACATTGGCACCTGCATTGGTGAAATCTGTATTTGTTGGGAATTAGTGTGATAGATAGTACTTATCTGTTTTATTCGTTTTTTGTTAAACAAAGGATCTTGCAACTGGTACTGGGAAGACCAGAGGCAGCCACAACACTCTTGGTAAGATTGATTTGTATGTGTCATTGAACTTGGATTGCGTATGGTTACCTTTGACATGGTCCTTGTATGATGCAGATAAGATGAGGGTTGGAAGAAAAGCGTTAGCTGATGTCAGCAATGTTCGAGGGAACTCTTCCAGATTTGACAAGCCTGTTGGCTCCAGGTCAGTGTGAATCACTGTTTTACTTGTACGCAGACAAAATCCTGTATTATACTGGTCATAAAAAATTTAAAATAGGTGTGCAGTTGAAGTACTCAGCTCTTAATTCACTGGTACTAAAATTATTATACAGCTGAATCTGCAAACTTTCTCACTTCTTCTCTTGTCTTCGAGTTTACGGATGGAGGGATTCAATGGCATATATCGCTGTACTGATTTGATTTGTGTTAGTGCCTAATGTGTTTCATATCATGGTACTTTCAGGAGTTCAATGACTTTTGGCTCTTTTACCACTAATACTACTGCTTCATCTAGCCGGCCTCTAGAGGTAAGCGCACCTTCTGCTTCCTTTGATCTATTTTATTGCCTAACAGTGTAATCCACTGTGGACCCGTGATTATTTTTGGCTAGCTAACTTATTAGCCATTGTTTGTAAAATTACAACACTATTCCGTTATTCCCAGTAGATTAGAAATTGACAACTAATTGCCAGAAAGTACATCCTGCGCCATAAGCAGGCCTCAGACCTGCTACATACAAATAGAAAATATAATATACTATGCAACTAAGGCGAAGAAATGCCAAGCCAAGTGCAAGTGCTAACAATTGCACAGCATAAATTATGAATACTTTTGTTGTTAATTCTTTTACGCGCCTCTTTCAGAATGCAATACTGAAGAGAAATGAATGTTAGAAGCCATTCTGAGTACCCCTTCTTTTCAGAAGTAACTACTTATTAGAAAAGTACATTGGAAGGGGGTCTTTGAGGGAGGATGACTGTATTTTGTAATTATAAACTCAGCACTCCCCCCCCCCCCCCCCACCACCAAGAAAGCTCCCCGATAGTTACTCCTCCCAATATGTTGTAATCCTTTCTCTGCTGATCGCACTAGGCTGATGGAAACTTGCGTGCATGTAGAAGGAATTAAGAAAAGGGGTTACGGAAAGGTGGCTAATCAAATGTCACAAAGGGGGCAGAGCTAACTCAAACTGACTTGATTAGTTGCAAGTTTTATGGTTCTCTGCTTTAGCTCAATTATAATGAGTGGCTAAAAGCTGCTGTATTTTGAAACAGAAAAAAGTGAAGCCAATCTTAACTCATGGTGTCAAAATCTCTCATGCTTCTGCAAAAGGTAATCATTAAGAGTTACACATGATGTCTAGCTTGGTGTTTGGTCAACTAATCTTACATGTCATCCTGTACTTCGTTGGTGGCAGCTGACACTAAAGTTTTGAGGAACTCTTCAAACTTTCGTAGGGTCCAAACTCATGAATCTGTGGAAAACAAACCCAGGTCTGGTTTATTTTATGTTCTTTCACGATTTTTGGTTTGTCCGATTGCAAAACTGCAAACTTGTGGTGTAGAACTTTGTATTATTTGCGTGAGCACAGTTCACAAGCGTAAGCATAATATTTACATTTTCCATCTTGCATTGTTCTCAGGCAAGTTTCTAGGTGTAACAATACAAGTACAAGGTTGGTAGGTTTCACGATATAAGTATTTGGTTGCCTTTGTTAACTGTCGAGCTGGCTATTGATGCAACTCGTTTTGCTCATCTGTTTTATTCCTGGCCAGATTGTATGCTCAAAGGAACTCATTTCCAGTGTTAAAGACGGTTAGCCAGTTGGGTGCTAACAAACTTCAGGTAGCTGCCATAGGAGTTTTGATGTCAAATTTGGTCCTTAATGGAGAGAGAGGTCCCGTCTATTTATTTTGTTTATCTAAGGCCAAAGGGATGTTCTCAGCATATGTCTACAACTCTAATTACAAACTCCTGATTCCTTAACTGATACCCATTCTATAGATCTGACTCGTATGTTTGGGCTGGTTTTAGGGAGATGTCAGAAGTCCAGAGAAGGCTACAAGAAAACTTGGTTTCCCACGTGAGTATGGTATTTTGTAAGGTTTCTTCAGCTGAGAAACTAAAACAGAATTTATGCAAACATGATAATATTGTTCCTTATTATGCTAGTGAAAACCAGAGTCAGCGGAAAAGTAGTATCACAAGCAAGTCATCTTAAAGGCAAAGTTCTGAAGGATAAAGTGGACGTGCTAACGTGAGTAGTTCTATGCTTCTCAGACGAAACCCTTGTTCAAGTTAATTTGCTTTTCAATTATGACATGCCACTATATCAGGCTTTTGGCTGCATGGCTTTTATATCTGTTCATCAATACATGGTTTATTCTTGCTGTATATGATGTTCCCTTCTGCATTTTCTGATCCAGTGTTTACCCGTTTTTCTAAAGATCATGGTATCAGTGAGTTAGAGTTTCAGAGGAAGTATCTTATATATAATTTTTTGCATGTTGATTATGTCATGGTGTAGGGCTACAAGGAATCAGACTAACAATCCTCCTAAGCTAAGAAAGCCGATCAAGGTACTTGGTATTCTCTGTTGCTTATGTGTTGCTCTTGCAGGTTATCTGAACCTTATCGAAGAAACGATTGAAAATATAGTAAATCTTATAGCATTAGTTGACATTAAGAAGAGTGTTAGGAGAAGTACAATGTGCCGCAATAGCGCTCTAACTGCATGTTTTTTGCTTGACATTGTCTTCTCATTATACATGGTTTATTTATTTGACATCTGTTGTTTTATTATTCTGTTTTGCGGTGAGAAGTGGCCTGGGGCTTTCTGGAAAAGTCTTAAGTTTATGTGCTAATCAATGCCAAAAGGAATTTCAAGTGTTTTTTATTTATCAATGTCTGGAAATACAATCATGGTACTAGGGCGCACTTGCTGCTGTTGAAATTCCGACCAAGTGGACCCAAACTTTTGCCTATTTTTATGCTTAAAATCAATAAAAGATGTTGAGGAAATGATGTTCTCAGTATGTCTGCTGAGGTCTTCGTAATAGAAAGTTTTGATAATGCAAATTATATTAACTTCGTCATAATTACAAAATTTAGTTTCTATGGGGATGGATTTCTGTCGTAGTTAAAACACTTTCAATCTCTATTCGGTGAAGATATGCATATGGAGATAGTTGATACTACCATTTTTATGTTCCTATTTATGCTTGCAGCCTGTGCAGACAGAGTGGTAATCACTGTTCATTAGGCATACTTGCTCTTATAATGTAGGGATATTCTGGCATGTTTCACATGCACTGATGCTTCTGATTGCCTCAATCTTTTTTCTCTGAAATATCAGCATGATTTGTCTGCCTTGTAATTTATTTTTATGATTGGTTCCTTTCCATGTGTCCTGAAGCAGAAGAGATTTACGTGTCAGAAATGAAAATTGCAGCATTGTGATACCCTTTTCCTTGTCCATTTATAGTATGTTAGATCCTGTCATGTGGAGGCATGAAGCTCACTTTTTATTCTTCAGTACTTTTGACTTTTTATTTTGACGTTCACAAACTAAGTGATGTTTTATTCTATGATCCAGCCAGCTGTAAGAATCACTTCACAACCATCCAATGTCCAAAAGAACTCTAAATCCAACAGCATCCCTAGCTTGGACAAATCTCTTGTTACGATTTCTGGCAAAGAAGCAAAAGTGGCTGAGTCTTCTATTCCTAAGACTCTTAAGTCCATAGATTCTGAAGAAGTATCTGACGGAGGATTTCCAGCCAAAGACAGTAGCAACATGAAGCCAAAGTTATTGGATATCACTGCCGATAAGAAAACCAAACGACGGAAATCATATACATCATCACTAATATCAACTTCAAAGGTTGAGTCCTCTGTTTTGTCTTGTACTAAAATCTGGTTCATTAGCTTATGAGAAATTTGTTGTGTTGTATAGATACTAGGGAAGAACAATGAAATTACAGAACAGGAACAGTTGCCGAACATCGATGATCAGGGTAATCCTCTTGAAGTTGCAGAATATGTTGATGACATCTACCAATATTATTGGATTATAGAGGTGATTGTCATTATACTATAGTAAACTTCTTAGGTGTTTTCATCCATCTTTGGTTGTTTTTCATACTTTCATTATTTAGAATGTTATCTTATCAACCTTCAAAAAAGCTTGCATGTGCGTGTACCTGGTTTGAATCTAGCTTGTGGATCCGATTTACAAATTTTTCTAAGGCTTTGGAGTAATTACCTTGTGTTACACAATCACTGAAAGTTTACGTTTCCTTAAGATAAGTGCAGCCTTAATGATAGGTTTTTGGTGGAAACGAGTCCTCCCTTGAATTGTGACGTAGCAAACTTAAAGAGAGCCTGTGGGAATTCTTGCTTGCCTTTGGTTTTTCATTGCGATATGCATTATGATGTTAGCCATGCTCTTAGGTCACTATCTCTATGTAATATTGGTTCTCAATTTTTTTTTCTCTTTTACCATGTTTCTATTGTTTCTTCAAGTTACAAAATTTTCAAGATATGTTTTCAGGTTATCACGTGTCTGGGCTTTAGCTTTTTTTTTTAGATAACATGGGTATCCGTGCTTTGGCCGATTTTCATGGGCCCTGAAGTTAACTCCTAGGAAAACCTTTAGTGGTTCTAAGGGAACTCGAACTCGGTACCCCTCCAATACATCTCACAGCTTTTACCACTTGAGCATACCCACTCAGAGTCAATTGGCTGCTGGCAAACATGAATCTATGAGACTTTCAACTCTTATATCAGTAATGTCTCTATCACGGACAAAGCCGCAAGACACTTTTATCGTGTTAGTAAAATGACTGGGGAAAAAAGCGCGTGACATTATTTTGTTTGTGAGTGTAAGTTTCTATCCTAATAGTTGTAAGTTGTAGCTTTGTCCATATGTGAGGGTGTCTTTGTCGTTTTTTTAGTAGAACGTTACCTGAGATCTGATGTTCATGAACTAGGAGTTATGGTACGTAATATAGCGGCGAGTATCAGATCTCACTGTAACATTCAGTTTGGGAAAAGCATTGTGCTTTTGTATCATTTGCAATTTTTCTGATCTGTAACTGCCAATAGCTTGAACAGTTAGTGTTTGGGAGTATTTACTAATAAACTTTACAGTTAGAAAGAGAAACTTCTACCGACTACCTTAATTTGTGAATAATTATAAGGTCTGGGCTTTTGCGATTGTATTAGTTGTCGTATGTCGTTATTTGTTATCCTTTTGCTATGGACCGTGAGGTATCTAGAGATTACATGTGATAGGAGATAGTGGTAGCAGGTTATGCAGGTGTTGCTACTATCATCACTCAAGTCTTTCTGTTTTGACTATTTCAGTCAAATCTATCCCATTGTGACAAAGATGTAATTATTGCAGGCACAGAGTGCATCCCTGGAAAATTACATGATAATTCAGACAGAAGTTACACCTCAGATGCGGGGCATATTGGTTAATTGGCTAATAGAGGTAGGTGGCTGAATACTGTTACACCATTTTAGAGGATTTATCCTACGCTTCTGGCATTTTTGCAATGGCCTTCTTCGCAACAGGTCTGATGGCTTGCTTCCATGTTGCAGGTACACTTCAAATTCGATTTAATGCCAGAAACACTTTACCTGGCTGTGGCTTTGCTTGATAGATATCTATCTCTAGTTTCAATTAAGAAAAAAGAGATACAGTTGGTTGGGCTTACTTCACTCTTGCTAGCATCAAAGTATGAGGACTTTTGGCACCCAAGGGTATTGATCTGTTCATTATTGTACAATTCCCGAGTACGTTAAGCTGTGAAAATGCTCTTATGTGGTTATCTGACACAGGTGAAAGACTTGGTCAGCATCTCGGCTGAGTCATATACCAGAAAGCAAATGCTTGACATGGTAAGCTACTGGATTTGATGTAACTACGTTTAACTTTGCTAAGAATACCCAAGTGAAGTTTGATGCCACTTTGGAAACTCTTAACTAGTTAAATGTGATGATCATAGTTGAATGCTAGTGTGACGAAAATATGTACTTCTGTTACATCATATGAAACAACCTGGAATAATGTGACACTGCCAAATATTTTACTGCATTTAGGAAGTTCTAACTACCTTTGAGAATTATATGTGGCTGAGTAATGTTCTCAGATAAAATCCTTCTAATTTTTGTCCTTTACTTTTGCATGATAATGCCATCGGTGATGGATGTATTAAAAGGAAAAAGACATTCTCAAGAAGCTCAAGTTTCGGTTAAATTTGCCAACAGCTTATGTCTTCATGCTGCGTTTCCTCAAAGCTTCTCAGTCAGACGAAGAGGTTTTACTTTATGTTCATTAGATCTTTGAAGTAATGTTTTGGTTTGTGTTTCTTAGTTTCTAAAATGAGGTACTTGCTAAATTCTACCAGCTTGAGCATCTCGCTTTCTACCTCATCGAGTTGTGCTTGATTGACTACGAAGCCTTGAAGTTCAGGCCTTCACTGTTATGCGCTTCAGCTGTCTACGTTGCCCGTTGTACCCTGAACAAGGCTCCAGCATGGACCCCATTGCTCAGCAAACATGCACAATATGAGGAAACCCAGATCAGGCATAGCTTTCATCACCATCATGTTTGTTACTGGATTTTTTTTTTTGTTGCTGCAACTTCTGTTGATATATCTTGCATTTTCTGCAGGGATTGTGCAAAGATGATCTTGAGACTTCATAAAGCGGCAAGTGCAGGAGTCCTTAAGGTCACTTATGATAAATACAGAAGGCCTGAGTTTTATGGGGTTGCAGCCAATAAACCTTTGGGTGCCCTCCCTCTTTGAAGCTTCTCTCAAGTCTCAAGTCTCAACCCTGTCAAGTTTTTTAATTTCAGGGTATAGCTTGTCTGTGTTGTCTTGTGTAAATATAGGCTGTTGTCCTGTTACCATTTCAGAAATGTGTTTACCATGTCAAGCACCATGTCAAGCACATGTTGACATGCACAATGAAAAGAGTATATTCGAATATATGTAGCCACCTTTCGTCCTATGCAGTCTGTACTTCGCAGCATATTGGGATATAATCTTACTGCGATGACTGATACAAACAAAAGCCTACATCACCTGCCTATTATACTATATGCTTATGGAGCAGAGTCATCAAATCAAATGAGCAAACAGCCAAATCCATGAATAAAAATCAATCAATTTTATTACAAATATAATAGACCTGTATACATTTCACCAACAGTGGGCTTCACATAAGTGACGAAGTCACAGTACCAGTTCAATGTTGCCTCTGTGTGGCTGCATCACCTGCCTATCTATACAGATTGCTCATCAAGCAAAATTGTTCCTTAGCAGTAGATAAATACAACTATTTGTATACAAAACACTAAATCTTTCTGTATATATACTTATAAATCTAACCCTATTTTCTAACAAGTCACTAACCCGTCTTGAGCAAGCAAATTCCCTTCGTGATCCAGGGTCTCTCTCACTACTCGATAGAACTCCACCCATGAAGATAGTGAGAGTCTGCTGAATCCCATAAAAATGTAAGATTTGGACTTGCAGGGCACGCAGCAACCAAATCCAGAACGGATGCTGCTGGTTTAAGTCGCTGAGGGAAATTGAAAGCCAAATTATCAACTTTATGTTCGTAGATTTTTCCTTTTCTATCCAGTTTGTACCGAGAAGTACCCTGAAACTGCCCATTTGCTTCCCATGGTACCCTTGGGGTACCCCTCAGGTTCCACCTGATCAATATCATGTTCTCTGAGGGTTGCCATATCCTCAGAACTTGAAGATCAATTTCTCTGAACAAAATTCGACCATGAAATCGCAATGCCCAGAAGATAAGCTTGTACTTTTCTATGCCACTAAATGTATTCAATGGATCTTTAAAGGTTACATCATCTCTGCCCAATAAAAACAACCATATAATGTTCTTACTCTTTCATAATTCAAGCCAAAAAACAGAATTGTGTAGCAGCAGAACTGCAGGACTAACCAGCAGCAAAAATTGATTTGCAAAGTATACATAGAATTATTACTTAAGTCATAAGGCAAAATATATAGGGTAGAAATTAAAAAGTCATAACTGCTTATAGGCGCTAGCACAAAAATAACTATGTAAACTTTCACTGATGTCATTAGGAGTGTCCTCACCAATGGTTTCACTTACAAGGATGAGGTATCTCAATACTGATAGTCGAGTCGTTTCACTTGTGGTTTCATCTCTCAGAAGTTGACACTTGACACACTTGGTTTATGGGTAAGTTAGAAAATTTAACTTTCTAATAAGTGGTACTATTCAAAATTGCTGCTAGATGTACCTTGACCTTTAAACTAACCATACTACTTCCCTACCCATGGATGCTAATAGTGAGTATAATGACAAGGTACAAGTTGCGATGAGCTCGATAAAACTGTTAAGGTGTTCAGTGAGCATGTCAAGGTGCAGTCTTTAAGCTTTGAAACAGCAAGTACAATATGGTGTTCATGACTTCAAGTGATCTACCTAGTCAGAGTACCTGGGAACCTTTCTGAAACGATAAGGAATGGGAGATTGGAATGATCAAGCTACTCGACTCCGTTCACCTCAGCTCGACATATGTAATCATTTGTATTTTCTGATTGAAAACTAACCCTCAGCCACAGAGCACTAATCAAAACCCAGGTTTGATTATCTATTCCCACTAGGTAGCAAGACATCATCTAATTGTATGCATTCTAGTTTCAGAAACAGATATGTATAACATGTTTTGGCTTCCAAGCCCAATTGCCCATCATTGTTATCCAAGTGAAATGCCACTCAAGAATAAATCCTTCCACCTACTGCTATTTTAGGTCATAATCCAAAAATCACATATACTATCAGAAGTTCAGAACTACCCACTAGCAAAAAAACCTCTGAATTCTTTATAATTCATGCCACAATCCTTAAAAGTGTAGCAAAAATAGAACTACCCACTAGCACAAAAACGATTATAATGTACAGAACAAAACCCAGAACTGCAAAATACTGCCTATAATAATGATAAATTAATAACAGAGCTATTGCCACAATCAAAATTACCCAGAAGCCCAAAACAGATTATATTGACCCAAAAAAACATCAGAATTTCTCATAATCCAAAGCTGAAAATGGGCACCAAATAAAACCAAAAAACAAAATGTGATGAAATGGGTACCTGTAAATGTCATAATTAAGGTCTTTGGAAAATACTTGGGGGAGGTCTTCTCTAAGGGAACGCACAGCCTGGCCTAAGTTAACATAAAAGTCATCCTTCTGCTTATCCTGCGCACTTGGTGTTGGTGGTTCTTTAACCTGCACACCGCGAAGCACAGGGGGTTCCAAGAGTGGAGGAGAAGATGGAGACAGAGTGGCTAATTTTGTGAGGTCAAGTGGTGGTAGTGAAAGTGTTTGTGGTGAAGAAGATGATGATGATGATGAAGGGATGAGATGAGTTGGGTTGTTTTCTTTTGATGATTTGGTTTGAAGAAGAAGAGAAGGAGAAAGATTTGGTAGAAGAAAAGCCATTGCCCTTTATTATGGGTCTTTCAATTTTGATATCAAAGGAAGAGAAAGAATTTGTGAGGGGAAAGGGTGAGAATTGAGAAATGAGTTGTTTGTGAGGTAGAGTGTTGTGGCAAATTGTGAGCTTGTAGATTTCTTGTGGCTGGGCATGCGCTCATGTTTGTAGTTTCTCTGGCCTGTCTACATAACAAACACTGAAACCATATTATTTTTAGGAAAAGTTGTCCAAAATCACACTATAAAATCAACTTTTTTTTATTTTTTGTTTGTTTTGGTAATAATCACCTTATAATTTGTTTTCTTTAAAATACAACCTTCAACTATTAAATCACCATCTCAAACCACTTTTTGGCCAAATTTTTTAAAATGATGATCATTTTGCCCTTATACTAGATGATCTTTGTTTGAAAAAAATATCAAGGGCAGAACAATCTTTTTTTAAATTTAATAAGGAAAATGATCTGAGGTGGTGATTTACAAGTTACAAGCAATGAAATTGTTAATTTTGAATTTATTTTTGTCAAATCTATTTGTGTGAATTTGTGGGAAAAGGTATTAAGAGTTTTACATGTTTTAAAATTACTCCAAAAAAAAAAAGAAGCTAGATAGACATAGATGTTCTATTAAGAGGTGCTTGTAGGAATATGAAGTTAGTTAGGACAAGGTTCTTAGTACACTTTGCCGCGTCAGCATTAGTTGTTAGAAAAGTTGTTAGAGAATCTGCTAGAACACTGTACATATAAGTTTGCCTTCTCATTCTTCCTCTTGTAATAATCATAATCAATACAATCATTTTCTTTCTCTAAATTTCTCTCTCAAATCCATGGTTATTAACATGGTATCAGAGCTTCGACTCAATCACAAAACCTAAAATTCTTGATTTTCATTCTTATTCATCGATCAATTTTGTTTCGTTGGTTGATTAGCTTGATTCATCATATCCTTAAGCTCGTAATTAGGTTTTGTGAATTTTTCATCGATTGATTACATCAGAATCAATCTATTTCAATCAATTTCTTCTGAATTCTTGAATTATGCCTCCAGCAAATGTGAATTCCTCAAATCCTTTATCTCTTCATTCATCGGATCATCCAGAGATGATGTTAGTTTCCAAAGTTTTTGATGGCAATGGCTATGGCAGGTGGAAGGCGATTATGATTGCATTGCCAGCCAAGAACAAGATCACTTTTATTAATGGAACTCAGGAAAAACCTGAGATAAATTCTCCTTTGTTGAGTATTTGGCAGAGATGTAACGGCATGGTTACGTTCTGGTTACTCAATGTGCCGTCCAAAGAAGTTGCAGACAACGTTCTTTATGCTAACTCAGCTTATCAAGTTTGGTGTGAGCTTGAAGAAAGGTTTGGTCAATCCAGTGGAACGAGTTTATATCAATTGCAGAAAGATTTGACTTCAACAGGTCAAGGTTCAATGGATATAACCACGTATTTTACAAAGATGAAGGCTGTGTGGGATGAATTAAGTAACATGAATCAACTTCCTAATTGTAGTTGTGGAAAAATGGCAGCCTGGAGAAAGATTGAAGAAGATCAAAGATTGGTCAATTTCTTATGGGATTGAATTCTGCATACCAGAATATAAGGGGTAATATTTTGATGAAACCTCTTCCTTCTCTTGGACAAGCCTATTTAGTTTTGCTTGAAGATGAGAAACAAAGAGAAATTAAGGCACCTGTTGAATTCTTGGCTGAATCTGCTTCATTCTATGCTGGTTCACATGGAGGAAATCAGCACAACAATTCATATTCTAGACCTAAATTTGATGAGCAAAGGTAAAGAAATGATGATAATAGGTCCCTAACTTCTGTTACTTGCAATTATTGCAAGAAGCCTGGCCATCACATCAGCAAATGTTACAAGCTAAATGGTTTTCCATAGAGTTTTGGTTTCAAGAACACACATAATTCATATAAAGTGAAGAAAGTAGATGCACCAACTTTAGCTTATCACAATGATGATTCTCATGGTTCTGATGGTTTTAGTGATTTAGTTGATCCTGAGGTTAATCAAAGCTATCCGTTGCAACTCAGAGTCTTTTATCTGGTTTTACTCATGAACAACTCACACAATTGATGTCTATTGTCAATAGTGTTCAGACTGTACATAGAGGTGCTGCTCATCAAATTTCTTCTCATCAGGCTAATCAAGTTTCTGCTCATCAGGCTACTGCTTCTGCTGGTATGATTTCTTGCCTCATTCATAATAATTCAGTTAAATGTGCATGTTTCACTTGTTCTAAAGCTGCTAATAGACCTGGGATCATAGACACAGGAGCCACAAATCATATGTGTCATGATATTTCCTTGTTTTCTCATATAAAGAACCTGCATATACCATATTTTATTATCCTACCTACTGGCCATAATGTTCCTGTAACCAAGACTGGCACCATACCTATCACTACAGATCTCTCTGTACATGATGTTCTTTATGTGCCTGCATTTAGATTCAATCTGCTTTCAGTAAAGAAATTAGTTAAACAAACAAAATGTTGTATGATCTTCACTGAAAACAAGTTGTATTCTATAGGGGCCTTCTCTGAAGAGGCCACTGACACTTGGTAAGGATAAAGGTGATCTTTACTTGCTTCAGTACAATCCTGCTGATCAACTGTTATCTGATGTTTCTCCTAATTTTCCTTCTTTTCCTGATAATTCTCTTGATACACAGAAGAGTTGTAATAATACAAGTTGTAATCATGCTTGTTCTGCCAGCTTGTGGCATGCCAGATTAGGCCATTTACCTTATGATAAAATTTAAAGTCTATCTGTACTTGATTCCAGTTTCAATAAAAATAAAATCACTCCTTGTGATATCTGTCCTAGGGCAAGACAACATCGTCTCCCCTTTCCTCATAACTCCATTCATACCTCTCATATTTTTGAACTCATTCATATTGATCTCTGGCGTCCAAATAATGATTCCACTTATGATGGACATTCTTATTTCCTGACTATAGTTGATGATTATAGTAGAAATACATGGACTCATTTTCTTCATTGCAAGAGCAATGCTCTTGACCTTAGTAGATCCTTCTCTTCTATGGTAGAAACTCAATTCAATTGCAAAATTCAATGCATCAGATCTGATAATGCTCTAGAGTTAGGTAAAAGTAAAGAAGCAACTGTTTATTTTTTGTCCAAAGGCATTATACACCAGACTAGCTGTGTTGATAAACCTCAGCAAAATGGAATTATAGAGAGGAAATACAAGCATTTGTTAGAAACTGCTAGAGCATTACTCTTTCAATCTCATCTACCTATCAGATATTGGGGTGATTGTGTTTTAACTGCGACCTACCTGATCAACAGGTTTCCAACTAAACATCTTCATGGTTTCACTCCCTTTCATATCCTTTTTAACAAATCTCCAAATTACAGCCACCAGAAAACTTTTGGATGCTTAGCTTATGCTTCAACTTTGAAGAGAGCTAGAAATTCAAGCCAAGAGCTTTTCCCTGTGTCTTTCTAGGCTATCTTCCTGGCCAGAAAGCTTACAAATTGTTTAATCTTGAGACAAAGAAAATTGTTATTTCCAGGGATGTTGTGTTTCATGAAACAATATTTCCTTTTCAAAATTCTTCATCTCATTCTCCATCTCTTTTTTCTGCTTCAGATACATATTCCTAATCTGATTTTTCTGATATTTTAGTCCCACAAGATATTTAAGCCTCACAAATTACTCAAGCTCCACAAATTAATTTTCCTCCTTTTCCATCCAATTCTGGTTCTAACAGTTCTGATCAGCAGGGTACTAATCAACTAAGAAGAAGTGAAAAGGGTTGTTAGGACACCTTCACATTTGCAGGATTTTATGTGTAATTTTGTTCATGTTGACAACACTATTTGCCCACATACTTTAACCACTACATGTACAAATTTCAAAATTCTTTGTTGTTCAGCCTTAACTACAAATAGCCAGCAGCTATTAGACAATTTGAATCTTGCACATATTCCTGAATGTTATAATGAGGCAGCTATTGTACCTGCTTGGCAACAGGCCATGAACAAAGAATTTGAGGCTTTATTAACTAACTATACTTGGGATCTTGTTTCTCTTCCTAAGGGCAAGAAATCTATATCTTGTAAATGGGTTTATACCATTAAGTATAGGTTAGATGGTACAATTGAAAGATACAAGGCAAGATTGGTCATAAGAGGATTCACATAGAAGGCTGGTATTGATTATACAGAAACTTTTTCTCCAGTTGTAAAAGTCACAACTATAAGAGCTCTTAGTGCTTTAGTTGTTAAGAATGGATGTTACATCAGTTGGATGTAAATACTGCATTTCTTCATGGTGATTTGGATGAAGAAATTTATATGCAACCACCTCCAGGGCTTACTCTTGATCAACCAGGACAAGTTTGTCTACTTAGAAATCTCTTTATGTTTAAAACAAGCATCCAAACAATGGTATGCTAAGTTGTGTGTTGCTTTGAAGAGTGAGGGTTATCAACACTCAAAGAATGATTACTCTTTATTCTACAAGAAGATGGCAGATTCTGTGGTTTATGTTGCAGTTTATATAGATGATACTCTAGTGACAGGAAATAATTCTGCTGAGATTGATCATCTCAAGAGTAATTTGAATTCTCAGTTTAAGATTAAGGATCTAAGATTCCTTAACTATTTTTTGGGTTTGGAGATTTATCAGGAGCAAACCGGTTTGGTGATGACACAGAGGAAATTTGCTATGGAATTGCACAAAGAATTTAAAATTTCTGGTACTAATTCAGTGGTTAGTCCTCTAGAATACAATCTTAAGCTCAGACCTGATGTTGGTACTCATCTCCCTGAACCTTAGTCATACAGGAAGCTTGTAGGAAAGCTCAACTATCTAACCAACACCAAACCTGACATAGCATTTGTTGTTCAGTTTCTCAGTCAATTTATGCAACATCCAACACAATCTCACATGGATGCAACTCTTCACACTCTGAAGTACATTGCAAAAGCACCTGCTCAAGGTCTTTTCTTCAATGCTACCAATTCTTATGATCTACAGGCTTACTGTGACATTGGGCCTCTTGTCCCAACACAAGAAGGTCAATTAGTGGTTTTTACATCACTTTGGGTGGTTCTCCTATCTCATGGAAGTCCAAGAAACATGCCAAAGTGTCCCTATCCTCTGCAGAGGCAGAATACAGGTCAATGCGCAGGGTCTGTGCTGAGCTAGCCTGGCTTAGTAGATTGCTTCATGAACTGGCTGTTCCAAAGCTTCTTCCCATTCCTTTAAGATATGACAGTCAATCAGCACTCTACATTGCTAAGAATCCTGTATTTCATGAAAGAACTAAGCACATTGATCTTGATTGCCATTTTGTTAGGGAAAAACTTCAAGAATGATTTGTTACACTATCCTTTGTTCCTACACAAGAGCAACTGGCAGATGTCTTCACCAATGGTGGTAAACAGCACCACCAAATATTCTCCAAGTTGGGAGTCCTTACACCCTCCAACTTGACGGGGGTGTAGGAATATGAAGTTAGTAAGGACAAGGTTGTTAGTACACCTTGCACATCAGCATTAGTTGTTAGAAAAGTTATTAGAGAATATGTTAGAACACTATACATATAAGCTTGCCTTCTCATTCTTCCTCTTGTAATAATCATAATCAATACAATCATTTTCTCTCTCTAAATATTCTCTCTCAAATCCGTGGTTATTAACAGTGCTCACTCTAGTGGTGACATATGCACAATTTTTTATTTTTTTTCTTATCACCAACATTTGCATAATTTAGTATAAGAATTTATTTGAGGGGTTTATAGAATTCAAATTATGAGAAAAGTACATGAAATTTTATGGAGAATGATACGTGCGAAACCATTGAACAACAGAACACCCTACGCAATCTAGTGTTCAAATTTTTTTTCTAATTAGACTTGCTTAGCATGGAACCCATCTAATTTAAGACTTCAGTTATGGGAGCTCACCAAATTAAGTATAATAGTGTAGGCACCATGTAGAGTCTACGCCCCATTGGCCAAAATTAGTTGATAAAATGACTACAACGAAATATACGAGTTCAAAAATGTATAAAATATGTTATGTTAGATATGCTCTCAGAATCAAGTCGTATTGGGCTTTTAATTCTCATTAGATTTTGGGTAGCCGCAATGTCTTATTAGAGGTTGCTTATGACTTGTGGGCTCGAAATGGACTTCTAACCCATTGACAATGTCTAGTAAACCTACAAGGCCGCACATTATGCCGTATAATTAATAGGTCAGATCGGGTATTAAAAAACTAATAAAATTAGCGTTTTAATTAGACCAAGATGCGAACATGTAATCCACATCTTACTCATCTAGGGTATAATTTGCCTCTATGTTAATTGTTCTCTCGTATGTAGAAGTACGTATGTGTATATGTTGTTATAGTGCCACTATATTTCCTTTGTGATCCTGTTTCAGCTTCGATGTGTGAGCGGAGTATTCTATTTAATCAAACAGAAGCAGCCCCATTTTCTATTTGAAGTTGTTACCGTATTATGTAGTTGTTTTGAAATTCCATGGCTCAAGAGCTAATTGATGCACTCATTTCATTTACTTTAAGTTCTAGGACTTGATCAAAATTGGACATTGGCTTTATTGTTAGTAAATTTTTATTGGTGATTTCTGTTGAGAAATTTTTGTGGGTTATTCAGAATGTAGATCTATTGGGTTGTGAAATTGTGTCATGTTATTTTTTAGGGTTATTCTGTTGAGAAATTATTGAGCGTTATTTTGAGATGTTAGTTTGTTGTGAGTGACTTAGTTATTTGTTGGGTCTGAATCTGTTATTTGAGCGTCACTGAGGTTTGTTCTTGTTGGACATTGAAGCTCTTTGTTTAATTTGTTGGATTCGGGTACGGTGGATGGTTCATTATTCAGCTGCTTTGAGTAGTCTAGTATGTTGCTCTTGCTCTTGTTGGTATTAAGTTGGGTTCTGGGATGGTTGGTGTTAATAATACTCTTTTTTTGTGCGTTGTGTTGTGTCGTGAAGATTATACATAAATTGACTTATAGTTTCCCAATTTGGAACCTTTTTCCTATGCATAATTTGACTTCTCCTATGTTAATGATGTTATCAATAGCTCATACATATCTATGTAATTATGCTCTGTACTTGTGACACAAAGGCATGTGTCATGTTCTTATATGATAAAGTAGCTGATAACAAATATCTCCCGAACATTTAAACTCATTAAAACTATTCTTTTTCAAACATGTAGCGCTTCAATTCATCTAGTTGTGATTCGAGGTACACTCTTAATTCTCTCATCATATTCTCTCCGATTTCCTTAAATGCATGACATTTATGTATAATTAAGTAGCTAATTTTATCTATTGTTTTTTATTTGCTTTTTATCCTCAGGATTATATGGCATTGTGCAATATGCATAAGGATGAATTTGGAAGTTACTTATTTTTCATTTGGAGCTCATTAAAGAGTTGTATCTCATTTTGAATTTTTTTTTTTTTTTGGGCAACAAGGAAATATAACAGATAACTATACAAAGTAAAGTATTACAACAGAATATACATATTACACGCTGGCACTACAACTAATAGTAGAAACACAATCAAAGGCAACTCGTTGCCGCAGGGGGAGGGGTGTATATGCATCAGTATCATGGTAGTGCAGTCTGTTTGATCCCAATACCTTCAACAGGTGCACGTTTCTTTCTAAATCTCCCACAAGCAGCCGATTAAGAGTGAGCACCACTGAAGTGAGAATGACAACGAGGATACGCCTTGGTAGAGAAGAGGAAAGTAGAAGGAACCACATGATTAGGACAGGCAGCACCATGAACCAATGAAGACACATCAGATAAATGAGACTTCATAGAAGTATGATATTCGACAACTATTTTCAAATTTGTTTGTTGTAATTTGTAGAGCAAATTGACACTTGTATCTAATTTGAAATAGATGTCAGATGTTTGGGCCACTTCTCCCCCATGAAGAGAATACGTGCCTTGCTGATGCTCTCACTGAATGGGGTTGTGACTTATCAAAATTTTCTTTTCCTTTTCCGGATGGTCTGAAGAATATGATGAATGAAGTGTGTCTTAATCCCCTCACTAATGACTTTCCTGCTTGCTCTTATGCTGCTTTGGGTATGCTTTTGATTGCAAAAAACTTTATTCTGACTTACTCAATGAGGAGGAGTGTGATCAAAATCTTAACTGGATTTGGAAAACTCCTACTATACCAAAAATCAAGACTTTCTTATGGCTTGTTGCACATGATAAAATTGCACAATGCTCTGTGTGTAATGGCTTGTTGTTTACCAGGAGGATTAGTGATAATGCTCAATGCTCTGTGTGTAACTATTCTTGTAAAAATGCAATTCATATTCTGAGAGATTGTTTGCCTGCTAGAGAATTTTGGAAAAACTTCCCTATTGCTGATACCTTTTATAGTCTGACACCCCATGATTGGCTCAAATCTAATTTGTCCTGTCCAAAATTCCTTCCTAATGGTTTACCTTGCAACATTTTGTTTGCCTACACTCTCTGATTTATTTGGAAGTACAGGAATCCCAGAGTTTTTGAAAACAAAATACCATCCGTTGCTTCTTGGTTTAGCTCTTGTGTCTTTGCAGCCTGGGAATACTTGAGCACTTTGAACACTTCAGGAAAAAAAATTGGTTACTGAAATTGTTGTCAAGTGGCACCCACCACCTTTGGGATGGATCAGGCAGGCTTGATACTGATGGATCAAAGCTGGGGAGAGAGGGACAAGCAGGTGCTGCTGGTATTTTCAGAGATGAAGATGGACGTTGGCTACTGAGTTATCAAAAAAATCTTGGGCATAAAGATATTCTAAGTACTGAACTTTGGGCTATTAAGGAGGGACTGATGTTGGCAAAGAATAACAATTGGGAGAAACTGTTGATTTTCTCATACTCACTTACAGCGGTTAATATGATCAACCAGGAGTATAGTAAGGCTAACTACCTTACTAATATTGTGAAACAATGCAGGGAGCTGAAGACGCTAATCAAGGAGGTTAGCATACAACACCAATTTTGAGAATCCAACTAAGTAGCGGATATATTGGCCAAAGAAGCAGCAGGACATGATATTATTTTTGGCTCCATGATCCTTACAGATCATGTGAAGAGTATCTATAATCTTGCTTTTAACGCTGATCTAAGGGGAGTAGCTTTCCCTAGGGCATGCAATATTAACTAATCTTATACTTTGTTCTTACTAATAAATAAAAAAACATTTGGTTCAAAATTTATTAATTGCATTTATCATATACTTTACCAATAAATGTGAGTACATATTTATAAATATGCAAGTTACAAGTATAAAAGTGTCACTTATAATAATGTATAATTGAATTATTTAACTCAAACATAAAACTGCTATTTAAATTTATTCTAAGCGCTGCCACAGCTATTCGAAAACTGCCATCATAGCTCCCCAAAACAGCTGGCTTAATTATTCAAAATTGTGCCCTTAACTCTTCAAAATCGTTGCCTTAACTCTTCAAACAGCTGCCTTTGCCCGTTGAAAAAATCATTGCCTTTAGTTATCTATGGCAGCGGTTTCGTAGAACCGCTGCTATATAATGATAGACCTAAGGCAGCGCCTATGTTAAGTAGCGGTTTGTTAACCGACACCTAAGGCCTATAGCAGCGGTTTTCTGGTTTGAGGCAACACTTTAGAGGCGTTACTATATGGCTCTTTTGGAGTAGTGATAGAAGTCGTTGCTAGGGTTTTATAGGTGGTAGCGGTTGATTTGCTTGGCTCTGTTTTATCAATCAGAACATAAGGATGTTGGATGCTCTTCTTTTTTTACCTCCAGCCACCATTGATAAGATGTTTATTGAAGTTGCTAGTTATGCTCCTACCGATGAAGGCACTAGAGTTACACTTCCAGGTCTCGCCTTGACTTCACTACTTGCAATATTAAAGAAGTGGCAGATGGCAAAAGCAATGACACCATCTTTTTCTATGCGTTTATTTATTTATTTTGGGTCTACTTTTATTTTTAGGGCCTATTAAATACCACCATTGTTTTTATTTAATACCACCCACAATGACACATGTGTTCCATTTTTACCCTTTTTTTAATTTTTCCTTATTTTTTCTCTCTCATCTCCACTCATCCTCACATCAACCATGTGTCCTTGTCTCTCCTCACCTTGACCACCCCACCACCGTCCCCCACCCCACCGTCGCCCATCGACATTCCGGTTAATTCAAGCATATGCAGGAAAAAAAAAACTTCAAATTTCAAAAGATCTCGCGCTACATCTGGGTGTGGTGCAAGCTCACTTCTCACCCAGGTGTGGTGCGATCTTGCTCCGCACCCAGGCGTGGAGTGAGTTCGCTCCGCACCCAGGCGTGGTGTGAGCTCGCTCCGGACCTAGGAATGGAGCGAGATCTTTGAAACATTTTTTTTTATTTTTGTAAGTTTACTTTTTCCATATGCTTGTTAAAATGTTAGTGTTAATAAATTAATAATAATAATAATAATAATAATAATAATAATAATAATAATAATAATAATAATAATAATAATAATAATAAAATTATTATTATTATTATTATTATAAGCATATTAAAAATAAAAAAGTGATCAAAAAAAAAAAATTAAGCCAAGTCTCCCTTCGCACCCAGGTGTGGCGCGAGCTCACTCCCCACCTGAGTGTGGCGTGAGCTAGCCCTGCACCTGGGTGTGGCGTGAGCTGGCTCCGCACTTGGGTGTGGCGCAAGAAGCATGTCTACGGTGTTTGACAGTGGAGGAGAAGGAGAGAGATAGTATGGTCAGCGGTGGGTAGAGGGATGGTGTTGACCTGGTGGTGGGGGTGAGCCGATGGGGGAAGGGTAGTGTGGGTGGTCTGAGGTGAGGAAAGAGAATAGGGTGAGGAGAGGATGGGGAATTAAAATAAGGGCAAAAAAGGAACATGTGAGTTTTGTTGGGTGATATTAAATAAAAGGATGGTGGTATTAAGGTGGAATGTTATTTTTTTATGTTGTTATCGATCTATATTGAGTCATTGCATACTTGGCCATTCATGGCCGACTACTCCACTATATATATATATATATATATATATATATATATATATATATATATATATATATATATATATATATATATATATATATATATATATATATATATATATATATATATATATATATATATATATCATTATCATCAAGTTCGGACTCTCGTGTTTAATAATATAGCGAACATATTAGACTAGCTGAATAACAAGCGCAAGCACTGACCTTGTCAATGTAGCACCAATAATGAGGTAGTATAGTTCTTAGAAGCCATCAGACACAATGCATGGGGGGAATGAGGATTCGATCCCATGAACTTGCTTTACCAAACCACTTGGAAGTAAGTTTGGAACCACTACACCACCACCCTTATTGCTAAACATAATGTTTGTATGACGTCATAATTGTTTGAGACGCCTCACATTAAAACCGCTTTATACGAGTTTTTTTTTTTTTTCTTTTTCTTTTCCCATAGGGTTTAGACCTTAGTGAGGAGGGTAATACGAAAAAGGAACGTTTTTGGCCAAATGGGCAATACTAGTATTTAGGAAAATTTCTACTTTGGTGCCCTGACGTATTGCATAATCATTTTTTAGTGACCTGTGTTTTATATATTTGCACTTTGGTTACCTGAGTTATTAGAAAAAGTTTCACTTTGAGTATTTCCGTTAGACCTGTTAAATTTTTCTGTCAATTTGCTGATGTGGCAATAGAGTACAGCTACCACACATGTTTAATAACCAAAATACCCCACTTAAATGAGAGTTAAATTATCTTCTTCCTAAATACAATTGCATCTGCATCTCCCTCCATTTGAACTGAACCACCAACCACCCACCAAACAATCCGACGAGCTCTTATTTTTTTACGACACCACAAAACATTATGATAAAACTCGCACATCAAACGCAAACCCATTCTGGTATAACATTACTCTATTCCACTAAGCTTTTACCAAATAACATCGCTTAAAATGATCACCCGCTCATCTCTTTCAACTTTAATCATTTGATTCCAAACATTAATCCATTGAAAGAGACCTGGGAACATTAATGCGGGCCAAGTACTTAGTCCTAGCAGCAGGAGTATCCTGGTAAGGATAGATGGAAGTTTAAAGGAAAGATTTTGAAACAAATCAAAAGCTCCAATTGGCCGAACCCGACCAATTTTCTCTCTCCTAACCCCCGCTGGAACCAATCCCAGCCATAAAATCCTCAATCATTAACGACCTAAAACACATAATTACATGTCGCAAACTTCAAATCTCTTCCTTTTTCTCTTCGTCTCTCATGTAATCTTGTGGGTTTCTGGGCGAGGTTGGCATATTGGTGGCCTGGTTGGGGTGAGCTTTAACCCCTTTAAGCTCCTTGTTTGTAATGAAGACGAGTTTGGGTGGGATAATGGAGGTGGGTAGAGAGAGGGGAGGGCTGGAGGGGTGAAGATGATGAGAGAGAAAGTTGGGGTTAGGTGGTGGCGGCGGTGTTGCGTGGTGGCGGAGGGAAAAAAACATGGCGGTGGAGGTTGGTGGTGGTGGTGGATGAGAGAGAAAACGTGGCGGTGGCAGTGGTGGTGGGAATTGGGATCAGAGGAGAGAGAAAAGGAAAATGATTGGGATGGGGAAGAAGATGGGGTTGGGAAGGAAAATTAGGAATTACTCCCTCAAACAAAATTAAACTCATAGTGTGTTCACTTTTTTAACGGATTAGTTAACGGAGATGACGGAAAACATTAGATTGAAAAAAATCTAATGAATTTAGGTAATCAAAATGGAAATATGAAAACACAGATCACTAAAAAATAAGGGTGTTACTAAATACCGCCCCTAAATTACTACCTACCGCCCCCCCAAATTCCAATTTTGCCATTTTTTAAATTTTCACTCATCCTCTCCCTCTCTAACTCTCACACCAATTCTCCCTCTCTACCACCCACTCTCATACCCAACCTTCATCAACATTCACTCAAGCAACGGCCGCGGATGTCTGCCGGCGACCAGGAAGTGCCGTCGACGGTGGCGAAAGTAAATTTTTTTTTTGCGCATTTTTTTTGCACAGTCGTCTGAAATTTTCGACTAACCCTTGGGTGATTCGTCTGCGACAGGCGACCCACCCAAGGGTGAGTCGTCTGCTGATCTCGACTCACCCTTGGGTGAGTCGTCTGCTAAAGGCGACTCACCCTTGGGCGAGTCGTCTGCTACAGGCGACTCACCCTTGGGTGGGTCGTCTGCCGCAGACGACTCACCCTTGGGTGAGTCGAGATCTGCAGACGACCGACAAAAAAAAAAATTATTATTATTATTATTATTATTATTATTATTATTATTATTATTATTATTATTATTATTTATGGTTATTACTATTATTATTATTATTTATTATTATTATTATTATTATTATTATTTATTGTTATTATTAATATTGTTTCTTCCATGGTCCAAACGGAAATTTGAGACGCCCGTCCCTTGGTTCAGTCGGTTTTGATAGACGTTTGAATTTAAGATTAAGCTAACATTGTTTTCGTTGTTTTCATTAGGTTCCTTTGGAGCGGTTCGGTGGTGATGGTGTTGATTACAGTACGCATTTCGTCACTGATGAGTTATTTGATAGTGATACAGATGCAATTAATTGGGCAAAACAAATTGCCCTTACTATCGGGTTTGAGTTGATAATTTCGTCACACAAGAAGAATGGAAGCGTAAAATTGTTAAAATGCAATCGAGGTGAACGCTACAGAGGGAAATTAAGAGACTTAGATACTGCTGCTCGGAAGAAATCGAAAACAAAGGCTTGTAAATGTACGTTCCAGTTACTTGTGAGTTGTGATTTGTGAAGAATGATCAAACTAGAGGAGAGAGAAAGAAGGAGAGTGGAAAGAATTATACAATTAGATGTTTGGTAAATAATGATAAAAGTATCTGCATGACATGAATGACGTTTCGATGCAATAATACTGATATTAATTAGCACAGTAGCCATTGAGTGTTAAGTTGGACTTAAGGCGATGAGGGTAGAAAGATTTGATTTGACAGTTCCCTGCCCTGTCTTTCACAAAATCACAGTGCTAATTTTTTATTTTTTGTAGGGGGGTAACTGCAACTTCAATAAGAACTAAAATAAATTGGTAAGAATATAGACGTTTTTTTTTTTGGGATTAAAATTGTGTAGTTAAACTAAATTATGTCAGAATTCATCTAAAACGTGGAGTTTCTGATAAGTCTCGGTAAGAATAGACGTTTAGGTATGTACTTTTTCACTTATTGGGTTTTATCTAATCAGTGAAAATAAGTAGTAAAATCTTAAAGGATGAGTGCGAATCAGGAGTTAGATTTTATTGAATCAGTGACAATCAGCGGCAAGATCTTACGTAATCAGTGAAAATCAGTGGCATGATCCACATTCTTACTCACATAATCAGTGGCAAGACCTTACTAATCAGTGAGAATCAGTGGGAAGACCTTATTGAATTAGTAATCAGTGGCAGGACCTTACTCAATCAGTGGCATGACCTTAAATCAGTGAGAATAAGTGGAAAAGAACACACCTTTGCTGCAAAGGAAAAGGAGTAGTATTTAGGTGCGTTTGTTAGAGCTGAAATTACCAAAACTGAACTGTGAATTCAACATCACTAAACTAGACACTACGTACTAAACTGAACTGGACACAACTAAACTGAACTGAACACAATTTATTATGTGAGACAAAAAAATATGTTTTTGAACTCGGCACACTGAAGTGAACTGAACACCATTTAACTGAATTTAAAATCACTAAATTGACACCTGAACTGGTCGTGGATACTCGCCCTATACGATAAGTCCCGTTGAGAATTTGCGTTTTTGTTGTTTCTTTAATTTATTTTATCCCTATTTTCCTATATTGATTAAAGGGTAATACTAGTTCTACTTGGAGATGGATTACTCTAAATTTAGTTGGAGTATTATTACTAAGTTATTATTATTATTACTGATTATTGTTTAATTAATTAAAAATGTGAAATGATAGAGGGGAGGAGCCGGTAAATCGGTGCCGAGATTATTTAGTGAACTAGCTCGGCACCGATTTACCGGCTCCTCCCCTCTACCATTTCACATTTTTAATTAATTAAACAATAATCAGTAATAATAATAATAATAATATTAATATTAATAATAAATAACAATAAATAATAATAATAATAATAACAATAAATAATAATAATAATAATAATATTTTTTTTGCACAGTCGTCTGAAATTTCCGACTCACCCTTGGGTGAGTCGTATGCGACCGGCGACTCACCCAAGGGTGAGTCGTCCGTAGCAAACGACTCACCCAAGGGTGAGTCGTGGTGAGTCGTCCGTAGCTGACGACTCACCCAAGGATGAGTCGTCTGTAGCAGGCGACTCACCCAAGGGTGAGTCGAAAATTTCAGACGACTGTGCAAAAAAAATGAGCAAAAAAAAAATTTACCGGTGGTGGTTGTGCCGTGAGTGGTGGTGGTTGCCGGTGTGATGGTGTGATGGTGAGGATGAGTGAGAGTGAGTGAGGAAGAGAGGATGAGTGAGAGTGAGTGAGGAAAAGGGGTGAGGGTAAAATTGGAAATTGGGGGGGCGATAGCTAGTAAAATGGGGCGGTATTTAGCAATTCACAAAAATAATTATGCAATACATTAGGGCACTAAATTGAAATGACGACATTTTGTGAACATATCCGCTTTTAGCTGGTCACCTCCTTTAACTACTTTTGCCGACTTACTACACTCCCGGATTTTGAGTACTCTATGGGAACGAAGTCCCATCTTCTATAGTTTAATGTTTTCTTTTTCTTTTTTCTTTTCTTTTTTTTTTTGTTAACTTTTCTAAATGAAAATGGATTTTTGTTCTTTTGAAACCTTGAGAAAAAAAAAAGCACCTGAAATTTAAGTAGGTCATCAGAATTATTTTTTACTAATATTTTTTACTCTCTGAAATTCAGGCCTAACGTTTTCACTTTTCACTCAAGGTAGTCAAGAAATAAATATTATATCTAGCCCCAAAAAAAAAAAGAAAAAATGGAATAAACCCTTTTAGAAAATCAAAAGGAAAAACGAATATACTAGTTTAACTAATTAATAACAAATTGTTTGCAGGGTACTGTGTTTGTCATTTGAATTGTAAACTATTTATTTATGTTAACAAAAGTATTTTAGGAAAGATATATATATATATATATATATATATATATATATATATATATATACTTTTCAAAATATATGATGAGTTCAATTTACTATGTACAGTTCAAAAAAATTTCTTTTTTCAGAACGGGAATAATTCACTGATTGAAAGTCATACGACATCTACAAAATATATCAAAATCGAACGAATTCATAATTTAAATAAAACTCTACTTCAAGAAAACGATCAAGATCTAACAATATTACATGCTCTCTAACAAATCGATGTCTCATATTACAACCTTCAACAAGAGATCTATCGATCTAGCATAGTCCTCAAATTAGTTCAAGGCAAAGAGAAACGCACCCAAAATTTTAAAAAAGTTATACAAGAAGTGCTCCATTATTTCAACAATCTATTAGATGTACGTTATAGGCTTATAGCTGGTTGGAGAATGAGCATGCATCTAGCTAGATTGAGATTAAATAAAGTATCGTCCAATTGACCTTTCCCACTTCTACGAGCTTTCTTTGCATTAAAGTTGTTTCTTATTGCCCAAGAATCAAGATGACGATTTGCTTAAATATTACTCATTTATTTGCATGCAATTATATCTTGTTAATTTGCACTATAAAATGTGTATTCAATGCATGTTTAATTTTGATTTCCTGATACTGCCAATTGAATTATTTTAGGTCCTTATCGCATTCTCGTAACCAAGTTCTGCCCTCAGTAGTACTTGTTGCCAGAAAATAGCTAGCATCCACTAGCCTCAAGGCTTTATTATACATAAGGAGAAGTAACAATAGAACTGGCCCTATACATTATTATTGTAGCAATTGTTGCTTCATTTAGATGCTCAGCCTCCAAAGTATATATACAAAGATATGCTCTTATCCATGTTTCCTTGCTTGCAGTCACGCACGATGCTTGAGAGTTAAGAATACATAGCTAGCATCTGGGTGTTCTTTAGAGCTTACACGATCCATTCATTTCAGTTCAGTTTAGGTGGTGTAAATCAGTGATTTCCAATTCAGTTAAGTGATGTTCAGTTCAATTCAGTGGTGCTGAGTTCAGAAACATACTTTTTGTCTCACATCAAGTTTTGTTCGATTCAGTTTAGTGGTGTCCAATTCAGTTCAGTGGTGTTGAATTCAGATAAGTTCAGCTCAGATAAGTTCAGCTCTAAAGAATGCACACACCCTCTATATATATGGGTGTGCTCTTTTCCACTTTATACAGTAATAAGTTCAATTCCTTTCAGTTCTGTTCAGCTCAGTGGTGTTCAGTTTAGTTCAATTCAATTCACTGGAGTTTAGTTCAACTCATTTCAATTCAATTCAGTTCAGTTCAGTGGAGTTTAGTTTAGTTCATTTCATTTCAGTTCAATGGAGTTCGATTAAGTGATTTGATTTGAATAAATGATCTACTTTTTCTCTCACGGATTATTATTATTGTTTTAGTTTAGTTCAATTCACTTTAGTTTAATCCAGTTAAGTTCAATTGATCAATTCAGTGAAAAACAACATACCCTATATACGATAAAGACCGAAGCCCCTAGCTAGGCAAAAACATATGAGTGTGTTATCTTAAGCTTAGAACATCTAGGATGAGTTAGGGTAGTTTATTGCAACAAATTAAGATTCTATTAAGCAATGTAACATTGATTGAGTCTCTAACTATCCGTTTAAATTTTTTGTTAAGTTAGTTCCAACATTATCTAGTATATATTAGAGCTAAATGACCTCGAGGTCATATGCTCGAATCCTGAGAGGCCCATTTTCTAAATGGAATATTTTCGCACAAGATATGAGGAGGGCTTGTACATACATGAGCATTCGTGTAAGATGACGTATATAAGAATGTAGCATTGAGTAGACTTCCAACCATCAACTTAGTAAAGCTTAAGCTCACTACAAGAGAAAAAGGTCCATCACAAAAGGCGCTTTATTTGATGATATTTGTCAGCTATTGAATCTTAACACCCGATTCCCAGGCCTTCTCCAAAACACAAGTACGGTAGACTATAAATGAATTTTGTGTGACCAACGAATAGTCAAATGAATAAGTTTCTTATGAGACGGGCAGACGACCTTAAGGTGATGTCACTTCTATAACCAAGCATTAACATGATGTCATGTTTGTATGAGACGCCTCACCTTGAACTGCCTCTTACAAGTTTTTGTGTAGTCAAATTGTAAATTTCCATGAGATCATAAAGACCTGAGCACACAAGGCTTGGATGACTATATAATTAATTATCACCTTCAATATGAAGATGCTTGAATGCTATCTCTAATGTTTCCCTTGACAATTGATTCTTTTCAATTGTTGGGTTCGTGGGTTCTCAAGTTCATTGCTGAAGTGTGTTATTTGGGAGCAATGCTTTATCAAGTTGGTTCAATTCTTCAATACGGTGATACTCTGCCTTGCTCTTTTTTCTTGTCCTCTTCTTAGATTCCAAATCTTGTTGCCTTGTTTCTAGTCTCTGTATCTTTGCTGTTGTGGGCTTAGTGTGTAGCTGTGTTGTTGTTTGTTGGATTGACTGGATTGGGGCTTTGTGAGCTGGAAATTGCATGTCTAGTATGGGGAATAATGATCCACTTCATTCTGCTCTTATGTTTGCACATCTTAATGATAATTACGATGAAAACATGATCAGTTTTATCTCAAATTTAGATGGGCCAGAACAGATTTTACCTATTGCAAAAAATTTGAAGGATGAGGGAAATCTCAGGTTTAAATAAGAGAATTTTATTCATGCATCTACTAACTATGATAAGGCACTTAAGTTTTTATGCTTTTGTATGCCTCTTCATGGTAGTGATGAAGATTTGTTCAAGGACTTGGCTCTATCATTGAATCTTAATCTTGCAGCATATTGTTTGAAATTGGGTGATCTGGAAAGGGTTAAATTTCTGTGTTCCTTGGTGATTGAATTTGATCCGGATAATGTTAAGGCTCGGCATAGAAGAGCGTTAGCTTCAGTGAAGTTGCATGAGTTTCAAGAGGCCCTTTGTGACCTCAATCGAGCTATTACTTATGACCCAAATAACAATGAGCTGGTGAGAGAGTTAGAAAAGGTGGAAAATTTATTGAAGATTATGGAAAAAGAACTTTGGACACTTTATTTGATTTGGTTGAGTCTAAAAAAGGGAAGAAACTCTCTCAAAATCTTTTAGGAGGGGACTCTAGTTTAAGAACAGATTCTTCTATCCCAGCTGTGGTTAATGCAACAGAATGTATTCAAGGTCCAAGTGGAAAAATTAAAAGTGGTCAATTAAATGATGTTATTTCCCAGGATGCTAGTCATGAGGACGTGTCTACTAGCTCCTCTGTTCGAGTTGCCACTAAGATAACTGACATGGGTTGTAAGGAGTCATCTGCCAAGTTCACATGTAGGAAAAGGGGTTTCTCTCTTCAAGTGCCTTCATCTGTGTACAAGACTATTGTTGAAGGGAAGAATGTTAGTTATTACCAACCTACTTCTATGTCACTGATGACGATTCGTGTCCATAAGACACCTATGGACTTTGCCGAAAACCCGGGTATTCCATCCTTTGATACTTCTATTGACTCAAGATCTACCAATATGATGAAGGAGTCTAATTCCGCCTATGAAAATGTTGCGGTGGATGATGAATTTGTTGCCCACAAGGTTGCTACCTTTGTGGAGATGTTCGATGTCATTAGTGAAGAGGTTGTGATGGGTGATACGACTGTGTGTTCCTTTCCTTACAATTTGGATGCTTCAAGTCTTTGCTACAAGAATCCAATCGGTCCAGACATCCTTTCTTCGAGAACCAGACTCCAAGCTACAAGATCAAGCTCCAACGTAGGATTAGTCAGTTCTCCTGCTCCAGTCCGCAATACCAGTCTCAGCCCTAGATTTCTGCGTTTACTACACCTCTTTGGAGGAAAGGTCATCAAGTCAGTTTGTTTAATAATAATTATCGGTTTTGCAGGTTTCGCTTGCAGTTCAAGCGCAAGACGGGTTCTAGTGTGTACCAAAATAAGAATTTAACTAGAACTGTTAATTGTCGTCGTTTCTACTTTGTAGCTAGTTCTATGTATCAGGTAGTACACTTTTTAGCCCAAGAGGCTTTTAAAGGTGTAAAAATTGTATAACTTGTTTACTACTTTCCATATGCCAAAAAAAAAAAAAAAAAATGTTTCCCTTGACACCACTTCATTCTCATAGCAATAGCTTTCACTATGCGCTCCGATGCCCTTCCCAATTTCCTATTAGCACCACAAATGGTACTAGAATCCCTACCTCCTAACAAAGTAAAGTTAGTAGTTGCATCTTATTACGAAGAACTCACGATAATAACTCAATTTTGTTTTTTATCGATAGTGTAAGTGTCATTACAAGAGTAAATGGGAAAGTATATTATGGACATATACGACCATAGCTAAATTGAGTATATATATATATATAATAAAGATTAGGATATTGCAAATAATGAAGGGTTTTTTCAAAAACATATTGACCAAAGCATCGGTGAAAATTAATAATTCACTTCTCATAACTAGTTAGTATGTACTAAGGTTATATTTGGCACAAACAATAAGCTTTTCACTAAAATGCACGGCTTGAAACTTGCAGCTAGTGTTTTTTACTCTCTACTTGTGAAAACTACCAAACTGTTTGTCAGATTATTTTCAATTTGCAGTTACAGTTACAAATACTTTTGTGAAAGTTTTCATCTGCAATTACAACGAACGGCAACTAGTTTCTTAGTAATTCTTAGCATTTTTCTACAAAATTATTTCCTCTATGAACATTTGACAGTTACAAGTCCATGTAATTTTGTCAAACAAACATAGCACGAGAGTAAAGCCAGAATATTAGGAATATACCACCATAGTTAAATCGAATTTATAATAAATATATCAAGATATTACAAAAATTAAAGTTTGTAATTCAATAATAACACCCAAAAAGAAAAGTTGGCCATTCAATAATACTCCCTACATCCCAAAATAATCTTTACATTGGACTTTTCACGGTATCCAAGACACTATTTTAACCATGAATATTTATGATTTCATAAATCTAGAACTTATAATAAGATGATATTTTGAAATTACTTTTTAAAATAAATCTAGCAATACTATTTTTACATTGTAAAACTTTGTAACTTTTCACAATAAGTGGTCAAAGTTCACAAAATTTGACATTAAAAAGTCCAATGTAAAGATAAACCTGGAGCAAAGAGAGTAACTTATTAAAACAAAGAAGACAGCTCTTAAAAAAAAAAAGCAAGAAAAAAAACGAAAATAAAAGAGAAAACAGTTCTTACAGTCTACTGGAACACTGGATCATTCATTCATTCCCTCCTAACCGATTATTTAAGTGAGTGATAACAAACAATGTCGACACTCTGTAGATACTCATAACACATTCCCAATCCCATCACACACACACACTCTCTCTCTCTCCTCTTTTAACCACCTTCCCTCTCCTTCTTTCTTTCCTTTCTCTGCTCTCTCTCCATCCATCCAATGTTGTTCTACCAATGTCATCATCATTCTCTCTCCTCTCTCTCTCCCCCACTATATAAACATCTCTAATTCCCCCCCACCATTTTCACCATAAACCCATCAAATTATTATTCACAAAAAAAAAAAAACCCCAATTTCTCAAAACCATGACAAAAACACCAACAAAACCCTCTTTCTATTTCCTATCTTCAACCTTATTATTGCTTGTCATAATTCCATTAACATCAGCTGATTGCACTTGTGATAAGAATAATGATGACACAGCAACCCAAAACCGCGAAACGAAGACGGTTCTCCTGTACAAGATAGGCAGCCTAGGGGCAATCTTAGGAGCAGGAGGAGCAGGTGTAGCATTACCCTTGCTAGGGAGAAAAGTTACCATCTTAAATCCTGATAATGAAATATTTTTCATGATAAAGGCTTTTGCAGCAGGGGTAATATTAGCTACTGGTTTTATACATATATTACCTGAGGCTTTTGAGAGCTTGACATCGCCTTGCTTGCCTGTTAGTCCATGGCAGAGCTTCCCTTTCGCGGGTTTTATCGCTATGATGACTTCTATTGGGAGCCTTATGGTTGAGTCTCTTGCGACCGAGCATTCGAGGAGAGTTCAGTTTAGGAAAGAGGGGATGAGTAAGGTGGTTGATGAGGAAGGTGGTGGTGTTGGAAATGGAGGGGAGCAGGTTGGTCACGTGCATGTTCATACTCATGCTAGTCATGGTCATGCTCATGGTGGTTCTTTGGTTGGTAGTGTTGGTGGTGAGGTTATTGGGGAGGAAGTTAGTAAGCTTGAGCTTATTAGACATCGGATTACTGCTAAGGTAATTGATTAAGATTTTGTATAATTTTGGAATTTTTTGGGTTTGATTTTGTGATTTGTGTTTAATTTTAGGTTGATTCGATAGTTAATTGAGTTGGGGGTATATATGTTACGTAATAGGTTTGAAGACGTAAGAGAAGTAAACTAAACAATGACGTAGTGAAATTTGAGATTGTATTTGGTTAATGGTTCACATCCTTTAGGATGTTTGAGTATCTTATACTAACTTTTTGAGTTCTAAAAAGGGGAAAGGTAGATGATGACTTGTTCTAGGTCCACATAATATCTTTTCGGTTTTTAATCTTTTTAAAAAAGACGAATTTTGAACTCAAATGTTTTTATATAACCTTTAGAGACGTAAGAGAATCAAGCTAGACAATGACATAATTTATGGTGATTTAATTTAATGCTTCTAATTTGTATTAACTTGAACCAACTTTTGAAAAATGCTATGAGAATTAAGGTAGGTGATGACATGTTCTAGGTCATATAGTTTGGTGGCAAAGTGACATCAAAATATGAAGTACTAAATCATAATAACTTTAAAAGTCTTAAGAGACCTAAAGTTAGATGATGACATATTCAAGTTCACATGGATTATAACATATAATTTGACATCCACATTCATTGCACCTTAAACATCAATCGACAACATGTTAGAATTGAACATTGACCTACTAATTTTATGCTTTTACATTGTAGCTTAGTTCAAGCTATGTATATCAATACTTGCCCACCAATCTAATTTGACTGACAATTTGTGTGCTGTTGATGCTATGTAGGTGCTAGAATTGGGAATTGTAGTTCACTCGGTAATCATTGGGATATCATTGGGCACTACTACAAGCCTTGATGTCATAAAACCCCTCATGGCTGCCTTGTGCTTTCATCAGTTCTTTGAAGGCATGGGACTAGGAGGATGCATCTCTCAGGTACAATACCTACATTACAAAGGGAAAAAGAAAAAAAATATCATTAATTTCTTTGTGCAAATCAAAGGAGCATAATCAGCAAAAAATTCAACATCTTTATCAGTCCTGAATCTTTAAACATACAGTAATGTTTGACTGAGAATTGGCAACTTCTGGTGCAGGCAAAGTTCAAAACACGAGCTATGGCTTTGATGGCGATCTTCTTCTCGCTGACAACACCGATAGGAGTAGCCATTGGCATCGGGATATCTGGTGTATACAAAGAGAACAGCGCGACATCCCTCATCGTCCAAGGGGTATTCGAGTCAGCAGCAGCAGGGATACTGATTTACATGGCACTGGTTGACTTACTGGCTGCAGACTTCATGAACCCAAAGCTGCAGAAAAACACTAGGATCCAATTGGGGTCACATATATCTTTACTTCTTGGTGCAGGTTGTATGTCTGTCTTGGCTAAGTGGGCCTAAGACTTTTTCTATTTTCCTCTTTTAATTTTTGGTAGTAGTAGCCTAGCAGGTAATTCATAGGTTCATTCTCACATGTGATTTTACCACTGGAAAGCTAATTCAACAACATGAATATAAATTGCATATTGACCAAGATATTGATTCACTACTGACCCCAAATTTTACAGCAATTATGCTTCCAACAGAGCAACCATATGTATTGGCTAAAACAGAGCAACCATATGTATTGGCTAAAACAGAGCAACTCCAGAATACAGAGAAAGGTAGCTAAGCTGTCAAACAGTCTGCAAATGTTGTTTCCAATATAGTGTATGAACATGCATCAACATAATCATTTTATCTTCATGGATATTTGTCTTTAGAACGACGAGAAAAGCGGAGAGCCTTATTACTGAACTAAATCAATGTGTCTCATCATGGAATCAAAAAGTTTTCAGAAAACAACAGCATATTCATAATTATAAGGATAAGATAACTTGAATTGGACCTCCTATACTCTTGCCTAGGGGGGAACCCATGCACTTTTAGTAGGAATACTTATGGACATATGTAGTCACCTTTATGCGACTTGACTGTGATAGCAATAGCTCATAATGGTTTTCGCTCTACACGGATCTCTGATGGGAGCTCTACTAGTATAATTAGTCAAAATAACTGTACTACTGCTATATCCTCGTCTTACGTCTGCCAAATCTGATATTTTCTCATCTGAATTTGCGTACAGAAACACAACAGACCACTTCCAAGTGAACCTTTCATGTACACAATTTGGCCATTCCCCATATTAGTTTACAGCTATGCTGCTTCTTTAGTTTGACAGCAAAGTTCAAGCTGTGAGACCGTGTATCAGTGTCACTATTTGGTTTATGAGTTCTATTTTGTGACAGTAGAATCGTTACTGAAAGAAAGTAACTAATTCAGAAAAAAGAAGGTGATTGTTTAGAATAACATCTTTGCACTTTGTACTTTCAGTTTTGAAAAATACATAAAATATTGCACCAAGTTGTCAATACATTCTCAATGACGGATGACAAAAACAAAGATATCTGCACTCTATACTTGACCTCTCATACTGATCAGGGAGTAGCTCATACACTAAGGCCCCATTGGATTCCCTTATTGGGGATGGTATCACAGTGGGAACAGAATCAAGGGAATATGGACTGAAATGAAAAGCCCCATGCCTAGTCAAAGTTTTGCAAGTGGCGACCAATTCGCCACCGCATTTCACTGACCATCTGCAGACCGCGATTGAGTGGCCTAATTCAACTTCTAGTGGTCAGGCATACCATCTGAAGTTCAGACCTAAACACCAAAGGCTAGGATTTTGGTCTACTGGCCACCAGATATAGAACTTCTACTGATGTACCATATGGCTATAGCAAGTGATGATTCGATTGAAGCAACAATGCTCGGGCAAAGGAAAGCAAGGCTTGTGAATGGGAGGATGGGACAGTGGTGGCTCATGAGGGGAAGGGCAGTGAAGCCAGTGAATGTAGTGTGGTGGAAAGAGATGAGAACTGATGACTTTTCCTCTTTCTTTTTTCCACCCTCTATTTTTCGCTGCTTAAAATTAAAAATGCCATTCTGATTTTTCTTTGTTTTAGTTAGGAAATATCTTATGTGACCTTTTTTGTGACTTGACATTTGTTATTCAAACATCAGATATAATGTTTTCGATTCTACAAAAATTTCGTATTGGAGTCTTATCTCTTATATTAGTCAAATAAGCAATGTTTCTAAGAATCTATTATTCTTGTAGGGCAAAATGGTCAAAACCTAGAGGAATATCTATAGTACCATGTTACATGTTCCGCAAAATTCTCTACTGAATTTTTTTCTTCCAATCTTATGCCTACACATTTATGATATACTCCTATATATGATTACCGGTATCTTTTCACTTTAGGGAAATTCAAATTTAGTATGATTAGCATCTCTACTTCAAAGCCTCTCTATTGTGGGAGGAGGCAAGCATCTAATCAAAATAATGAAGAAAAAAATACATGTACAGAACGAAAGAACAGAACATTGCTTTTGAGTTTGAAAAAGTGAAAAGGAAACTCCAAAAGCTGAGGTATAGCATGAATTTGACACAGCAACCACTCAAAATAATAGCAATATCAACGGTATATAGTTATGTCCTTCCAGTTGACAATCAAAACATAGGAAATAACTTGTCCTATAGGTAACTATTTTGCTAGTAGCTGTACATTGCATATAGTTTAAAACTTCTTAATTTAAAAAGTGTCAGAATCTTTGACAGAAGACTTTTACAGCTGTAAAAAAAAAGGTTTGTTTTACTTCCTAACCATCCAATAAAAAAAATTTACCCTATTGGAAAGATTCTCTCTTACCATCTTGTTAGATGAAAGATTGGTCAAAACTCAAAAACTTTGCCATCACTGAGACTCACCATAGTCACCAAGCTGTTTTCTTTAGGTATTTCCTAGTATAGCCAGAAACCCAACTGCATACCAACATGATTCCCTAAATCTCCTTTAACCTAAAGTCCTTCTCTTTTCCAAACAAAATTAACTTTCCAGCATATTTGAGTAATTGACACCATGGGCAACTAACGATAGAAATAAAGCCCAATATATTATGCAGCTATGATATCTTCATTGCAGGTGAAGGGATGAACCACAATACCGTATCCCCCCCTCCCCTCTTCCATATGACCTTAAGCACTGGTTGATCAAGACCGCTAAAAACTATCAATTCCAAGATGTCAAATCTCATCTGATGTTTGATGTTGTATTAGTTGCCTCTCGTCTTGACGAAAGGGCAACATGTATGATGTATCAAACACAAACACCAATATATATACAGAGCAAGAAAATCCTCCTCAGTAGAAGGAGCTCAAGAAATTAACTAATCCAACTTGGCATTCTTGAAAAGATGCTCAAGAACATCAGTAAGCATATATGGCTCAGGAAAAGTTTGGAGTAGTCCAGTCTGTAATAGCACCCAAATTTCTTTCTGTTTTTTTTATTGTGTAAGAATTTTAGTTTAATGGTGATCTCTTCAGAACCAAACACCTCCTAGCTTTAAGACCACGAAATAAGAACATCATTAACTAAAATAACATAGTAACTAGGACGGGATTCTCACCTTTGTCTTGCTAGATTTGACTTCAGTCTCGAAGAATCCTGGCAAGTTCTCTTGTCCAGTAAAAGTGGAGAGCTTAACCAGGTTGAATAAGCATGCTTTAACCACAACCTTGCAATTTCAGACTGCTGCATTCTTTACAAGAGGATCAGAATCTCAACAGACAGGGTCTACAGAAAACATGAAGAAAAAATATTTGGTTCTTAGGTAACACAGGGAAATAGGAACGAGTACTGAAACTCATAACATTAAAACTCTCGGCAAGTTAATAACAATGAAATAAACAGAACTCAAATTCCGCAAATGCACAAATCAAACATCATATGAGAACATCTCTAGCTTTAGACATGACATTGGTTTCTACACAAAAGTGAGAAATGTAAAAAAAAGAAAAGAGACATTATAGAGAAAAAGAATTCTAGTTTGTTTTGAATATTTCCTTGTAATATTCATGTGATTCACCATCTAACTTTGGCTAAATTATCCAACCTTGGTAGATGCTGGATAGTATTGTTAAGTGCCTTTTCTTCAGGCAACAATTTGGCAGAAAGAATAAAGTGTCCAGAAAAATGCATGCAAATCATATTTGAATATATATACATTAGAAGAAAGTAAAGGTGCCTACCTCGGTCACAAATGCAGTTGCTCCGAAATGCAGTTGCTCCCCTGGAGGAACTCTGTAGCATCATTTGAATTGCACCCTTTCCGCCAGGTGTCATACTCTTCCCTTGAGCATACAGAGAGGTTAACCATTCTGACATTAACGAACGCCCCATACCCTCCCAAGACGTAAGCAAAAACAAGGTCTCGGAACAGCAAAGCACTGGCATCTCAAAATAAACAGACAGAAAGGAAACAATAGATTAGTCAGGCCATAGGATTAAAGCATTATGACTAGAAGATCAACGAGCTCAAATGGCAAATAATTGTCTGCAGTCTATTAGCAGGTGAGAAACATTGTAGTCAGCATGCATAAAATCAGCTCACTATCTTTGCAAGTTGCAACAGCCCACGAATGAATATCCACATGATTAACAACATTGTTTTTTTCTTTCTTTTGGTCATTCTAATATATGCATGTAAACAGTAACTTTCAGTCTACATTCTTTATGTCACTGAGACTCGGGTATAAGCCCCCAAAATGGTACGTATTTAGGTGTCAAGCTCAACCATTCTTTTGGTCATTCTAATATATGCGTGTAAACAGTAACCATTCCCGAGCAATTTGCATAACTTCTACCTAAAATAAAGTGCAAATCTCAAATCCATGTGTGAATATCAAGAATCCAATACTGGTGCTTGAGGTGAAATGAACTAAAAAGGAAATGTCAAGCATTCATACTAATGCCAGACACGAGCAATTGGGGTAAAGTACCCCAGAAATAGAGGTCACCTACCATACACTGTTTCAAGTAGTTCAGCCATCTCGATCTGCAGAGTCTACAGTCCGACAAGGGTACTGAAGGTGAGCATGCCAAGATTGGAGGACATAGCCCCAAGTTAACAAGAAAAGCTTGATAAATACAGACTTAACAACTTATGTTAGAGCATCTTATCTTCAGTGCTCACCCTCAAATCACCTCATTGCTAACTTTTACCTGTTAAACATCACTGCATTTCACTGAATCATCTGCATTGCTGCAACCTATAAAATTAGACTCTGAGCAAGCTTAATCAACTGACACTTGCTCTCTAAAGCATCATACTCCATAAACAAATTACACTACATAGCTATCCATTCTTTGTTCAACATAAACTAAACGGAACAATCAATCAAATGCACAATTCAGTACAAGGCTCCAGCTCCAGCTTATAGCTTAGGCCATTAAGGCATTAAATGTGGGGTTTCTCTAAAAGAAAATCATTTGGCTGCTGCAAGCTGCATTGTGCGCTTAACCATACTGTATACTACAATTTTGTTACTCCATCATGTCTCAAAATTTTAGTGTCAAATCATTTGTAGTATCATTATCAGCTAGAATAAATGCTTATATGAAAGGTTAATTGTTTGAGAGACACCCTAAAGAACATACCCATTTGTTGCAAAGTAAACAAAGACGAACATGAACAGGTTTCAATGTAGCAAATCATTAAAAGCACAAGGTGATAAAAACTGACAAGGATAAATTTAAAACATGTCAAATAGAAAGTAGGACAATCATTTATGAGAAGGTATTAGGTTCAGTGTAAATATCTGTTCTCACTGACTGATATGTCATTTAACAAATACCGCATTAGTGTACAAGGAGAGAGGTACACAATAAGGACAACAATACAGCAGAAAGATTGCTCCATGTCCGTGAGGATACATGAATTGTTTGCTATTCAAATTTGATGTGACGAATAGATATAAGGGAAATCAAAGTCGTGTTATCTTTTACTTCCTCTTCAATCCTTTGGTCTCTCAGCTAAAACATTTAGCAAAAAGGTACTGTAGATAAAAACCCACCAGCATAGCAGCAGATTGAACTAAAACTTTCAGAAACTTGGAGAGAATAGAAGGGAATTGCCACTCATAAGGGATAATATTTCCCGAGAAAGTCTGGATAGCTAAAGTTTCTCAAACAACCACTCTCCGGGAAAACATTTTCACTCCAACCTTAATCAAAAATAGAAAACTAAATAAACTTAGCTAAGGAGACATGTGAGATGTGACCCAAATCTAAGTATGAAAACAGAGGAAAATATCCCACCCCGTGTCAGGATGGCCTACTCCAATCAACAATACCATCTCCCACATGAAGATGAGTTTTCTGTTTTGACAAATGATTTTCCCTAAGGACATGCTTCGATTGGGGAATGATTAGGGGGGTAATGGAGCAAATTAAAGGCTAAAATAGGAAGGTGGAGGTGGGGGTGGGTGGTGCAACTTGGTGGAGGGGAAAGAAAATGAAGGGAGAAAGAGAAGAATAATTACGCTAGAGGGAGGGTGGATACTTTTACCCCCCAGATGGAGGTAATGATTACCCCCCTCTTCACAAAATCTAACACCCATCACCTCCCACACCTCCCATTTTAGCCTATAATTTGATCTATTACCCTTTAATCATTGCCCCTAATCCAAGCATACCCTAAAGGCCTAAACAATGTGATACTCAGATCATATCTACTACGTCATGCTTTTCATTGGAGGCAACAGTATGATTTCTTTCACTCTATTATAAGGGAGCATCTCAAGATAGGTCATAGTTTCTATAGTTAATGAAAATGGCAGTTGAGTTTGCTTCCAAGACATTTTTCTTAATTCTAGTGAGCATATATGTAATGTAACTTCTTGTACAAAATTCAAACTAGAGGCAACAGAAATTACTAGTCCTGAAGATCACATGCAGATCGTCAAAATCATCTTCACCAGTTGAGTTGTGAATATGGAAATACTTGCATTAAAAATTTATGTAATTACATGGTCAAAAGATGGGCTAAAACCCAATATATCAAATACAAAGACCAAAAAGGCCTAATCATCATTCATCACTCATCACAGACCCTTGCCTGAGACAAGAGGCTTAGGTGGGGATAATGATCGTATTTCAGGTGCAGAACTAGGAAATAGTATATTCAACTTGTGCATTAGAATGTCAGGTCGAGATGGAATCTCATTCAAGAGGAACTTCTGAACTATAGGTTTCTTAAACCATTCTAAGACAGAATCTCCTGGAGCTCTCAGAACAACTTTACTAACCTCAAACGGGGAATCAACTGAGCTTAACATCTGGGCAACCACGATCTTCAGAGTCGGTCCAGTAACTAATTTGATCCTTCTGGGTACAACACCATAATAGAGCATTCGTTTCCTGAACCTATGAAGGGTATGCACGACTGCGATGAGTGCAGCTCCAACTGATAAATTTCTGACATCAAGGGACCAGGCAATATGCTGATCGAAGACTATTGCCTTTGGAAAAAGCTTATTCTCATAGGAAACTTTCCATACACAACGTGCGCGGTTTATCTGTCCCATGAGAACAAGATAATTGAGGAGTACATTAACAAAATACCTAGCAGCTCCCTCTTCTAATTCATAATCAATTCCCTGAAAGAATTCCTGAACAAATGTTAAAACTGGCTGTTTCCTTTGTTCTGGACCGGTGAATAGACCACACATAAAGGCGTGTGCTTTATGCTTAGTAGCACTAAGGATTGACATCAAGTGCTTCTCATTCTGTTCATCCTGACATCTGACAAGGTGAGCTAGAATTGATGTGTACAGTATCAGATCCACTTTTGCAGCTGAGTTCACATATGTTTCTAGAAGTGGTTTGGCTGATTCAAACAATCCATTTTTCATGCATGATTCAAAAAGTTGCCTGATTATGAAATTGTTCGTCCTTATCCCAGATGAACTCATGAAACGAAGCCATCTCAAAGCAAGATCCACGGACCCATCTTTAATATAAACCATCAGAACATCACTGGCACTAACATCTGCTGAATATCCCATCGCTTTCATTTCAAGTAAAATTTTAGCAGCCACATCCACAAGTTTCTTATTGGCTAGAAGAGTTAAAAGTGCAGTATAAGTGCTGAGACTTGGTCTTAGTCCTGCATTTGCCATTGAATTATACAGCTTCATGGCAGGATCTACTTGTCCTGAGGTAGCATGCATTTCTAACAGGCAAGAGTAGGTAGACGGGGTTGGTAGGAACCCTGCTTTTTCCATATCCTGGAAAACGGACATTGCAATCTCAAGCTTCCCTGACTTAGCATGAGACTCAACAACCATCGTGTAAAGTCCATAATTCGGCCTGAAACCCGCTTTCTTCATTTCATCCCAAAGCCTAAGAGCCGCTTCTAACTTCCCTGACTTGACGTATGACTCTATCAGTGAAACAAACATGGTAGCAGACGGTCTATATCCAAGACCCTGCATTTCCATGTACAACTTCATCGACATACCCAGCCTCCCAGCCTTCCCCATCAAATCAACCAGTGATGCAAATATAGTAAAACTAGGACGAAAATTCCTCCCTTTCATCTCTTGAAAAAGCTTGAGAGCACCATCAAGGCGACCAGATTTTGCCAAGCTTGGTATCATCAACTCATAGGTTGAACAATCCAATGAACACCCATCTTTTTCCATACTCTCATATACCTCAACTGCCTTATAAGGCAATCCTTTACTCAAGAACAAGGTTATTAGATTATTATACGTTTGTGTCTCAATCTTACAACCAGATTCTTGAACCTTCTTAAAACAACAAAATGACACCTCCAATTTCTCTGCCTTAGCCAAATACTGAATAACTCTATTATAAGCACTAAACGAATCAACCCCGTCATTATCACCACAATCGCGAATCATCTCATCAAACAACGACTGTATCCTATCAAAATCCCTAATCTTATTCAACTCATCCAACAACAACAAGTAACATTCATCATTAGGAACATACCAAGATTGCCTCTTTGCCCACTGAAACAAGCTGACAGACTTTTCTCCATCATTGATAATCTTCACTGCCTGAATTACATGAGTCATATTAGGTACAAACTGAAGTTTATCCAGCTGATTCTCCATCTCAGGCCCCCATTTCCACCTCTTTACTATCTCCACAATCTTAGCAACAGCCGAAACATTCAGAAATGGTTTCCTAACCCCACCAGCCATTACATGGTCATCAAGACCAGGCTCAACCGTACGTATGCCCTTTCCACTATAAATAACACTGCCTTTCTCATCTAAATACTCTATCTCTTCAGTCCACTCATTGGAACCATTACCATTCTTCGGTTTCCCCGAGCAATAACTCCTCACAAAATTTAGGGTTTTCGCTATATTACTGAAATTCAGTGATCCCAAATTAGAATCCAAATTAACTGTAGTAACATTGAACAATCTGTGATCATCATTTTCTCTTACAGTAGCACCTGAATGACGGTTTTGTACACAAAATGGCGATACAACAACAAAACTCGGATTTTTACTTAGCAGTGTGAGGTTTTTCCGGCATAAAACCCTACGGTGAAGCATTGAATTAAGGGTATAAAAAGAGGCAAAAATGAAATGATTAAGAGTATGAACTCATAAACATCAAATACTCAAAATCAGCCAATTTACCTCTAAACGAGCACAAATGTCTGTTTTTCCTTACCAAGAAGAGCAAATTAGAGAGATAAAACAATGGCGGTGATGATGAAAATGATGATAAAATGATTAGATAATGACAAAAATGATGAGCTGAATAAGAAGCAAAGAGTATGTGTGATTGTGAATTTGAGGTTGAAGAGTTAAGTGAGGATAAAATTAAGGAAAGAGAAAGTGAAGAAGATTTTGATGAACTTGCCTTTATTTTAATCGGTGTTTTCCGACGTTGGTCACCGGAGGAATGAGGTTTTCACTTTGAGTTGGATAGAAAATCTAAAACCCTAAACCCTCTTTTGTTGTCCATTCCACACTTCCCTGGCCATAGTCCTTCGATTTTATTTTTATTTTTATTTTTATTTTTTTGAGTGATATTATTTATTTTATTTAAAATGGAAATTTAAACCCCTTTAATTGGAGAGTAATCCCACACTTGTTTCGTCATACAATAATAATCACATATTTCTCATTTTCTAAAAATAATTTCACATATTACCCTGCATGTGTATTGTTGGGTCAAATGAAAACGGTGTTAACTTCCCTCTAACATTGTGATGACGTGTAATCTCCAAATTCATTGAGTGCAATTTAGAGAGGGAAGAACGAGTTTAGGATTTCGTACCCTAAAATATTTCAAATTGATTCAGTGCCTAAAAACCTTGAACAATAAGTCTTGTATAAGACTATCGTACGGTGGACGAGTAACTTTTATGAAGAATAAGGGTGACTTCTTGTCCACACGTCACCTTTATTTTTCACAAAAGTCACCTATCGCGCATTGGGACGATCTTATACAGCTTTCGTGAAAGTTGAAACTCTTCTCCTTCAATCCGATTAATTTCAAGTTTTAACCCCAACATGCATAGTGAGTTGAAGCAGCCATAACCTCTCCATGTCAGCTACTTGTAGTGCTTCTTCATGCTCAACTATGTTACTCTGCTATTTTATCTTGTGCTACAAACAACCATAGAGAAAGAGAGATTCATCCTCAAAGAGAATTAAAAACAATTAAATTTATTTTTACTCTTTTGAACCTTCTAATTCGTATAAACCACAATGACCAAACTCTCCCCCCCCCCCCCCCCGCCCCCCCGGATTTCTTCCTCCGGTTGTGTATCATAATTCATAGAGCTTGTTTGAGCCTTACAGGTCTAGTTTCAATCTATAGTTTATGTGTGAAGGAAATAAAGTATAGGGCAGGGAAAGTTGTACTACTTGCAAAACTATCTTCCAATTTGGAGAAAACAAGAGACGCCTTTAACGGTGTTAACGTGAAGTGTTTTTTTTTTTTTTTTTTTTTTTTGGTACGAGGAACCCTCAACCACTATTCTTTTAGTGTGCACCGGATAAACCTTAGGTGTATGCAATAGCCTGCAAACCACACACACCACGTAAGACAACAAAATAAAGCTTGAGACAGGCTCAGTAAAGAGGCCTAGTAGGAATTGAACCCATGACCTTTGTCATGAAATTTCAACCATATGATCAACTCCACTATCCTTTCAAGGCAGTGTTAACGTGAAGTTAACACCATCTTTATTTGACATATCGACATACACGCACGTAAAATTTTGGATTATTTTTGGAGAAAGGAAAATATGGATTATTAGTGTCCAATGTTCATTCTACTTTTAAGAAAGCACATTTTTTTAGGTTTTTCGTTTGACTCACCTTGTATTACATTACATAATACAAATAAGTAAGAACTCAAAAAATTTCAAAAATTTGAACTTAAAAGAATTACGTTGGTTTCAGAAACATAGATTGTACAGAATAACGACGAAATTCTATAGTTATGCACATGGTACTCCTCAAGTTTAGAAACTAGTGGGTATTTTGTGCACAAAAAAATATATATATAAAAAAATTTAGAAAATTAAGATAAAAACTTTTCAATCTTTTTACTTTTTTCATTTTTTCCCAAAAAGTATTAAGCGCAAAATTGTCATTTCCCATTTCAAAATTGACCAAGTTAGACAGCGTTAACCCGCCGTTTGACATTTGATATACGGCGAGCAGAATTTTGAACTTGGTGGTTACTTCGTTCAAAATTTGAAAAAACGGGTATCCCATTTAAAAGTGCAAATTTTAAGAGTACCCCATATAAGTTCCGAAAATATAAACGTCTTCCTTATAAAAAAGGATTATGTTACAAGGGAAATTCCAAAATCTCACTCCCTTTAAAAAAACTCAAGAAGGATAGATAATATAATGGAGACATTTCGCTATAGTCATAATTCATACAGTAGTCAAAATATAGTGAATCTGGTTTCACTGACAATGGGCTTAGTTATTAATTTTGGATTAAATTTGGATATAATATTAGGCATTAGCCAATTAATAAATTGGTACCGCAATTGCTTTAAAGATTAGTATGATGAAGTCGAGGATAGGAGTTCAACTCCTAACTAGTAGTTTTTTTTTTTCTTAATTGAAAATAACACAGTGAATTGGCCAATGGAGCAATAACGTATTGTCGATCATTCAAAATAGTGATATGTAGTAAGGGCGAACTGAGTTTTAATATTATTTATTGATTGATTGATGAATTAATTTTTTCGTTTTTTGCTACAAAAAGATGCATGTAATAATTGGCAAATCACATATACCGGACAAGTGAATCTATCTTTGATGCGCTGACGGGCTCAAGTAAAGGAAGAGACCCTCTCTAGAAGGAAAGGTAGATGAAGTTTTATTCTTTTACATGGATGAGGATTTGAAGCCCTAATAATTAAATTATTAGAGTGAGTCATTTACCACGTACATGTACTCGCTCTCAACGCATCCTCAATTGATAGATTAATTAGGGACTAAGGAATTGCATAGAATTATTAGTGGTTGAAATGTTCTCTCTCAAAAAGCTCACACGATGACAGAAGACTTCTGTTGGTACATACGTATTGCTAGCTTCTTTTGGAGGTTCTTTTACTAGCCTATAAAAATTTTGAGCTTCAAACTTCAACTTGACAATGAGCCTAATTGTACTTGGTCAACTGTGATCACAAATATGCTTAAAGCATTTTTACTAAGTACTTCTTGAGAAAGTAAAATTATTTAAATTGTATTGTCTAATTCATGGAAACGTCCGTCTCTCATGCATGACTCTAAATACAAGTAAAGCACAAAGGCAGCTCTTGCTGATCATCTCTACTTTTTGGCACATTAGTTTCATAAAGATCTTATTATGATCCCAACTATATAGACATATCATGATGATTAAGGAGTTTATGTAAGTTGTTTAAGATTATATGGTGTCATTAGTTGTCAAAAAATTAGCATATTTCTCCTTTTGGATTCAGTTGTCACATGGATGATATTGGTACCAAAACTCTGAAAATTAAGATTTAGTATTTTTTAGTAGTTTATCGAAATAATTATTGAGAATAAATTTATTTTGCAATTTGACTAACTACAGTAGTAAGTGATGTGAGATATTAAAAAAACGCTTATTTTGTTCGAAAAAAAAAACGCTTATTTTGTAATATAACGGTGATTATTAAAAACTTTTGAATAAGCAGGGGCTATATATAGAAAGTTTTTAATAACAATATTTTTATGCCAAAAACTTTAAGAAAGATGGTCACACCAGGCGTGAAATGATATATGATTTTCAAATTGCATGAGGTGACTTCTTTTCTTCTTTTTTTCCAAAGGGATTTTCATCTTGCTTGTATTTATTTTTCTTACTAGTGACAGTGGCGGATTCAGAAATCTACTTAAAAAGGTGCACAACTCATTAATATATAAGACGTTTTTGTAAAATTATGTAAAACAATATATAACTTTATAAATGAAAATTTAGAAATATTGATCCAAGTGGGTTCCATGGACATACTCCACTTGGTTGTATGTAGTTTCTCCAATTACTAGTGATAAATATATGCAACCTACAATTATAATCAACAAAATCATCATTAGATTCACACTGTACATAAATTATAGAGTGATCGGAGCTAACTCAGTTATATCCAATAATGATAACCAAAGATGTCTTAGGGATCGAGTGATCAGAGCTAACTCATCTATATCCACTAATAATCATGGATGTCTTAGCCTAATAGTTAAGATTCAAGTATTGGATATATTAGGTTTCAAGTTGAATTTCCCTATGTCCTTGTATAAGTTATAAGTAGTTATGCTTTTGCGCCATATGTACGTGAAATATAAAATTTAAAAGAAAAAGAAAAGAAGCTATATCCAATGATTTCTCCATGGATTACGCCTGATGCTTCTGGTCGTTCTCAATCCATCTACACCATTCTTTGCTTTTTCCAGACCAAGACAAACCTTTTATCTAATTATTGATAATAACACCTAAATAAGATAAAACCTACTCCTAATTTGTTTTGTCACCTCTCCCACTACTACTCTCTAGCTAGAATAATTATCTACTTTACAAAAAGAAACCAGTCAGCCTCCAATTAAATCATTGCCCGATACTAACAAAAGCAAAAAATATTTGTTTTATCAAATTTGGGTTTTGAGTAGAAAGCAAGCAAAAGAAAAGAAAAAGAAGAGGGAGCCAAAAACTCCTACTTTTCCTCAAATTTTTTTCCAACATCAAGCTAAGCATATATACCAACACACAAAGGATCTGTTGGAACATAACATGTTTCTTAGCTGCATAAATCTAAACACTCGATCTGTATTACTCTCTCTGTTACATAAAATTCTAAACGTTTGCTGTTTGAAGGTTAAATTTAACAAATTTTGACTATTAATTTATGAAATTATATAAAGATTCACAATATGAAAATACTTTTGTCAAATTCATTTTTAAAAATACTTTCACAAAATCATATTTTTATAATTTTTATACTCATATAATTGTAGTTATTAATGGTCAAAGTGGTGTCTTAGAGACCGTGAAAAGGTAAACGTTTAGGATTTTGTGAAACGAGGGAGTATAATATTTATTTAATCACAAACACTGAGATATGAGGCGATTTTATGCATGAGGCGAAAAATCTGTGAATAATAAAAAGTGACACCTTCAGGAAAAAAAGTTATATTGCATGCATGAGACCACCTCGATAGTTATTTTTTAATGAGTAAGTACATATAAATTATGAAATGAGAATTTCTTCATCAACACATCTTCAGTAAGAGGCTAAGGAATCATCTTTTATGGCAAGAACAACATTGGGACAAGTATGAAGGAGTATATATCTGAGATTGCTGTTCACGCTCCTGGATACTCTCGATCTCACTCATGCTGGGTGTATTCATTAAAAAATTATTTCATCAACTGATATAATAACTTCGTGTCTCAAGGTTACCAAAACCAAATTGTTTGTAAGGAAGTGATCATGGAAGGAAGAAGATATGGAGAGAGGTGCATCAGATTTTGGGTGAAGATAATTCTTTGTCATTTCTCTATTGTCACCATCCTATTCACACATTGTGGTAAGTATACATTTACTTTATTTATAAACTTTTTTGAAGATGAATTGTTCATTGAGTCTCCAACTCTCCTAGTGTTTTTGCTATTCAATTCTCTACATTTTTGTTGATACATCTTACATTACTCTTCATTAGCAACAAATTAAATTAAGCATCAAACATCAAAATAATTGACTGATGTGTTAACGTTTCAATGAGGTTTTGACCTAGTGGTTAAGATTGAGGTTTTGAGTATATTAGCTTAGATTCCAAGTTCGAATCACCCTGCTTTCCCCATTAGAATATGAAGAGATACATAAAATAGGATAGAAGATCCGAATTGACATTGACTAGTGTATGAGTGGCGCAATAATCTTGAAGTATGTCATATTTTCATTAGCCAAAATCATTCTTTAACAAGAAAAGATACTCATGTAATTTGTAAACTTACTAAAAATACTTTAATAGACCAACGAGCTCCTTGTAAGAAAAAAAGAAAGAAGTTATTTGCTCATTCTTCAAACCCACGCCTTATTTGTTAATTTCTAAGTGTCCTATGGCGGCAAATACCTTGTTACAGGTTACAACTAAAGTAAAATCAATAAATCTTGTATCAGATCGTTTCACGGTCTGATAAGGGATTATTATGAAGAATAAAGGTAGAGTTCTTGTCCACAAATCACCCTTATTTTTTACAAATATTATTTTTGAAGGATAAAACACTCAAGATCATTATGCTTCCGAATCCCTTTCTTACATTAGCTATAGCCTAAGACAGAAACAGTACATCTTACTATACATACTATACACTATGGAGTACTCCCTCCGTTTCACCAAGATGTTTACACTTTATTTTTCAAGGTCAAAGTTCACAAACTTTGACCATGAATTAGTGGAAAAAAAAACAAAGATTTATAATGTAAATATGCTACGATTAGATTCAATTTAAAGAATACTTTTGAAAAATTATAATTTTATAATTTTATAATTTATATATGCATATAATTATATTTATCTATAGTGAAATTTGTGTATTAGAGACCGTGAAAAAGCAAATGTAAACATTTTCAAGGGAGTAGTATATTTGAAGTTGTAAACTATAATCATGTAGCATGTTGTCCAAAAAAAAAAAAAAAAAAAAAAAAAAAAAAAAAAAAAAAAACAACTATAGCCCGTAAATCAAATTTTGGTATGGGGTTAATAGGTGAGTCATGGGTGGCAACAGTTATATTAATGCTAGGTTTTTTGAACAGAAATCTAATTAAGTGGTATAGTGGTGGAACCATAATATAATCAACTACGCCTTGCGTATCCTAAAAATAAAAAATAAAAATCTTGTTTGAGATAGATTTACCCTAACTTTTGGTGAGACAATGGTCACTAGACTCACTATTCGTAATAAGTAATAATTATATTTTTAGATAGTGACCCCTTTTTTCTGTGAGTTGGTCTCATACAAAACTTGCTCAAACTACGACTTGCATAGCTATTCATTTATGTTTTTTTTTTCTACAGATGCAAGAAAAGCGATGTTGTTATCCGAAGATGTGTCACCTCCGAAAACCCAAAATATCAAACACTTGAAAATACTAGATGTAGCTAAGACCTTGAACATGGTGATGGATATATCAATGAAAGATTCATCTGACCCTCAACCATATGTTAGCTCCCCAGTTTCTTTGCCACCTTATGATTCTCTAGCTCCAATCCCTTTACCTGATAACAACAATGATAATCCTCCCTATTGTGTTTACCCACCACCACAATCCCCTTCAGCTATGCCAAATCCAGTTGGGTACAGCCCAACACCTCCTTCTCCTTCCACTTCAAGCCCAAATGTACCCCTATTAAGTCCACCTCAAGGCCCAACAGATATTATCCCCAGCCCACCGTTGTCAATTATTCCAAGCCCACCCGATATCACTCCTGGGTCCCCCGAATCTTTTCCTAGCCCGCCCGATATCACTCCTGGGCCTCCTGAGTCTTTTCCCAGCCCACCTGATATCACCCCTGGGCCCCCGGAGTCTTTGCCTAGCCCATCTATCTCAGTTCCAAACCCGCCCTTTTATGAGGCTAGCCCACCAAGTGGCAGTGGTAGTGGTAGTGGTAATCCTAGCCCACCAGACTATGTTCCATCTCCAATAGGCTTTTCACCCGGGACACCGGTGTTTCTACCACCCGTGGTGTTCCCACCACCAACGACACGAGAACCACCTTCAACTAGCGGCCAACATGTTTGGTGCGTGGCGAAGCCGTCGGTGCCTGACCCAATTTTACAAGAGGCTATGAACTATGCTTGTGGATCAGGAGCTGATTGTAGTCCTATTCAGCCTAGTGGATCATGTTATCAACCAAACACACCATTGGCCCATACATCTTATGCTTTCAATAGTTACTGGCAAAGGACTAAAGTAGCTGGAGGAACATGCGAATTTGGAGGGACTGCCATTTTAGTCACGGTTGATCCAAGTGAGTTCATTACAAGTCCTCTCATTGTCATAACTTTTTAACAAAAAGAACTTATACATTATTCATTATTCTTTTTTGGTGCAAACAATATTCATGAAATTAATAGCTCATCAGTTTCGTGTTTCAACAAAAAGTCTTGTAAAGCAACGTTTTATTGTAAAACAACAAAAAAATAACGCTTTTTATTCAAAATGTAACATTTTTTACCTATTTTGTTCATAATGTAAGTTATGTAACAATGTTTTCATGATAAAACCGTTGTATATGAGTTTTTGTGATTGTTATAACACTATAAATGAAACTTCTATCTATTGCAGGTTCTAGGGGATGCAAATTTGTCACCATCTAATCACTAACGAGTCAAAAATGACAAGATTCATCATATTGGGGATGAAACATTGATATTTCACAGGAATAAAATCAGTTAGATCGAGCTTAATGAACCAGTACAAAGTACAGTTGGGTGATTAATTATAAGGCATTATTAGTAGCCCTTCATGTTCAATTGCGAAAGGAAACAAGTTTTGTACTTCAGATTAGATTTTTGTGAGGGAACATGTACCAAGTTAATTGTATTGCTTGAATCTTCTTTGTATACAGTGGAAATTCTATACTTTGCTACCACTTGAATATTGTAATACTCCAACTTGTTTTGCATAACTTTTTATTAATTATATGTATTAGATTTCATTCTCACACTTAGCCAATATATGGCAGTGATATTTTGCCAATTTGGTGTTAAATGTTTGGCTATTTTAGCTATTTCTTAATATGTTCAAATGCTTGATTTCAAGATATTGTTGCATCAAATTAAACTTCCTAATGCAAAACATACGATTAAGAACTTCTAATCATAATGCTAAATTGCTAAACATAGTTCAACGTAACATTTGTATTGATTCTTTTTTTGGTGTTGGGGAGATGCAAAGGTCGATAATGGTAGCACGAGGTTGATAGACAATACTCCTAACTATTAGTGCATTTGATTTCTAACAGTTTCAACTTGAGAGGAAATATACTGTACCTTCAAGTTCATGATATAGGCTAAGTGTGAGAAATTGAAGTTGTCATTTTTATTGTTAAACTTGGACAATTGGACATACATTTTTTTATGGGACATTTGTTTAGTGGGAACTGGAAATAGAATGTGGAGATAGAAAGATTAGGATTTTAAAAATCCTAGTGTTTAGTGTAAGGGATAATAGAGGGGAGGTAGGAATGGAGATTAAAAGGCCTCCATTTCCATATTTTTAATCGCGAAAGTAGCAAATAATGGGTTTCGTGGTCTAAATAAAGGGCTTTGCTAATCTCTTCAATGTTCACGCAATAATTGCCCATTACAGTGAACACTGGTTACCTAGATTCAAAAGGATACTTCATTCCTCCATTCAACAGTCGACTCTACCTAAAAAACTGGGTAGAAACTAAAAAAAAGAAAAAATTCTAGTGCCGCTTCATAATTCCGACGACTTTATGGCCGGAAAATTGGGTCTATGGCTGAATTATATACATAAAGAAAAGTTGTGGAGGCAAATTACTACTTTTGAAAGTCATGGAGTTTAATTGCACAAGGTCTATAAGTCATGGGGGTTATTTGCTAGTTTCGCTCATTTCTAATACCTCAGGGAGGGCCGGTAATTAGGGGTGGGAAAAGAACTTTGTTAGTCAAATTACCATATCTATAATCAAAATGACTACAAAATATGTATCTTGTTTTTTTATTGGCATTTTGGTAAACTAATTTTATAATTCCAATCTATTCCTCAATCTAATATCTGCATAACAAACAAGGTAATCAGATTACCTATACAAATTTCCTACCCCCCGAGATAAATCTCATCCCCATCCCATAATAATCGTTGATGCACACATATTAAATCAAGGAGGTGTGGTTGAGTGGTAGGGACTCATCTATCCTTAACCAAGGTCGAGGGTTCGAATCTCTCGCCTTGGGCATGGAGCAACTTTGAATTTCTTGGCCATATGTCTCACCCTTTAAGGTGCCTACAAGCCAGCGCGGAAAATAGTCACTGTGGTCGACAGTCGATACCCTTGGTTGTGAAGGGAACATTAGAGTGGTGTTCTTCAAACCTTCACATTTGGATTGGAGGGGGTGGATTTTGGGCCTTGGATGGAAAGAGTGAGTTTTTTTTTTTTAATTTAAACAAATTAAGGAGAAAGATAGAGAAAAAAAAGGACAACACAGAAATAAAATAGTAGAAAAATTCAAACACGATTGTGAACCAAAAAAAAAAAAATTGCACACATATACATTGACTATATACCGCCCCATCATTCATTCGCCAAGTTAAAATTTTGACTACAAAAGGGTGAATTGTAAGTAATCTAGTGGTAGTTGAAACTACTATTGTTATTGTCCAAAAAAAGAAAAAACTAATATTGCATGGAGTTCTTAAAGTGGCATCTATTATGGAACAAAGAAAAGTTAGTCCAATGGATAATGAGTAAGAAAAAACGAATGTCTAATACAAAAGGGAATTGCTTAATGTAAATCACAAATTGCTTAATATAATTTTTTTTTACCAAAATACCCTTAGCATTTCCATCACCCCTTTTCTTTCTCCTTCCTCTTCTCTCTGTAAATTTCACCTTTCCTTTCATGCTTGACCGGAGTGAAGGGAATTTATCCGATGTCCAACAAAACGGTGAGGGTGACCGTTGGGTTCGCCGGAGATGCGGGTTCGTGGGCGTTCGCTGGGGCTGGGTCTTGGGGTGGGGGTAGGGGTGGGTCGTGGGGTGCTGGCGGATGGTCAGGGAGACGGGAGACGGGAGACGGCAAGGACGGTGAGGGTGGCGGGGACGATGAGGACGGAAAAGACGGGGAGACGGTGGCTGGGGGTGGGACGGTGGCTGTGGGTGGGGGGGCGAGACGGTGGCTGGGGGTGGGGGTCGGGCTGCTGTAGATCTGAGTTTAGTTAGTTTTTTTTTTTTTTTTTAATAAAACTAGAGTTTAACACTCTCTCTCCACCACCAAACACCAGCCCCTGTCAGCCTCACCACCGCCCCACCCCGACATCACCGCGCCCACCACCGCCCCACCCCGACATCACCGCCCCCACCACCACCCCACCTCGCCACCCCCTCCCAGGCTCTCCACAAACACAAACAACAAAACCTAAACACTCACTCTCTCTCTCCTCCACAAAGCCCAGCCCGACGTCCCTAGCCCCGTCAGCCCGCCACCCCCAACCACAGCCCGCTGTTAGCCCGACGCCACCTACTTCAGTCCCCTGTCAGTCCGCCGCCCCAAGCCGCTGCCCAACAACCACCTTGAAATAAACCCTAACCTACCAAAAACCCAAAACAATTAATAATTTGTAAAAAAAACTAATGTAAAATTATAATAATACCTCAATATCATCATTAATTTCATAAAAGATATTGTCTTGATAAAAAATTCATCCATATTGATTGACTTGAAGGAACGATGAGAGAGAGGAGAAAAGGAAGAGGGGATGCTACTTGACAAATAAAAAGGTAGTTTGGAAAGTTTTGTATCAAAAAGATTTACGTTAAGCAATTTGCGATTTACGTTAAGCAATTTCGATACAAAATGGAGTATGTGATAGATTTGACACGACAATTCATCACATTTTCAATAATAAACATATTTATTGAATGACCCAGTAAAATTCGAATATAATTATTTGCGAGGAACTATTTTATTAGTAAAAAGGTATGTGAATTAGTATCTTATTTAAAAAAGGTTGTCTGTAACCACCTTAACCAGTGTTTTGGTTGTCGTGTTATACCCAAACTCATTTTTCGGTCAATTTTTTTTTATGTAAATAACCGTTATACCCCCACTTGACTGTGTGTGCCACTTATACCACCCCGGCTTAAATCATCCTCTTCTGAAGTCAACTTATCTGATTCATCCCTTCCAGACCATCAATCTCAACCGCCTTTCTTCAACAACTTTGCTTTTTAGAACTTTTTTTGCCATTTCTTGCATGGTTTAAGTGGCACGCGACAACCACGTGGGGTATAACGGATATTTACAAACCTTTTTGACTGGAAAATGAGTTTGGATATGACCCGACAACCAAAACACAAGTAAAATGTAGTTATAAAATATAAACAATCTTTTCTAAATAAGGTACCATCTCACAAATTTTTTTGCTAATAAGATAGTTCCTCACAAATTTTCCTCATATATTTATTTCCAAGTCATACCATGAGATTTGAACTAGTATTATGACATGAAAGACTCAAGGTTTGATTCTAACTTTTGGTATCCCCCGGTTATGTGTTTCAAAATCAAAAGCAATTCAGATCGGGTACCCATGAATTCCACACCCGAAGCCCCATTTAGAATCGGATTCCGACTTAGCCGGTTTCGAGTCCGAAACCTCCAAACCCGGTCTGGGTTTAATAATGGATATCTTTGCGCAACCCAATAATAATACCAGGAGTCCAAGACCGAGTAATTGATTCACCATTTGGTTGATTGAGAGAGTACTTATTTGTGAAACCAAAACCAAAACCAAAACCAAAACACAGTATAAGAAGTTGAGAACTGAGCTGTGAAGTTCCAGTTCCCCGCCAAAGCCATAGCGCTTCTTTCTTGTCATGGTTGTTGTAAGGTCAGAATGACACTGTCGTTACTTCCCTCTCGCCTTGTCAAATGCCTCTCTCTCTCCTCATCTTCTGCTGTCCCTGCCATTTCCCTCCAAGAAATTGCTTCATCCCATCCTAAAGGTATATCTTCTTCTTTTTTTATTGTACTATCTATAAGGTGCTTCTCATGGCTTAACTACTAATTTTGGGGGTCCAAACTATATCCCAACTCACATTTAATCAGCAAACTAATACTAATTGCTTGAATTTTTTTTTTTTCTGGGTATGTCATTTGCTTTAGTACTTTTTCTGGGTCAGTCCTGATAGATTAATTGGCTAACTTATGATTATAGTCTAATTAATGTGGAATACAATTTTCACTGCATAAGTGTCAATATTGAATAATTTTGGCAGTATGGTGCATTTAGAGTGCTGGTTTGGGTATTCATCTGAATTTGCTATTTGGCACCAAAAAGATTTATTAATATACTGAATTTGATTGAATGATTTCCTCAAAAAGGGCTAATTTACAAAGTATTACCCAAATTAGGCTGGGTTAGAAAATAATTTCCATGAGGGTGTCCATGTGTTGGGAGTCCCTCATAATTGATGGGTTACAACAATAATAATATAACATAAAGAAAGAAAACACAAACTGAAGATAAGAGTCATTGTGGAAACTTACGCAAGAGAGTTACAATGTCTATTTGATTTCTTTATGGGGAATTAAATAGTGTAGTTAGTGATATTACTACTAAACATGGGTAACATAAGGAGCTGCGTACATGAACCATTCTAGAGGCTTGAAGTTACATCTCTAGTTAATGGAAGAAACCTCCAAGTATTAAGTTATGAAACTCCTCTAAAAACACCTATAAATAGAGGACTTGGAGAAGGCAAAGTCAATTCATTCAATCCACAACAAGTGAGAAGCATTCCACACATACACAAGTGTGAGAGATATCCACTCTAGAGAGAGAGTGAGAGAGAGCCACTACAAAGTGAGATAATTTGAGTGTTCCACCAATTCGGTGAGTTTATATACTATTGTAATTCATCCTTTTTTGGGTGAGGTCTTTGTTTGATATCCTCTAGTTCATACTAGAGACGACATCTTGTAATCCTACTATTATAGTGGAAGTTTTACCGAACCAAAGATCCCGTGGTTTTTCCCTTCGACTTGAAGGGTTTTCCACGTAAAAATTCTGGTGTCCTCATCTATTATTTTCTTGCATATTTTATTTAGCCCATTTTAATCATATAAAGAGGGAAAACATTATTCCGCAATTATCCGCATTTTTCCCAACAGTGGTATCAGAGCAAGGTTTTTATAAGCCATAAAATATTCTTGTGTGATTTAAAATGGAGTCAAGCGTCATTCATGATGGTGACATGTTTAAACTTACCGCGGTCAATTATTCCTATTGGAAACCGATGATGGAGGACCATTTATATTGCAAAGATTTGCACGTGCCAGTCACAACCGAGAAAAAGCCGGCAAGCCGGCAGAAAAGTCCGATGATGATTGGACGCTTTTAAATAGAAAAGCGGTGGCTATGATTCGCAAGTTCATTGATCGGAGCTTGTTCGAGCACGTGTCAACTTACACTAATGCCTTCGAGTTATGGACAAAACTAGAGTCCATGATTCAGAAAAAGACGCCTCGAAACAAGGCTCATTTGGTGAGACGACTGGTGAAGTTGGAGTATAGAGATGGTCAGAATATGATCGAACATCTCAACACCTTCAAGGGGATTATCAATCACCTTGGAAAGATCGATATGAAGATCGATGATGAATTACAAGCCTTGTTGCTCCTTAGTTCATTACCGGAGAGTTGGGACACTCTCGTAGTGACACTTAGCAACTCGGCACCCGAAGGCAAACTCATCACGGATACCGTCTCTGACAGTTTAATGGATGAAGAGTCGAGAAGGAAGGAACGTGGTATCTCCTCCCACTCCGAGGCCAATGTTGTGGAGCCCAGGGGTAGAAATGAAACCCGTGGAAGAGGTCAGACGAGAGGTCGTGACAATTCAAGAGGGCGATCAAAGTCACGCCCAAGAGTCACTTGCTATTATTGTGGCAAGCCGGGTCACAAGAGGCCGGAATGCCGAAATCTCAAGAGAGATCAAAAGGCTGGAAATATCAAGCCCGAGCAAATCGACCCGAAGAAGAAAGAAGAAGAGGCCAGCACAACTGTTGTGGCGACAAAGGAGGACTTTGATGATGTCTTTCTATTTGGGGAAGATAATTATCTTAACATTGTCGAAGACAATAGCACATGGATTGTTGATTCAGGAGCATCTTTCCATGTCACCCCACATGAAGAATTCTTTTCGAGCTACCAAAGAGGAGACTTTGGTAATGTGAAAATGGGAAATAAAGTGACCAGCAAGATCGTGGGGATAGGTAATGTTACCATGATAACCAACACGGGATGTGAGCTCGTGTTGAAGGATGTGAGGCATATTCCAGATATGCGCCTCAATCTGATGTCAACCGGGAAGTTAGATGACGCCGGTTACCTAAACCAGTTTGGCGCTGGAAAATGGAAACTCACGAGAAGCAACCTGATCGTCGCCAGAGGACGAAAAGAAGGTTCATTGTACTTCACACAAGCAAATTTGTGTAAGGGAGAAGTTAATGTTGCCCATGATAAATCGTGCTTAGAATTGTGGCACAAGAGGTTAGGGCACATGAGCGAGAATGGATTACAAATCCTCGCGAGAAAAGAGATCCTCCCGGGTGTGAAAGGTAAAACACTTGAACCGTGCAGCCACTGTTTGGCTGGAAAACAACATAGAGTCTCATTCAGCAGACCTAGCCAGCCACGTAGAAGAAATCATGTTCTTGATTTGGTGCATACGGATGTGTGTTCTATGACTGAGAAATCTCTTGGTGGGGCATTATATTTTGTTACTTTTATTGACGACCACTCAAGAAAGGTATGGGTGTCTTTGTTGAAAACAAAAGACCAGGTACTCGAGGCTTTCAAAGAGTTCCATGTCAGGGTGGAACGAGAGACTGGCCGAAAGCTCAAATGTGTCCGTTCTGATAACGGTGGAGAGTACCGTGGCCCATTCGAAGCCTATTGCTAGTCATATGGCATAAGGCTCGAGAAGACACCACCAAAAACACCACAGCTGAATGGTGCAGCTGAGAGAATGAATCGTACAATCGAGGAAAGAGTTCGTTGCATGCTCTCTCATGCCAAACTCCCCAAGTCATTCTGGGGAGAAGCCGTCAATACAGCTGTTGATATAATCAACCATTCTCCCTCAGTTCCTTTGGATGGAGATATCCCAGAGGATGTCTGGACGGGAAGAAAGGTCTCACATGACCAGTTCAAGGTATTTGGCTGTCGAGCATTCGTCCATATCCCTAAGGACGAAAGATCAAAGCTCGATTCAAAGACGAAGCAATGTATCTACATTCGCTCACCGAAAGATGAGTTTGGATATCGCCTATGGGATCCTGTGAGTAGAAGGATCGTGAGAAGTCGAGATGTTGTGTTCTTTGAGGACCAGAATATCGAAGACACCAAAGAGGCGGAGAAGCCCAGAGTTATTCCTCGACGAGATGATGAGTCATCCCCTGTACCACATGATGATGATAGGGAACAAGCAGGCGATACCAATGATGATGAAACTGGTGACATGCCTGATCCAGGCGAGCCCTCAATAGAAGAAATAGAGGAGTCCTTGACAGAGACAAATGATGAAGAGCCTGTCGAGTCCACTGAGCAGCCAGTTCAACAACCTGAGTTGCGAAGATCAACCAGAGAGAGAAGACCTTCCACCAGATATCCCCCAGATGAGTATGTGACACTCACGGATGAGGGGGGGCCTCAATGCTACGATGAGGCTATAAATGATCCTCAGAGAGAGGAATGGAAGAAAGCCATGCAAGAGGAGATGCAATCCTTGCGTGAGAATCACACTTATGATCTTGTCAAGTTACCCAAGGGAAGGCGAGCCCTGAAAAACAAATGGGTGTACAAGATCAAAGCCGGAGAAAGCAACCCAAAGCCCAGATACAAAGCCAGGATCGTGGTCAAGGGCTGTAACCAGAAGAAGGGTATTGATTTTGATGAGATATTCTCTCCGGTAGTAAAGATGTCATCTATCCGAGCAGTTCTTGGTCTAGCAGCCTAGACTTGGAGATCGAACAGCTCGACGTCAAAACTGCTTTCCTGCATGGAGACCTAGATGAAGAGATATACATGGAGCAACCCGAGGGGTTTGAAGAACCGGGTAAACAACACATGGTATGTCGATTGAAAAAGAGCCTCTATGGTCTAAAGCAAGCACCGAGGCAATGGTACAAGAAGTTTGACTCTTTCATGGTCCAATACAATTTCAAGAAGACCCACGCAGATCATTGTGTCTTCATGAAGAGGTATGATAGTGGCGACTTCATCATACTTTTGCTATATGTTGATGATATGCTGATTGTTGGGCAAGATAAGAACAAAATTGCAGCTCTTAAGAATGCCCTAAGCAAGTCATTCGCCATGAAAGATTTGGGACCAACCTAACAGATCCTTGGAATGAAGATCACCCGAGATCGTTCCAAGAAGTTATTGTGGCTATCTCAAGAACGCTACATCGAGAAGGTTCTTGAACGATTTAACCTGCACAAGGCCAAGCCAGTCAGTGTTCCATTAGCCGGACATTTCAAGCTAGGTAAGCAGCAGAGTCCGAGAAATAAGGCTGAGCAAGAAGAAATGGATAAAGTCCCATATTCATCTGCAGTTGGCAGTCTCATGTACGCCATGGTATGTACCAGACTAGATATTTTCTACGCAGTCGGTGCAGTAAGCAGATTTTTATCTAACCCCGGGAAACCACACTGGGAGCTGTGAAGTGGATATTTCGTTATCTTCGGGGAACTACCAAAAGGTGTTTATGCTTTGGTGAAGGAAAACCTGTGTTAGAAGGCTACACAGATGCAGATATGGCTGGAGATGTCGATTCTAGAAAGTCGACATCAGGATATGTGACTACTTTTGCAGGGGGAGCTGTGTCGTGGCAATCGAAGCTCCAAAAGTGTGTCGCTCTTTCCACAACGGAGGCAGAGTATATCGCAGTTACAGAAGCGTGCAAGGAAATGTTATGGATGAAAAATTTCCTCCGTGAGTTGGGACAAGACCAAGACAAGTTTGTCTTGAAGTGTGATAGCCAGAGTGCTATACACTTAGCCAAAAATTCAACCTATCACTCTCGTACAAAACATTTCGATGTTCGATATCATTGGATACGAGATGTGCTAGAAGAAAAGCTATTGCAGCTAGACAAAGTCCACACCGATTATAACTGGTCCGACATGTTGACCAAGGTGGTGCCGACCAAGAAGTTCGATGATTGTTGTAAAGGAACCGGTGTGGTGGTGCCCCCCAATTAAATTGGGATGGGGGAGATTGTTGGGAGTCCCTCATAATTGATGGGTTACAACAATAATAATATAACATAAAGAAAGAAAACACAAACTGAAGATCAGAGTAATTGTGGAAACTTACGCAAGAGAGTTACAATGTCTATTTGATTTCTTTATGGGGAATTAAATAGTGTAGTTAGTGATATTACTACTAAACATGGGTAACATAAGGGGCTGCGTACATGAACCATTCTAGAGGCTTGAAGTTACATCTCTAGTTAATGGAAGAAACTCCAAGTATTAAGTTATGAAACTCCTCTAAAAACACCTATAAATAGAGGACTTGGAGAAGGCAAAGTCAATTCATTCAATCCACAACAAGTGAGAAGCATTCCACACATACATAAGTGTGAGAGACATCCACTCTAGAGAGAGAGTGAGAGAGAGCCACTACAAAGTGAGATAATTTGAGTGTTCCACCAATTCGGTGAGTTTATATACTATTGTAATCCATCCTTTTTTGGGTGAAGTCTTTGTTTGATATCCTCTAGTTCATACTAGAGACGACATCTTGTAATCCTACTATTATAGTGGAAGTTTTACAGGACCAAAGATCCCGTGGATTTTCCCTTCGACTTGAAGGGTTTTCCACGTAAAACTTCTGGTGTCCTCATCTGTTATTTTCCTGCATATTTTTTTTAGCCCATTTTAATCATACAAAGAGGAAAAACATTATTCCGCAATTATCCGCATTTTTCCCAACACCATGTAGGCTCGGAATTTCACGAACCGTAATTTTTTTTTTCGCTCAGCTGGCAAAGTCGCTAGAGAGGAAGGCGGTTTTCACTGAGCAAAGTCGCTACCCACAAAAGCGACTTACCTATGACAAAGACGTTGTCTACGATGGCGACTTTTACTTACGCCTTCTCCTCCAACAGTTCACCATTTGTTGCAGGCAAGTATAAGTCGCTGTCCGAGAGAGCGACTTTGCTGTTGTGGACAGCGAGTTACCTTCAGGAAAGTCGCTGTTGTGGACAGCGACTTATGCCTGTCGGACGGGAAAAAAAATGCGAGACTCGTGAAATCCCGAGCCTACGTGGACACCCTCTTGGGAAATATTTTCTAACCCAGCCTAATCTGGGTAATACTTTATAATTTAACCCTTTTTTAGGAAATCATTCGAATTTGTTCTGTGCTGTGATTTATTGGGCATGTGTTCTTTGTAATTTTACTTGTGGCAATGATATTTTGGGTTGGTTCATTGGTGGATTCTTATTCTGTATTTCAGCTCAAACTTATTAGACATGATATAGCAAATTGCATTGATATGGTTGATTAGTACAAGAAGCTAGTCGATCTTTTCGACTTTGTTTCCTTGTCCTCAATTCGACATCTTACCTTATCATCTTATTGTAATTGCAAATGCATATTTGATTTTGCATGGGATAACGGTATCTTAGTTGTCTAACCTTATGTGGTTCATGTTAGCTGGTAGGGTGTGGTATGGTTTTGTGATACTGATGGAAACCAACATATTCTTACTCGACAAAAGAGAGCAATTTAGCCTCCAAGGACTACCTGTGGTTACAAGAGTTATAGCACTTTCTAGTTTCTGTTGTTGCCATTTTGTTTCTGGTTTTTAGGTGCCTTACTTTGATGGAATTTGCAATTCTTCGTCTTTTCTTGTTTTTTATATGCTCACAAGCTTGAATATACATGGTTATGCTATTGTTAGTGCTGTATGATTGCTTGCGTAGGTACACCAGGATCACCCTTGAAGAATATTTTCTTCTTTTCCCCGTTGATTTTTAAATGCTAGTGAAGGGTCTCTTGAACAAGGGTACCTACTTCTCAATGTTCTCACTGATCTCATAGATTGTAAATAAATGTGAAGAAGTAATAACATCAAGTAGTTCCCATGGAAAATTGGCTCTGACAGAGACAATATAGATCTCTTCTTTTCCTATTCTGAACCGAGCAGTGTTCCTTCAAAATTTATGTTACATAAAACTAATATTTGATACCCTTTGTTCAAAAGCCAAATGCGAAGGAAGATCATCTAGTGTGCAGACTATCCTTCCATTCTCCTACATCCCAAAAATTGATCAGTAACTAGTCTCTGACATTTACTTGGTAGAACTCAGCACTTCCCAACAGTGGCAAAGTTCTTCAGAATACGATGTAACAAACATTGACCTGGGTATGGATTTGGGGGGGGGGGGGGGAGAAAGGGGGTCGATCAAGCTTCATCTCTTAATAGTCACTGCTTTCAAATGTCATAGAGAAATTAACCTTTTTAATAATGTTTCTTTGTTCAGATAGAGCAGCTTTTCAATTGATATATGGTGTGAATTTTGTAGGAGTTGCAAAGGTTATTTTGAAGAAAGGAAAGACTCAACTTTTCAAGTATGGAAGCCCTATGGTTTACAGTGGGGCAGTTGATAGAATAATTGGTAGACCACCTCCTAAGACTGGAGAAGTTGTTTTGGTAGCTGATGGAACAGAAAAGCCGATAGGGTGGGGCTTATACAATTCTGTTTCAATGTTCTGTGTTCGTCTTATGCAGCTAGATGAGGAAGCATTAAGGTATTGATGGGCCTTGCTAATGCTTCTTATGTTCTCCTAATCTCTTATTAGGTACTAATCCTTTTCGCCTTTTCTTTTCTTTATTCTTTTTTTGTTGTTTTGGATTTATGGTGCAGAGACCCAGATTCTGCATTGAACATGGAGAGACTACTTGAACATAGGATTAATGCAGCCGCAGAATTAAGAAGACATTTGGGGCTTCCATCTATAGATACAAATGCATACCGTCTTGTGAACAGTGAAGGAGATAGGTTTGTTCATTAAACTCTGACAATAAATGTTAAGTTTCATAATGCCTTTGGACTTAGTCTTGGAAAGCGTTTTTAATTTCTTATTCATACAATGAAAACTTGTCAGCTATTGTCATTGCACCCTGAGTTTCACAGACAGCAGTGCTGCTTGTCCAACATTCTAGTGAACTCTTTAGTTTGTAGTTTCTTCATCTGACTGTGTTTCCACTGCTTGTTTTCAGGTTGTCTGGACTAATCGTTGATGTGTTTGATGATGTAGCTGTTGTTGCATCTTCTGCTGCTTGGGTCGAGAAATTTAAGCCAGAAATAGAGGCTTGTATCTATAAACTCGATGGAATTAATCATATAAACTGGAGACCATCAATTGAAATTCTAAAAGAAGAGGGCTTAGACCTTTTAAAGTTAAAAAATACACCTGCTGCCACTCATCTAGCGCGGGTAAAGGTAGGCCTCTCTTATTCTTGCCTCACTATAATGTTTTTCGTATAAGCTAAAACTTTGTGTTCTTGATATCCTCTATGTTATGTAATTGGATTCTCTTTGTTGCATAAATATCTACCTTTTACATGTGAAACAAGGGATGGAAGAAAAGCCGAAATGAAAGAAAAAGGACATTTTCTTTGATCCTGCTGCTCTGGGCAGGCACACTTCACTCACTTTCCATGCTGAATAGTGTTTGTATCTTATGCTTGTAAGCTGCATCGAATAGTGTTTGTTCCTGTTGGTGTTGAGAGGGTCTTTTTGGTGTGCAGAGGGGAGAAATCAGTATAGAGGAGAGAAAAATTCTTACGATCTGTTTTTATTATTGAAACAGATTGTTGTGGGTTACATCAGGTTGATTTTCAGTTCTCTATTCAAAAGCCAAGGCAGGTTATTATAGAGCTGAATCCCAGGAACTTGAAAGACAAGGCAGCATTTATTTCTAGGACATCAAAAGACACCTACCCTCTTCATGTTCCTTACGGGATAGAAAGAACTTCCCAGAAGTGCCTAGTAATACAGAAAATAATTACTCAATTAATTTGTGCAAAGGTCTCATTTTGTAACACTCCTTGAGATCTTTCTCCATGTCGCCCACTTTGAACCTGAGAACTCGAATCCTGTCTTTGGTAAGTCCTTGGTAAAGATGTCAGGCAAGCTGAAACGGATGGAGTGTATTATCTTCCGTCAGATCATATTTTCTTCTGTAGAAGCTTCTGGCTAATTTTTTTTTCATGGGCCAAGAAACAACCTATCAACTTAATCACACGGAGTTTAGTTAAGTCCATTGATTCTTCTATTATTGTGATAATTACGTTAAAATCAGTCAAAGTTTGCATGATTCTTGCATCGGAGATATCCTTCCCATAAATCTTCATTTGATTTACTATACGTTTGAGCCGAATGGCTCTTACCAATTCATCTCCATGAAAATCCTCCTCAGGAAGACTCCAATCTTTTTTTTCTTGTGGAAGCTCTCATTATTCTAGAGTATGGTATTTGTGATAACACCAAGTATGTCAGACAAGGCTTTGGCATCCTTCAAATTATTTTCACTCAACTTCTTTAGTTGAGCTTCAATGTATTGTGCTTCTTCGTTTCTTTACTAAAATCCATTCTCCAATATCTTCCATCTTGCTTTTGTTCTCTGGAAGAGCGTCGTTTGTATGCACCAATAATCATAATTTTCAGCATAGAGATGATTGATGTACTTGATGTTAAAGCATACTTCAAGTGGAATAGTTTTTTTTCCTTCTCCTTTCTGGGCCTTTGAGATGTTTAGAGCTTTGATACCGCTTGTTGGTGTTAGAGAGGATTTTTTCGTGCGAAGAAAGTGCAGATATCAGTAAGTTCTGATCTGAACCTATTCTTATTATTGAATCAGATTGCTGTGGCTTACATCAAACTGGTCGCCAGCACTCTATTTTTAAGCCAAGTCAGATTATTCTAGTGCAAATACTAAGAACTAGAAGGACACCAAAAGACACCTAATCTCTTCATTTTTCTAACTGACAGAACACTTTCCAGAATTACCTACAGTGGTACAGCTGCTACAGAAAATATTACTCAGTTAATTTGTAGCATAAGTCTTATTTTTTAATAGTTTTCTACTGCATTTTGTCCGCTTTGGGTATGTCATACTTTTGGCTACATGATGGACCAGGGTTACCAAATTCTCTCATACCCCCAGCAAACTGCGAACTGTACTCCACGTATTGTTCGCAGTTCTCCAGCGTACTAGTACTCTCGAAGTGGTGAACTACTAGTAGGCCAAAAGCAGTGGCCAGAATTAGACTTATTTCATCCATGGTTTCAGCCAGGGAACATCTTTTAGTTTACTTTTTACCAATTTGTACTATTTTTCCCTTTCATTCTTTATCCCTTCCTTTATGTGACAAGCAAATCCTCAAAAGTTAGCCCATTCCAGATAAGCGAACTAGTCCTGTGAGTACCCCTAGCGAATGCAGTTCTCCGCGAGGAGCGAACTGCGAATTCGTACTACGTTCTCGAACTGAGCGTATGTCGAATTTGGCAACCCTATGATGGACTACCAACGCTCTTTGAACATCCTGCCTGCTGGCAAGTAGGAGGCAGAACTGAGTGATGAACCATGTGTTCATGGAGAAGCCTGAAGTGGAAATGGATGTCTCCATCTTTCCTGTTGATGTTTAGGTGGGACCACATTAGCCTTGAGGCAAGCAGAAGCTTTGGTACTTCTTCGGTACCTTGGCCTTCTACAGGCACTCTGTAGACCCTTTTTCGTTTTTTAGATAAAGATCCGTAGACCCTTTTTCTTCCCTCTACCTGCCACGACATGCGTGAAATTGAATGGTGTGTTGGACTAAACTGTGAATCGGGCGCATATGCCTACCACAATTAATAACAAGTTTTTTCAGGATCATGCTGGAGTTTGCAAGACAAACACAAGGTTTCCCTTTGGGCTAAGCCAAGTTTATCTGAGTTTGATGTATATAACTTAGAGCTCAAGATTAGGGAATGAATAGTGCAACAAAAGAGGATACTCTGGTATATATAGGCCAGACATACCTTAAGATGATTGGGAGAAACAACAATAACGGATAGTGAAATTCCAGCTCTGATGATTTTAGTAATCAAAATGCGTGCAGCCTTACCGCTGACTGATCAGGACCAGCCACTGTTTCCCAAAATAAGTTTTGGTCCTTCTGTGAGAATGGTCGATTCGAAACCTATGCTTTGGTGGGCTTTAGGATGGGTGTCCATTTCTTGGATATCATGCCCTATCTTGAAATATGTGCCTTGGACTTTGCAATGGTCAAAATGGATATCCAATGATCTGGTGGGGAACACTAGTCAATGTCTCGTAATATGACTTTATCCGCTGCTTGAACCGGTACTTTGTAACCAAATTCCACACCATTACGCTAATGACTACCATTGAGACTCCTGCCTACTGCTGCAAAAACATTGGGGTGGTAGCAGCCTTACCTCCATAACGACAAAGAGGCTCTCTTCATTAGATCCTTAATGGTATAAACTACAAACTGCTATAAGATGACAAATAAGAAGTAAAGCTTAATGAGACATTTGTTTTTAGGCGAAGCCCATAAACCAAAGTTGAAGAGTTGCTAATTCTTGGTTGGTGGACAATGAATCGGACTCTTCATTGTCACAAAATAAATAAATGAACACATATATGACTTGCTTTTCTCAGCTATATTGTGATGAACTTGGCTTAGAATTTGTTACATTGGTTGGTGAACCTTCTATCTTTTTCCCTCAGGGTGAGTTTCATCTTTCGTTGAAATTTTCCAGGTAAAGGAAAATGGCATTAACTATGCAGTTTCACTTGAGGGACAAAAGACGGGATTTTACGCTGATCAACGCGAAAACCGTCAGTTTATATCAACAATTTCACAGGGCAAGAGAGTCCTTGATATATGCTGCTACAGTGGTGGATTTGCACTTAATGCTGCACGTGGTGGTGCTGAATATGTGACTGGTACATCTCTTAACTTGTTTGCATCTTGCATTTTCAGTCCTATCCATTTTCCTTCCAGCTACTTTGTTAGGAAACTTTATATTAATATAGGTAGGCTGTATGTTGTCTTGATCCTCAAGACCTGGGTTCTGTGTGATATTTCTTTTATCATTGAAGTAGATGCATGGGTTAAGCAACCACATGGATATCTTCCATGTTGTTTTTGCGTATTGTTTCATACTGTTGTGTCTCTTCTATATAAAAGAACTTGGTTCTCAAATGATACACGAAATTTGTTATACCCACATTCCCACAAGCTGAACATACAAAGACACTAGTTTGATGTTACTCCCTACCCTTCTTGCAAGAGAATAGATTTAGATTTTAGAAACAGTTATCACTATGTAGGATCGGTCTCTGATTTCTGAACACTAATAAGCTCTCTTTCTGTGGTTTTTGAAGTTTCTTTTTGTCTTAGTTGAATATGCAACATAGCAGGGTCGATGAATTATCACTTATGACCATTCAAATACAATCGAAAATATTATAAACTTGTGATGTATTTGCCTCCCTCAGTTTACTTTTGACTTTTTCTTCCCTTTTTTTTTTTTTGCTTTTTTGTTTGTTTGTTTTTTGTTGAATTTTGTTAAGTTGATAAAATGATAGAGCTGAATGGAATTCTTAGAGCAGACTTATGATTTATATACTTTTCATCTTTGTGATATTGGAGAATACTAGACCTTATATAGGATGTAACAAAAAAAAAATCTCAACTTTTAAAGACATGCTATTATCAGAACCATTGGACATCAGCTTTCATAATCATATAGCTATTTATTAGGTGTCAGTGGTTTACACAAGTTCAGACTTTCTTATAGGGATGAGCTCTTGACTAACTTATGTCTACTGCAACTTGCAAGGCGTTGACTCGTCCCAGCCTGCTCTGGATCTTGCAAGAGAAAACATTGTTCTGAATGATCTCAATTCTGAGGCAATATCATTTTTGAAGCAAGATGCAACTGATTTTATGAAGAATGCTGCTGCTCAGAATGAGTTGTGGGATATTGTCATTTTGGACCCTCCTAAATTGGCTCCTCGAAAGGAGGTCAGTTAAACTGCACTAGTATGATTTATTGTTGCAAAATGAGAAATGAAACTTATTTGCCTTTCGGTAAATCTGACATAACTCATAAAAGAAACTAGGTCACATGGGCTGAAAACGACGAGGATTATTACTTGGCAATGTTCCTTAAGGCCCATGTGGAAGACTCATTGCCTCTTACCAGTTGTAATTATCACTATTTTCCATACTTTATATTCAAATCCCTATGCAAAGACCTCCATAGGTAAGTAAAATCCCTGATAGGAGTATAAGATGTGTATGCACCATGACACAGCCACTGTCCTCATGGCGGCATCTCTTATCCAGTTACCCTCCCTCTATATGAGTATATAGACTGAGATTCTACCTCCAATTGGTCTGTAAGAGCTGTTCCAATGGCAATTGCAAGTCAGCCCAAAATTGAAGAATTTAGTATTAGCAGCCTTATCCATTGCTTATCCTTGATCATTAATAGATATCAAATGATCTGGTTGATTTGTACTTGAGAGCTTGTTTCTAGGCCTTCCCCTGGGGAACAAAGAGGGGTGGAGTGGTGGTTTTGGATCTGTAGTGTGGTGTCTAAAAACATATCCTTTAATGAAGTGGCTTTGATGATTTAATTTAGAACTGAGTTTCCTTTTTTTTTTGGTGCTATAGAACTGAGTTTCCTTTGGCACAATGGAATGACCTACCACTGAGCTACGTGCCTCGGATTGTTCGTTTCACCTCAAGTACTCGTGTCGGGTATTTTCTGACATGGGTTTGGAAACTTTCACACGCAAAATTTTCTGAAACTGGCTTAAGTCTGACACTTGTATACACATCCCAGATTCCCAGTTGGGTACTTGTGGCCAGTGAATATACTCTCTATTCCTTTTACAAATACAAATTAACGAAAAGGATTGGTTTTGAGAGGATATTGGGCTGGTGAAACACCCATTAGATATATTTCCGTTTGTTCATCGCTTCTGTCCATTGTGATACTCCTTCAGTAAATCTGTCACTAGTGGATGTCTCTTGGAAATTCAGTTTAGGAGAAATCTTATTGAAGGGAGCTAAGGAGCTCGCACATTTGACAATGAGGCTTTAGAAAGCTCCAATCTTTGTGATGACCATAAGAAACTGTTTGCTGTTTAAATTAGAATTCCCATATAAGGTGATATCATTTGTATGGGCTGCAAGCCTGCAACTATGGACAAAATCAATAGTTCAATACCAACAATACGCTCAAAATCCATAGAACAGAGCCACTTTTTCCAATGGGTATGAGAGGTTTGCCAGCGAAGAGCCTAGGAGCATAGCTAGATTGTGGGGCTAGTGGTTTCATGTGGAATATGGACTATTAAAGGTAAAGGAGAAGCTAATCTGTTCAAAACCATATTTTAGCACCTTCAAGTGAATGATCTAGTTTGGGAAGAGACAAGTAAAAGAAGGATTGGGATCTTCATAGAATTACCAAAAATAGCTGGCTACAGAGGAGGATGTCCTATGATGTGTCCTTTGCTTTAGCATTAATTAGACTAATCAACTTCTGTTCGTTCATCTGTGCTATTCTTGGCCAATCAAGAATGTGCTTTGTGATATAATGGGTGAATGCCAGCTTAGCCATATATGTTCAGTCAATTCCATCGAATGACTACGTGAGCAAGCACCTTGCGACACTTTGTGGGTATATTCCAAAGGGAAGCCAGGGAGGTTTATTGTGCACCAGGCTGGCTGTAGGTGCCTAACCTGAAGAGATTCTCGCATTCCAGCAGTTAGCTATTCAGGCAGTGTTGTGCATTTTTCTTTAGGCCGCAATTTATTTTAGAAAAAGCGAGAGAAAAAATTGGCCATATTGGCCGTATGAATATGGCTTTGTACTGGTTATGTTGGTGGTTCAAATTGTATTTTAGTAACCTTCTCTTGCTTCTGTTACTCATAGTTTGTTATTCGTCCAGGTTCTGCACAATGCATCTGGAATGTATAGGAATTTGAATGCATTGGCTATGAGACTAACTAAGAAGGGTGGTCTCCTAATGACTTGCTCTTGTTCCGGTGCTATGACACAGAGTGGGACGTTCATACGTGTTATTCAGGCAAGAATTCGACCTTTCTCTTTTTTATTTTATTTTTGCTGAGTACGATATTGCTGATGTGCGGCTCCTGATTTCTAGAAAATAAAAGTAATCTATATGTAAATATATCAACAACAAAAAGTTGCACTAGATCATTTGATAAGAGGTCAACCTCTATCTGACAATCTCCAGATCTCAACATCAGTATCGTGTAAGTTCAAATTTGGAGGTAATGTGAGAAAGCTCTCTGCAATCTGCATCCTCAATTGAATATCATGTATTTGACGAGCAAGAGAACCTGTTTCTGTTTTCCAGAGATCAATGTGAAGGAAAAAAGAAAATGAAATAAGATCGAACAAAAGAAGTGTTCCTTCTGTAAGACTGTAACTGATACTGCTTTTTACTTTTTTGTTAGGGGCTGTAGCTTTTTTGGCTCGTCAAGGGGCTGTAGCTTTTTTGGCTCGTCAAGGGGCTGTAGGCCTGTAGCGATAAGTGTTCATTTAGCCTCAACTCAACTTCTGACAAAAACTCACTCTTGATATCGAATCATTACTCTTATCTTGTTTGTTTGTCACTAAACTCACTAACATCAATTCCTTTGTATCTACATGCAAACCGTGCGCCACTGTCCACTTTAGGAGTCGTTAATTGTTGCAAAAAATAAAATAAAATCGGCGTCAATTATATTTCTTCAAGGGACTAAAATTTCATTCTAATTTCTGATTCTGAGTCTCATTGTTCTTCCTGTAGGGTGCAGCTGCAATGGCAGGTAGAAAAGTGACCATCCCACGACAAGCTGGTGCAGCATGTGATCATCCTATTGATCCATCCTATCCAGAAGGAGCATACCTTTCCAACATCTTGCTCAGAGTATCATGAGAACAATGTTTCAAATGTTTGATGTCTATGAACCATAAGACGATCTGTGCCAAGCAAACTTGAACATATAGATAGACATGAAAATATTTCTATTCTTGAAATTATACAAAATGTGTTTTAATTATACAAACTTAGGCAAATCCCACAAACCAAACGGGCTAGATTTGGCATATCATGTATCTGGACAAATATTCGATTTAACACATTAACCAAACTTAAATTTACATAAAAACATTCCCCTAAAGTCGGTATATAGTGCTCCTGCAAAATTGATTTTATCGCCCTCCTGGATTTCTGTTCCAGGATAAATAGGAAGGATCCCCGAGTCGCCTGCAGAAATATGAACAAAAAAATAAAATAAAAATCATCAAGGACAAGACCGATTTCCACACACCAGATGTAAAAAGTTGGATGGTTTGGTGCTTCCCAAAGAAAGAACCAACAATCACAGCTAAGAATGACAGTGAAAACTACATGAGCAAAGTACTTTACCTAGGCTTGATTAGATATATAAGGGTGAATGTCATAGCCAAGAAGAAGCACAAGCCGCCAACAGTGAGGTAGGCAATGCCAAGGAAGTCATTTTTCCCACCAAGCCAGCTAGTAGTCGATAGCACCAACATTTTCTTTCCACTGAAGCTATATGTATTATATTTGTTCTGCAGAGTTACACTTATAACATCATCGACATTCAGATCCTGCTCTATCCTACCATACAGTTTCCTGAAAGTAGGAAGAGCTGCAGTTCGCATCCATACAATGAGGTCCTCTTGCTGGCTAAGCTGTCACAGGCAAATATGAGACATGAGTGTTCCTTGTGACATAATATTACAGATCCAAAAACATTTACTAGATACTAACTATAAAACATGAAGTTTTCTCGCTGTACAAATTAAGAGGTTTCTACAAGACTCAAAGAAAGCAAAAAATAAAAGTGATCATATTACTAGCCTCTATGTTAAGCTGCTTTTTTACTGTCATTTATGGGAGGTGACAGAACTTTGTTAAGACCTAAAAACAGCGAAGTAGATGGGTCCTTGAAGTAGAGGTACCAACATCAAAAAGCATCAATACTAGATACATACAACAGAACAGAATCATGCAAAAGTGAAAAAGAAGTCTTCTTCAAAATCAGAAGCAGTAAAACTTACCGGGATAGATTCATCCAAATGAGCACCACCAATAAGGGTTCCATTTTGGAAGTTCTTTGGGAAGACATCCTTCCCAAATTTGTGGTCCCTATCACTCCTCCAAGAAATATCCTTCTTGTTAACTGTTAGGTTCCGGTTATCTAGAGCAAAACTATAGGTATCATTGAACATGCTCCAAGCTATGAGACCACATGGCACAATTGGCTTCCCATGAGCCATATCTTCTGGTTTACAAGCGCTAACTTCAGACTCACTCTTGTTATACCTCAACTGCTCATCACTTCTACTTTTCACATACCTGCATCATTCAGGTAAACAAGTGATGCCGAAAATCAATCAGTTCTCCAAAGAAAACATTTTACGCCAATTTTACGAGAACAGCATACATCTAAAGAAAGGAATGAAAGCAACAAAACCAAGAATCTCAAATGTCAATTAGAATAGCAGAAAAATCAAATCCAGCAGCAAGTGCCCCTGACCAAGTTGTACTAGTATATACAGCTACATTAAGAACAACGTTAATCATTCAACCATGTCTAATCAGCCATTTACAAAATGTGAATGCTCTTCTCCAAAATGCTAAGTTATACTCAACCCCTACTTATCTTGAGCAGGAAATAAATCACTGAAGTCAGCTTCTAATCCTGCAGAAGGTCAAAACCCACAACTACCACCTCCATCACATTCTTCCTCCCACCCCCCTCCCCCCAAAAAAAGAGAGGGAAGAATGAATCTCCCAACTGTAGTGTAAAGTTAACTGGCAAATTTCCTGCACCTTTTTAACAAACAAACGATTGTTTCTTCTAGAACAAATACCCTATCTTGCACAGAAATAACAAGGCAACGCAGATTTTCATGCCTAGAGTTCTACGAATAACCTGTACCAAACAAGATACATTTCCATTAGCGACATGTGAAGGAAACGGACACGTGACCCTCCCCAAAGTGTCTGTGCATAACCCTCAAAAAAAAAAAAAGTAATAATAATAATAATAAACAAAATAGAAGATAATATATGAATAACAAAGATTTGTATTACTTACTTTGAAATAAGACTGTTAAAACAACCTTGAATATATATATATATATATATATATATATATATATATATATATATATATATATATATATATATATATATATATATATAAAGTGTCCGTGCATAAATGCAAATACGTGCTACTACTTTCGCAGAATCGCAAATTCTCCCTATTCATATTCTTAAGTCCTACATAGCCATAATCTTCAATTCCAGAAAGTTAAACTGGCCTGTGATGGAACTTTACATATCCAATTTATTGGATAAGAAGGTCGTGAAAATATTGAAAAAAAAAAAATACAATATCTACCTTCGATGGTTTTGATAAAAGTTGTCAAGTTGGTAGTAAATATATATCGGTGCTTTCATAAACTTTGACACCTGCCAAAAAAGAGAGCAGGGAAAGTGTTAAAAGTAGAAGAAACACTTGATTTGAGCATTAGGAGCACCAGCGCCTTAAAGATGAATTATAGAAAATATAAAATTGCAGAAGATAATTACATTCAGTGACTTAGAGCAGGTTTTATCTCCAGGGCCCTTTATGAAATTGATCATTTCATTCTTACTCTTCCCCTTCAAGCAGTCATCATCATATCGATAGACAATTTCAACAACCTTATAGTAAAAAAAAAAAACCCAATAATCAGCAATAAAAAGATCAATTTAAGAACAAAAAAGAATATATGAAAAGTTATATATGGAATAGAATCACAGGTTGGTCTAAATCATACATCACGGGACGCAAATAGAGAAGCAACTCCAATAGGAATAAACACAATGCTGACAAGCATGAATGCAGAAATCACCTGCATAGGAAATAAATATATAAGATTCCTAAAATGAGGAAGAAACAATAAACAAAGTTTGGTTTTCTTTCTTTTAATAAACCTTCCAAACATGAAGAGGAGAAAATGAATCCTACCCATCGAGGAGTTAAGATCGGTTTGCATGCTGGCAGTTCTTGTTGAGTAAACCGTGAATCTGAAACAGTAAAATGAAGTTGAGCCAGTCTCTACACGAAAATATCTTCTCAATATATGAAATAATTATGCTAAAAACGAATGAATACAAAGCACAAAGATAACTCTCCTATGTGATAAAGTATCAAGTCACAGTTCTATCACTTTTACTCGGGCTTGCTTCAAACTATATCTTATTATGCTGCACCATTTGCACCTAGAGACTTTACGCCTGCGGCCTGCCATGTCCATAAGAAATTGAGGGTTGCAGTTCCCAGAATTATCCAGCAACCAGCAAATCTGATCAGGCATATAGAACCAAGAATTTTCATTGGCGTCCCTAAACACTTGTACTCCGATAATTGGCTCCCCCTACCAATACACAGAAATTTAACACTGACAATGACCGGTTCCTTCTAACTTGACATCATACATGTCCCAAAGGATAAAGACAAGAGATACAAAGCTGTATGTAAGAACAAGATTTTCCCTTACAAGTAACTCATAATTAGCCTCTAGCCAGTTCTTCAATCACGATTCATCAGGTGCGCTTCCCCTAATTTACATTTGATACTTCAAGTCTCCAACATGGGTAAGATGGCCAAGTTCGACAGCCAGGCACGTAGCGACGTACCCATTTTCAGCACTTGTAGCGGGGTCTGTAGCATTGAAGTGACTCTTAAGTAAAACTTACTTAACTGGCCGTCCAAATCTAAGTTAAAACTACAACATTATGTCCATTTCCCCACCCTCTTTCTTTACACTGCAATATCTTCAAGGAACCTCAAAGATTAACCCCATCAATTCAAAATCGAAGTCTGAATCCTTCTCAGCCTAGAGTGCCTAGACATAGGAGGGAGTTCTGGAAAGAACAAACCTTCTTTCCAGAAAATTTTTCTTCTCAAAACATCACTTGTAAATAATGTTATTGTCAGCAAAACTTTATTGTCTTTAAAACGCGAACAATGTTTATTCTATTATTTGGTGTTAATGCTCCAACCATTTGAGGTTGAGAAATTGAGATAGGGTGAGCTATCCCCAATAAAGCTATTCTTTGTTGTACTTTTCCCTAAAATTGAGATGTCAAATGGTTGCTCTCCACCACAGGGGAAATGATACCCTCCTTGGAAAAACATCATTTTCTTTCTCCATACACGAAAATGATATGGAAAAACAATAAAAATGATCAATTTCACATCTCACAATCTTGCATCCAGAAAATTTCTCAAAAAATTGACCAAATTCTACATAAACAAACCCACAAAAAATGACAAAATTTTCATCACAAAGAAAATGGCTAATCACTAATCAGCGATCCAGGTCTACAAATTATCCCAACAACACAAGCAATAAGTTAACATGTAACAATCATCATAAAATTACCCAAAATTGTGCAAGAAATTAGGGTTTTCCCAGTCAAAGGAGAGAGAAAATTACACTTAGGTCGCTTATTCCTTCTTACAGGATCGGCTGATCCAGGCGCTGTAGAGCTCGATGTAGGGTTTGAACTCATCTGAAATGCTTCAATGAGCAATACCCAGATAAAAATAAGAAATACCCAGATGAAATTAACCCGAAAGACTTGTTTTTAATCAAACAAACACCAAAAATGGTGAAAGAAAATTATGGGTAGTGAAGAAATAGGGAGATGGGTTGAGGGTTTAGTTTAGGTTTTAATTGGGGATTTAGATTTTTGTGTTTGATTTAGAAGTTTGGTACTATATCTTATTGTTACTACCTTCTCTCTCTAGATTTTTGACTTTGAAAATGATGGAATAGAGAGAGAAGGGTTGGAGTTGGACAACGAAAAGTCGTTCGCTGCCGGCCAACTCTGTTCAGGATTTGAGAGTCTAGAAGAGAGAGAGAGAGAGAGAGAGAGAGAGAGAAGAGGGAGGGAGGTAACTGCTATGACTAGAAGACCAATGGATTGAATGGTCAAACAGTGGAACGTTTGCTTGTTGGGGGAAAAAACAACACGGTTCTCTATTTGTTATTTTTCTGGGTTTTTTTCCAAGCACCTAACCATGTAGAGTCATAAACTACATAGCCAAATTCTGTTGAATAAATAAACTCAAAAAACTAAGTGCTTGAATTAAAAATGAAAATATTGACATCACTAATAAATAATCCCCCATTTTGTAATACTGCCAAAGTTAGAAGATTACTCTAGAGAGAGAAATGCTCCCCAGAATCCTATAAACCCGAACGATTTCCTAAAAAAGGCTATTTCAAAAAGTAATACCCAAGTTAGGCTGTGTTAGAAAGTATTTCCCATGAGGGTGTCCACGTAGGCTCGGAACAAACGAACCTTTGTAATTTCTTTTGACAAATCATAAATAAGTCGCCCTCAAAGATAGCGACTTTCATAGTGGACAGTTGCTATCCCTGATGGCGACTAACTATTTCTGAATAAGCCTCAACTTAATTTTATCGATGCCACTCCTCTAATCTCTCTCACTTCCCCCTACCTATCCATTTTTGCCCCAATTATTTGTGTTGTCAACAGATTCATGATGGAATTTCTACTTCAAGCTCTAGACTTTACAGTCACCCAGAAACATGAAATTTGTGTTGAGAAAGTAAGATCTTTGTTTTTGTCATGTGTTCAGTTCAGGTAGATGGCCTCATCTCCTCATTTAGCTACCATGCTCATTTTCTTCTCAATAGAGCCATGGTAAGGCAACTAGAATTTGATTTAATTCGAATTTGCCTCAATGGCAAGCGCCACTTTTTCCAATAATTGGTAAATTTTGAGCAGATGCAATAATTGAATGTTCCTTGTTGTTGTAATTAATTGCCCAAATTCAAACATAGTTATTATCCATAAAAGCGATCTAGATGGAGCTGCGGGATTATGGTGACAGTGGTGAAAGTTTTGGTTGAATGCCCGAAAACATTAAATCATTCTTCACAGCTCATGAAATTCATTTCCAAAAATTCATTATTATCAAGGAAACCTATTGGGGTGGAGTTCTCATCATAGTGGCTGGTCTCTAATCTTTATGGTCTTCATTTCTTCACTGACTATGGCGGCACCGCTGATTACAGGTTTTTTTTTTCTTCTCTCACATAAGCCGCTATTGGCCATAGCGCCTTTTTTCTGGGAAAGTCGTCCTTGGTGAGAGTGACTTAGAGTCTGTCAGCGAAAAATATAAAAAAATCACGTTATACATTCCTATCCGAATTTACATGGACACTATCATGGGAAATGTTTTCAATCCCAGCCTAATTTGGGTATTACTTTCTAGACTAGCCCTATACCAAGAAATTGTTCAAGAAACCCCCCCTGTTTCCTTGAACCCTCAGATACCCCACCCCCTTCACAATACAAATCCACTCTCTCGTCTTCCTCTTAAGCCATTTTTATGCTAATATCATGTGTTCTCGTACTAAATTGGTCATTAATAGCTCATCTAGCCTTTGGTTTAGCCCCAAATCCCTTTATTAGGAAATCTAGGGTTTGCTTTTTTGGGCTTTTTTCTCGAAATCTCTAATTCGATTTTGGGACTTGTTCTTCTGATTCCTCACTAATCAGCCTACAGGCTACTCACCAAGACTTATTATCTCCGAGATCCTTGCTACTTAGATCCTATTATTACCCTATTGAACTAATTGGGTCACCTTGGGTCAGCACCTACTTCACCCGACTTGAGGCGTCGCTTCAATTTTTACTACATGTCGGGTTCTTCCTTGTTGCCCAGCTTATTTGGGTTGCGTATTAGTAATTTATTGCGTCTACTATTGGGTTGTGGTGATTTGGCGAATTGGAGAATGGTGTTTTTTCTTTGCTGGATCCTTCTCTTTCCTGCACAATCGTTTCGTCTTCTCAAAGATCCAGCGGCGTGCTACCATAAAATGCAATGATTACTGTATAGGTGGTTGTATCTGTGGGTATTTAAGCATTTTTAATTACAGATTAACCTTATCTATGTCAATTGATTGTGTGTTATTATTTTTCTATGTTGGGTCTGGAAATATTTTAATTTTGGTGTTCTTCCCCAAATCTGTGTCTTTTTCCTCTTTGGATGTTTGGGGGAGTGAAGCTTCTTTTTGGGTTTCTAACGTATTTTTTTTAAATTATGTTTTATTTTACACAATTGTTCAATTGTGGGTTGTTTTTCTGGGGGGTTTCTCACTATAAATTGAACCCTTGTGTTTCCCAGTTGAGTCATCCTCTGCTCTCAAATTACCAACTCTCCTTGATTTCAACTATGAGCCTTAACTCCTCAAATCCTCTCTCTCTCCTGATTCCAATGGAACCTCTCTACTTCCCAATTCGCCTTTCTCTAATCTCACTTCACCCCTTAACCTCTCTTTCGGTCGCTCGAGTCGAGCTTCTGATGGTGATAGAATTAACAGAGTTCCCACACTCTCCCTCTCTTTTCGCTCCACCCTCCGAGGTGGAGTGGTCATTCAGATCACACTACTTTTGCCCCTGCCTCAACAGAACCTATCCATGGTCCTCATGACCTGCTCCCTAATGGTGATGGTGACCTAGACCCCCCAGGTCCTGACCCTGAGGAAGTTTAACCTGACATTAGCATTATTTCTCTCCATGCTAAGGTTTGGGGAGGCTCTCTCCCTCTCCCTATTATCCATGCTAAGACTGGGCGTGATTGGACTAAGCTAGGGGGGAAGTTACTTTTGTGGAACTTGGGAATGGTTGGTTACTTAATCGCTTTGCTACTGTTGATGATAAGAGCTTTGTTTGGGTTCAAAGGCCTTGGTTTGTCCAGGGCCTCAATTTGGTTTTGCGTGAATGGGAACCTGCCTTTGATCCTTATAACTGTGCTATAGATTTCATTGATCAGTGGGTGAGAGTCCCTCGTCTCCCCATTGAGCTTTGGAATTTTCATATGCTGCACGATATTCTCAGGCATGTGGGTGCTCTTATTCATCTTGATAACTTCACTAGACTCAGGTTGCATGGTAGGTTTGCTCGTGTCTGTCTTCATCTGGATATCTCTCAACCTCTTAAAGCTTTTATAACTATTCGTTTTAACAAAGGAATGTCAAAAACTTTTGCTCTATGCTATGAAGGATTACATGGTGTATGCTCTCTCTGTGGTAGTTCTGATCATGATACAGATTCATCCAACTTGGTTCAACACAATGACTTTAGGGTCATTGTTGAACAATCAAATGCTGCTACTCTTTCTCCTCTTGTGGATGTGGTCAACCCTGAAGCTGATAGTACTGATAACCCACCTGAATGGGTGACTGTTTTACCATAACGTAGGACCCTTTCTCTCCCCCCGGCGGATTTGGTAAGAATAGGTTTAGAGCTTCGTCATCTCGTGGTCTGTCTGATTCTCATAATGGACATAGAGGTGGTTCTGAGGGCTTTGGTTCAGGTTCCAGTGAGCTGCCCACTGCCCCATGCTGCCTATGATTGCACCACTAACAATTTCTTCGAGATTTTGGAAGAGGCTTCTGCTGGGGTTACTTTACCTGCTGCTGATGAAAATGGGTTTAGTCCCATTCGTGGTGGTGTTCTCTTTCCCCCACAACCATCATTGGCTTTCCTCTCTCCACTGAATGGTAATACAATGGCTATCTCATCAGCGCCTTCCATCTCTTCTGACTCTGCAAAGAGGAGGAAGAGGCATGATGATGGTGATACTGCTGCTAGTGGGGGGGGGGGGAGCAGATTGCTGGTGACCACGCCTGAATTGTCCGATGATGATTGTTTTTTTGCTCACCTCTCCAATCAGTTTTAATGATTATTAAGTTAATGTTTTATTTTTCTTAGTCTTTTATTTTTCTTTGTCTTGGTAACTGTCAGTCCTATTTACCCCAATCTTGCTGTAGTGTTGGATGAATTGGTTACTTAATGATTGGGGCTTTTATAAATCATGGACTAAATGTTTTATATCTATGATTGGACTGGGTTTATTTTTCTTTGTTTATGATGCTAATTGTTCATTTTGTGATCTCTCTTACCGCAAATTCTCATAAGTCATTCAAGTGCTCTTTTTGAGTTATTTGATGGACTGGGCTTGGCCCAAAAGCCTCTATCTCAAGAAAAATACCCTATTGTGTGCAGGCCGCCTATTTCACTCTTTCGGTCATTACTCGTCTTTTTTGCAATTTTCTCGGTTTAAATATCTGTTCAGATCACGCACCCATTATGGTCGATACTTACCCGCAAACTCTATCCAAACCACGACCCTTTCGATTCCAACCCTTCTGGACTCAGTTCCCAGCCACAGAGAAATTGGTTTGCGATGCATGAGGTGTTAACTATCCTGGATCCCGTATGTTCTCGATCACGTGAAAACTAAAGCATCTAAAAATTAATTTCAAATAAAAGTGGAATCACTCCTACATTCGTCACATTCATAACAACGCTAGTCGAAATTTGGAGAAAATTCAACATGTAGAGGAGCGTCTATTACAAGAACCACTAAATCACAATTTACATGCAACGCTGGATAGGCTAATAGAACAAAGGGAGAGGATCCTACTTTTCTCACAAAAATATTGGAATGTTTATGCTAAGCAAAAATGTCTTACCGAGGGCGATCACAACTCAGCATTCTTCCAGCGCATCCATAATCAACGTGCCAAAAAGAAAAAGATTTTTAAGATTACGGGTGCTTGGTTGGAAGAGGACAACATGATTAGAAGTCATATCACAACTTCCTTTCGAAATAGGTTTACTTTCGACCACAACTAAGCTCGTCATTTGAATTTAGATGATATTCCCCAACTTATAAATGCTGATATGAACCAAGAATTGACCAAACCTATTAGTAATGAGGAGATTAAAGAAGCCTTCTTTCAAACGGACCAAACTAAGGCCCCGAGACCGGACGGGTTTGGGGCTGGCTTTTATCAGAGTTACTGGCACATAATTGGCAACAGTATATGTGATGACGTTAAAGCATACTTCCACAATAAAAAAATGCTGAAAAGAAATTAATCACACATTTATCGCCCTCCTTCCAAAAGTCAAAATTCCCCAAACAGCTAACCACTTTCGACCTATTAGTCTATGCAATACTCTGGTCAAGGATATTTCCTAAATCTTAGTCAATTGCCTTCGACCATTCTTAAATGATATGGTGTGTCCGTTACAAGGCACCTTCATTCTCGGTCGGTCTGTTCATGACAATACTCTGCTCACTCATGAAATTATGAACTATTTTTGCAAACTAAAGGTAAAACGGGTTGGTTAGAAATTAAATTGGACATGAAAAAGCCTACGACCGAACTGAATGAGATTTTTTATTCTCTTGTTCCCAAAGGCTTGGCTTTTGTTCGGAATGGATTGGCTTGATACGACAATGTGTAACTACAGCTTCATACTCCGTCATGATCAATGATGGGCCATCTCCACCTTTCTGTCCCTCAAGAGGTTTAAGACAAGGTGACCCACTCTCTCCATACTTATTCATTTTATGTATGGACATGCTCCTTAGGCGCATTAATACGATTAGCCTAGATCGCAAGTCTGGGATAGGCATTAAAATTGCCCCGCATGCCCCGGTCATACCTGGTCTTTGTTTTGCTGATGATAGCATTCTTTTTTGCAAGGCTAACAAAGACTCGTGCCGTAAATTAATGACCATTCTCACGGAATTCTGCACGCAATCAGGCCAACTAGTCAATTTTCATAAATTTAGTGTAGTTTGTCCCAAAAAAGTCTCCGAACCTTCCAAACAAATGATTAATGCCATTGTACAAATCTCCACCAAACATAATTTGGGAAAATACATGGGCTGTCCGGTGCTTTACAATAGAGCCTCAAAAGATCAGTTTCAAGATCTTGTTAGTAAATCAAGAAATTGTATGAACGCCTGGACTGCCAGGTCTCTCTCTAAAGCTGACCGAACAATTCTTATCCAGACTAATTTGGAGTCTATTCCATTCCACATTATGCAATGTTTTCAGATTCCCAAAACCACATGTCAAGTACTTAACAAAATCAACTGAGACTTCTTCTGGAAGGAGGAGGGCGACTCCTCTGGATTCCCGCTCATTAGATGGGTAAAATCTGTCAACCCATAGTAGTAGGAGGTTTGGGTCTTCGCAAGTTAGAAGCAGTTAATAGTGCTTTTATATGTAAACTGGCATGGAAAATCCTCACTGAACTAAAAAACATTTGGGTTCAAACGGTAACGACTAAGTGTCTGCAGCATGGTGACCTAATGGACTGCAAAGTCAAGGCGTCCTAATCTTGGGGTGGAAGAGAATTCTGCATAATATTGAACTTTTTTCAAAGGTATTAGATGGAAGGTAGGTGATGGTCAGAACATTCATTTTTGTACTGATAATTGGTTTGTTAATCGCCCATTAGCCGATCTAATTGATATAGATAGCGTCCCAGAAAATACGCTTGAGGTGAAAGTTTGAGATGTGATCACTCATCAGAAATCGTGGTATACAAACAAGTTAAGTCAGGTGCTCCCCCAGGATATAGTGGATCTCATTATAAGCACCCCATTGCCCCTCCATGACATTGAGGACAAATTCTGTTAGGGTCTTTCCGGGAATGGTATATTTTCTAAGAAAACTGCCACCTGGCCGGCGCATGGGATTGATATGAATACTGCCACTAAATGGAGTTTCCATTGGATTTGGAAACTACAAGTACCACCTAAAGTCAATATTTTTATTTGACAGATTTGCAATCGATCAATTGCGGTTCGGAAAACGCTTGCTAATAGAGGTATTCCCCTAGATACTCAATGCCCATTATGCAAACAGTTGAATGTATGGATCACTTGTTTGTTGACTGTCCAAGATCAAGGCTTGCATGGAATGCAGCCTATGATGACGAATGGCTGGAAGTGGTTCCACCTACGGGCAATCTCCTCCACTGGCTCACTACGATGAAAGTTGATGGCGACATCAGTTCTGCTGAGGCTGCTAAAGTAGTGCTGGTGCTCTGGAGCATTTGGAGGGAACACAATAATATCGTATTCAGGAATAACACAGTTAATCCCATTAGTTGTTGGCTCAAAGCTAAGAGTTACTTCACGAAATGGGTCCATCGAACCAAACCTTCCGTATATGGCCCACCTAAGGAAGATAACTCTACTAAATTGTCTAAGGTGATTGATTCCCAGCTTATTAAATGGCGGCAACCAATAATAGGACACTCAAAGATTAATTTTGATGGCTCAAAGAAAGGAGATCTCGCGGCCGCTGGGTCTGTTATACGACGTGAATATGGTCTCTAGGTGCAGGGGCAAAGTATGTTGGACAGACATCTATCCTCATCGCAGAAGCAACTGGTCTGAGAGATGGTATCAAAAAAGCTATTGAATTAGGATGCGAGCGCTTGGAAATCTAAGGCGATAATCATACTGTTATATAAGCACTATGGGGCGAAATAGAAATTCCTTGGTCTATCTACTCTCTAATTATTGATATACGGAGATTTTTAGCATTACGAAACCCAGTGGCGATACAACATGTCTTTCGAGAAGGAAATCGTGTTGCGGACTGGATGGCTAACTCTTGGTATTCCTGTCAAAATGATTGTTTCTTCACTAAGCCTCCCTTCAAAGAGTTTAGGAAAATTATTTATGAGGATTCACTAGAGGTCACTCTCGAGAGGAGAGTCTCCTAGTTCCTATTCCATACAACACCTTCTTACCTTACCAAAAAAAAAAAAAAAAAAAAAAATTCCCACATTTTGCAAGCTTAGTAAGGCTATTTTATTCAACTTAAGTTTACTTAAATTCTCCCTAAAAAAAAGTTTACTTAAATTCAGTTTAGTTCAGTCCACTTCAGTTCAGTTCAGTTTATATGCAACTTTATCACTCATCCATCCAAATTCTATTAAAAAAATAAACTCAAAAAACAAGTGCTTTAAAAAATGAAAATATTAACATTACTAATAAATAATCCCACATTTTGCAAGCTTAGTAAGGCTCTATTTGATTCAACTTAAATTTGATTAAATGCAGTTCAGTTCACTCCACTTCAGTTTAGTTTAGTTTAGTTTATATGCAACTTTATCACTCACCTAATTTTTTATTCCGAAAATGATGATAACTATGTCATCGGAAAGATCTTAAAGCATACTTTCAAATAACGAGTCCAATTTTCAATATGTTTGGACGAAATTTAAATGGTTAACAGTCAAGTTAAAAAATAATTTCAGTTCATTTCAGATCAGTTCAATTTTTTTCAAGTGAATCAAACGGAGCCTAAGTCTTGTGTAAGACCTACTCACAGTAAAAAGGATTACTATTTTAAAAAAGTATAAGAATCACTTATTATCAATCGTGATTTTCTGATCCTTATTTCAGTTAAACGTAATTCTTGTCTCACCGAAAGTTATGAAAAGACCGTCTTATAAAAGTTTTTGTGTATAAAATTAATATCATATTTCACTGTAAAGAATAGTAGACATATGTATCCTACAATACATGTGCTTTTTTATTTGCAAATTAGTCCAGTATGTTATTAAGTAGCTAAAAAGTTACACATTCGAACTTGTCAAATCAATAAGCAACTTGACATATCCTCCAACCAAATTCTCTCAAGAAATGAATATGGTTGGTACTAGGGGATGGCAATGGGTATTCACTCGATGAACATCCAACCGTTCTGATCCATCTTGGATGGATATGCATGACCACAAGTGGATGAATAATGGATACAAATGTTTATTTTTAATTGGATATGAATGATGATTATTTACCCTTTTATCACCCATTCACCCAAAATTATATTTATATTAATAATTTTTTCACATAGAATATATAATTTTTTCTTTTTCTTTTTGAAATTTCTAGTTTCTAAACCAAACTTTTTTCTTTTATTTTTGCAAATTCACAACTTTCACTACTTGCAACAATCAGCAAGCGCAAGCATGAGCTGATCATATGTGTTTAACAACTTCTATTACTATTGTACTTCCACTTTTCATTTGTTTGAATATCTATATTTATTGGGTTAAGTATTTAAGCGTATTTGTAATGATTTTCTAATTCATTTCTAAATTTGCGCTGAATATGTATAATTTTCCTTAATGAAAATGTAAGTTTGAAATCAATTGGACAACCATTTACCCATATCCATGAATATCTAAATAGATGGATGAAATTGAGGTAAATTGATATGATATGGATATGGCTCCACCCGCTCCATATCTGACCAATTGTCATCCCTAGACTTGGTACTGAGCAATATTATTATGATCTACACCGTTACTCTTTCTACGAACAAAAGTCCAAGACAAGAAATCCAATTTACTACACTTGTTTAAGTAATGTCAATAAATAATATGACTAGTTATGTCATGTAATGTAATGCCTTGGTGTAAGTGCAACAACTAAAATAAATAATCCTCACTTAGTTTACATTAGCTTTAATACTGGTCGGATATATCCTGCCCAATTTTTGATCTGCTTGCTCTTCTTTGCTTGGCGCAACTTTCATCATCTTAGAAACACGTTAAAAACTAGTCATTCATTTGCCACGTTATACTACTTTTTGGTCTCACTCACAGTCTACTGTAGATTGGTTAGTCTATGGACACCTCAGATTATCCATGCTCTCTATGTTTTGCATCAATTTGGATGCCAAATAGATCATTGCCACTGCTATTTCCATAGAAGCTCTAGTATCTACACGTACATATATGTTGAGTTTTCATTCCTGCATGCTTCTTTGAATAATCAAGTTGCTTGCCATTATAAATATCATGGTACATTTCATTGGCCAAACAACAGTCAGCACTCCAAAGCCTTTAGCTTCTACTTCTTTTGTACCTTAGTTCACTTGGCTATGTTGGCTAATCATGTTCCCCCTCAAACTCCCCCGATCTCTGAAAATGACACTGCTTCCCCACCCTGTGCAAATGCCAATTGTCCTCATAATGCCCAACCTTCGGCCCAAACAATGCACATAGATGCGATTGTGGAGATAGATGCCCCAAACCAGTCCCCTCCCTCTTTGGTTAAATCGGACCGTTTCGGAATGGGAGATCACGGTCTCAATCTTGATACTAGTGCGATCACTGGACGTTAGTAAAAATTGTGAGAATGACGTTCAGGTTAATGTCGTAGCAGACCAGTCTAATAAGAATGAGGATCAGGAACCCTTCAACCTTCTAGGCATTATAAAAGAATTCAAGTCCGTCTGCTTGATTGGTAAGAATTGGGGTGAAGATATTCCGCTTAATTTCTATATCTTTTAAGCTAAGAAGATGGGAAAATACATTAAAGGTGAAGTTAGCTTCCATCCCATGGGAAATAAATGGTTTCTAACAAAATTCTCTAGTATTGAGGACCATAATTATGTTAGGATTAATAGACCCTGGTTTGTGCAAGGTTTAAACTTTGTAATAACTCGAGAAATCTAAACTTTTAATTGATCTCTAAACTAACTAATTCAGACTTAATTATATGATTATGCGTAAATAAGTCCTCTTTATATTTTTCATTACTATTCTTTTAATTATTTGATCTCACGATTAAGGCTATATTACACGATTTCGTTAATACTTGACTAAATTCCTTAAGTATTTAACTAATTATTATTAAGCACTAAAACTCAATTGAAAATCTATAAACTATCCTACTAATTCTTAAAGGTGTCGTGAGTGTAGAAATGAGAAGTTTTGGTAGTAGAAAATTGCTACTCATTGACTTAATATTTTATGTCTCACATAAAATATGACCTTCCTGATTTGTACAAGTGTCCACATAGGTGGCACTTCCTAAAGTGGCTAGGAAAATCAGAAAAATTGATCCATGGTTTTGAGAAAGATGACTCAATGGTTTGCATGGCCTTAAGTGGTATTGCCCATGATTGGAGAATTGTTGGAATAAAATAAAGCCTACATTAGAGAATAGAGAGAAGGAGTAAAATTTAGAAAATTACTCTATAAAAAGGGAGGGGGAAGGACGGGTAAGGGAAGGATAAAAAGAGAAGGAAAAATAAAGAAAGAAAGTATTAAAAACACCCTACAAAACTACCCAATTAAATAGAAAGCTTCCTTGCCCACACCCATTATTAGCCAAAGCTCCTTTTTCTCTTCCCAATGTCTTTGCATAAATCAACAAGCAACATTACTCCTTCTCTCCCCTCAAATCAGCCAAAAATCCAACCACAAACAACAAAAGCTTTATTTCCTTCTCTTTTTTTTTTTAAATTCTAATGCTTCTAAAATTCCTTTCAAAATCTCATTTTCAATCTTCCCAAAAACAGAAAGTTTAAAGAGAGAAAGCAAAGAAAGAAAAAGAGAGAAAGACGAGAGGAAGAAGAAGAAGAAGAAGAAGAAGAAGAAGAAGAAGAAGAAGAAGAAGAAGAAGAAGAAGAAGAAGAAGAAGAAGAAGAAGAAGAAGAAGAAAGAAAGGTAAAAATCTTTTCAAAACTCATCTCTTTAATTAAATTTCTAGATCTTTTATTAAAATAAAAACTTACAAACTTTCATCTTCTTGCTCCATCCGAAAACTCCATAACCAAAGTTCAAGGATTTACAAGTTGAAGCTCAACCAAAGGAGCTCAAGGAAGGTAAAGAACTCTTAAACTCTCTTAGTCAAAAATTTACGAAATAAAATAAATCAACATAAAACTATGAAAGACCTAAACAAAATCTCTAATTCTCGATATTTTTGACGAAAATCAATTGGAACCGAGACCATCTAGATGAACGCTAAACCCTTACGTACTTGCATGTCAATTTTGGACCATTTTGCTAAAAGTGAAAATTCTTGAAAAATGATAAGTTAAAACCCTAAAATTAGAAAATTCACCTAAAAACCCGAAATACCCTAAAATGATGAGAAAATGGGATTTTATGAAGATTCCTTTAATATGAACAAAATGAATTAAATTTTAGAGAATTAATTTTGATTTCTGAACTTAAAAATCTCTAGAAAGGTTCGGTTAAGGAAGAGAATGGAAAAGAGAGAGGTCAAAGCTTGTGATTGATCTTCAAAGGTAATTTTTCATGTCCATTATCTTCCCCTTAGCCTTCGAAAAATTATTGTTTTAATGGTTGATGAGTTGATCTTAATTTTATAAAAATTGCATTTGATTTTATGATTAATGTTTGGTTCGAAATGTAAAAATTTGATAATGTTTGGGTGTTTATATGAACCGAGTGATATATGATTTATGAAAGGTTTTATTTCCAAAATTTAGACTTTATAAGTTATATGATAAAGTATGGATATCTCTTTAAAATAAAAGAAAGAAGATATGTATATATGTATGTATATATGTATATAATATATATACATATGTATAGTTATAATAAACTATATATATACACTATTGATTATACCATGAGTGAAGTGATTGAGCGAGATGGTGAAGGTGCTAGTAATGTCTTAAAAGAGACAATGTTTGGGAATTATGCTTTATAATTAATATGTTATGTAACCTATGTTTCGAAATGGACTTATTATACTAAGAGATGGATTGGATTATAACTTCATCCAATTCGGTGGCTATATTCAAGAGGAGAATTATATTGAAAAATGTTGTAAGCCTTGTTCATATAACAAGTAAATATGGACATGCAACTAATCCTAAGTCTTATTCATGTAATTTTATACATATATACATGATTATGCATTTTGTGATATGATTCTAAGAGTAGCGCCCTTAAAATTTTGAAGAGCATGTTTTGGAAGTGAGCTCACTATAATATGAATTGTGTGGTTATAATACCCAAGTATATGAAATGTTGAGACTATAAGTCTAAATGATGATTATATGGCAAAAATGGCCAAAATGATATATTATGATGATGAATATGACTAAGTGTCATAAGTGATGATTTGGCTAATATACTTTTGATAGCCAAGACATGCATGCTCTTCCATATCACCTAACCTTCGAAATTAAGAAAGATTAGTCTGATTAATCTTTAGTGATATATTTTCTAATTTTAAATTATGAATTAGGGAAGTCTATGTTGAAATCCATTATTATTATTATTATTTCTAGCTATACGAATTGAATATGCGTATATATATGTGCTTATATATGTATATATTTCAATACAAACAACATGTATATACTTATATACGCATACTTACTAACTAACAATCTTATTATTATAAGTAAATGTCTACTTCCTACACCGAGGCATGCAAAGGTTATTTCTATCCTTTATTTAAATTATATTAATTATTATGATTATTTAATCTAATATAACTCTATTATTATTTTTACGAAATGGGGTGAAATTACTTAGCTTTCCGCTAATTTTCTCTTTTGTTTTATATTGGATGCATGATAACATTTGGAGCAGTTTGATGGTGGAACGTATGTGCATGGCAAGGATCGAGGCTTTATGTTTCTACTTTGGTTGCTTGGTTGTGAAGACATGTTTATATGTAATAATCTAGTTTTTATTTTCTTGTCGGATGTTCATGTAAATTACTTTTCTTTAAGCCTAATATCCACCCTCGGGTGGATATGGCGGTAACAACCTGGACGACTTAATTATAAATAAATGATGCAATACTATTAAGTATATTAATCTTGTGATAATCTTGGGCCTAATCGTGATTAAGAATAATTAATCACTTAGCAATGTTGGGCCGTTACAGTAATCCTGCCCTTTGACCCCTTTTTTTCCCCCTTCAAAACTAAAATTGTTAGAGTTGACCAATGGATAAAAATTCGGTTTTTACCTTGGGTGTTTTGGGAAGAGATTTGGCTGAAAAACTTGTTTAGTCCTTTTGGTCACATCGTAAGACTAGACGACTACACGCTTACTCGCTCCCGAGCTGAGTTTACGCGCATCTGTGTTGACATAGACATTACTAAACCTTTCCTGGGAGGGATTTTGGTCGAATATGGTGGCTTTAAACGTGAATTTTGTCTAGAATATGAAGGATTACATGAAATATGTGCCTATTGTGGGGATAGCAACCATAATCTTGATGACTGCCCTGAACGACCTGGACTTACTCCGATAAAAATTTAATGAGCAAGAATCATCAGCTCCTGACAAAACTAAAACTCCTGACCATGTAGACAATAATCAATCCACCATCAGTTCAAAATGGATCAAAGTTAGGCCTAAACGTAAGTCTAGAAATATTGTCACTACAAAAGACAAAGGGAAAGCTCCCCTTCCTATTGATCAACCTGCAAACTCCCTCTTTAGAAGTCTACATTTTTTTTCATTCTCCCACTTATAGCCCCTCACCTCAAGCACAACCTGAAGCCACATCATATACATTTCAACCACTAAATGTCTGATGCTCAGAACACTTCTCCCTCGAAACAAACCCCTGTGTTGTTGGTCTGTGCAAACCCCTCACCGACAGTAGGTTAGAACATTAAACTTTGTTGTGTTTCACCTAAACCCGAGACTGATGACCCTCTTGATGGGGGAATAAAAACATATGGTGTGATGAAAATTTGGGAGATTTGGGAGATGAAATGGGAGATGATTTCCTTGATGCCGAAGATATTGATCGCATGTCGGAATCTACGGATTCCACTAAGCGTCATCGTTTGGATGCACATATGGACTCACCTTCTTCTACACCTACTAAATGATAAATAGTGAATCTTGCATGTCGTATCTCCAAGTAATTCAGACAGTCTGCTTGCCTTCATTTGGTATTCTCTCATATTTGTTTTTGTGTGTACCTTGTTTGTTTCTGTCTCTGGAGTATAGGGACGATGTTTGTTATGGCAATCTTGGGACTCCTCGTTGTCTACTATGCTGGGCGGCACCATAATCACCTAACCAGATTGCCAAACCACTATTTTTTCATCTGTAGTAGTGTTAGTTGTCGATATAATATGTTTGGAACTCAACAACCTGAGTTCATGGTAGAGTCAAGTACTGAGATACTGTCACTTAATGTACTCCAAAGCCAATTTAATATTCAATATCCAGTGTTTCAAGTAAGTTTAGACTGTTTTTATGTATGTAACTCGGTATACCCTAGACCTTGTACTTGTGCTTGTCAGTCAAGTTTGTGTATCAATGTACTTTGTATTATAAATAAAGATGTACTTCAGTCCTATATGCCTTGGCTCCTCTTATCTTATCCTTACTTTGCATATTTCAAACGACATTCTGTGTACACATTGAACAAACTGTATCTGCAAACAGTAAGCACCCTTGTAAAGATGCATGATCAGTGTTGCATTTAAAAGTGTGCATTTTTGCACACAACAAGCATACTAACTACGTGTTGCATCAAAAAGTGTCTTTGTTATAGTAACTTAACTACTTTTTCTAGCTTGCTAAACAGGCATGCCTTATGTGAGTACACCTCTTCCCTTCTCGGAATACCCCATCTCCAGTTTTTTATTTGGATGGCTATTGTATATAACCGTAGCAATTTCTGACAACTATTTACTGAATTCAGGTTAAGTCACTATCATACCTGGTGAATAATGAGTGCATGATATTATCACCGATCTGCACTTTTGACGACTAGCAGGTGCATATTGACGATATTCATCTTCAACGTGTATGCCTTGAGAATCATGTTATATTTATGTAAAATATTGATCGCTCTTATCAGAACCATCATTATGCATGCTTCTTGAACCGGAGCTCTAGCTTCTTGCTTATATTTCATAGATTCTCCACATATCCTTCTTGGAATATGGAGTGGATATAATTTGGCAAAATTTACGAATCATTTATCCATTAATTATCTATTATGAAGATAATATCTTGGAATATTAGAGGAGTAAAAAAACCCCAAACCCTATCAGAGTTGCACTTTTTAATACGTAAATATAACCCTGATATTGTTTTTATTCTAGAAACTCATGTGTCACGTTCTACTGCCATTGCTCTAATTCGAAATTTTTCTCTCCAGAACAAGATTGTTATTGATCCTGTCAACCACTCAGGAGGAATCTGGGTAGGTTGGAATGAAATAAACATACACATTTTTGAAGCTGTAGCTAATGACCGACTTGTTAAATTAGAAATCATTAATAGAAACAAACTTGCAGCAATGCATCATTGGTACTTATGCTCCAGCTCAAGAAACGAGTAAAGATGACTATTTGCAACAACTTAATAATCTGCTTACAAAAACAAACCTACCAACATGCATCTTAGGTGATCTGAATAAATTATATCAGCTCAATGAAAAGATGTGCGGTGCTCTATCTTCCATCCTACTTGTAAACACCTACCCGCCACAACCCCCCCCCACAAATCAGACCCCCACTCCGAAAACCCCACGACACGGAACCCAACCACCCACCCCGAAAAGCCCACCACCAACCCACGAAACCCACCACCCCATCTTGAACCACCACCACCACCCCTCGAAACCCCACCCACCTGAATTCGAACCCCACCCCACGAAACCCAGTCACCACCATCTCTCTCTCCATTTTTCAAAACCCCAACCACAAACCTACTTGACCCCCACAACCACCACCCTTATTTTCGAAACCCTATGCCCAACCTCCATAAACACCATCAGTTCTTCACCCTCACCAACACCAGCCACCTAAATTCCACCCACCCCCACGATATCAAGCCTCCACAATCTCTCTCCATCGTCGAAACCCCATCAAAAAACTACTTCATTTTCATAAAATCCACTCCATTTTCTAAACCCACTACCATCGTTAATACCCACTAATTTCTCACACAATTCAGAAGTTTATTTAACATTTATGAAATTTAAAAAAAAACATAAATAACAATTAATAGATGACAAATCAACTTCTTAATAAATTGGCAGAAAGTTTGGGGGTTTTAGTGGTGGTGGTGGTTTGTGATTTGAGGAGAGAGAGAGGGTGGTGAAAATTAAGGTTATTTTGGTCATGTAAAAGAAGGTGAAAACAAAAAAAAAAGGTCAAACTCGTAAACACAAAGCCACGTCATAACTTAACGGGACAAACTAACGGAAAATGACTAAAAAAGGCACGGACTGGAAACGGGTAAAAATAGACGGATACCACGCGGATTAGAAAAAATATTTTGGGTACCATATGGAAAAGCCAAAAATAGAGGGGTACCATGTGGAATTTCCCTTAATGTTATTAAAGGAATTCCGATCCCATCAACATGTACTCCAGACGATCATTTCTGTCGAGTCCCGCTAGCAATGACAATTTTAATATTAAATCAACCACTTGGTTATGCCATGGACTAAAAAAAAGAAGATAACAACAATTGGGCACACAAATGGATATGAATGATTTAATATCGCCCCTAAACTACAAATTTTCTTATGACAACTCTTTCATGATGGACTACCCAACCACAGAATCTCATTAAAAGAGGCATTAATCTAGACGATTCTTGTCCACTTTGTTCTCAAGATCGAGAACACATATTTCATATGTTCTCTGACTGTCCATTTGTTAAGGATATCTGGCATGAAGCCTATCTTCTTAACTGACTCCCGCTTAAGGATTCCAACATTCACTTATTTGAATGGTGGGATCACTTGAAAAATCTCAATATGAGTGAAGAAGTTCAAAAGAGTATATACTTAATATGGTATACTTGTATTCCAAATCCTAACATCTATTGTCCATCTCACGATCCTTAAAGTAGAAAGAGCCTATTATTACCAAAAAAAGTAGAAAGAGCCTATCAAGAATGGATAACTAGAGATAATTTAGACTCAACATATAGCACAAACCAGAAACAAACAATGATCAACTGCATATTCTCCAATGCTCTTCGCCAATTTTAGTAGCTTGGAAACCACCCCCACCAACCTTTGTAAAACTCAACTTCAATGGTGCCAAAAGTTTGTGAATCAGGAGCATGCTATATCATCCGTGATCAAACCGGCAAAATGCTCAAAGCAGGTAGTTATTTTTTAGGCAATGCCTCTGTACTAGTTGCTGAAGCCACGACACTCAGAAATGGTTTACAACAAGCCATATCACTAGGATATTCAAATATAGTTATAAAGGGAGATGATAAAGTCGTTATTCAGGCTATCCGAAGGAAATATCAAATTCCTTGGATCATTTTTAGCCTGATAATGGACATTCGATTGCATATTCAACAAACATCACAATACCGCATCCAACACCACTACCATGAGGCGAACAGAGCTGGAGACTGGATGACCAAGTTTAGCCATTATTATAGGGATAATTTCACATGGAATAATAACCCGACTATCAAATTTAAAAATCCTTTTTTCTGATACGATGGGACTCATGGGAGTAAGTAAGGGTCTGTTCTCCCCAACTGAAAAACGTTTATATTTATTACTGAAAATTTATTTTTGTTGAACTTTGTTAAACTTTATTTAACTTTGTTGAACTTTGTTTATTTTTGTTGAATCTTGTTGATTCAAGTGTTTTTTATAAGTAGTTTGTATATTGGTTTTTTTTAACTTTGGTTAACTTTATTTAACTTTATTTAACGTTGTTGAAGTTTGCTGAAGTTTGTTTAAGTTTGCTGAAGTTTGTTGAAGTGTAAGACCCCAATTTTAATACCACTTAATTAGAATGTGGAAGCGATATTAAGTAACCAATAACCAAATCAGTGGTCCTAAAACCAAAGCGCTACCGCTGTGCTCACCCGAAGGCAAACACAAGGCAAGGGGCAAAGCGAAAATAAAACAAGAGACAAACTGAACTCCAAAACGAAAGTTGATTTTTTAAACTTAATTGAAATAGTAATATCTTACAAACAACCTCTTTATCCAAATTATCGTTACACCATTACTAAGCTTAACATTTATTACAACATAGAACTGAAGCGTAATCCACGCCATGCGTATCCTCAAAACACGATCACACTCGTCCCAATTAACATCCAACGACTGCACGTCATCAACATGCACGTGCAAGTGTAGATTTGGATATGCGGAGAACACAGAAAACATAAAATTAGCGAAAGGTAAGTAAGAACACTCCACCTAAGAATCGGGCTTCGGCCCACATAACCGAACACACAACCCACAAAACCGAGACCAAATATATGTACTAGCTTGACCCAAAACAAATAAATAATACCAATTGGGTATTATATGAACAGTTAAGATAATTAAGTGTCATTAGTCACTAAGACATAATTATTAGCACTAAGCGAGTTCAATTAGCTAGTAATCAAGTTTAATATTTTTCGTATATTACAGTCTACCCTTCTTAAAAGAAGTTTTGTCCCCGAAACTTGAACAAACGAACCTTCAAACAGATGGGGATAATGTTGCCTCATATCGTCCTCAGATTCCCAAGTAGCTTCTTCTACAGTCTGACTTCTCCACAAAACTTTAACCAAAGGTGTTACTTTATTCCTCAAAATTCTATCTTTACGATCTAATATCTGAACAGGTTGTTCCTCATAACTCAAATTCTCTTTTACCCTCAAAGGTTCAGATTCAATCACATGCGACGAGTCATAAACATACTTTCGGAGTTGCGACACATGAAAAATATTATGCACATTAGCCAATTCCGGCGGCAAAGCCAAACGATAAGCAACTTCTCCGATTCTCTCCAAAATCTCATAAGGACCAATAAACTTCGGACTAAGTTTCCCTTTCTTCCCAAATCGCTTAATTCCTTTCATAGGAGATACTTTCAAAAGAACTTTATCACCAACTTTAAACTCTAAAGGTCTCCTTCTCTTATCTGCATAACTCTTTTGACGATCTTGAGCGGCTTTCATTTTCTCTCTAATTACTCTCACTTGTTCCATTGTCTCATGTACCATATCAGGACCCAAAAGCATAGTCTCACTTATGTCATCCCAACACAAAGGACTTCTACATTTCTTACCATACAAAGCCTCATAAGGTGCTTGTCCAATACTTGAATGATAACTGTTATTATAAGAAAACTCAATCAACGGCAAATGTTTCTCCCATGATCCTTGAAATTCCAAAACACAAGCTCGTAACATATCCTCAAGCGTCTGAATAGTTCTCTCAGTCTGTCCATCAGAACTAGGATGATAAGCCGAACTAAAATTCAATTTCTTCCCAAAAGCAGATTGTAACTTCTCCCAAAAATGCGATAAGAACCTCGAATCTCTGTCAGAAACTATATCCATAGGTACACGATGCAATCTCACTATTTCCTTCACATAGGCTTCTGCTAACTGAGTCATACTCCAAGTATCTTTAATAGAAATAAATCTCGCAACTTTAGTCAATCTATCCACTATAACCCAAATAGAATTTAATCCTTTAGTCGTAGTAGGCAAACCAGTCACAAAATCCATAGAAATTGACTCCCATTTCCACTTAGGTATCTCTAAAGGCTGAACCAGACCTCCTGGTCGCTAATGTTCACTTTTCACTCTCTGACATACTAAACATCTTTCCACAAATCTAGCAACATCACATTTCATACCTTTCCACCAAAAATACTGTCCCAAATCACGATACAACTTATTACCTCCCGGATGAACTGAATACGGGGTATTATGCGCGTCTGCTAAAATCTTTTGTCTCAAATCTCTATCTCTAGGTACACACCATCTACCTTTAAATCTTAAACTACCATCCTCATGTTCCTCAAAACCTTTTGCTCTACCTTCTCTCAAAGCTTTTCTTAACTGCAAAGTCCTAGGATCATTCTCTTGCAAAATCCTAATTTCCTCAAACAAAGTAGGTCTAACTGTAAGAGCATTAATAACTAACTGAGTCTCTCCTTCTTTCACAACTTCTAAATTCAATTTCTGAAAATCCTTAAGTATCTGGTCAGGAATTACCATAGCAATATTAACTGGATGCTTAGTCTTCCTACTAAGTGCATCTGCAACAACATTAGCTTTTCCCTCATGGTACTTAATCTCAATGTCATAATCCTTTAACAGCTTAAGCCATCTCCTTTGTCTCATATTTAATTCCTTTTGGGTAAAGATATATTTTAAACTCTTATGATCAGTATAAATCTTACAAACAGACCCATAAAGATAATGTCTCCAAATCTTAAGTGCAAAGACAACAGCGGCTAACTCCAAATCATGCGTAGGATAATTCACCTCATAAGGTTTCAACTGTCTCGAAGCATAAGCCACAACTTTCTTATTCTGCATAAGAACACATCCTAAACCATTCTTCGAAGCATCACTATAAACCTCATACTCTTGTCCATCAACAGGCAAAGTCAAAACAGGCGCAGTTGTAAGTCTCTTCTTAAGCTCTTGAAATGCTTGCTCACATTTATCATTCCATACAAACTTAGTAGTTTTCCTCAAAAGATTAGTCAAAGGCTGAGCAATCCTAGAAAAATTCTCAACAAACCTCCGATAATAACCTGCCAATCCTAAGAAACTTCAAACTTCACCAACATTAGTAGGCTTAGACCAATCCTTAACAGCTCTAATCTTTCCTGGATCAACTGAAATACCATCCTTAGTAATTATATGACCCAAAAATGCAACTTCTTCCATCCAAAACTCACACTTCGACAATTTCCCATATAAATGAGGTTTTCTTAAAATCTCGAGTACTTTCCTCAAATGCTCAACACGCTCATCTCTAGTCTTAGAGTAAACCAAAATATCATCAATAAAAACAACAACAAACTGATCCAAATAAGGCTGAAAAGTACGATGCATCAAATCCATAAAAGCGGCTGGAGCATTAGTTAACCCAAACGGCATCACAGTAAACTCATAATGTCCATAACGTGTCCTAAACGCAGTCTTAGGAACATCGTCTTCTTTAATCCTAAAATGATGATAACCTGATCTCAAATCAATCTTAGAAAATATTCCAACTCCTCTCAATTGATCAAACAAATCATCAATCCTAAGCAACGGATACTTATTCTTAATCGTAACCTTATTAAGCTCTCTATAATCAATACACAACCTCAAACTTCCGTCTTTCTTACGTACAAACAACACTGGAGCACCCCAAGGGGAAACACTAGGTCTAATATATCCTTTCTCCAACAAATCCTCTAACTGAGTTTTCAATTCCTTCATTTCTGCTGGCGCCATACGATAAGGTGCTTTAGAAATAGGTGCTGTGCCAGGAACTAAGTCTATAGTAAAATCAATAGCTCTCCTAGGCGGCATACCAGGTATCTCATCTGGAAAAACATCAGGGAACTCACAAACAACAGGTATCTTATCCAACTCGTTCGACTTCGGTGTATTATCACTTATTAGGCACAAATAAACTGGGTAACCTTTCCTTATCTGAGTCGAAATATTCATCGCAAACACAATCTTAACTCTTGGTTTAGTCACAATACCCTTATAAGAAATTCTACCACCATTCGGAACCTTAAGCGACACTTTCTGCAAAGAACACTCTATACGTGCATGATACTTACTAAGCCAGTCCATACCCAAAATAACATCGAAATCACTAAGATCAAACTGAATCAAATCTCCCGGCAAATCAACATTAAGGATCGTAACAGGGCAGTTCTCATGTAAATACTTGCAAGAAACTTTAATACCATTAGACGTAGTAATATCAACGTCATACGTAGCAGTAGGCTCTAACTTGTGCTTAGTGACAAATGCAGTGGATACGAATGAATACGAAGCACCAGAATCAAACAGAACAAAAGCAGGAAATGAGTGAACATGAAAAATACCAGTCACAACATTAGGATCACTTTCAGCTTCAGCACGATTGATAACAAAGATTCGACCTTGATTACCACGATTACTAGTAACTCTAGCACTTGCAGCTTGACTAGCTGGAATAGTAGGTGCAGGCTTAGGCACAGAACTCACAGCTGGCAAATTACGGTTAAGATTCACAGTAGGCTGAGAAGCACGGGTTTGATTACTAAAATTACTAACAAAGCTTTTGGCTGGTCTAACTTGTCCACGACTCCTACACTCACTAGCTTTATGACTCGATTTCTAACAAATATAGCAAATATTCAAGCCTCCGGCACAATTTCTACCTGGGTGCGTCCTACCACACCTATCACAAACATTACCTCTCCTCTCATTAGACTGCGGAGCATTAAATCTCCTCTGATTACCACCATTATTATTATTAGACCGAAACTGAGTGGACATACTCGAAGTACCATCGTTCCTAAACTTCCTTGGTCCAAAAGAACTCTCACCTCTATCATCTCTCGCTCTCTTCCCAAGTATAGCATTTCTCTTATCAAATATCCTCTCCATATTAATAGCTCTATTATACGCTTCCTGAAAAGTAGACGAAGAACCTGCCACTAACTCCTGTAACTTCCAATTCAAACCATCCTCAAACCTTTCCATTCTCTCTTGATCATCCATAACTAAATGTCCTGCAAACCTCGATAACTCATTAAACTTAGCAGTATATTCCTTCACAGACATCTTCTCTTGCCTCAACTGCTCAAACTCTTGCTTTTTCTTTCTTCTCAAAGATCTAGGGTAATGCCTTTCTCTAAGCTTAGTCTTAAACTTATCCCAATTAAACAAAGGATCTGCTTTATAAACTGACTTCACCATCTGCCACCAATTATCTGCTTCTTCCCTCAAATAATACTGAGCACAACTAATCCTCAAATCATCTGGACAACCTACAGCCTCAAAAAGGTTCTCCATGTTCCTAATCCAATTCTCAAGCAAGGTTGGGTTCGCACTACCATCATAAACAGGCGGCTGCAAAGCTGCTATGTTCTTAAACAACAAGGGTTGGGGATCTCCTTCTTTCTCTTTCTCTTTCCTTTTATCTTTCTCTTTCTCCTGGGTTTTAATCCTTTCTAATTCCTCAAATTGATTCTTAACTGTAGTCCCAAAGAATTTACACAAGTTCTCAATTGACTCCAAACGATTTTCTGGGGTTTGGTTTTCTGTTTCTAAAGTCACTGCGGTTTCAGGTACAGGTGTTGTTTCAGGTACATCCGATTGTGTTTCTTCTCCCGACATTATGGTTGACTTCCTAATGTATAAACAAACTATTAAAGCAAGGACAAAAGACCACAAAAATTCAGAATTAAGGTTTCCACTTAGCACTTATACGATCAAATTAGAATCACTTGAAACATGCACTTTAGTTCACCAATTCACGTAACATAAAGCAATATGAGTAAATTTGGCATACACACTTATCATACACAACTTAAACACGCATAATTATACATTAATGCATCGATAAAAAAACATACAAAGTTAGAGAAGTTATATTACAAACCAAGTCATTCTAAATTCCTACCTAGTTCTCCTAGGTTACGCTTAAGCCATCTAAACCCAAAAGACAAAACAGTACGGGTTAAGGCCTCCCAAAAATATCCTCCCGGTTGATCAACATCTAAGCCAAATATATTACAACTTCTACTACTACTAATCAACTCAAACATAACCAAAATTGGAGGGAATAGGGGTAACATCAAAATAAACATTGTTTAAGGTTACAAATCTAACTGCCACTTAACAAGTCCATCCAACTACTTTCATCATCACCACTTCCACTTCCGTCCCTAGGGCTTCTAGACTTCCTTCTCTTAAGTCTTTAATTTAAATCGGTGCTAACATCCCAACTTAAATCAGAACTAGAGCTAGAACTCGAACTATCCGCAGGCAGATTAGGACCAATCAAACCATTACCCGGCAAGAAACCAAAACCAGGCAACAAAGGACCATCAACGGGTGGAAGAACATCCAAAGGTACTACGAGAATACCATCATGATCCGGTGTGGGTGGAGCTAAGGGCGGTGACTGCGGCGGCGAAGGCGGCAAAACAAGCTGTATTTCCTCATTAAAGAACACAATCGTCCCCGGTATCATAGCCATATCTCTAGTATAACATCACCACTCTTGGTCAGCTTGCATAAGAACATACTTAATAGAATCCAAGGTCAAAATCCATCTACCACAGTAACCATAATGATCAAAGTCATAGAACCAGTCATGTCCAACACCAATAAACTTCACCTTCACACTAATCCAAGGTTGCTCAAAAGGTAAGGTACTAAGCAAAGTAGCGACTTGCCACCCCGGGAAATCTGCGGGTTCACCCATGGCATACGGTTCATACACATTACAAGCAACACGGAACCTTTCAACATAGTCATCTATAAACTCATCATCTTGCAACTGAAGACTCGAAGGGTGCGGAGGAGGAAGATTGAGTGGATACGGATTATGGTTGAGATCCATCTAGCAAAACGATCACATAGAGCATACAAGGTCAAGTTAAAGGTAGCTTAGACATACACTCCATGCAACACGTCAATCTTACATACAATCACGAATCCAACAACCACAACCAATTTCACACCCAAGTTCACGTCAACATGCACAAAATTTACGTAAAGCATGCAAACAATAAACTTCCCAAATCCATCCCGCTCTCACGCGACACCAACTAACTAATTACCGTTTTAACTTACAAAATTTAAATTTATTTTAGTTTTGTTTTTAATTATGCTCTGATACCAAGTCTGTAACGCCCCAATTTTAATACCACTTAATTAGAATGCGGAAGCGATATTAAGTAACCAATAACCAAATCAGTGGTCCTAAAACCAAAGCGCTACCGTCGTGCTCATCCGAAGGCAAACACAAGGCAAGGGGTAAAGCGGAAATAAAACAAGAGACAAACTGAACTCCAAAACGAAAGTTGATTTTTTAAACTTAATTGAAATAGTAATATCTTACAAACAACCTCTTTATCCAAATTAACGTTACACCATTACTAAGCTTAACATTTATTACAACATAGAACTGAAGCGTAATCCACGCCATGCGTATCCTCAAAACACGATCACACTCGTCCCAATTAACATCCAACGACTGCACGTCATCAACATGCACGTGCAAGTGTAGATTTGGATATGCGGAGAACACAGAAAACAGAAAATTAGTGAAAGCTAAGTAAGAACACTCCACCTTGTCAAATGCAAGGTTTTATGGTTTTAAAATACAGATAGCACTTACAGATAGTAATATTCATAATAATAATAATAATAATAATAGATATAAATAATAATACACACATGGTATCTTAGATACGTTCTCCTTTATAGGAGTTATCTTTCTGTCTTTCACTGTCTTTTCTGTATTTCAATGTCTTTTACTCTTTTCTGAATTATGTTAGCTCTCGCAAGAATGGTTAGCTGGTATGGGAGATACACGACCAAGTTTACTTCCTTTGGCAGGAGTTCACCTCATATCATATCACATATCTGGCTATCGCCCTGGCTATCGCCATATCATAATTTCAATATCAATATATATAATGCGCGTGCAACGTGTACTCCAAAAACCGACCAATGGCCCTTTTGGCGGTCATACCACAAATGAAAGAATAATCTCAATCTCAACTCATTCTCATGCTTATGCATATCTGCATAACTGAATCATTCTCAATATATATATATATATATATATATATATATATATATATATATATATATATATTAGATAAGTATTTCAATGACTTTATCTTCCTTATTTCTTTTCTTTACTTTGCTGTATTTTCTGTATATACTTCACATACTTTGTTCTTATATTTCGTCTACATGCTCATATAGCATAATAAATCATATACTTCACATAGCTCATGATATAACATGCTTGATTCGCACTTAGCATATAATTCTCATGTTTTGCACTTAGCACATAGCTTCACATACTTTAGCACTTAGCACATAATTTTGTAAATAGTTATAGACAAGGGGAAAGTGATGGACATGCACTTACACTTACAAACGCTCCTTAAAGCTAACAAGACTTTTTAATCCTTTTCAACTCTAGGCTTTAACACCTAATAATAATAAATAATAATTCTCTATATTAATAATCTAAGTAATACTTCTCACAAATCAACCAAACACAAGATACTTCTCTTGTTTCTTTTAGTGATGCATTCGGCCAAGCAAGGCAATGTCAACAAGACAACTTTCTGAATTTATACTTTAACTCATAATCACTATATCTTATTTCTAAAATCATCCCTTAGTTAATAAATCATCTTTACTAGGTATAATTCACATGCAACCATTCGAAAATAATATAAACTTCACCCATATCACTTATACATGCTCAAACTCATAGATCCACTAATTAAACATGCTTTTCTTAATTAAACACTTTCGGCCATAATTAATAAATAAACAATAATTAATCTAACTTGATTTATATGATGATTCTTCAACATGCAATTATCACAAACTCATACTTAATCTTTATAAGGTCCGAAAATCACATACTTCAACATAACTTAATTAATCTAGCTTAATCTCTTCTTAAGCATACTTTCGTAATTAACATATATAATTCATACATAGGTTCGAAACCCATGAACCACACACCAATTAACATACTTTTTATAGCTTAATCTTTCTAGGTGATTTACTCACACAAACATCATAACAATAATTAATAAAGCATAGCAAAATCATCTTTCATGCTCAATCTTTCTTAGGTGATTTAGAAGAGAGTTTGGGGATAAAAGATATGAATATACACCTTAATAGTCTTCCCCTAAATTTGGCCTTGAAGGTCCGGGATCCAATGTTTGTTGTAAATCCTCCAAAGGTTCTTGGTTCGAAAATGATTAAGAGAAGAACAACAAAGACACAAAGTCAAGAAGTGATTATACAAGCTTAAAACCGAATTGAATTGAGAATGAATAAGTGTACTAGCTTTGTTACCTTAAACTCAAGAGATTAGTCTTATTTATCAAGCTCTAATGGCTTCCAAAGAAATTTAGAGTTGTAGAGATTATGTGAGAAAATATGAGAAAGTGTTTGTGTTGTTGTTGATATGGTGGCCGGTTAGAGAGAGAGAACAAAGAGAATATTTGGTTGCCTTTTTGCACAAAAGAAATCAATAGCTTGTATACTTGGATCAAATAAGTTTTGAGAAGAGAAATGAATCATTACTAACAAGATTTGGCTAGATTATTATTCTCAAATGAATTTGCCAAGTGTGCTTGACTATGTTCAAGAATTACTATGCATTATGAATACTTGGTGGCCAAGAATAACCAAGCAAAAATATCTGAATTTCTCTAGATAATTCTAGGTGGTTCATGATATTACAATTTGATGGATTACAATTGAAGTTGGGCTCGGGTTTGGAAGAGAAAAAGAATCGGGCTTCGGCCCATATAACCGAACACACAACCCACAAAATCGAGACCAAATATATGTACTAGCTTGACCGAAAACAAATAAATAATACCAATTGGATATTATATGAACAGTTAAGATAATTAAGTGTCATTAGTCACTAAGACATAACTATTAGCACTAACCGAGTTTAATTAGCTAGTAATCAAGTTTAAAATTTTTCGTACATTACATAAAGTTTGCTGAAATAAACAGAAATAAGTTGGGGAGAACTGACCCTAAATAACCCTTAAAAAGAAAAACGGGCCTTCTAATAACCTATCTCCCTACCTTTACAAAAAAAAAAAAAAAAGGCGTTACATTCCAGTGAAGAAGGTGGACAGTGGACAGTGTGATTCATCGAGAGCTTTCCAAAATTTCCATCCCATCATCGATTCAAAAAAATGACACTGGGCGCATTAGCTTCTCGCATGGTTTCTCTTCATGGCGGCATCATCTCCCTTTCTCGCTCCTCCTCTATCGCATCCATCTACCGTTGTTCCACTCGTCAGGTACTCAATCACTTTCTCTCTCTTCTCCATTTTTCCTCTCTTTCTCTCTCCATAACTCACTGATGTGATCATTCTCTCACTAAATTTGAGCTAATTGGATTCAGGTGTTCAAATTTATTGTATTTCGATGTCTCTTTATCTCTCTTATTGAATTTATTTTATCGGTTCGCTTAATTAAGTAGCCCTCGTTTGCCATTGGCGTTTGATTGAATTAGTTTTGTGGTGATTTTGACTTTACTGCAAATTTTGGATGATCGTAAGTATCTGTTTGAAATTTGTGAATATCGTGGTTGAAATATCATTTTGTCGTGTTTATCTGTTTGTTGTTTCAATTAATTATGTGTTTTGGGCAACTGTTAAATTCATTTATTACGATGGGTAAGGAAGAAACTAAGATAATATTTCATTCTTGCTATGCATAGATATAAGTATTATGGATTGGAAGGTTTCTTTTATTTATTATTTATTTTTATATTCGTTCTAGCGAAAAGATCACTAAATGGGGCAACTTTCAACTTTGGATTATAGTATTCTATATTAATCAAATGTATAACTATACTAAATTGTCTCTTGTTTATTATAAAGTAATAGGCTAATCTATGCTTTTACAATAAAGGATTTGTTTGAGTTGGCTTCTGTGTTGTTGCAGTTGTAAGGTTGTGAAGTTGCGTATATGTCATACCTTGTACACACTAGACGGTAATGTTTAGTTATGGACATGGGGATTGTAATTTGTGTTAATGACCCTTTTCTTTTGAAAGATTTCTTGTCCTCCTTGTGTATTTGTCAATGGTGACGAGTTCTCTTTTTCTCTTTTGTATTCTTTTTCCTACCGTCCTTATTTGTTTCAAGCCTTTCATTGTGGAGAAATGGATATTTTTGTGGGACCAAATTAAGGATTGAAAGGAAGGTCTACTGTCAGTATTCTCGTGGCTCATTATGTAGGATTGGATACTTGTTGCAATTTATGATATGATGGGGAAGAAAGTTAGCCTTCTTGTCTATTGGTTTATCTGTATCTTCTGCATTTTTGATTGGTAAGGTTTTGTTCTGTTTGTGCTTTAGATTTATATAATCTTGCAATTCTGTTGTATGATGACACTGGCCTAGGTTCTTGGAAACTGGTGGTTGAATGAACATCTAGTTCTTGGTAGCATCGTGTTTTTGTACACTGAATCCACCTGGCTAATGAATTGTTTCTTTAGATGAGCACTGAAGCTAAAAATGTTGCTGAAAGGCTTAAAAGTTCTGGTTTATTACGAACTCAAGCCCTGATCGGAGGAAAATGGAGTGAAGCTTATGATGGGAAGGTTATTGAGGTATGATTCTATTGTTCTTGTGTGAGTATCTTGATACTCCCTCTGTCCTAGAAACGAGTTTCATTCTAGGTTATGAGGTAAAGTTATAAGTACAAATCTGAAAGATTGGTTTGTGAAGGGAAGTGCTAAAAGAGATCTGTTGGGTGAGTCTGAAAAGTAAGGGTTTGAATATAGAAATTCCAAGTGCGTAGGTACAATGTCCTTAAGTCGAAGATATGCTTTTGTTTGTAGTACAATTTTCGGAAAAATGAATGTTTTTCTTGTGTGGATATGTAAAATATATTTATAAATTATCAAAAAATGTAAATTATATGTAAATATACCGACAGTCTTTTAATGGATGGTAAGGAGTATTAGTTATCCAAGTCATATGATCATCGATAAGAGTGTCTCAAACACTTACCACCCTTATGTTTTGTGAGTATTAATGTCTTGTATGAATGCGAGTCTGCTCAATAGAAGGCCTGTTCGTAGGTGTAGCGTTACCTTCTCATAGATGTATATATCTTTAAGTTCCAGAACCCTATATTATGATTATCTGATGCACCTGTAGTGTTTAAGCTATGGTTTCATTTTACATAACATGTGATTATGTATTCCATACCTAAGTGAGCAATAAATTACTACGTGGTAGAGCTGAAGGAACTTTGCTGATTTGAACATTTTCTCCATGCGATGACAGGTAACTAATCCTGCTACTGGTGATGTTGTTGCAAATGTTGCATGCACGGGTACGAGGGAGACAAATGATGCAGTATCTGCAGCTTATGATGCATACAGATGTATGGGACTCCAAACTGATGCACAAACTTTTCGTTTTAACATTCTTAGATACTCTTTAGAGTGACAATTGATTGCTATGCAATAATATCATCGACCCCTTAAAACTCAAAAAATGGTTTTGAATTATAGCCCTGTTTCCTCTATGCATACTCTGTTTATTAATGAATGTTGACAAGAGTAGCAGAAGCATGCCTTCCTCGCTGTTGGGTTTCAGAAATTATTCTTGATATTTTTTTTATTAACTCTTGTTACAACTATGTCTTCTCAAAATTTTGAGTTGCAAAGATCATAATGACCCTTGTGATCTCTCTCGTGGCACCTGGTCACCTACATATTATAGACACATACTATAGAAGGTGAAATAGCTTACGAGACCCTTGTAGTCTTAACATAATGCTGAGATAACTACACTGTTAATTATCTACACGGGTACCCCTCAGCTTGAAATTAATCTATGGTGAATGGTGTATGCACGTCTTTGGATTCTACTATTAGCACCGTTTAATCAGCTGATATTTTGAACTTATTAGCATTTTACTAAGTTATCTGTGATGACAAATATTGCACCTACGAACTCAGAGAAACCTAACATATCCTTAATTTTATATGGAAAGTCTTGATTGGTCAATGATGAAGCAATTTGAATGACATGAAGTTTAAAAATTTTGGTTTTGTTATATATCAGAAGTTAAAGGGTGAGCGAGTGACACACTGCGAATGTCTGGTATTTGGTAGGTGCCATAACCCCCTTTAAAACAGAGGTACTACTTGTTTAATTGAATTAGACCATGCATTTCATTAAAGGTGGCGAAGACTTTGATCATTGACTATACAGCGTTAATGGAACGTACAAACAGTTGTATGGTGCCAAAATTTTCATTGCTTATTGCTGTGTATTAAATATATGAATTAGCTTCATATATTCTGTTTAGTTGTGCCGTTATTTGAACCTAACAATCGTTGCTAAGTAATCTGAATATTTATGTTAATTAATATATTTGGCCCTTTCTTTTGGTTATCTAAATTGATCAATTTTGATTTCTGATCCTGTTGATGTATATCTTGTCTGTTTACCAATTTCTTTTAGCATGGAGCAAAACCACAGCAGCTGAAAGGAGCAAATGCCTACGTAAATGGTATCAACACATTTCTTGTCTCCTAATACTCGTCATGTAGCTCAAAACTCTAGCCTGTTGAGATATGAAGTTTTTATTAAATTCATGTGATTCTTTTTTTGAATGGATCTTCCGATTGCATGCCCATAACCTAGATAGATATATATGCTTGCTTGAATATCCACAAATGTTGAAAGGTTCAGATGGAAATCAGCAAGCTCCTAACCTAAAAGGTTAGGAATCCATGGACATACTTCTTGAGAATACTTGTACTACACTACTACCGAACCATAAATCAATTTCTTGCTAATAATATGACCATTCTTGCTTCTTTTTGCTCATCCGGTAAATCAAATTCCTGACCTCAAGCAAGGGTTTGGACGTGTTTCTGTCCCCAGGTCACGTAATACAATTGCCCTTTATGCTGGATGAAATAAATGTCGAAATCCTGAAATGAAAGGATTCTAGTTTATCTTACTTTCAATACTAGGGAAAATGTAGAGAAATATAAGGATTATGTTTGATAAGCAGCCTCAGAAACACGGCCTGCGTGAAACCGTGCTTTTGTTGAATAGGATTACTGTTCTTTCTTGCTATTTCTTATCCCATAACATTTGTTGTGCTGTCATTTTTTTACCTGTTAAAATTTACATTTAGGTATGATCTATTGATTGCTCATAAGGAGGAGCTTGGACAACTTATCACATTGGAACAGGGGAAACCCTTAAAAGAAGCAATTGGAGAGGTAATGTTTCATTGTTTCTTGGCATAGGATTCAATTGGACAAGCAGTGTTAACTTTTATTAGTCTCAGATATGAAGATATCAGTTTTCATGGATGTTCAATAATACATGGATATAGTATTTTAGATCATGTTATCCTGTTTGCCCGACTAATCTCATGAGCCCAGAAGTTAATGGACAGGAAAATCTCCATTGGCCTAAAAGGGGCTCGATCTTGGGACCTTTGGAATAGATCTCAGAGGTTTTACCAACTAAGCTACACACTCACCGTTCAATAATGCATGGATATAAAGCTTTGCAGCCTGTCTTCTGGCTAACAGTTCTGGTCCCAGTTCCAGTGTACATGAATCTTATAGTGCTTTTTTGATTCTATCATTGGCTGAGTTTTTGCACAAGTATTAGTAGTCTAGAAAATGGACCCAGAAATTATTTTGAAAGCGAGTTCAAACAAGCCTTGTTTTCTAGAAATAGTCTCTGAGGATTATCCCTCTGTCGTATAAAGTTAGACCAACTTCCAAATGAAATTGTCAAGGGGGCATAGTTTAATTCATTGGGTCCCACTAATTACTTGTTCATCTCTGAGTTCCTGAAAAATCATATCCTAGACATGAAATATGTGTGGATTTATTATGCAAAGCTAGTTTGGTAATTATGATGCTACACTGGACTTGATTTTAGAAGGTAGTAGATAATTAAGAAATTGTTGAAGTATGAATGTTTTGCGACAATGTTTGGAGCAATTAGCCACCTCATATATCTTAGGAAATAACATTTACCTGGTTTACGAGTTTCTCTCACAGTTCTTATTTTTTGTTTTCACCGAGTATGAGTGTATGACACAAAGAGAAGTGATAATAAGCTTCAAATTTTCCATGAGGAACAAAATTTATGGACATCGGGAAGAAAAGCGGTATTCTTGGTACGAGTTTGGGTGCAATGATTCATGAGGTAATAATAAGTCTGGACTATTGGTGGGCCTGGACTGGAAAAAAAGATTTGGGGGTTAATCTATTAACCTCCTCGGTAATCAACTAATCATATATATTGAAGAACTGTAAACAAAGAATTAAAACATGAAATCAAAACTTATGTGACGTTTACATTGCATAAATCCAAATATGTTGTAACTATGACTCTCAAGGAGTTGGATGCTATAAAGTTCACCTAGCCTATGGTTCTTGCAGTCATAGGGGGAGGCTTTTGTTTTTTTTGAGGAGTTGGGTGCTATAGCAGATCTGTGCTCTCCTAGGGGGGTGGGTGGGTTGTAGGAGGTGACTTTAATGTGGTCCGGAGAGTGGTTGAACGACGAGGGAGGCGAGATGGCTTGGCGGACATAAGGGGTTTTGATGATTTTATTAACGATTGTGGGTCAAGTGATCCTCGATTGCAGATTTCCAGTTTACTTAGAGTGTGAGCGACCGCCACAATTTGTCCTCATAGATCGATCAGTCACTATATACTAACGAATTTGAGGACGATGAGTACCCGCTGCTGTATCAGGAGGTATTTTCCGATTCTTGTTCTTCATTCCCGGTTGGTGCAGTGGGGTTCATCTCCTTTTTGGTCAGAGAATGTGGAAAATCGGGAATCCTTTATTATATGTTTGCTCTAATTTGTGTTGTTTTTGATGTTGAAACGGTTTTCCCTCATGGGGAAAGTGGAGAAATAGTGGGGTGGTTGGTTTCGAAATCTAGGGGATGGAAGGTTACTGTTAATAAAGAAACCTTTTTATGTTAAGGGGCAGCTTAAAAGCTGGAATAAGGAAATTTTTGGGGATGTGAGAGACAAAAAAATTGAGATGATAAGAGAGACTGCTGTGGTGGACCAGGTGCTTAGTAACTGAGAGGAAGGGGAGCAACAAAGACGGATAGTTTGATAAAGGTTAGGGACTTTCGACCAATTATCATAGTGATCAGCGTGTATTAAGATAATCACCAAGGTCCTCTCTGTTGCGATTTCCAACAGCAGAATGCGTTTGTTGAGGGTTGGCAGATTCTGGATGCCGCACTTGTGGCAAATGAGGTGGTGGAATAGGCATGATACGATCGACAAAAGGCTGTGTTGTTTAATCTAGATTTTGAGAACGCTTATGATAGGGTGAGTCAGTGGTTTCTTGATATGGTGCTTGACAGAAAAGGCTTAGGTGAGCAGTGGTGATGCCGTGATGGTGGATTAGAGGGTGTTTTTGAAATGCATATTTTTCAGTGCTCGTGAATGGGGCACCTTTAGATTGGTTTAGCTTGTCGAGGGGGTTGCGGCAGGGAGATTTCATATCCTTGATTCTGATTATGTTGGTGGTTGATGTTCCAAATTGAATGTTGGAAAGGGGCATAGAAGTGGGTATGATTGAGGGTTTGACAGTGGGCAGTGAAAGGGTGCTTGTTGCACATGTGTAGTTTGCGGATGATATAATCCTGTTTCTGTCTGCTGGCTGTGATGCTCTGATTCGGCACTTTTCCCTGGCGTACAGCCCATACTCGTGTCGACATGACACGACCCGGGATATGGGTTTGACTTGCTATGAAAATAGTCGACACGACTAGCTCAACTATGGGTAAAAAGGTTTCCAATGAAAGGAAGCGAAAAAAAGAATAGAAAGGAGAAGATGGAACTCCATGTGGTCTCATCGTTTGATCTATCCATGTGTCCAGACATCTTCCCGTTACTGCATTTGCATTTCTTTTCATTTTTTCTCTCTTTCAGAGGAAGGAGGAAAATAAGTAGTCCTTTTACTTCCGAGTTTACAGCTGTCGATTTGGTAAGCTTTTTATTACTCTTTCTCTATAAACACTTACCCATCAAAATATCAAATTGATCCTCTGCTGTTACAGTCTTACAGTTCTTGTGTTGTTCCTTCCTCTCTCTATCTCTTGCCTCTAACTGTTAAAATTTCAAAAACCCACCCCCTCTATCCAATGGTCAAAAAACCATCCCTTCTAATCCAAGGGTAAATGTATCAAGAACAGCAGAGGATCCATTCTCAATAAAGGTGGAAGCAGACGTATTTCTCTTTAGGGGCAAGATTACTATTATTCAATCCTTTCTTTCTAGTACTAGCCAAAAACAAATTCCTTCCTTCCTAGTATCCCTTTACAGTTTATACTACCTCTCACTTCTTAGGGCCAAGAGAGTCTGTGCAACTTTCTGATCGTGGTAGGTGGGTGGGTGATTCCTCGAGGTATTATCCTGCAAGTCTTTCGTACAAATTTGGGCATGCGGTCACCGCAAATGGGGTTTCCGATAGCAAATTCACTATGGAAGATGAAGGTACACCACTTAAGGTACGAGCGTGCGCAGGGAGATGGGCGTTGAGTAGGGTATATACGAGCGAGTTACGACAAAGGAGGAGGTCGGGTTTAGCCTTGTCCCTGATGTTTGTGTGATATGCTGGGCTAGTAGTGAATCCTCATTACATGTTCTCTTGATCTGTGATACAGCGTGGAGTCTTTGGGGTAGATTGTTTTGGTGTTTGGGGGAATCTTGGGTATGCCCAATTACTGTCAGGCAGTGCTGCAGATGCGTTTGGTGGGTTTTGGGTGGAGGAAGGAGAAGAAGTTGCTCTGACCGGTGTGCCATCTTTGCTCTCTCAAGGTGTTTCTCACTGGAAAAGAAGTTAAGAACACCACGTGTTTTTTCCGGGATATCCTTGTCTACTGGTATGTTGTGGGACAAGGTTACTTACCTTGCCTCTTTATCGCCTAGGGAAGCAGGAGCTTTCAAGGGATATCCTGTGACTCAGATTCAGCGTTATTGAGATTTTCTAGAGGACTTCTTGTCCTCTTACTGTAATTTGCTGAGGTTTAATGATAAACGTTGCTTTATCTAGAAAAAATGAACTCTGAAGGAGTAACCCCATAAGCTTCAGTTCTTAACTAAATTACCCCTCCTCAAAGTTGGTTTATGAGGTATTTCGTTTTTTCAAGCTACTAAGCTAAAATATTCTTATCACAGGTTGCTTATGGGGCTAGCTTTATTGAGTTCTTCTCAGAGGAAGCAAAACGTGTTTATGGGGATATCATTCCAGCTCCACTATCAGATCGCCGGCTGTTTGTTCTAAAACAGGTGCCTGTTTGATGTTTGGATGACTGATTTATGTCCCATGCTTTCTCAATTCGATCAACTCTAGGCATGTCCACCAAATCTTTCTCATTTTCTACTTTCTGATGTGGTTATTTATTGACTGTTTTGTTTGCAGCCAGTGGGGGTTGTTGGAGTCATTACTCCTTGGAATTTCCCTTTGGCAATGATTACTAGGAAGGTTTGAAACTTTGCTCCGTTATGATTGAGTAACTACTTCTAAGCAATTAATCTGGATCATTTTATAACACATTACGAAGTAGATTTGTTTTAATGATCAAAATAACAGGTTCTCTTTCTATCCAAAAAATAAATAAATAACAGGTTCTCCTCTATCATATTACTGACAGGTTGGTCCTGCTCTTGCCAGTGGTTGCACTGTAGTGATAAAACCATCTGAGCTTACCCCATTGACAGCTTTGGCAGCAGCTGAGCTTTCCATTCAGGCTGGAATACCTCCGGTAATCATTTCTGACGAAATTGTTGCTACAGTTGAACTGGACTTGAATAGTACAGCCAGAAAAGAAGAAGTGAGAATGGAAAAGGAAAAAAAGCAAATTTATATGTATATTTCCAAATGAGCATCTGTTAATGCAATGTTTTTAGGCCAAACGGAACAAAGGATGATGACCAAAGTGAGACTAAGACATTTAATTCCCAATTCAGAGCTCTATTGTCCATGAAATACTCTCTTGATAATTTCTAAGATCACATTTATATCCTACACACTATTAAAGGATTTTGTAGCTTGTTCATTCTACCTTTTAGAGCCTTTTGTGGAGCACCACACGCATGGAAAGTTCACGCATTCTATTTTAATTAATCTCACACATGACTATCAGTGAAACTTCACCGCTATTTGTTAACATTAGAATACCCCAGTGTGTAGGTCAGTAGGTGGAAGCTCATGGTAGGGGCAAAACACGTGTAGGGTTCATGTTCGTGGCTTTTTTTCTTTTTCTGAAAAACAATAATAAGTAAAGAAACAACCCCTAAATATAAGACGTTTCATAATAACACCCCTTCAAAACCAACTCTTTAGAAAATCATCCTTTTTTAAAGATTCCTGCATTTTGTTGTCCACAAAATAGGGTTGCGACTTTTGAGTTGTTGACCGCTATTTTCATACAACAAGCTTTGGATCAACATAAATGCATCCAGAGCGCGGCATTTCCAAGGAGGGATTTAAGGATTGAAGAAATATTTTGATGTGGAGGGTTCTATACAATTATCTTATAGTGTTTAGAAGTCTATGAATATTTCACTGTAAAGTGGTTGGAACCTAATACTGGTAGCTTGGTGTTGTCGCCCTCTTACTTTGAAAATCGGTCACATATTTATTTTCTGATTATTTATTTTCGTAATTGGGATTTTGGATTCTTTAATTTTGAGTTTATTGTTGTCATTTGAAACCTATTAGTTGTTTTTTGTTCCAATTTAAAGACTGGTGCTAAAGAAGAGTCTGATTTAAAATTTCTGTAGATACCTATTGTTGGCTGTCCCTCATGAGGAAGAGTTTTTCTTCTCCAAACTTTAGATATCCCTTTCAAAAATCTCGGCATTTTTCAGGGTGTTCCGCGACGTTGGGAGGACTTTAGATAATGTTTGGGATCATGTGGTCTACTTGGCCTCCCTTTGGGCCAAGGCAGCAGGGGTCTTTAGGCGTGTTCCACTTACCCTTGTACAGCGCGATTGGCGAGATTTGTAGTTTTGTTTTGAACCATTATGAGGATACCTTATCCTCTTTTTTGTATTATTTACTGATTTGATCGATAAAATTTTTTCTTATCTAAAAAACAAAATCTCGGCATTTTTCTCTTGCAAAGAGTAATATGTAGTGTTTTGTTTTGTGTGTTCTTAAATTCCGTGTGTTGTATTTTAAGTTTATATAGAAAAAGTCAAATTTGTATGCTGGTTGCATCTTGTTTTCCGTATTGTTATCTCTTTGTTGTAAAAAGAAGTTGCTTGCCTTGTTGTTTAGATTTATTAAAATCCTCTTACATTTTTTTTTGCTAGCTTAAAATCCGCTTACATAGAATTTTAAATAGATGTCCAAAAACGACTTTAAGTATACATGAAATTTATGAAATAATCTAATTTTAAAATGCAAAATAATGAAAAAGAAATTCAATTTCGAAATTAAAAATAACGAAGTTCTCTTTTATGAAAAAAAATTCCAAAAAAAAGTCAAAGTAGAAAGATCTGGTTTTCAAAATTTACTATTTTATTTGCAATTTCAATGTTCATAAAATTGTATGTTAATAATTTTCTTTGATCAAGTAAAAGTAGTATGAAGTTGAATACAGTAATGCGGGTGTAAATCTTGAGTTGCAAAACTTGGCACCGTATTGGGCAGAGTAGTGCTATTTTGGGTATTGTGGACGGAGGAGAAAGAAAGATGACTACCATTGCGGTTGCTCTGATGCTGGAGTGCCAAATGGTAGCCAATTCCTGACAATTTGGAACTGTCCCTCGCCTCTACGATGGAAGTGCCAAGTTATAGGGATTCAACAAAAAATTGCACCATCAAGGGTGCTCTATCAGTTGTAGTGTTTGGCTTTGCAATTTTGCTGTTTTCCTGCAGCACCTTAATTTTGGGTTTTAAAACAGTTATTTACTCCTTGGACCAATGAGAACTTCTAGAGTCTCTTTTTCTGTTGTATGGTTCGGCTCCAAGCTATTTATGCTCATGTAAGGTGTTACTCTTAACGTTTTTAATGAGTTTAATTATTAGATCCGTCTACCGCTTCGTTCTCTTACTCCTCCAGTTTCATTTTTCTCTTGTGTATATTCCTGCCCTTCTCTTACCCCTCTAATTCTCTTACTTCAACTTACTGTCATCCTCCTGCTCTACATCACCTTCACTCTGCCAACTTACTGTATACTCCTGCTCTAAAATAAAGGTAGTAAGCACCGGTCCTTGAGATGCCACTCGTAAAATATGGGAGTGACAATGAGAATCTATTGAGAATGATAAACAAGATGACTGTATGCTGAACTTTGCATTTGCTTGAAACATCTCCAAACAATCTAAGCTAAAACATATACTCACGTGCCTTTGTATACGGACTTGCATATCGTGATGCCACTACGCAGGCTGTGATTTCTGCCATAGGTAACTTGTACAGTTAGATTCAACTATGTTTAGAAAGAATAATTTAGACAAGCAGCATTCAGCAGAGACATGAGGTTTTTTCTTGTACTGTGAAAAATAGTTTTTTTGTGTAAGTTTGACAGTATGCGGACTTTTTTGTAAGCAGTGATAGTCTTTCTACTTTGCAGGGTGCAGTGAATGTAGTTATGGGCAATGCATCCGAAATAGGGGACGCACTACTTGCCAGTACACAGGTTATTATCTGGATATAAGAACCTTTTATTAGTCTCTATATGTGGATTGCAGTTGGCATTTGTATGCGGAATGCTGAATGCCCTGTCAATTTGTCAGGTGAGAAAGATTACCTTCACAGGCTCAACTGCTGTGGGGAAGAAGTTAATGGCAGGTGCTGCTGATACTGTTAAAAGGGTATGCCTATTGCCTAGGGTATTAAATTGGTGTATGCTTTAGACTTTAGGTGTGTGAAACAACCTACTAATTTTGTATAGTATTGTTTGTAGGTGTCATTGGAACTTGGTGGTAATGCGCCATGCATAGTATTTGATGATGCAGACTTGGATGTGGCAGTGAAAGGATCTGTAAGCATTCAGATGATGCTCTTTCAACCTTTTTATTTATTGAGGTCCATAGAAAAGGAGATTGAATCTAACTCATGGATATGATTTAGTGTGTACTTCCTTGATGATATTGGGATTAGTATAGAACGAACACTATGTTACTCTTGCTTGATGTTCGTTATTGCATGATGAGGAATACCTTGCCACGACTAGAGATAGCCATGGACCCGGCAGGAACGCTAATCAGCATGGCCCAACCTGACGTCGGCACGACACAGGATGTAGCATGAACTAGTGGGCTGTGGCCTGTGGATGGTGCCTAGGCTAGATTTTTGGAAAAAATCAGTGCCCAAGCAAGGGAAGACACGACATGACACGACTGGGGCCACCATAAAAAGCAACAGATATAATTTTTTTTTTTAAAAAGCCTTAGGCACGAAGGTGACACGTGGGCAGCATAAGGCGAGACAAGGTGGACCGTGTCTGGGCCGCTCCTGGGGGTTGAGGTGTCACAACATGGCATGAGATGAAGCCCCCTGGGTGGGTTGTGGGCCGTACCGCCTGGAACCCCTGACACATAGGCACGACACGTGGCGGGCACGGTCCATGGCCCTCTAGCCACAGCGTATAGTTTGGTACTTGCTTTCATGATATTGAGTGATGCTTCACGAGTTATTTGCTTTAAAATTGAAAGAAGGAAATCAGGAGGAACGAAGCATATTCAAATGTATTCGTCAATGCTTTATGTTTCCATTAGTGGCAAACGATCTTGAAATGTATAAGGAGTTTGGCCCCAATCCCCGTGCTATTTTAAGCTTATTTTATCTTCTGAATTGCGTGCTTTGGAGATTGGATGGCATTGGAGTGGTGGTTGGGGTCAAAGGGAACTCCCTAAACATCTTCTCTGCTTATAAACAACTGTTCATAAAGCAAATGCGAGGATAATTTTTTAATCACATGAGAAGTGTAAATTATTGGTATAGTAAAAAGTATATTATCAAAATTGCTACATATGCATACCATTTATATTTAGCATTTTCGAATTGACTAATCATGCTTGTATATTTAGTAAGGGCTGGAATGACTTGAGAGCTTCCGTATCCTCATCACACTCATTGTTCATGCTCTTTTTTCTCCTTCCCTTACTGCACCAAATGAACATTTTAGCGAATCCTTTAAGCTTCAGATCATATTGCTATCCGACTCAAAGGACATTATAAGGGATGCCATTTTTGCAATATCAAAGCATAAAATGTTGCTACCACAGGAAACTGGATTTGTTTTTGACTGTTGGAAGTATTGTTCTTTTGCAGCTTGGGTCCAAGTTTCGCAATAGTGGCCAAACATGTGTATGTGCAAATAGGATCCTTGTTCAGGAAGGTATAAATAGATCTACCCTAAGATTCTGTTTTGTTGCTGTTTCTTGATGCCTACTCTGAATTCAGTACATTGTAGACGAACTTTTACGCTTTTACTTTAGAATTAACCTAATTTCTTGTGGAGGGACGGCTTTTTTCATATTTGTCTCCACATTTTGGATCATCTCATCATAATAAAAACCATTACAATATAATAAAGTGTTGTCTCCTGCTATTTTCCTGCAAACCTCTGTATGTAATAATTTTTGTGATGTTCTTTATTGAAAGAAAAAGCTTCTATGTGAATAGTTTGTGTTATTTTTCTTCTTTTGGATGAAAAAAGATATATTAATGAAGTACCAAAGAATACATGGACGGAACAAAATCTCCTCCCAAATAAAACTAGTTACAGGTTAACCAATTATATTTAATCGCTGTAAAAAGTACTGTATATCCCCTAAATGCCCCACTAGATCTAGCCCATAAGGATGCTAGATAAGTGATCCGATCCCAAAGCATGTCATCTGAAATGGACAACCCATCAAAAGTTAGGGCATTCCTTTCCAGCCAAAGACACCAAAGAACCGCAGAAATTGCATTGCGCCACAATAATGCCTTCTCCTGTCTTCTCGCAAAACGCGATGCATATTTATCTTAAAGCTATGTTGAATCTGAAGGTGATGCATTATTGCGACCTGGGTGGGCATTATTACCTGATGTTTGTGCGATGCGCCACCAGGCGAGTGAGAGTGCCCTGCATTTGTCTGTATTGTGTGATGTTGCTAGGTCTTTATGGGATAGGATGTTTCGTGGGTAACAAATTGCGCCACAATTGGTTAGTTTCTTCAGATGCGTTTCGTACATAGGGGGCGGGGGAAGGAGGGTAAGCTATTGTGGGGTTGCTTGTGTTTGGCTATTTTTTGGTGTCTTTGGTTGGAAAGGAACGCGAGGGTCTTTGACGGGGATGGCAGGTCTACTGGATTTGTTTGTGATCTTATGGTATACTTGGCTTCACTCTGGGCCAAGGCGGCTGGGGCATTTAGTGGAATGTCTCTTACAGATATTCAGCGGTTATGGAGTGATTTAAATATAGCTAGTTTTTCGTTTCATTTCGAGGATTCCTTGTCCTCTAGCTTTGTATTTTTGTACTGATCATTAATAAAAAAATTTCTTATCTGAAAAGGTGATGGATTACAATTGTTGCCTTTTGTACAAGAGCTTCCACAGCTTTTTATTTATTTTTATGATATTGCAAGAAGTCACCCTCTTTGAGGGTAATGACTAATGAGACTCGATCCTTGGTTAGTGTTGGGGACGAGTGGGGGATGCTCCACTGCGCTATCCACACCAAGAGCTTCCACAGCTAGTGGGGCTGTCAGACACTTCTTAGTTACCTGCCAAGGCTATTTGAAGCCGCCTCTGGTACAGTTTTGGTCGGGCAGCTATCTTGCAGAGAAGTCTTTATTGGTATTTGGTGCATTTTGTATAAAGGTGAAAAGGGTCGGTGGATCACCTTCTTGCTCTTTCTTCTTTGATTATTTAATGTGATAATTATAGATAAGGATTGGGTAGAAGGAAGTGAATGTATAGGGGAAATAAGAATTCAGAAAGGCTTGGAGAATTAGAGAGAATTATGGGGAAGAACCAGAAAAAGGGGATAGAAAACAAATAAATTGAAAGAGTCAAGAATCAGCCATATATATTTCATCAATTCACTAGTTCAGGGCATAGTGATTCTTAGCTAGGTATCTATACACAACTTTGTTATGAAAAATTTAAGCAATACAGGGGTAGATAGGAGCTGGTGCGTTTAAAGGGGTCTGGCTTGCAGTTTGGACTCTGAGATTAATGAAGCAGAGGTCCTTGCCATCTTACAAGCACTCAATCTGTACGCAAGCAAGCAGTGTGTATCTCAGTTTGGACTAATAGTTGAATCCAACGCTTCCAATGCTGTGAAATGGTGTAATGAAAACCAAGGTGGTCCATGGAGTATCAATGGCACTTGGAGTGTATGATGTAGCTACTGGTTCTTTGTAGCTGAGTTTTATTCTCATAAATAAAAAAGCTTGAATTATCAAAAAAAAATAGAAGGGGTGTGGCTTACAGAAGTTCAGCGTCAATGGGGTTTTCTGTAGTTTGTTTTTTCTTGAGGACAACTTGTCCTCCTAGATTGTAACTTGTTTATTGTTCATTAATAAATAAATAAAAAAATCATCATCTGAAAAAGAATTTAAGCAATACAATTATATTCTTTAACAATAATATTAGATATTATCTTTCAAGAACACTTCTAGGTAGTCTTATCTTGACTCTCCTGCATTATTGTACATTGTTAAAATGTATTTGAATATTACTAATACTATAAAAAGTAAAAGAACCTTTCAAATCTATAAATACTGTCTATGTTTTTATTTATTTGTGCTTTTACCTTTAGTCTATGATCTCCATCATTTTCTCAATCTGTAAAGAACTTGCTTGAGTTCTAAACTAAGGAGGAATGGATGGCACGAAGAAGAAAGAATCGAAAAACGCCACTTTCACAATGAAATGGCACAGTTCGTGGGTTTTCTCCTTGTTAGGTAATCTTTAAAGGGACTCCGGAGTAGATCTTTGCCAACAAGAGCCTTGTCAGGGATGATTAAATTGATACGTTGACTTGAACTTGAACCTCTGATAGATTAATGTATTTCACATTTTTTCTTGTTGGGGGGTGAAACTAGCAATACTAGGACCAGAATTAGGATAATCTTATCTTCTGGAACATCCTGCTCCAGTAAAGTTAATAAGGTAGCAATTATTCAAGTTTCATGTCTCTTTTTGGCTCGCTTGTTCTTCTTCTGACTCATGATAAGCAAGCAGACCACCACCAGTTGCTTGTTATTTAACATCTACAAAATTGGCTTTGTCATTCCATAATCTTCTGCAAGCAACGAAGCAGAACCTCCTTTAAGTCTCCATTATATTAAAGCCTCGGTGCATTCTTTCTTTTTAGCTCCTTTGTATTGGATTATGTGTGTGTTAAAACTTAAACACATATCATTACAAAATGCAGGTATTTATGAAAGATTTTCGAAGGCTTTTTCAGATGCTGTCCAGAAACTTCAAGTTGGGGATGGCTTTGTTGAAGGTGTTGGCCAGGTGATGCTATTCTTTTTATTGTGTTGAAGTGTATCAAATACATTGATCTTGTTGATGAATTACTTGGTATCTATGTCTGGTATGCAATACCCTGTACAATATAAGAGTTTAGTTTCCGATATTATCATTATATGGCGGAGTTGAGATATTTGCACGTGATTTGGCATGATTGTGGATTTGATTCTCCTAGGAAGTTTAGTGAATGTTCTGAGAGTTGTGTAAATTTGTGCCTAAATGTTGCAGGGACCGCTAATTAATGACGCAGCTGTTCAGAAGGTAAGTTTCGGTTCAACTTCTGCATATTGATTCTGTGTTTATTGAAGTCATTCAATAGTTTGCTCAGTCATTTTGTTTTTCATGATGGTGAGCAACAGGTTGAAACATTTGTCCAAGATGCCATTTCAAAGGTAGTTTGGAAATTCTTTGGGTTATGCCTTCTTATTTGGGGGGGGGGGGGGGGCTTCCTAGTGTTTCTTCTGAGTTGTGAGCTCCATTAAAGTGGATAAAAGCTCATTAATACATTGATTATTTGGATAAATTTTTACCTTATGAAAATATTACTTATTACGAATATTACCTTTTTTGCTTTTGTATTCAAGGGAGCAAAAGTGCTTCTTGGGGGCAGAAGACATCATCTTGGAAGGACATTTTATGAGCCCACAATCTTGACTGATGTCAAGAGCGAGATGCTAATGTCAAGGTACTCATTGAATTCATGTTTTACTTTTTTTCTTTTTCGTATTTTCCATTGTTTGCTATATGTGGTTAGGTGCTGGGCCTCCACTCAGCACAAGTAGGCTACTGGGCTAACTGGGGTGCAGGTGGGGTACATGTTCTTATGAGTTATGTCCTGTAACGAACAATCAGTACCTAGTAAGATATATATGTGCACACAGGGTTTATGCTTCATTTCGAGGTTGATAGTATGATTTGGCTTCTTGTTTCAAATTTTATGAGTCTGTTGTTTTGGTTGAGAAAATCAATTACTACATGAGCCCGTGCCACGACTGTTGTTGGAGAGACTCAAGAGTTTTATCTTTAATGAGCCAGGTTAACACCTCACAAGATGTGCCACTATGATGAGCAACCCCCTAATTGGCCCTTAAAAAGGTCCATTTAAGCTCAAAGGAGAAGGCCTTCTTTCATTTGGCAGAGGGTTAGATCTCTTTTAAACTAGTCAGAACCATCATAATTTCTCGATGTCGAGTTAAGAACTTGATGCAGAGCTGGCAATTTGTCGGCTTGGTTTAGGTTTGTGTTCGGGTTATGTATAAACGGGCTGAAAAATGCTTGACCCAAAGTCCCCCTTATGTTGCGCTCTTGGTAAAGTTAACACTAATAAAGTGTTGCAGCGGAGGAGGCCTACTTGGGCGTTGTGCCCAGATATATGTGTGATGTGTCTACAGAGTAGTGAGTCTGTTGTGTATTTGTTCTCACATTGTAACCTGGCTTTATTGGGGTGGCGGGGACTCTTTGCTGTTGCGTGGCAGGAGTGGGTTCATCCCGGTACCATAACTCGACATCTTTTGACTAGGCATGTTGGAGTTAGAGCGTAATTCTCGCTTTTTTTGAGAACTGTCTAATTCAAAAGGGTTTGTCTAGGATCGGGTGCTGTGTTTGGCTTCTTTATGGGCCAAAGCGCTGGAGCGTTTAGAGGGGTGTTGCTTAAAACGACGTCCAGCGTTGTTTTGCGTGTCCTGCCACGGTGGGCGATTTCCTCCAGCTTCGTTTCGCAGCAATAAGGCGAGGCAAGGAGGGGCGGTTGTTTTGGAGATGTATGTGTATGGCCATCTTGTGGTGTATTTGGTTGGAAAGGAATTCCAGGGTGTTCCGCGACGTTGGGAGGACTATAGATAATGTTTGGGATCATGTGGTCTACTTGGCCTCCCTTTGGGCCAAGGCGGCAGGGGTCTTTAGGGGTGTTCCACTTACCCTTGTACAGCGCCATTGGCGAGATTTGTAGTTTTCTTTTGACCCATTATGAGGATACCTTATCCTCTTTTTTGTATTCTTTACTGGTTGATTAATAAAAAAATTTCTTATCTAAAAAAAAAAAACGACGTCCAGCGTCAATGGGGTTTCTGTAGTTTGTTTTCTCTTGAAAACATTTCTCTTCCTACATTGAAACTTCTTTATTTTTATTAATTAAATATTTGTTAGGTTAAAAAATACATGTTTATACATCTATATAACAAAACTATTAAGAGACCAACAGCTAGCTCTTATGCAAGAGAATTAATAACTAAATTATGCATAAAAAAACCTGCTAACAACCCACCGCAACTTGTAATATTGCACATGTTCCTGACATGTTAATGGGGTCATATTAGCCAGTAGCCACCACCCTTATTGGAGTAAGGGGACCATGGAGGCTGCAGAGTGGGTCTGAACATGATCCATACATCAATGTGAAGAGAGTTTGATACCAAATGCAACAACCCACTTAGTACCTCAACAACATAACCCACTATGGTACCAAGGATGTCTTGGCCTAGTGGTTAAGACTGAGGTGCTGGGTAGATTAGGTCCCAAGTTCAAATCCCTCTCTCCCATGTATATGTATATTGTACTGGCCTTTGTGCCTCAAAACATAACCCACTATGGTGATAAACACCCGATTGGCCTTCAGAACATCATAGCCTAAAAGGAAAATGCATTGTCTCTTTGTTAGAAGGTTTAGATCTCTTATGAACCAGTCATTACCGGGTCTGTCGTAATCTCTCAATGTGGACTTAAGAGTGTGAGTGTGTGACATCCTTATTCTAAGTATACTTGTCTCCTCTTTTTTTTCTTGCATTCATTTATTTATTTTTGTATATTCCACATGGCAACCATGTAAATTAGATTTTTTTCTATTTAGTGGTCAATGTTGTTTCAAGTGTTTAAATGTTTTAGATGGTAATTTTTTAGTCACTTTCTTGTTTGAAAAGATTACTTTCTTTCAATTGGAACCCGTACGGCCGTACCCACCTTCCATCATAATTCATATCCGCTGTATGAATCTAACCATCTTGCAGCAATTGAAAAGGTGTACAACCACTCATTTTCAAAATCTATTTTTCCATTGATAATATTCAAGATGCAAATATTTTCTAGCAAACTATTTGGTGACTTGTCATCTGTGGTGGTAGTGAGATACTAGATATAAGGGGATATGTTAGATGGGAGATCAGTTTATGACTTTATTCCATGAAATTTAGTTTTTCTTTAACATAATAGTTAGCGAGAGGTCATGAAGTAGATAAGTTGTGGAAATTGAAGGGTAGCGTGTAAATTTGAAAAAAACGATATCCACATAGTAATGTCCAAAACTCAGGGCACCATGTTCCTCTTCCCTGAAATTCAAAGTAGGCGTTTTCAGCCATTGGAAGATTGTGTGCGTGCGTGCGTGCGCACCCGCTGTGTGTGTGTTGTTGAAGTGGACCCATTGGAATGTTTCTTGTGTCTGGGTGTCTGGGCTTTTCCCTACTAATCCAATGAAAGTCGAAAGCCTGAATCCTTTAGCGAGGTCGGACCAACTGTCACAGGGGCAAATTCCGTCTTAGGGTGGTTAATAACAAGTTCAGAATTCTGTCTAAACACAACAAGTTTTAGACTTCTGATTTCACCAAGAAATCCATCTCCTTTGGGCAAAGACACGGATATCTCATACATTCCGACTCCAGTTCAGTGTCACGGACACCCTGAACATTTCCAAGCTTTCGATTTCTTCCTAGTCGTCTAGGGGAGCACGTAGTGGCTTTCTCGAGTCGTAGGTCACCACCTCTATCCTTTCTCCTTAAGGCTTTCGTAGGCTTTTCACACAGCTGTGAGTGTTAAGCAACTTGCGTCGGACCAACTTACGTCGGACCAACCCTTACTGTTGCTGCCTCCGCGGCCTCACATGCGCCTATGCCTTTGTATTTTTCCCAACGTTACATTCTTTTTAAGTGTCTTTCAACTTAGTTTCCATTAACCAATTCCGTTAGGCTACCCGTGACATTGTATTCAGTTTGTCTCGCCCACCCACCCGTGGGTTGCTTTCTCGTGGAACAGTATCCTTTTGGCCCTTAAGGCGAGGTCTAGTGACTCACAACTTGTAGCACAAGCGTCACTTTGGCCTCTCCAACCTTTAGGCAACGTTCCTTCCTACCTCAACCCGAGGTGCTTGGCAACGTTAACGTTATCATCCACTGAAAACGTACAAGGACAAGCATAATGCTTTCGATAACTGTTTCGAGCATACAAACATCACAATTTACTTTGCCAATAGAAACAGAAAATAACTTCTCATTAATGTAAACATTGCGTACTTACAAAATGAAAAAGGGAAAAACAATGCAAAATTAGAAAGTAACAATTTCTAAATTTAATTACGAAACTTCAAATAAAGTAACGTAAAACACGAACGCAAACCATCATCACTCTTGCGTCGTGCTTGCCTCGCTGCCCACCTATGTGTCCGGGCTGAACGGACCGGACCAGTAGGGACCTTGCTCCGCTGCTGGGGTATACTGGGGCGACCCTAGAGAAGACAACTTTGAGTCGAGTTCACCTTCGGAGTCACCCTCGTCAGGTTCACCCTCATAACTGTCCTCAACGGGCTCGTCTTCTTCGGTGTCCGAGGGGATCACGATCATTTCGCGTTCAACTGGGGCACATACCTGGACAGGGGCTCCTGTTCCGCTCCTTCGCGTTCCACAATTTTCTGGTACGCTTTCTCAACCGGCATCATTCCATTTGGCCAGCCAGCGCCATCATACATCGTGTCACCATCGATGTAAAATGACAGGTAGGGGGCGTGCGTTGATTCCAACGCCTGCAACATCGGTGGCAAGGCGTTAGTCGTTGCCTGCCTTAGTGGCGCCAGCTTGGCATCCGCCTTGGTGTCTACGGCTGGATCAAGGTTCCGGTTCTCGTTCCCACCGTTAACAGCATCGTTGGGATCAGTTCCTCCCAACCCAAGGTGTCCATAGGTTGCCTCCACTAAATGATCAAGCCGCAAGGTGTCCACTTGGCATGTTCACTCCTGCCAGTTCCAGTATACCTTATAAGCCTCTTTAGGGGGTACTTGCTCCGTGAAGGAGGCAAGCAAGGACATCCCCTAGGGAGCCTTATAGGCGCGACGCTAGTCGCGGCTCCCCGTTGTGGTGCGGCCACGATGAGCTTGATGCGTGGACGACGGGAACGTCCTAGGAAGCTTAGGCTCCGTGAGCTAAGCGAGTGAAGCTGTGTAGGTTGCTCGAGTAACCGAGTGATCATGAGTGTCCCATGATCCTCACGTCCCTAGAAAGGCGGAATTAGTGGGCGGTTACGTGGAGTGGCGGTTGGGCCTAGGAGGCGCCTAACCGAGCGGTTATCCTACGGCTAAGTGGGCTAGACGTGACATGGCTAGTGGGTGAAAGCCACTAGCATGGCAGTTACTCACGTCCCTAAAATATAGGAAGTGGAGTTGACTCAAGTTGACCCACGACCTTGACAGTTGACGAGGGAGGGAGTGACCCATGACTTGAGGCACTCTCCCTACAAAGGTGGCGGTTACCTACGTCTTCGGACAAGAGTGATGCCACATGTCCCTTGACGGTTATTACAAGAGATCATGGGTTGACTGAAGTCAAGCCATGACTCATAGTGGGCGGTTACCCACGACATGGCATGGAGTCAGGAGGAGTGGCTTGACCACATCCTCAACTGACATGGCGGTTGCGAGCAGTTAACACGATCATGGGCAATGACATGTCCCATGACCGAGAGCAGTTACCAACGGTAAAATAGTGGCTGTAGTGCTCCTTAAAATATAGGGACACGTCCACAGGCAGTTAGCTGACCAGGCCACGCCAACGGCTAGTTGGTGCCCAGTCATCTACGATCGAGTAATCAGCGGCTAGTATGCGCCTGATCAGGAATGACCCGACGGTTGCAAAACGTGGACAACTACCCAGGGCCGGCCCAGGGCATAGGCATGAGGGGCGACCGCCCAGGACCCAACATTGAAATGTTGAAACTTGGGCCCATAAAAATACAAAAGATATACACAAAATGCCGCAATTAACTAACATGAGAAAGTCGCTGGTTTAGTGGTAAAACCAAAGCTTCGAGCACGCTCCCTGCGTTCTCTTTAACCCCGGATCGATGCTTGCTGGGCCCTTTTTTACAAACCATTTTATAGTTTCCACCGTCATTTGTTTCATCCCTTATCTAAGTCTCAATTTGTTTCTTTTTAATTGTTTTTTCCATTACTTTATGCTAGCATGATTTTGTTCCATTCAATATTTGTTTTTACATCCCTTATCCCAACCTTATTTTCTTCTTTTAAAATTTTCCTTTCCTTGGCCAAACTTTTGTCTTGTTTTAGTTGCATTGATTAAAATAATAATAATATGTGCATGTATGATAAATAGAGCCCCAGATTCTAATAATAACAACAATAGAAAAGGTACATTTACTATGCTAACTTCAAGTTATGTTACATGTCACACATAATTTCAGTACAACTGTTATTTTTTTAAGGGAAATTCCAGTATAACTGTATAAGTCTTAGAAAGAAGAGGTAGAAAATTGGATGAAACTCGTAAGAGGGGTGAGGCCGAATAACTAGTTATCATATTTATATTTTTCAAATATTCTAAAAATAAGTATTGTAATCAAACAACTTAATTATTTGTGTACAAAGTTTGCTAGCTATTGCATATTTATATACAACTTTGATTTTGTTATTAATACCAATACAAATTTTTACAAGTGAATCAAATGGGACTAAAAGAGATGGAACACATGCATGAACTTAAATATTTTCGTTTGGTGTTATAATTGGGGGAGGAAAATACTTTGCATTGACTAACTTTTTGATAACTTCTTTAGAAAGGCAAACTGAGTCTGATATATTACATTATTACTATTCTCTTTTTTTTTACCCGAATTTTTTTAGTGGTAAAATAAGTTATTAATCCGTTATGGGCCCATCTTTTTATTTCGCCTTGGGGCCTTCAAAAGGTTAGGAACGACCCTGCAACTACCCCCTTGGCCACGCCTTGGAAGTTACCCACGTTCTCGAGCAACCTACACAGCTTCACTCGCTTAGGTTCCGTGAGCTAAGGCTAAGTGTCCATAGGTCTCGAGCAACCTACCAACCGGTAACAAATCTCCTAGGAAGCTTAGGGTCCGTGAGCTAAGCGAGTGAAGCTGTGTAGGTTGCTCAAGAACGTGGGTAACTGCCAAGGCGTGGCCAAGGGGGTAGTTGTCCACGTTTTGCAACCGTCGGGTCATTTCTGATCAGGCGCCTACTAGGCGCTGATTACTCGGTCGTGGTTGACTGGGCACCAACTAGCCGTTGGCGTGGCCTGGTCAGCTAACTGCCTGTGGACGTGTCCCTATATTTTAGGGAGCACTACAGCCACTATGTTACCGTTGGTAACTGCTCTCGGTCATGGGACATGCCATTGCCCATGATCGTGTTAACCGCTCTCAACCGCCATGTCAATTGAGGATGTGGTCAAGCCACTCCTCCAGACTCCATGCCACGTCGTGGGTAACCGCCCACTATGAGTCATGGCTTGACTTCAGTCAACCTAATAACCGTCAAGGGACATGTGGCGTCACTCTTGTCCGAAGACGTGGGTAACCGCCACCTTTGTAGGGAGAGTGCCTCAAGTCATGGGTCACTTCCTTGTTAACTGACCTTGCACTTCCTTGTTAACTGTCAAGGTCGTGGGTCAACTTGAGTCAACTCCACTTCCTATATTTTAGGGACGTGGGTAACTGCCATGCTAGTGGCTTTCACCCACTAGCCATGTCACGTCTAGCCCACTTAGCCGTAGGATAACCGCTCGGTTAGGCGCCTCCTAGGCGCAACCGCCACTCCACGTAACCGCCCACTAATTCCGCCTTTCTAGGGACGTGGGGATCATGGGACACTCATGATCACTCGGTTACTCGAGCAACCTACACAGCTTCACTCGCTTAGCTCACGGAACCTAGGCTTCCTAGGACGTTCCCGTCGTCCTTGCATCAAGCTCGTCGTGGCCGCACCACAACGGTGAGCCGCGACTAGTGTTGCGCCTATAAGGCTCCCTAGGGGATGTCCTTGCTTGCCTCCTTGACGGAGCAAGTACCCCCTAAAGAGGCTTATAAGGTTTACTGGAACTGACAGGAGTGAACATGCCAAGTGGACACCTTGCGGCTTGATCATTTAGTGGAGGCAACCTATGGACACCTTGGGTTGGGAGGAACTGATCCCAACGATGCTGTTGACGGTGGGAACGAGAACGGAAACCTCGATCCAGCCGTAGACACCAAGGCGGATGCCAAGCTCGCTGCAGCGGTTGGTAGCCTCGAGGAGGCGCCACTAAGGCAGGCTACGACTAACGCCTTGCCACCGATGTTCCAGGCGTTGGAATCAATGCACTCCCCCTACCTATCATTTTACATCGATGGTGACACGATGTATGATGGCGCTGGCTGGCCAAATGGAATGATGCCGGTTGAGGAAGCGTACCAGAAAATGGTGGAACGCGAAGGAGGGGAACAGGAGGCCTTTGTCCAGGTAAGTGCCCCAGTTGAACGCGAGGTGATCGTGATCCCCTCGGACACTGAAGAAGACGGGCCCGTTGAGGACGGTTATGAGGGTGAAACTGGCGAGGGTGGCTCCGAAGGTGAACTCAACTCAACGTTGTCTTCTCCAGGGTCGCCCCAGTATACCCCAGCAGCGGAGCAAGGTCCCTACTGGTTCGGTCCGTTCAGCCCGGAGGCATAGGTGGGCAGTGAGGCAAGCACGACGCAAGAGTGATGATGGTTTGTGTTCGTGTTTTACGTTACTTTATTTGAAGTTTCGTATTTAAATTTAGAAATTGTTACTTTCTACTTTTGCATTGTTTTTCCCTTTTTCATTTTGTAAGTACGCAATGTTTACATTAATGAGAAGTGATTATCTGTTTCCATTGGCAAAGTAAATTGTGATGTTTGTATGCTCGAAACAGTTATCGAAAGCATTACGCTTCTCCTTGTACGTTTTCAGTGGATGATAACGTTAACGTTGCTAAGCACCTCGGGTTGAGGTAGGAAGGAACGTTGCCTACAGGTTGGAGAGGCTAAAGTGACATTTGTGCGACAAGTTATGAGTCAATAGACCTCGCCTTAAGGGCCAAAATGATACTGTTTCACGAGAAAGCAACCCACGGGTGGGCGAGACAAACTGAACACAATGTCACGGGTAGCCTAACGGAATTGGTTAATGTAAACTAAGTTGAAAGACACTTACAAAGAAAGTAACGTTGGGAAAAATACAAAGGCATAGGCGCATGTGAGGCCGCGGAGGCAGCAACAGTAAGGGTTGGTCCGACGTAAGATTGATCCGACGCAAGTTGCTTAACACTCACAGCTGTGTGGAAAGCCTACGAAAGCCTTAAGGAGAAAGGATAGAGGTGGTGACCTACGACTCGAGGAAGCTGCTACGTGCTCCCCTAGACAACTAGGAAGAGCCCATTATCTATCTTCTCCGGACCTGTCCAGTATCCCTGGGACGAAGTCGAAAGCTTGGGAATGTTCAGGGTGTCCGTGACACTGAACTGGAGTCGGAATATATGAGATATCCGTGTCTTCGCCCAAAGGAGATGGATTTCTTGGTGAAATCAGAAGTCTAAAACTGGTGAAATTGTCAAATTCCAAGGACGTATACTCTTTCAATCTGTTAGACCTGAGACCTAAGTTTCTTCATTTTGTAGCCACTTTGAGTCTCATCAAGAGTAAACTTTTTTGGAAAACATGGGACACATCTTATCTATCTTACATAAAATATGCCCATGTCATTCGAGTAAAATCATCAATGGAAAAGAAGAAATACCTACTCTTGTTCAGGGTCACATAGATATCGTTAGGAAAACATTTCCAATGTTTTCTAACTTGACAGAGCTAACATAAATCTTGCCTAACCTGGATTGGTGAAAGGTCTTTAACCTAGTTCTTGTGATAAGCTTTGTTTCAGTGCACCCAAATTGTGTGCCCTTTTCTTTTGTGCAATAGAGTTGTTTGTAGCTTCAATAGAGTTGCTCCACTCTAGAGGCAACGTTTTCTTTTGCATTTTTGACATGAACAATTTAACGCAATGATCATTTTCAACATTTACAGGCTACCCATGATTGATCATTTGAGGAACATTTAAAAGTTTTCATCTAGCTCAGGGACTAAAAGAACAAATTTTATGAACTTGTAACTTTTTGGTTTGCACATGAACAGTCCCTTGACCTTGGGATTCCGCCACAAATCCATTCCTATTCGAACGGGGATTGTCAAAGAAGTGTCAAGATCAGTAAAAATTTCCTGATCATGGGAGATCGTAGAGAATATTTTTGGGCCAAAATAATTAGAGGCTCAATATACTGAAGCTCGGTTTGAAAAGACTAAAGATGATGAGATAAAGGATCCCTTCCAAATCTCCCTTAGTGGGGACATCTTCACTGACCTTGACACTTTTGTGGCCCCGTTCGAATTGGAGATTGACGTGTTGTGGAGTCCCAAGATGAAGGGACTCCTCATATGCAAACCAAAGAGGTACAAATTTAAATATGTTCTTTAGTCCGTGAGCTTAATGAAGATTTGTTGACTGTTCCTCAAATGGTCATTCATGGATATTCTGTAAATTTTGGAAACTATTTGATCCCAAAAAGGGGAGACTGCGCATATCAAAATGCAAAATATAAATTTCCTCCAGAGCAATTCTTGTGAAGCTAAACAAAGCCCAAACAGAACTAGTGAATGGTCATGGCAGAAGGTGTGTAACATCTGTTGACCTGCTAAACAAACTTCCTGACAAGGCTGTAGAATTTTCAATCTTAGCACATAAAAGATTATGATCACTGAGATGTAGAGGTAAGACAAGAATGATGTGGAATTGGAATGAGCATCAAAATTGAGAAAAAAACATATTCCAATTATTTTGTGACCTTGTGGAGGAGATATATGTTGCGCAACCAGAAGAGTTTGTTGTGATAGGAAAAGAGCAACAAATTTACGGACTAATGTAGGCATTGTACTTAAGCTCTGAGAGTCGTGGTTAAACAAACAAGTAGTGATTCACTTTTATGCTTACAGAGCTTGATATACTCCACAACAATACACCTAACCAGAGTTAGAAAGAAGTAAATCAGTACCTGCACTCTATTGCTCGATAGATCCCTTTGGTGGCTCTGTGCTATGAAATTAAGAATATGGTATATTACAATAGAGCCTTGGTACCCCAATGCAAATACTAATCAGTTTATTGTTAACGAATAGTAATAAGACCACAAAACCCCGTTCGAGATTTTGAAGGATGGAAAGTCTGTTTTTCTGAGAATATTTATCATTAGACAAATGAATGAATTAGCAACAAGATCAGTAGTACTATTTTTCTGGGCGGCCTTAACATCTTGTAAGTCTTCTCTCTTTGATGTGAATTAACCTATTCTTACTCTATTATGTGCTCTTTTTTAAGCTGATTGTCAAGCTTTCGTGTAGATGAGTAGCTGGTGCACTTAGAAATGTGAAGTGTGATTGTGATGAAATCTTGAGTATCACATATTAGTTCCTGAGTTAAAAGTGTAACATTTTGCAGGGAAGAGACTTTCGGACCTGTTGCTCCCCTTATGCCCTTTAAAACAGAAGAAGAAGCTATTCACATGGCAAATGACACAAATGCAGGTTCATTAATACAATTAATTGTATTCATTTATTAATTGTATTCTTTAATCTGGATGGACACGGGCTTTCTCTTATGCAGCAACATGATATTTAACTTTCAGTTTTACAGACTTCAGGGTCAGACCTGTGGGGAAACTTCTGACAGATGCATTATATATTTTTTTTAAATAAATGCAGGATTAGCTGCATATATATTTACAAGAAACATTCAACGTTCTTGGCGTGTCAGTGAGGCTCTTGAATACGGGATTGTTGGTGTTAATGAAGGATTAGTTTCAACAGAGGTGTGTATTAGCCATTCAATTAAGAACACAAAGATGGTATTGTATCTAAGACCAGTGTGTATGATATAGGTGGCTCCATTTGGAGGATTCAAGCAGTCTGGTCTTGGACGAGAAGGTTCAAAGTACGGCATGGATGAATATCTTGAAGTAAGTAACTTACATATCAGTTGTATGCTTCTGCGGATCAAATCAACTTCTAGGTTGTGGTGATTGGTTACAGGGAGATGTATAGTCCATCAAAGTTGTCAACAGAAGCAACTATCTGAGATATGGAATTGCAAAAAAAGCTACTCATGCTGTTGTTGTGTAACTAAGCAGAGGGTGAGGTTGGTATTAGACATGGAAATGCAATAAACAAATAATTAAAACCCTACCCATGCTGTTCTTATGTATCTAAGTGGAGGATGAGTCAATCGGCTGACCTGGCTAACTGTTGATACTATCTACTTCATAAGCTCACAGCTGTGACTGGTGGACATGGGTACACCTTATGACACCACAAGGGGAGGGGGTTGTTTGTGCAAGCTTATTCTGTGAAACTTATTTTTGCAAAAAAGGTTCGTAGATTTATGCAGAACTAGGTCTTTACATGCATTATTTAATAATAGCATATCAACAAAAGTTAAATGGCATTTCAACAAAAACTATTGTCATATCAACCAACTCGGTAATTTAACAGACCGCAATGATCTAATTAGATTTCATAGTTTTGATGTTATCATCATCAGACAAGAGACACAATCAGCAAGGTTCTTGGATTATGTTAGAGCACTTGTAGATGTTACCACGCTCTCATTTGTTTTGAATATTGAACCTCTCAAGTGGCGATTGAGTTTTCTTTCACCACTTTCATGTTATTCATGCTGCTTTTATCATGTATGTCATTGCAGATGAAATATGTATGCTTAGGAGATATGAGTAGTTAAGACAAACGGCATTTTCAATGGTAAGCACTAACTTGAAACAGATTGCATTTATATTGCCCTTTCAACTTATTTGTTTGCTACGGAGCATCTTTATAACATTGGTTATATTTTCCTTGGGGATTCAGCTGGTTTCTCAGGCCTTACTCCTCTTAGGACTTGTATGCAGCATACAATCCAGCAATGGGTGTGTGGAAGAGGAGCATAAGGAACTTCTAGTGTTTGCTTATAGTTGAATAGAGTAGGCTTATTAAAAAATATGTTCTGTGTAAACTAATATCTCCAAGACAGTTCGTAGGTTTATGCAGGAATAGGTCTTTACATGGATTATTCAATAATAGCATATGAATAAAAGTTAAAATGGCATATCAACGAAAAATAATGGCAAATCAACAAACTCGGTAATTCATCAGAAGGCAATCAAATATGATCTAATTAGGTTTCATACTTAGACATTTTCATCGTAAGACAAGAGACACAATCAGCAACAAAGGTTCTTGAACTATGTTAGAGCACTTGTAAATGTTTACCATGCTTCTAAAACTCATTCGTTTTGAATATTGAACCTCTCAAGTGGCGATGAGTTCCCTTTCACCACTTTCATGTCATTGATGCTGCTTGTATCATTTATGTAATTGCAGATGAAATATGTATGCTTAGGAGATATGAGTAGTTAGGACAAACGGCATTTTCTTCAATGGTAAGCACTTAATTTAAACAGATTTCATTTACATCACGCTTGCAACTTAGTTGTTTTCTATGGAGCATTTTCATCGCTTAAATTATATTTTTCTCAGGGATTCAGCTGGTTTCTTAGGCCTCAATCCTCTTATGACCTGTAAGGAGGATACAATCCAGCAATTGGTGTGTGGAAGATGACCATAAGGAATGTCTGGTATTTGGTTATAGTTGAATAAAGTAGGCTTATCTACTAATGAAAATGTTCTGTTTTTGTTGTGCACTTGTATTCTTGATAAGTGCATGTGTGTATTTATGCTCTTCAAAATGTGTGAAGCGGGGTTCTTTAGTATGGAGTACTTACGTAGTTGGAGTTCTTTTGCTGTGTTTGTTGAGTTATGGTTGCATTTTCAGTTCTCATTAGCAGTAAATTACTGTAAAAGTTTTTCGCTTTTGAAGCGCATGTGCCCCATGGATGTTAGAAACTTAAGATATTGACGAAATTTTCTTTTATGTAAACAACATCATTTGGAAATCTGTGGGGCTCTGAGTTACTGAGCTTGTAGGTTTTTGAGTTTACAAAAATGTTGCAGATACTTGTGACCTGTGTATGGGAATTGGCTCCAGTTATTGTCCCTTTGGTACTCGTATCTGGGTAGCTAGTAAATTGGGTATGTGTTATGTACATTGTGTTTCAACAATGGGAACATAATTGGCTCCGGTTTCAGGGGTAGCACCTATTTGTGACTTGTATATGGGGTGGCTTACATGAAACGCAATATGGTTAGCTCACAATACCGCCGCAACGATAGGTTCTTGAGCTCATTGACAACTTGCCACTTACCAGGACCTCTACTCTGATCTTAACAGCTATACCAGAAGGAAGATGCAGCACAAAGGGATGTAACCGAGCTGAAATTGAGCCAGGCCAGTTTGAAGTTCGGCCCGGTTTAGACTTGTGGCAATACTTGACTTCAAATTCGCCATTACAAACGTTATAAATAGATCTATTTAAAACATTTTCTATTGAATCGACAATAAGTGATCATTTGTATTTATAAAACGAGAGAGTTTGGAAAAAATAATAAATTTCTATAAATATTTAATGCTTTTGTTCAGATAGAGGGGAAAATCAGGCCATCCGGGCTTGGAAAGCATTCGAGTTGGTCTGAACTTGAGCGAACTTTGATTGAGCCGAACCCGAGAGTACGTTGAGTGGGCTCGACTCAGTTACACCCCAAGCACAAATGTTACCAACAGACGTTGGTTCCTAGTAGACAGTAGTAAAACTATAGCAACTTAAGAGTAAGGATCCTCTTTTGTTCAAAAAAGAACAGCAGAGTACAGTCCTTTAAATCTCCTCCTTTAGATCTCCACCTTTAGATTGGAGGGGATGGGTTTTGGGCCCTTAGATAAAGGGGGTTGGTTTTGGAAATTTAAACATGTAGAGGAGAGAGATAGAGAGGAAAAATGACAGTAGAGAAATAAAACTGCAGAGGATCTAAACACGAATGCCTTAGTATTATGGCGTATGGCTGCATACATGGTATTGCATGCTATCTATTGTGTGATTTCCTCAAATATACATCATTCACAAACTAATTCCCAAATTAGCTTCGGTTCAAAACTATTTCCCCACATATACACCACGTAGGATCGGACTGTGGCCTGGAAGCGAATTTAATTTTTTTTTTATAGCGAAAGGCAAAGCCGCTGTGGCCCACAGCGGCTTTAATAAACAGCTCTGGGCCATAGATGTTGTCGACTGTAGAATGAAGAAACAGCACGAAGAGGCTGACCGGCGACGAGCAAGGTAGTGTCAGGAATGAACCGCTGTGGGTGACAGCGGCTTATTTAAGAGCCATGTTGGCCCACAGCGGCTTTGCCTTTCGCTATAAAAAAAAAAAAATTAAATTCGCTTCCAGGCCACAGTCCGATCCTACGTGGTGTATATGTGGGAAAATAGTTTTGAACCGAAGCTAATTTGGAAATTAGTTTGTGAATGATGTATATTTGAGGAAATCACACCTATCTATTCATGAAGGAATTAACTAACAACTTCGTTTTACAAAAGAGAAAATGTCAGGTAAAGTATTCTCAATATGCTTGAAATGGGACCCGCGAATTCATCTTCTAAGGAATATATTCATTTTACGAGAATAAATTCGAAAGCACATAAAGATGCTTGAAATCTAAGCAAGCTTGCATCCCCTTAACAATAAGCCATACAACTTTTTTTCGTGAGTTTGTGGTTCACAAATATAATGAACAAACCTTGACTTTTCTAAATATTTAAATGTATAAACATAAAATTATTACTGGTTATTCAAAGTTATATATGATTGGTGCGCATTAATCAGTATTTATATTGCAACGAATCTCCAATTCTGATGAACGAAATGCTTTTCCTATTAAGAGTGGATAAAGGTGCCTCATTGTCTTTAGCAAATTTGATCAACAACATGCACCAAAATGTGTTTCCCGCGTTATTTTGTTTTAAAGATAGTCTTCTTGATTTTTCTTTGCCATTTCTTGAGAAATATTAATAAAAATAATACGCAGAAGAACAAGTCTTGTGTGAGACCAGTAAAATAGGGTTACTAATATTTATAAATAAATGTAGGGTCACTTATATTATAAAACTGTGACTTTGTTATTAAAAACTGGTCCTCTTCTCACCGAAAGTTACAAAATGACTGTCGTAAGCAAGTTTTCATGTACGTAGCAACATGCATATAGTTTTTGAAAAAAGAAATTTAGTCACAACTATATTATTTATGAGTCACAAATAAATCGTTTGTAACATGCATATAGTTTTTGAAAAAAAATATTTAGTCACAACTATATTATTTATGAGTTATAAATAAATCGTTTTTACCCTAATAATATAGCTTTCTCAGTATGAATTTATACATAGTCTATTACGAAAATTATTATTGCTACTGCTACTTGCTACCACACTACTTTATTATTATCATTTTCCACATTCAGTCGCTTATTAGAGATATTGTTTCCGTCTTCCCGATATTGAATTTATCCAAATGAGAATTTTCAACATATGTTACTCAAAAGTTATTGGAAAAATACGAATAACTTGTAATAATGCATCGCTTCCGAGAAAAGGTCCCTTAAATTATCATGACTCTTAATCGTTGCCTTTTATTTATATCGTTTTCGACATTTAAGAGAAGTCCCGAATTACTTGTGGTATAGTTTTCCTTTTAATTTTGTTGAAGATCTGTCGAGCTTTTCCTGATTTTCTATACCAAATATCAAAAAATTTAGAGTTGAAGTCCAAATTTATTGCGCTTGTTGAAAAAAAAAAGAACATAGACCATCATCGATCAAGTGTGTTCCGAAAGAAACAATAAAACTAGTGCCTTTTTATATTACACTAAACCATAGATTATCCATATGAAATTTTCTAATTATGTTTGGGTACTTTTAAAGTGAGGAAAACTAAAGAAAAGTAAATCTGTTGAAATCTACTTAAAAGTATTAAAAGTAAAACTGTGGAAATCTTATCATTTTTACTTGTTTGGTTCATCATTATAAATGTTGTAGAAATGTAGGAGATTTACACAATTTTCATTTGTCTGGTTTGTTATTGTAGAAAATCTATTGTAGAGTAAATGCGTTCTTTTTAGATTTCCCCAGATTTTCATAGATTTTTCATTGATTTTGAGGGGAGAACTATGAAAATCAAATTGGGCAAATTATAAGTAGGAGTTTTCCATACTTTTAATTTTCTCCTATTTTCCTTGCTAATAACCAAACAAAGCAAATTTTAAGATTTCTATAGTTTTCTATAGTTTTGCTTCCTTTTGCTCATTAACATCGGGTTCCCAAACACATTGTGTACAAATTACTACTTCCTCCGTCCCATGAAAATGTTCACACTAGTTTTTCAAGGTCAAACTTTACAAACTTTAATCATAAATTCAAAAAATATAAAGATTTATAATGTAAAAATACTTTTGTTGGATTCATTTTAAATAGTACTTTCAAGAAATCATAATTTATAATTTATATATTCATATAATTGTAATTAATTACGGTCGAAGTAGTGCCTTAGAGACCGTGAAAAAATTAGTGTGAACATTTTCATGGGACGAAGAAAATACGTTTTTGCTTCCATTTTCTTAGTAGAGTTCGTCTAGTGAAAAATATAATGAAGCTAGCCCTCTCCAAAAAAAAATAATATAAAGAAGCTAGGAAGAGGAATCTATACAGGATTGTCAAAGAAGAAAGCATTTATTCTCCTTTAAGCTGTGGGTGAATGGTTAATAGAATTGCCTTCTATAACAGGTAGAAATCTCTCAGGATATTGTTTTCTTTTCTTTTTCTTTTTTTTTTCCTTTTTTTTTTTTTTTTTTTTTGCGCAGAAGTAATTGACACTTCTATGCATATATGCCCTTCTCATTCCTTTTCTCCTTTATGCTGTTTTCACTCATCCATTTTAACTTCTTTCACTATTATTGGGGCCACTCCTAGCTTAGTTAGCAAGACACTAATTAATAGTAGTAGCTAGTTAATTTTGACCCTCCCTAATTTTTAGTGTTTGTTTATTTTACAAATTACAATATGGAGAGAAGGAGAATGATGGTTGCATAGGAGAGACAATCTTCTATTCTACAAAAGGGATGGAAATATAAGCCCCCCACAAGCTTTTGTAAGAAAGGAAGGTCCCCTCTACTGGACCTTAAGGCTCTAAATGTACACAAAGGCTGTAAGAATTGTTATTCACATTCTAACATATCATCAACCTCAGATTCCTAAAGTTGCCCATCACCTAAGTTCTATGATGCTTCTCACCTGGACTCTCTCTCTCTCCACCTTCATGACGTGTCTTAATAAGAGTTTTTTCAGAGTGTGCTCTTTTTTACAGAATTGAACTCAACTAAATTGAATTCTACTAAACTAAACTAAACTGACCGAACTCCTTTAAAAACTGAATTATAAATCGTGAGAGAAAAAATAGATCGCTAAACCGAACTAAAACTTTTACTGTGAGGATGCCACATGAATGTCTAGTTCGTATGGAGTTAACATGTGGACGTGGGCTCACCATCCATGTCAGCATTTACTCACATACTAAATGTACAGGTAATAGGTACAAGTAGTTGTACCCATCTATGTCTCACATACACGTGGGGCATAGATAAATATGGGCCCTTTACTAACTTCATCTAATCAATTGTCATAGGTGCTTGTATCCAAATGAGTACAACTCCAAATACCCAAAAATTTGGGCTTAACATAATTTTTTTTGAAAAGATGGGCTAAATGTAATTTAGTGCATTTATGAAGTATTAATTCAAAGTAACCCGAAAAACGCATACATTAACTTTTGTTGCCAACGCCTCCTCTCTCTCTAAAATAACCCTAGCCTCCCCTTTCCTCTTTGACTCATTTTGGGGCTACTACCGACAAATTTTGTCGGTGATTAGCCCCTTCATTGTTTTTCTTTGCATTCGATCCAGCTTTTTAGTTTGTTTTTCAATATGGTTAGTAATAAACTCTCCTTTAAGAGATTGTTGAGTTCTCTGCGTTTGTTGGAGTATTTTAGAATTTGTGTTTTTGGGTTAGATTTCATGAATCAAGAAGACAAGTTCAATCTACTATGCTAAGGGGATTTGTACTTCCAAATAGTTGCAGCACGTTTTGTGCTTAACCTCCGATCGTAGGGAAAAGACGGCGACCTCTCGTATACTGTGTAGCATATTTTTTGCTATATCAGGACAACGAATGATTGCTTGTCAACTAACGACGATGCCGATCAAAACGCCAATTTCTAACAGTGATGTTTGGATTGGTAGTTACTTATTATCGACAGAGTTGATCAAGACACTGATTTTTAGTAGTGATGGTGGGAGTCATATTCATCTTGTTATGTTAAATTTATACTTTTTTCTATTAGATTTATATTTATTTAGAGATATTCATTGTTGTAGATGTCGGATGATTTTTTATGAATGAATGAATTATCTTTTCCTTAAACAAAATATTCAAAGTAATTCAATAGTTTTGCTAGCTTAGATGCCAAGTCTTAGAAAATTGTATTTATATTTAGGGATTAAAAATGGAAAGAAACATGGCCTAACATCAATTTACAAATGTATATCACCAAGACGAGTGCATATTTCTACTGTCTATAATAAAATCATATTGGGTTATATCTACCTACATGAATTAATTCGTATAATATCCGAGACTGTGCATTAAGAGGTGCTCTATAGCCACATCCAAAGAGGAAGGAGGTTCTTCACCAAAAAAAATTAGGTTATTTATAAGTCGTCAATTGATCACATCATATTTAGATAGGTTACCCATATACATGTCGGTCAATTGATTTTTAATGAAATCCAAAAATAGTGTTATATATTTATATGTCGGTTTGATAAAAGAATATGAACTAATGGTTCATAAAATAGAGTGGGGTTGAGTGTTTTCTTTTTAACTAAATTGTACGGAATTCCACTAAAATAACTGAACTGAATAGAACATTAATTTATCAGAGAAAGAAGTAGATTAATGAACTGAACTAAACTAAATTGTAATCTGTGGGATAAAAAGTAAATCATTAAATTGAACAGAATTGAACAAAACTGAGTTAATTATTGAGTCAGTGGAAAAAAAAAACACACCTGTTATGTACCCACATGTTCTCAATTTAGTTTATACATTATAATGAGAAAAATTTAGAGATGATGGTTAGCTAGCTAAGTGCCGAATTAACTACTATGGTAACTCATCATATAATTTATATAATAAAAATACATTTAATTAAACCTATACGGGTAGTGTTTGAATGTAATTGCTAATGATTGGGGCATATCTAAGATAGAGAAGTATCATGACAAACTTTTTGGCGGTAATGACGTAAAGCATACCATTGTAGAAAAATTATAGACATCTAGGCGCACAATGAAAGACCTAAAAGTAGTAAGTCGTACCACGACTAACACAATTAAAGCAATGACACCTCAATTTATGTCCCATGATTATAGATGCATGTTTTTAATCTCATAATATCATCCTAGGAACTCGAACTATAATCAATAGTAATAGATTGGGATTCAAACATTGAAAGAGTGGCAATAAAGTGTAAAAATATTGCACCGCTTGTCTATCATGATTGCGTTGCATGAGGAATGACCTCATAAAGGTAATTTTTTTTTGTTCACGACCAAAGGTATTCACCGTCGACCACAGTGACTATCTCCCGTGCTGGCTTGTAGGCATCTTAAAGGGTGGGACAGCTGGCCAAGGAATTTAAAGCTGCTCCATGCCCAAAGCGAAATTCGAACCCTCGACCTTGGTTAATTTGCTTACTCATATAACAAAGCCAAAGAGAGAGAGCTCTCTCTGTTAACTGGCCATAAAGATAATTCTAATTCATTCAAAACCAATTCTTTATTATTGAAGATACAAAGTTTCGTATACGAGGAGAGCTCATGCATAAGGTATATTTTTTTTATTTAATATATTTCTATTCATATAATGCAGTGATATAGTATATCAAATTTTTTCTTGAGTTCTGTTGGCCTATTTTACAAAGATTATCCGACTTGGTATTGGTAAATGAATATTTATGATTTAGAAAATTAAACTTTAATCCCGTATTAATTTGTGCTCAATGTTAACTAAAGCGATACATTATATTCATGTATAGGGATCATGTTTCAATTATCTAAAATCAGTTGACGACGAGTAGGGTAACTAATTATTTGCTTGGTTACAAACAAATTTAAGGCCACGACACTATTTAATGCGCGACAAAAACTCACTTTAACATATATAGTTCAAATATTGGTGATGTTTGAATATATCGGTCGTACAACATAGCTGAGCGTCTACATATGTTTATTTTCCTTTACCGTCTATCTATCGAAATTAGGGTTCTCTAGTAGTAACCATAATTATTTATTTATTTTTATTCATAAACTAACAACAAATGTACCATGTATGGGTGCATGTCTATTAACACAAAATAAGACTAATCAATAAATTTGTTTTCATGCACGAAACAAGTCCAACTTCTAGTACTACTTTTGCAGGAGGCTAAGGTTCTTGCATTCTAATCTCAATGCTTTCGTTTAGGCTTTAACACCTTTTTTTTTTTTTTTTTTTTTTTTTTTTTTTTTTTTTTTCCGGTACGGCAAAGAGAAACTTCCTTTTTCTTTGGGCGTGGTTAAAGGGAATCTTTTAATGCACGACTTCGGGTATTCCACGAATTAATTCGTATAGGTGCTCCTTAGGAGGTTTGAACCCATGACCTGGTGTACAAATTGCAACTTGTTTACCAGTGAGCCAATTGGGTAGTCTTTAACACTGTTTAAACACACCGATGGTGTTGGAAATTTGTCACTGGTTTATACTCGTTTGGTGATCTCCTAAAAAGATTTGTGTTACACGCTAGTTCAGCTTTCCCTTAGCTTGAAATGCTTTACTTGGGTTGATGCTTTTGTAAAGACTCTTAGGGTCCGTTTACTTGCTTGCAATCAAATGTAATGCAATGTAATCATTTTATAAAGTAGATGTGGAGTGCAAAAGGAAGGAGTGAGAGAAGAGGGATGAGAAAAGTGGGGTTGATTGCATGATCCAATGTAATCACAATTGCTCAACTTTTCCCATGTAATGATGATTACTTTATATGGTGTAATCAATCTCACATTTCTCATCTCCTTCTTTTCCCTCCTTCCTTTTTCACCTCCTATCCACCCTTTAAAATGATTGCATTACATTGAATTTGATTGCAACCAAGTAAACACCACCTTAGAGGAGGGGGTCCGTGTGTGAATTAAGTTGGCTAATATGGAGGGAAATTAAAATTATTGTTGATGTGCTTGGTACTTAGGGGTTACAAGCAACCGTGAGGGGCAGTCCTACGGCCCTTAAAAATGTCCTAAATAAGGTCGAAGACTATCTTAGAGCAGGCTTCTCCCTATTCGAACCTACCCTTCCACCCCCAACTCCGAGTTGACGGTGGACACGGTCAACGGTGATAGTCGGTTACTTGTCACTTGATACAATTCCACACCTATGCAAAATTCGACCAACTGTTCGACATTTTTGGGGAGTTGGTAGTGCTATTCGATGCGTGGTTCAATTTGACTATCACGTTGATAATTAACCTTGTTATTCGACAAGGTCTTTTGGGCGTTGTGTTGGGATCGCGGATACCTTTACTTTAACGAGGAGGGTGCGAGGGGAGTTTGAATACTATTAATTCGGAAAAAGACATTCATTCGATTGATGTAAACAGAGTACAAACGGGAGGATTTAATGGAGTATGATACACTAAATTACGTTTAATCTACTCCTAAAACTACGACTACACTAGAGACTACATTACTCTACTCCTAACTAAGGAACGCATCTTTGTGGTGAGAGTCGGTCTGCCTTCTTCCTTGCTCCGTCGAACCTATTTATAGGAAAATAGGAGAGTCCTTGGTCCTCTAGTAATCACCCATTATTCAATTATGGGTGGGATGCTGTAGTCAACCACTATCACTTCATGGATTAATGTTCAATTGGGTAGTTTTTGTAGGAAATAACTACCATGCATGAATGATGTTTTAGTGGCTAGTTATAGAAGATGGTGGAAGTTTATCAAATTCAACCAACTGCCTTTATTTTATAAGCAATAATCTATTTTCGTAATATATTTTTATTCGAATTATCGGTCTATTCGAATATCTCGGTAATTTATTTTTCGAGTGTAACAATTATGTAGGCACTGATGACATATTACATTAACATGGGACGTTTTGATAAATTATCATATTACCATCATATAGAATGAATAATTCTATTATTAGGAAAGAATAAACAAGCCTTCCATGCATATGATCGGGCATTTGTCTTCTGGGAATAGGAGGTGGGAATAGAGATTAAATGATTCATTTTAAGATTTTATGTTTGGTGTGTAAGGGTCTAAGGGATGAGGCCGGATTGGAAAAGAGAGGGGGTAGGGATGGGGATAAAAAGGCCTCTATCCTCACGTTTTTATTTCTACAGAGGCTAGTAATTGGAGGTGAGAACAGAGTTTTTTACGTCATAATGGGATTAACTAATTAAATTTATTTAAACAATGCCCTCTATCCATTTTCAAATCTAATACCCATTTAACAAACAACATAATGGGATTAACTAATACAGAAATCCCTAAACCCCCCCCCCCCCTACTACTTCTCCCTCCTAACAAATCCAAACGAGACCCAAATATTACATACTCATAGACTCTTAATTTTACATGTAATAATTAAAAATGTTGAAATTTAGCTATCAGATCACCACACTCTTTGCTTGTCATTATAGTTAGTAATTCGAAGCCCATGTGTATTAAAGTATAACTCCAAAAAGAGTACATACATACCAAAGGTGTACACTAGCTCAACCAACATGCAAGATTAACGGAATTAGAGAAGAAAAAAGAGAGCGAGCTTAGCTTTGGCAAAGACGGCCCTGCATGTTGTGTAGCTATACCTTTCCCTTTTTCCCCCTAATACTCTCATTTTTCCCCTTTTTAATACTTTTTAATACTCATATCCTTGATCCTTTAATAAGGGTGAACTTGTCCCCCCACCTATTTCGAATCATCTCCTATACAATATTTTCTGTATTTACACATTATACTTATGAACAGGGGCGGATCTAGTGCGGACCACTAGGATCCCGAATATCCAGCTTTTTCAAAAAGTTTTATTTGCTAAAATACCGTATTGTTTGGAATTTTTTTTTTGGAAATTATTGCTAAAATATCTTAAGAATTTAGTTTTGACACCCATTTTTATTAAATAATTTAGTTTTATTTGGCCCCCCAATTAGAAGTTTTCTAGACCTGTCACTACTTATGGATGCTAGACAGTATTAACACGTGTTAAAATTTTCACTCTATACTTTTTATTTGTAGTTAATTTAACCATGTTAAGTATTCACAAGTATAATTCATAAATGCGAGAAATAGAGTATTGGAGAGAATCCCTCTTATAAACAAAGACACAAAAAATAGAAAAAAAAAAAGAAAAATAAAACTGTAGTGAGAGACACATAATCACATAGAGAGAGAAGTAAAATAAAGGGAAGGAGGGTGGCAGAGCTCCTTCAAAAACGCACCCTATTCTCATCCCCCTATTTGCATATCGCATTTGTTCCTCTTGAATCTCCGTATTCGCAGAGAGAAAGAAAGAGAGAGAAAGAAAGAAAAAACAAAAAAAAAGAAAGAGTTGAAAAAGGATTAATGTTCCATCCAAAGAAGCCTTCTTCTATGAACTCAAATGAAAGGTCTATGTGTGTTCAGAATGACTCTGGTCTTGTCCTCACCACCGACCCTAAGCCTCGTCTCCGTTGGACTGTCGAACTCCATGAACGCTTCGTCGATGCTGTCACTCAGCTTGGAGGCCCTGATAGTATGTAACTCGCTCGCTCTCCTAATAATTAGCTATTACATACTCCTATATATCCATTCCCTATGCGTCTATTGGAAATAACCTCTTTGTTTTTTTAGTCAGTACAATTTTGATTTATAGGGTTTCATGCCCTATGTTGGAAACGATTTTTAGTAGGGTGGTTGTTAGTTCATGATGTTTTTGGAAAAGATTGCATATATACATCTTTATCTTTTCTTATTATTACTTCTTTTATTTTTCGGAAACAACCTCAGTTAATCAATCGATACAAACTCGACCTTCTCATATCAGATATATCTTCATGATTAGTCGAGTTTTTATGCTAGCTATCTAGGGTGGTTGTTTTTGTTGTTCTAAATCGAAACGGTGCATGAATGCATCTTCATCTTACCTTATCATGTATTAAGCTATATATGACCTATAAATTTTTATTGTAATTATTTGCAACTAAATTGAATTGTTTTCTTGTTGTGCAACTGAAACTTACAGAAGCAACACCAAAGACGATAATGAGAGTGATGGGTGTTAAAGGTCTCACCTTGTACCATCTCAAGAGCCATCTCCAGGTATGAAATGAACTATAAATTTAATTTAGTATTTAATTTTTACAGATAAATCAAAAGCTCCCTTTAGCTTTCTTGCTTTCTTTAATTAATTTTTCATTTTTCATTTTGTTTTCTTTTTCTTGTAGTTGTGGAGTACTCTAATATTTTTCCTTTTGTATGCGTGTTTGTTTGTTTTTTTGAAACAGAAATTTAGGCTAGGAAAACAGCCACATAAGGATTTCAATGACCATGCAGTTAAGGATGGTAATTACCTAGGGCTTCTCATCTCATTTCTAATAATATCTAAATTTAAATTTAATTTATTACATCTTATGTCTTGGTACAAATTAAATTGATAACACTATTTTGAACCCTTTTTTTTTTATATATTTTAATTTTGGATTAATTGTTCATTTTACAGGGTCGGGTTTGGACCTTCAAAGGAACAGTGCATCTTCATCCGGGCTAATTGGTCGAAGTATGAACGAGTATGTGTTAATTTATCAAATTTGTTTAATTAAATTAAATTAAATTATATTATTTAATAGAAGTATTTCATATGGTCATTGGAATATAACTTTTGATGGGGCAACTTCTAGTTGAAGTAACCGTGAAGAATAGTTAAAGAGAACAAGAACCACCCCTTCCCCCCCCCCCCCCCAAAAGATCTTTTTATCTGGCATCTTCTTCTTTTTGCACTTTTTCTTTTAATTTTTTTTTTTATTTTTCTTCTTTCATTCTTCTAAATCGATCATCTTTTTCAATGTCTAAGAATTAATTTTCTTCTCTTTTGGCAACAATTTGCAGCAACAATGTCCACATTAGTGATGCAATCAAGATGCAAATGGAGGTCCAAAGGAGACTCCAAGAACAATTGGAGGTGATCAATCAAATACTTCCCCAAAAACCAAAAATCACTTTTTTTTTTCTCTGCTTCATAATTGACACACCATGCTAGAAAAAAGAAAATCTTTAAAAAGTGCAATTTTGGCTTAAGTGCATGCTCATTATGAGCTAATACCATCAACCTTTACCACTAGTTAGTTACAATATATACACTTTCACAATATGATTACACAATATACACTTTGGGGTATTTTTCTAATTTATTCTAAATTTTGAATAATACGATCCACTAAGGAAGTATTATCTAAGAGCATGTCTTGTGTCAGACCGACTAACAGAAAAATGGAGATGATGGCCAGTAATCCTAATAGTAATCATTAGCTAGGGAAGTAATTAGTTTTCTTAATGATGATGTATTATGTTTTGTATGGGCAGGTCCAAAGGCATCTACAACTGAGGATTGAGGCACAAGGAAAGTACATGCAAAACATCTTAGAAAAAGCCTGTCAAACATTAGCTGGTGACACAAACATGGCAGCTCCAAGTGCATATAAAGCCAATAACAACATTTTAGGCAACAATAACAATGCTACAAATATACCAGATCACTTAGGAGTTGGAACAACAATGAAGGAATTTGGTCCTCAACCTCCTCCTATGAACTTCCCATCTCTCCAAGACCTCAACATCTACGGCGGCCCAGGCGATCAACCCGGTCTCGACCTTGGCCACCACCAAAACCTCGACCGACCCTCCCTCGAAAACTTCTTACAAGGTGGTGGTGGTGGTGGTGGTGAAAATATTTGCCTAGGAGGAAATAATAAAAAGAGACCAAATAACCCATTTAACATGAATAATGGTAAGAGTCCACTTATGTGGTCAGACCATGATCTTCGTCTACAAGAGTTAGGAGGGGCTCAAGATCATCAAGTAGATCCTTTCAAAGGTGGAGATATCCAAATTGGTCAGCCAGGTGTCGATCGAGATCAAATTGAATCCATGCCTGAGATCTACGAGTCTAAGCCCCTCGGCCAGTTGGCTGGGGACTCTGGTGGTGGCGGAGATAGAAAATACGAGGCGTCTCCTAAGCTAGAGCGCCCGTCTCCTAGACGGGCGCCCATAGCTGTTATGTCACAAGGGAGAAGTTCTTCACCTTATGGCTAATTTTTGAGAAGGTTGGTTAATTAGTGTATACCTACTAAATTTCACTTAGCTTGATAACTAAGCAAGTACCATGCACATCTTGGTTATAATGTATTGCTACTATTAGTTTCTCTTTCTTTTTCTTTCTTTCCCCTTTTTTTTTTTTTTTTTTTTTTTTTTGGCTTTTTTGGGTCTTGGTGATGGTAAGTCCCAATTAGCTAGCTTGCTCACCCAAGGGACTGCCATGCACTATTGGAGAATTTTCACAATTTTTTTTTGGTCTATTGTTAGTTGTTAATCTAGAATTAATCATGACTTTGAGGAATTAACGGAGATAAGAAATGATATCAGAGCTTATTTCTTTCTTTTTTTCCTGCATAATGTTGTTACATGATAATCATATAATTATGTCTACTTATATATCTAAATTGTTTTGCCAGTAGCAAATATATATTGATCTCTACGTACATTTCTAAATGATTTCGAATTTACTTTAATGTAATGTATATGTCAATGGATGGGAAACATATATCGTCAGTGGACTACTTTTAGATGGAGATTTATGGAAGATTTAAAAAAAAAAATTGTGTCACGTAATTTGGGATCAAACTAAAGAAGTGAAATTGATTACAATAGAAATGATTAAAAAAACCTAATTAATACTCGTAAATATATAGAAACATGATCACAATTCCTCACATGTAGTGAGATCCAAAACATTACTTTTTAGATCCAATCCGTATTGATTTTGTATATCTGTTAAATAAAAGAATACGGTACAGTAGTACAATTGATTAATCTTCTTGTGCTAGAGAGTTTATGAAGTTGTGGCAACATGCTCCTCTTGATAATACGGTGACTCGGTGAGTAAAAGTAAAATGGTGTGATATGTTGAGTTCTAAATTAAGTGAATGGTGTGGTGTACCTTATAATTTTATAAGTATTATTAACAACGAACCATTAATAATAATGTTGATCAGCAAATTTACTCGTGAATCAATTAACAAAGGAAAACCATTTATGTTCAAGGAATACATAGGATTGTGTATTTTTTTTTCTCTTACTAAGTTTTTGGTTCAGTTTAGTTCAAATTAATGCAGTAAAGTTCAATTCATTTTAGTTTGAGTTCAGTTTAGTAATCTACTTATTCTGACACATATTACTATTCAGTTCAATTCAATTATTGCTTTTAATATTTAGTTATCTTTGATTGCCAAATGCAAAAACCAAAATTAAGTCATGTTTCATAAATAATTTATCACTTCAATAGTAAAAGTTGAAACATTACATTTCTTAATTTTATAATCAAAAGTATGTTTTCACTCAATCCATCATTATTGGTATATATTGAGGCATAGCTCATTGCAATTTTGCTAAAACTTAATTAGCTATTTTTGATTCACACTAGGAGTATCCACCGTATCGTGATTACAGTAACTATCTCTCACGCTGACCTGTAGGCATTTCAAAGAATATGATAATTGGCCAAGGAAAAAACTTACTTTGCTATAATAGCTAGCTTACTAGTAATTCTCCTTTCTTCGTGTAGCTAATGTTATAAAATTTCTCTAAAGTACTCAAATAATACACTATATATGGAACAAACTTTAATTAAAACGTGTTGAAAAGAGTTACATTATTGTGCCTTTTTATTATTATTAATTGCCTCAATTAATGTCATAATCTTTCTTCATTTTTTTTTGTTAAAATTTCTTCTAAGATGATTTTATCTTTGAAAAAGGCAACCCACTAAGGAGTGTTACAATCATTTCTGCATAGAGTCTTAACCTTTACAAGGATTCTTCTTCACTTTGGGTCCAACGTTTATGTAGGAATGGCATTTTCGGGAGTCATGCATGTTTCCCAATGCAGTAGTCTTTTCTGACCATGGCTTTCCTCTTACTTGAATGTACTTACTTGTTTTGCTACCAATCATTACTCGTTCAGACAATTATCCTTGATTTGTGCCAAAGTATCTCAATGTTGCCACGAGATTAGGAAGCATGTTTTACAAAACCAAGATTAGTAGTAGCATGATATGTATGTCTTTAATTAGTTTTGTCTTAATTAATTAGTTTTTTCTTAATTAATTAATTTGCTGACGTTGTCCTTGAGTTCAGTGCCAGTTTTGGTTGCTTGAAACATCACTTCACTAGAAAAGGAAACAGGCAGTGGAGAACTGAGATTCATGGATTCTGATTTCTGACAGCAATTTTGGGCTGAAAGCTACTACGATGGCAAATTATGAAAATACAGATCATCCTATGTATAAATAGGAAAATGTTATAACCAATCCAAAAGATACTAATGCAGATCATATATGTCATAAATAATAAAAATATTAATGATGAGTTTAGCCTTTTAATATTAGATCTTTGGGCAGTGGCGTATCCAGGATTCGGAAAATAGGGTGACAAAATCAAGTAAAAATCGTCGATACATATTGCATCAAAAAAAGTTCAATATCAAACCGTCATACTTCCACATTACAACTAATGCGGGTAGAAGGAAAAACAAAAAAAACAAAATAACCAAATAAAAATTACATTTGTCCTCGACGAATCTTCATATTTTGGAACCGATGGAGCACCTCATCATTGGTTACTTCATTAAAGACATCCTTCTCTACGAAAGTGACCAAACAATCATTCAATAATTGATCGCCCATACTATTCCGCACTTTATTCTTGACATATTTCATTGAAGAGAATACTCTCTCCACACTTGCCGTTGCCACCGGGAGAATCAACACTAGTGTTAGAAGCAAATAGACTTGATCATACACCACATGCTTCTTTGTCTCAACAAGCTTTATGGAAAGCTCGTTAAGGTTTTTCAATTCATCAAATTTCTCATCATTCCTCATATCCACAATGTAATTCTCAAGTTGAAATCCAAGTTTCATCAAAGCAACACTTGAAAATTCGTTAGGATAAAACTCGGCAAGTCTAACCAATTTTTTCTTATCAAAAGATGAAAAAGAATCAAGAGGACTTAAACAAGCCATACAAACAAGCAATTCCATGTTTACCTCGTCAAATCGGTTATTAATCTCTTGAAGTTGGTGATCAATCACTCTATTGAAGACATCAATATGATAATGATGTTCATTTGAGATGTCACTGAAAAAACGCTTTGCTCTTCCCCGAGCAACAAATGGAGCAACCATATCTGGAATTTCAATGTCATGTTTACCACAAAATGCATCAACCTCAATTTTAAAATCTTTCCATCCATCCTCACTTAGTCTTAGGTTTTGCAATCGCTCCTTAGTAATACGAACTAGCATCATTGCATTAACAATATCTTGATCCTTCCTTTGCAAAACAACACTCAAGTCATTTGTATATCCAAATATAGTCAACATCAAGTGTGCCATGAAAATGAACTCATAAGATTCTAACTAAAACACAATGGACTGTGCTTTCACTCGATCTTTTGGATGTGAACCAGTCTTCCCCACTTGTTCAAGCACACTAAGAATGGTAGGATACAAATCAATCACATTTGCAAGTGTATCAAAATGAGTTCCCCAACGGGTATCACAAGGCCTTTTCAACCCAAGTTCTTGATTTTGACCCTTTCCAGTTTCAATTTCACCCAATTCTAATTTCTGCACAATCAAATGAGCTTGTTTCAACTCGAATCATATCTCTTCTCTTACAAGAAACTCCAATTACATTCAACAAAATGGCAAGTATGTCAAATAGCCAACCACAATCATTGTCATTTTTAGCAACGACAACAAGTGTCAATTGAAGTTGATGAGCAAAACAATGAATGTAGTATGCAGAAGGGGTATCTTTCATTAACGAAGTCTTAAGACCATTGATTTCACCCTTCATGTTGCTAGCCCCATCATAACCTTGCCCACGAATCCTAGAAGGACTCAATGAATGCTCCATAAGTAATGAGTCTATTGCACTTTTGAGTGTCAAAGAGGTAGTATCACTAACATGCACAATACCAATAAATTGCTCCATTGTTTTCCCCTCCTTATTAACAAAACGCAAACAAAGAGCCAATTGTTCCTTGTGAGATACATCACTAGACTCGTCCAAATAAACCAACAACTTCTTCTACAATGCGCTTAGTTGTTTCATTGGCACACGCATTTATTAATTCCTTTTGAATAGATGGAGCAATCATTTGATTATTTTTAGGTTTATTTTTCAATACAACATTTGCCCCATCTTCATTATTCTCGGCAAACCACATCAAAAGTTCTAGAAAGTTTCCTCTATTGCTTGAATCTTCACTTTCATTATGACCACGAGATGCCAACCCTTGGCACAAAAGCCATCTCAAACATTTAAGAGAAGCAAGCAAGCGAGCTTTATATGCACTTTTGATCTCAATCGATTGTTTATCAAAATGGGTTATGATGGATGCTTTAGAGTTCTTTAGTGCTAAATATTTCTCCATAGCTAGATTATGAGCACTCTTAACCAACCCAACATGAGTATTAATTCGTTTGGGTTTATTCCAAGTCCTAAATCCTCCACTAACAAAGGCCTCTCCCCCTGCGGCATGAGTTGCGGTTTCGTTCTTAAATAAGTAGCAAACAAAACAAAACGCAACATCATTTTGAATACTATAATCAAGCCAATCATATTGTTCAAACCAAGATTTACTAAAACGACACAAACCCCCAACTATTCTTTGCGGAAAATCATGACCCACCGGTCTACAAGGACCTCTAGATATATATGCTCTCTTCACCACATCTCGATCTTTAGGAGGATACTCCATGATACTTTTTCTTAATGCAGGATCATGTGGAAGGCTATCAACATCATATTCAATTTTCTCTTCACTATTATTAACATCAAATTCAGTTTGAGTTTCATTTTGAGTTGGAGGTTGATTTACCGAAGGGGAAGAAGTCTTGTGAGACTTTACTTTGCTCCAAAAGCTTTCTAAATTTTCATCACCCAACTTCTTTTTTGATTGGTCACCCATCATCTACAAACTGAATTAACATATACACAAATTTGAATTTAATTACATGAATTATGCTCAAGGAATAAAATAGAGAAAACAAAAAATGAATAAAATCCTATACCAGTAACACTATAATCGCAGACTCCTCAATGCTCTCACAAAACACACCCTACCAAATGAAGGGACTTGCAGCAAAACAATAAAGACACATTATAATGATGGAAGCAATTACACATCCCCCTATCACTTTATCAGCTACTTTTGTTTCATGCAACAATTGCTCTTTGGTATACCTATATCAATTACTTCTCAGTAACTGAAAATTTATTACCAATTAGCAATTAATACTAATTACGAAATTCTCCTTCTACATGTCTATAAAACCTGCTCATACATTCCAGGATTAAGATTCCAAATGCAAGTTCTACCAATTGGAAACTAAGTGACAAAAGCAAACGCCAGGTATTTACACATATTTTCTCTTCTTACAGCCTTATACATTCAGTTCTAAGTTACACAACCACTATAAGTTTGAATAGCTTTTGGTCAATTCTGACCACTTGGAAACCTGTAAAAGATATTGTTCTTACTGCCAAAGGCAGTAGGATTCCTATCAAGCCTATGTTGTACTTCTGTGAATTTGTAGCTAGAAGTTCTAGAAACAAATCAACTGTTTTCATATCGGTTTTCAAACCCTAATTTCAACTTATTTGATTCAAATAACCCCAATTACTCAAATTCATTCAATTTCTAAGTTCTAACTCAAAACCCACAAGTTATAATCTATACTAGCTATGGAGAGAGGGATTGAGAGAAAGAACTAAGGAGGTGTACCTCAACAAACAAAAGAATTGATTCGCACTTTTGCAGAATTGTAATAGCCTTGGCGTCGCCGTCACCGTCAAGCTTCGTTGTCAACTCGTCAAGCCAAAACTCCGGCGCCGGTAGGCGGTAGCCCAGTAGTCCGGTACTGTCGACTGTCGAGGGGCCAGGCGAGACTGCGAGAGTTGAGAACTTGAGATGGTGAGGGGATGAGAGAGAAAGAGTTATGTCATGGGTAATGGGTTTGCTTTAGTATACTGATTTGTTTGAGGACCTAGGTCAGTAAGTTTCACTTGCAAATTATTTTTTTTTTTAAAAAAAAAAAGAAAAAGAAAAGTCACAGATTTTTTTTTTCAAAAAAGGGGTGACCACTGTCCCCTCCTGTCCCCCTTTGCATCCTCCACTGTCTGCGGGCCAATAATATTTTAATCATGATATCACAATATATAATATCAGCTTGTAGATATTGTACGTTTGGGTTATAAATATTGGCTTAGCGGCAAGACTTACGTTCTGTTGGTCCATAGACAAGCACGAGCATGTTCAGACGAACCCGGAGTCGAGGACGACGCCGAAGGCTGAAGAACAGTCAAGGAGCGAGAAGGAACAAAGAAGGGACAAAATAAAGAAGAAAAGAACATGGCCACGTAGGGTGGAAGGCTTCCAAACGCGGGGCCACACAGAAGCAGAAACGAGGCCCTCACAGCCACACGTGGGCGGGCATCCCTGAAGGCTTGCACCTACGCGGTCTGGCGATTGGGAGCAATAAGCTATTGATCTATGTTCCGGTTTAGAGTGTTTCCTTATTGTTGTTAACTCTAGTTTCCTACTTCACGTAATATACTATATAGATTACTAAGTGTCGTAATTAGGATATTACTTGGGGAATAGTTAAGGGGTGATAATAGAGTTTAGCTTAAGGAAGAATTTCTATCTTATTATGGTTGAGTTTATGATGTCAACCTATAAATAGGACGATAGCTTCACTGTAAGGATTGTACTCTAGTGTGTTCAGGATAGAGAAAGTTGTCATGTAAGGGTGCTTATAGAAAGAGAGTCACCATGGAAGGAGGGTACTCAAACTAAACAGAGTTATCATATAAGGACTGACTATACACACAGGTGTGTGAGATTATAGTGGATGTTCGTAGTTTTTTCCCAGTTGGGTTTTCCATGTTAAATTGTTTGTGTCTCTTTTGTCCTATTCTATTGATTATCTCATCGAAAAGAAGAAACAATTAAGACACGAAAATATTTCTCACATAGGATTCAATTTTCCTCTCTTTCTTTTCTATGATTTTGCAATGCCTTCAACATTTTTGATGCATGGTCATGCATGCAACTAACAAAAATTTCTGCTAGAGTGCCTACAAGTGGAAAGTTGCAAAGAGAGAATGAGGGGACTACTAGAAGTCTAGTCTAGCTGTAAAAGAGAAGGTACTATTAGTATGACTGCTTTTGGAAAGGGAGGCCAGGGAGGACACTCAGAGGACAGGATCCTCGCGAGCAGAATCATCCGAACTAGCCCTGCCATAACGTAAGCAAAAGAAAAAGCGGCTGTAGAATGCAACACGAACTTCCATGCACGCACTTATCGAGGCCGAAGCTGCTGTTTATATGTGCCTAGGTAAAATTTTGTGACCAACAAGGCCTACAAAGGTGGTGATCTAGACGTCTAGTGATTTCAAAGTTATTACAAGTTAGTGGCGAATGCAGAAATTAAGTCAAGTGGATTCACTTCCTAATACTCTAATATAGGATAATTTGTTTAAAAGTGTATTATAAAAAAATATTTTATAAAAGCTTTTTAAAAAAAATTAAATTCAAGTGGATGCAATGGCATCCACTCCCTTGAGAATGGATCCCACCACTGCTACAAGTAGTCTGGTAAGACAAGGTCATCGGTTCGAGTCCTCATTCTCCCCATATCTTGGGTGTGCTGGTTTCCTAAAACTGTACTAGCCTATTATTAGATTTACGGTTGAACACGAGAGTTTGAAAATAAAGTAGCGAGGGGTGCCTCTTGCACCCTCTTTTTGGTGAGGAAAAAAGAGTTAGTTTTTTTGTTTTTCTTTCAATATTTTATTTTTCCTATTATCTTTTCAAAGTAGGTGTAATGGTGTATAGATCTGTCTTACAAGAAAATAATCATGATTATGGGTGTGTTCTTTTTAACTTACTCAATATTTAATTTAATTCAGTCCAATTTAGATCAATTCAATTTAGTGAGATGTGATCCACTTTAAAGGAACACATAACTCTATAGGATTCATTCAGTACCAAATAAATTGACTAAAGGTGTGTTCATTTTTCATTAAAATGATCATAATTAAATTAAAACATCTAAGAAAAATAAATATATTTCCAAAATAAATTGAATTAAGCAAAACCGAATTGAATTAAACTAGTAATTCGAATTATAATCAATTGTTATCGTTGGAGAATTATTATATACAATAGAATATTTAAAAATTAATACTCAATAAATAAATAATCATATAAACACCGGTTTGATTAATGGATGAAATAAACTAAGGACATTTGAGAAAGTAAATACTCTGTAAACAAAATGATTGAAATAATTTGTACTTGATATACAATCGTAGGTTAGCACAATATTATTTTTTTTTTGGTGGGAAGCACAACATTAAATTCTATTTAAAATATTAATGTATTCTTCATACGGAAAGCTGCTCTTATATAAAATCTTCCCACACAAGACTCCCACTATATTAAATCATACCCAAAAAAGAAAAAAAAAAGGAGAATAAAATAGGGAAAAAGGTAAACCAAAAGGGATAAGCAAGATATACATACTCAATATGAGTACATATTAACATTTTTAAAGAACATCAACACAATAGGAAACAATATTAACTAATAAGATATAAGATTCTTTGTTACAATGATTTTTATTTACCGAAATCTAATACCAGAACTTCCATAATTTCCCAATCTCAATGCTCATCCAAATTTAAAATTAGCTAGGGTCCATAAAAGCATAAAGTTTGTTTTTTATCTTTAGACAAAGAGTGGAAAAAAAATGTGTTTTTTGGGATGCTTAGGACTGAAAAGTCTTCAATAGACATTTTTTGTTAAAAGTCAAGTTGAACAAAATCAAGTTATTAGCTCACTTTAGTTTAGTTCAATTCAATGTTTTTCTTAGTTGAAAAGAACGGATCCTTAGTATGTTTCTTATTAAATAGTGTACGAGTCAGACATTAAAAAACAAAGTGACGTACAAACAAAATAAGAACTACAATTATGGAGGGCTACTACTTGAGAAAATTATATTGTTCTAAGACAATTTTAGGCATGAGGTTGAGATCACGTATATATTATCTATGTTTGTGACCTGTACAACTAAAAATTTTAAATACGGTATATATAGAGGAAACTCATTTAACAATTTTATTGTCTTTTTTTGAATTTTGTGACCCCATAACAATTTTCTTTAGTAAGAATGTTTCATAGTCTAAAGTCATGTAATGTTTTTTCTAAAGAAAACAAAGAGAGCGAGAAATAGTCATATAACCAACAAATATTTTACGCGCAAGGTAAAAAGTGATTGAGGATAAAAGTATGAATGTAATACAACTATTTTTGGATCAATATTTTCAACAAAGAAGTAGTGTTCCTCTTTTTTTTCTTTTTTTTGTGAAAAGAAGTAGCTTTTCTAATATATTGTCAACAATATAAAATAGGGCTTTAAATAGTAGAAAGAAGGAAAAAATAAGGCAAGAAACCTGAACCATTAATATTAATATTTCCAAACTTACATTAGGAATAAGTCAATATATTTTGAAAGTTTACTTACTATTAAAACACAGTGCGTGATAAGCATTGGCTAATCCTGCCCTCCCGTGAAAAGGGGGCGGGGTCGCCCTCCTAAGAAGTCGAAACAACCACCGGGGACTGTCACTCCGGCAGCTCCTCCTGTCTCAAACAGAGATACAGACACGATGGCTACTACTAGAGTTGTAAGGAATCTGAATAACGAACTAGAAGGTTCGGCGATAGAGAAACAATTGGAGAAGGATGTTAATCGAGCTGTTACCGAAGCCCTTAAATCGGCAACGGCAAACCCATCTCAGCGCGAGATAGCTCAGGAGAAGCTCGATCAGTGGCTTAACTTGGTCCACGCGAATTCAGCGGTGAGAAGACAATCGTGGGCAGAAAAGATGGAGAATCACGATGGTGCTGAAAATGAAATGAGTTCACAAGAGGATTCTGAGTGTAGCTCTCATGGAGAAGTGGAAACATCGGCATCAAATCCTGGTAATCCTCAAACTGCTTGGGCTAATTTTGATATTTCAAAATTGTCAAATGCTGGAAGTAAACTTTCATTTACCAAGCCTGTTCAAAATGGGGATCTCAAAATGTGTAAGATTGATGAATGTGACGTTCAAGCTGAGAAGGAGTATTGGAGTAATTCTGTGATTTGCTATGTTTTGGGCTCTTATCCACCCAACTGTTTTAGAGGGTTTCATTAGGCGAATTTGTGGGTCTCATGGTATTGATAAAATTATTTGTATGAAAAATGGAATGGCTATTGTGAGATTTGACACTATTACTGGGAGAGATGTTGTGGTCAATTTAGGGATACATCATTTTGATAGCAAACCTTTTATTGTGAAGCCATGGTCTCCGGAGGCGATGGTAAGGACTGAAATACACTCTGTGCCTGTCTGGATTCAACTCCCAAAGCTTGATGTGTGGTATTGGACTAGTAGCTCCCTGAGCAAAATTACAAGTTTGATAGGAAAACCGATTATGACAGATAAGATGACAGAGATGAGGAATGTTGTAAGCTATACTAGGGTACTTGTGGAAGTGGATATTGGGCAAAATTTGCCTGATATTGTCTCTTTTGAGGATGAGTTTGGAGATATTCAAGACCAGAAAATCTTGTATGAATGGAAACCTCTTAAGTGTGTTTTTGCAAGGGATTTGGACATGATGAGTCTACTTGCAGGAAGAAACAAGCTGGGAGGCATGTGAGGCAGAGACAAATGCCTAGGGGTACAAGAACTTATATTTCAAGAATTGTTGGTGCTACCAATGTTGCTGGTGTCCAGGTGCAAGAGTCAGAGGGTACTAGTGAACAGCAACAAACTAGCATAGAAACTCAAGTTGTCCAAGTTCAGACTGCGTCAACTGATCAACATGGTGAAGGCAGAAAAATAATTGGGTCCCAAGGGAGACTAAGGACATCCCAGCCAGATGAGAACGTATGGAGGCAAGTTGCTAGACAAAAAACTGTTAGTTTGCCTGAGAGAACCAATGCAGATGTGATATTACAGAATAACTTTCAAAGCCTAGAACATGGTATAGTGGAGGATGTTGATTCTTCACATGAAAGAGGCGGAGAGATTTTACCTTCTTCTGAAAATGGATAGAGTAGCTGCGTGGAACATAAGGGATATGAATGCCCCTAATAAACAAAAGGAGGTGCGATCCTTTTGTAATAAGAATAAAATTAGTCGTTGGGGTATTGTTGAGACTAAAGTAAGGCAAATAAATTTTGAAAAAATATACAGAAATATGTGTCCTCAGTGGGGTTGTTTTGTTAACTACTCTTCTCATCCCAAAGGTAGAGTGTGGGTGATCTGGGCACTGGATTGTTATAAAGTGGATATTCTGTGTTCTTCTTCACAAATGGTACATTGTTTTGTGAAGCATCTGGTTACCAACGAAACATTTGAAGCTACGTTTGTTTATGGCATGAACAATCCTGATGAGAGATGTGAACTGTGGAACTCTCTTAGAGGAATTGCGTCTTCAATGAGTCAGCCTTGGATCATATTAGGAGATTTTAATAGTCCCATAGATTATGATGACAAAATTGGGGGGTGTTGCTGTAACTCAGAGTGATGTCAAAGATTTTCGTGCATGTGTAGAAGATTGTCAGGTTCTTGATCTTCCTTGGAAAGGGAATAGATTCTCATGGACAAATAAACATGAGAATGAAACAAGGGTTTTTTCAAAAATAGATCGTGCACTAGCTAATGAAGCGTGGAGTGACAGCTACAGCAGCTCTGAGGTTCTTTTCATGCTTGAGGAGATATCTGATCATTGTCCAATGATGATAAGTTTTTTCACCATACCAAGACTTGGGGTTAAACCTTTCCGTTTCTTTGACATGTGGACTGCATCTCCCCAGTTTAAAGAGATAGTTAGTAGTATTTGGAATGATAATGTTGCAAGTTGTAAAATGTTCAAGGTGGTAATGAAGCTGAAAAAGCTGAAAAAGGCTCTGAAAATTCTGAATGGTGACCAATTTAGTGATATCCAGGTGAGGGTTGAAAAGGCTAGAGTGGCTATGACTCAAGATCAAGTAGCCATGCACCAGGATCCTACTAATAAAGATCTGCAAATGGAAGAGAAAACAGCAACAAGAGAGTACATTGAGATGGCAGCAACAGAAGAATCTTTTCTTAAGCAAAAGAGTAATGCCACTTGGATACAATTGGGGGACCAGAACAACAAGTATTTTCACTCGGTGCTCAAGGCAAGAAGAAACAAAAATAGAGTTAATACTATCCAGAATCCTGCAGGTGAGTGGCTTTATGATTATAAGTTGGTTATTGCACAATTTGTGAATTATTATAAGAGTATGCTTGGTGAGAATGAATGCTTGAGACAGAAAGCTAATGACTGGGTTATAGACTATGGTGCTAAATTGACATCTGAACACAAGTTTCTTCTGGTTAAACCGTTTAGCCGTGAAGAAGTCAAGCATGCTATTTTCTCGATTCCTTCCACTAAGTGTCCTGGCCTAGATGGATACAGTAGTGGGTTTTTTAAGGCTGCTTGGGATATAATTGGGACTGAAATCACAAATGCAGTGCTGGATTTTTTCAGCACTGGAAAAATCTTGAAAGAGATCAATGCAACTTCTATCTCGCTGATACATAAGATAGATAACCCTGCTTTACCAAGTGATTTTCCACCTATCGCTTGCTGCAACATCATCTACAAGTGCATATCCAAGCTGCTGTGTAAGAGACTAGCTGTGGTCCTGCCTGATATTATAGATGGCAACCAGGGAGCCTTTATTAAAGGCAGATCAATTGTCCATAATGTGCTCATAAGCCAGGATCTTATTCGTTTATACAATAGAACTGTTAATGTGTCTCCCAGGTGCCTGTTTAAGGTGGATCTACGCAAGGCGTATGATACAGTTCATTGGTCTTTTGTTGAGGAAATGATGATAGTGTTGGGTTTTCCCTCAAAATTCAGAGTTTGGGTGATGAGCTGCCTTAGTACTGCATCGTTCTCAGTTAGCATTAATGGGGAGATGCATGGTCAGTTTAAAGATGGAAGGGGGCTGCGTCAAGGTGACCCAATATCACCACTGCCTTTTGTCCTTGTAATGGAGTACCTCACTGGGGTGCTTAAAAGGGCAAGTGAAGTACTTGACTTCCGGTTTCATCCGCTTTGCAAAAACATGAAGTTAGTTAATTTATGCTTTGCCGATGATCTAATGATCTTTTGCAAAGCAAAAATGAAGCTTCAATTAAAAGAGTGATGGAGGCTTTTAACCATTTTTCAAATGTTTTTGGGCTGCACGCAAATCAAATGAAGTCACAACTCTATATTAATGGTGTCTCCAATGACATGAAGAATCTTGCTGCTGATTTAACGGGGTTTTCCTTTGGGGAATTTCTACTGAAGTACTTAGGTATGCCTCTCTCTCCCTCAAAATGGTCTAAGTCAGATTGAGAATTTCTAGTTGATAAGATCACAACACGTACTAGATGCTGGAGTACACGTCACCTTTCGTATACGGGGAGATGCCAGTTAATAAACTCGGTGTTGCTTTCCACACATGTGTATTGGGCTTCTATGTTTCTGTTACCTCAGAGTATCTTGCATGAAATTACTCAAGTGTGCAGAGATTTTCTTTGGGGAGCCAATGAAGGAAAGAAAAAGATAGCGTTGGTTGCCTGGGAATTCATGTGCAAGCCAAAGCATTAGGAAGGTCTGAATTTTAAGCAATGCAAAATATGGAACATGGCAGCACTAGCAAAGCTCTTATGGGCTCTTGCTAACAAGGAGGAAATTTTGTGGGTTAAATGGATGCACTGTATTTACTTAAAAGGTGAAAGCTTCTGGGAAGCCAGCTTGAGTACTCAAGTTGGTATGCAAGGAGATATTTTGCTATGAGGGAGATGTTTTATGGAACTAGCTGGCATACCCAAGGAACATTATATACAATTGCAGCAAGTTATAAATGGTTGAGAGGGGGAAATCCTCCTATGAAAGAGAATAAGTTTGTGTGGGGGAAAATCAATGTACCCAAGCATTGCTTTATTGTATGGCTGACAGCTTTGAAAAGAATCCTCACAAGGGACAGGCTCTTGCAGTTCAACATTACTACATCACCTGAATGTGTTTTGTGCAAGGCAACTGATGAAACAGTTGATCATCTCTTCTTTTAGTGCCCATGGGTAAATGCTCTTAGGGATACAGTTTGCTCTTGGGTAGGAATAAGCAACGTACCAGACGCCAATTGGATACATTGGATTCTGAATAGAACACGTTTCTGCAAAATTAAAAAGCTTGTTCTTAATGCGTGTATAGGGGCCACTATATACCATTCATGGATTGAACGAAACAGGAGGATCTTCCAAGCACAGAACAGGGAGAGTAATATCATTGCTGAACAAATTGTAGCTGAGTTGAGAATGAGATTGGCTTGCTGTAAGCCATCTAGATCCAGTGATAGAGATAGGAATTATCTTAATTGCTTTTGTAAATAGTTTATTTCAGGTTTGGCTATGTGAATGAGGAACCCTTCCTAGAAGGTGGCCTTTTAATTCATATATCCTCCCTTAGCTTGTTTACATAACTCTTTTGCCTGGTTGGTAATAAGAACATCTGATCTTTTTACCAAAAAAAAAAAAAACACAGTGCGTGTGACATTTCAAGTATTGTGTGGTGATGACACGTAGGATGCCAACTTGGAGGATTATGTTCATGTGAGGGTGCCACGTAAACGACACATAGGCACAAGCTCGCCACATACCATAACACATCATTCAAGTGTCAGCCATTAATGCCTTTATCATTAGTTGAATTTATTGCATATTTATTAGCAAATTTTCAAATTATAAAATAAAATAATTTTAGTTACGTAACTCAAAAAATTATAATTCATGCTCCATCAAATTAGATTCCAAAAATACTTCAAAATGAGATACATATGTCCTATAATCTTTGGTAGAAACTAATTGGACAAGACATGAAGGTGACTATATTTGAATTATTGAAAATGAAAAGTAGTCTAAATATTTATTTAATTTTTTCTAATTAAAAAAATATTATCTATATATCTATCTTCTATACTAGATATTAAAACACAATGTATCCTTGCCAACCTCGCCACGGGGCACTCTTTTGAGGTCTGTCCTATCTTTAGGATGTCGATCACCTAATACAGTCTGACACTGTTGTATCACCCTTGTCATGTAACATTTCTATAAGATCACTACTGCTATCTTTTTAGACACCACATAATTTTTACCTTTCTCATGTGATGCTAGTATGATCATTACCATGTGGTGCTAATAATATGATCCTTACCATGTGTTGTCATTCCATTTGTTACCTGTCAATCTACCAATACGTTGTGAATTACAAGTTCAAATAAAAGGATATAAATTTACATCTGAATATTTACTTAATCATGTCCTCACTTTAAATAGTCCATTTTTAAGTCACCATCTATAAACAGTTTGTGGAATTATGGGAGTGAACTTTCATGTTCTCTGCCAATTATATTACGAACAATGAAATTCAACATATTATTTTTTTCAAAATTTTATTTAATATATCTACTATATGCAATGATGCAATACCTAAATGAAAGATTAACCCTGATGCATCCCGAGGTCCCAACATATTTTGAAATTATCATGAAAAGAAAAGAAAAGTGAGGAAAAAACTTGGAAAAGAAAAGTGAGGAAAGATGAATAAAGTGTTAGTACACCTCCCACATAATGAGGTTGGGAGAGATGAAGAAGTACAAATGACGACATATATTTTTAACAAAGAAAAATTAGTTTTAAAGCTTTTTGACTCTTAATATGATTTTTTATTTTTATTTTTTTGTACTAAATATCTCGTGCATTGTACGGGCAAAAACTTGTTAAATGCAAATATTAGCTACATGTATATGGGGTAAAAGCGTATGGAACCATGATGGAGAAAAGTTTTATCAATAAGCAACATAAAACTACTGAAACAAAAAAGGTCCATAAAACCGTGTTTCTTGGTGAGACAATCAAACGTAACACTTTTTTGAAAATGTAAAATATTTTTGATACTTTTTACTCATAAGGTAACAACAGTCCGTGGCGGAGCATCAACAAGGCAGCATTGGGCTGGGCCGCCCTAGAAAAATGAAACTTTGTTATTTTGTTGTATAAAGATAGCATGGTAAAGGCTATGACATATTGGTTGAAGCACTAAAACTTCATGCTCTAGGTACAGAGTTCTGACAACGGTCATCTCACAGTAATTCAGGATAAACATTTTAGGACAGAGCGAGAATAAGTGTATAGCTACGTATAAAAGTATTACTTTCTACCGTCTTACATGTGAAACCGTCAACACCAGCCGATAACAAAATAAATAAGATTTCTTAAATATAAAAATAGATAAGATTTCTTAAATATAAATATAGATAAGATTTCCTAAATATAAAAATTACTGTATAAAAAAGATATTTCTTTAGTTATGGCTCTAAGGGCCTCAAAACATTGGTTTACAAATTAGGCAATTATTGGACGATTTTAGTAAAATTTTGTTATTCTACAAAAAAATAAAAAAAAATAATGTTTAATAATTAGAAAAGAACACTCTGTGAATGCATCCGAGGAAATAAAACTAAGAAGGAAAACACCTTTTTCTCTCCTCTCAAAACCCTAGTTTTTCTCTTTTGTCTCTTCTCATCTTTCATTATAGTTACAGGCCGGGAGGACCGATTTAGGTCATTCCCAGCCTGTATTTGATGTTCTTCATCTAGTTTGACTCTAATTTCTACTCTTTTTTTCTTTAAGTGGAATAAATTTCTCTCCTTTTGTGGAGTTCATTGGTATTTCATTTCTTTCTTTTCGTAGGATTCTCTTCTTGCCTATGGTGCGATATCTATTTTATAGATTCAATATGAATTTGGGGACCGGATATACATACAATGGATGGTATCAAACAGAGTTTTGTAGGCAAGTGATTTCTTTGCTCGCGGTGAAGATCTCCACTTCCGTCAAAGATGAAGATACATCAAAGGAACCACATGGTTATTATGCATGTTGGGAGTCGCACCGAGGTGTCATTGTCAATTGTCTTGTTAGCAAAAGTTGTGTTGTTATTGTTGATTTAGTATATTCTAGGGTTATTTTGATTGTAGATGCTGTATGGCTTTTCTATTAATAAAAATTTCCTATTCCCCTCTCACAAAAAAAAAAAAAAGAAAAAAAAGAAGGAAAACAAAATAAACAAAGAAACAAGGTAAATAAAGGAAAAACTAGGAATAATAAAATGACTTAAATACTATGTACTCCACATATAGAAACGTTAGTCAGGACAAACAATTAGATTAAATACAAAGATTAGCTACATGTAGATGGATAAAAGCCTACAGAACCATGAAGGAGGTCAAATTCCCACAGGTAATTTTGCTGCATGATGTTACCAATAATATTCATACCACCTGGGGCTTTAAGGAACCCAACACACTTCACATCAGGTCCATCGTCAATAATGTAGCTCTTAACATGGGGCTTGAATCGGGCCCCGTCCGTGAAATGGATCTCTAAATCGGGTACCAGGGACTTGGTTAACTGTGTAGATGTTGAGTTAAAACAGTACTCAAAATCTACCCGACCGTCCCCGTTAGAATCTGGTAGCTTTGGATAGTTCTTCTCAAGGGCTGGGACTATAACGTCCATTATGGCTCGGTATGCTTGCTCGGTCCAGTATGTAATGGCAGTACCTTTAAGGTAAGGGAAAGTTTACCAATTAGCAACAAGTCATATACATAAATTTCAGAAACAAAAGGTCTTGTGTTAGATGGTTTCATGGTGTGATAATAAAATATAACACTTTTTATTTAAAATATAACATTCGTCTGATATTTTTAAGTTTAAAAGTAAAACTTCTCATTCAAAATGTGATAGTCGTTTATTTATCAAAAAAAAAAATGTAATAGTTGTCTTATAGTGAGACCGTTTTTTAAATTCCTGTGATGTATAATGCTTTCTTACATTATTACTAAGAAAAAAAAAGTTCAAGTTGGAGAAACATTTTAGGACAGATCGAGCATAAACGCATAATTAGACATGGCTTAACAACCCCAAATCGATCAACCCGATTCGAAAACCCGACCCAAAGATATAGTTGACTCGAATTTGACCCGAACCCAAATAGATTTGGCCTAAACTGTATCGACTTGAAATATTTTGTTACTCATATCGACTCAGGGAAGCATAATATGCATATTGATAATAAATCCGAATGTGACCCAAATCAAATAGATTCAACTCCACCCTAAACTGACGTGAACATTTCATGAATCCAAATAAATCCAAAACGATATCGACCCAAGCAAATAACCTGTTTGTGAGGTCTATGCATTACTACAAATAAAGAAAAAAATGTTACTTTTACTGTCTGAATTGTGAAACAGTCCTACACAAGATTGATCAACCGACTGCTAGCAAAATAGATAAGATTTTCTCAACATACCTGAGTCAAGGATAGTTCCTCCAACCTCCTCTTCACGCCACACAAGAGGAGGGATATCAAGCATCTGGTGACTAATTGTAATCCCCTTAACGTTCACCCACAAATACGGCGAGAAGTCGGTGACCCGCAGCGAGGTGTAACGAATGTACTCGGCCGTCGGAGCCTTCTCCTTGTTGTCCCCAAAGATGAGGTAGCTAGTATGGTTAGCCGGGCTAAGGTGATCAACTAAGCAATATGAGAAGGTCCCTCCGAACTTGTTCGCGGCTAAAATGGAAAATGAGAAAGGGTGAACACCTAAGCCTAGAATCCCATCAGCTTCTTTCAAATTCACCCTGCCATTGTATGATTCTGAGCAACCCAGTAGAAAGTTGGGTAATGTTACGGTTTTTCCTGTTGTTGTGGGTAGTGTTGCTATCTCTTTGCCGAACATCCCGTATGTTTCTAAGCCGTTTTCATCACCGAAGCTGTATTGTGTACACAATGGAAAAAACAAAGAGTCATTAGTACGTTTTGACACCATTCTATATACTCATTTAGCAAGTACTCACAATTCGCGAAAATTGGGGTTTGGACCAGTGGCTCCATTCCCATCTTTTATATCCGAGATGGGGGTTCGGTTTCATCCCAATATACTCTTACATTCTTACCATCATAAAAAATAAAAATAAAAAAAATAATTCACAATTCACATAATCATTATTGAGTAAGTTTCACAACTTCACCTATAATTTTTCCTATGAAACTTCCAAAAGTCAATAGACCTTATACATGCATATATGCACTATTTCATTATTGCATATATACTTCAAATCGTTTGACCCAAAATCTAACCTGGAAATGAATGAAGGTAATGCATACATGATGTCGTACATCACATTATTTATTAATTAATTACAAACTTTTTCGTGCGTAGCTAAGGCGTACCCCTTAATACATGTCCTTAGATATCATGTGAATTAATTTTTGTGGGTGTTTCTTAAAGTACTTGACATTAACATTTGTTCAAGACATTGCATGTACGTCTAGTGGTTAAAATTGAGGCCTAGGTACACTAGGCCCGAGGTTCAAATCCCCCATTCCATTTGTATGTAAATCTATTGTACTGCTCTTTACGCTTCCGTTGGACACCACAAAAAAAAAAAAAAAAAAAAAAAAAGGAAGTCATTGCTTGCATAAACGAAGGTTAGAGATGTAGGAATGAAATTCATTTACGTGTAATTATATAGGCAAGGTGCGGTAGGCGAAGGACAAACATCAACAGCCATAAGGTTCTTAAACTCCTCCCCACACAAAGGCGAATCACAAGGGAGAGGATGGAAGGTGGATGAAAGTTCAGCCTCATAGCCTCGTTCATCAGGAAATCTTCCCTTGGCGATGTTCTTGCACTTGACCCATGTAAGATCGCTCCCGGTATCGACCACGAGCCGGAGTTTCGAGGGCGGTGTCCCGACCTCCATGTCCACCAAGTATTGACCCATCTGGTAATCCGCTGCCCCGTACAAAGGCAGCTTAACTGACCCCTCTATGATGCTCTTTATTGGGTTGTCCCTTTCCTCGGCCTCTTCTTCTTCTTGTTCTGCCTTTCGTCGTGAAATTGGCCTTGATTTGGCCCTTTGGATCATCCCCTTGTACCTGGCTATGTCATGTTTTATGATCTCTTTGAGACGCCTAGGCCGTGGGACGACCCCCGAGGGCGGGTTTGCCGACGAGGTGGCTGCCGTGGTGGTAGTGGAGAGCAGGACATAGGTGAAGATGAGGAGAAGAGTGATTGTTGGCCTGTTTTGTAGGAACATCTTTGATAATAAACACGTAATGTATATGGAATAATACTATGTGTTTAAGGCTAAGAAAGATGCATGTTTTAAAGCATGGTTAGTTTTGCGTTGAAATGCATTGGAAGCACAACGATGCTATTGAGGTTGTTTCCATTATTTTCTCTCCCCATAGAAGGGAGGGAGAATGCCTAATGGAAGATTAGGCCTTTTGCACAAAAATAGGCGAGGACGAGAAATTTTGGGTGGATTAATTGGTGGGCGGAGATTAAGTTGGGAGAGTGATATTTTTTTCTTTTTTTTTTTTTTAAATTATTATGTTGGTGCTACTGTTTTGTTTTGCCTTTTTTTTCTATATTTATTTATTTTATAAATTGTGGTAAGAAAAGGGGTTGTTGCTCCAACGTGTGTGTTGACTGTTGGATTCTAGTTATTCTGTAAAAAGTGGTTTTTACTTTTGTAGAGGTTGGTACATAGCTAATTTCTGGTTGAGCATATATATATGAATAGATGGAAGGTGAAAATGGGGATCTGGCTATTAGATAATGAGGAACATTTGTTAAATTCAACAAGAAATAGGACTTTTTCGTAATAAGTAGTCAAACAAATCAGCATATATTACCAGTTTAACAGAAATATACAATCGCATAGGATTTGTGGACAAATAGCATAAGAAATTAAAAGCACAAAAATTTATACAAGGCAGCGAAAAATTCTTTCACGGTTGTCAATCATTGAAAATTTTGCTTTTCATTGTAGCATGGAAAATCTCAACCATACATTTATCTATCAAAAATCCTAACCCTTAATTATTACATATATTTATTTAGGCCAAAATACTTTTTATTATTTAGGCTGCAATTTTGAAAATAGATTTAAAATTTACGAAAATTAATTATTGGAATTTAGAAAAATCATTTTATAAATTATAAAATAAAATTCTTGAAAATTGGAAAAAGAAAAATATAATTCCCGGAAGAAAAAAGGTGAATATGTTTTTTTAATCAACCAAGGCATGATCCATGTTAATGGGTAGAACATTCTTAAGTTTGAGGTTGAAGCTCCATCAATCTTTGAAGAATGTCATGGAAGATGAGTTGAAGCTTTGAAGGTTTCAAATGGTAGAAAAAGTCGCAATATTAATTGATCAAAAACTGAGTCATAAGTCTCGAATTAAAACCTCCATGTTTTACTAGAATGCATTTAACCAAATATGCAAAACAATATATTAATTTATGTCTCTTTGTTTATATGATCCAAAACAATATATTTAATCAAATATGCTACCTTACTAATCTAGGCCCAGCAAATTTGTTCTTTTTTTTTTTTGGCCCACTCGTTTACTATTGGTTATACACTTATAAGTTATACTTATACTCCTTTCAATCTGGAATTTTATTTTGCAAGTTTTTAAAAAGTTTGGCTTTAATGATAATAAGTGGATCAATTGGATAAAAGCATGTGTTTTCACAGTTTTTTTTTTCAGTTCTTGTTAATAATTCCCCTGGTACGACTTTTGTCTCCCTATATTTTCATTCTCTGTGCTGAAGTACTAGCACGTAGACTGCAACGGGAAAGCGACACCTCTTTCAAAAGCATTGGTATCAAGGTTTGTAATGGAGCAGACAAATTGTCTTTCTTGACATTTGTGGATGATACGATGAGTTTTGCAGAAGCAACAAATCAAAGTTGTCATAAAATAAAGACAATTCTTGATAAATACTGCAAAATGTCTGGTCAAAAAATAAATTTTCAAAAATCAGTCTTTCAATGTACTAAAAACATTAACAAAACAACAATTGAAGCCTTTAAAGATATTTTACTTATGAGTCACACAGACTGTTTGGACAAATACTTAGGATGTCCTATTATTAATTATCGAGTTAATGTAAGCATGTTTAAAGATATTGTGGACCGTACTCAGAGTAACTTGAGCAAATGGAAAGCTAATGCGCTTTCGCAAGCAGGAAGATCAACCCTTATACAAACAAATCTTGCTGCGACGCCCATTTTTACAATGCAGTTTTTCTTTACCATCTAATATACTTCAGAAACTTGATAGGATTAACCGTAACTTTTTGCCAATGGTCCAATCTCATAAATGTGCGTGAATTGTTTAAGAAAGGTCTAAGATGGCAAGTGGGATGTGGGCAAAATATTTAAATTTTGGACTGATGCATGTGCGTTTCTCCGTTTTCCCTCCAAGAAATGTTTTTTGATGAAAACTCTGATGACCCTCTTTTTGATCTTAATATCTCAGTCAATATTTTTTTCTCACTACTGGTGGGTGGGACACAAGTCTTCTAGCTAGAGTTGTTCCTATAGATACCATCCAAGCTATTCTTGGAATCCCTATTCCATTTAATGATGTTCCGGATAAAAATTACTGGGGCTATTCTAGTAATGGAAGCTTTACTTGTAAATCAGCCACTTGGATAGCCTAAGGGATACAACATCAGATCAAAAATAAATGTGATTTCAATTGGATTTGGAACCTTAGGGCCTGTTTAGTTGGAGAAAACAGGGCCTGTTTTCAGGAAACAATTCTCCACTTCTCCAAATTTGTGGAGAAGTTGTTCAAATGACAAAATTCTCAAATTTTTTTCCTTGAAAACAGTTTTGCAAAATCTCAAAATTTACAAAGGATTTTGAAAACACCAATTTGGATGTTTTCAAAATTTCCTTTGTAAAGTTTGAAATATTGGAGAACTAATTTCCACCTAATCTCCCCACTATTACCACCCTGCCCAAAGCACCACCCTATCATCACTGGGTGTGCCACCACACGACCACCACAGACGGTGGTTGACGACCGCCGGTCAACGGCGGAGGGGCTGAAAATTTCACCACAATACTCGCCTATCACCGGTGACCACCGTGGTGGTGGTTCGGTGGTTCAAATCTTTTTAATTAATTGTAGATCTAAATAACTTTGCAATATCTCTCCTCATCCCCACCTCATAAAAACATTCATGGCGGTGCTTCAATGGTTGTTGTGGATCTGTGGGTGAGTGAGAAAGTTGGTGGGTGGCTGTTGGTGAGTAACCGTGGGGGTAGTTCAGTGGTGTCGGTGGTGGGGTGTCGAGAAAGAGAAGAAAGAGAGTGTGGGGTGGTGGGCTGTGAGTGGCAGAGGGCCGACGACAAGGGTGGTGGGTGAGTAGAAGGTGGTCGGAGTTCTGATGGTTTGTGGTTTGAGGGGAGGAGGGAGATGAGTGTGAAGGTGGGTTAGTGGATGGGGTTTTTGCTGGGGTGAGGAAGGAGAGAGATAGATGAGTGGGTGACAGTGGGGGTGAGGTTGGGAAGAGGAGAGAGATTTTGAACAACTTCTCCACTAATGAAATTGGTTTCTTTTATTTACAGTTTCTTAGATTTGGAGATTGAAAATTGGAGATTGTTTTCTGTAACTAAACAGGCCCTTAATATTCTATCTAAAGTACAGATTTTTCTCTGAAAGTTGTGTCTTGATGGGTTGCCCACAAAGAGCCGACTTCAGCAAAGCAAAGTATTTATCCACAAGAATGTATATTTTGCAACCACCATAGTGAAGATAAATTTCTCCTCTTTTTTTAGTGTCCCTATATTATTCAGACCTTTAAAGAATTAGAAATCTTATGTAATGTTCGTATAGACTTGAATGTAGATCTTTCTTACTCTTTTACGGAAAGCCTGAATTTTTTGAGGAAACAACTTTCTGAACCTAACTTAGTCTTGCTTATAATGACTTGGTGAATGTTTTGGTTTGTTAGAAATAAAGTTATATTCGATAATCTGGCTACAAGCCCGGTTCAAATTGCTATTTCAGCTAAAATTAGTTTTCAAGAGTGGCAAAGCCTTGCCCCAAAGGATTTGGAATTTGATATTAAGGGTATTTTCTCTAAAAGAAAGACTCCAAGAGAGCCACGGAAAGGATTAATTGGACTAAACCAAGACAAGAGTATGTAAAGCTTAATTTTGATGGCTCAAAAATTAATAATGACAAAGGTGCAACTGGGTTTGTGTTAAGGGATCACTTGGGCGCTGCTACCTTATTGGGTGTAGCACCTTATGGCACAAGTTTGGTTCTTATGGCTGAACCTATTCGATTAAGGGAAGGAGTACGACTAGCACGTTTGGAGGGTTATAAAAAGATCACTATTGAAGGTGATAACTTGACAGTTATTAAAACAATTAGAGGTGAATGGCACATCCCTTGGAAGATTAAAAACATTATATATTATTGATACGAAGAAGGATTTACACTATTTCGACAGGGTGGTAGAGAGGAGGACATAGGTGAAGATGAGGAGAAGAGAGATTGTTGGCCTGTTTTGTAGGAACATCTTTGATAATAAACACGTAATGATATGAAATAATACTATGTGTGTTTAAGGCGAAGAAAGATACATGTTTTAAAGCATGGTTAGTTTTGCATTGAAATGCATTGGAAGCACAACGATGCTATTGAGGTTGTTTCCATCATTTTCTCTCTTCATAGAAGGGAGGGAGAATTACTAATGGAATATTAGGCCTTTTGCACAAAAATAGGCGAGGACGAGAAATTTTGGGTGGATTAATTGGTGGGCGGAGATTAAGTTGGGAGAGTGATACCTTTCTTTTTTTTTTTTCGTTATTAAATTTTTTTTAAGAGAGATTTTTGAAAATAATTATGTTTTTGGCGTTGGTGCTACTGATTTATTGTTTTGTTCTTTTCTCGAATATTTATTTATTTATAAGTTGTGATAAGAAAAGGGGTTATTGCGCAAATTTTTCGAGTGCTCTCAGGTCTACCTGCACCCTGCCTCAAATATAAGTGAAAGGTCAATTTTTAAATTGTGAAATGAAGCCCAAACCCGTTTCAATCACAGGCTTGAGCAAAGTATTGTTTAATTCCTCGGCTTGACCTTTGGATATTAATCATTCTATAAAAACTGATTTACTTTTCTAGATGTTGCTACATAACTATTTCTTATTGAACATATATATAGATAGGCGGGGGACAGCTGAAAATGAGAATCTGGCTATTCGATCATGGAAAATTTGTTAAATTCAACAACGAGATTTATGACTTTTTCATAATAATTACTTAAACAGATCAGCATATATTATCAATTTAATAGAAATATGAGAAAGCATACCAAAAATGACAACAGTAAAACGTCACATACTATGGTGGAGAGAAAGCAAGAAAAATTAGAGGAAAACAAGAAGAACACGGAATATCTGTCGCAGTTCGTAAAATCCAATTTTTTTCACTAACAGAACCTGTAAAGTCTATATATAGTCATTACACCAAAAAAAATACTTACAACATCGGTCCATTTAGTTGTACGACAGAGATTTCAACAGGTTGAAAAATACAACTGTGATTTGTGATGGTCGTGCATGAAAAGTTTCTCTTTTCTTTTCTTTTTAATAAAGAGTGGAATAGGGGATATAGGGGAAGGTTTGAGATTGTGATGGCTCATGGGTCTTTTGCAAATGTCGAACAATGGGGATTATATCATATTTTTATCTACCAAAAAATGTAATAAATAAATAAACAAGCAAAAAAAAGAAAAAAGAAAAGAAAAAAAGAAAAACATGTGAAGAAGCTTTCCTACTTGTGCACGAACAACTATGGGCCTTCAAAGATGCTATCGGCTTCTACCATCAATCGACTTTGTCATTACAGCCATCTTGCCATTCTAATATATATTCAGGGCTATACATCAACAAAGAAAAATTAGATGACAATTGCCAAATCAATTAACTGGAAGTCAAGCTGCCACAATTGCATCCTATATATAAAGTCTAAAACAAAAACAACCTCCAAAAGTGCATCAGTGAATACACAAAGAAGCAGGTTCTCCCAAAGTATGGGCATTTGACAACACACTAACTGGAAGTATAACCAAATGCCAGCTGAAATCTCAAATCCAGTTTGTTTCTCAATCATTCCATTAACAGCTGAAAAGAAAAACATGATCTTTCTCTGCAACATTATGTCAAATTGCCCACGACAACGAACGACCAGAAAAAAGCTGATCATACTAAACATATACTTTCAGCTAGAGTTTAGGAAAGATAAAAATGAAGTATACCCTAAATATAAAATAAAACAACAACAAAAAATATAGAAGTATTGGAGATCCTAGTAAGGTCAAGACACCCACAAAATAGTAGTCACACTCACAAACCATAATAGCAACAAACTTGCTAAATTATTTTACCGGACAAAAATTGAACAAGCACTCAATAAACCAATATGTTGGATCAATAATATTCTTTCAGATACATGTCGTTTTTAGAACTCTTCGTTTCGTGCCAAGTATCCTTGTCGGTCGTGGACACTCTGACATGGGTATGGACACTAGACACATTACTTTAAGCAAAAAACATGCAGAATTTTCAAAAATGTTAGAATCCGACATGGGTAGGGCTGTATGGGCAAGGGACTCTCTAACACGTAGCCGAGTTCGAGCAACATATAGTTCTAAATCAATACCCTTACTTCTTCGTGAGCCAATGCTCATGACATGAGGTCACTCACCCTATACAATATACTGATCTTCCCAAACCAGATATTAAATTATCTGTTGGATCTAGTTGCAATAATCTAATCATATAAGCGGAAGATAACTAGAAACAGGAAACTTAATGGGTCATTAAATACACATATTTATACCTTTGATGCGTGCCTAGTTGATCGATTAAATATCGATATGTGCGAATTAGGATTCCAAGTGTAATCCCTCTATCATAGTCCACACAGCAATCAATACGATCAATCCAAACACGTTCGTTAGCTAGAACGAGCACAAGGAACCGTTCCTTGGGCTATGGAGGTGCTTGATTGTTTAGAGAGAAAATATGAGAGAAGGAGGCTATCAGTTGAAACCTGTAACCTAGTTACATCCTCCTTCTCTTCTATTTAAACTGTAGAGTTCACTTGTACTGGGCTAACCCTAGGTAGGCCCACTTACCGTTCTCTCTTACTTATTAACTAATGCGACTCCTAGGTCCATTAATTAATTATTGATCCATCGATTACTTAAGCGTGTGACCCGTTAGGCCCATCGCATTTAGTAGTCGGCCAACTCATATTGGTCCAATTATCGTAAGCGGTCTCTAGCTAAACGTTACGACCTACTAAATCGATGGGTTAACTATCTCTGTTATTTAATCCCGAATTTTGCACCTTGACTGACAGGACATAAATCCTTCAATCTCCCACTTGTCTTAAGACAAGTGTGCAAATCCATTCCCTTGTCACTTATTGTCTTGATGTGAACGTAAGATAAGAAGCCTAGTCATCCTTACAATGTTCATATCTTTTCTTGATCCCGAATTGGATTGTTAAGACAAATAATTATCCAATAATCCATTTGAGCACGGCCATGCATTTCACAATCCCAATTCTACAAGAGGCCCATAAGACAACGATCCCCGTAGGGAGGACAATTCCCGTCTTGTGCATTCATGAATTTCAAAATGATTTTCAATAATCCGGATGTATCCGTTATTGCCTCCTGTTATGCAGGTGTTAGGAGTAACCACAGATCATCAATCCTCATGTCGTTATTCATAACCACTCAAGTTTGAGAAATGGTTCAAGATAGTTTTATGAGAGTCTAATATGACTACTCGTTCTTAAAGAACTCTCATGGTGGGTCCGTCCGATCATGAGTTTCCAATTCACATCTATGCAAATGGTCCTTGACATCCCATGTCTCCAGCCCATGAAACAGGCACTGAGATCATCTTGCAATCTAATCATCACTGGTTATTAGAATCTAATTCTAACACCTAGATTAGGGACAAATAACCACAAAATCCAGTTCACTCAATAGGGTTTCATTATCCAAGACATCGTCTTGATAACCTATTTGGATATTTGTGTTATATTAGTTTGGATTAATATTCAAAATCATACAGAAAATTGAATAGGACCAAAACTCATTGTGATAAATGTACAGAACCATGTTTTAATCATGAACACCATTTCATAATCTAAAACAATGAAGCTAATCATTTGTATGAACCTTGCATATGGTAATATCACTATCCTTGACCCATTGTCTAACAATGTAATATTTGCGATGTACATGTTTAGACTTTTGGTGTGACCTTTGCTCCTTGGCTTGGGCGATGACTCCATTATTATCACAATAAAGAGTCAATGGTTCAGCCGTCGTAGGCACAACGCCAAGCTCAGCCATGAACTTGCGTATCCAAACAGCCTCCTTCGCAACTTCCAAAGCTGCGATGTACTCTGCTTCCATTGTAGAATCTGCCACAGTGCTTTAGCACTCTTCCAGGTCACTACTCCTCCATTGAGACAGAAGACAAATCATGATGGGATTGAGAACCATCTCTGTCGGTCTGGTAGGAGGCATGAGTGTAACCTTTCACAATCAACTTTTCGAAAACACTTCCAAGGCCAAGTCTTTACAGACTCCAGCAATGAAATGTCGTTTCCAATGATCATTATTTCATCAACGTACTGGACCAAGAAGACAATTTTGCTCCCACTGAACTTCTTGTATACACAAGGTTCTTCTGTGTTTCTGATAAAATCAAACCTAGTTATGACTTCATCAAAACACAGATTTCAGCTCCGGGATGCTTGCTTCAACCCATAAATGGATCTTTTTTAGCTTGCAAACCTTCCTAGCATTCTTAGGATCGACAAAACCCTCAGGTAGTGCCATATACACATCCTCTTCGAGAACCCCGTTCAAGAAAGCGGTTTTGAAATCCATTTGCCAGATCTCATAGTCATAATGAGCTGCAGTTGCTAGGAGTATCCTAATGGATTTAAGCATGGCAACTGGTGAGAAAGTTTCATCAAAGTCAATTCCTTGAATTTGCCTGTAACCTTTTGCCACCAGTCTAACTTTGAAAGCTAGAAAGTTTCCATCCTTGTCGGTCTTGATCTTAAAGATCCATTTGCACCCGATGGGCCTAGCTCCATCCGGCAAATCGACCAAGTCCCAGACTTGATTCTTGGACATGGAATCCATTTCGGATTTCATGGCTTCTTGCCATTTTCTGGAGTTTTGACTCGTCATTGCTTCCTTGTAAGTGGTGGGTTCTTCACTTTCAACAAGGAAAATGTCACGGCTTTTCGTCGAATAGATTGAAATATATCTATTTGTTGGAAGCCTGACTCTATTAGACCTTGGAAGGGTGGATTCAGGTTTAACTTCTCGAGTTGCCTCTAGAGTTGAATCTGGAGATGTTTCCAAAACATCTTGGATGGATTCTAAATCTCTATTAGACCTTGGAAGGGTGCATTCAGGTTTAACTTCTAGAGAGAAAATATGAGAGAAGGAGGCTATCAGTTGAAACTTGTAACCTAGTTACATCCTCCTTCTCTTCTATTTAAACTGTAGAGTTCACTTGTACTGGGCTAACCCTAGGTAGGTCCACTTACAGTTCTCTCTTACTAATTAACTAAGCGACTCCTAGGTCCATTAATTAACTATTGATCCATCGATTACTTAAGCGTGTGACCCGTTAGGCCCATCGCATTTAGTAGTCGGCCAACTCATATTGGTCCAATTATCGTAAGCGGTCTCTAGCTAAACGTTACGACCTACTAAATCGATGGGTTAACTATCTCTGTTATTTAATCCCAAATTTTGCACCTTGACTGACAGGTCATAAATCTTTCATTACCTACTTCTCAAAGGCCTGGAGTCTGGACACAAAGACTACTTTGTTTATGAAAAGCACACGCAAGTTTAGACAATATATGGTTGAAGCTAAACAGAGGACACACACATGGCATCAGCGAGCAAAATGCATGAAGGCATGAAAACTTAGCTATCACACAGTTTACAGTAGCTAGCTCATAAATTGCGGCAATTGCCAAAGGATTAAGCAGTCAACATTTCACAACTCGCTTTAGTGTTGTCATCTGTAGTTTTACCATAAGCTAATTTGACATGGTACTACTGTAGACATAATCCACCGGTATTTAAATTCATCTCCAAAGTCCTACTCATCTTAATACTTAAGCAAGAAAAAGCATTATATCGACCGAAAAGTGTTCATGAAACAAGTATCTACTCTTGTTGCAATGGGAAAGCATCCACGAGCAACTTTCACAGCTTTATAAATACAAACAGAGTTCCACAGCTATACAGGAGCAAAAAATGACCTCTTGCATCTAGGACACGAATTTGAAGAACAACAAAAACATCTATCTGTAGTCAGCAACTTAACAGATATATAACATTCAAAAAAGGGTCTTAACACAGTTCAACCAATTCAGTTACATAATAACAACAACATCAACAAGGTTGCCTTCCAAGGACACAAAAAACAAGTTGGAAAATACAAAAACAACTGAAATCATATATAGTGAGGTATAAATACTACATGTGGTAATCATACACCTTTATTGGCGGACTTATCTCCGCAAATAAATAGCGTAAAGAAGAGTTGTAGATCTTGCGGGAAGGAAGGGGGGGCTGCGCATGGACATCTCTTCAGAATGTCTGTGGCCTTCATAGGATGCCTACTCTTGGAGTTGGAGGACCACTTTTCCTCCTCTACTGTACTTTTTGATACTTGATTAATACATACTTTTTCTTTATCTAAAAAAAATTCTTTAATCAAGATTCTGTTAGCACTTTAGGGGGAAGGATATGAGATGCTTATGTCACAACTTACATTTTTTTAAGAGCAATGATATATGTCCTTTTAAAAGACGCTCTTATCCATCTTCTCGTCCTACGTGGCAGAGCATCTTTTACTATAATTGGTCATCTTTTTATTATAAAAATATCTTTATTACACATTTTTATTACGGTTTCTAAGTTTTTTACTACAAAAGACGGATTTATCCGTCTTTTAAGAAGACATAAATCATTAGGCTTTTTTTTTTATTGATTACGCTTTTAAAATTCTAATTTACTCCTAGTAAACAGTAAAAAAACATTTCTTTTTGAAATACAAATCAAGCTATTTTGGGGATTATGCTTTCTATAAACCCTTGCAAAAAGCTCAAAGTCTCAAACCCATGATATTGAATTCCAATTATCAATTACAATTTGAATTCTATGAGTTCGGGGAAGATCAATGTTTTTGTACGGATGATAAACTGCATATCAAGCTCAATCTGTCATGTGTGCTACACTGCCACATTGTAATAATGGCTAGATGCGAAGTCCTCTGTTTTTCGTTTTCCCACAATGAGTTAGCGATTTCTATGGCACTGACTTTTGAATCTATAAAGAAACTTGAACTCTCCACCCAACTGCTATTTTGATGGCTATGTTACTTGAGAAAAGATACAAAATGTAATAAAATAAACAAAATTAAAAGTATTGTTATTTAAATTGTAGGTGCCCATCTGAGAGAGTAGACAAAATTGTCCTAAATAGCTTTACTTGTCATAATCTAAATGGACATTATAATTTTTATCTTGCCCTTCGAGAATGATTTACGAAGCTCTTATTTTTTTTTTTCATTTCATGTGCAGTATAATGAACTCACGATTTTGTTTATCAGGATCTTCTGGCAAACCTAGTAAGGCCTTCTCGAAAGGAAAAGATTTACAATAGAGATTGTGACGAGGAGCAAGTAAGTCGCACCTGTTTCTATAAAAGACCTATCTCACTGTGAGACAGTCTCATACATCATTTAGCCATCCTCTAGATTGAGACGATGTTTCTGGTCATTAGAAAGTTTTCTTTCGTATGTGGATAAGAGGGGTTCTGTCAGCACAGTTGAGCACTTGAGCCAAAGAACCTAACAACATATCCATTAAAAGTTGATGATTGATTATCAAAATATAGAACAGAGTTCATGACTTTCCCGGTCTCTCTTTCTCTCTATTCTACCTCTCTCCTTCTCCATTTTCTGCTTTCTCTTCCTTACTCTTCTAATCTCTTTGTCATCTTCGCCAGTTTCTATTAAACAGGTATCAGAGCGATAAATTAAACCTAGCAGGCCAACATTCTACTAGAGTAGCCAAACAGTGGCAGCTATTTGAAAAGCTACTATTTCTACCATCCCACAACCAGTCCATGACTTCCCAAAATAAACACATCTTGTACAGTCACAATTTACTTTTATTTGGGGGGTCACCCCACTGGTCTTTGTTAACACCCTTTTGGAGTCAATGTTCAACATGTAAGAGTGTCATTTCAAAAAGGAAATCAATCTTCCAAGAACAGTGATGAATATATAGGGAAAAAGTCAAAGTCAACCAATCAAAATTTGCAAGCTAAGTTATGCAATTACATTGTTACACAGCATCAAGCAACGGCGAAAAATATTTTGATGCTTGCAATTGAGTGTTTGCTCTTCATTGAACTAGCACCCCCTCAGCACAACTTGTATACTCCGCATAAGCTTCGTTCATGCACTTCCTTAAATGGAAGCACAAACTTCTTCACAAATCGAGACTCCTTCAACAAAACAAGCACATAAAAAGAGAAATTCTCCTTGATCAAACCTTTTTCCTTAAAACCCATCAAAATTCTAAGTCTTGGCACTAGCCTCTTCTCTAGGCTATACGTCAACAATGCAGGATGACATATCAAGTAAGCAGGATCATATCCAAATCTTTCATAAGAAAACTCAATGAGTTCTCAATCCTCGCTTCAGTTCTCGCAACACAGTTAGAAAGTTTTCTCATAAGTAATAGGACTTCACATCGATTCCATTCATATCTCTCATACACTTGCCACTTACACTCTATACCTCTATCACTTTGGGAACCTAATAATAATACCCCACACATAAACATCCCCGAATTTCGGCAAATCCCCAACTTTTCTTCAACTGTAACCAATATACCCTCAAACAATTTGGTACTCCTAACAAATGGCCTTTGTCTCTGAACCAAGAACTGCTTTATCAAATCCATTGGGACCCCATAATTTCATAATAAAGCAACATTAGCCACCAAATTTTAAGAAATACTATGTAAAGAAGCCCTATTTGATCTCTTCATAAAAGCAATCACATTATCATCAGTCCCTAAAACCTCTCTTAATGCTTGAATTGCTGGCAAAATAATGGAATTCAACCCTTTGAGCAAAATTAAACTATTCCCAGCAATAACAGAACATAAATCAGACCTAAACAACCCCAAATTTTTAAAAACCTCAATTTTAGGTTTTAGGGTTTTCTCAACATTAGACACTAGAAAAAATCGGCGCTCAGAGTTTATCAAGTATCGAATTTGAGACTAGTTTAATCCAATCAATATGTTTCATGAATTGAATACTGAATTAACATTGGTGACAAAATCGATGTCACTTACTTCCATTGTTCCTCGATCTTGTCGTAGTTGAATTAGCTTGGTAGATGTAGAGAGACTGTTGCTTTGAGTAGCCAAGAGTGTTTATCAAGTATTTCGCTAAAAATTGTGTAGGTACCGTTGAATGGGACGTTGAATAGAGCAGCAAGGAACGAAAACTATGGACGAGAGAGAAAGTGAGAGCTTGGACGCCATTGTAGTTGCTGCTAAGTTTGAACATTTAGTGAGGTTGTGTGTTGGCGCCTTAACGTAGTAAAATAGCCCCCATTCTCAAGGACGATGTTATTCTTTCTGATTCCCAAAAATTTAAATCGGTATTAACTAATTCCAATTTTGAAATTGATTAGGTACTCGAATGTTTCTCGTGATCTTCAAATTCATCAAATTTGTCATAGCTCAGTGCGTTGTTTCTTTTCAGCACTACTAGAGTAGGGTTGCGTTATTGAAGTTTCAAGCTTATCTGTGGACATGATTCTATCTTGAATGTCATCAGCATTGATGGCTTGTTTACTTACTAGTAATGAGATGTAATAATTTTATACAGTATACGTGGGGTGAAAAGTACAGGAGTGGGAGTGGAGTGATAGGAAACGTAAGATTGATTGTATTATCCAATGTAATCTCAAAATTGTTGAACTTTAACCATGTAATGAGATTATTTTGGATGTGGTAATCAGTCTCACTTTTCTCTTCTTCTCAATCCCCTCCTTTACACCTCACATTTACCATATGAAATGATTGCATCACATTACTAGTAAGTAAATACCACCTAAGTGCAACTCTTGCATCACTCACACTAACATCCATACTTTCACTGAATCAACGTCCGTATTTTGATTCAACACGTCCATTATTGTTCTTTATTTTGTTCACATATATTCTTTTTTATTTGGTTGCTATATATTGTACAGAAGCAATTATTTTCCATTCAGTATGGGTTATGCAATCCAAATATCTTGTATTTACTAAAGTAATGTTGTTTGATTTTATATGAACTTGGGTATCTAGGGATTGGTGGATTTCTGTCACACCTAGTCATTTCGTGTTTTTTTTACCGCTTTGCACGAGTTGCATGTTCTAGCATTGCATGTTGCATTGCTAATCGACTTAGATCACGACCGTAGTACTCGCATTGCATTGTCGTAATCCTAAAATTATTTTATACCTTCTGGATAAACTCGTTTCATCGTTGAGAAGTGATTACTTCATGTTCCAAGTTTCGGGACAAAACTTCTTTTAAGGAGGGTAGAATGTGATACTCCAATATTTTCTATAACTATAATATCGATTTTATAATTCACTCATAAATAGTTTCGGAGATTTAAATCGTATTTATGTTCAACGATTCGATTTTTTCAATTAAAGCCATAATAGTATTCATTATTATTATGGAGGTTTCAGAATTTATTATTGTCAAATTATTTGAGAGTTTTATTCAAATGATTTTGATGATCGAGAGGACTGTTATATTTCTTTTATTATTGACTCGGAAGAATTTATTCAATTAAATTTATGGGAATATTTCTCTTATTCCTAACTTGACTTTTGTTGACTCAAACCCTTATGGGTGGCTATATAAGAAAAAGGTTGGAGACTTTCATCAGTTTGAAAAACAGAACAAACACTAACCTTACACTCTCTCTCTCTCTCTCTCTCTCTCTCTCTCTCTCTCTCTCTCTCTCTCTCTCCATCCGGCCTCTCTCTCACCTTCTCTCTCCTGACCTGCTCGCCGGAGCACCACCAGCATCGCTGCCGTTACATCGTCGTCGGTGAGTCTTTTTCTCTCTCCTCTTCTTTCTTTCTCTCTCTTTCTTTCTCTTTCTTTTCTCACGTATTTCTCTCTCTTCGTGGTTCTGTTTCTCTCTCCTGTTGACAACCACCAGGGAGCCGCCTTACTCCGGTCACCGCTTCCCTCTTTCGCCGGTGAGCCGCCGGGCTGAAGGGCCCAGCCTCGTCACCCCTCTCTCCCCCTTTCGCTTTCTTTTTCTTTTTCTCTCTCTTTCATTGTTGCTTGTCGTGACACACCATGGTGGACCCACCACCACCACCGGTGGTGGTGGATGGTCGGGGGTCACTAGTGGGTCCATGACTAGTTGACCACCATGGGTGGTGGTAGTGGTGGTCGCTTGTGGGCCACAACTGTTGTTTTTCGTTTTCGCGTTTTTGAGCTTACATGCAAATTTTTGGTTGATTTTCAGCAGATTTAGCTTCTTGTTTTAATTTTTCTGTACTTGTTTGGAACCGGAATCTGGATTTTCAAAGGCCTAGATTAATTGAAATAAATCAAGGAATTTAAATAAAATATTAGATTAATATTTTGCTACAGTTAATATTTTCGTACTTACTGATTATGTTTCGCTAATTGTTTTTAGTTAGGGCTTAACGAGCAAGCGTGATCATCTTCGTACGTGGAGCTTACATACTAGTTAGTGAGCGTCTTTTGTTAGGTAAGCGATTGTGCCTAGTTGCCTACCTCTTTCAAGAACCCATAAAAAGGTTTTGACTTGTTATGTGCTAATTGCCAAATTGTTGTGAATTTAATACGCGAAGCATGATGAAATTTTATCGTCGTTAATTATTAGAATTAGAATTATATTTTTCGCTGTAATTATGAATTATAATGAGCATGATGAGTTTATAAAGTTTCGTTAATTAATTATTTCATATGCTAATTATTGAATGCGTATGGTGATGTTGGATTGTTAGTATTATTATGATATAATATATATATTTAATGCAATGAGATATTGTTGAGTGCTAATGAGCACCTATTATAATTGTTGGATGTACTTGTTGAATGTGAAATTTTGGATATCATGTTCTGTTGCCGAAGTGCTGTCCAAATTTCATTAGACATATATGAAACATGATTATTCTTATTATGCATAAATGTCATTATCGTTATTATTATTAATTCATTGTCATAAGCATGAAATGAATTAGTGAGTCGTGGTCTCGTTGTACCACTAAGTCAACCAATGCAAAATTATGTGAATTGAATTGTAAATGAGAATAAGACTCCTAATGGATCCCTAGGAGTAGTCGAGCAATCGAGACTGTATCTAATTGATGTAGTCTAGGGATGCGTGATTCCCAAGTTACTTATGGACACCTCGTAGCGTGTTCGGGATGGATCATTTCCCATTATTTAATTCTCTACTTTATTATGTTAGAGATAGTGTGAGTATACACTAGAGTAAGTCCATGGCCAGGCCCGACTCTTGGCAGGTGCATATTGAGCACCTGTACAGAGCCTCAAGTTTCTGGGGCCCCAAATTTTGTTGGGTATGGTCTAGATTACTGGAGTTTGGAAACCTCGATTTCGATGGGGTCTTTTCTGTTTCGAATAAAGATGGCGTATATCACGCATCATCACTCATTAATTACGCATTTCCTTCACCCTGTGGCCTCTCTCCTCTTCTATTCTCTTTCTCTCTCTACTAGCCAAGGGACTCATATTTTAAACCTCCCTACTTTTACTCCTCACGTGCTTTTCCAAAACATAGATTGAAAACAACCCACTGCATCTTCATCTTATTAAGTACTGTATATAAAATCTTTTAAGAAAAAAAAGTATACAAAATCATTTTAGATAATTATTTTTAATATAAAATTGTTTAACAAATCAAAGGCTAGAAGGCCCAATCCTTCCTTTTCTGTTGTAGACGAAAATGTGGGTTAATGGCCAGATGAACTTCATTTTTTCTCCCCAATTAGGTTATATGAATTACAAACTTTATTTTTGGAGTGATATATGAACTATAAACTTAATCTTTGATCAAAATATAGTATTCATTCATTCTACTTTTCTATGCTTGGTGTATGTGATGTTAGGGGTGTGCATGGGTGGGTACCTGCCTAAAATACCTGAAACTGGTTACTACGGGTCCTGAAATCTGGGAACTGGTACTGAAACTGGTTACCATGGATCCTGAAATCTGGGAACTGGTATTGGAACTGCCGGGTACCGATTATGGGACCAAGTACCCATTTTCACTTTTTCATAGACTTTTTTGTTCTCTTTTTTCCCCAAAACTTAATATTATTTTATACAACTCTCTTTAATAAACTATATATTACTAAAATTTACCTAATATCATTATATTAGAACCCAAAACGAAAATACAAAAACAATAATTAATAAAACTCAATGCCACATCAAAGTATGAAACTCATAAACTGGATCTTGGAACTGGTCCTGCTGGGTACCCGGCGGGTACCCAGTCCCAAAAACTGGTACCCAGAACTGGTACTGGTTCCAACCAGTTGCGAAATTCTGGAACCAGAACTGGTCCCGGTGGGACTGGTTCCAAGTCTGGACCCGCCGGATCCTGACCAGTTCCAGATCCAGAACCAGGTACTTGGTCCCGTTGCTCACCCCTGTGTGATGTTTTTGTGTCGCTAAATTATTTCAATTTGAATTATTTCTTATTTAAAGCATATAGTATTAGCATCTTGCGTCGGGAATAAGAATGTTAAGGAAGGTGAAACAAAAGTTGTGCCTATTCTAAATTTTTTGGGGCCTAAATTTAAATTTTGCACAGGGCCCCCAAAAAGTTGGAGACGGCCCTGTCCATGGCATGTCAATATCAATCGATGAACAGTATGGGTAATCGCCGTTCTATTCGCTCTCTTATTACTCTAATCAAGATGGTTTTTCTGTTTGCATTCGAATGATCACTAAAGTAAGAATTGCATGTAATTGAATATTGAGTATGCGTGTGCTTGAATGTATGACTACTTGTGCATGCAAATGAATTTCAATGATTCTTCTAAATCTCAGGTAAGGTTTGCGAAAGTGTTTTTACTGGGTATGGACGACGTTTATTCAGTTTATCTCATTTTTGTTTTCTTTTGTGTCTTCTCTTTTCTTCTGTACCTTGTTTCCGTCACGGAAACCAAAGTGCATGTGTTGCTGAGTGAGGACGTGTAGCCTTGGAGATTAATTGTGGGCTGGTTCTCTAGACTTGTTATTCTTTTGGATTATGGGATTTTTGGTTTGTGCCCTAGAAGGCAACTTTAATGGACTTAAGTTCACTTGATAGACAACTCTGATATTAATGTTTAGTTTGTTTAAATGTTTCCTTTGATACCTAGCTTTTCTTTCTGCTTAGCATTTATTCCTTAGCGATAAATGTTGCAGTAACGACCCTCGGGTTCGGGACGGTTCAGTGGTGTCGAGTCATGTATAATAACATCGATAGTTCCCAGGCAATCATTGTAAATTCGGGGGTGTTACAAATGATATCAGGGCCCTAGGTTTAAAAGGTTGCATAGGTTTAATAAATGAATTAATAAAGATTAGTTTCGTTTTGGAGAAAATAGAATGTAATTAAAAGCCGTTGAGCGTAGTAGTCCTAGAAGTTAGGAATTACTTGAAATCACCTTGTTTGTGATTTAAATGTCCTTATTGTTTGATTGGCAATTACTCGTTTGACCGCGATGAAGTCGACTAAGGGTAGGAAACAGCGAGCGATGATTTTTGAGTATGGAGCTGGAGTCCCTGATTCACCTAACATGCCAGACTTAGAGGATATTGGTGATGCAAGCCACAACAACTCTGCACCTCCTTCGCCTCCTGCTGATGTGTCTCCTCCTGTAGATCCTCTCTTTTCCAATGATGCCGAGCTAGATGATATCCGTGCCCACATTCATCGTGCGTACACTGTGATCGAGTGTTACGAATGTGAGAAACGCACGAGGATACACCAAGGTTTTTGGGTTGAACTCTTACTGGCTTGCTCACCAAACATGCATCCTTGGAGAGGTCTCAAAGAGAAATATGACGATGTGGTACTGAAGAGTGGCTACATCAACGATGAGAAGTATGGCAAAGGCGACCGATGGGCGCTAAGTTTCAAGGGTGTTGGAAATGAGCTATGCTTGTTTGAGTTTGAGTGGAAGGTTAACCACGTCTTAGTGCCTACTCCGAAGGACATCTGTGAGAGCTGCTGGTCGAAGAAGCGCAAGCTTGTGGATAACTTCAGAAGGTGCTACATGCCTCAGAAGTATAGAGATGACGAGAATTCGTACATGCCATGTCGGGAAGTGAAGCCAATGAGGAAGGATGACTATGATACACCTCCTGTATCGAAGCAAAACCCCGTCGATGTTTAATTGTTCTATTGACTAGGGTTAGTCGTTTTGTGTTACAAACACTATTTCATTATTGTGATGACCCTGTGTGGTCAAGATTGGTATGGTGTAATGTAGTTGCCTAAGCAACAAATATTTATGACTGCTATTTATTTTGCAATCTATCTTATTGCAAAACTATTTCATTTGATTATATGAATGTCGTTGTGATTCGTTTACATCATTGTCGTTATCACATGTTTGCATGGTCGACTAAAAGCATGAATGCTATCTCATATCGTCGTGACATGATGGGAAATCCATGTCGAATTTATGGCAAAATGTTTGTTGAGCTTTCTCAAATCATTTGTGAGCCAAGAGCTAAAGCATATCAATATGACTATGTGTACTTGTTCATTGCCCTACAAAAATAGTATGGAGCCTCAATATGTGCATTAATGAATACTAAAATGTTGATGTTTATTCATGTGAGACCAATATGTGTGAAGTGTATTATATACATATTGAACTATTATGCATGAGAACTGAGAACAATAAAGCAAGTATGTTGCTTAGACCAACAATGTAAGGTCGATCATCGAAACTTATATGCTATTTGCTAAATGTCAAGAGAAAGGTTTCAGTTACAACCTATATACCTCAATTAGACCTTAATGGGCCGAGATGTGCAAATTGTTTGAATGGTGTTCATACCATTACTTTTATATTCTCAGATCACGAAATGACAACCAACACCGATAAAATTGCTAGAGTTGAAGATGGTCTGACCGATGTGGTCGAGATCATGGCGTGACAATGGCACATCAAGAGGAGCTGGAAACCGCACAAGCTTCTGAAACGCGCAGTTTTCGAGACTTAGACGCTCTTAAACCTCCTACGTTCGAAGGTGGTGTTGATCCGACTAAATTGGAGAACTGGATCATTGAGTTCAAAAAGTTGTTCCTGGCTACGAGTCGGCCTAACAACATGAAGATTCGCTCTGCGACGTACTACCTGAAGGGTGAAGCCAACAAATGGTGGAATGATGTGCGAACTGACTTGCTTGTGGTGCCGAACTACAACTGGGATCGTTTTAAGGAATCCATCCGTGCTAGATTTTATCCTAGTTCCTTACGACGCCTGAAACAGTATGAATTTGAAGGGTTGAGACAAGACAAGTTGTCTGTGGCTGAGTATGCTGCCAAGTTCAACGAGCTTGCTATTTTTGCTCCTAATCTGCTGACAATTGAAGCTGAACGAATCGAAAGGTTCGAGGATGGACTAAAATGAGACATTCAACATTTTGTCGCTGGACAATCCGTCACTTTTCAGGAATCTTATGACAAGGCTCTCAATAAGGAGAGGATAGAAGGACATCGTGACACGCATCTGGGTAAGAACAAGTGCGACGAAGGCAATCTCTCGCACTCGAATAATGGAGACAAGAGGCCAAGACCTAGTGGCAACAACAATAATTACCAAGGTGGTCAGAACCACGGTGCAAATAGGAATCATGACTCGAATAGTCACCGAGCTACGATAATGGCTAGAAGAAATACGCCTTGTACTCACTGTAACAAGGCGCATCCTGGTAAGAACTATTGTGGTGACGTGCTGCAGTGCTATGCATGCAACAAGTCCGGTCACAAAGCTTCTGAATGTTGGAGTCGAGGAAGGAATGACAATGGGCAGAACCGCGATAACAACTACAATCGTGGTGGGAACGAATAATAATGGTTATTGTGGTAATGGTGGTAACTACCGTGGAAACGAGGGTTACAACAACAAGAACAACAACCGCAACAACACTGCTCCTACTTTGAACAACCAAGCGCAAGGTCCTGCACCTGCTAATCTTGTGCCGAAGAATGACAACAATAGAGGGTTAATGGCAGAATCTATGTGATGAACCGCAATGACGCAGAAGAAACCCGAACGTGATCGCTGGTACTTTTCTTGTTAATTCTTATCCCGCTTTTGTTTTGTTTGATAGTGGTGCATCACATTCTTTTCTTTCTAATAGATTTGCATCTAAGATAGGCTTAGAACCTAGCTTAGTTTATAGGGCGAACATTACGATGCCTAATGGGTCGAATGTTAGTTGTAATTCATTGTACGAGAAGTATTCGATTAGTATAGCTGGTTTCGAGCTACCTGCAGACTTGATTTAGTTCAAGTTGAGTGAATTTGGCATTATTTTGGGAATGGACTGGTTAGCCAAGTATAGGGCTAAGATAGAGTGCTTCGAACAACGTGTTTTTTTGCAGGACCTAGAGGTAAGAAGATCACTTACCGAGGAGTTGTGGTCAAGCCTAAGCTGAAGGTGATGGCGACTATGAAGGTCAAAGAGTACGTGACTAAGGGTGAAGTGATTTACCTTTTTCATGTGGTGGATACAAGTCGCGAGACGGAAGCTCCGCAGCCTATTGCTATTGTTTTCGAGTACGCTGACGTTTTTCCAAAAGAGATTCCTGGAATGCCTCCGCAACGCATAATCGACTTTACGATCGACCTAGCTCCAGGTTCTTCACCAATTTCGAAGGCACCGGACCGCATGGCACTTGTTGAGATGAAGGAACTGAAAACACAAGTTGAGGATTTGTTGGAAGGGATATATACGTTCGAGTGTATCGCCTTGGGGTGCTCCTCTTTTGTTCGTGAGAAAGAAGGATGGTAGTATGAGACTGTGCATTGACTACCGCGAGTTGAACAAGCTCACGATCGAGAATCGATATCCATTTCCCAGAATTGACGATCTGTTTGACCAACTGTATGGAGCGTCTGTTTTCTAAAAGATAGACCTACAATCAGGATACAATTAGTTGAGGATTTTCGAGCCTGATATTGCGAAGACCACGTTTAGGGCGAGGTATGGGTACTACAAGTTCACTGTGATGTCTTTTGGGTTGGCGATTGCGCTTGCGAAGTTTATGGACCTAATGAACTGTACGTTCTAGCCTTACCTAGGCCAGTTCGTTGTAGTCTTTATTGATGATATTCCGGTTTACTCGAAGAACGCCAAGGAGCATGAGCACCACATACGTAATGTTTTGGAGATTCTGCGAAGACATCAACTGTACGCCAAGTTGTCAAAGTGTGAGTTTGGTTAGAGACGTTATCTTCCCTAGGACACGTGGTGTCTAAGGATGGTGTGGCTGTAGATCCAGAGAAGATTAGAGCTGTTACAGATTGTCCTAGATCGACGACCGTGATCAAAGTTCGGAGTTTTCTTTGACTCGCTGGCTACTATAGAAGGTTCGTAGAAGGTTTTTAAAAGATCGCACAACCTATCACGAACTTGATGAAGAAAACCACAAAGTTTCAATGGTCTGACAAGTGTGAGACTGCTTTCCAAAATTGAAGAAACGTCTTACAAGTGCACCAATTCTTAGTCTACCTTCTGGAACAGATGGATACGAAGTCTACAGTGACGCATCTAAGCATGGCTTAGGTTGTGTTTTGATGCGACACGGCAAGGTCGTGGCTTACGCCTCAAGACTGTTGAAGAAGCACGAGGATAATTATCCTACACATGATCTTGAGCTTGCTGCTGTTGTATTCGCATTGATGATTTGGCGAGATTACCTGTATGATTCCGCAGTCAAAATTCTCACTAATCACAAGAGTCTTAAGTACATCTTTACACAGAAAGAGTTGAACATGCGCCAAAGGAGGTGGCTAGAGCTTTTGACGGAGTACGACATTGATATTCAATATCATGAGGGTAAAACGAATGTAGTCGATGATGCTTTGGGTAAGAAGACTAGACATACCTTAAACACTGCTTTAGTGCTTCCCAAGGAGATCATACCTGACTTACAAAGCCTCAAGGTGGAGTTGTGTTTCAAGGTGACGTTCAAGGTACCTTAACACATATGATTGTTCGACCAACATTACTAGAGGAGATCAGATAGACAAGGTGGTGATGAGGATCTTCAGCGGATTCTAAACCACAAAGACGAGGGTAGGTCCGAGGACTTCACTTTGGGCCAAGATAGAATTTTTGAGGTTTCGAGAACGTGTCTGTGTACCCAATGACCCAGCTATCAAAAGTCAGATTCTGGGTGAAGCTCATAATACGCCATATTCGGTACATCCTGGTGGAGACAAGTTTTACAAGGATCTTCGCCAAATATTCTGGTGGAAAGGCATGAAACAAGAAGTCGCTGAGTTCGTAGAAAAAATGTTTGACATGTCAAAAGGTCAAGATTGAGCACAAGAGACCTAGTGGAATTGTACAATCAGTGGAAGTTCCTACTTGGAAATGGAATTCGATTTTATGGACTTTGTCATGGGTTTACCTTTGACACAAAAGAAGAACAATGCTATTTGGGTGGTAGTAGATCGTTTGACGAAGGTCGCAAGATTCATCCCAATGAATGACACTTGGGAAATGGAGAAGCTAGCTGACGCTTATGTCAAGGAAGTCATGAGACTTCATGGTGTACCCGAAGATATTGTTTATGATAGAGACTCGAGATTTCTCTCTCACTTTTGGCAGAAACTACAAGAAACTTTCGGAAGTAAATTGAAGTTTAGTACCGCTTTTCATCCTGCAACAGATGGCCAGACGAAAAGGACAATTCTGACTCTAGAGGATATGCTTCGAGCGTGTGCCATCCAATATCAAGGTTCGTAGGACAAACACATACCGTTGATCGAATTTTCTTACAACAATAGCTATCATTCGAGTATTGATCGAGTGTCATTTGAAGCCTTGTATGGTAGGAAGTGTAGATTGCTTGTGTGTTGGAACGACATTAGTGAGACTGTAGTTTTGGGTCCTGACATGATCCAACAGACCGTCGACATTGTGAAGGTGGTTTAAACAAAGATGCGAAGTGCACAAGATCGCTAGAAATCATATGCAGATAGAGTTCGTAGACCTGAAGTATTTAAGGTGGGAAGCAAGATACTTTTGCGATTATCTCATACCAAGGGTGTTATGGGTTTTGGTCGTAAGGGGAAATTGAGTCCTCGTTACATTGGACCTTATGAGATCCTAGAAAGGATTGGTGAAGTTGCTTATTGTTTAGCTTTGCTTGTGGAACTTGAAATAGTCCACAATGTGTTTCACGTCTCTCAACTGAAGTGATACGTACATGATCCAACTCATGTCGTTCAACATGAAACGATCGAACTTGATGAGAGTTTGACGTATGAAGAACATCCAGTCAAGATCACTAACCGAAAAGAGCGCTCGACTCGTACAAAGACCATTCCGATTGTGAAAGTTATTTGGTCCCGTCATGGTCAAGAAGAGGCAACATGGGAAGCTGAATCCATGATGTGCGAGAAGTACCCAGATCTCTTTATCGAAGGTACTAATTCCATTAGAGTTTTAGGACGAAACCCAAGGAGGGTAGAATGTCACACCTAGTAAATTTCGTGTTTTGTTTACCACTTTGCACGAGTTGCATGTTATAGCATTGCATGTTGCATTGCTAATCGACTTAGATCACGACCGTAGTACTCGCATTGCATTTTCGTAGTCCTAAAATTATTTTATACCTTCGTATGGGTAAACTCGTTTCGTCATTGAGAAGTGATTACTTCATTTATGTTCAACAAATCAATTTATTCAATTAAATCCATAATAATATTAGTTATTATTATGGAAGTTTCGGAATTTATTATTGTCAAATCATTTGAGAGTTTTATTTAAATGATTTTGACGATCGAGAGAATTCTTATTTCTGTTATTATTGACTTCGGAGAATTTATTCAATTATATTTATGAAAATATTTCTTTTATTCCTAGCTAGACTTTTTTTGACTCAAACCCTATGGGTGGCTATATAAGAAAAAGGATGGAGACCTTCATCAGTTTGCAAAACGGAACAAACCCTAACCCTATACACACTCTCTCTCCATCCGGCCTCTCTCTCTCCTTCTCGCTCCTTCTCTCTCCTGACCTGCTCGCCGGAGCACCACCAACATCGTCGTCGTCACATCGTCGCCGGTGAGTCACTTTCTCTCTCCTCTTCTTTCTATCTCTTTCTTTTCTCACGTATTTCTCTCCCTTCGTGGTTCTGTTTCTCTCTCTTGTTGATAACCACCAGAAAGCCGCCTTGATCCAGTCACCGCTTCCCTCTCCCGCCGGTGAGTCGCAGGGCTGACGGGCCCAGCCCCGTCACCCTTCTCTCTCCCTTTCGCTTTCTTTTTCTCTCTCTTTCATTGTTGCTTGCCGTGAGACACCACGGTGGACCCACCACCAACACCGGCGGTAGTGGGTGGTCGGGGGTCACCAGTGGGTCCATGACCACCATGTGTGGTGGTAGTGGTGGTCGCTTGTGGGCCACGACTATTGTTTTTCGTTTTCGTGTTTTCGAGCTTACGCGCAGATTTTTGGTTGATATTCGGTAGTTTTTTATTTCTTGTTTTAATTTTATTGTACTTGTTTGGAACCCGAATCCGAATTTTCGAAAGCCTATATTGATTGAAATAAATCAAAGACTTTAAATAAAATATTAGATTAATATTTTTCTATTGCTTAGATTTTTGTATTTACTGATTATGTTTTGGTAATCGTTTTTAATTAGGGCTTAACGAGAAAGCGTGATCATCTTCGTACATAGAGCTTATGTACTAATTAGTGAGCGTTAGTTACGTAAACGATTGTGCCTACCTCTTTCCAAAACCCATAAAAAGGTTTTGACTTGTTATGTGCTAATTGTCTAATTATTGTGAATTTAATATGCGAAGCATGTTTAAATTTTATCGTCATTATTTATGAGAATTAGAATTATATTCTTCATTGTAATATTAATTATAATGAGCATGAAGAGTTTATAAAGTTTCGTTAATTTATTAGTTGATATGCTAATTATTGAATGAGTATGGTGATCTTGGATTGTTAGTATTATTATGATATAATATATGTGCTAAAATGGAATGGGATATTATTGAGTGCTAATGAGCACCTATTATAATTGTTGGATGTATTTGCTGAATGTGAAGTTTTGGATATCATGTTTTACTGCCGATGTGCTGCCGAAATTTAATTAGACATATATGAAGCATGATTATTCTTATTATGCATAAATGTCATTCTCGTCATTATTATTATTATTATTCATTGTCATAAGCATGAAATGAATTAGTGATTCGTGGTATCGTTGTACCACTAAGTCAATCAATGCAAATTATGTGAATTTAATTGTTAATGAGAATAAGACTCCTAATGGATCCCTAAGAGTAGTCGAGCAATCGAGACTGTATCTAATAATTGTAGTCAAGGGATGCGTGATTCTCAAGTTACTTATGGACACCTCGTAGCGTGTTCGGGATGGATCATTCCCCATTGTTTAATTCTCTAGGTATCGATTATTATGTTATAGATAGTGTGAGTATACACTAGAGTAAGTCCATGGCATATCAATATCAATCGATGAATAGTATGTGTAATCACTGTTCTATTCGCTCTCTTATTACTCTAATCAAGATGGTCTGTCTGTTTGCGTTCGAATGATCACTAAAGCAAGAATTGCATGTAATTGAATATTGAGTATGTGTGTGCTTGAATGTATGACTACTTGTGCATGCAAATGAATTTCAGCGATTCTGCTTCTAAAACTCAGGTAAGGTTTGCAAAAGTGTTTTTACTAGGTATGGACGACGTTTATTCAGTTTATCTGATTTTTGGTTTCTTTTGTTTCTTCTCTTTTCTTCTGTACCTTGTTTCCGTCATGGAAACCAAAGTGCAGGTTGATATAACCAAAATACCGAGGGTCGAGCTATCGACCCTCGTCCCGACCATCATCTAAGGATCCCGATCTCCCATCATCGACGACAGTGAAGGGATGCTCTCCCATCATGGATGGGAGCCTCTGATCAAAGTAACCCTCCTCCCACTATACAAACATCGCCAACAGGCCCGAGAAAACCTACACCAACCATCAGTCCTGTACAGACCCAAGAACTACAATCATGCCCTGCCTCGACCAGGAGGATCGATTCAGACCAAAAGTCGACCCTCTGATCTCCTGTGTGCTCAAACCTGACGCCAGCACTTGTACTGCACGAATATTCCTACGAAGATCTGACTGGTTGCCTTGGCGCCCACGCTCTCTCAGCCCCAAGGACAGAAATGACGACATCAAGTGTACGAATCCCTACGTGGGATCATCCCAGGGGGTCGTACAAAAACTCACGTGACTATCCCCTCTAAGCCGACTTAGAGAGGAGCGTACGAACAGGGCTACGTGTCTACTGTTCATTCGACGTAGCTAGCCGACCTTTGCCCTATAAATACCTGCGCAGAAATCAAGGCAAAGGTAAGATCATTTCACTCAGAGAACAATCACGCTGTCTGACAGCACGCTCTGACATTCTCCGCTGTGATAGCCTGACGCTCTGTCATATCCTTACTAAAATACCTCACGTACACAATCTCTATATACTAACTTAAACTTCGGAGGGGTCTTCTCGGGTCGACCCCCCGAGCTAGTTCACTGTTGCTTGTCCTATGCAGGTAGCGGTCGAGGAACAAGACGCGCAACTCCCCCGTTCACACATCTCAGTCCCATCGCCTTCCCAGTGTTCGACCCCTCATCAAAGTCGGGCAAAACATTTGGCGCCGTCTGTGGGGAAGGTGCTTGGTTTTGTATGAGTGAACGGCCAGAGATCCTAGAGTCAATCGAGCTTCCTGATCTGATAACCACAAAACTACTCACAACCCCATATCCACATAAAAAACTTACCACCAGTAACATGGAAGCCGTCCCAGATCATGAGAACTCCCAACACTCTGACGGGGATGGAAGTCAGACCTTCGGAAATCCCGATGTCCCAGTGACTCGAGGGGAATTACACCAAATGATGGGGGAATTACAAAACACGATGAAGGAAACTCTAGAGTGCTTGACAAAAGAAATGAGACCCCCTAGAAACAAGAAGAAGGGGGAAGCCTCGAGAAAAACAAGCAAGGTTCCTCAGAAACTAGGCGTCCTCCCCCTCGTCCACGGCCTGAGCCCTCTCCATCTCTAACAACACGGTCTATGAGGGACAGCTGGTCCACTCGAAGCACAGGCGGGTCGAAGGAACGAGAAGCTTCTCGAGGGAAGCCCTCAAACCATCCGACTAACTCGGATGATTTGAGAAAATTCCTTGAGAAGAAAAGAGCAGAGAAAGAGGTCAGCAAATACGGAACCGACCTTAGGGGTATCATACTCAAAAGGGAGGAAGCCCGCCGAGCAGAAGAACAAAAGCTCCAAGAGCTATATCAACTCTATGAGAAGGAGAAAAAAAAAGGGTCGAGACGTACTCAAGAAGACCTTCGCAACATCATTGAGTATCGGGAGGCTGAACGCCAGATTGAAGAACAAAAACTGAAAGAGTTGAACCAAAGATATGAGAATGAACGAAAATGGGATCAAGAACTCCTTATGGGGATCAATCCGCCACAGCTCAACACCATTCTACAGCCATCGACCCTCCATATCCCAAGTCCCACCACCATCGGGAACGCTGGGGTATCTAATACCCTAGCAAACTTGGGGAGTGAACACCAGCTGTGGGACTAACTCCGTTCAGCGACGAAATCATGGCGGCCCCGATGCCATCCAAACTGAAGCCCATGGCGGACAAATATGAGGTTCCCCAGAAGCTGATTGCTAACTGGGAAGGACCCTATAAGATTACGGGGGTCATTCGACCATGGATGTATCGACTAGAAGACATGAGTGGAATCCCACTACCCAGAGCATAGAACCTCAACAACTTGAGGAAATTTCATATCCGACACTGATCGTTTGTCTCTCTCATAAATCGAAAATAAAATGAGTTGGTGAACCCCAGAGAAAATCGGAAATAAAATGGGTTGGCGAAACTGAAAGAGTTGAACCAAAGATATGAGAATGAACGAAAACGGGATCAAGAACTCCTTATGGGGATCAATCCGCCACAGCTCAACACCATTCTACAGCCATCGACCCTCCATATCCCAAGTCCCACCACCATCGGGAACGCTGGGGTATCTAATACCCTAGCAAACTTGGGGAGTGAAACACCAGCTGTAGGACTAACTCCGTTCAGCGACGAAATCATGGCGGCCCCGATGCCATCCAAACTGAAGCCCATGGCGGACAAATATGAGGTTCCCCAGAAGCTGACTGCTAACTGGGAAGGACCCTATAAGATTACGGGGGTCATTCGACCAGCGACGTATCGACTAGAAGACATGAGTGGAATCCCACTACCCAGAGCATGGAACCTCAACAACTTAAGGAAATTTCATATCTGACACTGATCGTTTGTCTCTCTCATAAATCGGAAATAAAATGGGTTGGTGAACCCCAGAGAAAATCGACCCTAGGGTTCACAAATCCCTTTAAAAATTGTCTATCCTCGTTTAGGGTTCACAAACCCCTTAAAAATTGTCTATCCGCTTTTAGGGTTCACAAATCCCTTAAAAATTGTCTATCTTTTTTGTTCTCTAGGGTTCACAAATCCCTGCAAAAATTGTCTGCTAAATCAAAGGGCTTCTGGCAACCCTATTCAAATTGTCCAGGTTGTAAAGGGTTAGGTTATCCCTGCAAAAATCAACATCTGTAACGGGTGAGGACCCTCACAATGCCTCTATCAATGAAAATCGGGTGGGAACCCTACAATATCTTCTACTTACACTTCTCAATCGAGACAAACGAAGTCGATTATCCTGCGAGCTTGGGGGCATACACACGTGTGTTTCGACCCCACAACAAGCTCGCAGATTAATCGATCCCACGATCCTCGAAGATTAGACACGTAACAGGGGGCAAGATATCTGATATTTTGACAACCCTATTCTAAACTGTTACACACCTAATCATCAAACATCGGGCTAGGTAGGTCCAACGACCCGAAAACGCCCTACAATGGACTAAAGTGACCGATCCTACGGTCATTAAGGTCTTACAAGGTCCAAACGACCTAAAAATTAGCTGCGGGCTAACTAGGCCCACGAAGCCTAAGGCCTTTACATGAGCTTTACGTCTCATGCGCAACACACTACTACTTGGAGATTAAGACTTAAGATCTTATGATCCTCCTCAACAGGCCAAAACGCCTACAAAAAATCGGGCTAAAACAGGTTAAGCTAACCTTAAACGCCTTACAGGACTAAAAGATCTTGCAAAGGGTCGATTGGCCAAGCCAAGACCTTAGTAAAGAATGAACAATTCTGAGAATAACATAGCTATGAAATACAAGAGGAGCATAGCAAAAGATCGATCTCATTCAGTTGATGGTCGAACCAATATTTACAAGCCTCTTTGGGCCAAAAAGTTACAAACCCCAGAATGCCACAAAAAAAAAAAAAAATCGAAAAAAAAGAGACATATCAAGGGGCGAATCCAGGGGGACCACGCTTGGCAAGACGAAGACTGTACCCTTGGAAAAGTGAATGACGACCACTAGCAGTAAGGAAAGCAGCCTTATGAAGGGCCATATCCTTCTCAAGGGCCTCTACCCTTGCAGTCTCACCAGCAATCTCCTGCTGAATGGCCGTCACCCTCGACTCAGCTTTCTCCAGCTCGAGGGCCAGCTTCTTCAAATTATGGTCGGCAACGGCCAACTTCTCACAAGCCCTAGCAAAATTCGACCGATGCTGCTTCCAGTCACACAGAGCCTGGGCAGATTGAGCCTCGAGAGCCTGAGGGTCGGTAGGGACATCAGCAGGAAGAGGGGGGAGAAAACCCTCTCTCCTCTTAGCAAACCTAAGAGCGTACAAAGTGACGCAAAGGTCACAAGTACAACGCTCCAAGTGAGAGCGCTGCCCCGGAGGCACACTAACAATGGCCGACCCACTAGGCCCGGCTGGAGCTTCGACCTTAAGGGTAACTGGAACCCCACCCATAGTAATGGACAGGCGAGGGGTAGATCTACCCCTGAGATTAAGCCTACGACTTTTGGAAGCTGGAGAAGACATGATAACGGCGCTTGATAGGCTGCTTGGAAAGTTTGAATGAAAAATCAAAGAAATCTAGAGAGAGAAAGTGAAAACAAGAAGCGACGAAGAGAATGATGAAATTTCTAAGCAACTGTGGGGGTATTTATAACCTTTCCAAAAGAAGACGAACCGTCACCTCCAACCGATGTCTGAGAGAAGAGAAGCCTCAATTCGGAGGGGACACGTGTAATGACCCAGAGGGTGGGTTCTCCCAACCGTCACGTCCATTTAAAATAATTATGACAATGAAGAGCAACCGGTGTTTTGGGAAAAACACCAGACTATGAAACTCCTAGAGTACAACAAAAATTCGACCCAAACAGTCGCACCTCGAGTGTGGGGGCAGGGTATACTTACCTCGACATGTTTTACACTCGAGGTACGACTAATAAGCGGGCATCAGTGATAAAATCGAAGACGAAGAAAAATTGAAATTTTTTGAAGTAGCAATCAAAGTCGGAGCAATAATCATTATATTGATTTGAGGCAAAGATTACATAAGATCGAAGGATGAAACTACATGTTCAAAGTTCATCTACAAAATTCCTAGTCGGCACGCAAGCTCGACACCCAAAAAGTCTACGTACGAAAAAAGACAAGACTCGACTCCCCGGCCTCATGCTGGAAGAAAGACGTCGGGGAAGAAATTGCCAAATACAGAACGACCTCCCGACCTACCCTGGAAGAACGAGGTCTGGGAAGAAATCGCTAAGTACAAGGCCAACCCAAGATGAGGCCTAAAGGGATAGAGGGGGAGAGGCAGGAGGCTGACCCTCCAGTTGGTTCCTCAAAACCCTCACTTCTTCAAGGAGCTCCTCCCTCCGCTCCCGAAGGCCGTTCAGCTCCTCAACCCCTCCAGTGATCCGAGCCGCCAGCTCGGTCCTAGCATCCATGAGGGCATTGTCCCTCTGCTCCCAGCGGCGGATCTTAGCTTGGGTAGCCGCCTCCCTCTCGTAGGCTCCACCAATTTTCCGGTGAAGCTCCTGAAGACGATTGGCCAGCCGTTCTGCCAGAGGAACCAATCGAGCAGGCAGTTCAGGCTCCATGACAGCAGGAGGAGGAGCTAAAACCTCAGCAGCAGAAGGGGCTCAATCATCAGTCACCCGGCGTTCTGCTCTGGACCTCCGAAGAGTAGTGATCAGATCCCGAGCCTCCGAGCCCAAACTCAGGAGAGGATCGACGGGAAGCGGGGGTGTAGGATTCAGAAGAAGTCGAGGCACGACTCTTCCCAGCACCCCCCACCTTGACTTGTTTACTAGACTCCCCACGATGGGAGACTGTAGCCTTCCTTTTGGAACCTGCCATCTCAAGAGCAAAGCAAAAACTTAAGAAAAATCACTGAAGCTTGGAAGAGTATTTCTAGAGAGAGAAAGTAATGAGAGAAAAGTTGGATGAAAATAAGAAAGATCACTCAAGTATTTCTAGGCAAAAAAGCTACAGGAAACCAAGCGACGCCTCCCTTCAGGAAACACGTGTCATGAAGGTACGGGGTAAACCCGGTTCGCATTCCCAAGAAGAAGGAAACACTTCAGTTATGTCATCTTCCCCTCGACTCACGAGTGGAAGAATAACAACTGCATAAACGAGGGTCAAAAAACATGAAATCATTTGAACATTCATTCCAAATATAGAAAATGTCAACTATTTCAATACAGTTACACCATATAATCGAAGCTACTACAATGATCGGAGGGAGCAAAAGCTTAAGGATCTAGAGCTTCGCGTTTATGCTTAATCTCCTGCTCCAAGGCTTGTTGTTTCTGAACCAGAGAGTGATGGGCTTTCCTCCCCTCCTCTAGGGCAAGGGCCCTTTCCTCAACCATTTGCTTCGCAGCACGGAGGTCCTTCATGAGTTGATTGACCCTCCAAGCTACCAGGGTCTGCTCCTTCAAAATCGATCTCCTAGCTTCCTCTGCACGATGAATTTCCTGCTCCAAAGCCTGTCTATGGGCTCGCAGGGCTTGACAGTCTGGCTCACCCTTTGTCTCGTGCGGATGTTCTGCTCGAAGGGGTCTTGACCCTCGGGATCCCCCACTTCAGGGACAGGAGTATTGAGACTAGGGTCGACCTAGGGAGGAACGGGAGGGGGAGAGTCAGGTCTGCTACCCCCCTCGCCAGGAAGCCTCACGGCTAGATGCTCGACTTCTAAACATTCCAAGACGCCTTGGGACTGAAGCTGCTGAAATACCATCCATATATGAGTACGAAGACGCTCGGACAGGGAGTTATCCTCGAAGAGACGAACAAAATCAGAAACTGCCAGCCTAGCCAAGTTGGCCTCGCTAAACTCATCTGGAACTTCCAAGGGCTCTTCGTGAGTCGATTTCGAAGCTCCTTCCTTGAGTCTCTTGCTGGGTCGATTACTCTAGGGAGCACGCTTCCCCGGCCGAAGATGATACGACCTGGGTACTGACTTGGTATCTACGGAAGATTCATCACTAGAGCCAGAAGAAATAAATATAGTAGAGGAAGACATCTCTCTAGACAGATTGGGGGCAAAATCAACAAACTAAGTGGATCTATTTATAAACAAAAGGCCCGAGCGGTTATTCAAAACAACTGTCCCCCATGTAGGAGCATCATCATTGGAAGACAATAAATGATCATTTATTGGAATTGATGAAAATACAAGCCAAGACAAAAGAAGACTTGAATAAATAGAAAGTCAACATCATCATTTATCAACCCTCAAAAGCAGAGGGGGCACAAACAGTTTACAACGGGTGACCAACCACCCCAAGTAAAAAACAAATACAAACCCCCTTCAACCTGGGGGTGCAAACCTCAAAAAGCCCTGATCATTCAGCCTCCTCCTCTGCCCGCCTCGCTGCAACGAGTTTCTCCATGTCTTCCAAGTCCACGGCAATGGAAGCCTCGATTATATTAGCCTCCGCCAGATCATCGGACATAGTAGAATCCCGGAGGTTACGGATACGGGCCAGGAAGGTAACTACAGAGGCTCCCACATCGCCTTCTCCATACACTCGGAGCAGGGCATCCTCCCAGTAACGGGTCTGACGATCCACCGCAGCCCTCCGATCAGCCTGTGTCGGGCCTCCTTGGTTTTCCAATTCTCCACATCGGCCTGGGCAGCCTTGAGGAGATGAGCAGTTTGGGCCCTGGCATTATTGGCCTCCTTCAGGCTTCCCTTTAGCTCCTCAAGGGAATGCTCCCTCTCATCAAGGAGAGACTTCCCCTTCTGAAGATCGGCTTTCGCCTTCTCCAGCTCGAGGCAAAGCCCCGACAACTCAGCTCGAGCCTCTTCACGAGCCTTGGTCTCTGCGTCGGCCCGCCACTCCTGGCACTGGATGACCAATCGACGCCGTTGAGCCTCATCAGCCCTGATCATCGCGCTCAAGAGAATGTCATCCTGAAAAACGCAAAACAAATCAATAACGGCCTAAAAGGCCCGATCAAAAAACGGACGAAGGAAGGAACCGTTGAAATACCTTTAGGCGATCCAGGGCCATACGCTTCAGAGGAGCCGTCACGACGTCCGTCGACCCCACCTCGGAGATAACCTGCTCCATATCCTTCTCATGGAACAAGTTAGGGAAGACAGCCTCGGCAATCTTTGACTGCTCATCCAGAGGAGCCCCCAGAACGGCCGGCATCTTGAGGGCATGACCCTCAGGACTCTGCCTACTGACCATATACGCCTGGTCCGAAAACTCGTTGTTATCCCTTCGTGTAGATCTGATAGCCTGCATCTCATTGATGCTCCTCAGGCTCGAAGGAGAGGACTCTTCCGCTACAACCGAATTGGACGGGCCAGCGCTCGACTCTCGGTTCCCAACAGGAGAGGTAACCTGTCCCCAAGTGGCAACCATAGGCTGACTTGCGGAGATCAACTCTGCACCTGGGGTATCCACCTTATTCTTCTTCAAAGGAGATACCCTCTCCTGGGTCACCAAGGCATCATCCCCCGACCTCTTCTTAGAGCAAAGGTCGGCATCAGGCAAGACCCCAGACAAGGAACTCCCCTTCTCCAATCTTGTCTTTTTCCCGTAGATCATTGCCTTCTTCTTCTTGGGAGGCTGCAAAAACAAAGTAAATTATCAGTGACGACCCTAGAACTGTGGAACATGAAACATGAGGGAATAAGAGTATCTATTACCGATTCAAGCTTCCTCCGAGCCTCAACCACGTCCTTGAGACCCTCAAGGTAGGCCTTGGAGGTTGTCCTGGCTACAATCTGCTCCCCTTCCGGCATCTCCAACAACTCAATAACGGCGTCCTCTGCAGGATACAAAGAAAAGGTTAAAAGAGCCCTCGATACACAGAAAGATATTCAGAGCAAGGAAACAATGGGGACAAGGCCATTGTACCAGGTGTCATGGTCGATTGAAAACCAATGAAGACCATGAACGCCTCATGAGCGAACCAGGACTTGTCTATCTTCCAATGAGGAGGGGCGTTAAACTGCCGACATGCCTCCTCATCCCAGTTAGGATAACGGAAGTATTCTACCGTCCAACGTTCGCCCGGGGACAGGGAATCCAGAGACTCGCGTTCCGGGCCAAACAACTCACTACCTACCTCCTCCAGGTAGTTCTCCCTCCAAGGAGGACACACTCCATCCCACCCTCGCTCGTTGTGCAGAAATAAGAAATTCTCTTTCCACAAGGTGACGTTGCTCAATGATCGGCACATGGAGAAATCCTTTCTGGGACTTAGATACCATGTCCCGTACTTGGTCGACTGCACCTTGAGGTACAAGTGGCGAAGGACAGCATCGTTCACAGTTAACTTGTGAACATGTGCCGCTACCGCCAGGCCCACCAGAGATCTCCATGAATTAGCCTGGAGCTGAAAGTAGTGGACCCCAGACGGCCCACTATCTTCCTAATCAAACGAGGGAGGGGAAACCTTAAACCCTCGTCAAAAACTTTGGTGGAGAAGGGAATGCAACCAGGCCAGGTGGGGCAGGATGACACCCTTCTAGCTTACTGGGACAGATAAAAGACATCCCCGGGGGTAACTGGTATCGCTCGGCCAACAACCCCATATCCTCGGCCGACCTACCAGCTAAGAGCGACCGTTTTGAATGGATGGGGACAGCGTCGGCTTTCTTTCCCTGCTTCGACCCTCCGTCCACAAGGAGGAGGGGAGAAGGCCTCATCATCGGCAGGATGATCATCTCTGACTCGGATCTCACCGCTCTCTAGCGACCCTTGAGGGACATCAACCCCCTCATGACCTGATCCTACGGGCCCGGGCATGCCCCCAGGCGAGCCAGAAGTACTAGCCACATGATCGACTGATCTGGTCAATCGATCAGACAAAGAATCGGGCATAACGTCCGAAGCACTAGCCAAACTTTCCATTTCCCTACGCTCCCTACAAAATGAGCAAATGCAGAAGGTCAGGGGAGACAACAAGATTGTGGCAATAACACAAGGAGAAGTGGCAAAGGGACAAAAATCATACTTCATTATATAAGGGCAGAAGAGCTGATCCCCTATCTGCTCAAAATCACTCAAGGGAGAGGAGCAATTAAGACCCTCTACCCAAACGACAGGTCTGTTTAAAACGAGCCCTGGACATCTCGGCCTCGTCTCCCTGCAGGGGAGAGACACAGCGTAAAGGTTTGACCCCGTCTAAAACATGGATCTCTCCTAACGCCACACTCATTTGAAAGACATTCAACACATCCTGCTTGAAACATCGTGGAATGTCGGGGTCTGACAAAACCCGGGTATACCAAGACTCCTCCCGAAATCGGAACGGAACGACCCAATCCGGGAGAAATATTCCCTCCGGGCTCGACCACTCAAAGCCCGGACGAAATTCGGAGGAAGGGAACCCCGACGGAATCGGGGGAACTGGGTCATTCGAAGGATGAGGGCAAGACTCCTCATACGACGGGCCAGGCCCCTAACTAGACGAGCCTCGATCGGAACTATCGGGAAAAGATCCCCAAGTCCCTGGTCGAGGTGCCTCAGGCGAACTGTCAGACCACGACGATATATCAATGGGTGAAGATATCGACATGAATGTAAAACAGATAAATGCAAGAAAGAAAAATACCAAAAGAGAAACGTTATACCTTGGGAGGAGATAGAAGACGAATCTACAAGGAGAGATCGAATAAACAGTAACCAATCGACGGAAGATTAGCGAGAAAAATTTCAAAGACCCACTTTCTCTCTCTAAAAAATTCAGGCGGCTGAAATAATGAGAGAAAAGAAGAAGATGATTCTAGCTATTTATAGACAGAGAGACCTGGAAGGGCACACAACTCGCATGACTGACAGGTGGACGGCCCAACTACGTCCAACGAATACCTATCCCGATGAAAAAGGGGCCCTTCCAAGGAAATAACGGACCAGGAAGCAAAGGCCCACTGAACGAAAAACATCGACCAACCACATCTCAGCAGGACTCGACGGAGAGGATATCTCCTCCTACTAAGATATAAGGGCAAAATGATATAACCAAAATACCGAGGGTCGAGCTATCGACCCTCGCCCAGACCATCATCTAAGGATCCCGATCTCCCATCATCGACGACAGCGAAGGGATGTTCTCCCATCATGGATGGGAGCCTCTGATCAAAGTAACCCTCCTCCCACTATACAAACATCGCCAACAGACCCGAGAAGACCTACACCAACTATCAGTCCAGTACAGACCCAAGAACTACAATCATGCCCTGGCTCGACCAGGAGGATCGATTCAGACCAAAAGTCGACCCTCTGATCTCCTGTGTGCTCAAACCTGACGCCAGCACCTGTACTGCACGAATATTCCTACGAAGATCCGACTGGTTGCCTTGGAGCCCACGCTCTCGCAGTCCCAAGGACAGAAATAACGACATCAAGTGTACGAATCCCTACGTGGGATCATCCTAGGGGGTCGTACCAAAACTCACGTGACTATCCCCTCTAAGCCGACTTAGAGAGGAGCGTACGAACAGGGCTACGTGTCTACTGTTCATTCGACGAAGCTAGCCGACTTTTGCCCTATAAATACCTGCGCTGAAATCAAGGCAAAGGTAAGATCATTTTCACTCAGAGAACAATCACGCTGTTTGACAGCACACTTTGACATTCTCCGCTGTGATAGCCTGACGCTCTGTCATATCCTTACTAAAGTACCTCACGTACACAATCTCTATATACTAACTTAAGCTTCGGAGGGGTCTTCTCTGGTCGACCGCCCGAGCTAGTTCACTGTTGCTTGTCCTGTGCAGGTAGCGGTCGAGGAACCAGACGCGCAACTCCCCTGTTCACACATCTCAGTCCCATCGCGTTCCCAGTGTTCGACCCCTCATCAAAATCGGGCAAAACACAGGTGTTGCTGAGTGAGGACGTGTAGCCTTGGAGATTAATTGTGGGCTAATTCTCTAGACTTGTTATTCTTTTGGATTATGGGATTTTTGGTTTGTGCCCTAAAGGCAAAGTTTTAATAATACTTTTATGGACTTAAGTTCACTTGATAGACAACTCTGATATTAATGTTTAGTTTGTTTAGATGCTTCCTTTGATACCTAGTTTTTCTTTCTTCTTAGCATTTATTCCTTAGCGATAAATATTGCAGTAACAACCATCGGGTTTGGGACGGTTCAGTGGTGTCGAGTCATGTATAATGACGTCGATAATTCCCTGGAAATCATTGTAAATTCGGTGGTGTTACAGTTTCCAACTGATCCAATTCCAATTACTAAAACTAAAAATTAATAGTATCCAATTCCAATTCCTAATAATATATTACCCGCTTGGTACCCGGTTATGCTCACTCCTACATTTCTATACACTATTTCTTTTTAGTAAGATGAAAAATAGGAAAATTTGCTGGAATACACCTAATAATTTCAACAATTTGTGATGATACACCTATTAAAACAAAATTTGCATTGTTACACGTAATAAAAACAAAACCTAATGTTGGACACACCAAATAAGCTTTTCCGGCCAACTTTTTATTCTAGAGGACTGATTTGCCCCTCACATGTTTTGCATATGCCTCTTTTATCCTCCCTCTTTCATTTTTTTTTTCTTCAATTTACTCTAAATACTACCAAATCGGTTGAGTACAATTCTTCCCCCTCAGTTGTTCTGTAATTTTAATTTCACCAAATTATGTAGAGAAAGATGAAAATGAAAATGGGAATAAATTAAAGCACAAGGCAAAAAAAATGACATTAGCAACAACAACAACATACAAATGGCGGAGAGCAATGTTACTGGTGTAGATGGTCATCCTTATGCTTTTCATGTTTATGGGCATTGAAATCTTGCTTCTCTTAATTAGATAGATATCATCAGATCTAGCTTTGTTATTTTATGCAACGTGATCACAAATTGTCTAAACCGCCTTCTACCACCAATGCATAGATGTTAGTCTGAGAAAGTCACTCGTCCGAATCGCAACATAGGGTCCAAATTTTAAAGGGAACTCGAACAACCTTCAAAGCCCCAAAATTCGTATAGATTCAACTCGCTCAGAACGAGTATTTCGAAAACAGGCCAGTATTCGAGGGTTTGCGATTTTGAGAGTTTGTTTGAGCCTTGTACAATTGAACCAGTAGGTGGTGAAGAATGATAACCCAGAATTTTGAGATGGGTATGAGTTTTTAAAGAAGAAAATGAGTGTGAGGGGAGAGAGATGGAGAAGAAGGAACAAAATCTCAAACAATGAAAGAGAGTGAGGATGGAAGAATGTTCTGAGGAAGATGATGAACACTGTTACAGGATAATGAAAGACCAAATTTTTGTTTTTCTTTTTTTTAAATACTGTAGAGTATTTCGTAATTAATTGGATTAAACTGGGAATAATAAATGAAAAGTGAGGAATGAAGAATAAAAGGAGACATGTGCAAAATATGTGAGGGTAAATTGGTCCACTTGAATAAAAGATTGGTCGGAAAAACTTATTTGGTGTGTCCAACAATACTATTTGTTTTTTATTAGGTGTAACAAAATAAATTTTGTTTTAATAGGTGTATCACCACAAATGGTTAAACTTATTAGGTGTATTCCAGCAAATTTTCCTAAAAAATATAGTATCAAACTTCCCAAAAACTTTACCTAAGAGGTATTGGCTCATTGATAAACAAATTATAATCTGTACACCAAATCATGGGCTCAATTCCGCTCAAACCTCCCAAAAAGCACATAATTCATAGAATACCCGAAACCGTGCGTCTTTGCCAAACCAAAAACTTCACAAAAACTTTTATCTGGTGTGGATAGTGGTGTGGTGGAACAAAAGCTCGCTCCATCTCTACCAATGCAACTACAGTACCATTTTCTTTGCTTCATTTTTAAACGCATCAAGTGCAGAAGTTGCAATTGCAACTACCTGAATCAGTTGATAGAAGGTTAGCCCGCCTTTGCCCCATATTTATCCAAGTTAAGCTCAGAGCCTCTCTCTCTCCAAAAACCTAGTTTGAGCTTTCTCTCTCCAAAAAAACCCTAGATTTTTCTGCCTAGCCGCCTAACAAAGCTCTCTTTGTGCTTCAAGAATTCAGCCTTGTTTCTTCATTTTCTCTTTCTTTCAGCCCTCATTCCTTGTAATCTCTACCGGGTTTGCTTCCTAATCTGGTCTCGCGTTGCTCGGTACAGTTATGGATAAATTGCTAGCAAGTTCTGCTACTGCTACTCTATCTCCTGCTAATTTATTATTCATTGGTTCTAAAACCCCAGGTATGTATGTTTGTATCTTACTTTTTTGTGTGTTTTCTGTCTTTATTTATGTTTGCATTAGCCTATGAAATGTGCAAGAAAAGAATGATAGTTGTATATTACTTTGATTAACAAATTGGGTATTTGCCAATGGAGCCATTTCTGTGTTTTGTTTTGCATGTTTGATTTTTTGTCATTTCATGGTTGTGGGGATGTCGTATGTGTGCAATGTGGGGGAATGGTTTATCGGATTGTATGAGTTTGAGGGTTGAATGCAAATCAGTTGCATGAATGGTTTATTGGATTGTATGAGTTTGAGGGTTGAATGCAAATTAGTTGCATGTTTGATTTATCAATCTAAAAGCCTTGGATTACATTAGACGAAAAATCCATTGGAAGTGCTGGGATTCTTTATGCGTTCCGAAATGCTTAGGTGGACTGGGGTTTCGGGACCTTGGTGTTTTTAGTGAACCATTGCTCGGAAAGCAGTTCTGGAGATTGATAACAAATGAGGGCTCTCTCTGTGGACAGGTTTTAAAAGCAAAATATTTTCCGAAATGCAGTGCCCTTGAGTCTTTTTTGGGGCCTAGGCCTAGCTTTTCCTGGAGGAGTATTTGGAGTTCGAAAGCCTTGATCAAGGAAGGGATGATGTGGAGAATTGGGGAGGGAAACATGGTGCATGTGTGGAGTGATCCTTGGCTTGCAGATGCTCAAGGGCGCTTGGCAACCACTCAGTGCCCTGTTGGTGAGGAGGGTCTGCTGGTTAGTGCCTTAATTGATGAAAATAATAGTGGCTGGAACATGGCAATGATTAATAAACTATTTAATAACAGAGACAAGAAAATCATACTCTCCATTCCCATTAGCATGGAGAAGGCCTAAAGACTCACTGGTTTGGGCTATTTCCAAAGGTGGAGAGTACACTGTTCGAACAGCTTATATACTTGGGAAAACGTGCAATTGGGATCGGGTTGAAGTTTTTTGGCCGGACGTATGGGATGCAAAGACCCCACCAAAAATCCAGCATTTCTTGTGGGAAATGTACCACTGAAATTCTTCCCACAAATGGCTTTTGTCTCATAGGCATTTGGTTGAAGACAGCTTGTGTCCCTTGTGCAATAAGGAATGCGAAACGTGGCAGCATGCTCTATTTAATTGTGACATGGCAATGAGATTTGGGAGAAAGCTGGTGTTGCTGAATTAGTAACCAATATTGACATGTCATCTTTTTTTTTTTTGGTAAGAATTAGCTTTCATTACCATTTCAGCAATAAAGGATTACACCTAGAAGGCAATTAAGTCAGAGAGTCACCTACTATGTAGGATATTCTCATAACCTTAATCCCTGACAGTATCTAGAATTACAACTGATCAAAACAAACAATTAAGGGTCTCTTTTACACAGGACTACTGCATTACTTGGAAACAAACAAGACAGTAAAAGAACAACTAAATTACATCAATCTAGCATAGAGACTTCTGTCACTAGTCTTTAGCTTCAGCATCTTGACATCATGCAGCCTTGCCCTGATAACGAGCTTGATGTGCTGGATCACAGTAGCATCAGTGGCCTGAGTTTGCCTAAAATGAGTGTTATTTCTCTCCTGCCATACAGAATAAGTCACAGCAGAGACAGCAGCAGCACAAAGCAGCCTCTCCAATTTTGTTGGTCTCCTTGCTGCACCATTTAGGAGCCCCCTGATTGTAGTTGCAGTAGTTTTCCAGCCAATCCATTGCTTGATACAACAACAACAACAACAACAACAACCCAGTAAGTGTCCCGCCTAGGGCGGGGTCTGGGGAGGTCCAGATGTACGCAGTCTTACCCCTAACTAGTTGCCTAGAAGAGAGACTGTTTCCGAAAGACCCACAAAAACCTTTTTTTTTTTTTTCTTAAATGCATTTCAAAACGTTTTGTTGTTTTTTTTTTTTTTTAAAGCAGTGAAGAATGATCAAAAGGGCAAGGAAAGTAAATCAGTAAACATACTAACACAAGATTCTACTTACTAAGCCACATAAAGTGAAGGAGACGCTACCGACTATAAACAAAATGAATCAACCTCTAGTACTAGCCAACGCACAACCCTAATCTAACGCGGATCTGCACTGCTACGCCATAGTCTCCTATCTAGGACCAAGTCCTCGGTAAGATCTAGACGGGTCAAATCCTGCCTGATTACCTCTCCCCAAGTCTTCTTCGGGCGTCCTCTTCTTCGCTTACAATCGCTAAGTGTAATTCTCTCACACCTTCTCACCGGTGCATCACGATGTCTCCTCCTCACATGCCCAAGCCACCTAAGCCTTGTTTCTCGCATCTTGTTGTCGATATCAGTCACTCCCACCTTGCCTCTCAACACTTCGTTCCTAATTCTATCTCTTCGTGTAGAGTTGCACATCCAACGGAGCATCCTCATCTCGGTCACCCGCATCTTCTGCACATGCACCTGCCTCACCGGCCAACACTCCGCCCCATAAAGCATAGCTGGCCTGATGGTTGTACAATAAAATTTACCTTTAAGTTTTAGTGGAATTTTTCTGTCACATAGAACTCCCGTTGCACTCCTCCACTTTAGCCACCCTGTTCTGATGCGATGAGTCACGTCATCGTCAATCTCGCCGTTGCCCTGTATGATTGAACCGAGATACTTGAAACAATCCCTCTTCGGTACCACCTCCGTACCAATCCATTGCTTGATATGGCTTAAAATCCCTTCACTTCTGCTGCAATTAAAGAATAGGTGGCTTATATCTTCCATGCCATTGTTGCAAAGGTAACACTGATCATCCCCATGGAAGAAACCCATCCTCTTCATTCTATCTTTGGTTAAGACTCTTTGCAGCTGGGCAAGCCACAAAATAAAGTTGTGTCTAGGCAGGTTGTAGCTGCCCCAGACCAGATTAGCATGTCTAAACTTCATTCTTGGACCCATCAGCAGACTGTAACCTGCAGTGGCAGGGTTTACACTACCAGTCCAGTTACCCTGATCATCATGCATTGAACTGAATTTGTCACGCAGCTTTAGAAGTTTGAGCCAGTACCAGCTGCTATCTACCTTTGGAGTATAATCCCAAAGGGTTTCACCCTTTAAATAAACCCCATTAATTCACTTCACCCAAAGTATGTCTTGTTTGGTAGAAATAACCCATAGATGTTTACCATTCAAGGCATAGTTCCAAACCCTACAGTTCTTCATTTGCAAGCCACCATTCTTTCTTGGTTGGCAGATCCAATCCCAAGCTACCAAGTTTGTTTTTTGCTGCATTTCAGTCCCTCCCCATAGAAATTGTCTACATTTCTACTCAATAAGCTTCATAATTCCAGTGGGCAAGAGGAAAATGCTTGACCAATAAATGTGCAAAGACATTAACACAGAATTTATAAGTTGCACCCTCCCTGCATAGGAGAGGTGCCTAGTGGCCCAGGTTTGCAATCTTCTAGTGCTCTTCTCAACTAAGAAGTCAGATTCAGCTTTGTTCCATCGTGTAGGTGTCATTGGGACACCCAAATACTGCATTAGGAATGAGCCTTCCTGGAAACCAGTTTGCAAGAGGAGCTTTTTCTTCATTCGTCTATTAACTCCAGTAATATAACAATGTGACTTTTGGTTATTTGCAAATAAACCAGTCACATTAGAGAAATACTCAAACCCTTCCTTTTCTACCTATGGAGCTCTCATCAGCCTTACAGAAAACTATGAGGTCATCAGCAAAGCAAATATGGTTAAGCTGTACTGAAGCACACATAGGATGGTAGTGAAAGTCTTGTAATTGAGAGGCCAACTTCAGTAGTGTGGACAGGAATTCCATAACCAAGACAAAAATAAGAGGGGAAATAGGATCACCCTGTCTTATTCCTCTTTTCCCTTCAAAATAACCAAAAGACTCACCATCAACACACAGATTAAAGCTTGCAGACTTGATACAGGCCATCACCCAATTGCAAAATTTAGGTGGAAACCCATAGCTAGGCAGCATATCTTCAACAAATCCCCAGTGGATGGTGTCATAGGCCTTTTTGAGGTCAATCTTCATTAAACACCTAGGAGATGTATTTTTCCTTCTATATTTCCTTATTAAATCTTCATTAAACAAACGCCTTGGGCATGGAGCAGCTTTAAATTCCTTGGCAGCTGTCCCACCCTTTGAGGTGCCTACAAGCTAGTGGTCGACGGTGGATACCCTTGGTCGTGAACCAAAAAAGAAAAAAAAAAAAGGACATTATGCACAATATTTCTACCTTGGACAAAAGCACCTTGGCTTTGTGAAATAAGGTCAGGTAAAGCCACCTTAATTCTCTCAGTGAGAATTTTAGAAATACACTATTATCTTGCCATGTATGAAGAAGTCCTGCACTGCTGCTGTTACCTCCTCACCTATCACAGGCCAAGCATCTTTAAAGAATCCACTTCCAAATCCATTATGTCCAGGACTTTTGGTGGAATCTATGCTGAACAGAGCCTCTTTAATCTCCTCTGTGCTAACTGGTCTTATACTCTTATCATAGCCAGTTGTTGCTGAATGTTACTTGTGTAGCCACTGTGGAAGACTCTATGGTCTGGCCTAGTCCTCCCAGTTGACACCCCCAACATACCCCTATAGAACCCAACGAGCTCATTGTGTATCTGTTCTTGAGTTTGCAGCTGGACACCATTGCTATCTTTCAAAGCATAAACCCTGCTGGCTTGTCTTCTTTGCCTCATGATTGCATGGAAGTAGTGAGAGTTAGAGTCTCCCAGTTGCAACCATTAAGCTTTACTCTTCTGATGCAGAAAGGATTCGACATCCTTGTTAATGGTTAAGAAATCTCTTCTTGCCTCCCTCTCCTCATGTTGCAGGGTGTAATCTAAGGGAGAGAGGTTCATCTGCTCTTGAAGCTTAGTCATCTTCAATTTGGCTTCTTGCTCTCTTGCTTGAATATCTGCATACTCAAGCTTGTTAAGCTGTTTGAGAGCCCTACTTGTTTTCTTTAGTTTATTCATTACAGTGACATGTCGTTTTTCGGTGTTGTTTTCCAGATTTGCTATGCTCTTGCTTGGTTGATCTGGTTTCGCAGGATCGAGATGATCTTTCAAGACACGTTAATCCCAGAACAAGTGGTGGTGGAACGAGCATATAGATTGGTGGAAGAATATGAGAAATTCAATAAACGTAGCAATCTTCATCTTAATAACCAAGCAGTGACAGGGGGCAGGTGTGGATACCACCGGAGAGAGGAAGGATAAAGATCAATGTTGATGCAGCGGTCTTGGAGGATGGTTGGGTGGATCTGGCGGCAGTAGCACCTGATTCCGAAGGGGAGCTTTTGTTTGCAGCAGTGCGACGAGAGGCGGCAAAGTGGCCACCACTGATAGCGGAGTGCAAGGCAGGATGGTTTGAATTGATGGTAGCTCATCGTTTTAACTATAATGTGGTGTCGTTGGAGTCGATAATCTGTCTTTTATTTCTAGTATGCGTCATAGGGAGTCGTACGGAGTCGTTTAGCGAGGTTTGGTCAGTCTTAGGTGATGTTTTTTCTTCGATTGAGTGGAGTCATTTGAGGCGAGCTGGTAACTCTGCTGCGCACCATCTTGCTCGTATTTGTCCGGTCGGTGCAGAGCAGTGTTGCGTAGGTGTTTGCCCAAGAGAAGTTTCATCCTATGTTTTGATGGACAAATTGTCCTATGATTAATGACAAATCACACTGCTTTGAACCTTAAAAAACTGAAATATGATTATGTGTCCAATTTTACCCTTTTCTTTTACTCTTGTAATTACACAATTAGTAAATAAAGGCCAATGAAAAATGTATTATGACCATAAATTTTGAAATGTAGGAGTACTTCATCACAAAGTGTTTGTCCTCATTCTGTTGTGGATATCCCAATCTTAGTTAAAAAAAATACAAATTTGATTGATCCTCTTTGGTAATACAATTATCTAAATAATATCAATACCTTGGTCAATTATCTCTCTTAACATATGTGAGAATTCTAACAAGGCAGTCACATTGGGATGCAAGTATAACTACGTAATCACATTTTGTTTTCACATTGGAAAAAACCCCATCATAAGAAAAATCAAAGTTACGAGCTATTTGCTTTGATGTGTTACCTCCCTTTTTGTTCTTGTATTCAGATAAAACATCAGTGTCAATTATAATTCGTTACAATAATTGATATTCCTTTTACAGGTGTTTTCCGGGTTCATGATAAGGTGTTCTACTCAAAAAGATTGTCTGTATTTAAAAAGGTACTTTAGTTGCCTTTCTAGTGCTATTTCGCTCAGACTCTTCCTTTTACATCAAGTACCCATATCAGATACTCCACACTCCGTCATGGCCTCATAGGTATGGACACTGAACACTCCATTTTCAGCCAAAAACATGCAGAAGTTTAAAAAATGGTGGAGTCGGACATGGGTATGGGACTATGGGCACTAGACACTGGGACATCTAGCAAAGTTCGAGTAACATAGTTATAGTGTATTGTTTTGGTTGATTTCAACTTGTATTCTTACGCAACGTGGTCCATTTGTACATAATTGCATGTGAAACAGCTGATGTTTAATGCACTCACTTATCCCCCTTCCTCATTTCTCTTGATTTAAAGTAGCACACCAAGTTCATATTCTTTTTTTGTCTTCAGTTGGGTGCAAACTTGAGTGAGTTCCGTGGCCATGCAGTTCCTCAGGATGGCAGAAGCACTATTGAAGCTCGTAAAAAACAAGGTGACCTCATATGTATTTGCTGTATTTCGTTGTCTTTCTAGATCTTATAAGCATGTACATTATGGAAATGAACTAGTTATCTTTTGGAATTGCACCTCATTGTCTTAGTGTGATTACAATGTCTAATACAGTCACTAAAGCGGTTCTATCAAGTGAGAAAGAGGTAGAAACCAACGGTAGAGGTCTACGAGGCAAATTGAATAAAGTGGTTCTAGCTTATAGTGGTGGCTTGGACACATCTGTGATTGTCCCATGGCTTAGGTATGTTCCTATTTCTATGTGTTGGGAGTTTATGATGATTCAACTGTGAAGGCAAAGGGAAAGTCCGATATTTGAATGGCTACAAAAAAAAATCAGACAGATTTGTCCATCCCCGAGCAAAAGACATGGGCCTTGTTTTAATTGAATAGTTTTATCTGTTTTCTTCAGTCCACTTACCTCTTTTCAGTTTCTATCTGGTTTGCAACACATTGATGAGTTTAAAGTTAAATGTGGAAAAGCTATTGCAGAGAGAGAAACTGAAACTATTTTTGGCTCAAATGGCACCCATATTGTTGGATGGAAATATGTAGCATAAACACTGTTTGATTTATGAAGGATGGTTTTTTATTAGGAACAATAACATATATATTGAAGCACATATCTTCTCACTTATTTCTTTCCTTTTTTTTTTGGTGCGGACTTATTTCTTTCCTTAAGTCAACTGCTGTTTGTGTTTCTAATAACTCGTGTCATTCTGATTTCTATTTGATGTTTTTCTGCTTGTTCTTCCAGAGAGAATTATGGTTGTGAAGTTGTCTGTTTCACTGCTGACGTTGGCCAGGTGGGTCTTTGATTTGTGCCTAATCATCTATTTTATGGATTTTTTTTTTACCTTTTTAGTTTACCCTGGAGCCTCTTCTCTAGTAAATGCAATACCAAAACCCACGTTATGTGGAACAGAATAGAAGTAGGGTCAACTCAAAGCAATACCTAGAAGAGACCACTTCTTCAAACTGAAAACATTTCTCACACTTAGCTAAAGTCTCACAGTGACCAGAAAATCTTAAAGAAGTTGGTAGTGGAACTCAGGAAAAAATAATCATATATCTCATATAAAAATATCTGTTTACAATGTAGGACTTGCAACTCTCATATGTTGATTTGTTTCAGAACCATAAAAGTTTGTCAACTTTTTACTTACTGCTTTCTGAAGTTAGCTATTTTTATCTTATTTCATGCTATTGACCCTCATTCTTATCGGAAATACAAAGGTATCCTTTTAGTGAAAATCCTCCCCCTAGTATTTTTTAAATGAGAAGTTAGCTACTACCTCCGTTTCTGAAAAATGATAACATTTACTTTTGCATGGTCTCCAATGCGCTACTTTGACCATAAATATTTGTGTTTATATGAATACATAAACTATAAAAAATAAATTTTCCGAAAGTACTAATTAAAAGGAATCCAACTATAGTATTTTTACATTGTAAATCCTTATATTTTTTCCGAAATCAATGGTCAAAGTTTGTAAGGTTTGACCTTCAAAAAGTAAATGTTATCATTTTTCCGAAACGGAGGTAGTATTTTTTAAAATGTGCATCATTATATTCATAGTTGAGTGTTATCGTTTCATATTGAGTCCAGTCTCTGGGATATCACAGACTTTTTGAGGGCGGATATCAGACTTGGTGTACTTTGACAATAGATAGTTTGTTAAAGCTGCCTTTCTTTTGCTGTGTCTTGTTATTTTGATAGCCTCTATCTTTCCTTATTCAGGGGATACAAGAGTTAGAGGGCTTAGAACAGAAGGCTAAGGCAAGTGGTGCTTGTCAATTAGTGGTGAAAGATCTGACAGAGGAGTTTGTCAAAGATTACATATTTCCTTGTTTGCGTGCGGGTGCAATCTATGAGAGGAAGTACTTGCTGGGGACTTCAATGGCTCGACCTGTCATTGCAAAGGTATGCTTACAAAGTTACAATTGAGTGGTTCTTCTTACTCTTTTGGTGTTTGGTGTGTCTCAGCCCTCCCATTGTTTGTAGATGATAAATGTGAAATGTCTCCACTAATTAATAGGTCCCATAATGACTGTAAACTATGCAGGCCATGGTTGATGTTGCTAAAGAAGTTGGTGCAGATGCTGTTGCTCATGGGTGCACCGGAAAAGGAAATGATCAGGCATGATTAATACTAACCTTAAAGCACAAAGTGAGCACTATCTTTCATTCTACCTCTAACTATATGTCACTCACTATTTCTTTCCAGGTCCGTTTTGAGCTTACGTTCTTTGCTCTAGATCCCTCTTTGAATGTTGTAGCGCCCTGGAGGGAGTGGGACATTATGGGAAGAGAAGATGCCATTGAGTATGCCAAGAAGCATAATGTACCTGTTCCTGTGACAAAGAAATCTATCTATAGCAGAGACAGGAACTTATGGCACCTTAGCCATGAGGTATTTTTCACTTTCTTTCTTCTTATACCCCTAATCTGTGCTGTGCCTTATAAATGTGTTGGGGGAGGATTGCATGCTTGCATCAATTAGGTGACAGCTAATGTACAAGGTCAGAGTTTTCTCATACGGACTCTAGGGGCACTGGAGGTTTTCCGGGCTGTTAACTTCAGGGCCCATGCAATTAGTTGGACAAGTCCAGATACCCATATTATCTTAAAAAAGAAAAAGAAAAAGAAAAAGAGAAGAGAATTGCTTTATTTTTCTTTAAATGCTTACTGTGAGATGTTGTGCCTCATTATAGTGTACATGGTGATTGGTATCAAGGATTTGCTGCAATAGTGACATTTATGCGAATTTGATGCTAGAGTTATTTGCTTGCAATTTCTTTTTCTTTTGGTTGCCCAAGAAGTGGCTGAGGCTTAGATATACATATACCTGGTCTTTGGCGCTTGTTTGATACATTGCTATTTCAAACTTAAAACTTAGTGGGTAGTCTTTCAATCAAACACCACATTCGACTAATTTTGGAGCTATTTTGCTGAAGGGGGACATATTGGAGGATCCAGCTAATGAGCCAGAAAAGGATATGTACATGATAACTACTGACCCCGAAGATGCACCTAATACTCCTGAGTATGTTCTTTAATCAAATATGCTCTTAGACTTGGCCAATTTGCTCCACTTCACTACATTGTATTCTGTTCTCTTCTCAAGAAGACAGGCTTTTGTACTCAATGGTATTTAATTTCTGCAGATACATAGAAATCGGAATTGTTTCTGGCATCCCTGTATCTCTAAATGGCAAAGAACTCTCCCCAGCAACCCTACTTTCTGAGCTAAATGAAATTGGAGGAAGACATGGAATTGGGCGTATTGACATGGTTGAAAACCGGCTGGTGGGAATGAAAAGTCGTGGGGTGTATGAAACTCCTGGTGGGACCATCCTTTACGCTGGTGTCTGTGAACTCGAGTCTCTGACCCTTGATCGGGAGACAATGCAAGTAAAGGATTCCCTTGCCCTCAAATATGCAGAGCTCGTTTATGCAGGTCGATGGTTTGACCCCCTCCGTGAGTCCATGGATGCTTTCATGGAGCAGATCACTAAAACCACTACCGGATCAGTGACACTTAAGCTGTACAAAGGGTCTGTTACAGTGACCAGTAGGAAGAGTCCATATAGCCTGTACAGAGAGGATATCTCATCATTTGAGACAGGGCAGATTTATGATCAAGCAGATGCGGGTGGTTTCATCAAGCTCTATGGTTTACCAATGAGGGTCCGGGCCATGCTTGAGAAAGGCATGTAACAATCTCGTAAGACTTGTGTTGTAACTCGACATTGAACAATCTCCTTAGACTGGTGTTGCGACTCCACTTTGAATAATCTCTAAGACTGGTGTTGTAACTCCACATTGAGTGATCTATTTCCGACTAAGCGGTTTAGTTTATTTTTTCTTGATCATACTTAGTCATTCTATTTGTAGCCTTAGAGTTTGATAGCTGTTTTGCCCATCTACGTATGTAGTAGCCTGAGGTTTAAGCGTCTTCTTATGGTTCTTGTGATGGTATTCTACTTTCTGCCTCTTCAAAATTTGGATCATTACATCTGAATTTTTGATGCTTATCTCGGATGGGCCTTCTAAAATGTTTTGTTGTAGTTTCTTTTGTACACGAACCAATTAGCATAAGTTTTTAAAATTTAAAGGGTCCCAGAAATGGATAAAAAATTCATGGATTTTTTTAACAATGTCATATTTGTTGTCCTTTTCTTTGTAATGTGGAAATAGATAGAGCTGGTAATTATGGATTTCCTCATATATACATGATTCACAAAGTAATTCCTGAAATAGCTTCGGTGTAAAAATAATTCCCATCATATACATTATGTAGGCTCGGACTCAGGCGCGGAATGTATAATATTTTTTTTGTGTGTTAATACAAAGCCGCTGTGGCGCACAGAGGCTTTATAAAGGCGCTTTGGGCCACAGCGGCTTCCCTTGTATATTTTTCCTCAGCCTTTGAAAGCCTCTGTGCGCCACAACGACTTCCTTTGTATATGTTTCCACCACATTTTCTTTGTAATTTAGCTGAAAACATAAACAATAGTGAGCCGCTGTGGGCCACAGCGCCTTTCTAAAGCCTCTGTGCGCCACAGCGGCTTTGTATTAACACACAAAAAAAATATTATACATTCCGCGCCTAAGTCCGAGCCTACATGATGTATATGGTGGGAATTATTTTTACACCGAAGCTATTTCAGGAATTACTTTGTGAATCATGTATATATGAGGAAATCACTCGTTGTTTGGCCTATAATATGAAACTTGTTTGGCCTATAATATGAAACTATTTCTACCTCATCATATAATTGGTATAATTTTTAATCACAAAAATTTATATGAGGCGGCTTTAATGTGACTATGTGAAGCAAGTCAAACAAGCGTGAGCGTGACGTCATGCACTCATGCTGACATGAAACTTGGTTATAGAGGTGGCCTCATATTGAGGCGACCTCATAAGAGACTTTTTGATTTTTAATATCCAATGTCTTTTTCCTTGTTTATGAGTCTAACTTTTTAATTTGTATATATTTATAACAAGTAACTAACTAGTTAATTTTGTTTGTCCTTTCAATTCATGATTACTTAATTTTTCATTAAGCATGAGATTTTTTTCAATTCTTTTTATAATGGACATCATCTATCTACCTTACTTTGCTCTAAAAAATTTACAAATAACAGAAAATTGGATACTTGCGGTTTTTTTTTAAAAAAAGTTCACTAAAATTAGTGCAATTATGAACACTTACTAGAAAAAACGATGTTATCCAACACTAGACGGATGAGTTTTTCACCCCTCGTATGCAAGCAATTTTTTGTACCTCGCTGTAAAAAGTGTGACATGTCGAGAATTTGCCACACTTTATAGTGTCGCCTTTTAGTCACACTTTTTCCCAGGATAATTTCACTGCAATTATGCTTTAAAATGTCACCTAATCTTCTTGAAAGTTCTACTAGAATTTAACGAGTGGAAAAAAATGGTGGGAAACTATCCCAAAAAGGTCAGGTTCCAGCTAGCTAGTAAATGTCGGAATTGCAATACAATTCAGAGATCTTACCAAGCATGCATAAAATGTATCTGTTGATCTGAAATTATTATTTTCCCAAACAATGAATTGCAAAATTTCAAATTTTAATTCATGAAATTCAAATCAAATGTTAGCATCCAAACGCACTCTTAAATAAACATCATACGACACTTACAACAAGGATCATATTCAATACGATAGAGATTTAAAATATTAGAAAATATTCGTTTGAAAAAGTTATGTATCACTAAAGATTTAACCTTTGATATCCTTAGTTAGATGTCGAATACATATTATAATAAATATAGCACTGGCTGAATAGCAGAGGTCCATCACGCCCATGCCTCCTCAATTATAGCCTTGCCCTTTGTTATTTTCCTTGCGAACAAGGATCTCCTTCACTGCCTTCATGTTTCAAAGCCGAAGCCCTATCAGCCTTAACAAGTAGTCACAATAATGACTAAATCTCATGTTGATGCTCATGCACCCAACACGCGATAACGTAAATCTATCTGCCACGAAAAATCGAGCTTGCACCTGATCTATTGTCTGTTTCTCTTTCGCAGCTACATGTTCAAACCATAATCATCAGTTCTCCAAAGTTCACATTAGCCAACACCAGGATCATAAGAAAAACCTTCATAGTACAATTGACCACCTTAACTTTCATACAAGTTCACGTAACTATTCTACAAAATGAGACTCTACAGACAACAACAACAACACAACAACAACCCAGTAAGTATCCCGTCTAGGGCGGGGTCTGGGGAGGTCCAGATGTACGCAGTCTTACCCCTAACTAGTCGCCTAGAAGAGAGACTGTTTCCGAAAGACCCACAAAAACTTTTTTTTTTCATTTGCAAAACGGTTTTTCGGGTAATAAAACAATAAGGGATGATCAAAAGGGCAAGAGAAGTAAAGCTGTAAACATACTAACACAAGATATTACTAAATGAACAACATACAGTGAAGAAGGCACTACAGGCTATGAACAAAATGAATCTACCTCTATTACTAGCCAATGCAAAACCATAATCTAATGAGGGTCCTCTACACGAATCCTGCTATGCCATAATTTCCTATCTAGGACCAAGTCCTCGGTAAGTTCTAGAAGGGTCAAATCCTTTCTGATTACCTCTCCCCAAGTCTTCCTCGGGCGTCCTCTTCTACGTTTACAGTCTCTAAGTATAATTCTCTCACACCTTCTCACCGGTGCATCTCGATGCCTCCTCCTCACATGCCCAAGCCACCTAAGCCTCGTTTCTCGCATCTTGTTGTCAATATCGGTCACTCCCACCTTGCCTCTCAACACTTCGTTCCTAATTCTATCTCTTCTTGTAGAGTTGCACATCCAGCGAAGCATCCTCATCTCGGTCACCCGCATCTTCTGCACATGCACCTGCCTCACCGGCCAACACTCCACCCCATATAGCATAGCTGGCCTGATGGCTGTACAGTAAAATTTGCCTTTAAGTTTTAGTGGAATTTTTCTGTCACATAGGACTCCCGTTGCACTCCTCCACTTTAGCCATCCTGTTTTGATACGATGAGTCACGTCATCATCAATCTCGCCGTTTTCCTGTATGATTGAACCGAGATATTTAAAGCAATCCCTCTTCGGTACCACTTCAGTACCGATCTTAATCTCCATATCCGAGGCAACCCCATCTCTTGTAAATTTGCAATCCAAGTATTCGGTCTTGGTCCGACTTAACTTAAATCCCTTTGACTCTAGTGTATCCCGCCAAAGTTCTAGTTTGGCATTAACACCTTCTCTAGTCTCGTCTATCAAAACAATGTCGTCGGCAAACAACATACACCAAGCCACATCCGCCTGAATAGTCTTAGTGAGCTCATCCATAACGGTTGCGAATAAAAAGGGACTCAACGCTGACCCTTGATGTAACCCAATATCTATAGAAAATTGCTCAGTGTCCCCTCCTGTAGTCCTGACCCTAGTCCTCGCTCCTTCATACATATCCTTAATCACTCAAATATAGGCGACTAGGACCCCCTTGGATTCCAAGCACCTCCACATAACTTCCCTGGGTACCCTGTCATACGCCTTCTCCAAATCAATGAAAACCATGTGCAAGTCCCTTTGTCTATCTCTGTAGTACTCCATAGAACGTCGAATCAGATGAATCGCTTCTGTTGTTGACCTCCCTGGCATGAAACCGAATTGGTTCTCCGAGATAAGGGTACTCTTCCTTAGTCTCCTCTCAATAACTCTCTCCCATAGCTTCATGGTGTGACTGAGTAGTTTAATACCTCTATAGTTGTTGCAGCTTTGAACATCTCCTTTGTTCTTGTATAGAGGAATCAATGTGCTGAGCCGCCACTCCTCCGGCATCCTTGCAGATTTGAGGATCATGTTGAAAAGCCTAACTAACCACAATAAACCTTCCTCCCCCAAACTCTTCCATACCTCTATGGGTATCTCATCTGATCCTACTGCCTTTCCACTCTTCATCGTCCTCATGACCCCTTTAACTTCTTCCTTCGTAACACGGCGACAAAAGCTGTAGTTACGGTGTATCTCGGATGTGCTAAGATCACCCAACGAAATGTCTACGTCTCCTACATTGTTAAAAAGCTCATTGAAATACCCATGCCACCTCCTCTTGATGTTCGCTTCGTCCACAAGAACTCGTCCCACCTCATCCTTAATACAACGAACTTGGTCCAGGTCCCTAGTCTTCCTCTCCCTAGCTCTCGCCAACCTGTAAACGTCCTGTTCTCCCTCCTTAGTAGCCAACCTTTGGTACAAGCTCTCATAGGCTTTACTTTTGGCTTCTGCTACTGATTTCTTTGCCTCCTTCTTTGCCGCTCTGTAGGCTTCTCTCTTCTCCACCCTTTCCTCATCTACAGTGCTATCCATTAAGGCTTTATAGGCCACCTTCTTCGCCTTCACCCTGTTTTGAATGTCCTCACTCCACCACCAAGATTCCTTTTTGCTACTTCCTATCCCTCTTGCAACTCCTAAAGTCTCCTTTGCCGCATTTCTAATGAGATCCGCCACCCCTGTCCACATTTGACTCGCATTCCCTTCTCTTTTCCATATGCTATCCGACTCAACCTTGACCTTAAATTGACCCTCCAAGGTTCCTCTAAGATTCCACCACTTGATTTTGGTGCAATTGTATGCACTTCTCTTTCTCTTCCACCCCTTCATCTTAAGGTCTAAAACGACCATCCTTTGTTGGGTCGACACACACGCACCTGGTAAAACCTTGCAATCCATGCACAATCCTCGATCTCCACGTCTAACAAGAATGTAATCAATTTGGGTCTTAGCGATGCCGCTTCTAAAAGTAACTAGGTGTTCTTCTCTTTTTTTGTAGAAGGAGTTGGTCACCATTAGGTCATACGCAGTCGAAAAATCTAATACCGACGTGCCACCCTCATTCCTAACTCCATACCCAAAACCTCCATGTGCACCCAAATAACCATCCGAAGTAGCCCCTATATGTCCATTGAAATCTCCTCCTATAAGGAGTTTCTCACTAGGGGGAATCTGTTGAATAGCCTCATCTAACTCCTCCCAAAAGCGACGCCTAAGGTGCATATCCAACCCTGCTTGCGGTGCATAAGCACAAATGACATTGAAGGTCTCCTCCTTCACCACAACCTTGATAGACATGATCCTATTATTGGTTCTCTTTACCTCTACAACATGCTGTTTAAGCTCCTTATCGACTAAGATCTCGACCCCATTCCGTTGACTCGAACACCCTGAATACCAAAGTTTGGATCCATTGATCTCTTTTGCCTTGGCGCCTGACCACCTCTTCTCCTGGACACACACTATATTAACCTTATATTTTTCTAAAACCTCCACTAACTCTAGAGTTTTTCCCGTGAGTGTCCCTACATTCCATGTTCCAAACCGCAATCTGTTTGCCCCAACTCTCTTCTGTGCGACCCAGAGCTCACCGGAGGACTGACCCTAACTCTACCAATAGCAGTCACAGGCACCACACCGACCAAGAAGAAGGATCAAGCAGTTAACTCAAAATAAAACTTTGAAAAGCCATGAAACTAAGTAAGTACTAGTACACCCACAGGTTAGGTAACGCAAAACGTAGCTATTTAACAAACAAAGTCTATGCTTGCAAACAAAATTTACTAACAATAATAGTAATTGTACTAGCAATGACAATAATAATAATAATAATAATAATAATAATAATAATAATAATAATAATAATAATAATAATAATAATAATAATAATAATAATAATAATAATAATAATAATAATAATAATAATAATAATAATAATAATAATAATAATAATAATAATAATAATACTGACAAATACCACAACAGCTGCAACAAACAAACACTAATAGTACTACTTATAAATACAACCGAAACAGTTGTACCACTAACTTAATACTAGTAGTAGCAACACTATTGGTCAAATAATACTACTGCTACTTTTATAGTAATAATAATACTAATAACACTACTAATAATAGTGATAAAAATAATACTAAATAGGCTAGAGATACAAACAAAAGACAAAAACAGAAACAAATATAAATGTTACTTGGTTCCACTTAAAGAAATAGTTTCCGAAAAGCAATACCAAGTAACAAACTTCACGTGCTAGGATCAGCGAAGTCAACAACAAGCATAAATAAATAACAGAGTGAGGGTCAAACCAAAGCAAAAAAGGGGTCTGACTGAAAATATACGTTATTGATAAAGACCACAGGGTTTCAGTGAGGGCTTTAGGACTGGTGGATAGGGGTACGCCGGTGCTTACCACGGCGCTACTACCTGTCTCCGGCGGGGTTTGTACCGGGCAGAGGACGATGGCCCAACAGAATGCTGGACGCTTCTCCTACCACAACTGCGTGGGATGTTGTTAGTGTCGTCGAGCTCGACTTTGCAGATCCAGAATTCGAGGTCGTCGGGCTCGAGTTCTCAGACCCGTTCTCCGGCGAAGTTTCCGTGTTCCCAGCCGCTCGCGGCTGTTACTCCTCGGCCATGAAGTTTCGCCTGTTCACAAATGAAGCCTCCGACGAATGATCGGAGGTCTATTCAGCCTCTAGTGGGTCGGGCTGGGTTTGGGTCGGCGACACCGACCTTGGAGAGAGGGCGAGAGGGAGAGAGGGAGAGAGAGAAAGAGAGAGAGAGAGAGAAGGAGAGAGAGAGAGAGATAGAGAGAGCTAGAGTATATATACAAGACTAAATCCTATATTGCTTAACACATGCCTATATTGAATATAGTGTTGCCAATGAGAGAGTGAACAAATGTAATTTCTCTTTTAGTATCCCTCCGTTAATGTAACAAGCAGGATAAGAGTATATATGTTATGACCACAGCGAGCTATTGAGATAAGAAACATATTTACAATACCAGCAAAAGACAATCATACTTTGGAAGATCACTCGTAACTACAATGTGTATGCCAAAACTGAGTAAACATCCATGGAGATGTTAGACCACATAACTCTATATTCCCATTCAACTACTATATCTTCACCATGATGCATGTTCAATAAAATGCTTTCAATAACGGCAAATCAGAAGTGGCAGACAATTCAAAGTGAAATTTTAGGAAGGACAAGAACTTCAACTTATTCTCATCTTATTGAGATTATTGCAAACATACATACTCTAAATCAAAGGATTTGACAGAAAAGGTGGGATATTTCATGGACATCTCTCCCAAATCCAATACACACCAAGTCACCAACGCACACTAAAAACGAAAAAAGGCCAACAATAGGTGTAACAATTTATCCTTGGAATGAAAATTGACATAAACTGAACACTCATTGTTGATTAATGTTCAATATAGTGGATGGAATAATTCCTACTTTCTAGTGCGTCGTTTGTTAGTTTCCTAGTTTCTACGAAGTTATTGTTTGTGGAGTCTCAACATGTTTATCTGATTATTTACTAGTGTTTAGGAGTTAGTGGGATATGTATGTAGACGCCAAAAAAGCGCCTTTAGATTTCTCCGCAAAAGCCCGATGATGAAAGGAGTAATTTATAAACTTGAACTGCTATTTTTGCTTTAATAGTTAAGATGAGATCTCAGGTTTTTCCTCCAAACACTCCTTCATTCCATTCCATTCAAAAGCCTCGTTTAAGAGCTTTCCAACGACACGTCTCATGCCTCTTTCCGACTCCCGGTCGCCAAGTTGCGATTTAGGCGTAAAACCGTCTTTTACCGTCCGGGGGTAAAACGGTCTTTTTGCATTTTTCGGAATATTTAAATTCCTCCAGAAAATAAAAATGGGCCGGATGTCGTCAATTGACGACATCCAGCTGGCTGCTGACAGCCGTCAGCGGCGCTGATCAATTTCCCAGGGCCGCTGACCCTGCTTCGGGCCCGGCTCATTTTTCAAGCCCGTCTGGTTTTTCAGCTCAATTTCTGCCGTCAAACCCTACTTCCCATGCCTATATAAACAACCCTTCACCCTAAGTTCAAAACACACAGCCTACAGTTGGCAACCTCTATTCTCGGTTGAGTACTCCCGAGCTTCTCCCTCTTTCTTCTAAAATTTGAGATCTCGCTTTACTATTTTTGTCAAATATAGCCTACAGTTCAGGTACAAATTCCTGAGGGCTGAAATTAAATTAATTACTTAACTATTTATTTTCCAATAGTCATAATGTAGATATCATGCTAGAATAACGTTTTTATTGCTTCCTAAATATTGTCTGTATAGTCGTTGTGCTGCTCAACGTGTCAATCGAATGCATGTCTAAATAAAGGTCAATAATAAATGTTGTGATGCTTGTGATGTACCAACTAATAGTCTAAGTCTAGGTTGTTAATTCGGTTTTGCATGGGAATTATGTCTTTAAATTATTAAGCAAACTTGAGTTAGTAGAGGCCGTCATAAAACGGGCGAGTTGGGTGCCTAACACCTCCCACCTCGTACCTTCGCCCCAGAACCTATTATTCTTGGGTACTTATATGTTTTATATAAGCGGCAGTCTTTCTAAAAACATGATTAGTTCACTTATCACGCTATTGGGTTGTCCCTTCGGATTGTCCTTTCGGTTTGTCCCTTCGATAAAACGCCGATAGCAGATTTGTGACGTCTTTCGTGGTTTTTATTAAATTCAAGTCTTTTTAAAAGCTTTTCTAACTCTATGGTCCCTTGAACTTATCTAAGCCCCCAACTGACAAATTTTCTATAAGGACGCACTCTGTGGAACAAGGTGGAAAATCCCGGATCCTTACAGTGGCGACTTCACTGGGGACTTATTTAAGAGGGTGAGACTCGAAAGTCAAGTTTGCTTAATTGTTTAATAACACGTTCCATATTTTTGCATCATTTGCATCATTTGCATGTGCCTTGGCACAACCTTTTGACCCTTATCGACCCTCGAGGAAGTTTGTGTCGCAACTCGTAGACAACCCGTATATCTAAAGGAATATACAGTTGTCCTATCTTGCAAATCGACACTTCCTCACCCATGACTCATCAATCGTTGCTGATGAAAAGAATTACAATCGATGTGTCGACCATCCGCCGAACGGAAATTGTAATTTGTCGTGGTGACCTCACAGGAGCCAAAAGCCTCTAACCTACATTTGTGCATCCGCTTGCTTGTTGTGCATGTGTCGTTGTAATGCACGTCTAATCACATGTTTGCATGTAAACTGCGTTGTTATTATGCTTGCGTGAATACATGATTATCGTGACTACGTGCCTACATGTACTTACGTGTTAGGAGTCATTTCTTTTATTTTTAGCTAGTTCCTAATGCCCAAAGATGGTGCGAGAATTCCAATTCAATGAACACTCATCATTTTCCCAATGATATATTCTAAAAAGTCATGAACAATTTTCTAGGATTTTTTTTTTTAATACAAAAAAGAAGAGTTAGTCTTCCAATTTCCCCTCTCCCTTTTCCTATTTCTTTATTTTCTTTTTCTTTTGATGTAATTCAAAAAAAAAAAAATTGGCAAAAAAAAAAAGGCGCCGAAAATCAAAACAAAAAAAAAAACGAAAAAATAAAAAATATCGAAATTTTATTTTATTTTATCCCATTTATCATTTTCTTTGAGTCTAGAAAAATAAAAAATAAGATAGTGCATCTTTTTTCAATTTTTCTTATTTTCGTTCATTGACTTTATTTTCCTTGAATATTAGGGAAATATTCAGGCATTTAGGCCTTAGGACCTTTCTTTTAGGGCAATGTGTTTTCTATATGTGGGTCAATTTTATTTTTTTTTAAATGAGAGTCTCGTGGTCTTTTGATTCTAAAAGGTCTTCTACTCGTTCAGATTATGCCAGGGTCCATTAAGCGTTCCTCAACTGAAGATACACAGAAAGAATCTCTCCTTGTGCCAGGGTCGGAAAGTGGCCAGAATGCTAAGAAGGTCAAAACCCATTTTGTGACAACTACATATCCGGTTTGCAAAACATTGAGAGAATCGGTGCTTGACACCCGAGATAAATCCCTTTATCTGGGAGAACAACTGGACTGATCATTCCGGGAGGCCAAAATCCAAGTAGGCCTTGATCCAGATGAAACACCGCGCCACATTGAGTACAGAAGCGCAGGCAAGCCAATCCAAGCCATTGTTGAAGCACAAGACGACATTGAGCAACTAACCCAATATATAGTTGTCTATCACTCAAAGATAAAAAAGCTACAGAAAACGGTCGCTGAATTGGAGCAAATAATTAAGGTTCTAGAAGATGGCAAAGTGGTTCTAGATCAAGGGCAACCCCGTTGACCTCAAGAGCGCATCTTTCAACAAATGAGGGCATATGGCTACATACATCCAGTAGGACCAACAACATATGAGCTCATCCCGGAAAACGGAAATCCGAGTGTTTATTGCGAATATTGTCGAGCCTTTGGACATCACACCAATGACTGCAGGGATCTGAGAGACAAAATCCAAACCTTCATTGATGAAGGAACAATGTGGCCCGCACATCATTGGTTATCTAAGGAAAGATCAAGCGTCCCCATCCATGAGTTAACGCCTCTGGCGGTGCCAATTCATGACGTCATGACCGCTCTACTTCGTCGCGGAGATCTGTAATTCCTAGAAGGAGTTTGGGTAGAAGAAGAAGATCATTACCTCTACTGCAGATACCACAGATGTTTTGGCCATCTCACTGAGCAGTGCTACCATTTGAAGTACAACATTCAATCTGTTACTAAATCCGGAACCGTCTCCCCTCCAAAGTCCCACATATCCAAGACCACAATACGAAGGTATGAGCCGCAACTCGAAGTTAACGTGCTCGAAATGGATCAAGCACCGTTCATACCACACTCGAACCCTCATGTTAATGGTTTCCTCAAAAAGCAAAGGTATATACCTGGTATGGGACTAGGAAGAAATGGACGAGGGCCCACCACCTACAAATTCGAGGCCAAAAACAACTCCTTCGGGCTTGGTTATAAACCCACTGACAAAGAAATCCAAGACCAGGCTCTGAACTAAAGGAAACAACTTAAGGGAATACAAGTCATCCCACCCTATAGCCACACTCTAAATAACCAGTTCATCATAGAAGGAGACTACTGCCCATATTACGGCTTCCCTAAGCCGTACGATGACGAAGAATCTAAGGTCACACATCCGCGTTTTGAAATCTTCCGAGAGTGCAATCTGTTGGACGAAGAGGCACACCACCCCTTAGAGCCAACAAGTCAAGATTGGACCAAAGCGCCAGAGAACCAGCTGCTAGGTCTTCTATTTGGCCAAGAAACTAGAATAGCTGAAGCTTCCGAGATGGATGAAGAGGTAATGGCTCTCAATGATTGCAACTTCAATCCTACTGACCTAATATACACTACTGAAGATGTCACAATGGGATGGCGCAAAGAAGAAAGCTGGACCGACCCGAATGGACGAAAGGTCACGGTATCTACCGGAGAAGGACCAATGATGGAAGAATCTGATTCCGAGTCTCAGTCAGAGTTAGTGTCTAGCTTAGGTCCTAGATATGAGTCAGGATCGGGTAGTGTCCCCTCTACTTTTTCTAAGTCTAGTATCAATGTGAAGGAAAATTTAGATCCCTTTCTTACTGTTTTCAATTCTAATATCTATAAAATGAAAAATCCTTCTGCTTATTTGCTGCTTTGTTGAGCTATTGATAAATCCAATGAATACAAAGTTGCACAAATCATCAACTAATCAATTTAAGCAATGTAAGTAAACTTCGCAAAGCAAAAATACAGATTTTCACTTTTACAGGAATTTGAGTGACTGAACTCTCTTAACAATGCCGCTCCACAAGAAGAAGCGAGCCAGCCTTTTGCAGCAACCTCGACACAGAAATGACCGTGGCTCTAGTCGAAGAGGATCCTTGGTGCCAAGACGTCTTCAACTACATCACTAAAGGAATATACCCTCAAGACGTACCACTAAGAGCTCAACGGGTCATCCGTCTCTTAGCGACGCAATACATAGAATACAAGGGGGTTCTATACAAAAAATCCCACAACAGGGTCAACCTCAGATGTGTGAACTCCGAAGAAGCTGCAGAGGTCATGGACAAAGTACATAATGGGGTATGCGGACCACACATGAACGGCCAAATGCTCTCCAGAAAGGTCTTACGATTGGGATACTACTGGACTAATATGGAAAGGGATTGCTACGACTATGTCAAGAAGTGCAAGAAGTGTCAGATATATGCCAACCTGCAGCATATGCCACCCTCAATGCTCCACAACTTCACATCCTCTTGGCCCTTTTTCGCATGTGGAATAGATATCATTGGAAAGATCACCCCGAAAGGCTCGGGAGGACATCAATACATCCTAGTAGCCATAGACTATTTTACCAAATGGGTCGAAGCCCAATCTTATCCCGTCCTTACCTCCAAACAAGTGTCCAAGTTCATAAGGAACAACCTCATTTGCGGATACGGTGTTCCGCATGAAATCATTAGTGACCATGGATCCCACTTCAATGACGAAACAATCACCCTCCTCAAAAGCTACAAAATCCAGCACCACAAATTATCCCCTTACCATCCCCAAACCAATGGCGCAGTAGAGGCCGCCAACAAAAACCTCAAGACTATCATTGAAAAGATGATAGAAAACTACAAAGATTGGCCCATGAAACTTCCATTTGCCCTTTGGGGGTATAGGACATCCATAATATCCTCTACGGGAGCAACACCTTATTCCCTAGTCTATGGAATTGAACCAGTTCTACATACTCATAGAAGTCCAACTACCCTCCATGCGCATAGCCTTAGAAGGTGAAATTATTGAAACCTAATGGTTACGAGCCCGCTACGAGGAGCTCATGTTCATGTATAAAAGACGCCTACGGGCCCTAGACCTTTCCCACATGTACCAGCAACGCATGGCGAGAGCATTCAACAAAAAGGTTCAACCTCAGAATTTAAAGGAAGGGGACTTAGTTTGGAAAGAATTACGAGCCCCAGGGGCAAATTTCAACCAAATTGGTCCGGCTCGTTCATCATCAAAGACATTCTATCAGGAGGCGCAATCAGGCTCATGGAGATTGATGGCATTGAGTTCAGTCAGCTCACCAATATGGACTAACTAAAGAAGTGTTACGTCTAAAAAAAAAAAAAAAAAAGGACGTACACAACTTGAACGAACTACACTGGCCTGATTCCACATTGGATACGTAGGTAATCCTTCTAAGGGGCCCGGCCAAAATCAAAATCAAAATCAATTCCATTCAACTCATTCAAAAAGGATAATCTTTATTCAAACTGAACGAATAAGCTTACATTGCAAGAATTAAACTTCCTAAGGTTACAAAAAAAAATAAGAATAATGCAACTATGAGGGTTTAAGCTAAACAAATTCCTATTATTATTTTTTTAAAAACTAGACTTGCTTTCCTAGAAAACTACTTTAATCCTTCTTCCCTTTAGAAGGCTTCGTTGAAGAGTTCTTCTTTGAAGGACCCTGGCTTGAGGACGACCTGTAATCGCTTCTTTGAGCTGGGGGCTTGCCTCTCTTCAGTACATGATAGCCTCCCATTTGAGGCCCTTCCTTTCTTTTCTTGCTTCCTGTTTTTGAGTCATATCTAGGCTTTAGTTGGTCCCACTCCTCATGACGAAGGGCTCGTCTCGCTTCTCCATCATTGCAGGAAAGCCAGTTCAAGTAGGTCTCAGAAACTTGGGTTGGGTCAATCACCCGAGGTACAGTCCAGCGGTCCCAGCTACGCTAATACTTTCCCCACTCCGTAGAAAACTCAGTGGTCAAAGCTACGACATTTGGTCTCGTAGTCTCGTGACGAGGGATAACCTGCTTCAAACCATATTGCCTCATGACCCTAGAGGGAAAGAAGAAAATAGTCCTGTATAAACCCAGTATGGTAGTATGAAGGATCAAGTTATCACAAGCCACTAAGGAAGTCAAGTTCCACCAAGGCACATGCCAACGGATGACAGGTCCCGTATGGAAAAAGACATCCCATTCAGCAAGGGACTTTTCAGAATATAGCCTTTTCCTAACCAAGAAGCTAGCAGCGGTATAGGTTTTCTTTCACCAATCAGTCCGAGGAACACGAGCTATAATATTATCCGGCGACTCTATTAACCTCAGATGCTCACATAACCAAATTTGAAGCAGCAAGGGGCTGCCAGAAAAGGCTTCGTGAGGGGAGATTTTCAACCTGTCAAGCCTAGTAATGGTTTCCCCTACAACCAGATGCAAGGGAGAATGCTCTTCAACCATTTGATTAACCACTCACAGCAACGAGGCTCTATCCAAGTTAGGAGATTCTGCATTAACAAACAATAGGCGGTTTAACAGGCAAAGTACAAAAGCCTGTCGACGACAACGCCTTAATATTGCATCTTTCTCAGAAGAAATAGCGAACTTTTCGCAAAGTTGAACCAAGTCCACATCGACACCAAGCACCATGTTTTTGGCTTCTGCAGATGACAAATCCAAGGATTTTCTTATACTGATCCCTAACACCATCTCTCAAGTAAGGCACAGCTGGGGGAAGAGCATCAGGCATATTAGTGATCGCAGCAAATTCCTCAACCAAAGGGCATAGTTCAGAGTTACCGAAACGAAAAACATGCAGGTCGGGGTCCCAATAATTCAGAGCAGATCGAAGAAGGGGCCACAATATTTTGGTTGGTTTTAAAGTCAGCAAGGTAGAAACGTGAAACGGGGCTGATTCAAGTTTATCTTCTACGGTCAGATATTTGCACCAGGCATCGAACATATTTTCAAAGGATTTCACCATGGTAGAAGTTTGGGGAAATTTTGGGAGAGCTAAGGTCTAAAAAAGTGATAAAACATCAAGCATCCCGTAAATCCTATTTATAGGCAGAAACGCGGGCCAAAGAAGTCAAAAACGCACGAAAAAGCCCAAACCAGAGCCGTCAGCAGCACTGGTCAGCGCCGCTAGCGGCCCAAACCTTGGCCCGGTCCAAATTTTTCTCTTGCTCCAGCTCGGCCCGTTTGATCAGGTCCGCCCGATTTCAGTCCAGTTTTGATACCCGCGCAGAATTACAAAGCTCAAGACTCTCTTAGATTTATCTTTTTCAATTTATCTTTTTTTTTTTTTATTTTTATTTTTCTATTTTTTTAGAAGGTATAATATGTGTAATTTTAGCTTTTTTCTTGCAATTTTTACCTTTTTGTTATTTTATTCTCTAAATTATGGCTTTGTCCTACTGTATAACACATTGCATACTTAGATCAAACGGGCATAATCGAGTCATCATATCATATCATACATATCATGAAAAATGATAAAACAGGAGTTCGAAATCTCAAGATCAATGTCTACAAGGAGGTCCAACACTGCTCAACCAGAATCGTTGTTGTCAGCCTCATCATCAATGGACGGCCCCTGACCATAGTTCCCAGTCGAGTAATGGAGAGAAGAGCTATAAATGGGCCTATTGTTGTCAGGCCTCATGTCCCGCCCATCATATGCCGGTGCACGCATAGAGGTACCTGCCGAAAACCCCGCAGCAAAGAAGTTCTCTGTGGCCTGACTGGCGAAATCCATAGCCACATCCTGATGCGAAGGCCCAGCATATGACACATCCCATCCAGGGGCGTTCGCCCAACCTCCAATCGAGGGCGTAACAACAGGCAGCCTACCAAGAGAAGGCTGGAAATCTGTGAGAGAGAACATCTCAGGAACATACGGAACAGAATGTCCGGGCGCCTCATCAACAGGAGGCCTGGTCACCACTACGGGAGAAGAACGAGCAACAGATGGCCAACTCGCCGAAGAAGCCCTCACAGCAGAAGAGTGTCGAGGTCCCACCGAAGACGAATACTGGGACATCTGCAGATAATCAAGGTTAAAAGGTTAAGTTAAGCACTTCACTTAGCTAAACAAAAGATAAAAGTCTACTTACATCAACGGTCTTGGACCGAGAACTCTTCCCCTTGCCCATCACTCGACCATAGCCTTTCTTCAGCAGGTGAATGAGCTTGAAGATCTGAGAGGTCTGCTCCCAGTTCAACTACAAAAAAAATAAGAGAGAGAGAGCCACAAAATAGAGTCAGCACTCAAAAGCAAACGCAAACACAAGAAGAAAAACATAGAGAGCTTACCCCCGTGCAACCGTCAAGCAAGGGCAAGCCCTCCACCGCCTCTCCGTCAGCCATATGAAGAGGAACTCCTCTATTATACGTCCCCCACTCTCTCAAATGTACCTCACCTCGTTGGTCGGTAAAGTCACGCTTGGGGGCTGACCCCGAGGAGCTCTAGAATGAGACCTCCTAGGACCCTGAGGAGCTAGACGATCCGCCTGCGAGACACAAGAAGTCAATATACTACACATACACGTAAAAAGATGCAGATAAGTTTCTTACCTCAGAAGTAAGGTCCGGCATCAAACAGTCCAAGCAGTAGGCCAGGTACACGGCCGTGCGGTCCAAGCCAGCAACCTCCGGCATAAGAAACTCTGTGGCCTCCATACCACGGATCACAACTCCCAAGTCCCGCACACTCAGACCACGCAGATAAAACATAGTCAAAGGAGGATCCTCCGGAACCAAGTGACTACCCAGGGAGGGATAGACCAACCAAGTCAAGCGGTCCCCCAAGTACCATACAAAGCTGAATGGCCCCTCAAAGACCACCCGCAGAGAAGACACCCTGAAGGACTCCAGGGTAATATGGGGTGGAAACCCAAAAACATCATCAAAAGAGGACCATAATACCTGTAGGTTACCAGTTCAAAAGTTCATTCACACCAAATGAACCAAAAAAATGCACAAGTCAACAACAACGTACCATAGATGCGGCATGGCTCTCGAAGTTGGCCCGAAAATGCTCCAGAGAAGTAAATGGGTGGTTATCCCTACCAACCCACCGTGAACCTAATGGGAACATCCTCAAACCAGGACGGTGAGGACCAAAAGCTGGAAAGTAGTCAAAGAACCACAACTGCCATACAAGCAAACAAAACAATGATTTCCAGGATCAAAGGCATAGGCAAACAAAAAAGTGAAGTATAAGAGCCTACCTCCAGTATCCTCCATGGGCCCGAGATAGATGTCCTTTCACTCGTCTCCTTAGGCCTACATGCCCGACGACATTACTTCACCAAAGAAGCATAAGCAGCGGCACCAAGGTTGTACTCATGGATCTTGGTCAAATCCTCTAAGCATGTCAAGAAATCGACTTGACATACGCTCTTCTTTTGAGCAAAGATCGTCGACCCCAACAAGCAGGCCAGGAAAATACGGGCCCTCTGCTCCTCAGTAATCCTCTGCTCCGCCAAGGCCTCCCACAACCGCAACCAATGAAACCCGATCCTTATCAAAGTGGATAGATACGGGCTGTAATATACGAAAAATTTTAAACTTGATTACTTGCTAATTAAACTCGCTTAGTGCTAATAATTATGTCTTAGTGACTAATGACACTTAATTATCTTAACTGTGCAAGTAATACCCATTTGGTATTATTTATTTGTTTTGGGTCAAGCTAGTACATGTATTTGGTCTCGGTTTTGTGGGTCTTGGTGTTCGATTTTGTGGGCCGAAGCCCGGTTCGTTTTCTCTTCCAAACCCGAGCCCAACTTCAATTGAAATCCAATCTTTTGTGACATCTTGAACCACCTAGAATTCTCTAGATAAATCATGACAAGTCTTGATATTTCTTTGCTTATTCTTGGACACCAAGTATTCATAATGCATAGTAATTCTTGAACATAGTCAAGCACACTTGGCAAATTCATTTGAGAATAATAATCTAGCCAAATCTTATTTGTAATGATTTATTTCACTTCTCAAAACCTATTTGATCCAAGTATACAAGCTATTGATTTCTTTTGTGCAAAAAGGCAACCATAATATTCTTTTCTCTTCTCTCTCTAACCGGTTGCACATATCAACAACAAGAGCAAACATTATCTCATCTTTTCTCACATAATCTCTACAATTCTAAATCTCTTTGGAAGCCATTAGAGCTTGAGAAAACTAAGATTAATCTCTAAGGTTTAAGGTAACAAAGCTAGTACACATATTCTTACACAATTCAATTCGGTTATAAGCTTGTATAATCAATTCTTGACCTTTGTGTCTTTGTTGTTCTTCTCTTAATCATTTTCAAACCAAGAAACTTTGGAGGATTTACAACAAACGTCGGATCCCGGACCTTCAAGGCCGAACTTAGGGGAAGACTATTAAGGTTTATGTTCATATCTTTTATCCCCAAACTCTCTTCTAATCACCTAAAGAAAGATTGTGCATGAAATATGATATTGCTATAGTTTAAATAATTGTTGTTGTGATGTTTGTGTGAGTAAATCATCTAGAAAGATTAAGCTATAAAGAGTATGTTAATTGGTGTGTGATTTATGGGTTTCGAACCTATGTATGAATTATATATGCTAATTACGAAAGTATGCTTAAGAAGGGATTAAGCTAGATTAATTGAGTTATGTTAAAGCATGTGATTTTCGGACCTTATAAGGGTTAAGAGTGAGTTTGTGATAATTTCATGTTTAAGAATGATTATATAAATCAAGTTAGATTAATTATGGTTTATTTATAAATTATGGCTGAAAGTGATTAATTAAGGAAAGCATGTTTAATTAGTGGATCTATGAGTTTGAGCATGTATAAGTGACATGGGTGAAGTTTATATTATTTTCGAATGATTGCATGTGGATTATACCTAGTAAAGATGATTTATTAATTAAGGGACGATTTTAGAAATAAGATATAGTGATTATGAGTTAAAGTGGAAATTCAGAAAATTATTTGTTTGGTGTAGCCTTGCTTGGCCGAATGCATGTTTAAAAGAAACAAGAGAAGTACTTTGAGTTTGGTTGATTTGTGAGGAGTATTACTTAGATTATTAATATAGAGAATTATTATTTATTATTAATAGGTGTTAAAGCCTAGAGTTGAAAAGGAATAAAAAGTCTTATTAGCTTTAAGGAGCGTTTGTACGTGTAAGTGCATGTCCATCACTTTCCCCTTGTCTATAACTATTTACAAAATTATGTGCTAAGTGCTAAAGTATGTGAAACTATGTGCTAAGTGCAAAACATGAGAATTATATGCTAAGTGCGAATTAAGCATGCTATATCATGAGCTATGTGAAGTATATGATTTATTGAGCTATATGAGCATATATACGAAATTTGAGTATGATGTATAAGAAATGTACACAGAAAATACAGCAAAGTAAAGAAAGGAAATAAGGAAGATAAAGTCATTGGAATACTTATCTAAGACATTATAAAGCTACGTAAAGTATATGAGAAGTATAAATGAAAGTATGAGAATGTTATACAGAAAGGAAGTACAGATATGTACGTATAAAGAATGTATTGAGAATGATTCGGTTATGCAGATATGCATAAGTATGAGTATGAGTTGAGATTGAGATTGTTCCTTGATTTGTGGTATGACCTCCAAAAGGGCCATTGGACGGTTTCTGGAGTACACGTTGCACGCGCATTATATATATATTGATATTGAAATTATGATATGGCGATAGCCAGAATTGTGATATGATATGAGGTGATCTCCTGCCAAGGAAAGTAAACTTGGTCGTGTATCTCCCATACCAGCTAACCATTTTTGCGAGAGCTAACATAATTCAGAAAAGAGTAAAAGACATTGAAATACAGAAAAGACAGAAAGGTAACTCCTATAAAGGAGGACGTATCTAATATACCATATGTGTATTATTATTATTATCTACTACTATTATTATGAATATTACTAGCTGTTAAGTGATATCTGTATTTTAAACCATAAAACCTTGCATTTGACAAGGTGGAGTGTCCTTACTTAGCTTTCGCTAATTTTCTATTTTCTGTGTTCTCTGCATATCCATATCTACACTTGCACGTGCATGTTGATGACGTGCAGTCGTTGGATGTTAATTGGGACGAGTGTGTGATCGTGTGTTGAGGATACGCATGGCGTGGATTACGCTTCAGTTCTATGTTGTAATAAATGTTAAGCTTAGTAATGGTGTAACGATAATTTGGATAAAGAGGTTGTTTGTAAAATATTACTATTTCAATTAAGTTTACAAAATCGACTTTCGTTTTGGAGTTCAGTTCGTCTTTCATTTTATTTCCGCTTTACCCCTTGCCTTGTGTTTGCCTTCGGGTGAGCACGGCGGTAGCGCTTTGGTTTTAGTACCACTAATTGGGTTATTAGTTATTTAATATCGCTTCCGCATTCTGATTAAGTGGTATTAAAATTGGGGCGTTACACGGGCCCATAAAGCTCAAGAAAATTATCACTCCGTCGCCAGTAGCTGGCATCATACTGAATACGACGCCCTCTAAAGGATAGCCCCGTCAGCACAGCAAACTGATAAGGGGTGGGGAACATCTCTCCTACAGGTGTATGGAAAGTGTTCGTGGAATCCCAAAACCTCTCCAGTAACCCCCTGGCAATAATCCTAGAATCCCTCGAGTGACAAGCAGGGATGACAGTCAGGAACTCGTCAAGACCCGAGCCCAATACCAAATTCCTAGCCCTTACCGAAAAGGTCTCCAGCATCATAGCCCAATGGGAGGTAGCCCTATGAGCCTGCAACCAAACTCCAACACCCTAGCCAACAAACAAATTTTCCTCAACACCCCATATACTACAAATACAGCTAAAATAATTCTACACAAATTATATACAGATGACCACCAATCCAGTACAAGTCTTAATTTGTTCGTGTGCCGAAGCACTAACAGTTCCAATTTTCAGTTCAAATATACTGAACAGAAAAAGAGGAGAGTCAGAAAATATACCAGCTCTAAGTTAGACAGATGACTCCGTCTATTCGGCAACAGAACACTGCGGTTCCAAACTCCAGGCGAGCGCCAGTCCAACCGCATAAAAGAGTCCGGTACAGTCGAGCTGCATCCGCGTGACCGGTCGGAGGTCCTCTAGTAGAAAATAACCCGGGGTGGAAAAGGCTCCAATCATACTCCTCATCGCTCATGGGACGTTTTTCTTCGCCTACGGGAGCCATGGAAACGCAATGAAGCTTTCTATCTCTGCAAGTGGGAAAATAAAAGTTTCAGATTCTCAAGAAACAAACACCCATTCAACAATGCAACCAAAAATTCAGCAACTTGGCGGAAAAATAAGCAAGTTCAAGACAAGAACCGAAGAAAACGGTCAAGAATCGACTTACCTCAAGCAAAGTGGAGCACTCAACAATGGAGGAACCTCGAAGGTCTTGCTCTCGACAATGGCTCGGCAATGAGGAAAGAAGCACGCGAAAAAGAAAGGGAAAGCGCCGAAGCGTTTTTATTTGGCTCAAGCCCAGCGCCGCTAGCGGCCTTACTCCAAGGCCCAGCGGCCCTGCAGACCTGCACACGCGGCCCCGCTGTTGACCCACGGCCCCTTTTCCCAGTCCGAAGTTCGTTACTTCAGTTCATTTTGCGGCAAATATTAGTGCCAAGCGCGCGGGAGCGCAGCACTCTGGCCCAAATTCAAATCCGACAGTTAGCCTATCTTACGGGACCAACTATTTTCAGGTAAAACTAACCTGTTTATTTTTGCAGGTCCCAAATAATGAAACTCGGATCTACATTGCGACGACTCTTACTGCCCGGAGCGCCAAAATTATTTTCTAAGCCCGGAAATGTTATCAGCACTTACTAAACAGCTCAATATTACAAATTTTGGGTCAGTCGCTAATCGCTTAAGCTGTTGCGGTTACACTGTCCTTCTGCAAAACTACGAATTTGGGGTCAGTCAATGGTCGCTTAAGGTATTGCGGTTAAACTGTCCCTCTGCGAGGTTACAAATTTGTGAGGTTAGTCAATGATTGCTTAAGCTATTGCGGTTAAACTATCCTTCTGCGAGGTTACTTATTTGTGTCAGTCAATGATTGCTTAAACTGTTGCGGTTATACTGTCCATTATTTTTTATATGTTTCAGTCAATGATTGCTTAAACTATTGAATTTAAACTGTTCATATGTCCTAACCACTTTATGGCCGATTATGTTTAATCGCGCTGTCTCGTTGACTTTTTCGTATCTCGTACTGGGACGGAATCTCGACATCCGCCGAGCAGTGTTTAGTCACTGTTTGTCGAAGCACTCCACTTTGATCATTCCCAAAGTATTACTAACTTTTTCATTCACTCTGAATACAGGTCCCTAGCAGACGTTTAGATCATCTACGAGCGGTGTTCTATCCTGCTATCATAACCTTTGTTTTCTCTTGTGTTCACAGGGATGAAATCTTAGCACGCCACGAGCATGTCCCAACTCAGGTTTGTCTTCATATGCATACATACTGTACACTCACACACACCATGTGCACATCAGCATCCTGCATGCCACCTTCGGAATACTTTGATCTTCGCTTTTACTCAAGCTCGATCAAAGTGGGGGCTTCTGTAGACGCCAAAAAAGCACCTTCAGATTTCTCCGCAAAAGCCCGATGATGAAAGGAGTAATTTATAAACTTGAACTGCTATTTTTGCTTTAATAGTTAAGATGAGGTCTCAGGTTTTTCCTCCAAACACTCCTTCATTCCATTCCATTCAAAAGCCCCATTCAGGAGCTTTCCTACGACACGTCTCATGCCTTTTTCCGACTCCCGATCGCCAAGTTGCGACTTAGGGGTAAAACCGTCTTTTACCATTCAGGGGTAAAACGGTCTTTGCGCATTTTTCGGAATATTTAAATTCCTCTGAAAAATAAAAATGGGCTGGATGTCGTCATTATGACGACATCCAGCTGGCTGCTGACAGCCGTCAGCGGCCCTAGGAAAAGTCCCGGGGCCGCTAGCGGCTAACCAATTTCCCAGGGCCGCTACCGGCCCTGACCCTGCTTCGGGCCTGGCTCATTTTTCAAGCCCGTCTCGTTTTTCAGCTCAATTTCTGCCGTCAAACCCTACTTCCCACGCCTATATAAACAACCCTTCACCCTCAGTTCAAAACACAAAGCCTACAGTTGGCAACCTCTATTCTCGGTTGAGTATTCCCGAGCTTCTCCCACTTTCTTCTAAAATTTTAGATCTTGCTTTACTATTTTTGTCAAAAATAGCTTATAGTTCAGGTACAAATTCCTGAGGACTCAAATTAAATTAATTGCTTAACTGTTTATTTTTCAGTAGTCACAATGTAGATATCATGCTAGAATAACATTTTTATTGTCAATCGAATGCATGTCCAAATAAGGGTTAATAATAAACGTTGTGATGCTTGTGATGAACCAATTAATAGTCTAAGTCTAGGTTGTTAATTCGGTTTTGTATGGGAATTATGTCTTTTAATTATTAAGCAAACTTGAGTTAGTAGAGGCCGTCATAAAACGGGCGAGTTGGGTGCCTAACACCATCTCACCTCATACCTTCGCCCCCGAACCTATTATTCTTGGGTACTTATATGTTTTATATAAGCGGGTATCTTTCTAAAAACATGATTAGTTCACTTATCACGCTATTGGGTTGTCCCTTCGGATTGTCCCTTCGGTTTGTCCCTTCGATAAAACGCCGATAGCAGATTTGTGACCTCTTTCGTTGTTTTTATTCAATTCAAGTCTTTTTAAAAGCTTTTCTAACTCGATGGTCCCTTGAACTTATCTAAGCCCCCAACTGACAAATTTTCTATGAGGACGCACTCCGTGGAACAAGGTGGAAAATCCCGGGTCCTTACAATGTCTACCCACTTTAACTGTTAGTTGCCTATCTTTTAGCTATGTTAGTTTTTCTGTAGTCTATTGAAGTCGTTGCTGTGTTTCAGTTTTATATCAATCAAATTAAAGAGTCCTTTCCAGCAAAAACTCCTTTGTTTGTCCTTTTATTTTCCAACAAATTTGGTTTCAGAACATTTTTGAGAGAGACAAATCACGTGTAGTTTTTGTCTTTCAAACTCCGGGAGAGATCAAACGCTGGGAGAAACACAAAAAATACCACATGAGAGAAAGTCTTAGCAAATAGAGTGAAACACAGTAAAGCAAAAATAAAATTCAGAAATCACTGCCATGGCAGGAAATGGAAACCCCTGGCCAACCCCCAATTCCAGTATTCAAAGGAGAGAAAATACCATCTGTGGAGTCTCAAGATGAAGAGCCTGCTCGTCCATCAGTTCAACCTAACCAGCAGCTATGAAATAATCGTAAGAAGGATGCGAAGGCATTGTTTCTCATCCAATCGGCACTAGATGATGAAATTTTTCCTCGAATTTCAGCAGCAAGAAATTTTCATGAGCATGGGAGATCCTAAAAAAGGAGTATGTGGGTGACCAGAAAGTAATCACAATTAAATTACAGTCTCTTCGTCGTAGCTTAGAAACATTGGCTATGAAACGCAAAGAACCAATGCAAGAGTTCTTGTCTAGAGTTTCTGGAATTGTGAATCAGATGAATTTTTATGATGAAATTATGAGTGATGTGGCTGTTGTTAGTAAAGTGTTGAGGAGTTTAACAGCTGAGTACAATGTTGTTGTTATTGCAATTGAACAATCCAAGGATCTATCAACATACACTTTTGATGAACTTATGAGTTCCTTGTTAGCCCATGAAGATCGAGTCGACAAGATCTCTATAAAGGTAGAGGATAAGGCTTTTCAAGTGAAGGAGGAGACTTCTTATAAAGGGAGGTCTTAGACATAGAAGAGGGGGTTCCGAGGTCGTGGTCGAGGTCGCGGCAGAGATAAAGGTCATTTTGATGATCAGAGGCAATCATTTGGTGACCAACGCCAATGCAAGAGCATAATTCAATGCCACTACTGTAAAAAGTATGGCCACAAAGAGGCTGATTGCTGGAGTAAGCAAAGAGATGAGTAGAAGCATGCAAGCTTTGTGGAGAAAGATGATTTAGAGACGCTGTTCATGGCGCATTTCCATGAAAGATCAGTTCTGATCTTTGGTTCATTGACAGCGGATATTCCAATCACATGTCCTGTTCCCGTTCGTTATTTGAGGATGGATGCCTCATAGAAAACAGAGGTTTGACTTGGTGACAACAAGAAGGTTCAAGTAGAAGGAAAATGTACGATTGTCATTCATACTAATAATGGTAAAAAGAAGGAAAATTCCACATGGTACCCCTATAATTTTGGCTTTTCCATTTGGTACCCAAAATATTTTCCTATTCAAACGGTACCCTTTTGTTTTTAATAGTGTTTGATCTGTGTCCTTTCCAGTTTTTTTCCGTTAGTTTTTTCTCTAATACCTATTTTACCCTTAATAAAATTTACAACCATTCTTAACCTTCTTCTTCTTCATCTTTTATCTCAAACTTCATCAATGGAACCCTATCACCCATCACCACCACCACCATCAACACCACCACCACCCTAGCAGACCCTCCATAACCACCAATTGTCCATCCAACTATCAATGCACCACCCCACCAGCAAACCCACACCCCCACACAACCTTCATCCCACACCAGAACAGCCCCACCCCCCACCAACAAACCCGCCACCCCATCCCCCACCCAGCCCCGCCCCCCACCCCGCCATAACTACAACCCACGACCACCCCCAACCCGAGAACCGTAGCCCGAAAACCCCAGCCCAACAACAAAACCCAACCACCCTAGCCCGAAAACCTCAGCCCGAAACCCCAACCACCTCCAACCCGAAACCGCTACCCATGAAATCTCACCCCCAAAACCCAAGACCATGGAACCCCTAACCACCGAAAACCCCACCCCCAATCCCCGAAAACCTCAACCCAACCTCCTACCCCCATCCCGAAACCCCACCCCCAAAACCCACGAAATCCCCACTCCGAAATCGCACCCCCAAAACCGCCACCATGAAACCCAACCTCCGAAAATTTATCGAATTTGATATTATAAAATTTTGCCCATTTGGTTTGAGCTAGTGGTATTGGCTGGTTGTTGAGGAGAGAGAGGGAGAAGGGGGTTTATGTGGTGGGGGTAATGGTTAGTTGTTGAGGAGAGAGAGAGAAGGGGGTTTTGGTGGGGTGGTTTGTGATTTGAGGAGAGAGAGTGGGGGTGGTGAAAATAAAGGGTAGTGAGGTCCAAAAATTATAGCTGAAATAGAAGAATAAACGGAAAAATATAAAAACTGATTGACACGTCATAACATAACGAGAAAACTAACGAAATTGGGTACGGACCAATTTTTGTTACAACTACATGGGTACCACCTGGATTTCGAAAAGTATTTTGGGTACCAAATGGAAAAGGAAAAATTAGAGGGGTACCATGTGGAATTTTCCTAAAAAGAAATTGCCTGATGTTCTGTATGTGCCAAGTTTGGCTCATAATTTCCTAAGTGTGGGCCAATTGATGAATAATGGATTAGTGGTTCTGTTTGATGATGGTCAGTGTGTTATTAAGGATAAGAAGTTGGGTCAAACAATTGCTACAGTTAGTATGACTCGCAATAAAATGTTCCCACTTGATGTTTCTTCTGTTGAGAAAAAGGCGTTTGTTGCTAAAGCATGTAGTGAATCTGACTTATGGAATTTACGTTATGGTCACCTGCATCTAAATGGGTTGAAGGTGTTGAGTCAAAAGAACATGGTTGTTGGTTTTCAAAATATTGAAGCACTTGAAAACTATGAAAGTTGTGTTTGTGGGATGCATAGTAGAAACCCTTTTCCTGTAAACAAATCTTGGAGGGCTTCTATTTGTCTTGAATTAATACATGCTGATGTTTGTGGACCAATGAGTGTTGAATCCTTTGGAAGGAGTAGATATTTTATGTTGTTTACAGATGATTACAGTAGAATGAGTGGGGTGTATTTCTTGAAAAAAAGTCAGAATCGTTTGAAACCTTCAAGAAGTTCAAGGCACTGGCGGAGAACCAAAGTGGTTATTGCATAAAATTTATTTGCTCAGGTAGAGGTGGTGAATTTACCTCTAACGAGTTTAATGTTTTTTTGAGCAAAATGGCATTCGCGGGGAGCTGACAACGCCTTACACACCAGAGCAGAATGGAGTTGCTGAACGAAAAAATTGTACTGTGTTAAAAATGGCAAGAAGTATGATGGCAGCAAGAAGTCTCCCAAAGCGGTATTGGGCAGAACCGGTAAGGACAACGGTGTATCTCTTAAAGGTCTCTCCCACAAAGGTGTTCTTAACCGAACACCGTATGAAGCTTGAAAGGGCAGAAAACCGTGAGTAAACGGTGTATATGCGGAATAATTATCAACAAGAATAGGATAAAGAACAATAAAGATAGAATCTTGACTCGAATAACCAGCTAAACCACCTAGGCTTGAAGCTAATAATCTGTATACAAGTTTGAACCATCAAAGCTCGGGTTATACCACCAAGGCACGAAAGCAATTAAACTCACAAAGAATTCAAAGCAAACAAAATGTTTATTAATCAATATAAGCTGTCTATATTACAATAAGAACGTGTACCATATATATAGGCAAGATAATAGGTAAACCTAATCCTAATCTGAGTAGGAAAATCAACCCTATTACAAGTAGGAATCCTATTACAATTAGGAAACTAAACCAACTGAAATTAGGAACTAAATAACAACCTAATCTAACTGAATTTAACACACAAAAGGTATTTAAATCAGATATAGACAATCCTAAACTAGTTAGAAACCAACTAGGAAAGAATAACTAATGTATACTCGTTTCCTTGAAGCCCAAGGTAACGTTGTCCAACTCTGCGCCGTAACTTCAAACACACATTCGACCACGATACTGTCTGAATATGGAAATACTCAAAACATGAAAGTTTTAGATATCTTTGTTGGATTTCCACAGCACTTTGAATCACGATGATTCGATGTTGTATGATGTAGTTATGCCCAAAATACGAACAGATGTCAAACTGTCAAACCTACGGGATTCTTCATATTGACTGTCACCATATAATAAGAGTCTTAATCCCAATCTTTTGTGCATACTGTATGTAATCATCATCACTATAATATACTCCATGAAGGAACATAATAAAATCAGTATAGAATGTTCTTTCAATTCCCCTTGAAAACCACCATTATTGTTCTTTAAATACGTTGTAGAGGAATCAGGATCGTTCAGAAGACAGATGTAGTGTATGTGATTCTCAGTAAAGCTTGACCATGATGATTCTGCATCACTCCTTCTCGCCACAAACTTGATAATAAATAAAAAAAATAGATATTTGTTGGCTATTGTCCTCACTCAAAAGTATGTAAGCTATATAATCCGATAAGTGGCAAGGTGGTTGTAAGCAGGGATGTGAAGTTCAATGAAGATGATAGTTGGACTTGGGGTGATAGTACAGAAGAGAAAGCAGCTCAAAAGACAACATATCATGAAGAAGAGGAGATCGCTGATCCACCCAGATCATCATATGATCACCCTTCAAAGAAGTTATGGTCTTTGACTGAAATTTAAGAAAATTGCAATTTTGCTTTGTATGTTGCAGATCCTATGTGCTATGAGGATGATGCTGAAAGTTAGGTGTGGCAGGAGGCTATGAAGGAGGAGATGTCAGCTATCCGGGAAAATAAAAAAATAAAAAAAAAAAAAAAAAAAAAATTGGCAGCTAATTGATCTTCCAGAAGGAAGAACGTCATCGGGTTGAATTGGGTGTACCGAACTAATTACCATGCTAATGGAGTGTTAAGAAGCACAAGGCTCGTTAGTAGCTAAAGGCTATGTGCAGGAGGAATTTGTTGATTTTGATGAGACGTTTTCTTTGGTGGCTTGTTTTGAAACCGTGAGAACTTTCCTTGCTCTTGCTGCACAACTGGGATGGAAGGTGTACCAAATTGATGTCAAATTCGCATTTTTTAATGGAGAGCTCGAGGAAGAAGTTTATGTTGTCCAACCTGAAGAGTATGCAGATAGTGGTTCTGAAAACAAGGTGTACAGGTTGAAGAAAGCTCTATATGCCTCAAACAAGCTCAGCGTGCATGGTACAGCAAAATAGACTCGTAGTTCTTGGAGAATGGGTATGATACAAGAAAAAATGAGCCAACCCTCTATGTGAAGAAGTGAGGTACTGATTTTCTTGTTGTCTGTTTTTATGTTGATGATACAATACATATGGGGTCTTGTGAGTCGAGTGTTACTGGATTTAAGTCTTCTGTGATGAAGAAGTTCGAGATGTCAGTTTAGGATTGCTGCATTATTTTCTTGCGCTCGAGGTTAAGCAAGATGCTGATGGGATTTTTATTACACAACAAAAATATGCTGCTGATTTGCTAAAAAAATTTAATATGCTGAACTGTAATCCACCCTCTACTCCCATGAATTTGAATGAGTCATTGATAGCTAGTGATGGTATTGGTTTGGCAAGTGCAAGATATTTTTGAAAAATTGTTGGCGGGCTGAATTACTTGTCTCACACAAGGGCAAACATAGCATTTCCGGTTAGTGTGATTTCCAGGTTTATGCATACACCGTCAATGCATCACTGCGGCGCAGCAAAGAGAATTCTTCACTATATTGCTGGAACTATTGATCATGGAATTTGGTACTCTAATGTGTCAAATTTAAGACTATTTGGTATACTGACAGTGATTGGGCAGGTTGTTTAGATGATCGGAAGAACACTTCTGGTTATGTATTCTCTATTGGCTCGGGTGCGGTTTCATGGAGTTCCAAGAAGCAAGATGTCGTAGCTTTGTCATCACCGAAAGCGGAATATATTGTCGCTATAACATCAGTTTCTCAAGCTATTTGGTAACGGAGATTACTAGCTGAAATCTGTCAAGTTGAAGAAGGTGCAAGTCAAGTATTTTATGACAACAAGGTAGCGATTGCGATGACTAAAAATCCAGCATTTCACAGAAGAACTAAGCACATAGATATCCGCTACCACTTATTCGAGATCTAGTATCCAAAAGGGTGGTTGAGCTGAAACACTTTGGTACAAATTCACAGGTTGCAAATTTTCTAACCAAGTCCCTTTCTACGGTGAAACATTAAACATTTAAGCTGCAGATGGGCGTGAAAAGTTTTGAAGGAAGGGGGAGTGTTGATTAATGCTTCAATATAGTGGCTGGAATATTTCCTACTTTCTAGTTAGTCGTTTGTTAGTTTCCTAGTTTCTAGGAAGTTCTTGTTTGTGGAGCCTCAACATGTTTATCTGAACAGTTAGTAATTTTTAGGAGTTAGTGGGACATGTCTACCCACTTTAACTATTAGTTGTCTATCTTTTAGCTATGTTGGTTCTGTTGTAGTGTATTTAAGTCGTTGTTGTATTTCAGTTTTATATCAATTAAGTTAGAGAGTCCTTTCTAGCAAAAACTCCTCCGTTTATCCTTTTATTTTCCAACACAGTCATGTCAAATTTCACAATACAACGTTCAATCCAGTAACATCATTGAAACAAAATTTCCATAAAAAGAATATTAATGTAAAAATTAGCAAAATCCAGAACCTGTAGCAAAATCCAAAATTGAGAGTAAATCACATAATAACTACTTCAAATATACTAAAATTGAGTCAAAGAATAAATGCTTGCTTCAACAACAAAAAAATAAAAATAAAAATTGAGCTCTTACAAAAAAGCCTTCCAAGCGCTTCACAAATTACCCCAGTGAAGCTGAATGTTTGTTTGCCTCCAAATCAACCTTCAATCTTGTTCAGAATAACAAAATCAAAGCTTGTACATCAATTATTCATGGAATCGACCGGAAACCCCATACAAATTTGACGAATGTACTAAATTTGAGCTTTAGCACTCTCAGACAAACCTAGATTTGAAAATTTAATCAACCCAGAAGAAAGATGGAAGAAAACATGAGAATGCGATGAGAACAAACAGAAAAATTGTTCACATACCTTTGAATTGAGAGTAAGCAATGCAAAAATCCTAATTTGGTGTGCCACCTTTGCGTGATAGGGAGGAAGAGGGAGAAACATACGAGGAAGAGGAGAGAAAACGTCGAGAGAAGATGTAGAGGAGAGAGAAGATAAGTTGGAGGGTGGGACAAAGGTAAATTATTAGAGGGGATATGGATGGAATTTTAAATTTGTTGCTTGAAACTTCGTGTTTCTTAATGAAGAAGCTCCGTATTCTTTTCAGAAAGAAGTTACAATTTGTAACTTTTGTTTTTTTGGGCTTTAGAAATAGTTTTCAATTTCTAAAGAATTATAAACAATTTCAACAAAATCGATATTTGGCCCAGTTTCTATTTCCTAGGTCCAAGAAAAGTTTAACAAGTTTGGCCAACACCCTCTAAGTGAATGAAGAGCTAATGCAGAAGCAGAACTTGGTTCAGAGTAAGACAAATCTAGTTTAGCAAAAATTACTGTCTTGTACTCCCTCCGGTCTATAAAAATCTTTACATTTGAGAATAACACAAAGACTAAGGAAAAAGCATTTGGGCACAATTATTCCAAGCATGCCCTTGGAAGAGCACATGGGTGTTGTGGGTTTAAGAGAGAGAAAATGTACTTGTGATGGGGACATTTAAAGAGTGAATGGATATGATTTTGGTGAGAAAGGGAGGAGAGAGTGTGACTAAGGGATTATGAGCACATGGGGTGAGAAATAAGGAGGACAAAATAGAAAACGAACCTCAAAAGCAATACTATATTAGGAAATGTAAAAATTTCCATGACGCAAACGGAAAATAAAAAGTGTGACGATTTTCATGGATCGAAGGGAGTAATTTTCAGTTTTGCTACATCCAACACTGTGTGGTGGAATAGTGTTCCCACACACTTGTTTTTTATTTGCTTTTTAGTCTGATGTTTTTGGTTACTTTTCCCTTTGGCCCAATAGTTATCAGAAATAACTTTAAAATATAATAGACCAAATATTAATATAATAGCATATTTAATACAGTACTTGTATTTTAATAAAGTGATGCTAAGTAATTTACGAAAGGATTTAAAACACGTTTATAAGTTAATTAATAACTTTTAATGGTATTAATTATCACAATCTACTACTTATACCACATATAACATGTATTCTATGGTTAAAGGACACCATGCTTCACACATAAAACATATAATTAAAGAGTTTCGACCGTTACCTGACCTAGTTAGTTATGGATCCTCTAGTATTCTTTTTAGCTTCCAGATTTCTAGAGGTTACTAATCTCAACCACCCCTTCCTTAGATCAGGCACAGCACAGATCCATTTCGTTTCCTACCTCGAACCGTAGTCATTAAGAATATATTTAGACAAGAATGATGAGGCTTAAATCAACAACTTATATTATTTATGATATAAGGTTCGAAGGGATAACGTTCCCTTCTGGGAAAAGATTACAGAAGAAAACTGAAAGCTTACAATACTACATAAGGGTGTCTATAGACTGTTAAGTTCTCTTAGAGAAACTTGATTCTGAGAGAGGTTTGTGTAGCCAAATCTTTTCTCTTCAGTATTCAAGAATGCCCAAGACACAATGCATCAACTCCTCTTTTTATAGAGAAAATTACATAGGGTTCTTACTACGGAAGATGCCTTCTACTCTACCATTATTACACTCTTGACATGAAATAAAGTAAAAGCATACAATAGTGGATTTTTTCTGCTAGTAATGGATTTCTGTTGCTAACAATACAAATACTTTTCAGAATAACATGAGAGATGGGGCCTATTCTACTATTCTATCATCATATTTTGAGTTCCTTCATCTCCAATTTGGTTTTCCCAATCAGCATAATCATCGTCATCATAATCTTTATTAATACTATCAATCATGCCCATTGCATATTCTTGATCCCAACACATATATATTTCAAATAAGTGTTGTTTTCCTTCTTCAGATAAATACTTTCCCTCTTCAATTTCTTCAAGATATTTGTGTAGGGAATCAGTTTCTTTTTCTCCTATTTTAAAGTATTCCTCCCACTTTGGAGGGTAAATAAGAGTAGTGTTTCCATAATGAATATGTTTATATCCACTTTGAACTAAAGACCAGGTTTGTTTTGCAATCTGAAAGAAACCAACAGCTCTAGCTTTAGTAGGATTTTTAATTCTTGTTTGCTTGACACTGATCCACTCAAGTGTACAAGTCGGGTAATGCCAGGGGTCAAGGAGTTTGATCTAGTAATGTGTTGGTTTGATCTTTCCTTCTTCCATCTCGATCATGGCGTTTACTACTTTAACCCATATTAATTGCTTTTGTCTAACTTGATAAATTCTCCTAAAAATAAATTTTTGGATTTTTGTAAATTTGTTGAAGAGGGGTCCATCGAGTTTAGGCACTCCTTGGAAACAATAAATCATTCCATAATCCCATGCTTTTAATAATTCGTCTTTTGCCCAGATGGTGTTGGCTGCTATTAAGAGTTGAGCTAGTCCAGTATTATCTGGATAATCAATGAATCTAGTCCACGTATCCCACATATCATAGTATGGGGTTTTTCGATTAACTACTTTGGCGTACCACTTACGGAAGTAATTATCTTTTAAATGATTTCGTATTTTATCTTGTATATCAAGAGGACACTGAAGGATCTTAACTTGTAACTCCAAACTTAAAAATCTCTGTACCATGTAACTATGAAGTCTCAGCACTTCATCTCGTGAACGGTTGGTTGCGAGATATTTTAGAATGTCTAAGAGTGATCTGCTAGAGGGTGATACCCACTCCAAAGCTCTTGATATTTCTGTCTTAAAGACATCTTTTTGGGCTTGTGTTAGCCCTACATAGTCCTTTTCTTTCTTATGTCTGTTTCGTCTCTGATTTCTCCTCGCCATAAGCTAACTCTCTAGTTAAACTGTCAGCTGGAGAAATTTTTGAGCCCTATATATGTTCCACAGTGAAAGAGAACTGGTTAAGCCATAATTGTCAACGCAGGAGCCTCCCTTGCGCTTGCATATTAGCTAAATTTTTTTTAACAAAACCAAGTATTCCTTTGCAATCCGTTCTTACTAAAAACATTTTTGGTGCTAGAAATATTAGAAAATTTTCTATTCCTCTAATGACTGCAAGAATTTCTTTTTCCATAGTAGGATAGTTGCATTCGGCTTTATCAAAACTCTCACTACAGTATTTGCAAAGTTTTTCTGCTTCTTTAACTTTTAATACTGCACTCCAATGTTCATTACTAGCATCCGTCTCAAGAACTAAATTATCTTCATCTGTAGGTAATGTTAATACCGGAAGATTCTTACATAACTTTTTAAAGTTTTGAACAATCTTAGAGTCATTTGCCATCCAAGTCCAACTAATTTCTTTTTTAAGTTTTTGTTGTAATGGCTTTCTTAATTTAGCTAGATCTTTTATAAAATCAGAAGCATACGTGAGGCATCCTAAAAATCTTTCTAATTGTTTCTTATCCTCATTTTTATCTGGAAATTTATCTATTTTTTCGAGGATGTGTTTTTGTAGTATAATTTGACCAGCTTTTATTTCTAATCCTAAAAACTCAATTTCTTGTTCAGCAGAGGTGCACTTACTTTTTTCAATGACGATTCCATGATCTAAGTACCTTTGTCTTACTGCTAATACGTCATTTTTGTGTTGCTCAATTGTTTTAGAAAATATAAGAATATCATCAATATAAATTAAGCAACAATGATTAAGGTTCTTAAAGATATTATCCATTCTTCTTTGGAATATTTGAGGTGCATTTTTTAAACCGAAAGGTATAACTATCTATTCGTAATGTCCTTGAGGAGCACTAAACGCGGTTAAGGGGATACTTTTCTTTTCCATTTTTATTTGTCAGTATCCACTTTTACAATCCATTTTAGAGAACCAAGAAGCTCCTTGTATTCTATTACAGAGAATAGTTTTGTTAGGAATATAATATCCATCAAAGACAGTATTATCATTTAATTTTTTATAATTAATAACCATTCTAACTTTACCTCTTTTTTCTTTTGCATGATTTCTTACCATTTAAGGCAGGACTTGTATCAGGACTTTTACTATTCCTTATAAATCCTTTATCTAATAGTACTTTTATCTGCTTGTCAAATTCTTTAATATCTTGGTGTGTATACACCATTTGTTTTACTCGAATAATGGTGTTTGGAGCCATTAAAGATATTTTAGCAAAATTTTTGTCCTTATTCAGAATTTTAAAGGATTATTTGAGTAGAGTTCTTTACATAATTTTTCTTGTTGCTGATCAATCTGATCTTTGATTGATAACTCAAGTAATGAAATTGTTAGGGCAACTTCTCTTTGTGTAGGAGTAACCCTATCACCACCCTGGCTGCGCGTAAATTCCATTTTTTGAAGAGTTTAGTTAATTTTTTAATAGGGACAGAATGACCATTAATAGTAAATATTAATTGTTCAACTGTTTGAGTGCATGGAGAGTAAAGTCTTTGAAAAGAGTTACCTATAATCAAATCATGAGAGGGTTGATCGGTAGCCCATAATACTGGTATTATGCATTGTATTCCACCTATTTCTATAGGTAATTTTTCTATGACTTCATTATGTTCCATAACACTATTATCTGCTATACTTACTTGCATTGGATACTTTACTTTTTTCCAAAGGAAATCAGGGAATAAAGTTTTATTTCCAAAACAAACTGAACACCCACTATCTATGTATGCACATAATTCATATTTATTGTAATTTTCTATGCATATTTTGATAGGAATATAAATACTATTTGGATTTGTACAGGTTAATTCAGTTGTATTGATTAATTCCATTTGTAAACTGATATCTTCTTCATAAATAGGCTCTCTTAAAGTTCTTGTTTTATATCCTATGATTCTTCTTCCGTCCATACTAGAACCATCAACACTAGCTCTTGGTGGTTCAAAACTTATTCCGCTTAAATTACTTGTTACACTTTGTATATCATCTTCTTTTTCAAGATTTCCTCTTTTGAACGAAGATAATCCTTCCTCTCTTACACTTTGACTTCTAAATAACTGTGGCTTTATAGTGAGTTTTCCTGATTCATTAATTTTAATAATATTCTTAGATAGCTTACTAGGACTTTCAAAACTAGGAATCCATCCTCTATCTAATTTTATATCTTCATGTCTAGTTTTTATAGGTTTTATTATTTGTCTTGGGGCTAAACATTCGAATTTTTCAGCTTCCACCATAGTTGATTTTTGCTTTGGATCTATGATATTATCTAATTTGTATATTATTTTCCAAAATACTCGTATAGGAAATGTACCATCTTTCATGTTCATTCCTACAGTTTTTAATTTTAGGGTTAGGAAATTATGAGCATAAGCATCCTTGAGACTTACTTAATATCCTGGTCTACAATTTAACCCTACAGACCCATGGCATAGATTAGTTTTTACTCCACTAATTATTTGATCTTGAAATTTCTTGTGTCTGATATCACAAAGTAGTGCATAAAGATCTATGTCTTTCCCAAAATGTTGTAAAGGTGATACTTGTATTTGGACACTTCCAACATGAATATATTGATACTTCTTATTTCGGTTGTGTCTTTCTATATTTTTCCAATTGATAAGGTTTATTACTCCGGCATCAAATTCACAATCTTTTATTTCTAAATCTCCTTCCGTTTGTTCACATACATATTTGCTCTTAAATTCAAATATCGATTTTTTATAAATATTATCCTTTTGGATTGTAGGAAGAATCCATTCAGATACAGTCTCTTGATCTTCATCATCCACTGAAAAAGCTACACCTTTTAAACTTCCTAGGGTTACTTGGTTATTTTCGTCACAATCCATCATATTATTGGTTTCGTAGTCACTATTTTCTTCTACTTCTTCATCAGGATATTGTATTATTTTAACTATTCCTTTATTATTTTCTAATGCTAATTCAAGGGCTTCATCTTCAGTCAATTCAACATAGTCTAAACTCCCAAGTACTTCTATGAGTTTATTATTCTTTTTATTTTTGCATTCATTTGCATAATGACCTATTTCTCCACATGACCAACATTTACAATTAGATTTTTCTTTAGGACAATATCCTGATTTTCTAAAAAATCTTCTTGTATTGGGATGAGGTTTCTTATAATATTTTCTTTTATATTTCTCTCCCCTTTGTTTATTATTGAAATGTTTTTTCTTTTAGAATATTTTTCGTCTTCTTTTTTCAGGGTCATAACCCCATTGGTTTGGAGTATCCCAACATACCAGGAATTATTTTTTCATTTTATGGTGTTTTTTGATATCTAGACACTGGTCATTAATCCACTTCCTTAGATATGAAATTCTTACTCCTAATGTATCCACTACATTTTCCTTGTCACTCCATTCTTTATATTTTTCATTGATTAATGTATTCATAGGATAAGGTAATTTATCATAGAACATATCAAGATTTGTTTCATTTCGACCAATTTTATAATAATATTGGCTAAACTCTTCAAGGTAGTCCTCAACATGTTTCATATCATATATGCTAAGATTGATAAGTTTTCTTTGCCACTCTTTAATCTTTTCGTCGGAATCTGGTTTAATTCCAATAAATTCATCATGTATGGATTTGCATAATGTTTTAAACATTTCACTAGGAATTGCTATGTTTTTTAATGCAGTTTTTGGAAAATCGGTTATTGTGCCATACCAGTCAGCTATAGTGCCAGAAAAACTATATTCTAGATAATTTTGGAAATTTTCTGGAGTCCATGTGGTGTTTAGGTTGAGTACACTATTCATACTCTTTTTCCATTGTTCAAATACTTCTTCCCTATTTCTTACACCATCTAGGTTTAACATATATCCAGTTTGGTTAATTGGTTGAAGATTTACCTCTTCTTTAACCTGTGAATTTTGCATAAACTTAAAGCCAAAAATACTAGTTTTTCCAGGGATAGTTCTACTCCTGGTATAATTATTATTAGAGGACTCTCCAAAATTTCTGGTTTTGGTATTAGGTTGTTTATAAAGTTATTTTCAAATGGTTTTTCCATAACTTCTTCTCCAACTTCATTGCTTTCTTCCTCTATAATCATTTTTCTATCTTTTTGTCTATTTTTCTTTTGATCTCTTCTAGAGGTATGGTATCCATTTCCTCTAGTCTAACTAAATTCATTTGTTGGTATATGTCTTCTTCTAAACTAACATTATTGGTTTTTTCAAAACCTTCACTTAACACTCATTGTTTATCAGCAATTACATCCATAATTTTATTTAATTCTTTAGGATTTTCTTCTTTATCGAATAGTTCTTCTATTTCAGTCATGCTGTACTCCTGATACTTCTCCTTCGTTTTCATCTTCTGAGCTTTCTAGTTCTATTGGTAGGTCGGCTATTAGAAATGACTTTTTATTACTATTTGCAGAAGGATAATGGTATATAAAGGATGCAGAAGTGTTATCTTTCTTCCCTTGCCTTACTTTATTATTATGTCTAATTTCGTTTAATAAACTTAGGTGTAAAGTTTCAATTAATTTTTTAAAGGCTTTTAATTCTACTTTGTTTTTTTCGATTTCGTGCTTAACTTCTAACAGAGATAATTTAGATGTGGAGCCAAATTAATAGATCATAAGGGACTATGTACTATATGAGGGTAAGTTGGAAACTCACAACTACTAGAAGGATCCAGATTTTAACTACTTGGCTCTGATACCAATTCAATATACTAAACACGAAATAGAGCTTCTAATGATATAACAGAATTTTTATGTAAATAACAATACTTTTTTTTTTGGTGAATATGTAAATAACAGTACTTTAAATAACAAATACGAACAACAAAATTTATAACAGTATTTTAAATTTTAAATATTATAACAGAGATATTTCTATACTTACTTTTTTGGAAATAGCCTATTTTAATACGGGGTAAGATTTTAATTTTTTATAACTTTTGGGTCAAAAGTGCAAATATTTTATGATGGGGTCCACCGGTGTGGGATTTATTGTTTACCCACACCGTGTTGGATATAGAATTGCCTAGTAATTTTGTAGTTTTACATCTTTTCACATTAGGAAAAAAAGAAAAAGAAAACAATAAAAGAAATTGACATTTTCTCCATATACAACCGTACTTTTTGTGCTCACTTGTCCCCTCAAGCTTGAGAATAGAGTTCTTGCTAACATGGATAGCAACTTTAAAGCTTAACAAAAACGATAATGTACTCACGTACGTACTACATCTGATCCACCAGATCAAGTTCATAGTCCATACTCGCCCCCATAAGGTTGTTGTTAAGAAGCTCAGCAGATTAGATAAAACCTTTATGCTTTAGTAATGTAGTTTGGTTTCTTCAATTGTTGTTTTTCCTTGCTCGTGCATAGTTTTGTTTTCATGGGTCAAGCGCAGCAAACAGGAGTTTGGATCCTCTAGAGTTCGTGTAAAGTTCTTTTTTACTCTCTATTTCTCTCTTCTAACTATTTATTGTAGAGATTCTTTTTTGAAAAATAGATAATTAGAGGAGAGACTTAGAGAGTAATTAAAGAACAAGAACTCTAGAGTCTAGAGGATTCAAACACATCAAGCACCCTACCTAGTAGGTGGTCTATCCTCTTGATTGCCTTTTAAGTATAATACCCTTTGCTTGGAAATGAAATTTCTAACTTCTTACCCACAAAAAAAAAAATTGAAATTTTGCATTATGTTCAAGAATCTAATGTAGTAGCTGATTTCATGGCTAATGTAGGACATAACCACAAATATTTGGGGTACTCACGCACTTGTCCTAGACATGACCACGATCTTGCCATCTTGTTCGCAAGGGATGTTTGGACTAATCCACGTTGGAGGTTATTCTGTGTTCTTTCTTGATCTTTCATAAAAATAAAAAAAAGTGACACCTTCAAAAGAACAATAATAAAAAGAAAAAATAGCTGCCAATAATCTGAAGTTTCACTAGTCCTCCAATAGTAATCCCAAATACAAAAATTACTAAAAAAAATCACAACTATTCACTTTTTTTTTTCCACGAGTAAACTTGGAGTTAGTGTCATTTACTGTCTCATTACGTTAAATATCATAACGTGAGAATTATTCGTTTGTTAACTTGATACTTTTCTCCTAAATATCACCCTACTAAATAAACTTTTACTTTCTAGCAGTTTCATGTTCGCAACACCGTAAAAAAAAACAGTTCACTAGCTTTCCACCATCCGCCGCTGACTCCTCCTCGCTGCTGGCGACATACGAAATGGGGTCCCCTCAATTGACAGCTCCTCTTCTCCGAAAACCGTTTTATGAGCCTGAAATCGGCGATCTTAGCAGCTCCATCATCGATTAAAGGATGTTCAGAAGCTTAGTTTCACAATAAACAAAACTCATATCGTGAATATAACTCAAACCTTCAAGGATTGAATTGATATATTTCTTAACCTCGGAAAAATTGAATCTTCCACTGGAGATTCTGATCAGCTTCCTTTACCTGCATATTCCAGGAACAAGTTGTTGAATTGGGTACCTTTTTAGGTGGTGAGAGAATCGCCCATGAATCGGATTATGTGAGAGAGGTTGTTTCCTAGATTATTTTTTTTGACTTTTTTAGGGGAAATACAAAATTTCATTAAAAACATGCAATACAACATCTACAAACGATATCAAATTCAACAATAAACGGACCTAAAATATCAAAAAACATTCTAATGAAAAGGCTATCAAGCACTTGAGATTTGACAATTCCCTTTGACTTCCTTTTTATCGTTGGTTTCCATACAACCTCTTTGCGGATGACCGTGTCATAGCCTTGTTAAATGCACAACTATGACGTTATAGACGATCTATTGAAGAATAAGATTCGCAATATCACCGTACGAACGAATTGAAGTCGCAAACCATCAACTTCACGTTCTACCTTAAATTCTGAACTAAATAAACAGAGATTAAGATGTCCTATAGGCGATAAGAAGATCCTCGCATCGAACTCCATAAGCCGAAAACTACCCAAAATTCTTCCAAAGATGAAGATATATTCCTGACAAAGGAGCTAAAATGAATCTCACAAAATGAGTCAAATTAACCTCACAATTGGTGTGATTGAAATCTCACCAAAACGAGCGATTAAACTTCACAACGGAGCGAAATTTATTGAACTACTAGTAAAAAAAACCAAATAACAACGGATAGAAGAAAAAATCCAGTAGAAAGAGGGTCTAATCGCTGGTAGATGACCAACGACAGCCCCAATCTCATATCGTGAGAGTTTCATAGGGTTGAGAGAAAATAGAGACTGGGTCTTTTTAGAGAGAAAGGAGAGGCATCCACAGTTGTTTCCTAGCTGAGAAAGAGTTTCTTTTTTATTTTTGAGGGAACTAGAATTTTGAATTTCTGAGGATTTTATAACGATTGGGGTTAATTAGAAGAGAAATGAGTTTTGAGTATCCCTAAGCTTACTGTGCCAAAGCTTCCTCTTCCTATAGTGGTGATGGATGGTGGTGGTGTTGAGGAACAAACTCAGGATGGATGATGGTGGTGGTGAGGATGATGAAACAAAATAAAATTGGGAATTAAAACTGGATAAATTGGAGGCACAACAAATCATTGATTATTTATTTCTTTGAGTGAGTAATTGAACTCAAGTTTTTTTGTTGTAACAACTCTTGGTTTTCTCTCTGCTCGCTGAGTGCGGGTAGCCATGGGCAAGAGAGGAAGACCACGCAAGCAAGCTTTAAAAAGGTCTTTGAGTTCGAAAAACAAGGGCCAAAACACCTCTAGTGCGAAATCGGGAAGCTCAAAAAATGGGCCATCCTCGACTGATGCGAGAAAGGATGGGTCTGTCTTGAATTTGCAAGGTATTCAACCTTTGGATTTTGATTCGAATCCAGTTCCAGAAGATGGCTTGGGATTGCAAACTCCTCCTGCGACTGAAGTGACTCAAAGTGCCTCGGCTAGTGGTCAATCGTTGGCAGACCAAGTTGAAGCTCCTCAAATTGGTATGAACCCTAACCCTAGCAAATCGTTTTCTAATGTTGTGGGGGATAGTGATGTGGGGTTTAATCTTGCTAATGGTGCTGGAAAACTAAAAGTAGGTGAGAAAATTAAGATCAATGTCGAGGATGTGAAACCTGAAATCGATTACTAGCGTAGTGCTATTGTATTCTATGTTTTGGGTACAAGACCCCCTTTGCAAGTCATGGAAGGTTTTTTCAGGCGAATTTGGGGAAAATCTGGTCTAGATAATATTGATGTGCTACCTTCTGGGGTGTTTGTGATTAGATTCAAAACTCTAGATGAGCAGAAGAAGGTTGTGGCTCAGGGTATCCGTATGTTTGACAATAAACCTATGATCGTTAAGCCTTGGGATCCTGATATGGTTTTACAAAAGGAACTTGTGCGATTTGTACCTGTTTGGAATAGACTTCCTAATCTGAATTTGAGATACTGGGGTCAAAGTTCACTGACCAAAATTGGTAGCCTAGTTGGTAACCCTTTGAAGACTGACAGTGCTATGGCTCAAAACAAACGTTTGGGTTTTGCACGCCTATTGGTGGAAGTTGAACTGAACGAAGCTTTTCCGGAAGCAATTGAGTTTGAAAACAAGAAAGATGAAATGGTGAAACAGGAAGTCATATATGAGTGGAAGCCCACTACATGTGCAGGATGTAAGGGAATGGAGCACACTACAGAGGAGTGCAAGAAGAAAGACCAACCTGCAGCTGTTCCACAATCCATATTGATATGGAGGCCTAGGCCTACTCAAGCCATTAGACCTGCGCAAGAAGCTAGGACCTCAACTGTGGATGCTGAAGGTTTTACTTTGCCTAGGAAGACAAGGAGAAGTCAGCAGGCTAGTCAGGAAATCGTTCAATTGGAGGAAACAAACAATTACCAAGTTCTGAATCAAGTTGCAGCTAGTTGTTCATTGCATACCAACTCAGAATTGGATAAATCATGTTCTGAAGTAGCTACACATGTGAATGGTGATATGGTGACTACGCCCACTGGTGGTAACCATATGGTAAGTAATCCCAGTTCAAATCCTGGTTGTGGGGATTTAGGTTCCCATGGATAAATTTGGATGCTGCAATATTAGGGGCGTCAATGATCCTAATAAACAGAGGGAAATCAATTGGTTTCTTTCGAAAAATAATGTGGGGATGTTTGGTCTCCTGGAAACTAAAGTTAAAAGTCAAAATATGGATCCTGTGATCAATATTGTGTGTGACAATTGGAGTATTACTACAAATATTTGTTGTCATCCTAGGGGTAGTATTTGGGTAATTTGGAAGCCAATGGTGTTTGATGTGATTGTTTGTATCACTATTGATCAGCTTATTCATTGTTCTGTTAAACATATCTCCCACAGGTTGTTGCTTCTTCGCTACTTATGCTTATGGGCATAATGATGCAAACTTACGGATTCCTTTATGGAAAGATCTGATGAACATCCATAGTTCAGTTAACATGCCATGGTTGGTTTGTGGGGATTTTAACTGTCCACTCAATTTGAATGATAGATTAAGTTCACCCGTCTCGTTGAAAGAAGTTGATGGTTTTAGAAACTGTGCTTTTACCTGTGGCCTTTTTGATCTGACTGTGAAGGGAGTATTTTATACATGGAATAACAAGAAGAAAGGGGGTGACAGGGTGTTTAGTAAAATTGACAGGGTCCTTGTTAATGATATGTGGCAGGATACTTTTCCTAGTTCTGAGGTCCTTTTTTTGCCGGAAGGAATGTTTGATCATAGTTCTGCTTTGATACATGTTTTGCCTTGTTTTTCTCCTGGTAAAAATTCTTTCAAGTATTTTAATATGTGGAGTTTTTATCCTTCTTTCAAGACTAGGGTCAAGGCTGTATGGGATACTCAAATTAGAGGTGCACCTATGTTCAGGGTTACTTCTAAACTGAAATTGTTGAAGAAAACTTTGAGAGAGTTAAATAAAGAAGGGTTTAATGATATTATTTGAGGCTGATGTTCCTTAGATGAACTTGGAGCGTAGCAATGTCAGGTACATCTTCATTCTGACCCAGGAAATTTGTTGCTAGCTGATGCAAAGAGAATGGCAGCTGAACATTTCAAGCTTCTTCATGCAGCAAAAATTAGTTTTCTGAAGCAAAAGGCAAAAATACATTGGCTCAAAGAAGGAGATCAGAATACTTCTTTTTTCCATCAAAGCATCAGAGTTAGAAGATCTACCAATAGAGTTTTGTCCATTAATGATGAAGATGGGATTTTAAGAAACAAACCTGAGGAAGTTTTGCACGCTGTCTCCAAGTATTACAGAACGCTTCTGGCCGGGTACTGCTGCAACTACTTCTCAACCAATGAATGTGCAAATTGTTAGACAAGGTAAGCTCCTCTCTGAACAACACAGATCTGAACTGTGCCTTCCTTTCTCTGCTGATGATGTCAAACATGCTATGTTTTCTATTGATGGTTCCAAGGCTCCCGGGCCTGATGGTTATGGTAGTCAATTTTTTAAAGATGCTTGGGATATTGTGGGCCCGGATATTACTGAGGCAGTTTTAGAGTTTTTCAAAAGTGGAAAACTACTTGGTCAATTGAATGCTACCTCTCTGTCTTTGATTCCTAAAACTGAACATCCTAATTCAGTTACTGAATTTAGACCAATTGCTTGCTGCAATGTGGTCTATAAGTGCATATCCAAACTTCTCTGCAAAATGTTGAAATGTGTGCTACCTGATATTATTTCTGACAGTCAGGGTGATTTTATAGAAGGAAGAAAAATTGTTCATAATGTTATGGTTTGTCAGGATATTGTTAAGCATTACAATAGGAAGAACATCACTCCTAGATGCATAATGAAGATAGATCTCAAGAAAGCGTACGACTCACTGTCATGGTCGTTTTTGAGTGATATGCTAAATGCTCTTCAGTTCCCTCCCTCTTTTTCTGGTTGGCTTATGACTTGTGTCACATCTGCAACGTTCTCAATCTCCCTGAATGGTACTCTACATGACTGTTTTGAGGGAAAGAAGGGGATGCGACAAGGGGACCCCCTATCCCCACTCCTTTTTGTGATCTGTATGGAGTATCTCTCGAGGGTACTAAATGTTGTTAGCCAACAGGATCAGTTTGGCTTCCACTCTGGGTGTGCTAGCCTCAAGTTGAATCATCTATGTTTTGCTGACGATTTGCTTATGTTCTGCAAAGGAGATGCTAGTTCTATTATTTTGCTCCTTAGGGGGTTTGCTACTTTCTCTGCTGCAACAGGACTTTCTGGCAATGCGTCTAATCAGCTCTTTATTTTGGAAACATGAATGAAGAAACTTGTCATGTTATCCAACAAATGTCTGGTTTTGCTAGAGGCCTCTTCCTTTCAATTATTTAGGAGTTCCCATCTCTTCTAAAAGATTAAGTGTGACTGCTTGTGATGTGTTAGTTGACAAAAATGGCTAAAATCAAAAGATGGGGGTCTAGGCATCTCTCTTATGCTGGTAGGTGTGTGCTTGTAAATTCTGTTTTGATGAGCATCCACACCTACTGGGCTACAATTTTTTTGTTGCCACAAACTGTGATTCACAAGATAGTTGCAGTATGCAGGAATTTTCTTTGGACGGGTAAACCTACAGTTCATACCACTGCTCTAGTAGGTTGGGATCTGATTTGTAAACCTAAGCGTGCTGGTGGACTTGGGATCAAGAATATTAATTTGTGGAACATTGCTGCAATTGGTAAGTACATTTGGCAGATTGCATGCAAAGCAGATATGATTTAGGAAATTGGAAGGATCATTCCCCCCCACATGACGCTAGCTGGACCTAGAGAAAGATTTGTGAGATTAAGGATAGGATGCTGAGTGGTTATAATGACTTGACTTGGCAGTCTACCTCACATGGAAGATACACGGGTGATCTGGGTATAAGTGGTCGTTGGGTGATCTGCAAAGAGTGGGATGGTATAACTGGGTTTGGAATAGAGTCTAGGTGCCTAAGCACAAGATGATATGTTGGCTATCTGTTCTTAATAGACTGAAAACCAAGGATAAGCTTTACGCTTATGGTATTAGTACTGATGATATGTGTGTTATTTGCGGTACAGATACTGAAACTTCTTCACATCTTTTTTTCTTGTGCCCATATAGTAGAGTATGTATGCAGGGTATATGCTCCTGGTTGAACATCAGGTGCGTTACAGACACTAGAATACTTTGGAGATGGCTGTTTAGAAGATATAAAGGCACAAAATACCAAAGGCAAGTTATTGGAGCTGTGTTCTCATGCCTTATCTACCCCATTTGGCAAGTCAGAAACATTGCGTACTGGGAACAAAAAGTGAAGTCCTCTCAGAGCTTGATCCTGTAGGTGAAAAAAGAGATGCAAGGGAGAATTTGCAACTGTATACCAAAGAAGGCCACACCTGTTGATAGGAAATTCATTGAAGATATTTTTCCTGGCATTCTTTGTTGATAATTAATGTATAGATTTAGCTTTAATTCAGCTTTAGCTCTGTTTTTCTCAGGTACCTTTTACTAAGGAGCCTTTTTTCTTTTTATAAGGGTTGATTAAATATGCATAGACTTAAGTTGAGACTATCAATTGAGAAGGTGAGGCCCTTCCTAGAAGGTAAGCATCTATCTTTTGATATTGAACAGGGGGTATGCCCTCTTATTTTTTGTACTGATAGTGTTTTTGGTAATACATATCTCACATTTTACCAAAAAAAAAAAGATTACAGTCTTAATCCACAAATTTGTCTCATTTACTTTTTAACACACATGATTAACGTTTTCATGTCAACGAGACTTAACCGCGAGTAGACGACGTTTACCCCACAGTTCACTCGCTGAAAATTATTAAATGGTTAGAAAAGTAGTAGGGCAGAGAATAGATGCTGAGTTGCTGACTCAAAAAAAACAATAACAGGATAAAAAATTAGTGCTTTAAATAATGAATTTATAATTTAAGAATTACGTACAGTGAGTATTGAAAAAGAAATTTGTTTTTATTGTGAATTGACTCCTCACTATTTCTTACTCAATTAAATTTTAACTAAGTGCATGCATGTGCGTTCCGCGATTCGTGATAAATATCACCTATGGTTATTAATCTCATAGAATATCAAAGTATAATTGTCACTTATGAAAATAATATTAGTAATGTATGAATAAACGTTACTCCTAAATAATCAGTTTAGGATACACCGGCATTGGATAAAAAATTGTATATCATAATTGAAGTACGTATATTATTATTATTATTATTATTATTATTATTATTATTATTATTATTATTATTATTATTATTATTATTATTATTATTATTATTATTATTATTATTTAAATAAAGAAATATCATGCTTCCTTAAAGACATTTTTATATGTATATATAATTACAATCCATTCTCTTCAACCGAATAAAATAAATTAAAATGAAATAAACTTATTTGAATTTTGAAATGAAGTAAACTTAATTGATTTTTTCAGTTTGCATGTGCATATTAGAAACTCAAGTTATTATTGAGAGTCAAAATTGTATTTTTTATTTATTTAAAGCATACATTTTTTTTTTTCTTTTAATTTTCAGCCGTACGTCTTAAAATAATATCATTGAAAGCATACATAAGATGTCTAGCAGGACCAGCAATTCTAATTCTTGTCCAATGATTCAAATCTGTCGTATTGGAAATACTTTTAGAGAGTTATTAGGTCGTATCTGAAGTTTAATGGGTATACAAAGCGTACGGAGTCATAGTGTAACTAATAGTACTTCTTCAGTGACTTGAATCTCGTTAACAAACCGTGGAATAAACTTTCAGTAGACAATTGATCTCAAACTTATTGATCAAAAGTAAACAAATACAAGTAATAACAAACAAAAAAATTACACCATAAAATATGAAATAATAGAATATAAAGTATGATTCCAAATCAAATGCAAGAACATCACAAGATGAAGTTAGAAACTGCACTTGCCTAAAAAGGTGCAAACACACATGAATAACAACTCACAGTATCCAAACCACATCAAGGGTTTAAAAAAAAAAAAAAGTTAATAAGGTCCTACACATCAAACGCTCCTCTCCACCATCTTTCACAGCCTGTTCTAACTAAAAAGTTGTCAAACAATACAAAGTGTGATAATCACATGGCCTTCTTCAAAACAAATCAAAAAATATATTAAAAAAAAAAAAAAAAGAAACAATCTGATCTGACACCTTCACACATGCTCTGCCTCCCCAAAGCACATGGTCTTGGCCTTCAATTTTCATCTTTAGAATCTCTAACGTAATCATCTCTTGCTGTCTTCACCCAATAAAAAATCTCACAGCATAAGTTTTGGTATCTTAGAAGTACTACAACATTATGTAACGCGACACATATGATACATACAAACTTTTTAAATTACAATTGAGTATCCGTTTGGATAACCGATGAGTTTTAATATTTAGTATAGATAGATAGATTAATCTGTAGTAGTAAGTTTGACACGATATATTAATGCAGTGCACTCGAGCTGCCTGTAGCAAGTGACAAGGTGGTCGTTGGTTAGGCCGGCCGCCTGCATGAACGAATGGACGGCGCTAGGGCCCACTGTTCGGAATCCTCGCCGGACCATGTCTTTGCTAATGCTTTCCGATTTGGATGTCTTAACGGGGATCTTGTGGGCAAATTTGTACTGTGGTGAAATTGGCTTCCCGTTTACAAATCCCCAAATGTACTTGTCGAATGATCCGAATTCCTTTTTAATCTGCAAAAAAATTAAGTGTTGGCAAAATTTAGATGATACATGGTTATACGAAATTGAAGCCCCTTGCATACTTGATTAACTATTAAATGTATGTAGTATAGACAAGACGATGTACCAATCCAAAATCCTCTATCGTATTTTATGCCTTACTTCCTATCCAATCACATCTTAACAATTCGTGATTTTCCCCATTTAATAATAAAATAAATTTAGAAACAAAAGATACTCCTAGATATCAAGGTCATAATTCGCATGGAAATTTCATTTTTTTTATAATATTTAATTATTTTTTTTTGGTTTGGTGAAGAGGAACTTGATTTTTTCTTTGAATGTGGTTAAAAGACACCTCCTAATGCGTATAATAATTTAATTTAAATTGAGCTCACAGTAACAACTGTTAATATATATGATTCAAAACTAGTGATATGACTATTTAATATGATCAATTGATGGATTATTGATCTCACTTGAAAGGAGAAAAAACAATCTTAAACTACATCAAAATGCAACTGTCGATCGACCTTTTTGTCAGACCGTAGCATAACCAATTCGATTCCATGTTGTCCTCTAGTGGAATAAATATTGCATAAGATGCTTAAAAACAATGATATAACGGAATGGAAAAGTATTGGGAATATTTTGAGTTAAAGCTGATGACAAATCTGACAAAAACTGGAAGAGGAACAAAGTAATAACGAGATTTGATTTATCAAACTTAGATAATTTTTTTTTCAACTAAACAGAAATGAACAAAATTAAATTGAATTTTACTAATCTGAATATTAATATGTGATAGAAAAATTAGGTTACTAAACTCCACTAAAATTAATTGAATTTAACTGAAATTAATTGAATTGAATCAAAATAATTACGGGTAAGTGGAAAAAAACACACCCATAGGATCCTAATGCTATACATAGATTATCTTTGAAACGATTTATCAAGATAAAATGTAATAAATAGTTTTAGTGTTACTATGATTCAACATTTTTTTTTAAATCTGTCGTGTATACACTAATCTAAGACAATGCAAAACGATTTTATGTGAGTTTTATTTGTCTCAAAATTAATTGAAAAAGGTAAACAAAAACTTTTGACTATGAACAAAGTTATCGGATACTAAAGAGTTACACATTTGATTTCTATAGGTGACAAATGAAGCGCATAAGTATATTAAATTAGCAAGGAGAGATAAATATGTTAGGTTGATGTGTGAGTACGATCTCAAGCATATTGGATGTCGGACGATTGATATGGATGACTTAAGTATACAGTCTTGGTGGGCTACTACTTACTAGTCCTTCGATTGTCAATTAGTTTTAGAATGAAATCTCATTTGAATTGCGTTATTTAAGTGTACTTGTGCTCTCTTCTTGCTGTTCTCACCTAACAAAATGGAATACAAGTTTGTTGTTTATGAATTACCTCAAGAATTCTTTTGGCATTATCAACAACTCCTCGGACTCTGCTCATATCAATGGCGTACTTTACACTAATTGATGTCATCTGCTTTTCAGTCAAGTTGGCAACAATTTCTGCATCAAATCCTGAAAAAGCATCCCTGAAAAGGATATATAACAAATTTATGTGGTCCGTAAGTATCACTTGTTATGCGTTTTTGAACAAGGTTTACGCCAACGTACAACTACATATTCTTAACTTGAAAAACAATGTAAACAACAAAGTGCTTGTTTAATCCCCTAAAAGGTTTTACTTTACCCAACATCGATCAAATAATGTATTTTATAGTTATCGACAATGGAGATTGGTATGTCAAAATAGCCCCCGCTTTGTTTGATTCAACTTAGTTTTAGTTAAATTCAGTTCAGTTCAGTCCAATTTAATCCAATTCAGTTCACTTTATGTGTAACTTTATCACTCAAGTAACTTTTAATTTTGAAATAAAGTAATGATGATAACTATGTTATCGGAAAGATCTCAAAGCATACTTTCAAATGAGTCTAATATTGAATATGATTGGAGGAATTTTAAATGGTTGACGGTCAAGTTAAAAAAATCAATCAGTTCAGTTCAGTTTTTTTCCAGGTGAATCAAACGAGGCCTAATTCTTGTATGAGACCAATTTAGATTGAGATGGGGTGACTTTCTACTAATAACCCCCGTATCTATGAAAAGTGATCTTTATCTCAGCGTAACGATTGGTAAAACCGTCTTATACAAGTTTTTGTTTTCATGAATACCAATTATAATAATATTTATTCCGGGTGTTGATGTTAATTATTATGCATATTTACGATAAATTAGGCGATAACAATATAAATGCAAAACGGAAGCAATGTTCATATTAGGTACAATGTCTTGAACCAAAAATATACTGTAATTTAATTATCGGTAAACAGCCTACCTGAAATCTTGACGTTTCCTTAAAATTGAAGCCCAATCTGACCCAACTTGTGCACCACTCAATGCGAGCAATTCAAACAACATCCTACGCAAAAATAACAACGAGAACAAGGCACAAAATTATTCATCAGCAAATATTTAATTATCATGACAAAGGGACAAAGAGAGGAATTAATAGAGAAAATAAGAAAAAAAAAAATAGATTGCAGAAGATTACTTGTCATCATGGACAGGAACTCCCCACTCCTCATCATGATAAGCAACGTATAGTGGATCTACACAAATGAAGTACAAAATTACACGTTAGAATTGGGTTTTTATTAAAGCCAAAACATTATTCTATTGAAATGGAAACCCCATCATCATAAGAACCTTAAAATGGTAATTGATAAATTTATGATGGGTTAGTTTCTTCATATTGATCGTGATCAAAAGGTTTGTATAAGACCGTTTTATGATATTGGACAAATAAAAGTAACTTTTTATTTAAAATGTAATATTATTTTAATACGTCTTAATTTAAATGTAACACTTATTTCAAATGTAACGCTTGTCTCATGGTGAAAGTGTGAAAAAAAAACTAGCTTGTGAATGAGATGGTTCAGTAATTTAGTCATTACTTGTGTTATTACTACTCCCATGGAGTACTATTTACTACTTCAGTTCACAGCAAAAGAAGCTTTGACTTAAAAGAACCAAAAAAATTACCAGAATTGACAGTAACGGAAGTGCATCTTCTCTCTACAACGGTTTCAGCAATTTTATTATTCCCCATAGACTCAATCAAAGGAACAACTTTGGACTCAAATTTAGCCGATTTTGATCTCCCATAATGAGCTATCTTCATCTTCCTTTGAGCATGTTGAAGTGCTATTTGCTCTCTTCTTACAGCCGCTATACTCCCCGGTGATTCGGTGATCAACGATGACGAATAGCCCGCCATAAACGCTGCCTCAATTCCTGACGGATTACTATTACTATTGTTATTGTTACGTATGTTAGAATTTGTAGTATTGGCATTGTGATGAGCAGCCCATTTTTTGGACTTTTTTCGTTCCAAAGTGCTCATGGACCGTGTTAGAGTACTCTTAGGGATGGAGATTTTGTCCGAGCTAGAATTTAGGCTCGTGTTCTCGTTCCCCCTTTTAATAGCCGGGGGCCGTGGGGACCGGAGTTTCGGGGATGTGGGTGAGGAGGGTTTTGATTTGGCGGCGCGTGGTGGAGGTGGTGGTGGGGGTGGTGGGGTTCTTGGAGCGATTTTTTTAAGAGAGTTTCGACGTTGAAGGGTTGTGACCTGATTACATGTAGGTTGGAGAACAGGTCGCTCATTGACTGATGGAGCGATAATTGGATCGGATATGGATGAAGAGATTACCAACACCTTATTGGTGTCTAAGGTAGTACACATTTTTGTTTTTAGGTTGTTGAGTGTGTTATTGGAATGAGATATATGAATTGGGAGAATTAAATTGGTTTAATTTGTTAGAAGTTAAGGGAATTAAGGGGAATGGGGAAAGAGTGGGGGGTATATATATAGAAAGGAATGAGTGTCCTTTCTAAGATAAAGTAAAAGGATAGTTGTAAATGAATTTTTATTATAATTTTTATTTTTTTTATACTAATAAGTGGTTGGTGTGATTGGTTCGGCAACTCTCGTCCCTTAAGTAATATCGAGAGTTCGAATCTTGTGAATGGAGAAACTATTTAGTGGGAGCACTTTACCCCTTCGTGTGCCGACCTTGTGTGAACAGGATTAGTCTTGGCCCAAAGGACTCAGGTGTGAACCAGTGGTTAAACAATTATAATTTTTTGTAAATGCCAATAATGTTATAATAGAGGATTGGGGGAGGGTCCCTTGGGCGTGACATTGCAACAGGGAACCTGAGCAAGCACTTGTGCGCTATGACAGGAAACGAAATGGGGGTCACGCCCGGGTAATGAAGATCAAAGAAAAAAAGGAAAAAGAAAAAGGAATGAAAGGGAAATGCTTATCATAGTTTTACTTCTTTGTAACGGTACGTGTTGTGTAACTTTTATAAAGTGGATGGAGAATTTATTTGTTTGTTTTTGAAGCTAAGCTCGTTAGAAGGGGAACATCTAGAGGTTGATTCTTCTATTAATTTTAGATATCTACCAAATGCAGAGATATATGTTGTGCTGTGCATGATATATCAATATCAATATTGTTTTGTAGTAAAAAGGGATTAGACTTTTTTTATAATAAGGTAAGGAGGCTCCATTTTGAAGGGTGGAGCAGGTCGAGATATGTCCATCACTAGTTGAGGGGTGGAATTTCAACTCATCAACTCCGGGCATCCTGGAATCAGGGTGATGTGTTTATCATCTTGACTCACACCTCAATTTTATGAATCTGGAATTAGATTAATTGAATTACATAAATAACGGATGACTTTTGCTTCCTTGGGTCAGGTTGTTGCATGTCAAGCATTGTTTACGAGTATACAAGTGACGATTGGTCTTCCTTTGTGCTTTTTTGGCATAAACAGATGCAATTTGCCAATGAGCTCTTAATTTACTGGTCTAGTTAAGATTGAGTTCATAGATTTATTATTAACCTGAGCCATTTATCTGAAAATTGGTATTTTTATCTTGATATAATCACTTTCCATAAGTCATAAGTTTAATTTACCTTTTTTCCTGGTAAGTAAAATTATCATACTAGTTTTTGTGCTTCTCATGGATCTAAACAAAAATAAAACAAATAGATATCCTTCTTGAATTGATTAATAATGCTAATTAGATGTAAAATCAGATAGGAAAAAAAAAAACACTTTTGTTTGTGACGTTTATCATCAGAATTGTAACCAAACCTATTAGCATCAATAAAGTAAAGCATGTTTCCCTATGAATGGTCAGTTTACATTCGTACTATTTTGGGGGGTTTCAATGACATGGCCTCATTTTTCTTGACTATTATAATGGGAAAACTAACTATATTTGTATTTTCTCGTGAAATAACACAGAGCTCAAGTACCTCATGTTCGCTTGTAATCACAAAAATTTATATAGGATTGTTCTACGGTAAGATGGATAGACTCATTTTTGAGAAACAAGGGTGATTCGTGGGCAAAAAGTCCCATTTGTTCTTTAATCTTTATAAACGTTACTCCGTCTCATAATGGAACAATCTTCTACCAGACTTATTATTTTGTAATAAATCTTAAAAGAAAAACAGTCTTCTTACAATAATAGGATCGACAAGTCTTGTATAAGATTAACTAACAGAAAAATAATTTAGAAATACAATGGTTAGTTATGAAAAGCACTGACTCTTGTTTAATTGAAAAGTGATCTCATCTTTTCAAAAATTACGGAAAAATCGCCTTATAGATATTTTCAATTCCAAATAAAAAATAAAGAGATTTCTACGATCAACCAAAGAACATGAATTCTTAGCTAATGAGCTTTTGGACTAATGGTCGAAAGAGAGGCATGGGTACATTAAATTCTATATTTGAATTACCCTTTCTTATTGCGTGTAAATTTATTGTACAAGTCTCTGTGCTTCTTATGAAAACCAAAAAAAAAACATAAACTCTTGTAGTCGTGTAAACGTTTCAGAAACATAGATGTTGATCTGTTATACAGGGGAGACGATCGAAACGGTTGGAAGTTAATGGGAATTTGCTGAACATGGTTGTCCCTAATTTTCTATTCTGCACGAGTTATTCCTTGTTGGTTTCTGAGTTCCTGGTACTTACCACTCCCAATAATGATGATTGATGAGTGATGATTGATGAGTGATAATTGATGACCGCCCATCACATGATGGGTGACAAGTATTATTTCATTTGTATCCTTTTCCTACCCGACTTATTAAATAATTACATTTTTCATATTTGTGTCCTCCACTAATTAATATGCAAATGTAATGAAGATAGTAGTATGGAATTTTGTTTTCGCATGATGTAAATTGGTGATTGGGTAGATTTTGATATTTTATTTTTTAAGTTGAAAATAATTTATTTGAATTTTAATATACAAGCTTTTTTCTTTGTCCACATCACCCAAGTAGTCTACCCAATGAGTATATAAAAGCATTCTACTATGCAGTATTAAAACTTGGAATTAATTGAATAATCCCAATTAGTTGTGTTTTTTCCTATAATTAGTGTGTATGTCCGTGCGATGAGATGTTTCAATTTTTTTGGTTTTTTTTTTTTTAAGATAATGTTTTCTCATGGGTTGCCTTACTTTCAACTTTGTTGTAATAATTTTCTTTTTCCTTTTTGGGGCTAACTTTGTGATGATTAACTGATAAATAAAAATAAAACAACACCAAGGCGGAATTTTGGAGAGTTTCACCAACAGCATGACTCTTAATGTTGGGAGAAGGGATGCCGTCAAGTCATGGTAATAGTCACCCATTGGCTGTGTATTAGCCTTTGTCCAAATAAAAGAAAAAAAAAAAAAAAAAGAAGTCATTCATTGTCTTGTGGTACCTCTAAAAAGTTAGAGGTATCTACCCCTAAATGACATTGTATGTTGCATTATAGTTCTATTTATTATAATTAGTCATACTGTAAACGTTGATCTGTATTTGACTGAACGCTGAGGAAACGATTATTAACCTTTTAGTAAAAAACTTGAAAATACTCTGTTATAAACTTCTTGTACCAAAGATTATCATAGTCGACAACGGATTGAAATGAATTATGAACATCAAAAATTTATGAAAACAAAATCTGGGTGGCACTTGTCCCATGTCCCAGCGCCCATGGCCCATGTCCCATGTCCCAAGTCCCAAGTCCCATATCCCATGGTTGAAAACAGAGTTCGGGGCCCAGGTGACAATCCTGCGGCACCGGAGGTCCTTTAGGATGACGATAGACCCCCAGAGAAGTTTGGCAAAAACGGAAGCCAGACCTCTGGATGCCGAAAATTATAGGATATAATCCACCTTTTTGCGCTTCTGGAGGCTCGGAAAGGAAGGTGGATATTTTCGCACCACATCGCACGAGACACCCTTAGGGAGCAGAAGAGGCCCACAGGGTCCTTTATCGGGTCTCTAATATGTTTGTAAGAGCGTTTTTATTGAACGAATGTAAGGGCCGGAACGCCGTAGACATGGGTGATATAGAAATTCGGGGATCTGGATGACTAGACCTGGCAATACTGACCAGCACCCGATGACCAGATCTGAATAACCCGACCCGTGACCCAATTCAACCCGAAAAGCAAGAAGAGAAATTGAACCGAAAATCCGAAACAACCCGATCCAAACCAAACTGACCCGAAATTAGTAGGCCCGATATGATATGTCCCCGAATCTGATCCAAACCGAATCTGATTCAATCCGAATAACCTGAAGGGATCCAAACCGAACATAACCCGAAATTTATGACTCAAACCAAACTGAACCCGAAACCGAACCGAAACTGAAAATATATTATTTTTATTTATTTTCATTTATTTATTTATATTGATTTATTTTTATTTATTTATTTACTTGTTAGTGTTTTTAAAAATAGCATAATTAAAATCATTAAAACCGAACTTGAAAAAAAATTGTGACTCAAATCTGCCCGACACATATCTGACCCGAAACAACAAGACTCGAATCGATATGAACCCAAATTTATCAGAACCGACCCGAACCCGAACCGAGTACAGTGATAACTCAATTCAATCCGAACCGATACGGCCCAAACCGGATTGACCCGACCCGAAAACAACATGAACTCAATTTACGCGAGCCCAAGTATACCCGACCCGAATCGAAAATAGAGATAACCTGAATCAGACAAAACCGAAATGACCCGACCCAAACCCGACCCAAATGGCCCATTTTCTAGGTCTATGGATGACCCTCCCGGGGCACCGAGGGTGCTCTAGGGTCATGATAGGCCCCTCGGGGAACTTTGGGCAAAAATTACTCTCCCGCCCACGGAAGCCGAAAACGAAGGCTACAACCACGTTTTTTGGGCTTTTCGGAAGGGTTGGAACGAAAGTGGATATTTTCGCACCAAATCGCACAGGACACCATTAGGGAACATAAAAAAAGGCCCCGAGGTCCGTTATCGGATCCATGATAGGCTTGGAAGGACGTTTTTACGGACACCAATGTAAGCCCCGGAATATCGAAGACATGGGTGATATCAAAATTCGGGGATCATGATTCAAGATGACCCTCCTGGGTCACCGAGGATCCTCTAGTGTCATGATAAACCCCCAGAGAAGTTTGGGAAAAAATGACACCCGGGCCCCCGGAAACTAAAAACGAAGGCTATAATCCACATTTTTTTGGGCTTTCGGGAGGCCCCGGAGCGAAGGTAGATATTTTTCGCAGCACAGCACGAAATACCCCTAGGGGGCATGGAAAGGCCTTGGGGTTGCTTATCCGGTACCTTGGAAGGGCATTTTGCGACAAACTGGTGTAAGAGTTGGAACACCAAAGGCATGGGTGATATCAAATCAAGGATCCGGATGATGCTACGAAGCACCGAGGGTACTGTAGGGTCATGATAGATCTCCCAAAAAGTTTGGGCAAGAATGACACCCGAGCCCCGAGGAGCCGAAAACGAAGGCTAATCCACGTTTTTTGGGCATCCAGGATGGCCCGGAATGAAAGAGTATATTTATCCATCACATCGCACTGAACACCCATATGGGATATTGGAGGCCCTTGGGGTCGCTTATCCGGTCCCTAATAGGCTTAGAAGAGCGTTTTACGGGACACTGGTGTAAAAGTCGGAACACCAAAGGCATGGGTGATATCGAAGTTTGGGGATCCGAATGACCCTCCCGGGGTATCGAGGGTCCAATCCTCTAGGATCATGGTATACCCCCCCCCCCCCCAAGAAGTTTTGGCAAAATTGGCATACGAACCCCGGTAAGCCGAAAACGAAGGCTATAATCCAAGTTTTTTGAGCTTCTGAAAGTCCCCGGAATGATGGCGGATAATTTCGCGCCACATCACATGGAACACCCCTAGGAGACGTGCATGAAAGGCCTATTACTGGACAGTGGAGGCTAATCCACAGTTTTTGGGTATCAAGCATGATTTTCCACTACCCCATGCCGCAAAACCAACCTCCAAGCCCTCTACTATTATAGTGAGGTCTCACAATTTTTTCCAAAAAAATAAATTAAATATTTTTTGTAACACCCCCGAATTTACAATGATTTCCTGGGAACTATCGACGTCGCTATACACGACTCGACACCGCTGAACCGTCACAAATCCGAAGGCGTTACTGCAACATTTATCACTAAGGAATAAATGCTAAGTAGAAAGAAAAGCTAGGTATCAAAGGAAGCATCTAAACAAACTAAACATTAATATCAGAGTTGTCTATCAAGTGAACTTAAGTCTATTAAAGTATTATTACAACTTTGCCTTCAAGGGCACAAACCAAAAATCCCATAATCCAAAATACATCATAAGTCTAGAGAACAAGCCTATAATCAAACTCCAAAGCTATCCGTCCTCACTCAGCAACACCTGCACTTTGGTTTCCGTGACGGAAACAAGGTACAGAAGAAAGGAGAATAAACAAAAGAAAACAAAAATCAGATAAACTGAATAAACGTCGTCCATACCCAGTAAAAAACACTTTCGCAAACCTTACCTGGTTTTAGAATAATCATTGAAATTCATTTGCATGCACAAGTAGTCATACAATCAAGCACACGCATACTCAATATCCAATTACATGCAATTCTTGAATTAGTGGTCATTCGACATAAACACATAAACCATCTTGATTAGAGTAATAAGAGAGCGAATAGAACAACGATTACCCATACTGTTCATAGATAGATATAGACATGCCATGGACTTACTCTAGTGTAGACTCACACTATCTCTAACATAATAATCGATATGTAGAGAATTAAACAATGGGGAATGATCTGTCCCGAATACACTACGAGGTGTCCAAAGTAATTTGGGAATCACGCATCCCTAGACTACATCAATTAGATGAGTCTTGATTGCTCGACTACTCCTAGGGATCCATTCGGAGTCTTATTCTCATTTATAATTTAATTCACATACTTGCATTGATTGACTTAGTGGTACAACAAGACCACGACATACTACTTCATTTCATGCTCATGATAATGAATAAGAATAACGACAATAATGACATTAATGCATATTAACATAATCACGCTTCACATATGTCTAACGAAATTTCGGCAGCACTTCGGCAGTAAATCTTGATACCCAAAAATTATACTTTCACAAATAAACCATCCAAGTATAATAGATGCTCATTAGCACTCAATAATAACCCATTCCAAATAGCACGTATATTACTCCCTCCATCTCAAAAAAACCTGAACGTTTGTTTTCTGAAGGTCAAACTTAACAAACTTTGACCATTAATTTATAAAAATATATAAAGATTCACATTATGAAAATACTTTTGTTAGATTAATTTTTAAAAGTACTTTCAAAAAATCGCATTGTTATAATTTTTATTCTCATATAATTGTAGTTATTTACGGTCAAAGTGGTGTCTTGGAGACCGTGAAAAAACAAAGGTTCAAGTTTTTTTGAGATGGAGGGAGTATATCATAATAATACTAGAAATTCAACTTCGCCATACATGCTCAATAATTAGTATATGAACTAATTAATTAACGAAACCTCATAAACTTGTCATACTCAATATAATTCATATTTACAACGAAGGATATATTTCTAATTCTCATAAGTAACGACGAAATAATTTAATCATGCTTCGCATATTAAAATTCACAATAATTTCTCAATTAGCACATAACACATCAAAATAGTTTTGATGGGGCTTTGGAAAGAGGTAGGCACAATCGCTTACCTAAAAAACGCTCACTACGCAGTAGGTAACCTTGCAAATCACAACCCGATCACGCTTGTCCGTTAGGTCCTAATTAAAAACAATTACCGAGACATAATCAGTAAATACGGAAATCCAAAAAGTAATAAAATATTAATTTAATATTGTATTTAAATTTCTTGATTTATTTCAATCAATCTAGGCTTTCGAAAATCCGGATTCGGACTCCAAACGAGTACGGAAAAATAAAAACAATTATTGAAAAATACTGAAAAATCCGAAATTATTAAAACGAAACCCTAACTTATTGTGCAAGTCTCGACCACGGTCACCCACAAGGGGACCCATGGTCGGACCTATCACCACCCACCGACCACTATGGAGGGCGGTGGTGCCTCACTGGTGATCGGCGGCCAAGAGAGAGAAAGAGAGAGACTGTTTGCGAGAGAGGGAGAGAAAGAGAATGAGAGAGAGAGAGAGAGAGAGAGACTGAGCGGGAGGGGGACACGGGGGAGGCCCCCAACAGCTTCGGCCATCTGCCGGCAACCACCCAGGCGCGGCCTGGTGGCGCGGCAGCGACCCGACAACTGTGGCTCGCAAAAACAGGGGACGTGAAGCCTAGATTGAATCCCTCAATTTGATAATTTTAAATCACGAAATTTAAATCACGAGTTTGATAATTTGATAATTTTAATTAAATCCCTCAATTTGATAATTTTAAATCACAAAATTCCCATAATAATAATAATTAATATTATTATGGCTTAATTTGAGTAAATCGAATCGTTATATAAATATACGATTTAAATCTGCGAAACTATTTATAAATGAATTATAAATCGATATTATAATTATAGAAAATATTGGGGTATCACAGTTTTAAACATTCAAGTTGGTATAACTATTCAGCGAAAACAATGTAAAGTAATATCTGGTGAAGTTGGAGAAATCATCTTGCAAAGAGAGGAGGTGCAGATATCGAATTCCTATTAGCAATCGCAAAGAGAAATACGATGAACCTTACCAAAATGGGGATTGGTTGTACACGATGTCGGAAAGATGGCGGACGACGGTGATAAGATCCAGATACAAACGTTGAACATATGGGAAGGTTGGAGATGAATTGATGTTGTATGTGTGGTTCCAGCATCTATTCATGAGAGAGGAATTAGCTTCTTTTCTTTTTTTTGGCTCATCAATATGTGAGATTAATTAGTTACTACTCTATTTCTTGGATTTGTAACGTCTAACAACTTGTGAGAATGAAAAGAAGGGGATGAAGGAGTCATAAAACTCCATTATGTTTTTGTAATGTCTGATTGTTGCTACTTTCTCTCTCTTTTTCTTTTTTTTTTTTTTTACTGACCATGAGTTACATGACACGCTATAAGTTAATTGACATGTCATTTTGCAATTCAGAGGCTGATGTGGCGAGCTCTGGTTTAATCATTGCATTTTAATCTAATTATATAAATTAAATAATTGAATCGTACTTTAAAAAAATAATAGTAAAAAAAAAAGAAAAAAAAAAGAAGATGAAATGCTATACACATTGTGTCCCACAATGGCGGTCTTGGGATGAGAAAATTTGAGGATGACCAATTAGACTAATTAGAGTGTATATATGATTACAGTAGAGATTATGTTATTATCCTTGAACTTCAATTATGAGCTTTTTGGTTAGTAATCCCCTTGATATGATGAAATGCAAACTTTATCAAACTTAATAAAATGAAGCAATGGAACAAAAATAACTAATAAGAAATGTAATTATAGAGATAAAATTTTGAAAAGAAAGGAGTTTATTTTTGATGCACTACCATCACAAACATTTTAAGGGAACTATTTTATGCTGGCGGTGGACGACATTCGAATTGGCATGTGCAAGTATCACTCAGATAACATCTGCTATTAATGTATCGTTCGTGATATTTGTCTCCACATACTTTGGGACATGTATCCCTGGTGCACAAGGTTAATCCTGGAGTTTCTACCCGTTCTTCACATACATGATGTTTTGGGCCTATTATGCCTGCATTGCATTATTCATCCAAAACATATAAAATCAAGGAATTAGAAAGGATACAAAATTAAATGAAACAAATATACACCATTTATTTCATTTTTTTTCTAACTATTTGGTTTGAAAATTTCAGGATGTAGACTTTTTTTTGAATTTTCAATCCAATAAAAAAATAAATATATGACAGAAAAAAGTTAAATGCTAAATCGTTTAAAATAAGTAATCCTCTATTCAAATTAAATAAAAATACGGCAAAACATTGACGTTCAAATCCTCCATTTTTCACCCCTAGAAAAATATAAATAAATCCTTTATTTCCCAAACAAAGTGATGTCAAGTTGCAGCCGCGTAAAGTGATGTCATTTTTTTTTCTTTTTTTTTTATCTTTTCTTGTTCCAGCGTTGCTCATGGCCATTCCGCGTCTGTGGTATCAGTTTTTTAATGTGTGGTATCAGTTTTAGTATCTGCGGTTTTAGTTTAAATATCTGTGGTATTAGTTATAATGTATGTGGTATCTATTGTATTAGCTTTTGAATGAGTGCTATCAGTGATATTTTTGTTTCAGTGAGCATTAGAATCAGTTAAGTTCACAGTTTGTCGTATCTCAAACTGCATCAAGTTAGAAATCCGACAGAGTTTCCTTTGAATTTGGGCATCCCAAGTTATCGACTTTTCAAAAACCTGTTCAAACAGAAAATTACTACAAAACCAACTCTAGTCTTCTAACCAAATCCAAGGCTTCATTGCCACATCCACTCATACCATCTTTAAAACATAACAAAAACATACATGATATGAAATATATGATATCAGGTCACCAAACTTGATACTAAAGCAAATACTTGATGAAGCTCTATTTCATAAGATAAAACTAAAACAGTTGTTTGAGTGACTGAAAAACACATCTAGCAATATACTAAAACATTTACAACTTCAGTTCCATAATTTTTTCATTTCCCTTTTTTCTTTTCCTTTTTTTTGGCCTCAGCAACTTGCTTTTTTTCTTCTTTCTCCTTCTTCTTCTCTTACACTTTTTGCTGCTTCTTTTCCTTAGCTTCTTTCTTGTGCTCTTCGGAAATCATGTTAATTAATGTAGACTTAGTGTCCTTGAAAGTCCTCACTTTTTAAAGCATTGCATCTCTGCAATTTGGAATTATAGTAATTAAAATATGATGATACCTCAAGCAAACAATATGATACTAGAGACACTGCATTTGATACTAGATAGCATGTGTGTGTTAGGAAGTGACACTTGCTTGTGTATGCACTTATTTGAGAAAGTATGATACCTCAAGCAAACAATATGACACTAGACACATTGCATTTGATACTAGCTAGGATGCGTGTGTTATAAATTGATACTTGCTTGTGTATGCACTTGTTTGACAAAGTATGATACCTTAAGCACACAATATGATACTAGATACACTGCATTTGATACTAGCTAGCATGTGTGTGTTAGAAAGTGAGACTTGCTTGTGTATGCACTTGTTTGACAAAGTATGATACCTCAAGCACACTATATGATACTAACACACTGCATTTAATGCTAGCTAGCATGTCTGTGTTAGAAAGTAAGACTTGCTTGTTTGTGTTGAGTGAATATTCAAGAAGTAAAAATAAATACTACATTGATGAAATATAATACCAGACACAAAACAGAAACATATAGCTGTGTTGAAATGTTTGTGGTATCAGTTGTAGTTCCTGTGGTATCAGTTTAAATATATGTGGTATTAGTTTTCATGTTATCTTAACCGAGTAAAAAAATGATACTTACAAGCAAAAAGCTGATACTTTTGAGAGGAAATATGATACGTCTAGGTAACAATCTGATACCTCTAAGTTAGAAACGAATACTTATAATCAAGACTTTGAAAATTCGACTCAAACATAAGCAAAATTATTCAACAATCTAAAAAACTTGATTTACCAGAAATTGAATTCCTAACTGCTGAAATAAATCTCAATGTACAATCAATAGTGGAAACAACAATGAATTCAAAAGTAAACCCTAACTCAATCTAAAACTAGCATAAAGTAGCAAAATTTAAGGCATATATCGCAATTTGTTCCCCATTTTAATGGTAGATTCAAATTCAAATGATTACCGAATCAAAATAAAAAAAATCAATCATATTATCTAAAATTAAATACATACTTGTTAATTTCGAATTTGTTTCGCCATGAGATCGATAGAGCGCGAGGAGAGAGAAAGAGATATAGAGCGAAGCGAGAGAGAGAGAGAGGGAGGAGAGAGAAAACGTGAGGTGAGCGAGAGTGAGAAAGTATTTGGGGTTCTGTTTTTTTTTTTTTTTTTTTTTTTTTTTTGTTCTGTTTAATTGAGGCGCGTGTGTTTATATTGTTTGGTTATATCACTAAGAGGCTACATGTACTCTAAGTGTATAAAGAGAGATATACACAAATCATCCTAGCCATACACTTGGCAACTTGCTTGAATATTAAGTGAATCTTATTAAATGTGAGGAAGAATCTTTTTCAAATGCAATTTCCAATTGATTTTGAAATTTTCAATTGATTTTGAAATTTGGGATTTGAAATTCAAATGGAAAAGCAAACAAGCATTTAATACTAAAAAATTTAATTAATATTTATTTTAGAAATTAGAAAATCAGATGACTCTTCCCCACTCCTTACAATTTTCCGGCAACCTTGCAACTGTACTCACCCGCCCCCTCTCTTTCCAACTGACACAACCTCTTCAATTATTTTTTCGGTGACATTAAAACGCTGAACTTATTTTCTGGCGAAGATTATAAATTTCTAAAATCAGTGAAATATAGAATTTCCTAGTTAATTAGACACACACAAATATTCATATTTCAGTGTGTCGAGATAGAACCCATAAATATTTTTTTTTTTCTTTCTGAGTAACCATTTTTCCCGACGAGCTTGCGGTCATGTATTAACTTGAAAAGATGTAATTTTGCTACCAAAGTCTTCACTAACGAAAAATCCAAGTACTAACTAATTTGCAATCAAGGATGCATTTTGCTACCATGCTTCACTAATCTAGATACAAGTACAAACTAAATTACAACTACTACCTTCCCCAAATGTATATCATCAATCATAACAATTTTTCTACCATCTACGACATTTATAAGTTCACAAATTAAAATTATTTTGGTACCAATATATACATTAACCACCTGTTTTGATTGTCATACGAAAAAAACTTTTCGATAAACACGAGAAGAAAACACAACCACAACAAAGAACGAACGGACAATACTTTTTGCCGGAAAGTTAATCAGAAAAATAATGTAAAGTTTTACCGGAAAATATGGGTAGCAATGTATTGTCGTAGGAATAAGTCGATAACAACCGGGCTCCTCTTTCGCCGAAAAATTAGCTTTTCGACGGGATGTCGCCGAAGAGTAATCGAAGAAGTTGGAGATCACCGGAAACAATAAAACTTGTTTTTTTATTTCCTTTTTGTTTTCTCTCTCATCCCTTTTTTTTGGTCTTTCACATTCCCTTTCCCTCTTTTTTTTTTGGCTCCAAACCATATATTTTTTCCTTCATTTGGCCTCTTATTTTCCCTCTTTTGACCTCTTATTTTTCCTCCAAAACCTCCTACTTTTCCTCCACAAGCTTTAAATAAAGATTCTTAATTAGGGACAAGTGGAGAGCCAAAATTATTTGTGTATATCTCTCCACATACACTTAGTGTATGTGTATCATGGTCCAAATTACCGCCAATGACTTAATGCTTGTATTTACGTGATGTCGAACCCATTAATTTAGTCCCTAACTTTTTTGAATTGACCTGAAATTGAATAAATAAAAAATTTCAGCACGACATTTATCAATTTAAAATTTGTCCAAACATTGTAATTCGGGACGAGTGCTTAGGATATGAAGATCATTGTGCTTGTAGTAGTGGTAGTATGGATTGTGGAGGTATTCGTGACTTTGAGAGGTTGTGGTGCAACTTGCAATCATCTCATCCTTTTTGTCCTTTTATTTCAAATTAGTTTGGATTTATTACTTTCTTACACTTTGATTTTGACTTTTAGAGTATACTAGATGTATGTCCTGTGTAATGCATGAGTTTGTAGATTATCATTAGAAAATATATTTTTCAATGTTATTATTAAATTTTTAATTAAAAATTGATTTATCAATTAGGTATATAGCAAAGTAATATAGAGTTACCTAAAATCAAATTTGTACTATGTTTAATGTTTCTTTTCTCTCTTCTCTTTTTTTTTTTGGCTATGTGTTATGAAATAGTTATTTGTTTTTTTTTTTTTTTTTGAGAGGGGAATAGGAGAGTTTCATTCATAGAAAAGCCATACGGCATCTACAATAAAAATAACCCTAGAACATACTAAATCAATAGAAACAACAAAAAATCTGCTAACAAGCCAATATACTAGAATACTCAGGTGCGACTCCCAACATGCATAGTAACCATGTGCTTCCTTTGAATTATCTTCATCTTTCACGGAAGTGGAGATCTTCACCACAAGTAAAGCAATCGCTTGCCCACAAACCTCTGTATGATTCCGTCGATCATGTCTATATCCGGTCACCAAATTCATATTGTTTCTACTAAAAATGAATCGCACAATAGGCGAAAAAAGAATTTTATAGAAAGGAAGATAAGAAGATCCCTAAAAATTCCACAAAGGGAGAGAATTTATTCAACTCAGAACGAAAAAAAGTTAGAAAACAAGATTAAACGTGATAAAAATCATCAATCGCAGGCCGGGAATGGCCTAAATCGGCCTTCCCGGCCTGAAAATATGTTCTACTAAAGGTTAGGGTTCTAGAGAGAAGGATGAGAAAGAAAGGAGGGAGGCTAGGGCTTTGTCTTTGTTTCAAATTTTTATGAAATAGTTATTTGATCTAAAGGGGTAAATGAATTTCATATCTTTTATTCAAAAAAATAGTTAAGTGCCAGATTCATAACTAACATATTGACATACCATATCTTATACCTCCATGTGTTTGCGTATTTTCATAACTTTCTACAAATGGTTCTTATCTATCTTTGCTTTACATTGTATTTTATTGTCTTTTAACTACAGTAGGCTTATATCATATTTTATATTAACTTTCCTAGGTGTCATCACATTTGTTATGCAGCTGTTGTTTGGATTCATCTGGAGTGGAAATATCAATTAATTTTCTATTTTTTTTAAATTAAAATAATTACAATAATTATCTTTACAACTATATTATTAATTACTACATTCTACCAATACTATACTTCTCCATCTCCATGGTGTTCAATCATATAATTTCTAGCATTGGCTTTCTACTATATAATTGAGGTATGAAAGCACTTAGAAATTTGACATGTATGTATAAAAATTACCAATACATAAATTTTATCCTTTATTTCAAAAAAATTATTAGTTGTGACCGTTCTCGCTCATTAAATTCATTATGTCTAGTTTTTACTATAATTTAGGTTCATTTCATGTACCATATTTATGAAGTTTATGTTCATGTATCCGCATTTAATTAGATTACATGGTTCAAGCATATATTTTATTAATTAGGAAACATAACATTGACTTTTGGATAAAGTGACATGGCAAGCCACATGTGAATGCAGCAGGCGTATATGATCCACTTATATATATATATATATATATATATATATATATATATATATATATATATATATATATATATATATATATATATATATATATATATATATATATATATATATATATATATTCGGTCCCATTAACAAGTTATCCGGGTAATTTGATAATAAGGATATTTTCGAATTTTTGCATATATTTAAGAAACTTTATTAGGAAATATATCTAACATTAATTCACATGCTAAATCTAGACATGTACAACATTCTTTACCCCAAACCTTTTCAGTTTCACCCCCCTGTAATTCCCTTTGCCTGACATCTTCTCTCTCTTCACTTCCTCTTTCTCCACCTTTAATTTGCTGCAACAAAATCCTTCTCCCCTTTCATCATATCAAGCCCGTAATCTCCACCTATCTAATTCTCTCATTCCATCACCTTAGAAACCTTGCTTGGGTTTCATTTAATAATTCTTATTTGTTTCAAATCAAATTTTTTGATGGTAAAACGATGATTGCCAACCAAGAATTGAGATTCCTAGAAATTCATAGTAGTGGAGGACATTGAAGTGGTGGTTGTGTCAACACTGTTTTCGTCGTCCTTCAAGCCATGGGTGATGGTCCTTCCTTTCTGGAATTTTTTTTCCTTTTACTTTATAATGGTAGATGGTGATGCGATGGCCTGATGATGGTGGGCAAACGGTGATCAGGAGATGAACGACGGTGGTAGGAATGGTTGTATGTGAGTAGTGAATTATTTTGGGCGAAAGTGTTGGAGTTAACTATTTTGGAATGACGTATTAATTAATGATAATTTAATTCTCCAAGATAGTTAAGTTATCAAAATAAATCTCAATTTATTTAATTTTGTTATCTTAACAAGTTACCCGAGTAACTTATTAACGAGACCGTATATAATAATAATAATAATAATAATAAGAATAATAAGAATAATAATAATAATAATAATAATAATAATAATGAAATTAAAACTAAGATCCAAAACAAAAATTTATTTGAGATTACTCAAGTATATGATAAATTATATTCATGTCTTTAAATGTAATTTTACATGTACCAACTAATAATGAACAATTGCTTCTACCAAACACCATCTTATAAACAGCCAATGTCACCAGTTGGTCAAAGCAGCTAACACAATCAACCATCAACCAACAATTAGTATCACCAGCTATTTGCCAAACAAAATCAATATTTGATTCTAATAAAGGTATGCGTTGAAATCTTTTCAATAACACAATGCACAAATATCTATTATGAATTTATTTCGAATAAAAAGTTAGTTGAGTGATAAGCTCCCATATGAATATATTGAGAATTGGACTCAACTTTACTAAAAGTAAGCTGAGTACAGGGATGTCAATTGGGTCCGAACCCAATCCGTGTCCGATCCATTTAGAAGGAAAAAATCTGAGCCAAATCCGAAACAAAAATATACCGAGTTCGAACCTGATTAGAAGACTCCGACTCCAACAAGGATTCAGATGCTAGGTAGAATCTGCCTGGATCCGATCCGACTACAAATGTCCGATTTATTTTTATTATTTCTAAAAAGAACACTAAGTCCTTAATATATTTAGATTAAATATATATATGTTCACCTTTGTTTGTATCTTAAATCTTTAGTATAGTTATCATATTTATTTATGTTGAAATATTAATTAGCTATTTAACATATCTCATATATTCACATTTGAAAAAAAGAAGAAAAAGCTAGAAAATAATCAAGTAGACGAATCGGATCTGATTCAGAGGTTACCGAATTCGAATATCTTCGTACTCGGATCGTCCCTAATTAGAGATTATTCAGATTCGGAGGTGATTCGAGAAGTTGTTTATTATTCGGAGCAGATTCGGATTTAGCATAATCCACTCCGAATTCGATTCATTGCCGTCCCTAGTTGACTAGAACAGGCTAAGTAGGGTTTTTTTTAATGGAGATAGTACATTTGCTGTCTTTTTCCTTTATTTTTGTAGGGTGCACAATGGCAATTTCTTGGCTACTCATTGGAAAAGCCAATTTGACTACACCTACAATGAAATAGTAGGTCTATTGTAATAAATTATAGTAGGTTAGTAATAATGAGTTGGACTACATTTTGAAAAAAAATAAACAAACACAAATAGTTGAATGTAGCTAAGTTGGCTACATCAAGGTGTAGCCAAGAACCATTGGCGTACAATGGCTCTTAGGTGTAGGCAACTTGACTGTAACCTTCTTTATTATTATTTTTTTCAAAATTTAAAAAAAAATTCAATTTCAAGTGTTTTTCTTCAAATCTATTGATTTAGAATAAAATTCAATGATCAAACCAGAGCTCGATAAATCAGAATCCGTGTGGGAGTCGGTGTCTCTCTTTTCTCTCTCAAGAAACCCTTGCCTCCTTTCTCTTTGACTCATCTTGGGGTTATCACCAGCATTTTTGCCAATGGTTAGCCCATTCGTTGTTGTTTCCTTGTTTTTGATCTAGTTTTTTTAGTTTGTTTTTGTTTGTGGTTAGTAATAAACTCTCCTTTGATGAGAGATTGTGGAGATCTCCGTGTTCGTCAGAGGGTAGTCGAATTTATGTTTTTAGGTTCAACTTGATGAATCAAGAAGACAAGTTCAAAATACTATAGCAAGGAGATTTGTTCTTCCCAAGTAGCTGCAACACGTTTCGTGGTTACCTCCGATGGTAGGGAAAAGGCGGTGGCCTCCCGTTTACTATATAACATTTTTTTTGCTACATCAGGGCATTGTCAATTATCAACGGAGCTGATCAAGACACCGATTTCTAGCACTGATGTTTGGATTGGTTGTCACTTATCGACGGACTGATCAATACACCGATTTAATTTCAAGTAGTGATGATGGGAGTCATATTCATCTTGTTATTAAATTTATACTTGGTTATGTTAGATATATATTGTTTAGAGATATTAATTGCTGTAGATGTCGGATGACTTTTTATAAATGAATATTCTCTTTCTTAATAAAAAAAAAATCAGAGCTCAATAAATCAGTCGATACCACTCATCATTCACGACACTAGTTGAGGTGGCTAACTGAAAAAGGAAAAAAAAATAAAAAATAAACCAAAGTTTCACAATAACCGTTATATAAACAGTAAAAAAGACCTCAAATTTCATGTTTGCTAAATGACACGAAGAAAATTACTAAACACCACTAAGTTCGTCAAAATTAGACTAATCTACCCTTTTGATTTTCCGTTGTCTCCTTTTCCATTTCCCCATACCCCTCTTTCTCACTCATCTAATCCCAGGTCCCCAACCCACGAAAGCTAAAATACAATAAAATAATAATAAAAAAAAAAAGCACAACCACTCACCGTCGTAACACCGTCACCACCACCCCCTTTGTCCCGTCACGAAACTTATCAGTAATCTTCATGAGACCCTAATGAAGCTTATGAATGAGCTTTATGTAATGTGCTTGCCCATGAGTTTCGTGAGTATTTCGCGAAACCCATCCAATCGATGGTTGCATTCCATTAATTATTACTCCTATATGAGAAGCTAATAGACATAACTAAAATGTTTCATGAGGAATCCATAAAACTTATAAATGAGCTTTATGAGGATCTTAGGAATGAATAAGAAAGTTACGTATACATTCTAATCACAAAAAATCCAATAAAATAGTTGTTTATGCTGATCCAGATCGAATAAAATACTTGAAATATGCTATGGCATCATTTATTTTGCTGGGCATATGATTGATATCAGCAAACGAGAATTTCTCTTATAAATCCACTCTAATACACCTACCATTGAATGAGGTCATATCCAACAATTTTGTAGTCATTCATGTTTTGAAAAAAAATATATAAAAGTAAAGGAGTTTGGTTAGCATCTTCGTTTTTTTTTTTTTTTTTTTTTTTTTTTTTTTTTTTTTTTGTTTAACTATGTGAGTAGAGAAGTTACCCTAACGCTAGCATGTATATAAAATAGAATTTTATGGAAGTTTGCAGGAAAAACAAATGTGGACAATGGAAATTCAAAGAGTTACAAATCATGATGAGAGTTGTTCGTCTCCGAATTTTTCTTAATCCGGTTCTCAATTTTGTAAATAAGGCAATTAAAGATATTAGAGAGAAAACATGTGTTTTGCCTTATTAGTATGAAGGTTTAAGTTGTCAACTGAAAGAATTGATGGCTTAGTATTACTGTTTTTCGACCTGGCAATAACAACACCCTTACGAAAAATATAATATTGCTCTTAAAATAAAGATAGTGATTGAATTTTGACAATTCCGTTATCTCCTATAACTACCCATTAAAACATTATCCATGTTGCATTGGTTATTTCCTACAAAAACTACCAAATTAAACACTACCCAATGAAGTGAATGAGGCGTCAACCATTCAAAGAACGATATGGGATAGTGGTTGACTAAATTTCATCCATGATTGGATAATGGGTACTTAGCTACCAGAGGGTACTAATGGACCAAGAACTCTCCTATTTTCCTATAAATAGAATCGAACAGCAAGTACGAAGGAGATTGACTTTTACCAAGAAATGATTTCGTTATTTTGTTTTGTCCCTAGGAATAGAATAGGATAGAGTAATGTATCCATTAGTGTAGTAGCGTTTTAGGAGTAGATAAAATGTAATTTAGTGTATCATACTCCATCAAATCCCCCCGTTTGTACTTTGTTTACAATCAATGAATGAATGCCTTTTTCTCCGAATTACTAGTGCTCAAACTCTCCTCGCACCCTCCTCGTCACAGTAAAGGTACCCACAATCCTAACTCAACACCAAAAAACCTTGTTGAATAGCAAGGTTACCAATGTGATAGTCAACTTGGAACCGCACATCGAAAGACATTACCATCTCCCTGAAAAGGTCATACAGTTGGTCAAATTGTGAATAGGTGTGGAGTTCTATTAAGTGTCTAGCACTCGAGACTAACTATCACTGTTGATTCGCGTCCACCGTCAACCCTGCGTTGGGGGTGGAAGGGTAGGTTCGAATAGGGAGCGGCATTCCCAAAGATAGTCCTCGACCTCATTTAGTACCTTTTTAAGGGTCGTTGGACTGCAGCTCACGGTTGCTTGCGACCCCCTAGGTAACAAGCCAAGCTACAAGTTTGGCGACCACAATGGGAGTAGAAATACACTCCACGAATAAATCCTTAGATTCTATTGGGGATCGAATTGGTTACCTCGAATACATATATTATAAGGAGGGTTAATTTTGACGTGGAATATTAAATGATTTTTTTCGAAAAAAATCCATTATGAGAGTCATATAAATGACCAAATTGTTCAAAAATTAAGATTCGTCTCGACAACTCAAGGAGACAAAAGAAGGATCTTTATGTCGCAATGATTTATAGCAATATTCAGCAAAAATTTGAAGTTCTAAGTCTTCCACTTAAAGAATTGTTGGAACAAATTTATCAAAACGAGAACGAACTTACTAGTTTATAGAAACGATAGGATAGTCGAACTATTCAAAATACTTGGTGTGTAGAAGAGACATCACCTATTCGAGACGATGAAAAATCATTGTATCTCGACGAAGGAATTATATTAGTTGACGACGATGGAAACTCCTTATATGACGAAAAAAGTATACTATATACGGAAGAAAATGGTTTATTCAAGACAATATCTATTCGAGACGATAAATAATCCTTTTATCTCGACGAAGAAATTATATTAGTTGATGGCGATGAAAACTCCTTATATAACGAAGAAAGTATACTAGATAAGCATGAAAATGATTTTATTGAAATTTGAGGAATCGATTCTGAATACCCAGAAAGTGCAGCGTCTAACGAATTAGAAGTTAAAGATGACTTTCCAAAAATGAAAATATTGATCAACACACTATTTTGGAGAAATTGAATTTTCAGAATGATACCTCCACTCTCGATTATAGAAAAGCAAGGGCCAATGTTGCACTTCTTTCAATAACAGTTTAAGAGATACAAAATACCCAAATGATATCATTTAAGTACTTGGTGTTTGTCCTAGTTATGAAGGACTACAAGTCTCTAGGTAATCAGAGGGAGGGGGGGTTTAAGAAGAAGGCCCCTAGTCAATTACAAAATAATTGGCTACTGAGGAGGCATCAAATCCTAAAACATCAAGAAGGCTATTAATCTAATATAAGAATTCCAATCGTTCGATGCGAAAATAAATTGAACAAAAAAACTTCGAGCATAGGAAACAGGGTACGAAAGTTCGAATAGAAAACCAAAAGTACTCGACAACGCCTCGCAATGGCGAAACAGAATGAAACTATCAAATTAATAAAATGCTCAATTATGTTCGAACAATAACAGGAAAGGTACTTTTAAAAAAAAACCCAAAATGCTCTCAACTTTCTCTCTCCTAAAAACACTTGGCGTACATTAAGCCAGGTGTGCTAACATAATACACTCCCACGAGTCTAGATGGCTAGAGGCGGTGGAGGGCGTGGTGGTGGTACTAAACGTGGTGGTCGTGGGTGCGGTGCTCCTCTGTATACTGCGGGCAGTTCAGTGAGTGCTCGTATTCGTTGATCGAGTTCTCATGAGAAGATGACTACTTCGAATCAATCTCCTTGTCAGGGTGGTGGTTCAGGGACGTCATCGACTAGTGGTTCTTCTTTAAATTTTGAGCTAGCAGGGAGCTCGTTGAGTCGCGGGATTGTTGCTTCGATAACGAACCCTACTCCGACGGGTCCTGGAGCAGCTAGGGTCTTGAACATGGAAGGTAGTGCGGGTATTGAAACACCTCAATCGGCTGAGACTACGGTTAAGGAACAACCTACTATGGAGGAGACCTAGACGGAGAAATTTGGGGGTAATATATATCTAAACTATGGAACTATCTAGTTTAACCTGATATTTTCCTCCATGAGGAATGGTTCTTCATAGCTAGATTCAAAACTTAGAAAGACATGGAAGTCGTCCGGCTCTCTAGGCCTTTTAACATGAATAATATGCCTATTATCATGCATGCATGGACCCCTGAAGCTTCTCAATCTTCCCTTGACTTGCTGGGGAATTGATTCTTTGAGTAGGATATCAAGTGGGTTGGGGGTGCCTGTCTATGCAGATGAGGGTACCTCTCAACAACTTAGAGTTTCCTATGCGCGAGTTCTTAGTAAAATTGAGGTTACACTACCCAATCCTGAGCAGATAACAATGGAAGACCTTGATGAGGGTAGCTTTTCTCAGATGGTTATCTTAGAATGTAAGCCTGATTTTTGCAAAAAATGTTTACAGATTGGGCATGATTGTCCATGCTAATAAAGCCGCTGCAGCTCCTGCAAGAACCAAGAGACAGAGGAGAAGGCAGCAACATAGACAAATATAGGTTGAGAAACAACCACAACCTACTGAGGTGGCTGCAGCTCTCGCTGCTAGTCAGGTTGAGGCAGCTAATGGAACCTTTGGTGATAATGATAATGATAAATTTACTGTGGTGAGAAGGTCTGCTGGTCCTATACTTACAAGGCATGGTCACAACCCGCGGTGCAGCTAGTGGTTTCATCCATGGCATAATTCCTAATACTAGCAACCCATTTACCTCTTTGGAGACTATTCTTGAGCCTATTGACCCACTTAATCCTCCTGGAGATGAGGCAGGTACCTCAACAGTTATTCCCTCATGAATTTTCCTTACATGGAATGTGAGAGGTTTGAATAAACCTTTTAAACAAAAGGAGTTAAAAGTATTTTTGAGAAAAAATAAAGTTGTGTTTGCATGGATCCTTGAAACTCGAGTTAAACAACCTAAAGCTGCTACTATAGTAAATAAAGTTGCCAGGAATTGGCAATGGGTCAATAACTATAGTGAGACTGTTAATGGGAGGATTTGTGTTGTTGGTTGTCTAAATATGTTGATGTGCAGCTCCTGGTTATCCATTCATAGTTTATTCATTGTAGGATAGAAAGTAGATATTCTAATTGTTGGTGCTACTTTACTGTTGTTTATGACATGAATGCACTTGAAGCAAGGATGGATATGTGGAGAGTTTTGCATAATATTAGCCAGAATATTGCTGGTCTATGGTGCCTTTATGGTGCCTATAATGCAGTTTTGAATTATGATGATAGGATCCAGGGTGTTCCTGTAGTTGATCATGAGGTGGAGGACCTGCAAGATTTTATGAACAACACAATGTTAGTTGAGCTCAAGACTGTGGGGAGGCACTATACTTGGACTAATAACCATGTTATTAGTAAAATATACGGAGTCGTGTGTAGACACCCAAATGTGTCCCCCCTGGCGTAGCGTGCAATGATGATAACCTATAATCATGTTAAAGAAACGAATGTCAATGCTCGACGTAATTGTGCTCATTTGAAACCCTTTGTCCATCCTCACTCAGGATCTCAATAATTTTCATATCCACAAATGGCCCTTTCCATAAGCTTTCCAACGCCATCTCATTTGTCTCAATCGGACACCGGAGTCAAAAGTTATGATTTAATGAAGTTTTGGGTTAAAAACGATGTTCTCATACCCGCATATCCCGGTTCAAGACTAATTTTTAGCCATGCAAGGACTAATTGGATTATAAACTCACAAGACTTGTATTCCCCTTTGAATTAGCTTTCCAATGATGTATTATGGGCCAAAATCCCATTTGAAACGAAAAAGATATGATCCGATCATTGTTTAATGCGCTGAATCGGACACTTCTCTAGTGTTTGGGCCATAACTCTTAGGATACTTGAACTATCTGAGCTCACAATATGTCAAACGAAAGCCCTTTGAACAAGTCATCCAGTACATCAAGAATAAGGCCAATCGAAGCTCAAACGAGCGCTCCAGTGGCATTTTCGTGGGAGCGGAGGCCGTAAAACGGGCCGCCGGTGCCAGCGGCACGGCATGCCGCCAGAGCCCATGGTGCACTATCAGGGCCGCTGAGCCTTCAGCGGCGCTCCGGGGGGCCGCTGGGCACTGTTTTTGGCCCAGAAACCCTAATTTGGCTTTCTTTTCGGCCCAATCCCTATAAATACCCCTCTAAACTCCGTTTTTCGGGACAAAAAAAAACACTCATTATTACGGGATTTCTCCCAAGAGAACCCTAATCTTCTTTCTCCCCTCTCTCTCTCTCTCTCTCTCTCATTCTCTCATGCAACCCTAATCAATTCAAGCATTCACCAAGCCTCATTCAAGAGCAACTTCATACACAAGAGCAAGGCAAATACAAGAGCAATTGACATTCAATTCTAGTACAACAAAAGGTTAACCTGAGGGCAATTTTCTCAATCTTTTAAACTCTTTTTCAAATCATGTTTTACTTTGATTATGATTATGGTTGATTTTTATATCATGTTTTGATTGTTTTAGTTTTGTTATTAATCATATTCATGTCTAGATAATTGATTTGCATGCTTTAATTACTTTAATGCATCATAAGTATAAATATTGCATCTTTGCATGATTAGCATATTAGTATATAATTAGGGTTTTTGCATATACTTAGCCCTAAAATGTATATTAGCATATTTTTGTTATTTTGTATATATTTCTTATTTTACTTCCATTGAAGTTGCTAACAATCTCATTGATGTGCATATACAATTTGGCTCGTTTAGCAAGAAAGGTAAGGTGGAGAATTAATTCTTTATCTTATTATTGGTTTGGTTTATACTTGTTAATTAATGCATGCAATTGGATAATATATGCAAAACGATCACTTTAGTAATTTGGTTTGTTCAACCCACCTAGTTAATTTAGGATCTTGGACGACCGGATTTGTATGGAACCTTGCGATATGAATTATGAATCAATATGGATAAGATTAGTAGAAGCCGTTAATTCGGGCGATTTAGATAGGATTCGTTTTATCTTTTTCGTACCCACACCCCCGAACTCAATATTTGGCCCCTTTACGGTATGAGTCAATTCCCAATAGAAATTGGGTGCACTTTTGTTGGTTTCCAATTGTTTCCTTAAAAATTGGTGGTGACTTCACCATTTGCTTATTATTTCCCCTAGCACAATTAATCAAATTGCATATGACGTATTATTTAAGAACCATTAATTCCAACTAAATATTTCAATTAGCGCCGAAAAGTGAGGGTTCTTACATCGTGGATAATGCAGATTAGCTTTCCCTCTATGGTCATGTTATTGCTGATTACAGAGACCCTCTATTCTCTGATCACGCACCAGTCATGCTGAACTTGGAAGCAGCTCCTTCGTGTAGTAGGAGACCTTTCAGGTTTTTAAATATTGTGACTAAACATGAGTTTAATGAGGTTGTTTCTAGAATGGGCTTGTACTGTTGCAGGGATCAATATGTTTTCGGTATGGTAGAAACTCAAAAAGTGCAAAAACCCTGTTAAAAGACTCTTTAGTAAGGGGTTGGTAACATTGAGAGGAAAATTGAGGAGTCTAGACATAAGCTGGAGATTTTGCAGGATATTAGAGACTCGATTGTTTGTGATGTAGATCAAATTTCTCAGGAGAAGGAGTGCGTTGCTCTTCTGGAGAAATGGAGCTCTCTGCAGGAGAAGGTCTATACGCAAAAATCCAAAGTACACTGGCTGCGTGAGGGTGATTGAAATTTAAGATACTTCTTTGCTGTATTAAAGGAAAGACACAGTAGAAGCCCAATCAATACTCTTACTGATGCAAGTGGTGGAAGAATTACCAAGATACTGGATATTAAGGGAGAAATCACTGGGTTTTATATGAACCTTATAGGTGCAATTGCTTCTTCTTTGCCTAGCATTGACATTCAGTTAATGAAAGATGGTCCAGTGCTTATTCATGAGCAGCATAGGTTCTTGCAAGTGGATATTTCCCCAGATGAAGTGAAGAAAGTTGTGTTCTCAATTGATAACAACAAAGCACCTGGAATTGATAGCTATAATGTTCACTTTTTCAAGAAATCATGGCACATCGTTGGAGCTGAGGTAACACAAGCAGTTTGTGAGTTTTATCATCATGGTTTATATATTCCTTAAAGCCATTAATGCCACTGTCATTTCATTGGTGCCTAAAGTTGTTAACCCTTCCTTTGTGACAGAATTTAGGCCTATTGTTTGTTGTATTGTTTTATGCAAAATTATCTCAAAAGTGTCAACACATAGGCCGCAGCATGTGATAGGGTCTGTAGTGATTGCAAGTCAGTCTGCCTTTGTGCCTGATAGATTGATATCTTATAATATTGTATTAAGTCATGAATTGGTAAAAGGTTATTCTACATGGGAGGGGTTAGTGTCAATGTAGGCAACAAATACTGCACACATTAAACATGACATAAGGTTCTTTACCTGTGAGGTATCTTGGCGTTCCTTTGACGTCAAAGAACCTAAGTGTAGCTGATTTCTATGGGCTGATGAAAAGATTACAGAGAAAATCCAGGGGTGGGCTAGTAAGCATCTCACCTATGCTACTAGGTTCTAATTGATTCTGTCAGTGTTATATAGCCTAGCAAATTTTTGGGGGGCAATTTTTGTCCTACCAAACAAAGTTATTGCACAGGTTGAAAGCTTATGTAGAAATTTCCTATGGGGTGGCTAGGAAAAATAACATGAAACTGCTCTTGTGGCGTGGAAAGATGTTTGTCAACTAAAGAAGTGTGGGGGCTTGGGTTTTAAAGATTTGTTTATTTTGAATATTGCTCTTGCATTGAAACTGTTACTGTGTATTGCTTTAAAGGAACACACATCTTGTGGGTGAAGTGGATACATGAAAGATATATGCAAGGAATTTCTTTGTGGGACATGAACATGAGCTACTGTCATTCGTGGGCTTTCAGAAAATTGTTGTAATTAAGAGAAGAGGCAAATAAGTGTGTAGATGTTGTAAATGGAGATGAACTAGCATGGTCTGGCAGCAAACCACCTTTCTCTTGCAAAGGTGCTTACATTACTTTATCTCCAAATTCAGTGACAAAACCATGGGCAAGACTGATTTGGGGGAGGAATTGCATTCCCAAACACAACTATATTTCGTGGCTTTTTTGTCATCATCGCTTACTCACAAGGGATAGGTTGATTAGGAGAGGGATTTAGATTGATCCTACTTGTCCTCTCTGTAAATTGGCCCTGGAAAACCATGATCACCTTTTCCTGCAATGCTTAGTTCCTAAGCAAGTATGGACTCCTTTCTGCAGGTTTGTTTCCATCCCAGAACCTCTTTCTCTGTGGGATTCCTTGGAGAGTTTGGGGTAGGAAATATCTCAGGGGAAGCACAACAATTAAGAACATCAACAAAGCAGTATTTACAGCAGGCCTTTATCACATATGGAGATCCAGAAACTCTGTGATATTTCGTGATACTCTGCCTACTATCAGTGACATTGTTACCAAATTCAAATTTGAAATCAAGTTACAGCCTAGCTCCATCTCAGTCATCAAAGATACATCGGCAAATCGTGTTTGGTGTCAGAGAATGCAGATTACCCCTGACTGCACATAGATAGTTTTATTACTGCACAAAGTTAGTTTGTTGGTTTCTGCCTTGTGTTCGGTGTGTTTTTACAAAATGTCTGTAACCATTTTGTTTCCTAGCGTGAAGTCTGAGATATGTAGCTAAGAGAGTCTGTATTCCAACTATCAGGTTATTTTAGAAAATACATCTCCCCCAGATGCATGATTAAGATCGACCTGTAGAAGGCCTATGACTATGTTGAGTGCGGTTTATTGAGCAGATGTTAAGGGAGTTTGCATTCCCTTCTCGAGTTATAGGTTGGATAATGACTTGTATCCAGAGTATTAGCTATACAGTCAATCTGAATGGGGAATTCACTTAGACTTTCAACGCAAAGGAAGGGTTTAAGACAGGGACACCCCATGTCCCCTTTTTTGTATACTCTTGGTATGGAGTACCTGCATAGAGTTCTTTGCTGAGATGTAAAGGACTAGGAATAGTGCATATGTGCTTTGCTGGTGATATGTTGCTGTTCTCAAGAGGGGACACTCAGTCTATAAATGCTCTTAATAAGAAATTTTTTCATGTCTTGGAGGTTTCAAGTTTAATAGCTAATTTGGCCAAGAGTCAAGTGTATTTTGGTGGTGTTACTAATGTAGTTAAGTAGGCTATACTGACCCTCTTGGGATTCTCTAAGGATACCTTGCTTGTTAAGTAACTTGGGGTAGCATTGTGCACGAAGAAACTGACTGTGACTCAGTGTAAACCACTGGTTGAGAAGATGTCAGCAAGATTAGGGCATTGGGCTGCGAAATTTGTCTCCTATGCAGGGAGAGTGCAGCCTATAAAAGCAATGTTGACTGGTGTGCAAGCTTATTGGTCTCAGTTATTTATTCTCCCTCGGAAAATTATCAAGTTAATTGAAGCTTCTTGTAGGAGTTTCCTTTGCTCTGGGGAGACTCAAATCACAAAGAGGGCACTGATTGCTTGGGACAATGTGTGTTTGCTTAAAGGTGCAGGTGGTTATAATCTGTTGAATTTGAGAATCTGAAATAGTGCAGCTATATGTAAAATGACGTGGGCTCTCAGTTCAAAGAAAGACACACTTTGGATTCATACTATGTAAAGAAAAAAGATTTCTGGTGTATGGATGTCCCTATGCAGGCCTCATGGATGGTGAGGAAGATCTTAAGTATGAGGAAAAACAAGCCTGTGATTGGGAAGTGGTCTAGTGTTGTGAGCCAAGACAAATTCAGCATTAAGAAGTATTACCATTAGGTGTGTAAGGTGCCATGGAAGAATCTGACTTGGTCAAATGTTGCCACCCCCAATTTTTATCTGGTGGCTCAGTCTGCATGATAAGTTGCGTACGAAGGACAAGATTATTAATTGGGGAGTGCTTTGTGACCCTGTGTAGACAATCTTATGTGTCCTCCCCTTTTCAATGCCCAATGATGATAACCTATAATGAATATAATAAATTGAATGTCAATGCTCAAAATACTTGTGCTTATTTGTGTACCATTATCAATATTTATTTCGGACCGTTCACATTTCCATACCTTCAAATAGCCCTTTCCATAATCTTTCCACTGTCATCTCATTTGTCACAAACGGATATAGTAATCAAAAATTATGATTTAATGAAGTTATGTGCTAAAAACAAGGTTCTCATACCCGCATATCACGGTTCAAGACTATTTTTAGTCATTCAAGGATTAATTGCAGAATTAGCCCACTTGTATTCCCCAGTAAAATAGATTTCCAATGATGTATTATGGGTCAAAATCCCATTAGAAACGAATGAGATACGATCCAATGATTGATTAATGCGCTAAAACAGACACCTCTCTAGTGTTTGGGCCATAACTCATAGGATACTTGTACTATATGAGCCCATCATAAGTCACAAAAAATCCCTTTGAACAAGGAATCCAACGCACCAAGAATAAGACCAATCGGAGCTTAAACGAGCGCTCCAGCGGCGTTTTCGTAGGAGCGGAGACCGTCAGCGGTGTACCGTTCAGCCCCAGAGGTGTGCCGCTGGAGCCCAGGCGGCATTGTCGAGGCCGCTAGAGCCCCAACGGCGCTCCGTGCAGCCGCTGGGAACCAATTTTGGCCCGAGAACCAAAATTTTCTATTTTCTCCGTCCCATTCCCTATAAATACCACTCCAAACTCCGTTTTTGAAGGAAGAAACCCATTATGACGGGATTCAACTCAAGAAAACCCTAATCTCTCTCTCTCTCCTCTCTTCCATTCAGCCCTAGTCACATCAACCAAACCTATCTTGAAACCCTAATCAAGAACAAGTCTCATCTCAAGATCAAGTCCAATATCAAGAGCAATTGACATTCAATTCTAGTACAATCAAGGTTCAACCTGAGGGCTCATCTTTTCGACTCTTAAATCTATTTTCAAAGCATGTTTTATTTATGTGTTGATCATGGTTAATCTCTTTGCATGTTTTAATTGTTTTTTTTTAGTTTATCATATGTAGATTAATTTAATTATTTTTTTCATGATTATCATGCATAGGTTAGTTTAATTATGATCCTTACATGATTTTCATACTTTTTAGTTTATTTTCTAGTTTTCTTATATTTTATCATGTTTGTTGTAAATATCAGATTTTGCATGTTTTGCATGATTAGTCAATCCAATTATCATACTAACATGTAATTTAGAGTATATATCTTTTATTATACTTCCATTGAAATTACTAACACGTTTATTCATGCAAATTGGCAATTGATGGGTTAAGCTAGCACGGTAAGATTGGGGAACATATTTCTATTATTTTGGTTGTGTTCTATTCCGGATAATACACTACCCAGTGGATACCCGATTATGCTCACCCCTTGTTTTAGTTGCAAATAAGAAATTCTTCTAATTGGATACAATCCAGTAACCGTGGCTCCTGTGGCTGACCTCCCAAATCCCCCAAACCCCAACTAAGGGATGAAAAATTAATCGGATATGGATTCGGTGGAGCCATTTGCATATCCATATCCCTTTATTTTAATTTCAAATCGTCCATCCATATCAATATCCATATTCATGTCCATCAGATGTGGTGGGTAAGTAGATGTCCATCGAATATTGAATAAGCATGTATATAATCTATTTTTCCTTCCGTTGTAAAAACATTTGGAACATAAGTCACTAAATTTATTTCATACCTCAAAACCGAAATGCAAGTGTAACCGAGTAGTCGGTGGACATTTGGAGGCTCTGGCCTTAAATTTGTAAAGGTAATATAATCAGTTTTGATTTCTTCTTCCCCTTAACTCAAATTGTTCCAGATCATAAAACTCTAAACGGGTCAAACTTCAATAGAACTCTTATACTTTATGTAAGAGTGGTTTTGCTTCATTTTAGTTTCTTATTTTTTATTTTTCTGTTGGTAAAATGGTTACTACTTTCTACCTAGTTACTCAAATGTAGTTAAATTCATTATTATTAACTCACAACATCATAGAATTAAATCCACAAAATCAAAAAAAAAAAAAAAAAAAAAAGGGAGGGTGTGGGAAAGTTGATTACTCAAAAGTGCAAAGAGGAAATTTAAGTTCAGATATATCAGATCACTTAACTTATACGTACGAGTGCTTGATTGGCTCATTTTCGTAGTCTTTGAGTTTCTATTGTTTGAAATACAGTAATACCAAGGTAATAACCGTATCTTGGATGAATCAAATGAGTATTGTGTAGTGTGTGTGTGAGAAACAAAACCCACATCCCCCTCTTTGAGAAACAAAATAAGATAAATATTTTTTAATTTAATTGTGGCGTACTAAGGAAAATCTTGAAGTGTATCATATTGTGATTTGTTTTAGACGTGGAAGAATAACCATATTAAATTTTCTTGATTGTTTTACTAGGATGATTATACAAAATACTAAATCCATTTTATTAGTAAAGTGTTTGCAACATATTTAAATGCCGCTTCAAAATTTTAAAACCTATTTGCACCCTCCTCAGGGAACGAATCATGACAAATATGGATTGATTGGATCATAAATGTTGAGGTTAAACTAGGTGAAAACACCATAAACACAAAACATAATTAACGTTCAAATTAGGTAAAACGTCTTGAACAAAAAATATAATCTAGTCAATATTGCAAAGGAAAATTATAACTAACGGGGAGAGTCGGTTACGCTATGAGCATGCTGAATGAGGCCATTTTCTCTTTTTGAAACCTCAATCAGTCATTTTTAATCTTTGAGGTAGATCGAAGAATATTAGACCTAGTAATTGAGAATTAGATCTTCATCCTCATAACCGTGATTCTCCCACAGATGACCCAATTTTGAGTGATTGCTCTTTAATCCGTATGATGGACCCGATTACTTCGAGTTCGCTGATTCACCTTGGGTACTTTCTTAATCCTACTCCAACTGGAGTTTCGACTACTCCTCAGATGCAATCAAGTAACTATACTATCCCGAGCTCTATAGATAGCCTTGGGCTTGTTGATACTAAAGGGGCTTTGAATGAGGTTAAATTTAGTGCGACGCCTATTGGAACTGAAATTATTGTGGTTTACGCTAGCTAGTAACAATTTCTCTGTGCCTGAATCTTAATTTACCTGTTAGTGGGGATGATTAGAACCATAAGGTGAATTTCATGGAAAATTCCAAAGGGATGCAAGTTATTTTTGTGGAATTCTCATGATATTGTTCAAATTTTACCTGTATATATTGTTGATGAGCTTCATTTTGTGAGTACATTTTTGTTGGGTGTATTGTAGGAGTCCAGAATAAACTTGAGCAAATGGTTACTTATGTTGTTATGTTAACCATGTAAAAAGAAGCCTCTGATTCTTTACTTTAAGAATGTATAATATTTCTTTCAATTTGATATGTTGAGGATAGAGACACAGAGTTGAATTGGTTGGGTCTTAGTTTATGGGTAACCTCTCTTTGGTGGTGAAACATTCATCACTCATCTTCTATGTTGGAGTGCAAGGTTTGGAAACCTCTTTCTCCTGATAAAACCACAACAAATAAGGATTAAATTGGGTTTGCTAGAGTTCTGATTGATCGAGGTAGATGTTTCATGTGCTTTGCCTAGTGTGATGCAGCTTTCTACACCTTTTTGTGGAGTGCTCTCTCAAAAAATTGAGTACGAGTGGGTCCCCTTTTACTGTAAAAAATTGTAGGAATGAAACTAGGCCTTGCTGTTACCAATAAGTGTAAAAAGGGGAAGCCTAAGCAAGCATATAGAGTGGTGAAAAAGTAGGGGCAATGTGTAGAAACCTTTAGTGCTTGCTTACGATGTTGACCTAAATTTTGGCTTTGTCGTTGTTATATGAGATGATGGGCTGACTAACTATTGTTAAGACAAGGTTTGTTGGGAAGGAAAGGGTGCAACTGATTTTGTTGTTTAATTCCAGGCCATGAACGAGCCTGTGAAGTATCAGGGAGTGAGGAGCTTCTTCATGAGTAATAAGGTTAATGTCAGGGTCATTATAGAAACAACCAATAAAGGCCCAGAAATCTACTAGTATTCACAAAAAATAATTTTAAAAGATTTTGCTCTTGATACCAATTATGACTTCTATTATGATGGTCGTATTTGTTGGTTTGGGATCAGAAGAATGTTGAGCTTGAGTTTTTTATGAGAATTGCTCAATTTATTCATTGGTCAAGTATAAGAGGAGCTCTTTTTCTAACTTTGCTACATTCTTTTATAGTTTTAATAACAATAATGGTAGGAGACAACTAGTTTGGTCAAATTTAAGGGTTGTTGCTCAACAGATTAGGGAGCCATTGATTCGTTTGGGTGACTATAGAGTTTGGTCTAAGTAGTGTAGGATCGCGCTATTGAAAATGCTCAATTGTTTTCACCAGGTTCCTGGGTTTCGGGAGTTCTTAGCCCTTGGCATCTCTTACCATTCTTCTTGCATGTTGACTGTTGTGGGGGTTGTTTTACCTGAGCCCAAGCCATTTATGTTCTTGAACCAATACGATAAGGATGAGGAGTTCTTAGTTCTTACATTTGGTGGTTGAAGTTTGGAACTAAACTTGTTCAGGGGCAGGTCCAGGCTTATGTGTGAAATGGGATTCAGACTAGGTCGGTCCTCCTCAAACCGCACTACCAGCCGATGGGCAGTGCTGGACTGGGCCCACGGTCTTGATCGACTAAGGCTCTCCCATGGCTAGACTGCATGTACAACATCATATTGGGCCTTGCCCGATTTTGGTGCCAATAGTCACACATGTTTTGGTCTTATTGGGATGGATGTTTCAACTCTTTTCATTGTTTTTGTATTTTTTTACAATGATCATCAAAAATTCACAAAACATTCAACTTCACGTTTGTTGCCTTCATTGTTACCCCTGACTAGAATGAGCTATTCATCTTTACTTCTTCTTTTCTTTCTTCAATCATGTTTAAGTAGTTTTCTTTATTCAATAAAGCGTTGGATTGAAGTCATGTAATTAGCTATTCTGGAGATTAGATTATGTTCTTCCTGATATTCAATTTATGATTCAAATATTCATGTCTTACTTGCTATTATTGTTCATGATTAATAGTTAATTTAGTTAGAGTGCAAACTGATTGGTTTAGCATGACTTTGATTGCTAGTTGATTGTCCAAGTCCGTAATTGCTTAGATTTGTTAACAACAACAGGCAATTAGTTTAAGTATTGAGAAGTATTCCAGAGGTCTCATGTTCGACTCCCCTCAGGGCAATTGGAGGTTTTCCTGATCGCTAATGAAATAAGTCAAGCAAAGTTTGGACACCCATGTTATCTAAAATACAATAATAATAAATAATAATGATAACACTTGTTTAAATTTAGAACTTGATAAAATAAAAGGCTTAAACTTGACTAGAGTAAGACATGAGATGCTCTAAATTAACCCCCACGGTGGCTTGTTAGTTGTCTATGATGATTATTGATTACTTTCTTTTCGTTCATACATGCATTGAAATGAATAATATGTGAGGTGTATAAGGGTTATTCTAGTGGTTAGGGTTAGATTGTAGGGCGGTACGGATCTAATTACACTAAAGAAAAGTTTGCGAATAACTTTTGCTATGCAGTTCCACATCCAATCTATTTGAATAATAATTGTGGGTGCCAATAATAGAATATAGTTACATGGTGGATTCCCATCGTTTACAGAGTGTTTCTTTTGATTTATATTCATCAAGGCTTAATAAGTTAATACTTTAACGTTAGTTTTTTTAAATTGAAGAAAATTGCTTATAAGCTTAATTTTCTTGGTAGTACTTTATTGGTGCTTACCACTGTTTGCATATTTTCTTTCAGAACAACCAATAACATATCTTTAAGGGTATCACCAACCTGTATGGTTATACAATTAATTTAAAGGACTTGCACTTCCCCTTTGCGTTAGTAGCTGTGTTGCTGTTAGTAGCACTAGCAGTTAATTCTGAATTTTTTTTAATTGTTAATGTTTTGATAATCTTTTCCTCAAAGATAACTACCCCATTCTAGGTTGAGTAAGGCAAAAGGATAGAGTGTTTACTTTTAAATCATTTACCCTCCATTCTTTCGCCTATTGAAGACTTTTTTTGAAGAAAGTTGTCTTTAAGCCAGTATTTCCGGTAGTAATTTATTGGTGTCTGTCACTCTTTGCATATTACCTTTAGACTATCCCCGTTACGTCAAAAATCACATATCTTTGCTTTTCACTAGACTAAATTTATTACAGTTTTCTTTGTTTTTTTATCCTTGTTCCCAAATGTTTGTGTTTTCAGCATCTACTCAAAGTTTTGATTTATCTTTTTGTGAGGTCGATTGGGGAAAAGGTTGGGTGAAGTATTTGGGTTTTCTTTGCAGACGCATCGGCTTAGTTGTTCAGGGTGTTTTAGAGAAAATCTATCTTCGCTCTTTTTACCCTAAAGTACTCATTTTAGGTCAACCACTACCCTCTATTAGCTAAGTTCATCAATTTGATCCAATTAGAAACTAAAGAAGATAAAAAAAAAAAACAAAAAAAAAAGTTGTTGTCTCTGGAGGATGGTTTGGACTAGTTTATCAATCAATTACTCTTTGTCGATTGCTCTTTCTTTTAAAACCACTAACAACCATCAATATGTTGTTTTACGACAATAGTGAAGCTAGTGATTGTCCTAAAACAGTGGAGTACGACGTTTATGCTTCCGGATCTTATTGTAACTTGGTTTCTTAGCATGATTGAAGAAGACACCATTCAATCATGAAATCGGCAACAATTTCATTAAATTTTCATTTTCTGAAGTTTTCAATTGTGTTATTTGTTCTTACTCGTTACTGTTTCGTTTGAGTATTTATACTCTTGGTCATCTATAATCGGCTTCCTTACATTTTCAACCAAAAAATAAATAAAAATAATAATGTTATACTCCTTATTTAAGGCTTATATAAAACCGTCAAAAAAAATAAAACACAAAGACGACCCGGCCTATTTAACATTCTAATTACGCACTCAAAGGAGTTGCCACCTTTTCTTAAAAAACAAAACAACAAACCATTATTAAATGCAAATTAATGACCCTTTAACTCTTTAAACTATTCTCATTCCACAGATCACAATAACCCATAATATAAAACATCCCCTTCACCCACTTATTAGATCACATCCCCAGAAACACCACAACACAGAAACACATCATCAAAAGATAACAAACAATGGGGAAAAAAGCAGTGCTAATAGGATGCAACTATCCAGGAACAAAAGCAGAGCTAAAAGGCTGTATAAACGATGTCAACAAGATGTACAGTTGCCTTGTAAACCGTTTTGGGTTTTCTGAACAAGACATCACAGTGCTCTTAGACACTGACTCATCCTATGATCAGCCTACAGGCAAGAACATCCGCCGTGCTCTCCATAATCTGATCCGATCTGCCGAGCCCGGGGATTATCTCTTTGTTCATTACAGTGGTCATGGCACACGTCTCCCGGCCGAGACCGGTGAGCCTGATGATACTGGCTTCGATGAGTGTATTGTCCCTACTGATATGAATCTCATCACTGGTCAGTCTTCTATCTTATCTGTTTCTTTTTCGGGTTTGTTCGTGTTTATTTGGTTATTTAGTTAGAGGTAAGATTGCGTATATATTGACATTATACCCATCAAAGTTGTTGATGTGGGATAGTTTTGTTACCTTTTGATTGTTACTTGTCAAAATGCTTGTGTAAGTTTGATTTTGTAACAATTCTTTAAAATGGTGATTGACTTTAAGTTCTTTGAAATGGGTTTATCATAATTTATTCAATGTGCAAATTATTGGTTGCTATGTATCTGTATCTCAAATTTGGTTTATTGGATGACAAAATTAAGGTCAAAAACTCAGATGCAGGGCAGCAGAGCCTAATTTTCCTCTTTTGTTTGGTTTTATAAAAATGGTTCCAATTCCTCATAGAGGGTTTTGAACTTTTAATCATATTGTTATTTTTTTTTTTTTTTTTTTTTTTTTTGATTTAATGACTGTCGGAAATGGGCAGAGGTGAGAAACAATTTTGCTACTTTTTGACTATTGGTGAGTGGTGACTCTGAAGGTGATAATTCAAACAAAGCTTTTCTCCACTAAATAGGATGAGCTAAAGTAATGGGTCAAAATTGCTATGATGTTTGGTTAAAAAATGTGAAAGGTTTAAAAGTGAGATCTTCTTTTTGATCATATAGACCTTGGTTGTTGTGGATTTCTGATATGCAAGATTATCTAGTACTGTAGTATAATAGAGCGCATGCTTAGCAACTGATGTTTCCTTTTCCTGAAGAAACTTTTAACAAGTATGGTGTTTTCAGATGATGATTTCAAAGAACTGGTGTGCCGTGTTCCTGATGGTTGCCGGCTCACAATAGTGTCAGATTCATGTCACAGTGGTGGCCTAATAAGTGATGCCAAAGAGCAAATCGGGGAGAGCACGAAAACAGACCAAGATGAAGATAGTGGTAGCTCCGGTTTTGGTTTCTCAGGGTTTCTAAAGAAGGCTGTGAAGGATAAAGTACGAGACACATTTGAGTCTCGTGGCATTCATGTTCCTCACCGCCATGGTGAGCAGGAGGATTATGAGGTAGTTGAGGAAGAGCATGGAGACCGTGGTTATGTTAAGAGCCGGTCTCTTCCCCTCTCCACCCTCATCGAGATCCTGAAGCAAAAAACTGGCAAGGATGATATTGATGTAGGCAAAATTAGGCCTGCCCTGTTTGATGTCTTTGGAGAGGATGCTAGCCCTAAGGTGAAGAAGTTTATGAAGATCATCATGGAAAAGCTACAAGGTAACTCCCAAGGTGAAGGTGGAGAAGGCGGGTTCATGGGTATGGTGGGAAGCCTCGCCCAGGAGTTTCTGAAGCAGAAGATCGATGACACTGATGAGGATTACACGAAGCCTGCTATGGAAACTCAGGTAGAGTCGAGAGAGGAAGTCTATGCAGGTGTAAGCAAACGAGGACTCCCAAAGAATGGGGCGCTGCTCAGTGGATGTCAAACAGACCAAACATCAGCTGATGCAAGCCCTGGGGGCAATGCTGATGAAGCTTATGGAGCTTTCAGCAATGCAATCCAGACTATTCTTACTGAGTCCGAAGATAGCGTTAGTAATGAAGAACTTGTTTCAAGAGCAAGGGAGATGCTTAAAAAGCAGGGCTTCACCCAGCGTCCTGGACTTTACTGCAGTGACAAACATGTTGATGCTCCATTTGTTTGCTAATGGCCTTAACATGAATGATGGTTTTGTTTTTCTCGTTTGCACCTTGGTTTTCAGATCAGGACCTGCTATTCTGCAAGTTCATGTACGAAAATACTCCAGAGACTGACTTAATGGTGTCTTTTTCTTGTGGTTTATATGTTTGTCAAATAAAAGTTCTTAAGTGATTAGTCATGTCTATCCATTGGCCGTAAAACTTCTCAACTTTGATATTGGCAACTCAAAGTCTGAATCTAAACTAGTAGCTAAAATCCATAAAATCACGCATCACCAGTTTGGGCTCATTATGTAGTCATTGTATATGATAATTTGTACCATGGATTTCAAACAAATTTCTGGAGTTCTCATACTATTTGCTATAAAATTAATGATTAGAGGCTAAAATCACTGAGCTTAGTTCATCAGTGAAGCAAGTTGTTTGTATTCTATAATTACACTGATGCTTTACAAGAATGAGATTACCCACACCTAGGGCAAAAAAATGAACATACAGCTTCGATCAAGTTCAAAAAATTGGCTCTGCTATGTACAGCTCCTGCAGATCTGGCTACTTCAGCCAATTTGTACATTTTTTGCCACCGAGGATAAGGATTGGTTGGTCGCAGCATGGAGGAAAATGGCTTCCCGCTTCCACAGGATATACATCAGTCATCGATATCTTGAACCCAAGTCAGATCTGCTATCAGTGAACAGCAAGTCAAATTTCATTTCACAATTGGACATGTATTTATTTTGTAATGTAAATTAGTTTGTCTAGTTCAAGCAACAACTTTATTTTGTCATGTAATGCGAAAGTAAATACAAACATGAAGATCACAAGCCAGAAGCCACCAACAAAATAAAGTTGGACATGTGTATATTTTGTAATGTAATTTAGTTAGCCTACTTCAAGCAACAACTTTATTTTGTAATGTAATGCGAAAATAAATACAAACATGAAGATCACAAGCCAGAAGCCACCAACAAATTCACACTTGGAAAAGCCTTGCAATCACAAGTAATGTATCTATGAGGTTTCGCAATTTGGAGAACCGAGGACATCCATAAGCATATCAAAAGATCACCGGCAATACACGAGCTGATGCATCACCAAGAGTCGGCTCCTCCAGATAAATTGATGTGTCAATGTTCGGTAGTTAAGCATCTTTATTACTACGCGATAGACTGTGCACTTGTAGATCCTCTCAAGTTTTGGTGCCGTTGCAGAGACCAGTATTGTTAAATAGTTTAGCAAATTGGCTAGACTAGACTTGTATTATCTTGAAAATTAGTTCTATTGTAGTTTTTGCAGTTCCCAGATGAATAAGGAGTCTTAGAGAAGCAGACTCTGAGATTAAAAAGACTTAATAATGAAGCAAGCAACTAAGGAAAAGACCGAGCAAATTCCAGCCAATGCACCGATAATAGAAAGATCACCTTCTACATCAGCATTGAGCTCAGATTTGCTCTTTTTTTTCTCCTTTCCCGGGTAGGGGGGGGGGGGGGAGGGGGCGAGGGAAGAGAGAGAAGTTTGACCTTGAAGCACAGTTTCAACAGCAGCACTTGGGATCAAGAGCCCCACAATCCGTTGGCCATCTGTGGTTGTCTCTATACGCACAACACGAATACGCCTATGGCTGTGGCGAGCCTGTAGATTGAGATGACACATCAAAAGTATTAGGGACAAAAATAGAGCAAAGGAAAAGACATGAAGCAGACAAATTATGATAGCTATCGCACAATAATTTTCGTATTGTTAATAAAAATATTATAATCAGTAAGCCTTAGCTTATTATCATAACTTGGTCAACATATCTATACAGCGCAATTGGGAAGACAAAAAGCTCAACTAGACCATTTTTCCATTCTCACAAGTCCTCCAAATATCTAGTTTTATTAGTCATTAAATTAATTCTGAATATAGAAGAGCTTCACAAAGATATAATTACTACACATAACTCAGATTTTAGGCCAATGGTTAAAGCTCTGCAGATTTTGATAATGCCAAAGAAATACCCCATGAAATGAAATTTATGAAATACAATTTTGGATCTACATACAACAAAGCAGTTGTGCAGAACACTGCTTGAGCAGATGGAAACCCAAGTTATATGGTTAAGATGGTGTTGGTGCTACACCAAACACTACATACACATTCCAATTTCAAGGTGGCCATGTCTACCTTTAACCTCAAGGGATTTAACTCCGACTAATGACCCCTTACTATCATATGCAGTTATTCACCAACGTTACCTTTAACCTCAAGGGATTTTTCTTACGATAACATGGGTCTCTGGGCTTTGCCCAAATAATCCCATGGGCCATGAAGTTAAAGACCAGAAAAACCTCCAGTGGCCCTGACGAGACCCAAACCTGGGAGCTACGGAAAAAATCTCAGAAGAGGTCTTAGAAGCGGAGCTACCCACTCAGGGTTACCAACCTCACATGTTAACATCACATATAAATTCCCCACATTTCAAGGCATTCGCAGACATTCAAGGTGGCAATGGTGAAGCCCCAAGCTCAAGGAGCTTTACCCTGTGCTTGATATATATCTGCTAACTTGATTAAATTTGATCTTTCTGTTTTCCTTTGTGCGTGAAGTAGGTGCCTAGCGGCCCAAACATTTGCTAAAGTTTTTTTGGAATAAAGTAAAGTGAAACGGACTTTGATATATGGTTAAGAAAGTATACATATGTAGGTAGCTTTAGAGTATCTGCGAGTTATTAGTCTTCTATGTATGAGTGATTGTTAATTCTTCAGTTTCTAAGCTGGATTTACTGCTGGGAAATTTTAATTCATCACCGTAGAGGGGCAGCAAGTAGGGAGAGTAAGTGAATAATGCTCCAGCTATCCGCTTATATTCTCTAATAAGCATACCAGATATATGAAAATCAGAGATCAATAAGCTTTTGAGGGAGAACATAATAAATTTATCCCACAGTTGTTTATTTTCATCTGTACCTCATCTTTCCACATGTTCCTTGTGATTCTGACTAGCACAGAGTGAACATGTTTGATACAATCAAAATTTACTAGGTAAAAAGAGGAAAAGTTCTAAGGAGCCAAATTAAGGTCAAAATACCTGTTTTGCTAGGGCTTTTTCAATCGCTTTCCAAATAGGAAGGATCAAGCCACCGAGAACGTTTACTTCCTGCACTCTCCTGCCCACAGTACAGTAGCTACCAACCTTGCACTTTGGACCGTGCATACACTGCACACAAACAGATATCAAATCACACACTTGCAATATTTTCCAACTTTGTTATTTGCATATGCAGACACGTAGCCCGTAGGTAAGTCAACACAGAAGATAATCAAGCAGGTACAACTGTAAATAAAAATGCTACTCAGTATCAGATCCAGGATGGAATTTCAATACTTCAAAACTTCGAACATTATAAACATGCAGAATGGTTTTACTTTGAATACAGATAATACCAGGATCTGTGTTTCTGCACACTACCAAGTGGCTATGGAGATTCAAGTCAATATTTAGGAACATGCAACCATAAAATTTTGCTAAAAAGGAACATGCAAATTAAGTACACAATCCATCAGAAAATAGTAGAGACCGTTACTAAATTGAGAGGTCCAAAATAAACACTCCTAAAATATTGAAAGACTACATACTCCTGATTATGCGTCACTTTAGGGGAAAACACAATCAATCCTATGTTATTCAGGAGTGTCACAATGTGACAATTAATTCCCAAAATAGGGAGTATAACTTTCAGATTGACAATTACTTCTATGTTAGCTATCATAAGCTTTGACTTTTAATACATGATATATATGAAGGCTTATAATTTCATCTTTGTCCAACTTCATATTTTCCCCTTGTTTCCTTCCTTTCATCCCAGTTCTCTCCTCTCCATTCCTTCTTGTTGTAAGCATTGCCGATCCTAGGTGACGTAATGCATACTTAAATTATGTTTTTTTTAATACTGCTCTGATATCCCTGTTCTGCCCATAGGTGTTTTTCCTCTGGAATAAAGCTTCCTTGACTGAAGCATCTGTTCAAGCTCCCATGTCGCTCATTATTTTCATATGAAACAGAACTGCTTTGCAATTTGACACACTAATTGATCGTTTAATTACTTTTTTAGATAACAAGGGAAGCTTTGCTTGACTAATCCCATGGGCCCTGAAGTTAACGACCAGGAAAATCTCCAGTGAAGGGGACTCAAACCTTGGACCTCGAGAATATATCTCAAAAATCGGTAGTTTAATTACTATGCAACAACTTAAATTCCAAGTAGTTAACATTTCCTCCATATCAATTTTCAATAGACAGCAAAAATTCAGAGCAAACATTGTTAGGCTTCACTTCACTTTACCTGTCTAGATGAAACTTCATATTCGTCTTCCCATCCACTCCGAGCCTTCTCTAAAGATGAAATCTTTCTATACTTGATTCTAAGTTCAGACAACGGCATTTCCCTGGATGAAATAAATTCTATTGGTATACAATATATATGCACTACAAACCAACCAAACTTGATTAGATGGCGTTATCACCTTATTGCCTCCCCAACAGCAGGACGAACTATCTTAAACATGCCAGAGGTAGAGCTGGAATACAGAACAAACAACACAAAGAAAGAATCAATCATGTAGCATTTATTAATTATTGATATCTGCATTTGAGTTCATCAGGTACAAGGTACAAAGAGCATTTTTCACAAAGCTACGTTATAAGTAAAAAGAAGGAACACAAATTACAATAGTAATATTTTCCACTACATTAGTCCATGTTGCACAGTCAAATTTATTACAACAAAGGAATATTGTGCAAAATCCAGTTCCAGAAAGTATTTTACTGAATCATTAAACAAGTTGTTCCACCACTCAATAAAGTCGTATACTTAATAAACCATCCTATCAGAGTAATGTACATACCCTTCAAAAGCCAAAAGGAAATGACGCCGTCCCATCCATTCCCTCTTGGACTCGTAGAATCCATCATTTGCTGAACCAAGACCCTCTTTTTGTTTCTCATCGAGCAAGCCAGATGCAAACTACATACAGCATAGATTTACAAGATGTCAACATGGTCAGCTTCAGATTCAAGATGTGTATCTCAGATTCTCAGCTGAATATTTTCTTTAGGCCCATAGTTACCTCCCAAGTGACTCCACGATCCAGAGTGAATGTGAACAGCACAGTTGGGGCACCAGACATATAATCCACGTGTACGGTCTGCAAGAAAGGCAAGTCAGCATATTGAATAAACTTAAAGCTGCAAACAATTAGTGAAGAAGGATGAACCTTAGGTTTTCCTTGAAGTTCAATAATATGAGCTTTTATGTCAACAATCCCAGAATCAAGATTCCCTTCAGTTCGGGCTTTCTGGATGATGACTTCAAGGATGCTGATGAATAACTCAAAAAGTCTGCATTGAGAAAAATTTTCCCATTAAAATCTGAACATATTTAAATAAAAACAGCAAAACTCACAAGAAACAGCCAGTAGTGAAGCAGATACCTGTTTTGAATCTCGGGAGGCAATCCTAACAGCCGATTAAGAAAACGACCAACATCATGCATGTCAGAGTCAATTATACGGCCTGAGATCTTTCCGGATTCTTTTCCACTAGCTGCAGGACACACCAAGGTTAACAAAGTAGTAGAACAAAAAAAGTTAAATGACTCTGATAGTCTGATGTTAAGAAAGATAATTGATGCCCTCTTTTCCACTTTTTATTTGGACTCTGGGAGGCCACTTTCAAACAAAAATCACAAACTAAGTCTGAATAATGTTTAAGACCTTATAGTTGTGTCACCCTAATGAAGATGAGACAAGAACAACTGCAGACTTATTAATACAATTTTTCCTTATTCAGAACAAATATGAAATGAGAGCAAGTGTAGTGGCCTAGAAGTGTTACTCGATCTCTGAAATAAGTACTTCCCCATTTTCTTTAGACTCTGGACACACCAAAGTTATTGAGTCTCTGAGACAACTAATGCCAAAATCTAAGCACATAACATGAACAAATGTTTTCAGATTACAAGGCAAGTTCCTACAGCAAAAACTGCTAGGGTGGCACCGGGGCAGGAAACACCAAGGCTCAAAGGGCTAGATGAGCATACCTAAAGTTCAAAACACCTCATTTTAACTCAAATTATCACAATCGATCTTGCTACTACGCTCTCGACCTAGACCTATCCACCGGCGAAAATAATATTATAGGCAATTGGATGGTGAACTTCCACAGGAAACTATCACAGGAAACTTTCCAATTCAAAAATATGTGGAAATGAAATGGTTTACTTCACGTAGTGCTAATCAAGAAGGTATTATATGAATCAAGTTCCATGCAGAATGCATACTAGTTTATAGCATGCGCCCTTGCTTATGATGTGTCAAGACGATACTGGATTAGCGAGTGAAGTTTTTATGTCAAATATGCCAAAATGATCTTCTAAATAGATTCGATAGCTTAATGGTTTTTGGGTCAGCACACCTAAAAGTAATACAGAGTAGTAATTTATAAAACTACTAACAGGTAGTTTAGACAATGATACTCTAATTCATTAGAGACTATTTTTGACCAACAGGCCAGGGGATTTCTCTCGTAAGTCATAATAATAACCACCAGCATCAGTCTCTTGAGAAAAATTCACAATGTTTTTGACCAACAGGCCTGGGGATTTCTCTCTGTCCATACGAAAAACTTCCTGCCTATCTTACTCCACAACCCATGGTCTTTCCAAAAACAGATCCAAGATCAAACACGAGTATGTCGGCCTCATCCTCTTTGAGGATGGTCACCTTACAGAGTTCATTTAAGCTTCACCCGCTGCTTCGCTCACGTCTCACTCAAATCCATCTTTCTGAATTTTATTACTACTCTATTTCTGCTTGGGGGAGGAGGGGAAGTACAGACTCTCGTCACCAAACTTCTGGAACTCGGTTACAGAAAACTTAGACAAAAAGGATAAGCGGACACTTGGACCATAGCCAAACAAACCCACAATGGGCCAACGTCTTTTATGTTGCACACCCTCACTCCCCATCACATAAAATCAGATACCACCAGGATTCAAATTCGACAGTGCAAAATGCAAATGATGGAAAAAAAATCAGACAGGGAAAATGGAGTAAAATGTTAGTGCTAACTAACTTTTTATGTGAATTATGAATGTGCAGTGATAAAAATGAATCTACAAATGTATATAAATGAACTTATATTTTTCATACAAGCTCATTAAGTTATTAATTATTACTTTAGATTCATCACTTTTCATATGTGGTGAAATTCATTATTATTAGCCATTCAATTTACAATATCATTGTCATAAACCTACAAATTCATTAAGTTATAACTGCAATTTCATTATTCTTCAATTGTACATTCATGATTATATAATGTTTGATAACTCCAAAAATTTTTATTGTTTTCTGATAAGAACAAGATCATATTAACAAGATCACTTTTTTATCGTATCTATGAGAATGGAGTGATAGGGAAGGCTATGAATTCCAATTTCATCACTTTAGTACCAAAGAAGGATCGGTATATCAAGGTTCGAGACTTTCGACCCATAAGTCTAGGGACTAGTGTTTACAAGATCATTACCAAGGTACTATCTTTTCAACTGGGAGGTATGCTTTCTCATACTATCTCTCAGTCTCAAAGTGCCTTTGTGGAGGGAAGACAGATCCTCGACGCAGCCTTGGTAGCCAATGAAAAAGTTGATGAGGCGCGGCGAAAAGGTACAAAGGGTGTGGTGTTCAAATTAGATTTCGAAAAAGCGTACGATAGGGTGAGTTGGGGCTTTTTTGATATGGTATTGAAGAAGAAGGGTTTTGGTGAGAGATGGCTTAGGTGGATTCGTGAATGCTTCTCTAATGCCCACTTTGCAGCTTTGATTAAAAGGGCACCGCGTGATTGGTTTTCTTCGTCAAGGGGGTTACGGCAGGGAGACCCGCTGTCACCGTTTTTTTTCACTATGGTAGTTGATGTTCTTAGCAGGATCTTCTTGGAGCGGGGGGTTGAGGTTGGTCGGGTTGAGGGTTTTAGGGTAGGTAGGGAAGGGGTTGAAGTCTCTCACCTCCAGTTTGCCGATGATACGATAATGTTTTTGACAACAGACTTGGATAATTCAAAAAATGTCCTTACTATTTTGCAAATTTTCGAGACGATTTCTGGCATGAAGATAAATCTTTCGAAGTACAGTTTGGCTGGGATTAATATTGCTGATGATCAGCTTCGTGAGTTTGCAACCTTAGCAGGTTGTGAAGTGCACAATTGGCCACTTACTTATCTTGGTGTACTGCTTTGGGGGAATTCACGGTCAGAAGCTTTTTGGGAACCGGTTATTAGGCGTATCTCTAAGAAGTTGGATGGTTGGAAGAGGGTTTATTTCTCTTTGGGGGGTCGTATCACTCTTTTACGGTCTTGCTTATCCAGCATTCTGTTGTACTATCTATCTTTAATTAAGGTGCCAGTGGGGGTCGCTAATAGAATTGAAAAAATTATGAGAGACTTCTTGTGGTCCGGGGTGGATGGTGAAAGGAAGGATCATCTGGTCTCTTGGGATCAAATATGCCGGCCAAAGGAGGAAGGGGGTTTGGGTGTTGGAAGGATAGTCTTAAAGAATATTTCCCTTGTAGGAAAGTGGCTGTGGAGGTTCCCTTTGGAGGGTAATTCCTTGTGGCACAAGGTTATTAGAAGCAAGTATGGGTTGCATCAGAATGGATGGGATGTCCAACGAGCTCAGGCTGTTACTCATGCATGTCCTTGGAAATTTGTTTTCTCAAGTGTCTTCTTTTTTCCTCCCAAATGTTACTTTTAAGTTAGGGAACGGGTCCCGTATTCGATTCTGGGAAGATACTTGGTGTGGGGAGCTAGCATTTTGTGAGAGGTTTCCTCGATTGTATCGTTTGTCACAGGGGCATGAGAGTCGAGTGATGGAGTGCTATAGAAGTATGGATGATTCCTGGGATCTCCAGTTTTGTCGACCTTTGCGTGAGGTGGAGATGGGGGAGCTGATTGATTTACTTGGGTTGCTGGAAACTATTCGACCTTCTGGTAATGATGATGCCAGAGTTTGGAAGGGTGATACCACTGGGGAGTTTTCTTCGAAATCATTTCTAGCGCGTTTGGGTGAGTCTTCACAGTATGCTCCTTTCCCTTTTGCCACCCTTTTGTGGAAGGCAAAGGTTCCTTTGAAGGTTAGAGCATTTGTTTGGATGATGGCGTTGGGAAGACTTAATACTAACGATATGCTACAGAGGAGGCGTCCAGGATTGGCTATCTCGCCTGACATGTGTCCTATGTCGTGCTAGTAGTGAGACAAGTTCACATTTCCTTCACTGTGATTTGGTTCGTATTTTATGGGAAAGGTTGTTTGGCCTTGTAGGGGAACAATGGGTGTTTCCTGCCACAGTGTTGGAGATGCTGCAGGTGCGCTTTCGGGCGTTTGGGAGGGATAAGGAGATGAAGCTACTATGGGGCAATGCTATTTTTGCTATCCTATGGTGTTGCTGGCTAGAGCGGAATGCCAGAATCGTCTCTAGAGGTTCCCTACCACCGGAGGCACTTTGGGATAGAGTGACTTACTTAGCTTCTATGTGGGCTAAGGCGGGAGGGGCTTTTAAGAGTTACTCAATTACTGAGCTTCAGAGAAATTGGCATAATTTGTTGTAATTTCATGAGGACAACTTGTCCTCTGCTGCTGTTTTTACAGCTTGATTAATATAAATTTTCTTTTATCTACAAAAATTAATAAAGAAAACACCGATAACTCCAAATTCATTATTTCTGTAAATTCATAGTTTGCAAAGTTCGCATTTAAAATTAGTTTGTACTAGATATTGACTCAATGAAGTAGGGGAGGAGCAGAGGCACACAAACTCAGAGACGATGGAGAGAGGAAAACAATAACAGAAACATTATATCTCACCTAAACTTGTATCCCTAACAATGCCAACAGACACCAGAGCAGCTTTTGCCTTGGAAAGGAAATCCTGGATTGATTCCGGATTATCAGGTAAGCATCCAGGGGGCAGAACTGGCAAAGAATCCTGTATTAGAAAGGGGGGAAATAAAAAATAAGTATTTGACACAGATCTTGTAGAATCTAAGAGCCAGGATAAGAAGATGATAGGTCAAAACAAAGAGAACACAAACCAGCTCCATGATTCCCCTATACATCACCACAAGGGCCCTTTTCCCATAAGCACTATCATAGTTGTAAGCACTTAAAGATGGTCCAGCCCTGCAAGATGAAAAAACAGTATTAGTAATATTTCCCCTCACTGGAACGATAGTAGAGGGCATTCCACTTGCCTGCGATCTCCTTGCGTTAATGCACCAAGAGATTCGAGTCTCTTCGCCACAATAGAAGCAAACCGTCGTTCACCACCAAGATTCGTAAAAAGAAGTCTGCAAGGCAATATAAAACAGCTAAGCGTTTCAACTCCAAAAAATTAGAAAATTCCGGAACATCTTGTTAATTCCAAATTGAAGGGCCCTGTAACATCATTAGCACAATGAATTTGACATGTTCCCCTTCACCACATAGGTCACACCAGACAGAGTCATAATTAGTTGGCGAAACAGCTAACCCTTTCAACTCCAAAAATTAGAGAATTCCGTAACATCTTGTTAATTCCAAATTGAAGGGCCCAGTAACATCATTAGCACAATGCCACAATGAAGTTGACATGTTCCCCTTCACCTCATAAGTCATACCAGACAGAGTCATAATTAGTTGGTGCAGAGGGGACAACATTATAGAAAATTTGGGACAGGTGAAACTCTTGAAAGCCAACAGCAAAAAAATTTAACATCAGTTGGATAAGGGGGGCTACTCGAGAGATGCCAAAGGACACGATAGCATTGATCCACATAAGATATATGCAACTGAGATAGAAATTAGCTATACAAATTTATAGATCTTTTCACAAGAACCTTTCAGACAGACAGCCGTCATGATAGTCTTAGTCTAATCACACTGATCGTAGCTAGTAACCCAGGGGTTTTAAAAATCCTTGTCACCGATTGCTTGACTGATGTACAGTTGCAACCCTGCCCTGTGTCCATCCCCATGCAGCATAGATGTTGTGGTTACTAAAAAAATATTAATCAACTCATCAATTCCGAAAACAAACACCCGAAATATGACAGCATCATTCCGCAGAGCAGGGGGCAGGTTTGGGGGAGGGGAGGGACGACAACCTAACATGCCAGCATCATTCGCGTGTTGGAAATTCATTCATTTTCAGCGCCTCATACAAGTAGAGCTTAAGCCCAAGGATCTAGAGGCTTAAGTTGTAACTGCTTAAGCCAATCGGGGGGGGGACGGGAAATCAGATATCACAGCTCTCAATTGTCTCACTTCGTAGATCTTCAGCATCAAATATTTCCAAAGAAAAATAAATTATTTAACTACTGGAAAAGGAATTCAAACATGCTATTAAAAAACTAGAAATAATTAAATGAAAATTGCAAACAAAACTTGGGGGTGGGAGCACATTAAATGCAAACAAATTAAGAAATGATACCTGTATTCAGGAGCAGAAGCTTGATTTGACCGATGGGTCCTCCCAAATTGCTGAATAGCTCTGTCAGCACTCCATGGGAGCTCCAAAGTTAGGTGAACTCTCCTCCTCTGCATGAAAATAAATGATCACAACGAACAGGAAGTGCAGAACAGTGATGCATCCTATGTAAGAAACTGACACATCAACATTGAATAAGAAATTAACTTTTAGATTCTTTGAGGAAACTCAAAAGATGTACCAAAGGTATCCCATATCTATGTAGAATTTGCTATATAGATTGAAGAGCAAACGGCTGTGTGCTATGATTTTTTGGCAGTGCTTTGGTGCCTTCGCTTAGAGAAAAAATTTGCATTTTTGCCGGGATTACACCATGACATTGTATGGGATAGGATGATGTATTTCACAAGCTCAAAAGAAGTACCAAAGTTGTCCCATATCTATGTAGGAATCACTATAGATTAAAGGACAAATTGTTGTCGGCTGTACTCTCTGGAAATACAATTTTTTGCAGGGTTTCACATTCACTTGACTTGTCAGAGACCGAGTGGTGCATTTGGCTTTTAAAGGTGAATCCTTACTGATGTTCAATGAGCCGACTTGCAACTCGATGCTGTGTGAGGAGCTGAGGACTCCTTGTCCTCTTACACTGGCTATATGCTTATATCTTCTTCTTCCTTAATTTAATTTTTCTTATCATACAAAAGGAATCACTAAAGATTGAACCCATTTCATTTCCAAATAAAATGCACCTTCATACAATCTATAAATTTAATCTCAAGATTAAAGCTAGTAATAAGGGTCAAATTACCTGATTTATAGCCCTTCTATCAGCTTGCAGAGAAACACCAGCTGACCCAGCTTCAGAGATGATAGCTACAAACTTTTTACCATCCATGAAAAGCTGCTTCTCATGCATATTAACCATTTCCATGGTGACATCTTTCCTAAAGCAGAACAATTGTGGCACCAATAAATCAACCATGAAATAAACTCAACAGTTGGTGACCAAGCCACCAATCAAAAAATGTCCCGTCCTCCTCTCCAAATGAACCATATGATCAGATCAGCTTTCTGATGCCATTTGCAGAGCTCAAAGAGCAGCAATAGCACAGGAAGATTCCTTTCCTGTTTCTATTATTCTCTGGTCACTACCTTAATAGGGCGATATGGGAGAACACGTAAATAATCCTTAGTACTCCCTCCGGACCACAGATAACTTTACGTTGGACTTTTTAGAGTCAAAGTTAAAAGTTAACAAACTTTGACCATTAGTTAATGAAAAATTATACTTTTACAACATCAATATATTTTTGCTAGATTCATTTCAAATAGCTTTTTCAAAAAAATCAATTTTTTATAACTTTTAGTTCATATTATACGAGTTATATGTGGTCAAAGTATCGTCTTGAAGACTGTGAAAAGTCTAATGTAAAGTTTTTTGTGGTTCGGAGGGAGTAGCAAGCAAGAACAATCTCGAGCATGACACAGCATGAAGAAATGTAGTAGTCCAAAAAAAATATACACTCACGTGTTTCGCGCCTGATAAGTGACACCTTTACCACACGAAGCCCGAACAAGCATGCCTCGTCTCCCCGTTATTTCCGCAACATTATCAGGTCCTCCAAGCTGCACAAGTATTTGACATTGGTCAAAAGCTAGATTATTTCAAAAAAAAACACCAGGAACCAATGCGTTTTATGATTCCTTAAATGTCTTCCCCCTTCATTTAGTTAGGAAAAAGTTCAGCTAATAACTTAGAAATCTTTAAATAATTTAAGGGCAGAAGACCATGAGCCCTCCTGCAACTAAAAATTTTAACAATTCACGTTCTCAATTATTCAAAGAAACTCCTCAAAATGCTGTTAACTGAAGCCCTGAATCAATGCAAGGAAAATTGTGGCAAGTGTACTACAGATAATTTTTCCAATAAGAAAAATTGTATTGAAGCCAGATTGGTAAACACAGCCTAGGAGGATAGGTAGACCTCAACTCAGTAAACATCGGGTTAAAAGTTGCCCAATCCATAAGTCAGAAACACCCCCATCAAAAGGCCTTACCACTTCAACCCATATAGAAGCCATGTAGCACCACACAACCCCGAACAAACTCAAATGCCATGAAATCCCAAACAAACGAAATATAAAAAATCGCATTCTAAGGCACTCAAAGATAGCCAAAATAGCACTCCGTCACAGAAATGTAGGGCCTGTTTGGCCGAACTTTTGCTAAATTCTACTTCTCCCTCTCACATCACTCCTCCACCACCTCCTCTTCCTCCACTTTCCAAGTAAAATCTACTTCTAGCCTCAAAACAACTTCTTGAAGGTCAAAAATGGAGGGTGGGTGGAAGAAGAGGAGGTGGGTGGAGGAGGGATGTGAGAGAGAGAAGGACAAGTTGGGAGGAGCTTGGCCAAACAGGCCTTTATTCTGCTTGCTCGTTTCCTACCCACTGTATAGCCTGCAATGTTAAACAATAGTAACAAAACATCCATAACACTCAACCCTAGCATCCACCGCCCCAAAAATTCCATGCAACATCACAATCAAGAACAAATGCAAACAAGTCTCACTATTCTTTTTACAGATAAGACAGGTTTTCTATTAGTAATGAAAACCAAAATAGAACAAGATGTGGATAAGGAGTCCTCTTTGAAAAGCAACTAATACAATGAATACCTCTATCGATGAGCAAAAGCCCACATAGAAACAGAATAGACCACCCCAAACAGAGTTTGCCTCAACACACTAATTCCGAGACACCCTGATATTTCTCTCCATCCAATGTCCACATACACCAAACTATAGCAAACATAGCACATTAATAGCTAATATTCTCTCTTCTTAGTTCTTAGACCCGACGTCTCTGTACCTAATGTGTAACATGACTAATATATTCAAAGGGCAAACCCAACATCTCCAAAACCTTAGAAAGCTGCTACAAAGCACTCGAAGCAAAAGCATAATGCAAGAACAAATGTTTATTAGTATTCTCACTCCTATAAGACAAAGGGTCATCTCTGCTACCACACAAAGGGAGAACTATTAGGATCACAAGTCGATACTGGAAGAATGACTTCCAAGAGAAAACCTTGGTGTTTGATGGCGCAAACCCTTAGTGTCTACCAAACATCATACATAAAGGAATCAAGCATAGGAATCAAATCAGACAACTCATCAACCTCCATACTTTTTAATACTCCTAGTCAAATGGAAATTCCGTGAGATAAAACAAAATAGGGCATGTGATTAAGAGAGGAAAGATTGTATAGAAAAACTCTACTCCAAACTCTGACCTCTAGCCTTAAAATCTAGTTACAAAACACTACAAAAAAATAATATTTGGACCCAGTCAAACCACTAAACACCTAAAAAGCTCATACCGAACACAGCCATAGAGCGGCTACTGTTCAAGTTCCCATGAAAAGCTTATCAGATGCTCCAGCAAATTGCCTGGTGTAGCTTAGACGGCCTAAACTGCTGCATGGTGACAGAGTAATAGACTCAACAAAGGAAGAGTTCCACAGGAGCTCTAGTGCATACTATAGCAGAACAAGATAACACTGTCAGTAGCACATTCTTTGGTTGCTAATTTGTGAATAACAGATTAGAATCCTGAATTGAGTAACTGGTATCATGTATTCAGAAGTTCCAAGCAAGCACTGACTAGATTACGACATCACAACAAGAGTAAGTCAGACATATGTTTGAAGACGAGCCAGCTGCTGAAGTATATATGATAGAATCAGACAGAAGAGACAGCTACCAAAAAAGATGGGTGTTGCTCAGCTTATCAAATAATCTGACCAGCAATTTCAAGAAACTTGTTTTTCCACCATTTCTGTAAGTTATCTATTTCATGAGTTGTAAAACTCATTATGATCTGGACTTGCTGTGGATGATTTGTGCCAGTAAAAGCAGCAAAAAAAAAAACACAAAAAAAAAAGAAAAAAATAACAAGACAACAAAAAACAGTTGAACAAACACCAATAACCCACCAGGTGGAGGAAATAGTAAAATTTTAATCACCAGGACAGAACATATGAGAAAAACTGCGGAAAAGACAGGTTAGTAGGATACCTGATCAATTATATCGTCTAAAGGATTGTTAGGAAGATCCAAAGACCGAATGATCTCCAAAATTTCCTTCTGCCGCCCAACAGCTGCTTCATATCTAATACCATATCCAAAATACACATTATCTAGAGAAATATTTAACACCCAGACGCAAGTCAAATGGTGCACAAGTTCATAGACATGCTAAAAGATGAAACAAGGGGAAAAAATTCAACTAAAACGTAGACGTCATATCAAGTACAGTTCAACCTCCTCTGCTTGCTTCATCACCAACTAGCCCTTATAATACAAAATAAACCAAAATAAGTCTTTTCCCACTAGGTGACATTAGCTACATGGGTTCTTCATTGCCATTTTGGTATAAGTATGTAACCCTGTTTATCAAGGTTTTACCAGAGTAGTGCCAATATGCGATGGCCCCTGAAGTTAATGGCCAGGAAACCATCAGTGGCCTGAGGGGTCGCGTCCCAACGCTTTCACCCATTTCTACAGCTTCCCTCACCCTAAAATAAACATAATGTATCCCCTAACAGGCTTAGGTACTAGAGGCCAGGAGCAGGAAACACATGAATTCAAAACATATATTGCTTTCTAAAATTTTCGTACCAGTAAATTCAAAACTTATATGAGACGGTCTCATTGTGAGATGACTGTTACATTTTTAATGAATAGTGTTACTTTTGAACTAAAAAAGTATCAACTGAATGTTACATTTTGAATATAAAGTGTTAATTTTCATTGTTTCACCATGAAACGGTCTTATGAATACCTTTTGCAAAAAATTACATCTTTTTTCTTGGTTAAAGAACATCACAATTATTTAGCCAAAAAACGAAGGACAAAATGTGGGAGTAAAGCTAAAATGAAAAAGAAATAAAAAGAAATATTCCACCTCTTTTAAAAGGGAAATACAAAAGAAAGGAACTCTAAAGCCTAAAACCATTCCACCCCTCTCCCTCCCCCCTTCCACAAAAATATAAAATATAAAAAATAAAAATAAAATAGAAGGTGAGTTAATACTCATTGCAACTTGATAGACCACCCCATCCACATCGCCCTCTCTGCAACCACCATAAGTTATAAGCAGCTACTAACCCACCGTTCAAGGCACTTTTCTCCCACAACCAAAAATGGTAAATTGCTAACGCTTCATCCTCATCAATTGATCTTTGATACCCTATGTGATAAACACAGTGTAAAAACCAAGGGCTCGTTCTTTCAACCGGTAACTGGGAGAAACTGGTGTAAACTGGGCAAAACTGGTGAAAACTGGGAAGTTTAATTGGTAACTGGGAGAAACTGGTGAAAACTGGGTCAAACTGAGGAAAACTAGAAATCTTGTATATTTGATAATTTCTTAATAATAATAATAATAATAATAATAATAATAATAATAATAATAATAATAATAATAATAATAATAATAATAATAATAATAATAATAATAATAATAATAATAATAATAATAATAATAATAATAATAATAATAATAATAATAACAACAACATTAATAGAAACATAAAAACATTAAAAATAACAATAAAATATTAACAAAAATAAAATAATGATAATAATAATAATAATAATAATAATAATAATATAAAAGGACACTAATAAATAAAAATAAGCGTATAAAAATATTATTAATAAAATATTATGTTATTATTATTATTCTTATTATTATTTTTTTTTTATTATTATTATTATTATTATTATTATTATTATTATTATTATTATTATTATTATTATTATTATTATTATTATTATTATTATTATTATTATTATTATTATTATTATTATTATTATTATTATTATAATGACAAGGACTTTTATTCATGTTTAAAAACAAATTCAATGCATATATTTATTTTTATATTTTTGTATTAAATATAATTATTATGTTTAATATGTCAAAATATCAAACTGGGAAAAACTGGGCAAAACTGGGTCAAATTGGGCAAAACTGGGGGAAACTGTATTTTATAATTGGTAACTAGTGAAAACTGGGCAAAACTGGACAAAACTGGACAAAACTGGAAACCAATTGAAAAGAACATGCCCTAAATCTGGAATCATTGTTGATTTCTCGACCATCAAGTGAAAGTACATTGCTATTTGGGGGTTGCAAGGTATGCGAGCAACATGCATGAAATAGCTATCCCATTTTGCCGCCATTTCTGGCCATATCAGTAGGAAATGTTTTCCCCCGCTCAGCGAGAACATATCGTGGGGTTCGTATGATGCTTTGGAACATCATTTACAAAGTACTATTTGGCATTTGTGTTTCTAAAATTTTGAGAAGGACAGACATGTTGCTTTCCAAATGTTTCCATGCTCAAGAGGTGGTTACACTGACACGTGCCAGACCACCAAAACAATGAAAACATGGAAAGAGAGAAACATCAAAGGGACAGAATGATGGAAGACAGTAGCAACGTGTATACCTTTTTGTGATTTCTTCTATATAGACACGTTGTAACTCCAGATATTCATCCGTCTTTTGCTTGCATGAATTGCATGTCCAATCCTCAGAAACATCAGTCATTGGAGGATCTAAGCATGAAGGATGTACCAGCTGGCCACAACAGGCACATCTGAGCAATTTTTTCCTATCCTGCTTCAAAAAATTGCCCATCAATAAGCACAGAGACACAAGCTTTCAGATGTATAAGAATTCACGGAATTTACCTCTTCACCATTGCAAATGTCACAAATCTGAAACTCATCATCAGATTCAGTAGATTCATCATCACATTCAGCTGCATTTTTTAAAGTATCCAAAATTAGCTATCAATCTAAACAAGGTGGTTATACAAAGAGTCTCCAGAAAAAAAGGTGTTGCCTATTTAACAAAAGCGAAAAAAGAAACAGGAAAGGAAACGGCAATTCTGACATAAGCGGCTCAAAAGACGTATATGCAATGTCATTGTGTGACTGATTTAGTAAAAGAGCATGTTCTAAGATTTAAACACTTACATTCCGATGCCTGATAACTTTCATCATCACTCTCCTCCTTCCATTTGGCAACTTTTCTTACTCGCCCTTTAAATGAAACATCAGGAGTTTCAGAGTGTCGTTTTCGGGAGAGTTCCTTAACCCCTTCATCCTCTGCAAAAAGATACATAGTCAAATGATGTTTCTCCTGCAAACACATAATATAAAGGGGAAAACGAATATTGAACACCTGGAAGTGGTTCAGGCTCTTCAGGCAGAGGGTAGTTCTCTTCAACAAATTTGAGTAACAGCTCACGAGGCCCAGAAACAAAGTCATCTAGTTCAAGGCCCTATTCCAGATAGATAAGGAAAACTTAAATTTGATATATTACCAATAATGAAACAGTAGTTACAGAATCATATGGCACTAACAAAAATAGATAAATAGGAGAGAGAAAGTCAAATAATATCACCCACATATTTTGTCACAGCTTCTTCTGTCCGTGCTTCTCCTGTACTCTGAAGGCCAATGACCACACATTTATTCTCCATCAGCGCTTGCTTGGAAAGTTTAACAACTGTAGGCACCTTCGCTGACATGCACAGGTGTCTAAAGAATCGCTACAATGCCCAAAATGAAATTCAAATAAGCACAATGCAAAAGATGAGAATACAGTAAGGAATGCACTTGCTTCCAATACCTGATGGCTCGCCCAATACAATCGCCACAACTGACTGGATGTAGATTTGTCTTCCTTCACGCAAGAGCTTGCTGATAATAATTCTACACGCAATTCAGCCCAAAATTCAGCTGCCTTTTTATACATTTCCTGGCAAGAAATATTGTCTCTTATGAGGCCAAAAGATTTTAGTCACAAAAAATCTATTGGAAACTCGTATTAAACAAATAACTTAAAATGTAAGAAAATCCATATTATACATGTTATGTGAGTTGCAGAAAAAAATAAACATAAAACAAATAAGACACAGCAACCCATATGTCAAATCTATATGAGAAGAACCTTGACCTTCCCTGAATCCATGAAATCGTCTTCAGGTTAGAACGATATCATATTGTCATTCATTCAATGACCAGAAAGGTGTATAAGTAGAGCCTCAGATCAAGGTTCGACTTAAAAACAGTACTCTCCATCAGTCAGCCGGGTTTGAAACTCAGCTGATACTTTGCATGCTTGTACCCCAACTAAACCATTACCATTCTTTAGAACTACTCCCATCCACCCCCTTCGAACAAAAATCGTAGAACAGCAGAAGTAAAACCCTGTACTGCCAGAGAACAAGACAACTAAAACAACAGAAATTATTATATTTTATAGATAACATGGGTAAACTAGACATTGCCCAACTAATCCCACGAGCCCTGAAATTAAATTATCTTTTATAGATAACATGGGTAACTAGACTTTGCCCAACTAATCCCATGGGCCCTGAAATTAACGGGCAGCAAAACCTCCAGTGGCCCTAAGGGGGCTCAACGTTGGGACCTCTGGAACAAATCTCAGAGGTCTTACCAGGTCCCAAATCTCAGAGGTTTTACCTGCTGAGCTACCCCCCCCCCCCTTTCAGGGTTGAAGCAACAGAAAATATTAACAAGCATATCCTCAAAACCAACACAAAAATTATTTCTGCATTACCGTCATCTTAACATCCAAAGGTGCCTCAACAACGTCGAACTCAGCCCCTTTATAGCTAAGTGTCCGACAAACAAACATTCCCCTGACAGGTGAAAAGTAAATGCCAATGTTAGAGGACGTCATCTGCAATGTAAAGATGCGTTATAAGTTACAGGCTATGCTACCTTGCTTTCATGTCCATGGCAACAAGCTCTAAAGCTCCAACACCACCTTTTTCTAGTGCACCTGCCAGTAGTATAAAACAGCAGATTAACTTTTAACTTAGTAACAACCGTATATGATGAATTACAAAAGGTAAAACCCTGGAGTAACGATATGACACAAACATGGTAACACTCTGGTATACTATCATTCAGCCAGGCCTAAATGAATAAAAGCATATGAGACACAGTCCTGACAACAAGAAAATCCACATAATAGACAACTCTACTATCTTCGTTGACATCTCAGACAACTAAACTAAAGAGCTCACAAGATATTCTTAACCATACACAACTCTGAGTATACACTCATAATAAGACAAGGTCAGTGCGATAATAAACCAAATCACCAGAGCGAGGAAAGCTTGAAATGCAGTAAACCATTTCCTATAAAGATCAAAACTTAATTTTGAAGAAAGCCACCCAACATTGGAGGTCAGGATGTACGCAACCTTACTAGGTAAGCACAGAGGCGTTGTTGCCAAAGCACAGAGAACAAAAGTTTGACTAAAAGCAGTTAAATTTGAAAAAGTTGAGCATAGTAAATGAGAAGTATCAGTATTTCAGTAAGACACTGTTCTTTAACATAAAAGAGAAGTATCAGTAATAGGTAACAATCTTAAAAATGAGCTTATTGTTAAAACAATAGAAATCCAACAATATTAAAAGATGGATCATTTACAACAAGTGAATAGCTTAGGTGTTCTACAGTTTAAACCCTTTTGTAACTTTTTTATGAGAAGATAAATCAACCCTTTAGTCTTCCCGCTTGTTCTCTTCTCCTCGTGATAGAGAAAGACATGCAAGCGATTACCCTGGACAGCCCGCCCCTGGAACGAACTTGCTTTGCTCTCGCTCCTTCCCACCTGCCTTCTTCCCATTAGAGTGAGAGTCACGTCACCCTAGCGGGAACCTTGCACACCTTTGAGGTGTGTTATTACGTTAAAGCTGGGGCCCCACAGCTTCCTTCCCCCTTTGAGGGAAGCTTTATTATAATGAGAAAGAAAAAAAAGCAAAAAGCGGACTTCAGGTTATTTATACCCATTCTATTCGCTTTTACTTTCCAGTCTGCCGAATAAAGACAAAATCTTTCCCATTTCCTCGAAAATATCCTCTTGCAACAGGTTGAGCTTCTAGGATCAGATCTGGAGCTCTTTCTGTAACAAACAGCTTTTAGTGGTTTGAATAGCTACCGAGGGTAGGGATAATCGTCCAGGTCTTATTGTGAAACAAAAAAGCCGCCCCGCCACAGCAGGCGGGTTGGTTCCTCTGTCGTCACCCTCTAACTTTCTAATCGATGCCGCGTTCAAATTCAAACCAGCCAAGAAGAAAAGAAGATTATGACCTTTTGAAAATTCGGTTTTTTTTTTCTTTCGGTTTGGGTTTTAAATTAATTAGTAAAAATGGATTTTTCATATCAATATCATAGGTAAGTCAAAGCGCATTCTTTTAAGAATGCATCTAGTTCATCTTTTTTTCGTTAGTTAAGCCGTCGGGCTAAGCCCGAAAAAGAATAACAGTACTCCTAGTTTTCGAGTAACTCTTTCTATCGCTTCCTTGCTTGCATGTCTAGCGCTCTTTCTTTCGAACTTTGCTGTTAAGTCTTTTAAACGGAATTTTTAACGAAGGGCGTAAAGACTAGTTCAACTCCTCTTTTTTCAATTTAGACTGGCTTCGAAATTGGAGCAATTTCTGTATCATTTAGGCTCGAATCCATTTTTGTTCTTTCATTCCAGGCAAAACCCCTTTAAAGTATCAACTAATAGAGGAGTGATATTAGACAACCCATCTTTTCTCTTTTTTTTTCACAAATAGGAAATGTTGGATCCAATTCAGATATCAGAAGGATTACCATATATAACATAAAATTTCTCCGCCAATTCTTTCTAGTCGAGTCTCTCGATCTGTCATTATACCTCGAGAGGTAGAAAGAATTACAATCCCCATTCCGCCTAAAATTCTAGGAATTCGTTGATAGTTAGAATAGATTCGGAGACCGGAGACCAGGTCGACTGATCCTTTTTAAATTTAACCGTTGGGTTCAGATCATGTAACAGAGCATTCAGCAAAGATATCAAGAAAAAATGATCTGCACTTCTGTATTTGTCGTATTCACACACGTCCCCTTTGCCTCTACCACAAAGGCTTTGCCGTAGGTGTTTGCTCTTTTTGTTAGGGCCTACCCCACCAAAAGCAGAGAAGGGGGGCAGGCGAGAACAGAGCTTCGTCCTTATATGCATAGAGATCTCACTATTGTGTTCTCTAAGCGCATTTGTACATTATCCATGCCATTTCAAATTAATCCGACTCTGAATTATTTGGAGAGAATTCAATATCAGCATACATTTAGCTGCTCCACATTCTATGTCATCTCTTAGCTATTCATACCAGGCTACACCTTTTGTTTGTTGAACTAGGTTGGATAGCTTCTGCCATCCAAACCCTACAATAAAGGTTGAGCGGAGCCTCATTCTCCTCTGAAAACAAAGTATATATGACCTCTGCCATGGAATCCCGCTCCCTAATAAGCCTACCATCATCATCAACCTCTAACGTCCTTTTCACTAGGTGGGAGTCTCATCAAAGAAATGCTTAACATCTCAAGGAAATAATAAAACCAAAAAGAAACAAAATTTGATTGAACCAAAGTGAAATAACAAGAATAATCTTATAGAATTAGTTTTAAGAGAGAGAATACAAACCTAGAAATTCCTTGAAATTGATGAAAGATGTTCCATCGCCCCAAAGACCAAGGCGAACCATGTAACCCATATTCCGTGGCTCCGATGCACCAGTAGCTGAGCAATAAACAACACGTGCTTCCGGAAGCTTTTCCTGTTATATAATTGAAACGACTCCATTACAACATTGGCTCACATAACAAAAGTATTAGACGAATATCAGCTAACCACAAATTTTGAGGTTGGGAAAATATAGACATGCTTTAAACCCTAGGAGCTAGGTACACTGAAATGATCATTATGACCGCAGTTAGTTAGTTGGTTAAGAGCTTCAATTCGAGTACAAGTTTGACCCAATACTTGCACGTAACCAATCGCCCCTTAAATTTATACCCCAAATTTTCTTAGCCAGCAAGGTAACTACACAAAAAGACGCCAAGCCACCAAATGGGTAGCGTCACAAAGTAGTGCTAATCTGCCACAACTGGTCTTTGCATAGGGAGATGAACCACGAGGTAATCTTCGAGCTGTTTGACCTTCACTAATAAGGAGCTAAAATGATGTACCCACTGGAATAATGGAGAGAGTCAAAGGATGTGGATCCTAAGGGTTGTAACCGTAATTGCAGAAATCACCCACAAGCAATTCTTCAGCCACAAGCAATTCTTCAGCCACAAGCAATTCTTTAGGATACACAGAAGTCTCAATATGCTTGTGCTATTTGATAAAGCAGCTTACATAGTACTTATCAGCATTCCATTACAACTTGCATCAAAAGGGAGAGAGTAAAGGCTTAGACAATGGCCATCAAGGGGCTTGCAACCTTAAACGAGAGTCAGAAGTACAAACAAAACAGAATTGTGAAAAATTTCTGGAAATTCAAGTCACAATGGCTGGCCCTTTATCTTTGCCCTATCTGCAGCATCACCTCTGATGTTCATTGACAAATATCAATTGATTATGTTGCTTGAAAATAAAAACGTGACTTGGAAACACCCAGCCAAAAAAAAGACGAAGAAGTCCATTACAATTAAGAAACCTCAAACGCAAAGAGAAAGAAAACCAATTCATTTTTGGCTAGAAACCTAAAATTCTTCTTGACTACATAAAAATATAACTCAAGTAGCAATCACGGATAATTACAGACTCTACGACAAAGAAAAGGCAATTTTGGGATATAGCTAGAGGTGAGCAAGAGGATAATCTTGCTCGTCACACAATTCAAGTTTGCAAATTTACGAAACTGGGAAAAGTGAAGTTAATGAGAGTTTCCATGAACAATCACCTTTATGAACCTTTCCAAAATAATCACAGAATTTCTCGAAATTCAGCTGCAAAAGGAAATGATTACCATCAAACTATTTAAACTCTCCTCATGTACTCAAATTGGTGCAAAGTGGCTTTAGTTCCATCTTTTTGGGATTTCCAGGGAAATTAAGGTGATTCTTGTCTAATATCTTTGTTTGTTGTGCCAACAGCTTCTTGTATATTATTATCCTTGTAATCAATGTTTTTTTCAAATAAAGAAAAAACAAATCTGATGACCTTTTTGTATTTTATTTTTTTAGATAACATGGGTATCCAAGCTTTGCTTGACTAATCTCATGGGCCCAGAAGTTAAAGACCAGAAAAACCTCCAGTGGCCCTGAGGGGACTTGAACCTAGGACCTCTGGAATACTTCTCAGAGGTGAGAGGTCTTACCAGCTGAGCTACCCCCTAACTTCGGCAACATATGGCAAGGGAGTATATGTTTAGAGTCACATGCTTAAATGAATGTATGAATATAGTTACGTAGATAGATAGATAGAGCAAAGTATACTAATCGCATATAGGAACAAGAGGAATGTGGGGCACAAATTCAACATATACTGAATTACATAAAACCCTCCTATGCCACTCTACAGTCTACATGGGTGAAGTGACTCATAGAAGTTCAAGAAGCGGAGCAGAGAAGCAAGTAATAACAATTAACTCTACAAAAAATGAAACTGAAGATTCTAAATTACTGTCCAACCACATACGACAAACAATAACAACCCAGCACAATGCAATAGCTAATTACTCATTCGTACTGGGAGATATTAAGTGCGTCACAATCTGGCATTTGTTATCTCAACAATTAGGAGGTTTCTTGCCACGATGATAGCCAAATTCGCAATACCAATAAGAGAACGAAGGAAAACTAATACTCGTACTAAAGAAGCTCTTTATATTCCAACTTGGAGAACAAACCTGAAGTTCAAGAACTGCTTCACCTGTACGTGTAGGCTGCCCTCCAGCTTCAGGTACCAAGTTTTTAGCCTTGTGGCACTGTCGTGAACATAAAGAACAAGGTGAGAACTTAGCAAACCCACGTTATCTAATGTTCTGCATACATTGGGAAAGCAACAAATCGATACCTCATCAAATATGACAAGACCATCATATTTTGATCCAAACCACTGCACAAGTTGGTTTAACCGAGAACGACCCTTTTCGGAAGACGCAATAAGACTGCTGTACGTCAAAAACACAACACCCTCCCTAATCCCAACAGACTTCGAATCAAGCTTTCCATAAGGCAGCTTATTCAGGGCATGCACTGCAAAACCACATAAGTTAACCTATAGCTATTTAGTATATCAAACTATATGTTCATTTTCGAAAAACAAATGACGATTCTGGCTTCTGGGTCCATGAAGGGCCTTATCTCGGAAGGAAAGAGGTATTCTGGGTCCATCAATTTTTATTTGGCTTGGAAACAACTGTATGCGATGACTTTTGCCTTATTTATGCAATTAAAGAAAAAACGTGTCTCCAAGAAATCAAAAACACATTCTATTGCATTGCCAAGTCAATTTACAAACCACGTTTGTTTCTAAAACGTGTTGGAGATGGGAATGAAAGGATGATCTGAAATGTCCATACATCAGAGTGTTTTTAGCTATTACAGTGGACATCATCATATTTGTAAAATCCTTCATCGTACATATTTCTGAAAGTTGAGTCGAGTATACATCGCACATATTTGTAAAACTCTTTTTAAAACAACCATTTAGCACAATACAGGGGCAATCTTGAAATCTTCCATAAGAAACTCATGCAGCACAAGTCTTGAAGAATTAGTAGAAATATAATCGACAATCTTAGTAAACCATTAAGTAAAGCATTCTACCTTCAACACATGTTGCACCTACATCATCCAAGTCTCTGCCCGCATCAAACTTTAAGTCTGAACCAACAGATATCCACCTACATATGGTCAATCGAGAGGACAACAAATACAGAACATAAGCAGAATATGATAACTCCTTCCAAGAAGCGAAAATTTTGAAGCATTTACTCCAGCACAATACCACAGAAATGACCCATAGCAACAAAAAAAAGGCATACCATGCAATTTAAATAAGCTTTGAACTTACATTGCTCTCCTTCTTCCATGTTGCCAATTTTCCCATATTAATCCAGCAATAGTTCGACCTTTTCCCACTCCAGCACCGTCTCCAACGAAAAATCCGGCTCTGGAACCATCTTGAAGATGCTGGAAGTGCCTCTGTGACAGAACCAAGAATATTTGATCAGTAATAGAGCAAAAGCTCACATGTGACAAATCTGACATATAGCTTAAGCCATGAGAGCACCTGAGAAGCATAGACTAATGTTTCAAGCTGTAAGCAAGATAACGTCTTGGAATGCTCGATCTCGTCCTTTATCTCTAAATCATATGTAGGTTCAGGTGGTTGCACTGCAGATAAGGATGATGTCTCCACAATTGGGTCTGGGTGAGGAGGACCAATTGATAATTTAGGAGGGCGCTGCACATTGAACATGCTCAAGTTACCCAAAATAAATATTTACTAAAGTTCCAAGCCTACAACGAGCACCTAATGGAGCTTAAAGAACAAACAACGGTATAGTCTGCAAATATATTCATAAGATAAAGGGGAATATCCACAAGAATAAGACACTCACATAGTCGGTAAATGTCTCTCCCACTGGGCCACCTTCATCTTCCTCCTGTTCAACTTCAATAGCAACCTGAAGAAAAAAGCAGATACAAAGTTTTTACCAACGTCAACAGATTGCCAAATTAAGCATAGAAATAATTCAAAGCTTCATAACATACTACTCAATAGTATGTTGGGATTTAGCAAGTACAGTAGCATTCAAACACGTTAACCAAAGTAAATATGCAAGCCTAAGAATTGCAACAGATTTAGGGGTAGATATAGTATCACAAACAAGAAGACAGAAATTGACAAACTAAAACCAAAAACTCAAACCATCTGAAAACCGATATAAGGTAATAGAAAATCCTGGATAACCACAGATTTCCTCAAAGTATAATAATAAAAGGAGTAGCGGTATTGCCTGATATTCGCTTGCTTTGTCAGGCACTCAGGCAGTAGTGAGACGTCAGCTCATGTTTCTTCTGGCGTGATATAGCACATGGCCTTGGAGTAAATTGTATGGATTATTAAAGTCGTCAGTTTGCCCATCTAGTCTAGCGGAGTTTCTTACACATTTTGCAAGATTTTGGGAAGGGGGGAAGGAGAAAAAGTTGTTATGGCCACAATGCTCCTTGGCGATACTGAGGCGCACCCAGTTTGAGAGGAAAGCAGGGGTGTTTACTGAAACATTTGTCTCTTTTGACTTACTTAGGGCCTAGGGGTTACGTAGCTAGCTTCTTTATAGGCTAGTGCAGCTGGGTCTTTTGGGGGTCATACTATATCTAAGGTCGAATGGAATTGGCTACTTTGCAACCAATCTCTTTGAAGAAGATACCTTGTCCCTCTTGGTGTAAATTTGACTCTTACTAATATATATTGAAGAAAATAATTAGAAAGGAAATCTATGCTTGATGTTCAAAAATGCTACCAGTAAACTGCCATTGTGTTAATAAATGAAATTCAAGAAAAAATTCTCTTTTTCCTTTGTTTTAGATAACATAGGTGTCCAAACTTTGCTTGACTAATCCCATGGGCCCCGAGGTTAACGACCAAGAAAACCTCCAGTGGTCCTAAGGGGACTCGAACCTAGGACCTCTAGAATGTATCTCAGAGGTCTAACAAAATTTCTCGACATAGAAACTGCTGAAATTCTCCACTCTTCATTGCATGTAACTAACAAATACCTCATTACAAACTCTGAGTGGGTAAGTTTGTAAGAACTGTGAGATGTATTCTAGAGGTCACTAGGTTTTCTTGGCAATTACTTTCAGGCCAGTGGGATAAGTCGAACAAAACTCTAGTTTCTATGCTGTCACTAGCTTAAAGAAAGGTTTTATCAATAAGCATTCATTGTATAGGGAGGTTTTATGAATAAGCATTGATCGTACAGGGTTCCTTCTAGGATTTGGTGCAGCCATGGTTTGGATTTGGGTAGTTCCTCTCCTTGACGACGACCCTTTTTGTATTCTTACTCTTTCTTTAATAAATTCTTTTTCTCATCAAAAAATCCAAATTAGGCCAATGTCAAGTACTCATACCCAAAGGTCTTAGCAACAGAAAAAATGAAATATGTGAGCATTCTTGTGACATGCATAACACAAAGACCTTGACACCATTCCAAACCCTCTTTTCTCACTTCTTCCAGAAAACCAACTATAGCAATCATCTTAGTTCCACAATTTATGAATTGTAGCTGCTTTAAGAAACTAAAGCTTCAAATATATGTCAACTGAAATAATGCACAATAGGAAAGATATCCTCCATGGTTCTAAACTTTCTAGACTAGATTCAACATGCAAGGAAAGATACACGTCATCGGTTTAAATTTTTGTAGCACGTTCAACTTCTGTATCATTGAATCCCTCAAACAAACTCTGTAGCATTGAAACGAAGGCAGCGTATAAATTCAACCACGAAAGATAGAACAAATCCAAAATTGTTTGCCGAGCTTACATGAGAGGAAGGAATAAAAACATGTGTGTTTGTGTAGTGTGTTAACTGTTAAAATTTTTGAAACCTAGGAATACAGAGACTTAAAATGCCAAGCCTGACATCACTCGTAATCACTTGGACGGTATCATTAAACTTAAGATGAAGGACAGCCACCCAGTAGTGAAAAAGGACATAGAATGGTGTGAGAGGGATAAATACCATTTCAATCCAAAAGTTTCACAAAACACAGTTGAGATCCCATATTACGCAAGGAAACCCAGGTTCAACTCTTACCAAATGGGGCATGCGACATTACTGTGAGAAGTAAAAATCTTTCCCAATTTCATGGGATTTCAGTTTCTCCTGTCTTGCTTTGGGACAAGGTCACCTACCTAGCTTAATTGTGGGCTAGGGGTGCAGGGGCAGAAGCATAATATTACTCATATTCAACGGTAATGGGGCAATTTGTAAATGTTTTATGGTACAGGATACCTTATCCTCTCTTCTTCTGTACATTAAAAAACTTTTAATATATTTTTTCTTTATCTAAGAAAAAAAATCCCAATTAATATCTTCTTATGATCCTATTCAATATGGATTCTTAATTTTTTCAACCAAAGCTCAGTGCAGAAGCTTCAGCCATCAATGCCACCACGATATCCAAGCATCATGGACTACACCATTTCCTCAGTTGGCGTGTCTACCATCAACAGCATCACATCAAAATTATTCATCCGCATAAATATAAGTATGGGTCCCACACTAAGCAAGGTTTTGGAAGGTTGATACACATACCAAAAAGGAACATCAATTCTTATTCGGTTGGAAGGAAACCTTGTGATACGAATCATTAAACACTATGGTGACAGATGACGTAGTGCATATTTGTCCGTCAACAGTGGGAATGAATTCTGAAGATCGAGGAAGGCAGAAGGCCACCTCAAATAGCGAAAACACACATAAACTAGTGCAAGAGGGACTCCATTCCAGCTCATTGCAAGGAGACCCAGCTTCAACTCATACCAAATCGAACATGCAACTTAATTATGACAAGTAAATTCTAAGCTAATGAACTACCTTCCTTTCCAATAGGAATTCTCAATTCTTCTAACAAAATCCCTAGAAGCTCACAAGCAATCAATGTACTATGTGTGCACTAGAAATGCAATTACATTTCCTGGAAATCATTCGGATTTCCTGCATTAGATTGTCCCCATATGTGACTTTACTGTCACAGGTTAAAAAATAAAATCTTTCTATATTTAGCAAACACCAATTATTTCCCCATCTTCCTTTTCAACAAAATTCTCAATTCCTCTAACAAAACCAAAATGTTATAACCTCTGTAACCATTAATGCCAACACAATATCCTACAATCATACACTACAATGAAGACAATTCAGTGGCATAAACCTTCTATTTCCACTACTAACATTCAAAACCCAAAACATTCATGGCAAGCAATACAGCAACTATGAACTAAACCACACAAATTGAAGTAAGAGAGAGAAAGCAAAAGCGAAACCGAACCTCATTGATTTCTTCGACGGGCGGTGGAGGAAGCAGATGCTTAATCTTAGACAAATCAACAGCAAGATCAATCCCACACTGAGGACACTTAAACCTACTAAGACCATGAGGAACATTAAGCAAAGCTTTACAATTAGCACAAGGAAGCTGCATCTTACTAGGATCGATCCCATGTGCTTGTAATGGTGCAGTAATCATATTCATATTCGACACCGTCCCTGTACCCGTCCCCGAACCCGAATTAGGGTTAGGGTTAGGGTTTGGTGGTAACGGTGGCGGTAAAGGTGGTAAAGGTAAAGGAGGAGGATGATGGTGTTGAGGTAATTGAGGACGGAGGTTTTTGAGGAGCTCAGGTGGGAGCATTTGAGGGAGGCGACAAGTTGGGCAGATGAATTCGGTGATACCGGGAGCGACGGTGAGGATGAGGCGACAACCGGCACAACGGACTTGGGATGGAGGTTGTGGTGAGGAGAGAGAAAGAGTTGAGGACATTGCTGGTGAGAGTGGTTGTGATGGTGGTGGTGGTGGAGCTGTGGGTTGGCCCATTGATGGGGGGAGGAGAGAGAAAGAGAGGAGAGAGAATTTGGGTATCGGTGGTGGTGAGGAGAGAGAGTGAAGGTGGGAGGGGAATGGGAGAACGTGGGTGATGGGTTTGGTTGGGTGGGTTGGGTTTATTTTTTGGAGAGGGGAGCGCCAAAGGGGGTTTGAGAAAGTGAGAATTTGTTGGCGCCTGCGTGTGTGTGTGTGTGCGAGTTTGTTTTCTCTTTTTAGTTTTGTGGCACGAGTGTGGGCTAGTATCATAGTATGTACACTCAAGCTATGGTTACTTGGCTGGTTAGTACATGGTGTGAGTTTGTTAATTGGAAATGATAATTTTGGGTGAGTTTGAAAATAACTAATCAAATGACAGACAATGCTTAGTTTACCCTCCCTTTTTTTTGAGAATATTAGTTTACCCATTTTATAGACTATTTATGTGGCGTGCACTACAAAACAAGTTTGGGTATTAAGATTTTAATAAATGATTTTTAATTTTAAAAAAATAAAACATCAAAAAGTACCCAATTAACATTTCACACATACATGACTAGTCTACCCTGTGGGTAAACTAATTTCTTTTTCATGACTATTTGTTGAGTGAAGGAGTTTGGGATTTGTGACTTGGGAGTAATTTATTTAAAAGAATATGTTTGGTCAACCTTCTAGATTAGCAACCCACTTAGAGCATGAATAACCATGAACAATGCTATGTTGTTCATCCCTCTCTCTCTTACTTTCTCTCTCTTCCACCTCACCATGAACATGTTCCCTTGAACTTCATCAAAACACAAGTTTATTCATGAACCCCCTTATTTGTTCATCACTCTCTCTCCTCTTTTTTTTACCATACCCCACCACATTCTCTCTCCTCTCAACTAATGTAATATGTTTTTCCTTTATTTATTTTATCGAATGAAAATTTTTAATTCATAATTGAATCAGATTATCGTATAATAAAAACTTAATTATTGTTGAATCTAATTTATAATTAACGCTAAATTCAAATAAATTAGTGCATAATAATTAAAATCTTAATTCATTAATAAATACGTGAAAAAAAATGAGAATACACCCATAATTAAATGACAATACGAAATTACATGATAATTAAAAGGATAATTAAAACATTGCATTAAATATTAAAATAATCAATCAGCTAGCGTTTGTATGCATCTCCCATATATGCTCGATCAAGTCATTTTTGAGCGCCAAATGCTTATTCTTATCTCGGAGGTTCTTTCTTCTATTCATATACTGAGTAATATCAAAACGATCGGGGGGTGGCTCATCGTCTTCATCGTTGTCATCGTCATTGTTGTTGTTTTCCTCAGTGTCTCCGTCTTCAAAGTCGACGTCATGCTCAAATGTATCAACATCATCTGCGGGTCTTTCATCCTCAACAATCATATTATGCATTATTATACAAGCCATCATAATTTTAAATATAATGTTTTCATCCCATGCGAGTGCTGGTCTACGAAGTATGGCAAATCGAGCTTGTAGCACCTCAAAAGCACGTTCTACGTCCTTTCTTACCCCCTCTTGTACTTCAGAGAATAATTTTAACTTACGGGTTGGTGGATTTTGGATTGTTTGGATGAATGCAGCCCATGGTGGGTAAATACCATCAGTGAGATAATATCCCATATCATAATTGTTACCTCTAACCATAAAATTAACAGGCGGTGCTACACCATTTAATACATCATCAAATACTGGAGATCTAAAAAGCACATTAAGGTCATTGCACGAACCAGGAATCCCGAAAAATGCATGCCAAATCCATAAATCATATGAGGCAACAGTTTCTAGAACAACTGTTGCCTTACCAGATTTACCTGCATATTGGCCTTTCCAAGGAGCTGGACAATTTTTCCACTCCCAAGTGCATGCAATCAATATTGCCCATCATGCCGGGAAATCCACGTTGCGCCCCTTTGCGGAGCAGTCTTTGCATATCTTCTGTTGTAGGCCTTCTCATATACTCCATTTTAAAGTTTCTGATGACACCATCACAGAAATGGTGAAGGGATGCCCGACATAAGTCTTTACTCATTCTTAAATATTCATCATGTAGGTCGCCAGAAGTTCCGTATGCTAACATACGAATAGCAGCGGTGCACTTTTGCTCAGCTGAAACTGAGAGCCTACCGGTGGCATCACGGCGGCGATGGAAAAAAGTATCCCTCTCATCCTCCTTGAGGGTGTTTACCAAACGAAGAAAGATATGTTGCTTCATTCGAAATCTTCGTCGAAATACATTGGCAGGATAAAGTGGATTTACTAACAAAGTAGTCTCTCATTACAATATCGTGACCGTTTTCACGATTTCTCTCAATCACAGTACGCCTACGCCTTTGCCTTTGAGGGGCGGACGATAGGAGGTGGGGGATGTGATTATGAACTACATCATCAATCATTTCGTCGATATCATTTTTGATCTCTCTCATGAGTTCATCAGATGAAGATGAACTAGAACTAGAAGAAAATACTGGAATATTAATCATTTTCGTTGTACGTGATGAAGTGGAGAAGTGGGGGTTTTAAAAGAGAAGAAATATTGAAGGTGGTGATGGTGTGAAGTATTTGGGTTGAGAACATATGGTTATATAGTACAATAACTCTACAAATGCAAGCAATAACTCAAATATTACAGTACAATAATTCGAACATTGCAGTACAATAATTCAACTGAATGGACAACACACTAGCATGAATAAAGCTGAACCTCAATGGTGAAGTCAGTGTGCATTGGGTAAAATTATTACATAAACAAACAAAATTTTGAAAAGACAACTCTATGTGCACTTGATGGTTCTGAAAAGTAAATTGTGTTGAAAAGACAAGGCAATAATAATAATAATAATAATAATAATAATAATAACAACAACAACAACAACAACAACAACAACAACAACAACAACAACAACAACAACAACAACAGTTTTAGATAATTATGATAATCATCGAATTACAACACTAATAAAAACAAAATTGAGAAAACAACATTAATAAGAACAACATATTAAAAAAACAATATTAACTAAATAAAACATTAAAAATAACATTAATTAAAACACCACACTATGCATTTTGTAGTTCTTCACTTAACTTCAGTTTAAGTGCCTCCTCATCAGGTGTTAGAATTTGCTTATCGCTCAATGTTTTAAACATCTACCACTTGAATTGATGTTCCTGGATCTGGATGGCTTTTTCTTGCACCTGGAGTTCTCGTTGTCTCCTCTCCTCTTTTTTCTTTCTATACTCTTGTTTCTCTAGTTCATTAGTAAACTTAGCTCCCCTCATTTCAGCCCAAGTTTTAAGCCTGTCATTAAGAGTTAAAACAACATCTTCATGTATTTCGACCTTTGCCTTACCCTTATTTCTCTTAGCCGCTTTGATACCTATTGGACGACCATACATTGGTGTTTCTGGGTTGTCATCTTCGTCGCCCCACTTTCTCTTGCCACTGCCGGTGCTTTCCTCACCACTAACTGCATTACCCTTACTAGCAATGGAGTTTCCGACTAACAACTTCCACTTAGGATAGTCTTTCAACATTTTCCAAGCATGCATAAACCCAAATTCATGCCCATTGTCAGTCTTGTACATAGCTTTAGCCGCTTTTATCACATCAGCTTCATTCTCACCACTTTTCTTTCTTCTTAAAGCCTCTTCGTAGTTGCCAGCCCACTTCATCACCGCTGTTCCCATTCTTCTCCAACGAGCTCTTATCATATCTGCGTTTCAAAACGAGAGTTCAGTTGGCCTTTCTTTTCGAGCAGATTCGTAAATAGCTTGAATTCTTGTATAAAAAGCTTGATGCTTTTGACCAGTGTTCGTAATTGCATCAGTGCTCAGCAACATAAACGCAGTAATCAAGCTTTTGTCTTCCTCTTTACACCAAGTTCTCTTTAAGAGGGGGGCTGGTGTCGGATCTTCGAGGGTGTTCTCGATCTCTTCTTCGACTTCATCACCTTACTCATCCACGTCATCTTGATGTCCACTACCGGCATCAAGAATCGGGATTGAAGGAGTAGATGAATCGATACTTATATTTGGATATGAAGGGGGAACATTTTGGTATTGTGTTTGAGGTTGTGGAAAATTAGGAAAATGTGAATAAGGTTGCGAAAATTGAGGGAATTGTGTTTGAGGTTGTGGATTTTGAATTGAGGTAGGGATAGTAGGAAATGGTGGAATTTTAGTTGTATCAACTCCTAATCTTTGAAGATAATCGACAAAACGAGGATCATTAGCTAAATTATCATCAAATTCAGGATTTTGTTGGGTTGGATGAATATTTTGTTGGGACGGATGAATATTTTGTTGGGTCGGGTGAATATTTTGTTGGGTTGGATAAATATTTTGTTGGTTCCTATTATTTCCACCAAATGAGAAATTATTAGGATTCATGGTGTAAACAAATAAGAATTTTGGTGAGAAATATAAGAATTTTAGAGGGATATAAGAAATTAGCAGAGAAAATGACTGACTTTTAGAATTGTGCAAAATATATCAAGATTGGTCTCATTTTATAGAGGTCGGAAAAATAGAGCCGTTGGTGCATTTTTTTATAATTTTATGATATTTTTTTTAAGTTATAGCCGTTACAAAATTTGCAACAGCTAAATTAAATGGGTCATTCCAGACCTGACACGTGGCGCGCCAACAGTGGGCGCTGACGCGCGTGTCAGGCTGGTTGTTTCAACTTTTTCTTTTTTTTTTTTTGCTTAAATTGTGTCGTTTTGTCCCGTTTTCAACCAAAAAAAATTAAATACACGCGGTTCCCCTTGGACGCGTGTCACGTTCTGCACTTGGGCCCACCCACGAACACCCACCCATTTCGTTCGTCACAGAGCCATTTTACGAACAAAACACAGTTTGTTCATCTTTCTCTTTCCTCTCTCTCTCCTCATGAACAACTAATGTTCATGGATATTTGCTATTTTTCATGTTCATTCACATTTTCTCTCTCCTCATGAAAAACTCATGTTCATGGTTATTCATGCTCTTAGGTGGTTAGAGTATTTAGTAGAGTATATCACACTCTCTCTTAAATTCATACTAGTATTTTATTGCACGCGATGCGTGCATGACTCAATCTCATAAACACATTTTTAAAATGCACACCTCTATGAGTATAATTGGAAGCATCTCGCATTAAAATGGTTTGTTGGAACAAAAACTTGAAAGGAATTTTGAGAATTAAGGATCTGATTTCTTCTTCTTTTTAAAATATTAATATTGAAGTGAGAAAATTTAAGTTTTGTTGCAACAAATTAATGCTTAAGGGAGAGAGTTAGGTGACCACAAAAAAAAAAAAAAAAAGAGAAGCAATTTAACTACTGAACTAAACAAAAGATGTCTAATCTCCTTGTCCTTGACTCTTCAACTTGTAATAACTTTGCTAACTTTTAATTATTAACGTACGAACTTAACCAAAAAAAATAACCAAAGAAAAACAAAAAAATGCAATTCTGGCTAGATGAATCAAAATTTAAATTTTGATCCGAACTATGCTATACGGTAGGATGCATTAAAATCTAAGCAAGTCTTCCCCCTTATATGTAGCACTATATATCCCAATCGCATTCTGATCGTCCATGACTTTGTCATGCGTCCCAAATAAATAAAATTTAAAAGTATCGAATGTATAAGCGAGTGGGACAGAGATGAATATTAAATTGAAGGCATTGCATTGACTGGAAAAGGAAAAGAAAAAGAGCGCAAAATTACCTAGGTGCTTGGTATAACAAATGAGTCTCAGAATATTATTACGTCTTCCATTTCCAGTGCCTTTGGGGAAAGAAAAAACAAGGAACATATTATTTGCATATTAATTCAAGAAACAAAAACAATATGGAAAAGTGGAAAAGGAGAGGAAACCAAGTTGAATATGAAGATGGAGAGCTTTGAGTTTTGAAAAACGGGTAGAATTCATAGTACTCAATTGAACACTAATGAGGTACCAACCAGACAAAGTGTAAATTACCCTGTACCTCCATTTTAGAGGGTTTTCATCCATCATAATTTGGGATATGAAACAACGTAGAACAGACACGTTAACATTTAACAATCTGAAGAAAAAAACGAAAAATAATTAGTACCTTTATGTTTACTCTAAGCCCATTTCAATTTTCAAATCATTACACTCATACTTACATGTTAGATGTTACATCATACATGTGTTTTCTTTAGTAATGGAAGTCTTGTGAAAGAAAGTGTCAATATGTGAAATACTATTCCATTAGGATGCTCTATGATTTTGTGTTGGCTTTGTTTCACGATTGTGGAGCAGTCAGAAATTAGAGCAAGATGAATTGAGAAGCAATGGGAATAAATAAGTTAAATTGTACTCTACATCAAATAAAATATTGATCGTGGATGAGCCGAGTGATAACCGCAAAGTGCAAACTAGGCATGAGTTGGAAAAACTGCTTCGTTGTTTGATTTTTTAAGGGTACGATTATACCCTTTGTATTTTTCAATTGTTTTTTAGTAATTAAAAAGTGATTTGGGAACTACAAAATGTTGACACCAAAGGTCAGGAATTCCCTTATATAAGAGTTATAGATTCAAATCCTGGGGAGTTCACAAAATCACCCAATATAATTAAGGATAATTCGATGAATATAATCCCAAGTTTGAGCGATTAGACAAAAATAATCCAAAGTTGCAAATTTTACAAAAATAATCCTAAATTTTCAATTTTGTCACAAAAAAGATATATTACCTAACACTGTCTAACTATGTTACTTTATTAGCGCTAATTAAACTAAATCTTCATCAACTTCTTTAATTTTCTTAATATTTTCTTTCTAGTGAACACCAAATCACAGAACCATAAACCCCAATTAAAATCAAATTCTGATCTCTTGTTTCTCTCTCCTTACCAGCACCACCACCACATTCACCACCATCACCTCCACCATTGTCCAATCATCGACGTCCACAACACCACTCCACCGGACCTCACTTTCTCTCTCCTCTTTCACCGCCCTCCACAAACAACAATATTCCACCTCCACAGACAACATTGTTCCACCTCCACCACCACCAATTTTCCCATATCCAATAAGACGCTAATCCTATATCCCCTAATTTCAAATACAAAACAAAATGACCCCAAAATTGAGTAGGTTGGCGACGGGGACGATGGACGAGGCGGAAGAATGTGGGTCTTGTGGTGGTTGTGGTAGAAGAAGAGAGAAGAGAGAGAGTGGTGACAGGGTTTTCGGGGAAATATGTGAGGGAGTGAAATTGGGAGATGAGATCATAGAGGTAGCCATTAATGGAGTTTTGGAGGTCGAGGTTTTGAAGGTTTATGGTAGGGTCAAATTACTGAAGGATTTAAGTCATGTCCATCAAGGTACAAATTTTGGGATTTAAATATAGAGATAGCTAACTCATAGATTTAGTAGATCGTAATGTTTAGTTAGAGATTGAATGCTTACGATAATTGGACCGATATGAATCGGGTCAACTACTAAATGAGTTTGGGCCTAACGGGTCACACACTTATGCGTTAGATGGATCAGAGTATACAAATATAGAGGAAAGGAAAGTGGGCCCATAGTGGAAGCCCACAAGGTAACTAGTAGGGTTTCCTAGTTGGACTAGGAGACTAGGATTTAAGCTATAAGTAAATCCCATCATTTAAAAGAATTAACTGATGAAATAGAGCATACGTCTCTCTCTCTCTCTCTCTTTCTAAAAGTAACGTATATTTATTCAAGGTCAAGAAATAGTTCATTGTCCTCGTTCTAGCTAACGAACGCTCACGGGATCCAAGTTCAATCGCAGTGTAGACTACGTTAGAGGAGCAACACTTGGGGCTCATCTCTCTTTGGATTCATTGAACGCAATTTAATCAACGGAGGCACGCATCAAGAGGTATATGAATATGTATTTAATGACCCATTAAGTTTCTTGCTTATAGTTGTCTTCCACTTATTTGATTACATCATTGCAACTAGATCCAATAGTGGTATCAGCAGAGCCTAATTAATGGGTTTATTAGATCACTTTTTCAACATTGTTATTCGAATTATTAGTGTTCGAGGGTTGTGTTACTTTTTCGTTACAATAGTTGATTGATTCGTTAAATTCTTTTAATTGGTTTGTTTTTTGCCGTGATTGGATTATTTTTCAATATGGGGTAGATTAACGATGATCAGTTATTCTTGGTCGCATGTTTGCCCTGATTTGCAGTATAAACAAATAAGTATTGGATATTTTTTTTTGTTTTCGATCATGATGCGATCCTTGATTACATTTATTATCAAGTCTTCTATTTAGAGCAAAGGCATGTCATCTACTATACTTTATTAGTTTGATGTCATAAAGTACATACATTATTTTATGCAATTGTCGTGCACCCTGTTGGACTTTTTATGTTTTGTTTCCGTATCTTGGTTCACTGGAGGTTGTCTTTATTTGGAAGGACTAAGTTTTAATTAACTTGTAAATGTTAAGTAGACCCAAGATTTGATCAATCAATTATGATTTCATTTTTTGGTTTTCGGCGCAAAACTTTCCTTATGCAGTGGCCGTGTAAAGTAGTTATGGTTTTACAGTCATGCTTTTCATTAGTTATGTGATCTGCCTAGTGTATATATGCTCTAGAATTAGATCTTTACATAAAATATAGCCTTGTTTTCATTAGCATATAATTTAATTTATTTCAATTATTAGATAATAATTTATCTACTTGTTTATTATATGGCTTTTGGATTATGGGTGAATGAATGTATGATCTAGTATGACCCAAAATACGGTCTGCATACCGTTGTATTTTTGTAATTTAATACGGTATGTAAAACCGTTGTATTTATGTAATTTATTTTATTGCATTAGCTTTAAGTTTAAATTACCAAGTAGAGTTACAATATGTAAAAACTTGAAGAATGGAGCCTTGGAGGAGATTGCAATTCAAGTGGGAGAATTTTGAAGATTAGATTTTTATTTTTCTTTTAGGGGTCATACTAGGATCAATCATTTATTGCTTAAATTAGATTTATTGCTTTAATTATCGCATGCATGGTTTATTATTTTGTTTTAGTATAACAATTAGTTCACATATATTAAAACAATTTATTGAATCTCGTCCCAAGGAAATATTGAGTTAATGCCCTCCCAAATAAGGGTCACTACCCGGTGATAAGCTTGCACCCAAATCAGACAAAACGTTTTCTTTGTGGGTTATCCAAAGGAAACGAAGGGCTATTATTTCTACAACCAAACTGAGAACAAAGTATTTAATGCTCGGAATGATGTCTTTTTGGAGAAGAAATTCCATTCCAAGGAGACAAGTGGGAGTAACTTTCATCTTGAATAAACTCAAGATGAGCAACAAATGGAGATGGATAGGGATTTAGAATCCATCCAAGATGTTTTGAAACAACTCCAAATTCAACTTTAGAGGCAACTCCTGAGGTTGAACCTGATGAACCCACCATTCGAAGGTCTAATAGAGATAGGACTCTGACAAATAGATACATTTCAATCTATATAATGGAAAGTCTTGATATTTTTCTTGTAGAAAGTGAAGAACCCACCACTTACAAGGAAGTAATGACGAGTCTAAATTCCAGCAAATGGCAAAAAGCCATGAAATTCGAAATGAATTCCATTTCCGATAATCAAGTTTGTGACTTGGTCGATTTGTCGGATGGAGCTAGTCCCATCCGGTACAAGTGAATCTTTATGATCAAGATGGACAATGATGGAAACATACTAGTTTTCAAAGCTAGACATGTGGCAAAAGATTATAGGCAGATTCAAGGAATTAACTATGATGAAACTTTCTCACCAGTTGCCATGCTTAAATCCATTAGGATACTCCTAGCAATTGCAGCTCATTATGACTACGAGATCTGGCAAATGGATGTCAAAACCGCCTTCTTGAACGGGGTTCTGGAAGAGGATGTGTACATGACACATCTTGAGGGTTTTGTCGATCCTAAAAACGGTGGAAAAGTTTGCAAGCTAAAGAGATCCATCTATGGGTTGAAGCAAGCATCCCGGAGCTGGAATCTGCGTTTTGATGAAGCCGTAACAAAATTTGGCTTTATTAAAAATACAAAAGAACCTTGTGTATACAAGAAGTTCAGTGGGAGCAAAATTGTCTTCTTAGTCCTGTATATGTTGACGACATACTGATCATTGGAAACAACAATCCAACGATGGAGTCCGTAAAGATTTGGCTTGGAAAGTGTTTTCAAATGAAAGACCTCGGACAGACAGAGCACATCTTGGGCATCAAGATCTGCAGGGACAGATCCAAAAGGCTAATTGGACTTAGCCAGAGAATGTATATTAACCAGATAGTATCTCGTTTAATATGCAAGATGCTAAGAAGGGTTTACTACCCATGACTCGTGGCACGATTCTTAACAAGACGTAGGGTCCTGAGACACATGCTGAGCAAGAACGCATGAGTAGAGTTCCATATGCATCATCCGTAGGATCTATCATGTATGCCATGATTTGTACTCGTCCGGAGATCTCATATGCTTTGAGCATAACGAGTAGATTTCAGGCCAACCCAGGAGAGGCGCATTGGATTGCGACCAAGAATATCTTGAATTATCTGAAAAGAACTAAGGATAAGTTCCTGGTGTATGGTGGTGAAGAAAAGTTGATTGTGAAAAGTTACACTGATGTATCCTTCCAGAAAGACAGAGACGGTTCTCAATGCCAATCGAGATTTATCTTCTGTCTCAATGGAGTAGCAGTGTCCTGGAAGAGTGCGAAACAAAGCACTGTGGCAGGTTCTACAATGGAAGTAGAGTACATCACATCTTCAAAAGTTGCAAAGGAGGCTGTTCGGATTTGCAAGTTCATAGCTGAACTTGGAGTTTTGCCTACAGCGGCTGAACTGTTGGCTCTTTATTGTGATAATAATGGAGCCATCGCCCAAGCCAAGGAGCCAAGGTCACATCAAAAGTCTAAACATGTACATCACAAATATCACCTTATTAGACAATGGGTCAAAGATGGTGATATTAGCATATGCAAAGTTCATACAGATGAAAATATTGTTGATTCGTTGACTAAGCCGCTTGACCAGGCCAAGCATGAGAGTCACACAACTTTGATATGCATTCAGTACTTCGGAGATGATTAGCTTCATTGTTTTAGATTATGATATACAATTCATGATTAAAACATTGTTATATACATTTGTCACATTAATAAAGTTTTGGTACTATTCAGTGTTCTGTATGATTTTGAATATTAATCCAAAATAATATAACACAAATATCCAAATAGGTTATCAAGACGATGTCTTGGATAATGAAACCTTATTTTGTGAACTGGATTTTGTGGCTATTTGTTCCTAATCTATGTATTAGAATTACATTTTCTAAATACTGGCGATGATTAAATTGCAAATTGATCTCAGTGTCTGTTTCATGTGTTGAAAACATGGGATGTTAAGGATCATTTGCATAGGTATGAATTGAGAATTCATGATCGGACAGACCCACTATGAGAGTTCTTTAAGAACGAGTAGTCATATTAGACTCTCATAAAACTATCTTGAACCATTTCTCAAACCTGAGTGGTTATGAGTAGCGACATGAGCATTGGTGATTTGTGATTACTCCTAACGCATGCGTAACAGTAGTCAATAACGGATACATCCGAATTATTGAAAATCATGTTGAAATTCGTGAATACAAAAGACGGGAATTGTCCTCCCTACGGGGATCGTTGTCTTGTAGAATTGGGATTGTGAAATGCATGGCCGTGCTCAAATGGTTTATTGGATAATCATTTCTCTTAACAATCCAATTCGGGATCAAGAAAAGATATGAACATTGTAAGGATGACTAGGCTTCTTACCTTACGTTCACATCAAGCTAGTAAGTGACAAGGTAATGGATTTGCACACTTGTCTTAAGGACAAGTGGGAGATTGAAGGATTTATATCCTGTCAGTCAAGGTGCAAATTTCAGGATTTAATTATACAGATAATTAACTCATCGATTTAGTAGATCGTAATGTTTAGCTAGAGACCGCTTACGATAATCAGACCGATATGAATCGGGTAAACTACTAAATGCGTTTGGCCCTAACGAGTCACGTACTTATGCGTTGGATGGATCAGAGTATAGAGGTATAGAGGACAAGTGGGCCCATAGTGGAAGCCACAAGGTTAATACTAGGGTTTCCTTGTTGGACTAGGAGACTAGGGTTTAAGCTATAAGTAAATCCCATCAGTTAAAAGCATTAACTGATGAAATAGAACATACGCCCCTCTATCTCTAAAAGTAAAGTGTGTTTATTCAAGGTCAAGGAATAGTTCCTAGTCCTCGTTCTACCTAATGAACGCTCACGAGATCCAAAGTTCAATCACAGTGTGGACTACGTTAGAGGACCAACACTTGGGGCTCATCTCTCTTTGGATTCATTGAACGCAATTTCATCAACGAAGGCACACATCAAGAGGTACATGAATATGTATTTTCCTGCTTCTAGTTGTCTTCCTCTCATTTGATTAGATCATTGCAACTAGATCCAACAATTACATGTTGAAATTTCCAGGTCACCGTCCTAGTTGAGTGTCTTCGACCATTTCCCTTTATCTTGTTTGCATACCCACCAGCACTTCATTAATCAATATCCTGACAGAGAAGGTTGGACAATGGTGGATTTTTTTTATATGGACCTAAGTCCATCCAACCTGGCTGGACTTCGGTGATAATATTGTAATTAATTCAATCATTTGGGAGTATTTCGCGTGTCATGTTGAAAACAAAATCGCGCCTGAGTTTCATTTCCCTTGTTCCTTCTCCTCACCTGCACCTTCTTTCTCTCTCCTCCATAACTTCCATTCTCTCTCTTCCGTTTCTACTGGTGCCGACCACCTCAGCCCAGACCTTCATTCCTCTCTCTTTCTCTCTCCTCCCACCGATTTGCTAAGACCCACTTAAGCAAAATCTTGACCAGCTTTGTTACTAAATTGAGATCCGTAGCTGGCCATGTTTTTCAATGGGAAGGACAAAGGAGGGAGGGAGAGGAAGGTGAGCTAGTTGGTGTGATTGCTGCGTTGTATTCGTCTTGTGTGATTGTCGTGGTTGAAGTTCTTGAGAAGTTGAGGAACGCAGATGACTCATGAGTCATGAGCAATTATTGATGTTGATAATGATTTGATTTTTTATTTTTCTTTTTTGATTTTATTTTTTGCTAACTGTTGGGTATAAATGCGTGTAATGTTGTAGCTATATCCCCTAAAAAAAATACTCGTGCTAAATGGAAATATGCCTATTTTTCCATCAAACAACAACTTCCCATCTTCTTCATACCTAGGCCGAGCTACAGCAGCAAGGAACATGATTTTTATGATGAATTTTTTTGATTTGCATCTCCTATAAGGATCAACTTCTAGTGAGTGTAAATAATATCTTTGACTTGTTTTTGTCAAGAAAAATCACTTTTCATCTATGTGTATGTTGTCGTGAAAGGACTCAAACTTTAGATTGCTAAAATGTACATCATATTTCAACTTGGATAATGCAAATTCTAACCTGACTTTCATATTCTTTGGTGTGAGAAATGGCTTGATGGCACTAGTGTGGGTTCTTATGAGCTTCTTCTTGATCAGCCTATTGCATGTGATCTTGGACATTGCTAATATTCTGGCAAACTTTCTCACAGTTGTCCGCTTTTGTTTATCAATACCAAGGATGGGTAACAAGTCCCAATCTTTGGCCTTACGTCCAGTGTTGCCTTTATATTTCAGCCCCACATCGATTTCTAATTATGACTCCAGTTGTGCCTTGACATTTCTCCATATATTGCCTATTGTATTTCTATTCCATTAGAAGTCTAAATCTGTTTTTTCACAATCCCAAGTGTCAATTTTTCATCTCTATAATGTTGCAACAACCTTTGAACAATGACTGTCATTGTTGTTCAAGGGGCATTGGTTGTTTCTAATTGTATTTTGTGTTTGATTGTTGTTATTACTGATTTTATAGGAAAGCCATGACAAAGATGAAGGTCAAATTTTGAAGAAATGAAGACAAAAGAAGAAGAAGGAGAAAGAAGATAAAGTTTTGTTAGAAATGAAGAAAAAGGGAAGAAGAAAAGATGTTGGTGTGTTTATATAGAGTTAAGAAGGGGGGGGGGGGGAGGGATTAATTAAGAGTAGTTTGAATCTTGTTCAATTCAGATTCTGTAATTTTGAGTTGTACAATTTGGAGGGCATTTTATAAAAGTTGAAAAGTTTGGGAATATCAAATTTTGGAGCCAAATTTTGTGTTTTGCTTTTTTTATCTCTTTTGTCAACGTGTGAGAGATAACAGAAGGGCCACACCATAAAGCGCTCTCTCTCTCAATTTTTTCTCTCTCCTCAGTCAAGTTTGGATTTTTATAAAAGGTCACCCATAATCACATTTCACAAGAGGGACCACTACAATTAGAGATGGCACTGGGCATGGGTAGCACGAGGCACGGCACGACCGAGCACGCCTTTTACATGGCACGACACGGGCACGGAGGAAGCACGGGCACGAGCACGGGCACGAATGACTAGGCCTGGGCTGGGCCCGGACAAGGATTTTGAAAAGAAAGTACGGTAGGGCACGGTCAGGCACGACACGACACGACAAGGCACGGTGAAAATTTTAATATTATTTTAAAAAGGCATGGGCACGGCACGCACGACACGAGCACTGCACGACACAAGCACGACCTAAGCCTACCTTTTGGAAAAGCAGGCACGACACGGCACGACACGAAGCACGACAACTATAAGCACAGCACGACACGACACTGTTACAAAGCACGAAGGCACGGCCCGAGCACGGCACGGAGTCATCTTTAACTACAACTATAAATAAGGGCATTTAAGTCTCATTTGAGCTAAAGATCATTTTACTTAATCTCCATGTCATTTCAATATGCCCAAATAAAGAGGGGAATGAGGGAGTAGTTTATAAAGGGTAAACATAAGGTTCATTTAAAATAATCTAATTGTTCATAAGTTATAAATGTTATGTATTTAAAATAATCTAATAGTTCATAAGCTATAAGTATATGGTTCATTTAAAATAATCTAACAAACTTAATGTTCGTTTAAAATAGTCTAGTTGTTCATAAGTTATAAACATAATGTTCACTTAAATAGCCTAATAGTTCATAAGCTATAAATGTAAGGTTCATTCAAAATAGTGTAATACTTCATAAATTATTAATATAATGTTCATTTTAAATAGTCTAAAAGTTCATATGCTATAAACGCAAGGTTCATTTAAAATAACCTAATAATTAATAAGTTATAAACGTAAGGTTTATTTTAAATAGTCTAATAGTTTATATGCTTTAAAAGTAGTCTTCATTTAAAATAGTCTAATAGTTCATAAGTTATAAACGTAAGGTTCATAAAAAATATTCTAATAGTTTATAAGTTATAACGATTCATTTTAAATAGTCTAATAGCTAGTTCATATGCTATAAACGTAATGTTCATCTAAAATAGTCTAATAGTTCATAAGTTATTAAAATATTCACTTTAAATAGCCTAATAGTTCATAAGTTATTAAAATATTCACTCTAAATAGCCTAATAGTTCATAAGTTATAAACGTAACGTTCATTTGTTATGAAAAAATATTCAAGACGTATTCACTACAAGAAAAATTAGATTTAGTGGCAATTGGTCTTGTGGCAATAAATATTATGCCACAATAAAAGTGATACAAGTGGCAAAATAAAAATTGCCACAAATTGGTAGTATTTTTGTGGCAATTTCTAAACTATACCACAAACATTGTTAGTTTTTTTTTTTTTTTATCTCCATATTGTAATCATGTTTCAAACCACTAGCTATAAAACAAATCATAACACCACTGATCTTAAACTATTTCAGCAAATTAGATGCGGGTGATTTATATGTACTTAATTCGTTATAAGTTAATCAAGCGATATATAGAGAACGGTCTAACCGATCTGGCCTGACAGCTTCGAGTTCTTTGATTTTTATATCATGCTCTTTGCTAGGAATGTAAATGGATACTCCATCCGCGGATATCCGCACCATCCGACCCGAATATATGGATCAAAACCCGAATAAACGGATCCTTAAGAGGATGGTGGATGGAGCGGGTGACGGATCGGGTAGGATTCGGGTGGACATTTTCCACCCGCGAACCCGACCCGCTAAAACCATCCATCACCCGTTTAATTAAAAAAAAAGGAAAAAAAAATATAAATATAAATTTGTCACTTAATTGACCTAACCCTAAAATCCTAAATGAACAAACGCTACTTTCACTCGATCTCAAAGGGCAGAAAATTGAGAAGATGGCGAGATTCCTTGAGAATAGGTCTAGTATCTGTAGTTGGTGATTGTGTTGATTGCTTAGCTCTTGATGTACAGGAGACTTGTGAGACCCTCCTTGGCAGGTGAGCACAAGTGTTTCCTATTGCTATCTTTTATGTGTACTGCTGTGAATGCTGCCTATAAATGGATTAAGTTAATCCGAGGCTTGCTCTGTAATGTTTCCATCTGGTGATCAATAAAATCTTTTAATTATCAAAGTGATTCTTTATACTCTGTACTGTTGCAGTCAACTTTTAGGAGGCTGCTAATCAGACAGTCCACAAGATTCTTCCCATCAGTATACTCTTTAACATATTCATCTCATCAAAAGGATTCAAAACATAGCTTACTAGTAGTACAGTGAAATTAATTAGAATAGATGCATTATGTTGTTCAATTACATGTGGTATCCGGTTAGAGTAAGGAAACTGGATAGCCAGTTCTACTGTCAATAAAACAGCAAAAGAATAGTGGCAAAGGAGCAAATACTGATTGAAAGTGGGACAATAACTATTAATTGACATTCACAACTAAACCGTTTATCACCCGATCCATCCGTTTAAACCGTGGATGACGAATGGGGTGGATTAGGATTGGATGGTTCGCGGGTGATGGATGGAGCGGATGGATTTCGCGGATGGAGCGGATGCTGGTCCACCCGACCCGAATCCGATCCATTTACATCCCTACTCTTTGCCTCACCTCAATGAAATTTGTTGAAGAATGATAAGAATGATTAGAAACAAGGAGTGTCATGTGTCCCACATCGACGAAACAGAACAGAAGCACACTCTACATTTGTTGAATAATGGGAATAATCACTGTCCCACATCGACCAAACTAAAACAATGGGCTTCCACCTTCATCTATAAATGTAACTAGAAAATGATAGTCATCATGTAACAATTAGAGCCGATAGAAGCTGACACGACGTGATAACACGACACGAACCGGACAAGAAATAAACGGGTTAGTGTTGAGATTTTCAACACGATTAATTAAGCGGGTCAACACGAGTTTACCCGTTTAATTAAGCGGGTTGGGTTAGTGTTGAGATTTTCGACACGAAATTTACAGAACTAAACACGATTAACTTAAATGGGCCGGGTTCGTGTCGGGTTAACCCGCCTAACCCGTTTAAGTTGTGTCTTAAAATTTTAAATTTTTCAATTTGAGATCCGCATTTCTCAACTATATAGCCCAAAAAAAACCCAAATGCAGCCCAAGTCCAGATTTTAGGGGTTTAATAGGTCACATGTATATAAGAAAAAATTACTAAACCCTAACTTCTATTCTCACCTCACAGTCAAATGCTCACAGTCGTTTCCTTCTTCTCCTCTCTTTATCTCTACTCTCTCTCTCTCTCCTGAGAACCTGACCATTGAACAACATATAGGTAAGTTTATTTTCAGTCTTAATTCACTCTCTTTCTCTACTAATTCGTGTTTCAATCTCTCTCTCTTTCAAGTTATTAATTTTATCTTTATTTTGTTAACATGTACTCTTCGATCTAGTATTCTTTTATCTCAATCAGTATGTTTCTCTTCCTTTTGTTCTTTTAATCTCTCCCTTTTTAATAGAGTAATTTTTTAGTGATTAAATATGTATTTATTTGAGTATTTTTTATGTTGTAAAGATGGATTCTATTCCCTAACCTGACATAGGCCTCACTGATCTTGATTCTGATGAAGAGGCTAACAATACTGATGCAAAAAAATGCAAGTCTATGGTCACCGGTAAGAAACGTCAAAGAAAGTTCACTTCTCATGTTTGGCAAAATTTCGAATTTCTTAATCCAGATGATGATGGTAATTTGACTTGCAAGTGTAAAAAGTGTAACAAGTCTATAATGCAGACAATAAATTTGGTACTGAGAATTTGAGTCATCACATTAAATCTTGCAAAAGGAATGAATCTAGGGATATAGGTCAGTTGATATTGCAGTCCAACTCCTCTGGTTCCCCTGCTAATAGAGCCATGAAATTTAACTCTGATGAATTTTGTGTTTTGATTGCCATTGTTGTGGTGAAGCATTCTTTACCATTTCAATTATTTGAGTATGATGGTATTAGGAACTTGATGTCTTATTTGAATACGGATGTGAAATGTTTTTCTAGATACACCACTAAGGCTGACATTGTTACGATGTATAAGAAAGAGCATAGGATGCTTAAGACCACATTGACAAGTGTTCGTGGTAGATTATCTTTTACTTCTGATTGCTGGACTTCTATGACTATTGATGGTTATATGGCTCTAACTGCACACTATGTTGATCAACACTGGCGTTTGCGCAAAAAAAATTTGAACTTTCGTTTTATGCCCCCTCCTCATACTGGTCTTGCCTTGGATGAAAAGGTGTTTGCTTTGTTGAAGGATTGGGGTGTTGAGAAGAAGGTCATGACAATCACTTTAGATAATGCCTCCTCAAATGACGTATTTGTTGAGTTTTTAAAAGGTGATTTGGATTTGAAATGGTGAATATCTTCATGTTCGTTGTTGCGCACATATCTTAAACTTGATTGTGCAAGATGGTCTGAAACGTTTAGATGGATCTGTTTACAAGGTGAGAGAGTGTGTCAAATATTGCAAAGGTTCTCAAGCTAGGAAGCAAAGGTTTGTTGATTGTGTTGCCCATCCTAATCTTGAATATGTGAAAGGGTTAAGGCAAGATGTGCCTACTAGATGGAATTCAACTTATATGATGTTGGAGAGTGCCTTGTATTATCGTAGAGCTTTCACTCATTATAAGTTAACTGATGCTAATTTTGTCCATTGCCCAATCACTAAAGAGTGGGAAAAAACCGAGAAACTTCACAAATTTTTAAAAGTTTTCTATGAGGTCACTTGTGCTTTCTCGGGGACTAAATATCCTATTGCCAACCTTTATTTCCCTAATATTTTGAAAATCCGATTGCTTTTAAAAGAGGAAATGGATAGTAAGGATGATTTTATGAAAGACATGACCGAAAAGATTTATGAAATATTTTCAAAATATTGGGAAGATTTTAGTCCTATCATGGCAACGGCTGTTGTGTTGGATCCTCGTTATAAGTTCAAGATAGTGGAATGGGCTTATACAAAAATTCGTGGGGAGAACTCTCCAGAGTTGGCGCTCTTCAAAGATAAGTTGTTCCGCTTGTTTAGTGCATGTAAGGCTGCTTCTTCCTCTCTGATTTCCAACAATGCTCAAACTTTCTCTAAGAGTAATGGTAAAGGCTCGGTTGATATGGATCATGATATGTTAAAGGTACTACTTTCAATTCAGCCCCACTTTTTATTTTTAGTAGCCTATTGTTGTCATTTTCAGCTAGCATCTTCTCTGTTATTTTCAATTATTCAGCATATTGTTGTCATTTTCAGCAAGCATACTCTTTGTTATCTTTTGATTATTCAACATAACAGTGTTTTCATTTATTAGCTTAATTAACTAGGCTATTGTTGCCTATTTTCAGCAAGCTCTAAATATACCTTTTTTTTAGGACTTTGAATTCTTTTCCAGTGAGGAGTTCTCAACTGTAACAAAAACTCAACTCCAGTTGTATCTAGAGGAGCCTTGTTTGCCACGTTCTAGCAATTTGAATGTTCTTGATTTCTGGAGGACGCATCACATGCGTTTTGACATTCTTGGCAAAATAGCTAGGGATATTCTCACTATCCCCATCTCTACCGTAGCTTCGGAATCTGCATTCACCATTGGTGGAAGGGTACTTGACCCTTTTAGAAGTTCATTGAAGCCTTCAAATGTTGAAGCATCAATCTGTCTTAGGGATTGGGTGTTTGGAGATGGTAATAATGTGGATTCAATGTTTTATTTTTCCTTCCCTTTTCTCTGAAACAATTATTAATTTTCTTTTATTTTTTGGGTGGATTAGGAAACATGGAACCTGACATGGAAGATTTGTGTGAGGCTGTCATGAGCATGAAAGTTGATATTGATGATGATGTTCCCAAAACATCTGAAAGTGGAAATGCAAGTAATGTTGTCCAACAATCTAGTTTGGCTAAGTAGGTTGCTATCAAGTTTAGATTATGCGATTGATGGAGTAATTTGGTTTTGGTTAGGAGTAATCTGGTTTGGTTAGTAGGAGTAATCTGTAATTGTGGATTATGAATGCTTTTAGTGAACTTAATTTGGTTGTTGGTTTGTAATATTTTACATTGCTGCAGACCTTTTGGCTGTAGGTGAAAGTGTAAGTTTGGATGATGGATTTTGTTGTTAATTTTAATTTGGTTGTGTGACAGATGTTTGTTGTCAAAAGTATAAGTATATTAATAAACAGGTTAGGCGGGTCAACCCGTTTATTATCTGTGTCGTGTTCGTGTTTGGATTTTCTGACACGATTATTAATTGGGTTGTGTTCGTGTCAAGGGGTAGCTGACCTGTTTATATTTGACACGAACACGAACCCGACACGACACGACACGATTGCCAGCTCTAGTAGCAATAAGGTAGTAGCTTATGGCCCAGTTGAGGCTAGCTTCTATTGGGTTACAAAATACCAATTGGGCCTTATTAAAAGTTAGAACTTTAAACATATTTTGTGGCAAATTATGATTTGCAACAATAAAATTAGTGGCTAGGTCAAAAATTGACACAATAAAATTAGTGGCTAAGTCAATTTGCCACAAGAAAATAAGTGGCAAAATATTTTTTGTCACAAAAGAGCACATTATAGTGGAAAATGTAAAAATTGCCACAATAACCTCTTGTGTTGCATTTCTTGTGGCAACCTTGTGGCAAATTTTTATTTTGCCACAAAAGGATTTTGTGGCAATTTTTTGTTCTATTGTGGCAAAAAAAATGTCACTAATCCTTTTTTTTTTGTAGTGATTGCATAAAAATAGTCTAATAGTTAACAACTTAAAAAACTTAAAGTTCATTTGCTATAAAAACAAAAGTAAGGTTCACTGAACAAAATAATGGTTGATAAATAAATCATTGGTTTTTGAAAAAATTAGTCAAATAGTTCAAAGCTATAAATGTGAGATTAATTGGAAATAGTCTAATAGTTCACAAGTTATAAATTATTAACTAGAAAAAAAGTAAGGTTTATTTGCTACTAGATACTCCCTTCATCCCAAAAATGACTCAAAGACCCTTTGTTTAAGTATGAGAGAGAATGTGGTGGCCCCTTTTATTGAAAAGAGGGATAAAGAGAGCGTATATAAGTAATTGTATTACTTTTTTCTTACCTAAAAGAGAAGTACCAATATAAATAGGGGGCGGAGCAAAATAGAAACTTCCAATGTAAACATGGGACCGAGAGAGTAATAATTTAAAAAGTAAGTTCATTGAAAAAAGGTATGTTTAAAACAATTACAATTTATTTATTTTTTGAAAGAATAGTAAAATAGTTCAAAAGTTATTAACGTTTATTAAAAAATAATCTAATAGTTTATAAGTTATAAACATGATGTTCATTAATAATAGTCTTTTAGTTCATAGTAGAAGAAAAAAAGGTTATGAATAGAAAATAATGAACAAAAAAACGTAAGAAAGAAATAACAAAAAGTTGAAATGGGCGTAAAAAACCAAGTGAAGTTGGATTGAAAGACATGGTCCCACAAAAATTTGAATGAGTAGTAGAAATGGTAAGAGCATGGCTATCCATGTTTATCACAATGTTCATAGAGGAAGAGAGAGAGTGGTGAACAAACACATGAGCCATTATCCATGTTCATAGCATGTTCATGAGGAGAGAGAGTGATGAACTTGAGGCATTTTGTTCACCAAAATGCCTTGGGATGAACGGGGGCAAGGGGCGTTCATGGGGTGGGGCTTGCTGGCAGGCTGACGCCTGTCCTGGCGCGCCACGTGTCAGGCCTTGATTCGTCTACGCAAAATTAATCAGTTGCGGTTTTGTAACGACTATAAATAAAAAAAAATCTAAAATTTTAAAAAAAAATGCCAACGGCTATATTTTTTTTGTGATCTATAAAATGAGACCAAACTTGACTTTTTTTAGCACAAAACTGAAATCATCTATTTTCTCTCTCCTAAATTGCTTTTATTCCTCTAAAAATTCATATTCGCTCTAAAAATTCATATTTGCTCTAAAAATTTTCTCTTTTCTATATTATGAATCCTAATAATTTTTCCTTTGTTGGAAATAATAGGAACCAAATAATTAATTATCCAACCCAACAAAATTCTACCCAACAAAATGTTTATCCCACCCAACAAAATCCTCCCGTTTTTTCTTCTAGTTCTAGTTCATCTTCTTCTTCTGATGAACAACGAACACTCATAAGAGGCATAAATAATGAAATTGAGGAAATCATTGAGGATGTTCTTCAATATCATATTCCCCGCCTCCTAGCACCCGCCCCTCAAAGGCGTAGGTGTGCTGTAATTGAGAGAAATCGTGAACATGGTCACGATGTTGTTATGGAGGACTATTTTGCGAGTTCTCCTGTGTATCCGCTCAATATATTTCAACGAAGATTTCGAATGCAACACCAAGTATTTGTCCGTATAGTAGAAAGCTTGAAGGCGGATGCACGAGATACTTACTTTCAACGTCTTCCGGATGCATGTGGTAGGCTGAGTCTTTCAGCTGAGTAAAAATGCACTTCAGCAATCCGTATGTTAGCATATGGGACTGCAACCGACTTAAATGACGAATATCTAAGAATGAGCGCAGACGTTTCTCGACATCCCTTCTGAGATTTTGCGAATGTGTCATTAGAAATTTTAAAAATGAGTACATGAGAAGGCCTACACAAACAGACGTGGAAAGACTGCTTCGCAAAGGGGAGCAACGAGGTTTTCCAAGCATGATTGGAAGTATCGACTGCATGCACTGGGAGTGAAAAAATTGTCCGGCTGCTTGGAAAGGCCAATATGCAGGTCGAATTGGCAAGGTGACTCTCGTTTTGGAAGCTGTTGCTTCGTATGACCTTTGGATCTGGCATGCATTTTTTGGAATTTCAGGTTCGTGCAATGACCTCAATGTGCTTTATCGATCTCCAGTATTTGATGATGTCTTAAATGGTGTTGCACCACCTGTTTCATTTACGGTCAGAGGTCACACTTACGACATGTCATACTATCTAACAGATGGTATCTACCCACCTTGGGCTGCATTCATCCAAACTATCCCAAATCCACAAATCCGTAAGTTAAAATTTTTTGCTGAAATACAAGAGGGGGAAAGAAAAGACGTGGAACGTGCTTTTGGTGTTCTACAAGCTCGATTTGCCATACTTTGAAGGCTGGCACTCACATGGAATGCAGATATATGTTGGAAAATTATGATGGCTTGCATTATAATGCATAATATGATAGTGGATGATGAAAGACCCCCTGATCATATTCTAACAACTGAACATAATATCGACTTTGAAGATAGGGGAGAACCTGACAACGTGGAAGATGTGAACCACGAAGATGATGCACCGCCCCGCCGGCGTTTGGATATTACTCAGTATATGGTTATGAGACAAAACCTTCGCGATAAAGAAGAACATTTGGCCTTGAAAAATGACTTGATTGAGCATATATGGGTCAATTTTACAAACGAGAGTTGATTGAACAAGACGAGCGTTTCGGACTTTCGGTGTTGTTGTATTTTTAAATCTATGTTGTTGTTTTATTGTATTTTTACATTTATGTTGTTGTTTCTTGTATTTAAATTTATTGTTATTTTCTTGTATTTTTAATAAGTTGTTGTTATTTACTTGTATTTTTAAGAATTAATTAACTTTAATTTAATTAGTGTCGATTTTTATTCAAATGTATATTAAATGATAATTCGATTTATTAATAAATTTAATTCACTAATTCAATAGGATAAATAAAAAACAAAACAAATACATAAGTTGGAAGGAGAGAGAAAATGTGGTGGGGTATAGTTAAAAGTAGGAGAGAGAAATGGATGAACATCACATTTGAGTTCATGGATAAAGTTGTATTTTGGTGAAGTTCATAGCTTGAGTTCATGGTGAGGTGGAGGAGTGAGAAAGTAGGAGAGAGAGTGGTGAACAAACATAAATGAGTTCATGGATAGCCATGCTCTAACATTGATAGTGACAGTGTATTGTCGCGTTAAAGGGATTCTCGCGCGCGCGTGTCACATCTTCATCTGGGTCTAAGTCCAGCCAAATTGGCTGGACATGGATCCAGCTAATACGAGTTGGTGATGGTGGTGAATGTGGACTAGTGGGCTGTAGTGGTGAAGAGAGAGCACTACAAGAAAATTACATTTAGTAGCATATCTTTTAGTGGTGAAAACTATTTTGCCACAAGAAAATGACCTAGTTGTATATATATGTGGTTAGACCTGGCCGGTTGGCTAGGCCTAGCCCAGGCACGTAATAGATTATAGACCGGCACGTGTCTGGGCTTATACGTGCAAGGCAGAGAGAGACCCAACCCATGACCTGATACATGCCCTTGTCTAAGTAGTAAGGGCACGGTTCAAAAGAATAAGTAAATTGATACAGAATTGGATCGAGCACATAAACACGGTCAATGCCCAGCCCGTCTCAGGCACGGCCCAAGACCGTCATGTATCACTTGTGGGCCTTTATTTGCAACCTTTTTTCGATGCAAATATGGGCTATTATTGAAAGTGATACATTATTTATATACTATATTGCTCAAAGTTCAATGAATAAAGAAAAGAAAAAGAAGCCTGTAGAGTGTAGTACAATGTCAGTACTCAGTCAAATCTCTCTCTCTCTCTCTCTCTCTCTCTCTCTCTCTCTCCTCTCTCCTCTCTCCTCTCTCGTCATCAGTTGCGTTGTTTTCCTATGTATGAAGCTTCACCTTCCATGCTACAATCTTCTTCAACAATTTTCCGATCATTTATTTTAATAGTAGATTCTTTTTCATCTCTCTTCTTCTCTATCCCTTCCAAGATCTAGAAATTTGAGCACTATCTCCTGATTTCAAAAAAAAAAAAAAACAAAAAAAGTTGAACAACACAGATCGGCACCACCGCACCACGATCAGGACTCAATCCGCAACCAAGCCCAGCACTAGGCCCATGCACGGTCCAGCTGCGGGCGAGCACCTGAACAAGACCGTAGGCACGGACCGGCACAGACCGTTTCCTTGTCGTGCCAATCAGTGCCCCCTGCTTGAGAGAGCCCAGCCCGCCAAAAGACCGGCCCATCCCCGGCCTGGCCTGGCCCATGGCCACCTCTATATGTGGTGAAGTAAAATTTGCCACAAGTTATACACACTTTTGTGGCAATTTGGAAATACTGCCACAAACAATGTAAAAATTAAAACTTCACCAATCACTATTTCTCTCTCCCTCTCTCTCTCGCTCCTCACTTAAGCCAGGGCCTCTCTTTGACTCTATTTCTCCCTGTAACTCTCTTTCTCTATGTAACTCTCTTTCTCTCTCCTGGATCAACAATAGATTTGTTTTTATGGCAATCAAGCGCTGTTATTTTACATCATGATCAACAATATAATCATGAACTGTTATTTTACATCATGATTCATGATCCTTGTGTATAGATATGAGTGCCACTCTTCTATTTGATGACAAAAATGGCAACTCAGATTGGAGAGAGAGAAGACAAAGAGGAGATTGGCCGGGGGGTCAGAGCATGAGAGCAGCACTGGCCATGAGAGGACTCAGAGGAGGGATAGAGGACAATGTGACTTTTCCATTGTTAGGTGGTGTTTGTTCCACATCGACAAACCAGAATTGATTTACTTCCAACCTCTTCTATAAATTAAACATGAGAGTTAATTCATAAAATTTGTAGATCATGGCCCAATTGAGACTAGCATCTTTCGGATTTGGCCTTAAAACATTATTCTTTTTAAAGGTAAATTCTAAAGTTATAGCAATATTACAAAAAAATAAAAAAAAAGCTTTGGTGGCCCAATTTAGCCTATCTTCCAAAATTACAGTTTGTCACTATAACTTTTGGTGGCAAAATTCCAATTTGACACAAAACAAATTTGTCACTCATTAGTCTATATACAGTGGCAAAATGCTTTTGCGGCAAAAATAATTTTGCCACTCCATTAACCCTTATGCAGTGGCAAAAATAAAAAAAAAGACACAAAGAGATACTGTGTCAGAGTATTTGTGGCAACCTTGTGGCAATGTTTTATTTGTCACAAATGACTTTTGTGGCAATTTTTGGATTTATTGTGGCAAAAAACTTGCTACTAATTTCTATTAATTTTTGTAGTGGAGAGAGAGAGAGAGAGAGAGAGAGAGAGAGAGAGAGAGAGAGAGAGAGAGAGAGAGAGAGGAGTAAGATGCACTTTAATATTTGAGATCCAAAAATAAGTTTAACTAGATGTATGCCCAGTGCGATGCACGGGCTTAGAATTTATCACTACAAAATATATTTGAATGCTATCAAGAAAAAAAGTTAACGATTTATCAATACCGTATATAATAACTAATATGGAGGAACCTGTACAAAATCAAAGTTGTGCAATGTGTAGTGTAAAATTGTTATGTGACATGCAATAAAAATTGTTTGGAATAATATGGATAAGTTTATGTTATATATCGGAGAATGCTAAATACAACATTCCTTTTTAAACAGTACAACATTTTTCATGGTAAAATGACTCCAATACCCTTGTTTTAATTTTTGCTCATTTTCCTCCCCTGTCCTCCCCCACCAACACACCTCACTTGCATTCAATTCACTTTCTCTCTCCTCACATTTGAAAATATTCTTGATTTCCTTTTCAATCATACATTTAAATTGTCAAAGAACATTGTCAAATGAATATCCTATAGAAGACGACCATTTTCAGGTAATTTTCAACTCATTTGGTAAGTTTTCATTTACGCAATTTTGCTGGAAAAAAGGGGCAAAAGCAGAACAATCGCCCATAAATGGCGACAACATTACAAAACTGCTGCCAAACTTTGGCAGCCAAATGGAAGCATAGTCGCCAGATGTTGGCGGCTGCATGTAACTGCCAGTAACGGACGACAACATGTAGTTTTGGTCGCCAGTATCTGGTGACTGTTCTGAAATACAGTCACCCAGTTCTAGTGACAGTATTCAAAAAGAGTCACCGATTTCTGGCAACTGTTTTGGATAACAGTCACCAGATATGGGTGTCTGTTTTCAATAACAATCACCAGAATTGGGCGACTGTATAGTATTCATTTAATTTTACTTATATTTTTAAATATTACTTTATTTTATCTCTAAAAAGGATGTTTTACTTTATTTCAAAAGAAATTATAGTAATTTTATAGAATAATTCACAATAATCGTGAAATTCGTATTTATGATGTAATTAATTATTTTAAGTATTTGTGATTATTGATTAGTGTAAAATGTATTGTATGGAGCGATTGTTTATAGACTTGATCATTATGTTGATGAGGAGGAAAATTTTAACTTGCCAATAACGAATCCCAACGAGAATAAAGAATCCCAACGAATCGAGAACATTTCCCGATGTTAGTGGATTTTTTGTTATGCATGCACGATTCGAGAGTTGTAAAGAATTGGAATGTTGGGTTAGATTAGTTTATTACAAAAAAAGAATGCATTTTGCAAATTTATCGTTCATACACTGGCAATGGATCAGGGGCTGGAGCTGTATGGATTTGATGTGAGAGAGTTGGATCATATAGGCCGACGAGTATGTCAGCTGATTTGTGAGAAAAGGGACCGGGTCGAAGCACGATGGGTGTTTGTTTGAAGTACAAAGGCAAGAGCTAGATGATGGCAGTTGGATAGTGAAGCTATCTCACAACGTTGCAAGACATAGACACAATCACGATCTTGGTCCGTATTTAGAGGGACATACCGAGCAAGCAAGTTGACCAATGATGAAGAAGCAATGGTTGCCAAACTTTCCGCTAGTGGAATGGGTCCAAAGAAGATCCTCAACTTTTTGAAGAAGGTTGATCCTGAAAATGTCACTACACGCAGACAAGTTGACAATGTTCGACAAAAACAAAGAATGGTTCGGTTAGGAGGTATGACATCTATACAACGCTTTTTCCAAGATTTGGATGATCGTAAATACATGCATTGACATAGAGAAGATCTCGTAACTGGTTTGGTTGGCAATGTAATTTTCTCACATCGCAAGGCTGCTGACCTTGTGAAGTTGTTTCCTTTTGTACTTGTGATGAATGCCACATACCGAACCAACATGTATGAATTGTCGTTATTGCAAGTGATAGGGGTGACACTGACAGGTCAAATTCACATTTGGTTTGGATTTATGAAACATAAGAACACAGATAGCTACCTTTGGGCCCTTAGTAAGGTGAAGTTGTTAGTTCGCAGAGTTAGAGACTTAGGAGTTATAATGACAGACAAAGAGTCGACCCTTTTGGCCGTTTTGAAGCATGTTTTTCCAGATTCTAAACATATTCTTTGTAGAAGGCATATTTTTAACAACGTGGAGAAAAAGCTTATTACAACACATGGTACAAAAGAGTTCTCAGCTGCATTTGGAGTTAGGTGGAGAAGAATAGTTGAGTCCACCATGGAGGAGGAGAACGATGAGGTTAGCGGAATTGAATGAGGCATTTGCGTTTGTCCCATCGGTGTTGAGTTATGTGAGGCGAGAGCTGTTAGATATTCACAGTGAGAAATTTGTTTGGGCTTGGACGAGACATATCCTTCATTATGGTGCACAAATGAATAATATGTATTTTCCCCGTTCTTTTTGTACTTTAGTAGTAAAAATATTCATTATATTTTTCTTATATTATTTTCAATGCACAATTGAGTTATTATTATTATTATTATTATTATTATTATTATTATTATTATTATTATTATTATTATTATTATTATTATTATTATTATTATTATTATTATTATTATCGTTGTTGTTTTTATTATTATTATTATTATTATTATTATTATTATTATTATTATTATTATTATTATTATTATTATTATTATTATTATTATTATTATTATTATTATTATTATTATTATTATTGTATTGTTGTTGTATTAGTGCACAAATGAGTTGTTGATGTTATTATTATTGCTGTTGTTGATATAGTATTTATTGTAACTATTATTCATGTAAATTTATTGTCTATTTATTTTTTTATATATATTTTTTATTATGATTTTCTTTAATTATAACAGGTTTGAAAGTCTCTATTCTTCATTAAAGAGTTTTTGGGTACATCTACGGGGAGTTTCGATACCGTATTCCTATCGATTCATGACTCTGTAGAGTTGCAATTGGGAGAAATAGGGGGACAGTTTGAGAGGTGTCGCAACATCAATCTTCATATGACAGACTTCATACTATTTCAAAGTTTGAAAGGTGTGGTATCTCATAAAGCTATGAGGTTGTCGGAAAAAGAGTACAAGCGAGGAAAGAATTTCAACTTGATGAAGAGGCTTGTGGTTGTATCTTGAAAAGCAGCCCTACCATGTGCAAATCAGATGGCGCAATCATTGGCTATGAGAATTCTACTTGATCCTAATGATATTCATATATATTGGCGGACTCTCCATTTGAAAGCACAACCATTAGATCAAGATATAGGGGGGCGACATGTGGATGATATGAAGGATGATGTTCTCACTAGACTGAAGGCATTTCCTAATGTCAACAAGTATGTTTTCCTAGCTGAGATGGATCGGATGGCGCATGGAGAAAGTTCTTTACTTACCGATCTTGGGGCTCCAAAGGTAGGAAAACACAAAGGTCATCCAAAACAAAGTTCAACCAAAAGGCTACCAAGCGGTTACGAAATAGTAGATAAACAATATGGTAACGGTGGAAAAAAAATCAAGGAATTTCACTAACTCAAGCGAAGAAGTCGACGACTGTCGATTTTCCATTTGCCAGTGATTTTCATCCATATATTTTGCCATTCATTGTCGACCATGTTGATGTTAAGAGAGACGAGAACTGCGGCTTTATGTCGATTACATACCTTGTTTACGAGAAAGAAGAGATGTGGAGGCAAGTTAGGATGAATTTGATCGAAGAGATGCAATCAAGAAAAGAGTTTTACACGGTTTTGTTTGGACAAAATTATGATGAAGTTTTGTAGATACTACATTATTTCGCCAAAGGTGCTCCTATGGACAATTGGTTGGACACGACTACTTTTGGTTATGTGATTGCTATACAAAATACAATGCCGTGGTGAATGAATTAGGCTTATTGCAAAACGTGACATTCTTGCCATTGGAGCCAGTATCAAAAGAAGCCGGACCGGGCAAATATTTAACATCAGGATATGTGTCTAACGCGATGCACTTTATAGTACTTAACATGGCACCTCCATACCCGTTGCCAATTATCTATCCTCTTTGACATGATCATGGGAATCCCGAAATAGACTACTGGCAAACTCAATTAGCGGATAGGTTCCAACAATGGATGAAAATATCAGGAGATTCCTAAATTCAAATAGTAATTCGATGGTAAACTCATTTTGTAAAGTGTATTGACTAATTTTTATGTAAATAACTAATTTATGGAAAAATCATTTTCTAAGCATATTATACCAACAACATAATTAACAAATATATTTAACATACATCTAACATGATTTATAGAATAATAGATGTGTCTTAAATATTTTTGTTAATTTTGTTGTTGGTATAATTAGATTACATGAACAACACCGAGCCAAAAATCCGACAGAGTTCTGTCTGAAAATAGACATCCCAGGTTATCTAACTTATAAAAACTGCATAGACATAAACACAAAGCAATAACCGATCATCCTCTGTAATCAACCCATGTCACTTCCTCAACACTTGCTCATACCCATGTCACCTTAATTGTCCAAGTTTAAGTAAACATAACATAGATTATAAATAGTTCAAACATGAACTCATTTAATGGTGCCCTCGACCCCTAACTCTCACTTGATGAGTGCCTCCACGTGATGAGTTTGTCATAGAACTCTGAGACGATCGATCAGAAATAATCATCAGATCCTCCAAAGCATGGCATACAGAGTCTAGGTACTCAGCATAGTGCTCTAATGGAAAGGCCCTCCTGTCCGGATGTAACAGGTGAAAGTACGATGCAACAAACTGCATGCTCTGTATTAAAATTTCACGATATTATATACGTATTACACATTAATATAATTATTGTACATTCATAAAGATGGATAGAAATTTTACCGCTTCAGATGACATATCAGAAAGAGATGGGTTAGAAGATTGTGGAGCATCTGGATCAGTCGGTATGATGTATAGATGTATGTGAGCTTTGTACGAGTCCAAATAGTTAGTGGTCGTGGAATATGGGCACTCAGGTATGCTAAATGTCCTATGATCTAACCTCAAACAATGGTTCTGCCAACTATTCCATAAATATACCACAGGATCATACTTGCATATATACTTCAAGTTGCTCCTACCCGTCCATACCCGAATTGGACATGGTGACGCATCCGGAATGTACTAAACATAACCAAATTGTCGAATAACACGATCCGGCATGTGCGGCTTGGTGATTTTTAAGCAGTTTATCATACCTCCGAAGCATGATATCGACACTGATGCACTAGGATCTGGTACAAACGGACACCATATAACCTACACCATATGAAGGCTATTAAACAAACATTATTTATAAAGAATTATATATAAAGTTATTTTTTACCATTTTCTATTCAATAGACGTTTAACAAAATAAAGTGTTACCTCCATGGGTGATATATGATCTAGTCTCTCCCTCTAATGACGCAGTGCCACATTTTTATTCTTTGGTGGTGCTCCCGGTTTCCATTTCATTGCGTACAACGTCCTCCCTTTTCCAACCATGTGTGGACACATGTGGCAGCCTAAAGTCAGGGAAGTACTCATAGATCCATGTCTGTATAACGATTCAAGATTAAACATGAACGATAACATAAATATGAGAAAAAAGGCAAAATAAACATGTCTAAGTCACCTGGAGGAGGGTGTGACATCCTCCAATCTGCTTGCAATTAGCCTGACATGCAGTACCTAAATGTCGATAAAGGTGTGCTAGGGTAGCCATACCCCATGCATAGCGGGGCACGTCTGACAACTCAGTCAAGAAATGAATGTATCGCTCTTGTCGACAAACAACGAAGCTCCCAACATAATGAGTAGATACATCATTGCCCGATCGTTGGCAGCAACCCCATTCATCAACATCAAATCCTCTATAATGTCAGAACTGAGAGTGCCCGACTTCCACTCTTTATTAACAACCTCTGGCTCTTGACCAACTATGACTGATAAAAGGGAGATGGTATCGTGTTTTTCTCCGTTGAAATAGAGCGCATTTCCATGTATAGGAATGCGCAAAATATAATAAACATCATGAAGAGTAATTGTCATCTCTCCAAACGGCAAATAACGCTATTAATTTCTGAATGCCATCTCTCAACAAATGCAGAAATGAGGGACATGTTCAGCTCATTATGATGAACATTGCAATGAGTCAAATGATATAGCCGCTACCCCTAATGAAAGTGAGTGCATCTCCCGACGGAACTATAGTATTCTCAAGTCGTGCAAGTCGAGATTGACCAGTCAACACGCCTCGATCCTATTCAACTAATAACCTATAGTTAGTACACATATTATTCTTGAAAAATTAAATTATAAAAATTAAAATTTACAAATTATTAAATATACATGAAATTTTCCATAAATTATATGCGACGTGGCCGAGAAAACTGCGGAGTAAATTTGGTTTTTGAAGTCCTCCAGGAGCAACTCCCGTCAACACCCAACTCTCATCGCTTTCTCCACGTCTACTCCCACCTCTACTACATACCTCTACGTCCACCTCCCGTCGGTGGACACTCGTGCTCATCCTCCTCTTCATCATCATGGACCTCCACATCCTCCTGTAATATTATCCTCCTACTACTAGTCACGTCTATAGCTAACTGGGTATCTGGCTCTCTCATGGTGAAAACACCAGACCATGCATCATGAGAATGATCATCATCCTCCTCAAAATCACTATATGCTGGGGCCCATAATTGTGTTGGTGTATTAATTTCCCACAGTGTGAACAGAATCATTAATCAATGGGTCATCAACAAAACAACCGTGTGAATCAGAAGGCGGTTTGTCTTGTTTGTTTTTCCTCTTCGAAATAATGATGTTACGACCATCTAAGCGACTACATTGTCTATTGATCTATGGGAGTTCCATAGGCCTCTTATCTTTATGTCGATTATCCATCTGGAGATGACGATAATCATTTCATGTTCTAATAGTTTATATAACCATAGATTTTGGAAAATTTTATTTTTTCACCCTTATATTTTACTTATAATACCATCTACACAAATTTATAAACATTTATTTCATTATTTTACATCTTAAAGTCAAGAGGAAAAGTATCAATTTTCTCATTGTGCGTTTGAAAAATACTTATAACTAGTCAAAAATTCACTAAAACATTATTATTATTATTTTGTTCCACATATATGAAAGATTAAATTATAAGATAACCTATAAATTATAAGAGAAATATTTGATAGCCTAGCATGGACCCAATGCTAGTAAGTACTTATCGCATACATAATTACATGGTACTAGGAGGTTACTCGTGCTACGCACGGACTATCCTTTTATTACTACATTTTTAATATACCTAGATTATTTTTTTTTAAAATACAAATATATTTCTGAACTAAAAGGGTGATGAATTGAAATATTATATGCATCCTAAGTAATTAATGCATCTCCAAAAAATATTTATCACTGTGACAAAATAATAAAATAATAATTTCTTTACTAATCACTTAACCTGCCATTGTACCTCAAATATATAACTTAACAAACAGCATCTCCAAAATATGACCCTACTTGTCATTTTATTTGATAAGTCATATCCTTGAAATTTTTAGTCACATGTCAAAACGGTGATTATACCGACAACCTGTTTGATCCGATCTGATTGTCCCTTGATATGTGCTTCGCTTATTAGAATTTAAAAGTTGAAAAGCTAACCTTCTTTCAAATGAAAATAAGAAAATTGCGAGGATTATCATCATCTCGAAAAAAAAAATTAATTTATCAAAATGTGATACATGTAGTTACTTGCGCTTATACCCACCAACTCTAATGGTGGATATACCTTTCCTTATCGTGTGTTTCGCTAATTATAATTTGAAAGTTAAAAGTTGAGAGTCTAGCCTTCTTTGTAATTAGAAAAAAAAAATTGCGAGGACTCACCATCTAAAAAAAAGAAGAAAAAAAATTATCAAGATGTAATACTTGTAGTTACATGCAATATACCCGCCACTATGTAATACTTATTATATTACGTGAATCGATCTATTCTCACAAATATTCATCATCTCTACCTAATTTGATTTTTTTTTTGAATGCAAATAGGGTTTATTGTAAACAAATAATTGCCAAATCTTAGCATCCTTACATTAACTAATTAGTTAATAATTGAAAATGTTAAAGTTTTACATTAATCTCATTTTAGATTGTACTAAATTAGAAATATGAATATACTATAGCAATTATCATAGGATATTTATTTATCCATAACAATGCGTACTTACCCAAAATTGATATATATTATTTTGAAGTATTTTTCATTTCCAATCCAATGAAGTATCAGTTATATTATAATAATAAATAGTCATACCGCGGTTTTGAGAGCTAGCGAGCTCCGGAGGTGCACGATAAAATCACAGCTTATCCTGCTCCTCTTTTTCCGCCATGGAAGGCAAAAGCGAGGGCGTCCCAAGAAAACTATCCCACAAGCTGAGAAAGTGGTTTCTTAGGATTCGATTGATGGTACTGGGGTATCAGATAACCCAGTGTTTCAAGAGAAGGAGAAGACCCAGATGATTTCATCAAAACCAAAATTGCCATTGACGTTAATGGAGTTTCTTCCTGATAATCTTCGTGATGCAGTTGAGAATATTACTGGATCATCTTCAGAGACGCAGGCAGGTAACCCTATTCTCCCTACTTCTTCTTGTGATGAATTGGAGAAATTAGGGTTTGTTGATAATATGGGGTGTAATTCTGATAAGGGTAAGAATTTGGAGAGCACAGTTAATGGAAATGGGACTGATATGGGGAATATAGCGCCTAATTTTGGGGGTAATCCTACCATAATTGTACCTGCCATTAATGGGGGTGTTGTTAATCAAGAACAGAGGGGGCATGGCCAGTGGGCTAAGTCCAAGAAATGGGCTAATGAGAATAAAAATGCTAAGGGGATTCCCTTGGAGTATATGCCTAATGTTAATGATAGTGACATTGTCCAGATCAATCTTGAAGTATAGAGGGTGAAATAGCTTATTGGAAGAATGCTCTTGTTGGGTTTGTCATGGGGGGCAATCCTAAAGTAGCTATTGTTCAATCTTATATTGATAAGAATTGGGTTCATGTGGCTAAACCTAGAGTACACTTTCATAATAAGGGGTGGTTCTATATCCTGTTTCAATCTCCTGAAGATAGAGATTTGATCTTGAAAGGGGGTCCATGGTCCATAGGTAATAGGACCTTCCTATTGAGACCTTGGTCTGTGGATTTTAGTTTGGATAAGGTGGAAATGAGCAGAGTACCAGTGTGAGTTCGATTTCCAGGCCTTGATGTTCAGTTCTGGTCTGCAAAGGGTCTAAGCAAGTTAGCAAGTAAACTAGGCTTTCCCTTATTTGCAGAGAAATTTACCTTTGAAAAGGATCAAATATCCTATGCTAGGGTGCTTGTGGACATCGATGTCAGCAAAGACTTACCAGATTTTGTATCAGTGGCCTCCCCCTTTCTGGGAAAATTCAAGCAATCTGTATACTATGAATGGGTTCCATTCTTCTGTGCAACTTGCAGACAACTTGGGCATACATCTCATCAGTGCAGGAAAAATAAAGCCAATGCTAGGGCTACAACTGTTCCTGAATCATCACAGGAGGGTAACAAAGGGGTGGAAAATACAGTTGAGAGGGTGGTTGCTGCTACTGCATGGGTCACTGAGGAGCAGAATATACTTGACCTGTACAGTTACATGAGTCTGAGCTACCTGCTGCGGATGAAACTCAGAGCCAAGAAGACTTTCAGCTTGTAGTTAGCAGGAAATCAGCTGGGAAGAAACAGTTTGCAGGTAGTGCCTTGAGGGCTGGAGTGTTAAGAATGAAAAATCATTTTGAGGTGTTGCAAGATAAAGCTCTCTCTGCTTTTGAGAAAAGAAGTGAAGAACCTGTAGTTGAAGCCACTAATGGCTCAGTGGGCATGCCTAGTGAGACTGGTGGTGGTACCCCTCCAAGGGCCTAATGATAGTGACCTCATGGAATGTGAGGGATCTAAGTGATCCCCTCAAACAGCAAGAGGTGCGTTCTTTCCTCTTGGCTAATAAAATTGATCTGGTTGGTTTGCTTGAAACTAAGATCAAAGTTGTGAAGGCAGGTAGGGTTATGAAGAAACAATTCCCTAAATGGAAGGCTTATTTTACTTACAGTGATCACTATAATGGTCATGTGTGGGTTCTCTGGAATCCAATGAAGGTTGAAGTGAGTATGCTTGGGACTTCTAGCCAGGCTATTCACTGTAGGGTGAAATCCTTGATCAGTTCCTTTTCCTGTGTGGTGTCTTTCATCTATGCTGCTAATAATGGGGTGATTAGGCAGCAGTTGTGGAGTGAACTGGGCTCTTTGGCCCCCAATGAGCCTTGGTTAGTAATGGGGGACTTCAATGTTGTCCTGAAGGTTGAAGAAAAATTGAGCTCAGTAGGTATAGTTGATACTGAGGTGGATGAGTTTGCTAACTATGTTGCTACTTGTGGTTTGCAAGATCTCCAGGCTTCTGGTGCTTATTTTACATGGACAAATAAACAACAGGATAGTGAGAGGGTGTGGAGCAAGTTGGACAGAGCCATGGTGAATTGGAAAATGGGTGATACAGGGGACTGTTGCTGCTGCTACTTTCCTCTGCTGGTATATCTGACCATTCCCCTGCCATGGTCACTATTGAGGAACAAGCTGCTCATGGCCATCGTGCCTTCAAGTTCTTGAATTGTTGGATTCAGGATCCTGAGTTTATGTAGATAGTACAGGAGTTCTGGAGTACTACTGTAAATGGGTGCATCATGTACAGGATTATGCAGAAATTGAAGTTGGTAAGGAAGATACTTCAAAGTTTGCATAGAGCTTCGTATAGCAATCTTACTAAGAGAGTGCAACAGGCGCAAGCTGATTTGTTTGAGGTGCAGAAGAGGATTATGGTTGAACCTTTGAATTCTCAACTGCTTGAGAAGGAGAGGGATGCCATTGACTTTTATATGAAAATGAAGAAAGCTGAACTGAGTGTGTTTTTTCAGAAAGCCAAGGTTGATTATATCAAGAAGTCTGATGAGAATGTGGGGTATTTTCATGCCAAGGTTATGGAAAAGAAGGTTATGAAGGGGATTGGCAGCATTAAAGATGCCAATGGGGTGTTGCACACTGAGCCAGAGGGTGTTTGTAATGCTTTTCTTGACTTTTACCACAGTTTACTTGGTACTGAAGCTGCTACTCAGCCTGTTAATCAGGAACATTTTGCTAAAGATAACCTCCTCTCTAGTGCTCACTATCAATTGCTAGGTGCTGCTATTACTAGAGAAGAAATTCATGATGCCCTTTTTTCAATACCTGATGATAAAAGCCCTGGGGTGGATGGTTTTACATTTGCTTTTTTCAAGAATACATGGCAAGTTGTTGGGGATGATTTTTGTACTGCTATTTTAGATGTGTTCAAGAAGAAGAAGCTTTTGAAACAAGTCAACTCTACTTTGATCACTTTGATCCCTAAAGTAGCTAGTCCTGAGTCTGTCTCTGAATTCAGACCTATTTCCTGTTGTTCAGTCATTTATAAAACCTTGACCAAGGTTATTACATAGAGAATGCAGAATGTGTTACCTGACATTATAGGTTCTGAGCAAAATGCCTTTATTAAAGGGCGTAGTATCCATGACAATATCTGTATGGCTCATGAACTAGTAAAACATTATGGTAGGAAGGGGATATCACCTAGGGCTATGATTAAGGTTGATGTCAAAAAAGCTTATGATTCCCTTAGCTGGGAGTTCCTGGAGCAAGTTTTGTTGGGGTTTGGTTTTCCAGCTGATTTTGTGGAGCTGATCACTTTGTGTGTCTCTTCTGCTACCTATTCCTTGAATATAAATGGGTACCCCAAGGGATTCTTTCAAGGTAAGAGAGGGTCAAGACAGGGAGATCCAATGTCTCCCTATCTTTTTGTGTTGTGTATGGAATATCTGTCTAGGTCTTTGAAAGATATTATTGATGAACCTGAGTACCATTCACATCCTAGGTGTGCAAGATTGAGTTTAACTCATCTAGCTTTTACAGATGATTTATTAATTTTTGCAAGAGGGGATGTCAGTTCTATTGAGACTATTGTTGGGAGATTTCAGGAATTTTCAGATATGTCTGGTCTGCATGCAAATAAAGATAAAACTGCTGTCTATTTTGGAGGTATAAGGCAGGAGATTCAAAGTCAGATTTTACAGAAAACTGGCTTTAGTGTTGGAGAGATGCCATTTAGATATTTGGGGGTTCCATTATCAACTTCAAGGTTGACCAAACACCTCTGCAGACCTTTACTGGATAAGATTGCCATGAAAACTCAACATTGGGCAAATCAATTCTTGACATATGCAGGGAGAGTGCAGTTGCTTAACTCTGTTATATTTGGTATTCAAGCTTATTGGGGGGCTATTTTTGTTTTCCCTAAGGAAGTCATTAAGGAAATGGAGAAGTTATGCACAAATTTCTTTCGGGGCTGCAGAGATGATAAGAGGAAGTGTATGATGGTTAGTTGGCAAAAAATATGTAGACCAAGGCATGAGGGGGGTCTGAACATAAAGGAAATTCTTAGCTTGAACAAAGCATGTATACTGAAGAGATTATGGTTCATTGTTGCAAACAAGGACACTGTTTGGGTCAACTGGACCAAGGCTTATTACCTGAGAAATGAAGACATATGGCGTGTACAGGGAAAGCCTCAAAACTCCTGGCTCTGGAGGTCTTTATTGCATGTGAGAGATGAGATTCTGTGCAGATGTGGAAATAGTAGAAGAGCTGAACAAACCATGAGAGAATGGGTCACTAATGAGAAGTTCAAGATTAGTGCAGCTTATGATTTCTTGAGAACTGCAGGAGAGAAAGTGCAATGGCACAAAGTGGTGGGTGAAACTCTGACTGTTCCTGAGCACAGGATCATCACCTGGTTTGCAGCACAGAATAGGTTGCCAACTGTAGAAAATCTCCTGAAGAAAGGGTTGCAGTTCCCTGATAGGTGTGTTCTTTGCACGCAGGGACATGACACACAAGCTCATATGTTTTTTCAATGCCCTCTAGTTGCTGCAGTGTGGTCTGAATTGTTGCATTGGTTGAGAGTTACAAGAAGGCTCTGGAGTCTGAGGAGGGAGTTGAAATGGATGAAGAAGTATTGTAGGAGGAAATCCCCTCAACATAGAATGATTAAAGCTGCTTTTGCAGGGGCGGTTTATGAAATATGGTGTGAACGTAATAGAAGGATGTTTGGGAATCAGGTGAAGACTGCACAGTAACTAGTTCACCAGGTTCAGAGTCAAGTGTATATTCGAGCATATGCTGTATATCCTGAACAGATAGTGCGTAGTGTTACTCAGTAGTTATTGTGCATATATAGCTAGATCAAAAGGCGATTTTACTTGTAATTAGCTTACAGTGGAAGATTGTATGAGGGGATGTAAAACTTAGGTTGCCTAGCTGGCAAGCTGTCTGTATAATTGTTGCTAGGGGTGCTACATTGGTACCCTTTGGGAAATGGAATATAAGCTAACCTTTTTCCAAAAGAAAGAAAAAAGTATCAGTTATATTTATTTGAGTGGGGTAGCCAAAGTTATATTATTTTATAATTTGAAATAATATGCTATTAAATATAAAACTTATAATTTTAATGCACTCATATCATTATTGATTTATTTTTATATTATTAACTGCATAAATTATGACAATATATTAATCAAATCAATTAACACTCCATATTGATTATTCTAATTTATGTTTAACAATCAACACTAAGCACAAACCACCTCTTAAAAAAAATTAAAAATATTTTAATTAGTTACTTGGGTATAAGCCAATGGGAGGTTGATACTTGTCACCTTACCAGCGCTTAAACCCGCAAATCTATATATAATAGTGATTCTAAAATGGAGAATAATCTCACACAAAACTTCCTACACTAATATACTTAGCTAATACGCAAAATATACTATGATCCTGAAATGCAAACCACTAAACATAACCTATGATTCTATGAACCATAAATTAAGCCAATCAGCTAACTACATTTCTAGACCCATCCAAGCACTACAAAGCACTGTATTTTAGGTGACAATGATAATGGTAAAAACCAGATCAAAAGAAACATCATGCTTCATGATCTAAATAAGTCAACAACAATCATGACATAAATAAGATTGCATATAAACAAGAGATATGACTACTTTTGCACAAAGCTTCCGTTTCGTCTAGTGTCACCATCTTATTTGAGCAAAATGCTTTTATAAGCACGAAGACTTGCATACTGATAAAGAAGTGCATAGAAAATATGACTCATCAAACACCACCTCTTTCATGCACTTGAATTCTATTTCTATCTTCCACTTATAAACCACTAAACCAGCTCTTTTATGTTTGTTTTCTACAGCTAACACAATTATACATATCAAATACCATGTATTGTTAAGTGGGAATGGAACAGAAGCTCAAGGATATCTAGCTATTCTTGGCAATTTGAAGGTCTAATGTTGTTCCATTTGACAAGTAAAATGACCATACAGTATTTGGGTAATACATAACAAATAGAAAGAAACAAACAAAAAAAAAACACTGTAAAAGTGCTATCCAACTTCAATCTTAGACCAGAGCACATTTACTCAATCAAAACAGCACGCATTATTGATTAATTACCAAACATAATTTACTGATGATCAGACTAAGAACATAATTGATCAGATTTAAACTCCGGACAATCACCCAGAACAATTGTCACTTGTGTTTCACAGTCGCTCAAAATAAGCGACCCCTTATCACAATAGTCACCAACAGAAGGCATCCGTAGAGTGATGTTGTCGCCTGGTTTGGGTAACTATATTCACACGTGCTTGCCCAGATCTGGCGGTATAAACCCAAAACAAATGCCTGAAATTAGCGATAGAAGGAGAAAATAGTCACTGAATAGTGGCGACGATATTCTCATGTTAGCACCGCCTTTAGGCGACAGTGGGCTGAAAATTTGCCCACAAAAACTCACAAATTGTCTTCGCCTATTCAATTGGCATCGTGGGGATGAGGACAATTATGCATGCCAAGGTGTGGGGGTGGGTGAAATTCAGCAACAAAACAACCATGGTGAAATTGGGGGAATTTTGAATAAAATTAACGCAAATGCAGAAATTAAAGAGTTTCAATTGAAATACATACCTTAAATCACCTGGATATTTGTTGGGGTGACGATCTTCAGATGAATTTGGCACTATTCACACTTTCACATAAGCAAACTCATAAGGGGAGCTTAGAGTTGAGTGAGCTTTGGGAAAATGCTAGATACGCAGAGAGCTTGGAGGTTGGGGAAGGGAGAGAGAGAGAGAGGGAGGTTGGGGAAGGGAGAGCTAAATTAAAACAAGGGTAAATATGTCTTTTAGCCTTGCAAGATGTTGTATTTGGTTTTAGATAGGTGTTTATTTAGCACTTGTGTATATCTTTACATACTTTGTATTGGATTTACCATGGGGTGTCGTCTTGGCATCCTTTGGGAGGTGGAATAAAATATACTCACCATTTCTGATAAAAAAAAAAAAAACCAAACAATTATTCAAAAATTAATGATAGATTCATAATTACAATGTTGAAAATACTCTATTGCCTCATTTTCTCTCTCTAAACCCTAGCCTCCATCTCTAAAGTATTTTTCATGCCTAAAATGGTTGGTTTTTGACCATTCTCGGCCAGCAATCATTGTTGTTATTGTTTTTCTTTTTTGTTTACTTTACTTATTGATGATTTTGTTTAGTTTTAATACGTTTGCCTCTTCGTTTGTGGGAGTAGTACGTTCTATTCCTTTTTATGAGGTTTTTGGTCTCTTCTATTATAAGAGTTTTATGATTTTGCGGGAATGAAAATTTGAAAGGTCGTACAAATTTCTACTTCAACGAAGTTATACCAGCTGTCGAGATCTCTGTCAGAAAAGATGTTATTCCATCGATTATTATACATGGTTGGATTTTTTCCATGGTTTTGGAGGCGAACATCAGAAGGAAATTAGTGAGTGAAGAAGAATTTTGTATTGTTGTTTTAGATCTTTCATTAGCTAAGAATGATTATTGTTGTATACGCAGCTATTAGGCTATCAATCAATGATAATTTTCCCCTCCCCGTTTCCAATGCTCAAAAAAATTGATATACTCTATCAACCAATATATTAATACATTGACATAACACATCTCCAATGACCTGAACTTTGAATTTTTGGTGGTCCAAGGACTTGAACTATTTTTTGAAGGTTTAAGGACATCATTTCACTTTCAGGCCAAAAAATGAACGGAAGTTGTGATGAACAATTTACAGGTAAGTTTATGTTGTAAAAATGTAAAATGACCAAATAGCCCTTATTATCTTCAACCAACACACTCCCATTTCCTGTCTTATGCCTTCTTCATCTGCTCATCTCTTCCCTTCCTCCAAGTTCCCTATCCTCCATGAATAGGACCAACAATCAAATAATTTCTATCTCTTCCCACATAATATTTTCATCAACCAAAACTGCTTTTTCAGTAGCAAGTCCTAGACGACAATTTTGAACCTAGAGCCAAGTTTCCATAAATTTCCTCATTGCCAAGTTCCAGTTCGCCCAAATATCCCGACTTTCCACCATTTCGTTTGTAATCATCAAATTAGATAATACCCAATATTGTTTGAGTTTTGTAAAAAGGTTAATTTCTTGAGTTCTACCAACATGGATGGAAGATGAAGGGGGTAGGAGAGAGAAATTGAGGCGGGAATGAACATGGTGATGGAGTTTTCCAATTAAGACCCAACAACATCAGGAAAAAGGGGGTTTTCTAGTTAGGCCTTAGCTTCGCTTGTCATGTTGGTGTTGCTCAAAGTCTTTGTCAAAGACACCTACTTCTTTATCGCTACTAAAACAACTCATGTTGTTAATTGTATGTTCCAGAAAACATATCGTGGAAAACACGATGGGAAGAAAACGTGTTCAATTTAGTGTTTCTCATTAAAACCCATTGAAAATGGAAAACACGGTTTTCCATTTATAAAGAGTTTTGGGAAAAGAGATCGACAATATTTTCAACTCTTTCTGGTTGTAAATTTGGTCATTGTTTTCAAATTAGAGAACAACAAAACACGAAGCTCGTTTCTTTAAAGGGTATAAAACCATGTTGTTTCACTCCTCTGTTAGTAGGGTTGTTCATAATAATCGAAACCAAAAAATCGTCCTGAAAACGAATAGAATCGTACTAGAAAACAGGTTACAGTACCGAGGAAAAAAAATAAATATCTGTATTATAACTGTTTAGGTTGTCAAAAGAAGTGCAACACAAAAGGTTATTGTGGTAACTCTCATATTTGCCGCAATACATGTGCTCTTTTGTGGCAAAAAAAAATATTTTGTCACAAAAGCTATTGTGGCAAATTTTGACTTAGCCACTAATTTTATTGTGGCAAATTTTGACTAAGCAAATAATTTTATTGTGGCAAATTTTGACTTGGCCACTATTTTTATTGTTGCAAAATTACTATTTGCCACAAAGTATTAGTGGCAAACTAAAATGCCGCTTTTGTAAAATTACAATTTGCTACAAAATATTAGTGGCAGATTAGCTACAAGTTATAACTTTAGAAATTAGCCTAACTAGTCTTTGATAAGGTCAATCATATTTGAGTAGGCTATATTAGGGTTTTATAGCCTAGTAGGAGCATGCCACAATTGGGTCATCAATTACAACTTTATTGACAAATATTAACTCTCATATTCCATTTATAGGTGAAGGTGGAAGCAACTTAGTTTCGATTTGTTGATGTAGGACACATTAAAACATCACTCGTACATTTGGTCTGCGTGTGCCGTGAGGCCGGCTATATGGAGGCGGTGCATACTGCTCATTTGCACATCCGGTCAATTCAACTTGACTTTTCCACCTCAAACACATCAGATATAGTGAGATTAGACATGCTACAGAGAGGGAGAAATATGATTTATTAATTAAATCAGATACGATGATCCCATGCTATGCTATTAATTAACACAAAAACTTGTTTAATACGGTCTTTTTGTAATTTTTGGTGAGACGGGGGTCACATTTAATTATAATAAGTGTCACTGCTTATAATAAGTGACCCCTACATCACTAAGTAGTGGCCCCATTTTCCTACAAGTTGGTTTTACACAAGACGTGCTCAGTAATTAAATATCATATTCGTATTAATATCATATTCGCCGCCATTTAATGAGCTAGTGCGCTAAGATCATGAAAATTATTATCTGATGTTCATGGTGAGGTGAAATCACAGTAGTACATATGATCATACATCATCATGTGAGAAGTAGTTTTTTTATTTATATTTATCTGATCACCCTCCCCCTCATTAAATATCTGTGGCATATTTTAGAAAGGGGAGTGCTAAATGTAAATACCAATTTAATAAACGGAATTTTTTTCCCTAAATACCCTTGGCATAATACCCTCTTAATTTCCCTCAAACTTCCCTCTCTCCCTCTTCTCTCTCTTTCACCACTCACGGTAGTTTGCTACTGTAACAAATGAATTCACTTTAAATTAGTCAAAATAAATTCATCATCATCATCATCATCATCATCAGTTATTCCCCAAGTCAATTGAGACAATTGTGGGCATGGTTCTCTTTGAACTCTCGCTTAGCCAATTGGTATTAAGACAATGGGGGATGACAATCACAGCTGATGTGACATAGAAGTCTGGTTTGTCGGGCTGAAGAGGCATCAAGAAGGACCTTGGCTGCTGACGGTCACTATCTGACGAGACGACCTAGTCCACTACCACAACCACCACGAGCGAGCTCTGCCACCCAACCTATCCACCAAGTCCCATCACCACCCATAAACCCTCAACCCAATTAATTAATAAATGGAGTAAAAAAATAAATCAAACTGATGAAGAATATACTGGTTAATATTACTTCAGTTCTTTTTTTTCCATGGTGATTGTATAATAATGTACAATTCATCCTTCATGATTATTTTGATTTCACGAAGAAAAAAGGAAAAAAGAAAAAAAAAGATGAGGGATGAAGGATACATGAGAGATTTTCATTTGACATAAAAAGGCATATCAGGAAACATGGTGAGAAAAATATTTACATTCAGTAATTTTAGATTTACATTAAGCAATTCCGTTTAGAAATTGACACCAACTTTTGGCAAATTTCATTTTGCCACTTGTATAATTTTTATTGTGGCTTAATATTTATTGCCACAATAAAAAATTGCCACTAAACCTAAATTTTCTTGTAGTAGTGCCTAACTAGCCCAATAAAAGATAACAGTGACGGAATAGGAACAACCTCATGGAGAATTTATAGCTCTTTATTAAAAAAATATGTCAGAATGAAATAAGAATTGTTTTGGTAATGTTTTCAGGAAAAAAGGTATCTACCGGGTAGATTGAAAGGTATACAATCAAAAATGTGTCTTTTGCTTTCTAACCACCTCTTTGACCTTGAAATTGAGCTGCAAAATGAACTTAATGCTATTTTAGTCGAAGAGGAAATTTTGTGGTTAATGAAAGTTAGGACTAGTTGGGTTTCTAAGGGGATAGAAATACTTCCTTCTTTCAAACTTTTGTGACTGCTAGAAGGAAGAGAAGTAGAATTGGTTCTCTTAGGGATGATGTGGGCAATATCTTGAATTATAATGAGGATTTGAAGTCTCATATCCTCAACTATTTCAAGAAGCTGTTTAATTCTGAGCATGAGACCAACACCCCTATGCATACCTCCCCGTTTAATCATGATGGAAATTCTATTTTCATTGCTCATTGTCCCTCCTTTTGTGAGATTAAAAAAACTGTTTTTAGTGTTGCCCGGTTGAAAGCCCCGGGACGTGATGGTATTCATGCTATCTTTACCACTTCATGTGGGAAAAATTTGGTGACCAAGTGGTGAAATTTATATAGAATATTTTTAACACCGGGATCATTCCTAGTGATATTAATAAAAGTATGATTTGCTTTATACCAAAAAAGGACAACCCCGAGGTGATTAAAACCTATATACCTATGAGTTTGTGAAACAACTTGTACAAATTTGTTAAAGGATTTATGTCCTGTCAGTCAAGGTACAAAATTCAGGATTAAACTTCAGAGATAGTAAACTCATCGATTTAGTAGATTGTAATGTTTAGCTAGAGACCGCTTACGATAATTCGGGCCGATTGGATCGGACAGCTACTAGTGGGCTCATGGGCTTAGTGGGCTCACCTAAGGCAAGTCCACGATCACTTAAGTGCTAGGCACTTAACTCATGGGCCATAAGGGTACACCATTTGGATGTGGCTGTGTAACTCTTGTTCCCTTAATTGACTAGGTCTACTTAAGGAACAAAGAGTGCCATTGTTCTCTATAAAAGGAGAGGGATAATATATGCATAATGTGTGGATCACTTGTGAGCTTGAGAGTCACAAATGATGTGCTATCTTTTTCTCCCTTTTCTCTAATCCTAACCATGTGCAGCTAAAGAGATTATATCCCACGATCTAGCTATCGAATTGACAACGGTAATCATTCGTCTACGTGTGGACTACGGTAGAGGGATCACATTTGGGATCCTACAATTTGCATCCATCGATCTAGTCGATCAATGAGGCACGCATCAATAGGTATATTTATGTGTGTTTAATGACCCATTAAGTTTCATGTTTCTAGTTGTCTTCCGGTTATATGATTAGATCATTGCAACTAGACCCAATAATGGTATCAGAGCCTAATTAATGAGTTAATTAGATTACTTTAATCAACCTTGTTGCACGAAAATTGACTTATATGGGCTAATGGTACGTGTAATTTGTTTTGTTGTGATTAGGTCATGTCAAAAATAAATTTTGGGTTGTTTGATGTTCACGGACACGATTGGATCGTTACTTAGATATAGTCAGGTGTAGTAGAAATGTTATGCTTCAATTTCATGATTAGATCATGTATCATGTTTGCATAATTGTAAGCAGCATGTTTCCTCCATCCCTTATTTGATTCATATAAGCGAAGAGTGCTGGGATTAGATCCATGTTTTCTTTTCGATCTATGATCAAAATAAGACACGAGGCTTTGCTGGGTTCTTGGCTACTATTTAGTAGTATTTGCTACTACTTATTACTACCTTGGTACTAATTGCTGAAATTTGCTACTACGTACCTTGATACTAATTGTTAATAGTTTGCTACTATTAATTCCATCTTGATGATAAATTGTTGTTTTGCAAGTTTAGTGTTATGATGAATGCATGTATGAACTATGATTAGATCAGTAGTGTGTATTTGATCCATTAGCATATAATTTGAAATAATTTCAATTATTGGATGATTGATTTACTTGCTTATTATATGGCTTTTGGATATTTATTGGGTCACACATCTTATGGGTGAATGAATATATGATCGAACTGTATGGCCCAAAATACGATATGCGTATCGTTATGTATTTTTGTAATTAAATGCGTTATGTAAAACCGCCGTATTTATGTAATTTATTTTACTAGCAATAGCTTTAAGTTTAAATTACTAAGTACAATTACAAAAGAGAAAGCTTGAAGAACGATGCCTTGGAGGAGATCGGAATTCAAGTGGATAAATTGAAGATTAGATCTTTATTTTTCTTTTCATGGGCCATACTAGGATCATTTATTTATTGCTTTACTTATAGCTTAAATTAGATTTATTGCTTAAATTATTGTTTAAATTATATTTATTGCTTTAATTATCGCATGCATGATTTATCATATTGTTTTGTTTTTTTTTTTGGCTCACGACCAAGGGTATCCACCGTCGACCACAGTGACTATCCCCCGCGCTGGCTTGTAGGCACCTCAAAGGATGGGACAACTGGCCAAGGAATTTAAAACTGCTCCATGCCCAAGACGAGATTCGAACCCTCGACCTTGGTTGAGGATGGATGAGTCCCTACCACTCAACCACACCTCCTTGGTTGATTTATCATATTGTTTAATATAACCTTATTCACACATATTAAGGTTATGTTTGGCAAAATTAGCTGTAGCTGTAGCTGTCAAGTGTTATTAAAGGAGAGAAATTAGTAGAAAAATGCTAAAAAGTGATACAAAAAGCTAATAAACTAGCTGTACCTGTTGCTGCAGGTGGAAGCTTGCAGAGATAGCTTTTAAAACAATTAGCTGTAGCTGTAGACTAAAAATCTAATGATAAACTGTTTGGTAGCAGAGAGTAAAAAACACTAACAGCAAGCTTCAAGCTGTAGCTTTTATTGAAAAGCTAGCTGTTCGTGCCAAACATAGCCTAAAACAACTTGATAATTCACGTCCCAAGGAAATATTGAGTTTAGCTTTGATTAGGTTTCTAGAGAGAGAGGGTCTGACCTCTCTCTAGAAACCAAACCCTAAAAAGCCAAAAAAGTCATCTCCTTCTTCAGCCGCCCAAAGATATTTTAGCATTCCTCAAGCTCCCTTTTTCTTCTCAAGCTATCTCCATTATTCTCCATCCCCAAGTTTTTTTCCTAGCCCAAATTCATCATCTTAGATATGAATTTAAATCATAAAAAAAAGGAAAAATAAAACCTCAGATCTCGAAATCTTGTCGAAGAAAGAGATAGATTCTTGATGACCTCTCTCTCGCCGTCGAGGTCGTCATTTTTGGCCCATCAAAGTCTTGGTTTTTTAGCCTCCGGCAACCTCAAGTCATGGTTGCTCGAAGCACGCCTTACTCTCCGTCACCAGCTCCTGGGTTCTGTTCTAGGTCGATTTCGAGGGTTTGTATGAAGAATGTGTATCTCCATTATAATTTGGGGGTTTTTTGGGTTATTAGATTTGGAAAACCAAAAGCAAAATTAAAAAAATAAATAAATTGTTTGGTGTTGATGGTTGAGGATCTACTATTTGTTTCTTGGTTTATGGAGCTGGAGAACAAGATAATATTGGGAAGATGAAGATGTTCAATTTAGTTTTAGCTAATTTGTATCATTTTTAGATTTCTGTTTTTATTTGTTCTTAGCTGTAATTGTTTCATCTAAGTCCTTCACTAATCTGTATTGCCTGGGAGATTACCTGGTTGTCTCGCCTTTTCAAAAAAAAAAAGAAGTAAATATTAAGTTTATGCCCTCCCAAATAAGGGTCACCCATTACACTCTCGATCATTTATGATGGGTATTGTTAAAGCGTGGCATTATTTTAATCTTGAGTTAATGCGGGTAAGTATAAGAAGAGATTTACATGACCATTTGGTTCCCTTGAGGATATGAGTAAGGGAGTTCTTACATATCGGGGCAAAGGGATAGCCATATTAGATATGCTTATTAACTAATAGTTATGTTGGACATAATTAGCAAGGCTTGCTTACCTATTTTGACTAGTGTGGTTGACAAGTCAAAGCTTGGTCACATTAGGGTAATGAGGATCTTGGAATTATTTTATTCATGGGGACATCTTAGAGGATGAATAAAATATTAAAGGGCTTTCATGTTTTGGAAACTGATTAAGTTATTTATTGATAAATGTACTAAAATTTGCATTTTATTTCTGTGTAGTAGCAATGGCCAATGGAAACAATTCAACTTTTAACCTTAAGTCGATACTGAAAATGGACATTTGGTTGGACCAAACAATTACCTAGACTGGCATCACAACCTGAGAATAGTTCTCAGGCATGACAAGAAGGAAAACGTCTTGGAGACGCTTGTTCCTCAACTTCCCAAAAGTGGGAGCAGTGCTTCACAAAAAACTGCCCGCCAACGACATTCCGATCACTCGGAGGAAGTTGCATGCATCATGATTGCAAGCATGAGCTCTGCTTTGCAAAAGTAATTCGAGAGCTATGATGCCTACAACATGAATCAAAGGCTCAAAACTATGTTTAGAGAGTAAGAGAGGATTGAAATGCATGCAACTAACAAGTCTATTCTAGAAGCCAGGCTGGAATGAGGCAAGAAAGTCAGTCCTCATGTCATGGGGATGATTGCTAACTTTCAGATGATGGAACGTCTGGGGTGTGGCTATCCTCAAAATTTGGTTATAGATAATGTCTTATACTTGCTGCATAAAGGGTACAACCAGTTTCGGATGCACTACATTATGCAGGGGTTGGACAAAACCCTTGATGAGCTGCATGGCATACTTAAGACTGCAGAGTCTGATGTGAGGGAAGAGCCTGAAAAAGCAGCAAGTGCTTTATATAGGGAAAGGAAAGAAAGGGGTTGCTTCGAAGGGCAAGCGGTTGAAAGGTAATGGTGGCGTGACCAAGCCTAAACCTAAGCAACAGTTAGCCGCCAAGAAGTCGCCCTCAGTCGCGGATAATCAGTGCTTCTATTGCCTATTGGATGAGCATTGGAAGAGGGATTGCCCAAAACTGAACGAAGACCAGAAGAATGGAATGGTCTCCAGTTCTTCATGTATATTCGTTATTGAAATCCATCTAGCTACATCTACTTTTGATTGGGTATTGGATACTGGTTGTGGTACTCACGTTTGCCTAAATGTGCAGGTACTAAAACAACCTAGGAAGGTGGCTAGAGATAAGGTCGACCTACGAGTCGCAAATGGGGCCAGGGTGGTTGCCTTGACTGTAAGAAATTATGTTTTGTCATTGCTATCAGGGCTTGTATTGTGACTAAATAATTGCCATTTTTTTCCTAGTACAAATAGAAACATCATCTCTGCTTCTGTATTGGATATATATGGAAGGTTTTGATATGCGTATTAAGAATCTTTCTTGTACAGTTCAAAAGACGATGTGTTCTATTTTAGCGCTCGTTTGTACAATGAGCTTTATTTGCTAAATTTTGACAAACATATACTCACCATCAATAACAAAAAGGCTAGAACTAATGATTCTAACCCTACATATCTATGACATTTTCGATTAGGCTATATAAATGAGAAACGCATTCATAAACTTCCTAGAGAACGGATTCTGGACTCATTTGACTTGGAGTCATTTGATACTTGCGAGTCATGTTTACAAGGAAAAATGACAAAGTCACCCTTTCTAGGAAAGGGAGAGCGAGCCAGTGAGCTATTGGGTATCATACACTCGGATGTGTGTGGACCAATGACTTTGACTGCAATAGGTGGGTTTAGTTACTTCATTACATTTATTGATGATTTGAGTAGATACGGCTATATTTACTTAATTAACGAAACATAAATCTGAATCTTTTGATAAATTCAAAGAGTTTCAAAATGAAGTAGAAAATCAGCTAGGCAAGAAGATAAAGGCTCTTCGATCTGATCGAGGAGGCGAATATATGAGTCTAGAGTTCAATGAACATCTAAAGGGTTGTGGAATACTTTCACAGTTGACTCCGCCCGGAACACCATAGTGGAACTGTGTGTCTGAACGGAGGAATCAAACCTTATTGGATAGGGTTAGATTAATGATGGGTCATGTCAATCTTCCTATTTCTTTCTGGGACATGCTCTTGAGACGACATCTTTCACGCTGAACAAGACTCCGTCAAAAGCCCTTGAGAAGACACCACATGAATTATGGACGGGAATGGTTTCCAAGTTGTCTTTTCTCAAGGTTTGGGGGTGTGAAGCTTAAGTAAAGAGGTTGCTCGGCGATAAGTTTGCACCCAAATCAGACAAAGTTTTCTTTCTGGGTTATCCAAAAGAAACGAAGGATTGTTATTTCTACAATCAAACTGAGAACAAGGTATTTGTTGCTCGGAATGGTGTCTTTTTGGAGAAGGAATTCCTTTCCAAAGAGACAAGTGGGAGTAAAGTCCATCTCGAAGAAATTCAAGATAAGCAACAATTGGAGATGGATAGGGATTTGGAATCCATCCATGATATTTTGGAAACAGTTCCAAATGGACGTGGATAGGGATTGAGAGTCCATCCAAGATGTTTTGGAAACATCTGCAGATTCAACTCTAGAGGCATCTCGAGAGGTTGAACCTGAATCCACCCTTTGAAGGTCTGATAGAGTCAGGTTTTCGACAAATAGATATATTTCAATCTATACGATGAAAAGTTGTGACATTTTCCTTGTTGAAACTGAAGAACCCACCACTTACAAGGAAGCAGTGACGAGCCCAAATTCCAGGAAATGGTAACAAGCCATGAAATCCCAAATGGAATCCATGTACAAGAATCAAGTTTGGGACTTGGTCGATTTGCCGGATGGAGCTAGGCCTATCGGGTGCAAATGGATCTTTAAGATCAAGACGGACAATGATGAAAAATTTCTAGTTTTCAAAGCTAGACTGGTGGCAAAAGGTTACAAGCAAATTCAAGGAATTGATTTTGATGAAACTTTCTCACCAGTTTTCATGCTTAAATCCATTTGGATACTCTTAGCAATTGCAGCTCATTATGACTATGAGATCTGGCAAATGGATGTCAAAATCGCTTTCTTGAACGGGCTTCTCGAAGAGGATGTGTACATGACACAACCTGAGGGTTTTGTCGATCCTAAGAACGTTGGGAAGGTTTGCAAGCTAAAAAGATTCATTTATGGGTTGAAGCAAGCATCCCGGGGCTGGAATCTGGGTTTTGATGAAGCCATAACTAAGTTTGGTTTTATTAGAAACACAGAAGAACCTTGTGTATATAAGAAGTTCAGTGGGAGAAATATTGTCTTCTTGATCCTGTATGTTGATGACATACTGATCATTGGAAACGACATTCCAATGTTGGAGTCCGTAAATGCTTGGCTTGGGAAGTGTTTTCAGATGAAAGACCTTGGACAGGCAGAGTACATCTTGGGCATCAGGTTTGTCAGGACAGATCAAAAAGGCTAATTGGACCTAGCCAGACTATGTATATTAATCAGATTGTATCTCGATTTAATATGCAAGATGCTAAGAAAGGTTTACTACCTATAGTCGTGGCACGATTCTCAGCAAGACGCGGGGTCCTAACACACCTACTGAGCAAGAACGCATGAGTAGAGTTACGTATGCATTAGCCATAGGATCTTTCATGTACTCCATGATTTGTACTCGTCTAGACATCTCGTATGCTTTGAGAATGACGAGTAGATTTTAGACCAACCCAGGTGAGGCGCATTGGATTGCGGCCAAGAATATCTTGAAGTATCTGAAAAGAACTAAAGATATGTACCTGGTGTATGGTGGTGATGAAAAGTTGATTGTGAAAGGTTACACGGATGCATCCTTCCAGGCCGATAGAGACGATTCTCAATCCCAATCAGGATTTGTCTTTTGTCTCAATGGAGGAGCAGTGACCTGGAAAAGTGCTAAGCAAAGCATCGTGGCAGATTCTACAACAGAAGCAGAGTACATCGCAGCTTCGGAAGTTGCGAAGGAGGCTGTTTGGATTTGCATGTTCATGGCTGAGTTTGGCGTTGTGCCTACGGCGGCTGAACCATTGGCTCTTTATTGTGGCAATAATGGAGCCATCGCGCAAGCAAAGGAGCCAATGTCACACCAAAAGTCTAAACATGTACATTGCAAATATCACATTATTAGACAATGGGTCAAGGATGATGATGTAAGCATATGCAAGGTTCATACAGATGAGAATGTCGATGATCCGTTGACTAAGCCGCTTGACTGGGTCAAGCACGAGAGTCACACAACTTCAATAGGCATTAAGCGTTTCGGAGATGATTAGCTTCATTGTTTTAGATTATGAAATGGTGTTCATGATTAAAACATGGTTCTGTACATTTATCACAATTATTTTGGTTCTATTCAATTTTCTGTATGACTTTGAATATTAATCCAAAATAATATAACACAAATATCCAAATAGGTTATCAAGACGATGTCTTGGATAATGAAACCCTATTGTGTGAACTGGATTTGTGGTTATTTGTCCCTAACTAGGTGTTAGAATTAGATTCTAATAACCAGCGATGATTAGATTGCAAGTTGATCTCAGTGCCTGTTTCATGGGCTGGAGACATGGGATGTCAAGGATCATTTGCATAGATATGAATTGGGAAATCATGATCAGACAGACCCACCATGAGAGTTATTTAAGAACGAGTAGTCATGATAGACTCTCATAAAACTATCTTGAACCATTTCTCAAACCTGAGTGGTTATGAATGGCGAGATGAGGATTGGTAATTTGTGATTACTCCTAACGCTTGCGTAACAGGAGGCAATAACGGACACATCCGGATTATCTAAAATCATGTTGAATTTCATGAACGCACAAAACGGGAATTGTCCTCCCTACGGGGATTCTTGTCTTATGGGCCTCTTGTAGAATTGGGATTGTGAAATGCATGGTCGTGCTCAAATGGATTATTGGATAATCAGTTGTCTTAACAATCCAATTCGGGATCAAGAAAACATATGAACATTTTAAGGATGACTAGACTTGTTACCTTACGTTCATATCAAGACATTAAGTGACAAGGGAATGGATTTGCACACTTGTCTTAGTGGGAGATTGAACGATTTATGTCCTGTCAGTAAAGATGCAAAATTTGGGATTAAACTTCAAAGTTAGTAAACTCATCGATTTAGTAGATTGTAATATTTAGCTAGAGACCGCTTACGATAATTTGGGCCGACTGGATCAGACAACCTACGAAATGCGTTTGGGCCTAACGTGTCACACACAAAGTGTCGAATGGATCAACAGAGAGAGAGAGAGAGAGAGAGAGAGAGAGAGAGAGAGAGAGAGAGAGAGAGAGAGAGAGAGAGAGAGAGAGTGTGGCTTAGTGGGCTCACCTAAGGCGAGCCCACGATCACTTAAGTGCTAGGCACTTAACTAATGGGCCATAAGGGTACACCACTTAGATGTGGGTGTTTAACTCTTGTTCCCTTAATGGACTAGGTCTACTTAAGGAACAAAGAGTCCCATTGTTCTCTATAAAAGGAGATGGATAGCATATGCATAATGTGTGGATCACTTGTGACCTTGAGATGCACAAATGATATGCTATCTTTGTCTCTCTTTTCTCTCATCCTAACCGTCTGCAGCTAAAGGGATTAGATCCTGCGATCTAGCTATGGAATTGGCAACGGTGATCATTCGTCTACGGTGTGGACTATTTGGGATCCTATAATTTGCATCGACCGATCTAGTCGATCAACGAGGCACGCATCAAGAGGTATATTTATGTGTGTTAATGACCCATTAAGTTTCCTGTTTCTAGTTGTCTTTCGCTTATATGATTAGATCATTGCAACTAGACCCAACATTTGTTACAAAAATTTTGGTCATTAGATTGAGGAAACACTTAAATGAGCTCATCTCCCCCTTCCAAAATAGCTTTATTCTTGGAAAAGGGAGTGACATCAATATGACTGTGGCTAGTGAAGTTCTCCACTCTATGTCCTTCAAAAAAGGAAAAAAAAAAAACCTGGTTTGCTTTGAAAGTAGATCTTGAAAAAGCCTATGATATTTTAGAATAGAGCTTCGTTAGAAAGTGTCTGTTGTCTTTTAATCTCTGCCATAAATCCGTGGACCTCATTATGCAGTGCATCACGACCTCCTTTGCTGCCATCCTCATCAATCAGAACCCCACAAATTATTTTCCCCCCCTTTAGAGGAGTGAGGCAAGGGGATCTCATCTCCCCTTACCTCTTCATTCTCTGCCTTGAATTCCTCTCTAATTTGATCTCCACTGCTTGTCATGATAATAAAAAATGATCTCCCTTTTTTATTGAAAAAAGAAAGTATCCTATCTCTCACCTCTTCTTTGGAGATAATATCATCCTCTTTGAGGAGGATAGTGTTGAGAACATTAACATTGTCAAAGGGGTTCTTAATGTTTTCCGCAGAGAATTTGGACAGTTCATTAATTATTATAAAAGCAATGTTTATTTCTCACCTAATATCTCTTATAACTTGAGAGATCAGTCTATTGAAAATAGTCTGGATATTAAGGCTGCAAAGGACTTGGACATATACATGGGATTCCCTCTGTTAGCTTCTAAGTTCCGGAAATCTCTCAATTTTATTGTGGATAAGGTGAGAAAAAAATTATCTAGTTGGAAGACTAATTTTTTATCTAGTAGATTCACTCTTATTAATTCCACTCTTAACTCAATCCCAAATTATTATATGCAAGTTTTGCATCTACCTGCTAGTACCACTAAAGAACTTGACACTATCGTGAACAACTTATTTTGGGGATACCGGGATAAAGATAAAAAAAAAATTCATATGATAGCTTTGTATAAGGTGGCTATGAATAAAGATGAGGGGGGTGTTGGGATTAAAAGCAACTTTATAATGAATGATATGCAATGTGTGGAAAGAGCTTTGAAACTCATGAAAAACCCGGATAACATTGCTACTAAAGTTCTTAAGGAAAAATACATTTACAATAGAGACACTCATGTTCCCTTTGAAAATAGTTCCCATTTATGGAAATAACTTGAGAAAGGCTAGCATGAGTTTCTAGAAAATTTTAGTAGGGTTCTGGGAAATGGTGCCACTACTTCCTTTTGGGTTGATACTTGGAGTGGGGAGTAGGGTTCTGGGAATCTCTGTCTATTAGAGATTGTAAAACTGACCTAGGACGGATCTTGGATAAAATCTTATTTGTTCTCCCCCCAATGATAAATATTCCCCCTGATGATAGAATGGACTTCCCGTCCTTTAATCTGGCCACCCCTAGTCATTTTAATACCATGGAAGTTTACAACCGCTCTGTCATGCTAACAAAAGAAACCCCACTGAGCTTGATTGGATTTGGAAATTACCTCTTCCTCCTAAAATGTATTACTTCATTTGGCTTGCAGCTCATGATAAGCTCAATCATTTGGTTAATCTAGCTAAAAGACACATTGTTCCTAATGATACTTGCACTGGTTGCTGATAGGCCCGCAAGTGCATGAATATATAGTCGTAATAAAATATTGTATCCATAGGGAGCTTTCTATTCCATATACTAAGGTTTCTTAATTTAACAAGCTAAGCAATTACAAGCGAATTTTTCGTGATTTTAACAAAGAACTAAGTCAATAATAATGAGGAGAAAATAGCAAGCCTAAAGAACCTAGGATTGATTTCACTCAATTAAACTACTTGACGCGGATAAATAAACTTCAACTAGCATGTCAGGTCGAATGTTGCAAGGATGCACAAAGAACCTAAAACCTTCTCTCGAAGAATTAAAGGTGAAACTCAATACAAAACTCAACTACCTATTCTCATGGAGTCAAGCTAATATCAAGAACATGAAGAACACAATTCTATCCAATAAGTCCCAAGTAATTCTAACCTACTCTCGTGGTTAGGCAGTCTTGATGAAATATTGAGTTCGGACGATTAAGATTCCTCTCTCAAATTTAAATTAATCACCAATGATAAACAAGAAGCAAACAATCAATCATTGTGCAACATTCTAACGACATGCTAGTTTCTAATTATCTAATTAAACATTAAACAATTCAATCGAGCTACATCAACCCTAGGTAAAGGGGGAATTAGCTACTCATGATATTCAAAAGCAACAAAGATACTAAATTAAACATGATTATGCTAGAATTCAACAATAATATCAAGAACAATCATAAACAAAATTGAAATTAATCTGAATGAAGTAGAGAGATGTAAAAGAGAAAGTAGGGATTAGAAATACCCAAAAGTGATTCCATGGATAATAACCAAGAACATGAAAACTTGAAATGATGACTTCAATCTCCAAAATACAAAGATAAACTAGTATTTGATTCTAATTTATGAAAGTATACAAGTTTTTCTAAACTATGAGAGAGATATGGGGTGATGAGAGATGGGGATACAAAATGAGTTCTCTCTCTTTTTCTAACCCCCAAAATGAATCAATTCGAAATTGGGAAAGAAACCCCGGGAATAGGAGAAGCCACGAGTTAAATTCTCGAAATCCGGTAGGGCGCATGGTCGTGTGGAATATATGAAGGAAAGTTGCATGGTCGTGCAACCCAATTTTTCCAGTTCTCGAGATCACTGATTTACTTACATGGTCATGCAAGATTTAGCATCGAACTCACATGGTCGTGCAAGTGCAACTTTGCATAGAACTTTGTTTTTGCACTTCTTTTCTCGCTTGGCTTTCTCTAAGTTATTCTCCTCGACTTCTCCCTTGACGATTGTGACTCCAAATCATCTTCAAAGTCTCTACCAAGCAACGTGGTCTCAAAATATCCTGAAAATACATCAAAACACAAACATATCCCAAGTAGTCATCTTTATCAAAAATTATAAAATCTCACAAAGAAATGCTATAATTATCATGAAACCAATCAAATGAGTGTGTTTATCATATGAAAAATAGCTCTAATTACGCACTCATTAGTTGCAATGATGGAACTGAGGATACTTGGCACATTCTTGAAGACTGTAAATTATCCAGAGAGGTTTGGAGTTATTTCATGGTCCCTGAAAATTTTCTTGCCCCTCTCCTACCCTGACTAAAAAGCAATATGAATAATACACAAAATCACCCTTCCAATCTTCAATGGAACATTTTGTTTGGTTTTGCAATTTGGCAAATCTGGAAAAGAAGGAACAATAAAGTTTTTGGTAGCCTTAGTGTCAAGCATATCACCAATGCCGCTTGGGAATTTTTTGCTCTTACTGCCAAACCTAGCATTAGTACACCCAAAACCTTATTGAATGTGAAATGGAACCCTCCACAAAATGGTTGGCTCATGCTCAATTCAGATGGTTGCTTTTACAAGAACACAAATACTGTTGCATATGCAGGTCTGTTCAGGGATGAAATGGGAAGATGAGTATGTAGCTATATGAACTGGCTAGGGAAAATAGATGCACTCCAAGAAGAACTGTGAGGTGCGCTTACTGGGTTGAGTGACCTTTTGACACAAATGGAGGAGGTACAAATCCAGCACATCATGAGGGAGGGGAACCAAGTGGCGGATCTTCTTGCCAATGAAGCAAATCGTAACCCAAGTGATTTTAGGAATACTGTATTAAGTGAATTCCCACAAGACATTTGTATGATGGCCTATAAGGATGATTTGAGGGGAGTATGTTTCTCTAGATTTTCTTGGACTGTAACGTAACCCTTATGTTTCTTTCATTTGCACAAAAAAAAAGTGAGGGTGTGTTCTTTTTCACTTATTGGACCTTACCCAATCAGTGAAAATCAGTGGCAAGATCTTACACAATCAGTGGGAATCAGTGGCAACACCTTACTGAATCAATGAGAATCAGTGCCAGGATCTTACTCGATCAGTGGAAGGACCTTACTTCAGTGAAAATCAGTGGCATGACCCACATTCCTACACACAGAATAAGTGACATGACCTTACTGAATCAGTGAGAATCAGTAGAAGGACCTTATCGAATCAGTGGAAACCAGTAGTACGACCTTACCCAATCAGTGAGAATCAGTAGGAGGACCTTACTCAATCAGTGAGAATCAGTGGAAATAAGTGGAAAAAAACGCACCCTATGTTTGAGTCTTGAGACCTAGGGACTAGGGTTCTCATTTGGTACTCACTCCTAAATTCCTCAGTCGTTTTCATCTCAATCAAGTCGTCCTCCTTCTCTCTCCTCGTCGGCTCTGTTGGCCTGCTCCCCGTCTTCCCATTTTGGCCACTTTTAGCCGCCCGTCCACCTACCACTACCCCTTTCCATCTGCTATCACACTAGAATAAGCCTGACCCACCTCTTTATCTTCATCTAGCAAGCTGAACTCGTATACGCGTGATTGGAGTAGTTATCAATTGTGTTTACTTTGGAGTTTTGGACCTTTTAATAACTTTGGATGAGCAACAAAGGAAACGAATTAAATTTTGGGAAAGTTTCCTTTAGTTGAAGTCTGACCCATTAGATGAAATAATTTGCAATGGGTCTATAATAACAAGTGTATAAATACCTATAATCTCCTCATGTGGAGAGTTGGAATATTAAAAGTTGAAAACTATGACTGTTCTAAATTTGATTTTGGAAATGTGAAAAAAGAATCGATAATCGTACCGAAAATATAGATTAAATGATTTTCAGAGAATAGCAAAATCGACATTTTCTATTACCGTAGCCAAACACATTTTCGATACTATTAAGCTACCTTGAAGGTTTGAACACCCCTAGCACTGTTAGGTTACAGCGTCAGAAGTGCAGCGCGCGCTCTCTCTCCCTCACATCAGCAGTATTCCTTGAATCAGGTATCTTAAGCTTCTTCTCGAACTCAAATTCATCTCCTTCTACTTTCACGTTCTATTATATTGTTCTCAATCTGATCATCTAGTTAATTTTCTTTTCATTTCAATTCTATAAGACTCTCTCTCTCTCTCTTCTCTCTCTCCCTCTCTCTCAGTGAAGCATCAATCATCTTCAATGGCGAAATCACCAAACGACGACGTACAAAAACAAGAGATAGAAATAGACGAAGAAGAACAAAGCTTCGAGGAGCTAGGCCTTGACGCTCGTCTTCTTCGAGCTTTAATAAAAAAATCAATTCGAAAACCTACTCCTATCCAGCGAGTCGCCATCCCCTTAATCCTCGTCAGTTTTCTCTCTCTCTTTCCCGCCAAATTTGCACCTTCAATTTTGTAACATACATTTTTATCTCAAATAACAAAATTTGATTATTATTTATTGCAGGAGGGTAAAGACGTGGTCGCCAGAGCTAAAACTGGTTCCGGCAAGACATTTGCGTATCTACTTCCTTTGCTTCATAAATTGTTTTCGGGTTCGGGTTCTGCGAATAAGCTCGGTCCTAGTTCGTTTGTTCTCGTTCCCACTCGCGAATTATGTCACCAGGTATTGCATTGCCGGGTTATTGAGAATTGATAGAATTAAAGGTTGATGTTTTCTGTGGTAATGTGGTGTGTCTATGCAGGTTTATTCAGAACTAGTGTCTCTTATAGAGTTGTGTAGATCACAATTGAAAGCCGTTCAGCTCACTAGCAACATGTCTACTTCTGATTTGGTTAGTTTGGGTTTTCTCCCTTTGTTTGTTTATAATAATGTGTTTTCTTAATTAATTGCTATAAAAATAGGGTCTTTGTATAAGAAAACGCTTAATTTGCTGCATGATGATTTTTCTCAATATGGGTTTGAAAGTGATTGGGAGAAAAACAATCTGGGTTCATTTTCCTGAAAGATTTGTGCAGCTTTAGCATACAATGAAGTGTAGATTAGCAAAAAATAAAAAAGTAGAAAATGAAGTGTCAATTTATTATACCAATGTCAAGAGTATAGAGTATAGTATGATAGGTGAAATGAAGAGCCTAAGTAACATAGCATTGAAGCAAACATGTTAATTGATTTGGGACATAACCAATTGATTTCAATCTTTTAATATATTTTCAGAAGACAGCATTGTCAGGGCCTCCTGATGTTCTAATATCTACCCCAGCCTGCATTCATACATGCTTGTCTGCCGGTGTTCTTCAACCAAACGCCATTCAGGAATCACTTTCCATCCTTGTTCTCGATGAGGTTATTTTCTAATTCCATAATAATTTAATTGGGAGTTTTTTTTTCTCTCCTCTCTCTTATTTTTTTTGGCATTCTGTATATTGAGCTCTGTCTTCTCAAGATTGCAAGGCAACATACTATGCTGAGAGTTGTCTATTAACTTCATGACAGTAATGTAGTGTTGTTTTGTTTTGGGCAGTAATGAACTTGTGTGTTTGTTCAGGCAGATCTTCTTTTTTCATATGGTTATGAGGATGACCTAAGAGCTCTCACAACGCACGTCCCTAGACGTTGTCAGTGCCTTCTGATGTCTGCCACCTCAAGGTGTGTCTTTTGCATTTCTTTTCTTGCTATTCAAATCTCTTAAATATTTGGTTTCCCTTTCTATGTTAATGTGTAATGACTATTAAGGTCTATTTTGCTTTTCTTGGTTTGGTAAGATTAGTTTCTGGAGGTGGACATTGTTATTTCTTATGCGTTTTCTTTACTTCTATTTTGCAAAGGATTTTTCGTACTTAGACAATATTACTTGTATTCTTACATGTGTAGCGCTGATGTCGAGAAGCTGAAGAAGCTTGTTCTACACAATCCCTATATTTTGACTCTTCCAGAGGTTGGAGGTAGCAAGGATGATATTATTCCAAAAAGTGTACAACAATTCTGGGTAAGATTGAGTTTAAGATGTTTTTCCCACAGATTCACTCGATTTTTCATCATGATGTTGGCTTGTGTGAAAAATTATGTAGACACATCAACGTTTTGATGGAAGGGATTTCTGATATTTTATAACTGTCAGATTTCTATTGTTTTTGTTATCTTTCACTATAATGATAGAAGCAAACTTCCCATTGTAGCCTAGGTGATTGCAAATGTGGTTCCTGCTTATATGTGCATATTTTTCTCTTATAATTGGGAGAGTAGTGCAATCATGTTTGTTGTAGTATGGCTGACCTCTGGTAGCCTACCTATCATGTCACATACGGTAACACTGGGATATCAGCTATCGTAAAATTATTCAATACCAAATCCCCATCTGTGGACCCGGGCTTCCGAACAAAAACGAAAGCTAGGAAGAGAAAATGCAGAAAGTAGAAATGGGTATCACTCTTGTATCTGAATCTAAAACATTCGTAACTACCTAAATATTTAGGACATGGAGACAACATGAAGGATAAGCAAACCATTCATAGCTGAATTAGTGTTTTGAGGAAACTTATAATGGGAATGGGGCAACCCTTTATTGTAATTTCTGTGGCTTTAAGTTTCCATTTATATCTGCATTATATATTTTTTTCTAGTTATAGAAAATATGTACTCTGTTTTTTTTCTTTTTTTTAATCTTAATTTTTTCCTTTTCTCCCCATAAGTAATCAAGGCAGACTTTGCACTTGTTTTCACTGCAAAGTTTTCACTTTGCTTCAAGAGGTGCTGTTCTAATATGATACTCTTGGGGGCTTTGAGACCTAGTCACTAAAGGTGGGTAGCTATTTATCAAAAGATGTTCATTGGAAACTTATTTTGTACTTTTGGGTGCCTTGAGTTGTCTACGCTCTTTTGGGCCCTTTTGTCTGAAATTTTATGAAATTCCCTGTATACATTTACATTAACACATGCTGATTTGCCCTTTTCATATGGCTTCTATTTGTTTATTCAAATTGATTCTTTTCCTTCAATTGGTTTAGATTTCTTGCAGTGCTCAGGATAAATTTGTCTACATGCTTGCGCTCTTAAAGCTAGAGCTGGTTCAGAAGAAAGTGCTGATATTTACAAATACAATTGACATGGGATATAGATTGAAGCTGTTTCTAGAACAGGTAGTGATGACCTGCTTCTTTTGAGAATGAAGTACCATGTACTTAGGTCATTCTTTTTGTTGGATGTTTGGCTATTTAGAACGTTGTACATGTAGTTTTTGTCGTGTATATATATATATATATATATAGAGAGAGAGAGAGAGAGAGAGAGAGAGAGAGAATAGTGAAGTATATCTTATTATCTTTATTGATAATGACAGTTCGGAATTAAGTCAGCTGTTATGAATGCAGAGTTGCCACAGAACTCACGGATACATATTCTTGAGGTAAGTCCTTACTACTACTAGTCCTTGACTGGTGCGCCACAATAGGAACATCACTTACATTTTCTTCTGCATTTGACTTCTAATGTGGCTGACATTGTCTTTGGGTCCATCTTGTAACTCATTTTGATCAGGAATTCAATGCCGGACTTTTTGATTACTTAATTGCGACAGATGAGAGCCAACCCAATGGGAAAGAGCAGGAGGATAATGAGAAAAATACAGAGGGAAAAAAGTCCAAGAAGCGTGATAAACCAAAATTTGATGCGGAGTTTGGTGTAGTGAGAGGCATTGACTTCAAAAATGTACACACGGTATGTATTAAATTGTTTATGGACTTCAAGTCTCGTTACATTTTACTGATCTATTTATTTTATGGTTTCTGAACTAAAAGCTTTTTCCACGTGGAATTTATTTCATTATGGTGTTTCTTTATGAAGTAAACTGCAGCTTGGAACTTGATAATTATATCAATTCAAGATTTTCTGATGCCTGTTTAGCCCTTATCTTAGGGTAGCCTTGATAATAAACTTCTTGGTTGGTCATCTGATGTTACAAAAGCCGCTTATTTAGACCAAAATTACTAGATTCGGATCCCTCTCCGATACACCATTCTCTGCATTTCTGATATGTTTGAAGCCTCAGTATTGTCTGAATCTGAAATGGATACCATTGTGGCATCTGCAATTCATAACAGCTCCATGATTCCTGGCTTGGACTCTTGAAGTACTGGGAAACTATTGCCTAACTCTGATACACCATGACTAATATATCACTTGCAGCTGCTTACTTGTATTCAGACTCACCCTAGAGCGAGGCATTTCTGTAGTGAAATGCTTAACAACCACTGTTCCTTATTTCTACAGGTTTTAAACTTTGAGATGCCTCAAACTGCTGCAGGATATGTGCATCGAATTGGTCGAACTGGAAGAGCGCACAATACTGGAGCATCTGTTTCTCTTGTAAGTGCTAGTGTTCTGGATTTACATCATTGTACTTGTGGTTTATGTCTGAAATTTGCACAAACAACTTCTTTTAAAATTATCTATTTTCTGCAGCGCAATAAATGGTGAAGGAGAACACATAGTGGATTGACCAGCATTCTTTTGTGAATATGATTTTCCTTGCTATCTGTTTGTTTTGAGTGGGAAAATAATCATGTTAAGCATGTCGTCAGAGAGTATACAAAAGATTGAGGTGATATGTAGAACGAAAGCGGAGACCAGCTCTGTTTGGGTCACCTGTGCAGCTGTTTTTGATGTTTAGAAGTGTAGTTACTCATATCGGTTTCTGAAAGGGTGCGCTCATCACCAGCTCACATCTAGAGTTTGCTTTCAGCTTGGGAAAGATTGTCTCTCCAATCTGCACTATGTAGTTTGTGAAGTTTGATTAGCTTCAATACATGTGATCTCGGGGTGTTTTGCCATTTTATTTAGCCAAATTATGGGGCACAAACTGACTTTTATCGGATAAATCTGATTGAAGTAGTAATAATGTTGATTCTTGATGTATCACACATGGGTGCAGGAAAAAAAAAAAAAAGTTAATGAGGTGACCATATTTTCTCAATGAGTTTCAGTGTTAGTAGCTTGTCAAGGTCCTTCACTATGCTGTTTGTCTGTATTGATGCAGCCAGTGCTTGCAGTTTATGGTTCAGTGCAATTGAAATTAAAACCGGGAAGTTGGTGATGTACTGTTGTACATATACATCGAACTTGGAACTTCAGTTATTGAGGGTTATTTTCTCTATAATTTGTCCTTCCCTATGGGACACCGTATTTTATGTTGATCGCATGACAATACTAGGTTGTCAGAGTTGAGCAACATAGAATGTAGATTGAGGTTATTCATTATTGGGATTTGATCAGATAGAAACCTGACATTTTCCAGGAAGTATCGTCCTGATTGGATGTATGTTTAAAAATGAATATTCTATGAGCTTATTCTTTCTATAATTGATCATTTGATGTACATAAACATGTGGTTGCTAACGACCAAACTCTATCTTGTTGCCAATCTGACGTAATTCATTGACAGGTGTCGCCAGGGGAGATGGAAAATTTTGAGGAACTAAAATCTACGTTGGCTGAGACTGAGAGTGGTGAAACCAATTTCATTTCTCCCTTTCCTTTACTCACAAAGAACGCGGTGGAGTCCTTAAGATATCGAGCTGAGGTACTTTGATGCGTTGTTATCTACCGAATTATTGATGCTGACAGCTGATGTGTGGTAACCTTACATGCAATACCCCCCCCCCCTCCCCCAACCCCCTGTATTTTAGGTATGCTTAGCTTATTCAAAACTCCAGAGGGACAATGAGATGTCATACTAGTTGCGAGGGAAATTGGCTTAGTCTGAACGACTGTTAAAGCTCAAAAGCTTTACTTTGTAAACTGGGATTTTTGTGGTTAGACTACAAAGAGATCTGATGTAGTTGATCTGCTTTGGCTGCCTAAATTTAGATTTGGTATTTGCACTAAAAATTTGAATACATGTTTTTCTAGATTAATTTCTTTTTAAGTTTCACTAGTTTGTTCCAGTTTCCAGTTTCCTCCAGTTTGTTCGGGGCTGTTTACTTACACAAGCTTTTTCCATTCTCTTAAATTCTGTTACAATCTCTTTGCTTAAAGAAGGTTTCTAAGAATTACAAATCTTGTTCCACTACCCACTGATCTCTCTCTCCTCTCTCTCATCTCAACCACCAGCCCCCAACTCCATTTGCTGTGTATATCCCCATTGGCCCACCCCACACCCACCCCCACAACCCACCCACCTTCACGCTCGCGTCCTACCCCACCGCTGTTCCTTTACAGCCACCCTTCACGTCCCTCTTTCCTCCTATGCAGAACCCACAGCGTGGGGGTGGGGTAGGCCGCAAATTCGAAGTCGCTGACGGCCTTTGAGATTATTCCTCCAGCAACATCCATGGCGCATAGGCTTGGGGGGAGGTGGAGTTGGGTGAAGAACACGTTTGATGTTTTCTGATTTCTCTAAAATCTTTTGTAAATATGGGAAACAAGAAAACACGTTTTTCTTTGAAAATTCTGGAACAATTACAGTTAGGAACACGTTTCCTTCTCTACCGTGTTTTTCTCTGAAAAATTCTCCAGAAAACTAGTGAAGTAAACATGCCCTTCCAGTTTTCTCCTGTTTCCAGTATCCAATCTTATATAACATGCCCACTTGCAGATCTCTTTGTTTACTTTTTCACTTCTTTTTCTTGTGTAACGTAGATACTTTAAAAGGGTAATTAGATTTAGCAGTGGTGAAAATAGGACATCAGATTGATTGAACATTAGGCAATATGACTTGTCACTTACAAGCTTATAATACTATTTACAGGATGTGGCAAGAAGTGTAACAAGAGTTGCTATACGAGAAGCTCGGGCACAAGATTTAAGGAAGGAAATTCTCAACTCTGACAAGTAAGTTCTCTATCTTCAAAAAGTGGATGCTGTCCTTAAATCATGTCATTACACAAACAACATTGGAGGGTTCATGAGAAATGCAAAGAATTGGACAAGTAAAATTTCATATCCAGTTTGAGTCTGATTGGTCTTGGTATTGGTTGGCAATCGGTAAATGATCATTTTATTACTCTTGGCATCTGGGATGGGGTACTAGGGTGTGCAATAGTGGGATGGCTAAGGGTTTTTGTATTTCCGCTGTGTTGTATAGGTTATAACACCATTATGAGTCTGTGTGTGTCAAAATCATGTTTCCACAGGTGAGATGGCTAAGTGATGTTCTTATTTCTAGTGTGCCTTATAAGTTATAACACCACTATGAGTCTGTGAGTGTCCAAAATCATCTTGCTTACCATGTTGCTGTGCACTTCTACAGGTTGAAGTCTCATTTTGAAGCTAACCCTAGAGACTTGGGTAATCAACTATATCCCTAGAGGGCTTAAATTTGTTTCGAGTGGTCCAATTTGAGATTTTGAAAGTGATAATCCTTTTACAGATCTTTTGAAGCATGACAAAGTACTCAGCAAGAAGGAACCTTCTGTGCACTTGCGTGATGTGCCTGATTATTTGTTGGATCCAACCACACAAGAAGCAAGCAAGATTGTTAAACTTGCTCGAGCGGCAATGGGGAATAGAAAATCGGGCCAGCACCCAGGTGCTAAAAGAAAATTTAAGAGAGAACAAGATCCCCTTAAGAGCTTATCAAATAAGGTATGCCATCCTTGTTGAAGGTTTTCTATTTTCAGTAACGAAAAATTGCGTGAGGTATTATGAAAATGCAGCAAGGTATCTTAATGTATCAATAATAAACCAAGATATCTTTTTCTTTTTTTGATAATTAAATAAACCGAGATATCTTAATTCATGTTACAGGTCCTTGAAAATTTGAGATCTAGTTCATTTATGAAACAACATTGCTTCATCTGAAAATGGATATGTTTATTCTTGAGAACACAACTAAATAAAATAGAAATACAATAGAATATGATGGGGATTTGTTGTGTTGTTGTTCTCAACGCCAAAATGAAATTGTCGTCGCCTTTTTGGTTAGGGGCACCTCCCAAAGCACGATCTCAGGTATGCTAGGAGCGGAGGTGCTCCCTATGAGGCTTGAACCCTGGAACTTGGGTTAGAACTTGTAAGGATCAACTAAAAAAAGTAGTGGATCTTGACCTTTTTTTATTTATTTTATTTTCGGGGAGGGAGCCAAGACCCCATGGTTAGAATTGCTCTTTACCATTATGCCAACACAGTTTTCTTGTTTGTATTTATAACTAAAAACTCGAAAAAAATAAGGAGGGTTGGCCCCTTCCTGCACAAAAGAAGGTCCGCCCTGCAAATGGAACATTTGAGATGTTTTAGAACATCAGGGTGCCTTTCTGAAATGGTCACTTAAATTTATAGATTCTCAAAAGAGGAGATTAATGAAATGGCACTTTGTAGTTTATGAATGGTCAATGTGCTTTGTCAGTTTTAAATTGCATTCATCGTGATGCAGAGACCTAGCAAGAGAATGAAGATGAAGGGCAAGAGATAGGAATAATCTGGACGTCCCCATGCAGAGCAAAATTGGTACCTGAATTTGGTTGCAGTAACCAGCCTGTTGATACGAATTTACGATAAGCATGCCAAATTTGGTAGAAAATTTGCCTGGTGATGCTGAAGCGATGAGATTGGAATTTGTCACATTGTGTAGCTCCTGATGTTTTGAATTAGAGTTCCCTTTCTTATGCTTATTAAAATTTTGGAAAATGTCACTGTTATCCCAGTTCTGTCTTTATTTTACAACGAAAACTTCTGTACTTTTGAATTTTTCCCCATACTAATATATTATACAGGAAATTTTGTCTTATGTATAGATTCAAGTAACTACTGTTCTCCCCTGTCTGCCTTACTCTTTCAATAGTAAACTTTAAACTGTTGTATTTTGTGCTTTCTTATTTTTATGGAAGGAAATGATATCATTGGATATGGCCGTGGTAGCAAGCAGCACTGAACGATTTGCTGGGAAATCATTACCTTTCTTTTCACAAAATTTAACACCCACTTCCTCACATCCCATTTTAGCCTATAAATTTCAATCTATTTACCCCATTAATCATTACCCCAATCCAAACATTCCCTTAGCCTTAACCCGGCTCATAACGTCAATCATATTTAGTTAACCAATTTAGTGGACATTTTTCATTTCCATTAGGGGAAAAAGTGAGAAAGAAAAGGCTATGGTTATTTATTGGGTGCGTAAAAGAAGGTTGTGAGTTTGAGCTACCGGTAGACTATACTGAGTATAGACATTTCAGCACGAATATTGAATCTCTAATCAAATTTGTGTTGAGCTCATCCAATGCTGGAACACTACTCGACTGTTTTTACCGTTGTGTGCGAGCACTGCCTCTCGAGGAGATTGGCAACTTTTTACACGAGAGATGCAATCTTTTATTGCAAGGAAACCCAGCATCTCAGGAATCACAAACTAAGAAAAAAAAAAGAGAAAAACCCTGGAAACTAAGTAACATCAATAGAAGAAGAAAAATGGCAGCTTTTCAGATCAGTTTTTTCAGCAACCCACCGATCAACTGTAGCATGAAATGTTAAGGCTGGTTATCCTTGACCTTGGATCATCTATTTGCTTAGGTAAGTCGGTCTTTACAACTTCGACAAGGCGTAGTCGAAAGCATCAACAAGAAAATCTGCATGAGCAGAAAGAAGTTTATCAGGGAAAGCAATCAAAACCTTAACAGTTTTGGCCCACAAGGTACTACAGTATCAAGTATAACCACACGCATAGGAATCAAGAATTTCTGAATGGCACCAACTCGACCTGAATCTTAGCAACCAATGTGAAACAAAAATGAAGAAAATAATGATCACCTGCATCGTCTTTGCTGAAACACATTGGAGGTTTTATCCTGAAAACATTTCCATGTAGACCACCTTTGCCAACAAGAACACCAAGTTCTATACAAAAAGGGACATAAATGAATCAGTAAGGAAAAAAGAAGTGGTTAGCTATCAAACCAAATGGCACTTGAAGTCCACTTACCCCTAAGCTTCTCAAATAGAACTCCAGTTTCTGTCTTGGCAGGGGTTTTCTCTGTCCTGTCAGTCACTAACTCTATGCCCACCATCAAACCTCTCCCCCTCACATCTCCAATGACTGAGAAACATTTTCAAAAACAGAAGACACTATCAGCAACTCGTTCAATGATGTACAAGCTACTCTACTATATTAAGCATCACACATTAAGTATTTTAGCATTAAAGAAGGACAAGACTATTGCGGAGAGAAAAAGGAAGCAAACTAGCACAAACAGAAATTTTAACACATACTAGGTACAAATTTAGGGCTCGTTTACTTGCTTGTGATCAAATGCAATGTAATGTAATCATTTTATAGAGCAGATGTCGGGTGAAAAGAGAAGGAATGGGAATAGAGGGATGGGAAAAGTGGGGTTGATTACATGATCCAATATAATCACAATTGCTCAACTTTTTCCATGTAATGATGATTACTTTGGATGGTGTAATCAATCTCACTTTTCCATCTTCCCTTTAAAATGATTGCATTGCATTGCATTTGATTGAAAGCAAGTAAACGCCACCTTAGTGTAAAAGCAAAATGTAAACTTGTACTACCACTCTCACCAAGCAATACTACCTAGCATCAAGATGAGCCAAAAATCTGTTTACCACCATTGTGGAAGTGTGGTACAATAAAAGTAGAGGCCTTTGGACCTTGAGCACGAAGACCTATCGAGATGTAGCACAAGATATCATTTAATTCCTTCCAAACTCACGGGTAATTTCTCATTCTTTTAAGACGTATCTCCATGCCCTTCCCGTAAACTTGCGCTATAGGAATGACAGTTTCGTGTTCTACACGAGCAGGATCAGTCCTTGGGAATTAAATTGGGTCATCGGAATTGTTGTTGTGTCTGTAGCTTCTTTAGATTGGGCAAGAAACCCTAGCAATATGTGGACGCCAGACAGAAATGTATTCTAAGAATGATCATCACTCCAGCAAGGCTCAGAGATAATCCAGACAGGGTAACCCCCCCCCCCCCCCCCTCTTCCCCTCTCTTTTTAGTTCTGCCTAAAGGTTTGTTCCATTTGAGGTTCGTTGGATATGCGTCCCTGCATCACAAATCTAAAAAATTGAATACATCTCACACCCATCCACCAGACCACATGTCACACTTCCGGTGGTTGTAAAGAGGAGATTCAGGGATGACACGAGAAGATGAGAGGGGGGAAATATTTCAACCTTGTTATTATCATGGTGAGAACCCCGTAAAATTCGTAACTTGAGCCCCAGTTTGTTACTAGAGATTCAGCACCAAAATTGACACTGCACCAACTTCCCGAAATGGATATGTTGTGAGTTAAATCAACTTTTGTCATCAACTAATACTCATCTACTTTGAATATTTCTTCATTTCTTCAGATATCTCTATAGAACGTGGTGCTTGTAGTATTTCACATTGCTCTTTAGACTAGTAACTCTGTTAGGAGTGCCTCAGTACTGATGGCTTGTATTGAAGAGAAAATACCAAGGTTAGATCCCCATAAAAGCAGCTTCATGATTCTCCCTTCCCACACTCCACGCCGTAGAGAAAAGCTAACCAACAATTTCTAACCGTTCAAAACCATAAGAACAGATCTAGCCAAATGAAGACAGCAAAGCACAATGATCATCAATAGTCTTTGATAATAATTTAAGGAGGTAAGTCGGAGTACTTACTATCATGCCTCTGCTGCAGAAGTTTCAATCGCTCAATCAAGTGGGAACCAACTTCTGCACAATGTTCTTGACGCTTCTCTTTATCAATCACTCTGAGCACTGCAAGTCCTCCTGCCGAACACACAGGGTTGCCCCCGAAAGTATTGAATTGGATTTTCTGAGCCAGTACAGAAGCAATCTCAGGCGTGGTCACTACCGCTCCTAATGGTAGGCCATTGCCAATTCCCTGCAATGTTATGTGAATGAATTTATTAACTGAATTTATCAACAGTACAAATCAGAGCACTTTCGAATTGAATACATTTGTAACAAGTATAAGTGCTGTCAGTCTCAGAAACTGGTTGAGATAAGTGACAGACCTTAGCCATTGTCACTATATCTGGAATAACACCTTGTGTTTCAAAGCCCCAGTAATGGCTCCCTGTCCGACCAAATCCAGTTTGCACTTCATCAGCAATGCAGACTCCTCCAGCCTTTCGCACAATGTCATAGACCAGTTTCAAGTATCCCGGGGCTAATTCAACTGCTCCTCCAACACCCTAAAAGGAACACCAAATGATAACTAGGTAAAATTAAAAGTCATGCTACCTAAACCAAAAACTTTTGAAACATTATAGCAAGGAAAAAGAAAAAACCTGAATTGTTTCAGCAATGAAGCCAGCAATTTTCCCAGATGTACCATAGTCTATGTAATCTTGCACATCCCTGGCATAAGAAAAACCATCTGAACCAAATATGCCACGGTAGGGATCTGGATTTACAACGTGATGGACATCACCCTGCATAGATACTCAATCAGACGCGATACACACAGAGAGCTTCTCATCAAGTATCCAACATGTGTTCAGTAAGAAAGTTTCCAAAGATTGTCCAATAAGAGTTTAAAGATTTTTCCAAAATTGAGAAGCATTTTTCTAGTTCATATGTCTTCGCAGAATCAAAAAGAATTCTTTTCCTTGGAAACATTCACCCCACTACTTCGCTTTTCCCTTCCTCATGACCTCTACTCGCTGCAAGAATATAGATGATGGGGGGGGGCATGAAGTGGTTAAGTTAAGATTGGCAAGTAATCGTCAGTCACTCCACTGGTGAACTGCAGTGGTTGTCAATGGGTATCCAGCTGGATTAAGTAAAAATCAGATGATGAAGGAGACATCAGTAAATGAAGTCGTTAAGCTGGATCGACAAATCAGATGCCCGCTACAAACAATGCACTTGAAGGTGAGCATAGTTTTGACTAAGAACCACATGCGTACAACAACCTTGATGAAGGGACATTTTCAAGTTCATGGAGGAGATTCTAGTCTAGTTTGTCTCAAACTCTGCATAGGCCATAACACCCCAGAATTAGTTTGTTGAACGGGATTGTATAATCAGGTCCAGATTGCGAAAATTGGATTAGAGCTAAGCATAATTTTACTCAGAAGTCAGAATCATTGTGAGCAAAGCAACACATTAATTTGGAGTTTTCAAAATGATGGAGACATTATTGAATATCTCCACAAATATGGTATACAGGAATTGAGCACAGAAAGGCAGATTCAAGTGAAAACATGATCAAATCAAGTTCAAACGACGGCAAGTTGGTAACCACAGTTGCAAGTTGTAACTGCAGTGGAGGTTGTATATGTTTTGCAGAACAAAAACTATTACGGAGAAGAAAAGAGTATAGAGATTGAATGAGATTTTGGAGGGAGGAAGAAGTAACATGGAAGAATTTAATGTGACAAAAAATCTGAATTCAGCTAATTTTAAGAAGTTAGAAGTCAAATTATCCAATATCAGATTCTCACCAACAGATAGATCTCAACTGTGATCCAGAAAAGATCTTGGATAGCAACAGGGATTTCCTGTGAGTGCTCAAGGTAAAGAATGTGGGGCGCTCAGGGGGCTGTTTAAAAAATAATGGCGAAAGAATCAATACAACTATATTCATGTGCAAGCATTGTTTGCTTCATAAGTTCTCATGGTAAACATCCTTTGAGCTGTGAATTCTAATGATAATGTTTTGTTTGTATTCCGCCACAGGGGATGGAAAATTAACATAAGAGGCTGGATGAAACAATAAATTCCCCGAAAATACCTCTTTTCCATCTTCTATGAAAGCCACTTAGCGTTTGTGCATCTGTCATGCACCGTGACTAGTGTCCTTTGTTGTAACTTCTCTTATATTTTGTTCCTAAAATTTTTTAGATGAAAACATGTCATCCAGTAATGTACTCTTATCTTTTTATGGAGCTTTCTTTCTTTCTTTCAGGATAAGTCTGTTATAAAATGTATTTCCCATTTCCTTTTGTATGGTTTCGGCACTTCTTTAACACCCACAGATTCTCTGTCCATCCAGACATCATCATCTCAAGTTACTTCAAAATAAATTGCATTCAACCACAATCTTGCCAAAACATAGCATGAATAAAAGCTTTTCAGAACAAATTTTCAAAAACCATACTACCAACAGTAGCATAATTCATTTTGTTGAACTTCAGTGACACAAATTTGGGGACTGAACGAGCAACTCCGAGACATTTGCTAAAGCAGCAGTAAATATATGAGTGTTTACATATTTTGAATGGTTATGCAGAGCTAGAACCTTGGTTTGTCTGTTTCCAGCTAGAAACTTACAACAGAAGGTTCAAGATTTGAGCCCAAGAACGTCATGGAGAGTAAAAGACGGAGGGATAACGATGTTGCCGTGTGTCAGAACAAGAAGAGAGAAGAAAAGATACAGGAGTAAATAAAAAGTACCCAGCATTTCACGAAGAACACCAAACAAAACGGTCCCTTTTGTCCGGTCAAAAATCACCAGTCATTCAATCATATGTAATCTAATGGTACTCTAATTATAGGAGAGTAACTGTAAGACAAAGAAGCAAACATGGCAGTAACTATTAGTTAAGAACTAGAACAAACTTTTACATGATAGAGTAAAAACAACTAGATTTATGCTTTTCCAGGGTTTTTCAGAAAAATTACCTGTGGGATTGGGTATTTCCATGTGTTCAAGGCCGTCAATCCAAGGGCACCAGGACTCCCACCATGATAGGCATTTCTCAGTGAAATCATACCTTCATTGCCAGTATACAGCTTTGCCATCATCATTGCCAACTCATTTGCTTCTGACCCGGAATTTACAAAATACACAACCTACATTGCAAACCAAGTTTACAAAAACAGTCCTTGTTAAAATTTCTCTTCTTTTCGAAGCAAACTAGTTGTAAATTTAGTTTGCAGAAAAAATTGTAATCAATGCACGTATCCTCCTAAATCAACAAAAGGAATTGTATGCCTCACTTTTTAGCAGGTAGTAAGAATTGCTATGCTGATTGTTTCATTCTCGAGGAATCCTCATAAATCGACTGTTTGGCTGAGTGTTCGTGTAAAAGAAAAAGTTATTTATTCATTTATTTTCAGAGGCTCTTGTTGTAGAATAAATGTATGACTTGCGCAACAAAATATATTAAGGAAAAGCCTTGAAAGAACGATAGTTTGAGACACCAAGTATACAGTTTTACATAAGTAGGAAAGTGGACTTATACTTCTATAACATGACACCATCTCCCAATGCTCCAAGCTGCCACCAAAGTAGTTCAAGGAACTTAGGAAGGATCGATTATATTGAACTTGATTGAAAATGCAATGACTAGCATGCTACATAATAACAAAGTTGAAGTAGAAGACGAAATAGCATAGCGTGAAAGGCTACAATGTAACCAGAAACGTATTTATTTGAAAAAGATGGAGCAAGGCAATACATGTATTAGTAAATGTTAGGAGAACCAACCTTCAAGTTTCCAGGCATTTTCGATGCCAATGCCTCTGCAAAATCAGCTATTGCGTGGTGCAAGTATATGGTAGTAGCATGTTGCAGAAGATTGCTTTGCTCTACTATAGCATTCAAAATATCTGGATGGCAATGTCCACATGACACTGTGACAATCCCAGCAAATGCATCAAGGTAGCGCCTGCCTGTCTCGTCAAACAAATACTGCATCTTGCCCTCCACGATATTGAGCTAAATAAACAGCAGGTTAAGAGTTATAGTCCAGTTGAAACATATATGCCATTGATGATTCACCAAAGACGCAAGGAAAAACCTATCCAACAGGCAATATTGAAAAGTGAAAACTCTATACATTAGAACCATTCAAACTAAATAATTATGGGGAAAGGAAGATAAAAGAAAGCAGCATTCTCTTAGATCCAGGTCCTCCCTTCCCCGATTGTAATAGCATTGTGCCTCTTGTGAATAATAGCTATCTTAAATCTGTACATTACTACATATACAGAAAAAAGTCTGATACCCAATGCTGAGGTGCCAGCAGAACCCCATATCCCCACCTCCCCAATGATCACAAATAAATTTGTACATTATTACATATTCGCGGTCTAGCCAATAACGCAACAAAATGTGAGAGACAAGTTCCATCAAGATTCAAGCTCAATCTTTTCCAGTCTATCTTTTCAATGTAGTCGCTTAAATTTCAAACATATCATTTTATTATTAGTTGGAAATCAGGATTACATTATTCATGGCCAAGCCCAATAATGCAACAACATGGAAGGGTTCAACTCATCTTTAAAGGCAGAGTAGTGACACAGTAATTCTGAATCACACACATAAGCCCCCTTCCCTGCTACCACAGGCGGCGTCTCCTCTCTCCATCTCCACCCCATTCGTCCATCCCCATCGGGCAAATTATCCAGTGGGCCCTACACTGTGCACCAGAGGGCCACAAAAACAACCCTTTAGCCGTCCCCTGCCCCCTCGGTGAAGGTGTTAACCATGTCCTAATCCAAAAGGGTTTCCCTAACTGATACCAATCCAGTCCTAGGATTTTCATTGTCAAATGTTTTTCAAATTTTTGTTTTCATTTTCCAATATATGAACTGTCCCCATCACCTTTTTTTCCACCATTCATCACATTCACCCACTGGCCACTACAATGAACTATCAGTATCTCCTCTCAAAAAAAAAAAAAAAAAAATCATCTCAAATTGATCACTCAGAAAACCGAAACCACTCATCACCTTATTAGCTGTCATCATCTCAAAGGACCCTAAATATTTTTTATCAACTACTGGAAACAAATTACACAAAGAAAGCAATCAAAAGAAGGAAACAAACCAAACCAATGATAATAATAACTAAAAAAACCAAACAAATTATGATAAATAATTTATATACTTACAGGCTTCTGATAATAATGAAAAAGAGAAGGCCCAAGAAACTTCTTGCGTTTTTGGAAAACCTCATCAACCAAAGGTCCTCCATAAGGTTTTGGCTTGTAATCAAATGAAGGGAGTTTTGGAGGCTCCGTCACAGGACTAGAAAGAGTAGAGAATGAGGAGAGAGAAAATGGGTTCTTGAATTTATGCAAGTGCAAGCATTTCTCCCTCAAAATTCTCCCTGATGCCATTGATGATAATTATATTTATTTTTTTTTTGATGAACTAATTGCAAAAACTTTGCTACATGAAAATAAATTGTACCAATAGTCGTATATATGTATAGGAAAACTGGGAAAAAAGAAAAAAAAAATGACAATAGCAATCAAGTTGGTAGACACTGACAATGAACTGACGTGTAGATTCAGTGCGGAATCTCGAGGATTTTATTTATTTATTATTATCTTATTTTTGGCTGTTACGTAAACTTGTTGGACTGTCATCGCCAGCTTAGCAGGTGTAGTTATAGACTTATAGTCGTAAGCTGAAATGATTTTTAGTGATAATTAAATAAAATAGATTAGATCAGAATCATCAGATAGTAATTAAGATATACTCAAATTAAAATATTAGATTAGATCAGAATCATCAGATAGTAATTAAGATATACTCAAGTTTGGGAAATATTTATAAAATTATTTTGTTACATTCAGGGTAATTCTGGTGTTAACCGGAAAGTATAAAGCAATGGGGGTGGGCTCGGTTAATCTCCCTACTATCTTAGGGCTTGTTTAGAATGGTTATGAGTTGCAAGTTTTTGGTTTCACTATTTTTTAGCTCCTTATAGAAATTTTATTTGGAGTTGAAATTTTTTCCCCGAGACAAAAAACTCAGCAACTCAAAATCACTCCAAACCTTTGACAATCAAAACCACAAGCATTTAAGTTGCAAAAAAAAAAAAAAAAAAAAAAAAAAAAAAAAAAAAAAAACCACAAGCATTTGACGATCAAAATCAGTAATCAATAACCATTTCACATCAAGAGTCAAACGTAACTATGAATTCCGACGAGCAATAGAGGTAACCATAAAAGAGCAAGGATTCTTAGTTCTTACACGTCTTGGATGACACCTTTGATCAATATGCACGGTCAAACTGTATCAACAAACTCATCAGTACATTTCCAGGCCTTTCCTTTTCCTTTTCCCTTTCTTCTTTTCCCTTCTCTTCTCTCTCTGTTTTTTTTTATTTAAGGGGTGGGGGCGTCAGAAATTCCTAGAACAAATTACAAAAAACACACACCATAAACAGCAGAGTGCACATTATAGTGTAGGATATCATCCGCAAATGAATATCAAAATTTTTGCCTTAGAACAGATGGAACCCATCTCATAATAATCCATACATATATACTGGAGAATCATTTGGGTTGGCCCTTGAGAATGGTCCCATTTAGTTGGAATGATAGTCAGGCGATATAGCAAAGCTCAATTTAGATTTTCTCAGAGGCAATATAGCACAGCTCAATTTAGACTTTCTCAGATGCATCTAGTTGAGAGTCCTCGGCATTCTTTGCAGCAGCCAACCTTTCCGCTGCTAACCTCTCCTCCAGTGCTCGAGCACCTCTTTCTCTGAAATATCATATAAACAGGCTTTAGAAAACTGTCATTGCTTTGATAGCAGATGCAGACTGGACAGTGTAGCATAACTTCTACACTAAAGAGACAGTCGAACAACATAAAGATTACATGGAAAATAAGGAGGGGGGGACAGTTGAGAACAGGAGAACATACAGATGTAGTTCCCAATTCATCTTGGCACAAGCCACCAAAGGACTACACGGCACAATCTGGTTGACTATGGGTGATCAAAGCCATGACAATCAGCTAATGAAATACCTTAGCATACTGATACTTTCGTACTTTGTTGTGTGCTATACATCCCGGCACATTATTCTAAGAAATAGAGCATAACTATGCTGGAAAGACGTAGATGGCTTGTAAACCACAACAGCCAGCATGTAGTTGTGAACGAGAAGTACAACACCCAGGGTGGGGGGTGGGGGTGAGATAAACCTTCTCCCATTTACGCTTGCTCACTCTACTTTTTCAGTTCGAGGATATCATTAAAATGGTCAAAAATGTGAATTGTGCAGCAGTTTCCAACTCTTCACTGCCGTTGATAGAAGTGGCAATCGAATGGCACAATTCACTCTAAATCAGGGAGTACTAAGGTTTAGACTTTGGACAAACACAGGTTGACAGGTGCTGAGATGAGCCACAGTTTTGGACCACCCATCGTTTTCCTCTGAAGTCTGAGTCCCTATTGCACCGAGTTATTAGGGGCGCAGAATGGGTGGAGCACCCATGCCGATTCTACTATTTCTCATGCTGCCCCGTGGAAATACCTCTCAGGTATGTATAGTCTTCATTCTTTCCACTAGTCAGGCATAATGTGGCCTGTGTGGGTAATGCCGTAACGGACATTAAGTAAGGTTATGGGAGGATGTGTGGAATGCAAACTCCTCATTCTCTTCCAAATATCCCCGGGTTTTTCAATTGTCTACTCGCCATAATGCACCTGTAGCTGCTTTTGTTATCGAGGTGGATCTTAGGACCTTCACTTACGGATACTTCCCCAGGACGGGGAAATGGAGGAGTTAACCTCTATGCTTAGTGTTTTAGATACCATTCAGATTGTGTCCACTGAGGACTCTGCAAGTTTGGGTTAAAGATTCTTCTAGGATTTTCTCCTGCAATTTCTTTCTTCACAGCCTCAGCCTACCATCACAATACCCTCACTTGCCGTTTGATAATTTTATTTGGAAGTCGAAGGCTTATTTGGAAGTCGAAAGCTTATTTGGAAGTCGAAGGCTCCTCTTAAGGTGAGTGCTTTTATATGAACTTTGGTAATAGATCGGTTGAACATTCACGTCAACCATGACATGTTGGAGCGGAGGAGACATGGGCGTCCTGGCAGGTTTTGTCTCCAGATATGTGTGTGCTTGTAACCGGGATAATGAGACTTTTTTACATTTATTCCTACAGTGTGAGTTCACTCGGACTTGTTGGCAGAGGCTCTTCGTCGGATGGGGGAGTATGTAGTGTCCGGCTACTTTTGTGGAAACTTGCAGTGGTTGGGGAAGGGGCAAGGAAGCTGGATTACTTAGCCGGTGTGCGTTTTTTTGCCAATTTCTGGTGCAAATGGTTGGAGCTCAATGCTAGGATTTATTCGGAGACGTATTAGCTACTTGACATTGTATGAGACTGCGTGTTTTATCTAGTCTCTTTGGGCCAAAGCAGCTGGTAGTTGAAGGGGTGCCTCTTTTTTTAGATAAGAAAAAGATTTCAATTATGATCAAAGACTAACCATACAAAGTTAAAGGACATGGAGTCCTCAAAGTGATAAATATATCTAACTAAAAATCAAATCACTCCAAAGACGCTGAACGCCCATAAGAGACACTCCCCTAAAACCCGCAGCCGCCTTGGTCCAGAGAGAAGCCAAAGTAAACCACACGATCCCAAACAAAACCAGCAGGGGATGCCTATCCCAGTAAAAACACTCGTGCCCCTCTCCAACCAAAGGCACCAAAAGATAGCCAAACACAAACACCGCCACAAGCAACAAATTCCCACCCTTTCCCTTCCCTAAATACAAACAGCATCTGGATAAACTGACAACACCGGTAGGACAAGCAAACTGCTCCCCACGAAACAACCTATCCCACAGTGACCTGGGTAACATCACAAATCACAAACAAATGCACGCAACTGTCAGTCTCACTACCCCAATGGTACATCACACAAAACATCAGGTAATAATGCCCACCCAGGTCGCCTCTGCTGTAACAAATCATGTGTATTCAACCTACCCAATACCATTGTCCAAACAAAGGTGTGTACCTTCAAACGGAATTGTTAATTTGTTTCCCTTTGTAAGGACACCTTGTCCTCTAAGATTGGTCTACCTTGTTCTGGCTTCTACTTCTCCTCCTAAAATTTCGCCTTCCCAACCCTCTTCATACACTCCCGCCTCCACCTCTAAAGTTATTATTTAATTACTGATATAAGGCTTTGTTCCACATATAAGTCAAAGTAAAAACATAATGAGCAGCAGACTAGATCTATACAATAACATGCTAAACTCCTCATATAAAGAGAAAAGTAGTTGTTACCTCCGTCTTGATGCCTCGATTGGATCAGAGCCTGGAAGTGGGTTCCCTCCCAGGACATAACCGTGGGCCTCATTGGAAGCTTCTGATCTTCCATAAAGCATCCGATGGAAAATAGACGAAATAGGATTAATCACCGGTCTGCATGTTGATACGCAAGAAAGAGAACATATCAGAAAAATGTTGAAAAGAAAATTAAAGACACTCCATACGGGTGAGGAAGGGAAACATAAGTTTACCTTAAAACTTCAGGGAAAAAACTAGAGAATGCAAACTCATCACTTGGATCACCCTTGAAGTTAGTTTCTGGTTTTCTTTGCAAGTATCTTAGGTAAATCCAGCTCATGTATGTACCAAAGATCACCATTGGAAGGTACACGGCTGAATCTGATGTAAAAAAACTTGCAGTAACTGACAGAAAAATCATGATAGATGGTAGCCACTGCAGCAAGAACAGCATGATTTATCAAAATATTTAATGAATTCTATTCTTATTTTCCTTCCTGTTTCTTGGGGGGGGGGATATTGATCTAAAACACATGCTTGGGTGATCAAAAGTGGATCCCACACCTTTGCTTTAATCTTTCCGATGCCAAACAAAGAAAGTTCTTGGTCTGGTACAATTTGCTTGATACCAACTAAAAAGCCGGAAAGGACCCCATGGAAGCCAGAGATTGGCATATAGCTACAGAAACATGGAGGGGAACAAGTGTCAGAAGCAATGGTTTTCAGATGTAACAGTGGGCGGGTGGACATGACACAAATGAGCAGAAACTGCGTAAGTAAATACAGCAAGCTAACAAACACTGGTGACTCAATGGGCCTACTTCCAGGCTCATTAGTTCACATAAACAAGTAGATATAGATACAACTATTCATACAATGATTTTGGATAAGGTATCCGCGTATTTAAGTCAACACTCACGATAACATTCAGAACGAAGTCTGCTGAATCAAATTATAACTAGTTCAATCTGTTAAAACAGTAAGTTCCTAAGATATGAAAGAACCCGAGATCCTAATAGATTAATATCAATCGACGATTGACACATCCAGCAAGAACAGCAAAAACTTAGAATCGTAGAAGCAACATTAGAGTAGGAAATTGTCAGAGGCGCTAAAAAGGTAGGATCTTTAATGATTTTGAAAGAAGTTCAAAGCCCATCTACAGTGTGAAAGTGTATGGAGAAGTCCATGATGAATCTTCTTTGACAAGAGAAGGAAGTGTTTGCCTTTATGAGAAGCTCTCTATCACGAAGAAAGGTCATCAAAGCCAGGATGAGAATTGGAGAAGTCTTATTTTTTTATTCTACTACTGTGGAAGATACCGTTAAGTTGGAAAACAGCTTCACATGGGAAGAAGTTTGAAAGATCATTAATTAACTACAGGAAGACAAAGCTCCAGCAGCACGCTTTCAGCATTGTACCGAAAGGAGATGTTAGAATTTCTTTTCAGTTTCCAATTTGCATGCGAAATGCATTCTCCAGAAGAGTTTGAATGCCACTTCTTTTTAAGCTGCTTTCGACAGGGAAGTGACAACATCAAGAACTTTAAGACCAATTAGCTTGCTTACACTGGATTAGATCCTCGGTGAAGTTGTTACTTCACTTTTAAGAATGTTGTAGGTAAATGTAGGTTTCAGTATGAACATGCTTTGTGCCTAGTCTACAAACCCTAGATGAACGCAAATGAATGTATGATCTGTTTCAAGATCTCATGAAGCAAACTTCCATTTAAGAAGGCTTGAGACCCTTTTAGTTTCCGAACAAATGAAGAAAGTGGTCTTCAATGTTGGTCAATGAGAAAGAGGATGTAGCCTATATTGACCTTCCTATTCTTTTACTGATGTAATCTCAATATAAACGGGTAACCAAAGCAACTGATGCTGACCAGCTAAACGGGTATTACATTGGCAAGGTTCACTCTGAACCATTGTGATCTCCCATTTGCCTTCACCAATGACTTTGTGATCATGTCCAAACCTACTTAATGAGAGGAACTTGGGTTGTTTTCTGAGAATGCCTTTTATTTATCTATGAATTGAAGCAATGGTATGACTCAGAATTAAAATCAATTATGATGAAAAGGCTTGAACTTTCTTTGGATTAAAATGTAAACTGTCAGAGGTATAGCTCTCACAATTTCTGTAAATACCTACTGGAATAGTACTACCTCACATGTCTCCATAGTATGTCAATATATATTGCTTGAACGGTTGAACCCAATCGGTCAAGTCCACAATTTCATTCTTTGGCTCAGTTTTTGGGTATGGGGTCAATTCATTTTGTGGTCTTCTCCTAGGTAAGTTCTACAGAGCAACTCAGTGTGGATCCCAATCTCGATGATTGAAACAATCAAATACAAGAAAGAGGTCAGTAGAAAAGATATAAAGAATTTAAGCTCCTATCAAAAGGGGGCCCAAACAGATATTGAGCAGAAGAACTAGCAGCTCAGTTTGGGACCCCAAGTCTTCAAATCTACTTCTTGCCTTTGTTCACCACCTCATTGTTCTCTTCCCTTTGGGTCAACCAAGAAATGATAAAGATGTGTGAGTGACCAGGAGAAATGGATAAGCAGCACCATCGGTAAAGTGATCCCAAAGGGTTGAATTACGCCACACAATTATGTGCTTGCAGGAGCCAAACACTTGTGTAGTTCTCGATTTTATACTACTAGTAAGATAAATGGCCACTAATGATGATATCAAAAGAGGGTGGACCATTTTTCATGAGGCTAATATAGTGCATGTAATACACAATATTTCTCTTTCATTTTCATATTGGGAAGATGCCGTCTGCTACCAGTTTCTTTCTAGAAGAACAAAAGTCCATTGCAAAAGCAAAAATTACAAAGAACGACTGAATGCAGTCCTCCAGTTCACATTATATGTCAATCTCAACTTTCTTAATACAACGGATGTGACACGATCTCATACCTTTCTATAAAACACAGGGAAAATGCATTGAAATGCTAGAAACAACTCACATATGGCAAAAAGATGCTTTTATGAAATATGGACAGAGAAGAGAGCAAAGCAATATCTGCGATAGCAATATATAATCTCTACAACACTTACAGGTAAGTTTCCACCCTTGTTGCATAGTACAAAGCAATCGCCGTGATGAAGACGCAAACAGATGTAAGAATGTTGACAACAAAAATAAACTTCAGGAATTCCTTAGCACCCCAGATGGGCTCAAGCAGCTTTCCAATGAAAAGAAGACCAATTGTACTAATCACCACCTGGAAATAAAAAGAGCAACGTTAATATAACCTCCCAAAAAATATGATATTGGATCCAAATACAAGTGCCAGGGAAAAGTACTGTGCATACCCCGTATACTGTTTGTTCAATGTAACCGGCTGTTATGAGGTTCCAGGCGAAAGGAATTGTCCTACCAAACAAATAATCAGAATAGATATCCACAGGGACATGAATCTCAAAGACAACTAACATCACCGTTTCCCTTGGGGAGCTCAAGGTGAGGGATGCTTTCGCTAGATATCTAAGAAACCAAAAAAAAGTATCGCTTTAATGTGCTACAATAAAAGGAAGTTGATAAAATGTACATCGTGTTTCATTCCGTTGAACATTATGATTATATTGTTTTCAATTGTACACCAATAGCTACCAAGTCCTCAATCATTTCAAGATGATTGAAAAGACTTCAGTAACATGAATATCATGACATTTGGATTCGGGCCTTTCCATCCCTTAACCTAGTTTTTTAGATAAGGAAAATTTTTATTAATCAAATCTTTAAAAAATACAGAAAAGAGGATAAGGTATCCTCATAACCAAACGAGAAATCAACAAATCTCACCAATGACGTTGTACAAGAGTAAGCAGAACGCCCTTAAAAGCTCCTACCGCCTTAGTCCAAAGGGAGGCCAAATAGACCACATGGTCCCAAACATTGTCTATAGTCTTTCCAACGTCACAGTACCCTCGAGTTCCTCTCCAACCAGATACACCACAAAGTAGCCATACACATACATCTCCAGAATAACCTCCCCACCCTGCCTCGCCTCATCGATGAAAAATCTCCCACCGTGGCAGGACATACAAAACTATCACCCTCCAACAATCGGCTCCATAATGCCCTAGCAAAGTCACACAAAACAAACAAATGCAAGCTATTTTCCCCATCATGGCGGCACATTACACAAAAACCCGGTAGAAGTGAGCAGCCAGGCCTCCGTCGTTGCACCATATCATAGGTATTCACCCTACCAAGCACCAAAGTCCACACAAAAGCACGGATCTTCAACGGGACCTTAAGACTGCCAAATAAATGGTAGCTAAAAGGAATTGTGGAAACTGTGAAGGAAGGCTGCTGATGAAGGAAGGACTTGCAAGAGACTTGCCCGTGAGGACGAGGGAGAGTGTGGAGGGCACTCAGGAGAGAAACAAGTTCCTCCATCTCTCTATCATGCGGAGCACGGCACAAACGTAAACCCCAGGACCCACCCGAGCCTGAATAAAAAGCAGGCGCCTAACAAACCGGTGCTTTTCTAGTATTCCCTTCAACACTATTTCAATTGACAACCTCTACCTATCTTGTTGTGTCTAACTCAAAATTTCTTCATAATAGTCTAACAACAACTATGTCGAGATTGCGAATCATACATATCCATGGTGTTATGACACAACACAGCACAGAATAGAACTCTTGAATCCTATGGATTTTTGTTAAACTCTAATATCTCAACTGTTTTTCTAAGGTTCAAACACATTTTTTTAGATAAGAAAAAATTTTATTAGATGAAGAGAAAGAATACATAGAGGATAAGATATCCTCCAAAAATAATCAATCCCTAGCTAAAATCTAATGAAGAAGATACAAAAACCTAAGGCTACTTTCCATGAAGGAAGCCTCTCTTAAGCCCGTGCCTGTCATAATTGACATCGCACTTTAACTTTTCCAGTCTCGGTTCATCTTCTTAGCCTTAGAATCGAGAATGGCCTTCCTCCCCACACTATCAAACTCCTTAGAGCCGAGTGCCTCTATACCTCTATCATTAGACTCCTTAGGACCGAGGGTTGCCTTCTTTCCTGTACCATCAGTGAGGAACATCCCCCCCATATCCAAAATCGCATTGCCACGATCATCGGCCTCCGTGCTACCTAGGGAATAGCGGCTTAAGATGCAAGGTTTCAGGATAGGCAAAATCCCATCACCCTCAGGTTCCCTTTCCTTATACGTTCGTCTGGGATATACACTCCCCTTGTCCCCTTGGCAGATTCCTTCTTGGATGTCCAGAAGTACCTGTTAAGCTTCTATCTACCAGTACGTTTGTGAATGGGTAAATGTCAAAGAGATAGTGCGAGCCAACATAATTGATGGTGTACCCTAAACTGACAAGGATTTGGGACGGAGGGAATAAATAATTGTTTCAGGCCGTTTTCCAATATTATTATTTTATATAGAATCATCAGCTCCAAGTTTTAGAAATGTACAGTTCTTGTCAAAATCCAAATGGGAAGCAGCATTCTATTATCTACGAGATTAGAATTGGAAACCCCTAATGAGAGCATACATTTAAATCTAGCCTGTTTGCAGTCGAATTTTGCTTTTTTCCAATGTCTGAGTTTGTCTAAGTAACTTGTGTCCACGTGTTTTGAAGTTACCTCCCTACCCCCCTCCATTCTTTTCTTGTTTTGCAGGTCCAGAAGAGTAGGAGCATTAGTTCTAGGGTGGAAAGGAAGAAGGTAGCGTGCATCATCACCTTAATTCTGTTACACCTTTTAATAAAATTGATCTTTACCTGTTTGTTAAGATGTTCGTCTTTCTTCATGTAGAAGATTAATTTCCCCACATCTGACATTGGCAGGAGAGCCCTCTTTGGCAGCTTCTTCGCCCCTTAGAGGGCCAATAACCCCACCCTCCTCATCGAATAACCGAGTGTCGTCTAAGTAAACGCCCGGTGTTTCCGGCACAAACTCCAAGTCTCTATTACTCCTAAGGTGCTCCAGCAACAACTCGTTTCCTGTAATAAACGGATCATCCTCAAAATCATAGTCATCCTCATCCTCCGTACTCACCTCGTCCGCCCAAGTCTTAACACCCTTAGCAGAGAAAATTGGGGTAAACCTGTTTGATGTATCCATAACCGGGCCACTCAAAATGGGTTGTTGGCTAACATCCACCTCCCTTTCTTGTGAACTCATCTGACCTTTGTCCACTACCAAAGGAACAGTCGCTCGATCTAAAGTCTGTGCACCAACATCCTGGTGCCCTGAAGACCCAGAAATCCCAGCCAAAGCTGGCACTGGTGTGCCACTACTTAACGGAGCATTGGCTGGCCCACCAACCTGGTCACCCTCTAGTTATATCCTCACCTTAAGTCCCCCCACATTCAGGAGTAAAGCAGAGGAGGGACATTGAGGACGAGAAGCAAGAATATGTCCCAAATCAATATTAATCTAGACTTTGGGATCGCCTGCAATTCCAGACGAACTTGTTGTTGTACTCAGTACAACTAGGGGGCCCAGCTTCTTCACGCGCCGGCCCAAGTCCAGGGCGTGCGGGTCCACGCACCTCAACAGCAGAGCGCGTGGGCTCACGCGCCGCCGCTGGTTCAGCACAAACAGATCTCTGACCACATTCCGAGCACCGGAGACGTGTGTCGCCGGCGACTACACCCCGGAAGCTTCCCTTACCACTCGTGGTCGTAGATCCCGGTCTGGGCTTCGTCGACTGACCTCCGTCAGAGATCGGAGAAAAGAAACCCACCACCTTGGTGAGGGCTTCCTTGAAATCATCCCACCTCCGATCGTCCTTACCGCTCGGCACAAACACCGCTGTCGATTTGCCATATCAACACAGACCGATCTCCAAATATGAACCCCTAGAGTTCGATCTGGTCTTCACCCAACCTAGGGTTCTCCCAAAACGTCTCTTTTCTTCGAATCCGCCCTTTTTAGCAGATCGGAACCGACCAACCCTCCCAACCACCGTGCCATCGTCGTGGTCATGTGAACCCGACAACATCTCTTCCGGCCCTTTTCCCAGATCTTGACGAAACCGCCTTCCCTGAGTTTCTCATAGAACAGATCGAAGGTTTTCCCTTCGATCTGGACCGAGATGGGTTGTGGAGACCCCATTAGAAAAGGAGAGAGCCATAAGAGGAGAGAGAAGAGGTGGAGAAGGAAGAAGAGGGGAAGAGGAGAGCGAGAGAGAACATTGCGAGAATACTTTTCATATCCAACCTCATAAAGCTTTTCTTCCTCAACCCAAATAAACTTTTATCAAAAATGAACTATCAAGCTAACCCCACGCTAATTAACCAACCATGGCAGCACCCATATATCTAATTTCAAGTGATTGCAAAAATATAGCATTAGTAACCTCCAATTCACTTCAAGCAAAACATCTTCCAATCATCAAATCAAAAATTCCCCTCTGTTCTCCAACTCTATCTTTATCACAAATTAGTAGTTCGTGCCACAATCATATGATCTCATTTCATTTTTCTACTAGACAAGGAAATTTGTTCAATTGAGCATAATGGGTCAAATTCCTAACAAATGATACACCAAATCCAAGCAAAGAAAATGTACCTGGCAGGAATAAGAGCAAGATAAGTAACAACCGGCGGAAAAAGCTGAACTACAATGTGACCAGCAACAAGAACCACCGCAAGCCCTTTGCACAATCTCGTAAACCCTGAAAATAATCCCCCGCCCTACAAAAATTTGACAAAGAGAGAGAGTGTGTGTAAATCAAAATTATTCATATAACAAGCTTAAAATCTACATTATCTCGGAAAATAAAGCTGCCGATCTAATCAGCATCCAGAATAATACAATTGGAATGCCGAGAGAGAGAGAGAGAGAGAGAGAGAGAGAGAGAGAGAGAGAGAGAGAGAGAGAGAGATTATACTGCTGAAAGCGCTGGAGAACTCATGGCAGGCACCAATTTAGCCAAATTGTAGAGGAGATCGGATTGTTTGAGTAGTTAACAATCCACTTGACCAAAAAAAATGGTGATTTGGTTGTTGGATTTTTACCCAACTTTCAGATTGTTGGGTGCAAATAAAGAAAATGACTAATTTGCTGAAAAGGGATTGTTAATCATAGAATGCCATTGATGGTTTCGCTTGTGGGTAGAAGTTTTTGATGATTCATTTGTAGGTTTTTGAATGGAAATTAATAATCGTCAATATTATGGATGATTGTTAATTAGTTGAAGAGTGAGATCGAGGGGAGTGATTAATGGGTACCGCAAGCTCGGTGGATCAAGGTTCAGATGCAGATAGTGTTGTCAGTTGTGGATTTTGGAGAAGAAGGAAATAGGCGAGAGAAACTGGGAAAGGGAGAAGAGTAAGAGAAAAGAACGACAAAAAAAATGGTAAGGAAATTTATTTAATTGATTTTATTTTATTTTTTTCCAAATGGTGGTATGATTAGTTTTGTTTTTTTTTTTCGAATATGTAAGGAAGCCGGTCTTCGGCCTATTACTTTGAGGTAGGGTTGTGGAAGTGGCTTAAAAGCTCATAATAAAAATTACTGCCCTCAATATGGGCAATGAGTCCCTAAGCTAGGGGTTGGAGCTCTACTACTTGGACTCTCACCTTTTACACGATAGTATGATTAATTAAATGTAGTCTTTTTTGAAGGAAAAAATAGAAATTTTATTTTTCGAGGGAAAATAGAAATTTCATTAAAAATAAGCTTTACGGCATCTACGAAGGATTTCAAATTCAACAATAACTGATTTTTAAAATATTAGAAAATATTCTAATGGAAAAGCTATCAAGCACTTGAGATTCGATAATTTTCAGACGGCTTCTTATTTATCTTTGTTTTCCATATCACAATTCACAACCTCTTTGCGAAAGACTCTGTCATAGCCTTGATTAATACACAGACAGAGACTGAGATGGGTGCCGCAAGGTCGGTGAAGCAAGGTTCAGATGATAGGCATTATTAAATCTCACCCATCATTTATTAAATTTCATCCAACTTAAGTGGGTCTTTTACTTTTCTACCCTTGTTTTAATTTAACCCTCCCCCCCCCTCTCTCCTTCATTCACTTCTTCTCTCTCTTTTCAAGTTGAGCTCCACCACCACAACCACCAACAACACCACCAACAATATCAGGTTTAGTTACTCAAACAAAATTGTTGAATTTTGCAGGGGGCACTATTGTTGGACAATCTGGATACTAGTTATATGTTTAGAACCGAAATTGTTTTTTCTAGTCGGGAATTTTGTGAGAAATGGGTTAGAACTATCGAAAAAAATTCATAACGTGTATCTTTGTGTTTTGCACACATATCCGGAAAGACAAGTAGTTCAACTAGGGTGTGAGAGGGCGGGAAAGGCACGTTACCGTGGTACTTTAACAAAAGAGGAACATGGAGAAAATGCAACGAAAAAGAAGAGGTGTCCTTTTTATGTCTTCATACGGGAAATAGAAGGTTATTGGTATGTTCAATTGGCAAGAGATCAATATAATTGGAGACATAATCACAAGTTGGGGGGATACGACAATTGGCATAGATCAACTGCAAAACTCACTCCTGAAGAAGAGGAAGTAGTTTGAAAACACATGACATACATGAAGCCGAAGGCAATTCTAATGACTTTGCGGCTAATGGGTAATAAGGATAGCACAAGTACACACATTTATAACTACAAACAAAAATTAGGAAGGAGTGGGTGGGAAATTTGTCACCATTACAATACTTCATGAAGCAGTTGAAAGAGTATAAGTATTGGCACCATGAATGGGTGGACACTCCTACTCAGGAGTTTACTCATGTGGCATTTGCCCATCGATCAGTTTCGCGATTGTTGAGTACATTTCCACATGTTTTGGTGATGGATGCAACGTACAAGACTAACAAGTTCAACAAGCTATTACATAAGATAGTAGGGGTGACACCAGTTGGAAAAAATTTTCACCTGAGATTTGCCTTTTTCAAAGATGAGCAGTCATATAGCTATCAGTGGGCATTGGATTATTTTAAACTTCTATTTTGGAAGTAAGAACCACCGGGTATGATAGTTAGTGACAAGGAACGTGCGCTGCTTAAGGCTTGTAAGCAAGTATTCAGAGGTAAACTTAATATTTTTTTTCCTATATCATTTAAAAAAAAAGTTTTCATTGTGTCAGTAATTTTTTTGTATGTAAAGTTAGATAATAATTGTTTATTTAAATGAAGTTGTTATTGTAACTTACATTACTCTTTTATTTGTAGATGTCCCACACATGTTATGTAGAAGACATATTGCCAAGGATGTGAAAAATCATGTTAGGACAATCATGAAAACAAACGAATTCAGTGTTGTTGTTTCTTATCACTAGGGGAGACTATATAGATCATAGACTAAGGAGGAGTACGAGAAAAATTACTCAGAGATGGTGAAAAGTTGGAATTCACGTCTCGCCTTCATGGTCAAGTATGTGAATAGTATGTGGCTGAAAGATTACAAACAAATGTTTGTATATGCATGGACGAAGGAAATGTTTCACTTAGGATGTAGCACTACCAATAGGTAACATCCAAATTTTGAATATTAAAGTGGTCAATTATTATTATTATTATTATTATTATTATTATTAGAAAAATTACTCAGAGATGGTGAAAATTTGGAATTCACGTCTCGCCTTCATGGTCAAGTATGTGAATAGTACGTGGCTGAAAGATTACAAACAAATGTTTGTATATGCATGGACGAAGGAAATATTTCACTTAGGATGTAGCACTACCAATAGGTAACATCCAAGTTTTGAATATTAAAGTGGTCAATTATTATTATTATTATTATTATTATTATTATTATTATTATTATTATTATTATTATTATTATTATTATTATTATTATTATTATTATTATTATTATTATTATTATTATTATTATTATTATTATTATTATTATTATTATTATTATTATTATTATTATTATTATTAATGTTATTACTTCCTCCGTTCTTTTTTCTCCTACCCACTTCTTTTTGCACGGAGTTTAATGAGAGTTGCTTTTAGAACAAAAAATCCTTATATGCCCTTACTTTAACATGAAAGAGAGTGTGAGTTAGTAGTATGTTGGATAGTAATGATAAATGAGTCTTTTAATACTCAAATTATTACTAAAACGGCGGGGAATTGGGTAGGAGAAAAAAGAACGGAGGGAGTATTAGTTTGACTATATTATAGTCATTTTGTTTATTATTAAGGAATTATTATGGCTCTTATTATTATTATTAGTTTGATTTTATTATATCAAGTCTCGTTGCTTAAAGATATACACTGCGCAACAGCGCTGCGCAGCTCCGCGCTGTGTTGCATTGTGTTGCAGAATTATTTTCGCTATGATTGTTATTATTATTATTATTAGTATTATTATTATTATTATTATTATTATTATTATTATTATTATTATTATTATTATTATTATTATTATTATTATTGTTATTATTATTATTATTGTTATTATTGTTATTATTATTGTTATTTTTATTATTTTGCGATATTACACGTCGTACCCCTGTGGTTTGACAAAATGCCTATTGCCTTCGCATTTTAAGTTTCGTATATGTTGTATCCCTGTAATTAAATGTTAATGTATAACATATACAATTTTAACATTTATCGTCAATTACCACGTTAATTCAAAACTTCTTGACTTTTTTGCCCTCCCAAACAAAAACCTCAATTACCCCTTCAAATCAATAACCACTTTCTCTCTCCTCGATTAAGAATCTCAATTCAGTTTATTTCCCAGTTTTTGCATCTGTCAATTCCCATACCATCGGCAAACTTATTTTACAGCAGTAATCTACAGCCCCGTCTCCTAATTTATGCAATATCGTCCATTTGTGCAATTGGTACAACTTTAAGTCTTGTAGTAGCAGGAATCTAGTAGATCACTTCTGCGTCAACAATCAACATCCAAGGCAAATCCAAAGAAAGTGCTAAAATCAAACCTGTAAATAAGCCCACCAATTACACGCACGGACCAGAAAAGAAACACATCCGACTAGGCATCCAAATCCAGTTCCAGTCTAGATGATATGCCTTCAAGATCGATATTTCTAAGAGAATGAGAGGAGAGAGAGACAAGATAAGGCGTGGCCGCCATTAATTGTGAGTATTGGGTACTCTGAACTGTGATAACAAAATATTTAAGATGATGATGATGATGATGAACCCTAGAATTTTGGGGTTTTAAAGCAAGGGAAATAAAATAGAGGAATTGAGATTAAGGTTAATCAAATAGGAACGCATGAGTAAATGATTCAATAGGTGGGGTGATGTAATGAGATGAGAGAGAGGGAGGGAGGGAGAGGGAGGTGATCAATGGGTGATTTTGCAACCCAGAAGAAAGAACCCAAATTTTCACTTTTTTAGTTTTTGATATTTTCTGATCTAAAAGAAACAAAGCAATAAACGATTTTTTTTGGTTTGGGAGGGCATTTTAGTAATCTTTCTTAGAACAATGGACGAATGGTTGTAAATATGTAATATTGTACATTAACATTTAATCACAGGGGTACGACATATACAAAACTTAAAATTCGGAAGCAGTAGGCATTTTGCCAAACCACAGGGGTATAGCGTGTAATATTCCTCAAAAATATTAATTGTAAATATTAAAATCAATTGTCTTATATATTCATATAGGGTCGAGGGTGCACATGCACAATTGAAGGACATGTTGGGAAGTGTATGTGGGAGTTTTGATTTGATATTTCACAGAATGTATCAAACAATTGAGCTACAGCTTGGAGAAATCAAATTTGACATGGAACGATCACATCATCTAGAACTTGGCATTTGTAAATTTGTATATTTTGCTGCTTTGCCAGGCGAAATGTCTCATACAACAATTCAATTGATTCATGATGAGTATGATCTCGTGAAAAAGGTGGAAGATGGTAAGAAAGAATGTCATCACTTACTGAGAAGTTGTTATGGTTTGTCATGTGCATGTGAAATGTTGCAACAACTTACTTCTGGTAAGTGCATTTCGTTTCAAGATATTCATCCGTTTTGGAAGACGATCAATATTGAAGGAGTACCATTGAAGAAGGAAGAAGAAATGGAGGAGTAGGGTTGGAGGGCTATTCTTGAGAAAGAGGTTGCAAAGGTTTTAGAGGAAAAGGACCCTGACGAGATTCATAGATTATGTTGTGAACTTCATCATCTTAACTATTCGAGCGAAAATGCGGCACCGTGGACGGATCTCATGCAAAGTGCACATAGAGGACGACCTAGAAAAACAAAGAGGAACCCACCTACATATGAGTATCCGATTACCGGTTCAAAGAAATCAAAATCTTCTTCCACAGGGACCAAGTCAACGGGTCCAAAGGGTAAGGGTAAAAAGTCAACGAGTCTAAAGTCAACGGGAAAAAATGACGAATCACATGTCATGCCCGATCCAGTTTCATTTACTTTTCCATGGCCAGATGAGATTCTTTCGTTCATGATGAACCACATTACATGTTACTTCAACGTGGTAGGCGATTGAAATTGTGGTTGGCGATAAATTGCCCACCAAGTGTACCGGGATGAGAATCAATGGTGGCGACTTAAGTGTGAGTTGTTCGAGGAGATGACTGGTGAGCGAGCACAATACTATCGTTATACTGATTCAGCCTCTTATGACAGAGGGTTGACGAGACTAAAGTTTAACGGGATTCCAGGCGGACGTACCGAGTTGTGGTTTGAAGCTTCCGATTTAGGATTGGCAGTTGCCCAAACCTATCAAATATTGTTTGTCGTGCACCATGTCAGTGGACCGGGAACATATGCGCCAATTCACTAACGAGAAATTCTTTGTCAAGATGGACCAGAAATCCATATTTGCAAGATAGATTCAGAGATGCACTTTATTTCCTTGATCGTGAGCCCAGACTGTCCAATGCCAATTTTATATCATGCTTGGTGGTACTTTTGTAGTGACGATATTATAAACCAAGTTGTAGGTATATTTCTTCCAAGGTTTAGAAACTTGGCAAGGTTGATTGGGGATCCAAATAGTTTAGACGCCGACCTACGTCGACATCAAAAACATCGGGAAAAAGTACGTCAAAGGAATCGATACTAATTTGTAACTATATTTGTAGAAAACCAACTTGTTATTGTATATAAATTAAAACAACTTGTTAATGTAACTATATTTGTAGTAAGTTGAATATGTAGTCCCTAAGTATTATTAAAATCTACAAAATAGATGAACATGAATAGAATCGAGTTGAAAATCCAGCAGCATTTCATTTGAAATTAGACATCCCAAGTTATCGACTTTGTATAAACCTGTTCAAACAGATCAAATTATACAAATCATCCAAAGATTTCTAATTCACTAGTGAGACATTACCACCAGACTCACCCATATGAATGACCGTCAATGTCAAGACAAAGTAATAAAGTTCAAACGTGTCCATATTTATTACAAATGCAAAGTAATAATGTTCAACATATCCTAATTAGTACAACAAATCAAAGGGTGCGGAGACGGTCAGGTGGAGTAATATCCTCTGTCCGCTCTGGGGGTGGTGGAGGGATTGGAGGTGCGATCAATGGCAAGTAATCATTAACAAGCTCGGTAATCTGATCAACTCGTGGAATATATCGACTCATATCTTTATGGGTACTCCTTCTCAGTGGATGCAACCAGTACATAAGAAGCCATATAAGCCGTAGACGCTAAACACCAAAAATAAAATAACAATATCATTAATTTAATACAAATTCAGCATAATATAAATAAGTAGGAGTTATTTGACATACCGCCTCAGCTGACAAAGGGACGGGTGAGGGAGGACCCAATCTTCGGTTCACCATATACATATGTGTACGTAAACGATACCATTTCAGGTAATCATCCTCTACATAAGACGGTAGAGTGTACGCCCTCCTTTAAGGTGAGTTGTGCAGATTCAAACTGTGATGATGCCTCGACAACCATGTGACTCTATCAAATGCATGCCTCAGTGCGTAACACTTAGCCCGGAAAGAACGACACTCATGTAAAGGAGTCAATGGGGGGACAGGAATCCGCTGGACATATTCAAATTGGCGCAGCACGTGATTGGGCATGTATAGCTCAACAATAGAAAGACAAGCCAACCGACCATGATAGAGAGTCACAGGGACTGCCATAGAAGGATCAGGGAAAAATGGTGGTCAGAAGACCTATACAATTAAATCCAACCGCATTTAAAATTATTGCAACATGATGGACTTTCTAACAAAGTAATAAATCAAAATGAATAGGCAATACTGTCAATGCAGACAATACAACCAAGCAACGTTCAAATACTACTACATCAAAACCAATAATAGTAACATTTACCTCATGACAACTCATACGATCAAGTAGATCACGCGTATCCAGTAACCGCGGACGAAACTGGGCCTTTTTCGGTTTGTCAGGAACCCATCTAAGAGAAGTTGGCTAATGATCTTCTACGTGTTGCTCCCCAGGTGGCCTAAATGTAGGAAAATACGCGTAAATCCATGCATGTAATTAAAACAACATATACATCTACAAATAAGTAAAAACAAACTATTACTATTTTAAAAAATAGAAATGAAACATAAATAAAATCGTCACTAGTTCATCAAAAATAAAAGTACCTGCAAGAGTGTTAAACACCCCGATATCTGCCTACAGCTATACCTTGACGCAATCCCCAACTGTCGATACAACAACACCAGAGTAGTTGATCCCCAAGAACAATGAGAAACATCTTCCACCGAGGTCACAAATGACGAATACCGAGAATTGATGTAGTGACTCTTATCCACAAACAGCGTCGATGCAATAAGTACAAATAACATCCCATGAACCTGGACTTCATCAGTCAATAGTGGGGACTGGGTGCAGGCTTTTGCCCACTGAAAAGGTATGTTGCAACCACCCTTGTCCATCTTACTACTCACAACACTCGGAGGCTGACCTAAAATCCTTTCCAAATTAACTAAATAAGAGATATCCTGATCTTCGGACCAGCTCAATGCAAGACTGTCAACGGGAATAAGCAAAAGGTAATGCACGTCATGTAGAGTAATGGTCATCTCTCCAAATGGCATGTAAACTGTTCGTTTCAGGATGTCATCTCTCAATAAAAGCTGATATGAGACGGCATCATGTGATTCGTACATGAAATGTCTCAAATGTGCAAAACCTGAACACTCCATCAACAACTCCCCCTCAGGAGTGTGGGGACTAAAATGGCCTACATGTCGACCCTGGTAAGTCAAGTACCCCCTGTCTTTACCAAACCAAAGAGAATGGGTCACATGTCCTCCATATGCGTACAACAACTCTAGAATATGAGACCCTCCTAATTGTGTCGTACTAGCCAACCACTCTACTGTATGCGTACGCCTAATCCTCCTCCTCCTCCCGTCGACCCCGGCCACTAAACCCATCAAACTCCACATCCTCAAACGTAGTGGGGTAATCGGGTATGTGTCCTAGATGAAGAACCACTACTATGTACCAACCTAACCCTCATTTTTACCCCTACGGTAGAAGGCGTCGTCACATCTGCACTCTCCATATCAATTGAGTTACCATGACCTACCAGGGGGGTTGGTGTTGAGTCACGAACCCTATACGGTGGCCGATAGTTATCAAAAGGAATCGACTCTATCCCTACATGTGGCTGTGCATGTGGCTGAACATTTGGCAGAATACTACTACCCGACACTCCGACAACTGGAGGCGTCTCACCTGTTGGGTGCACATCTACACTACTCCTACTTGAAGCTGTCACAGGACCTCTGCCCGCTAATCGAGTCCCTTCATATTGTGACGAAGTGGGGATGAAGGACGTGTGGCTTCCCTACGGGGCTTTTTCCCCCCTATCTCCATCACCCTCGATGTCTCCACTATTAGTTTGTGATTTCTTTATTTATTCAAAAGTAAAATTCAGTACATGAACATAATTCTAATCATAAATTAATTCAACACCATTATTGATCACAAATACTATTAATAATATTAAATTAATACAAATAATTCTATTAATAATAACAACAAAAATAACAGCACAAACAACAACAACAATAATAATAAATGTTAATAATAATAATAATATGAAAAATAATAATAACAACCACAATAATAACAGTAATGACAAAAATAAAATCAATCAACAAACAAGCAAAAAAAAAAATGAAAAATGAACCTGCGCAACGCCACCGCGCAATACAACACTGCGCAACGTCGTTGCTTTGCGTCACTAATTTTTGCCTTCACCAATTACCGACCACAACAGATCTGACTCAAATAGCCACTCCCATGTGTTCATAATTTCAAATCGCCAAAAGAAGAAAATTTTAAATCTCAATTGGGGAGGGGAAAATTATTACCTTCGTCGGCTTTTTCTTCGGCATCGTCTGTTGTTGGCGCCTGCCTCGTCTGTTGTTGGTGCCTGCCTCGTCCTGTCGGTGGTTCGTGTAGGCGAGATGGGGCGAGATATAGGCGGTGGTTGTCTCTGCCTCTCTGGGATGTTGACAGAGTGGGCTTTGGATGTGTATGCGAAGAAGAGAAGGGGATGGTGGGTGTTGTCAAGGGGAAAGGGGAAAGGGGGGTTAAGTTATAACAAGGGCAAAATGGTCAAAAATGGTCAAATGTTCACTTAAGTTGGGTGGAATTTATTAAATATGTGGGTGGAATTTAGGTGAATTTTTATTTCTTTTTTCTTGCCAAAGGTAGTATGATAAGTTTTTTTTTAAATTTTTTTAATAGGTAAGGAAGCCGGATTCTTTGGCCATTACACGGTGGTATAGTCGTGAGGGTGGTGTAAATGCCCATAGCAACAACTACGGCTCTCAATATGGCAATTTGGAGGGGTGAGAGCTCTACCACTTGAGCTCTCACTTTTTTGCTCTGTGCATAGTATGATTAGTTAAATGTAGCCTTTTTTTAAGAAAAAAAATAGAAATTTCATTTTATTTTTTTGAGGGAAAATAAAAATTTCCTTAATAATAAGCTTTTACGACATCTACAGTGGATTTCAAATTCAACAATAAACGAATTTTAAAACATTAGAAATTATTCTAATGAAAAAGCTCTCAAACACTTGAGATTTGACAATTCCAGACGACTTCCTATTTATCGTTGTTTTCCATATCACGACATCTTTGCAAAAGACTCTATCATAGCCTTGATAATACACAACTATGACGTTATAGACTGCTTCTTAAAGAATAAGATCTGCAGTGTTCCCGTACGAACGAACTGAAGTTAGAAACCATCAACTTCACGTTCTACCTTCGATTCCGAACTAATTAGACAAGGACTGAGATGTCCTGTAGGAAAGAAGAAAATCTTCTGAGCAGTTGACACCCCACCGAACTCCATAAAAGCGAAAAATACTAACACTCCCTCCAAAGTTGAAGAGATAATACTCACAAAAAGGAGTAAAATAAACCTCACAATACGAGTCATGTTAACATCACAATTGGTTTGATTGAATCTCACTAGACGGAGCGATTAAAACCTCGCAACAAAGCGAAATTTATTGACCAACTCAATCAAAAAACCTAATAACAACATAAAGTAGAAGAAAACAAGTAGACAGAGGGGCTTATCGTCGGTAGATGACCAGACAGCCGTGATCTCATCCCGTATAGAGTTTCAAGGTGTTGAGAGAAGAGATGCTAGGGTTGTTTTTAGAGAGAGCCTAAAAAAATTTCATTATTAATAGTTCATACGGCATCTACAATCGTTATCAAATTCAACATAAACGGATCTAAAACATCAGGAAACATTCTAATGGAAAGGCTATCAAGTACTTGGCATTTGACAATTCTGTATGCCTTCTTGTTTAATAGTTATTTTCCATATCACGACCTCTTTGTGAAATACTCTGCCATAGCCTTGATTAATGTACAACTTTGACGTTATTGACTACCTCTTGAAGAATAAGATCTGCCGCATCATCATATGAACGAACTGAAGCCGCAAACTATCAACATCATGTTATTCCTTCATTTCTCAACTAAAAATAGACAAAGATTAAGATGTTCGGTAAGCGAGAAGAAAATCCTCCTGCCGAACTTCGTAAACCGAAAAGTACCCAAATTTTCTTCAAATATGAAGGATAATCGTCACAAAAGAAGTCAACATGAACCTCACAAAATGAATTAAATTAAGCTCACAATTGGTGGGATCGAAATCAAACCAAAAGGACCGGTTAAAACCCTACAATGAAGCGAAATTTGTTGGCAAAAAAAACCAAATCATAACAGAAAGAAGAAAAAAATCAGTAGAAAGAGGGGCTCATCGCTGGTAGCACCTATGTTAAAATAAACACTTCTTTTTGGGTAAGACCAGAGTTAATTAGATACATCAATGTCATTATTGTAAAATTATATTTGATACATAAAATCTAAAATGCTAATGAGTTTTAAATATGTTGCAAAATAATAATAACGATAATATTCATATTCATATTCATATTCATATTCATATTGGTCATTTTACATAGTATCAGGCAGGGGCGAAGCCAGGATTCAATGAATAAGGGGGCCGAAGTGTACAATACAAAAAAATGAGCGAAACAATTTAGTGTTAAAAAGTTCTTTACGTATTACTCTATGCTTTTTTATAGATGCAAACACAACAATAATAGAGTCCATTATCATTCTGTAATCTATTTTTCATTTCCTAAGAATTTTTTTTTTCACTTTGTGTCTCTAAAATTATATATATGCATACTCAATGATATTTATTTACTTTTGAGAAAGCTTATTTGTCATAATTTATCTAGCAATCAATGTAAAGTGAAGAGGATAATTAAAAGGATTGTACATATTTGAAATACGATGATAAAATTTTAAAACAATGGTTAAAGAATGCACTTTTGACTTTGAATAATAAATAATAAGCTTACTGAAATTGCAAATATCTAAATTATGCAGATCCAATTTACATAATATATTAGTCCATCGTAAATTTTCCCTACTTAAACATCATAAGTAGAGTTATTATTCTTGCAGGAGTGAATAAGCTAAGTAAAAATTAGTAGTATTGAATGCACTTTTGACTTTGAATAATAAATAATAAGCTTACTGAAAATGCAAATATCCTAATTATGCAGATCCAATTTACATAATATATTAGTCCATCGTAAATTTTCCCTACTTAAACATCATAAGTAGAGTTATTATTCTTGCAGGAGTGAATAAGCTAAGTAAAAATTAGTAGTATTGAATGCACTTTTGACTTTGAATAATAAATAATAAGCTTACTGAAAATGCAAATATCCTAATTATGCAGATCCAATTTACATAATATATTAGTCCATCGTAAATTTTCCCTACTTAAACATCATAAGTAGAGTTATTATTCTTGCATGAGTGAATAAGCTAAGTAAAAATTAGTAGTATTGAATTAATACTACAAATTTGGACAAAAAAGGAAATCCAAATTTAATGGGAAAAATATTTAAACAATACAACAAAATTGCTGTTGCATAGAATCGAACACAGGTCCCCAGCAGGGGCGCGCCTCCCACATTAGTTCCTTCAACCACTGGGCCAATTTCTTTTTCTTGTCAACTATATGCGCTTTTTGGTATTTTACCTATAGTTTTCGGGGGCCAGCAAAAAAAAAAGAACTGGGCTGGGCCACGGGGGCCAGGCCTACGCCAGCACCCCCCTTGGCTTCGCCCCTGGTATCAGGTAACTTTACTAAATATTTATAACAATTAGCTTACATTACCAGCCAGTCAAACAACTAGTTGACCACAACCAACTAACCAAACCATCTACTAGCTACCAGCTACTTGCCAAACAAGGCTATTATCAGGTGATCTATGATGGTTTACTTTTGCACCTAAGAGCATAAATATCTATGAACCCGAAAAAGTTCATGCATCCCTCCCTCTTTCCTAGTTTCTCCCTCATTCACCTCATCATGATTCATGAATTCATTCCATGAACCCAACTGGTTGGTTCATCACACACTCTCTTCTTTTTTACCATATTCCACAACTCTTTCTCCTCCAACTGTTTTTCTTTTATTTATATTTCTGAATTGTAAGATTCATTAAAATGAAAAGAAATCGAATTATCGTTTAATTAAATACAACTACCATTGAAGATAATATACGATAATACTTAAGTTACCTTATTCATTTAACTAAGGCTAAATTAAATCAATGTTGATTTCTTCTTTTCCATTCACTGCAGCTACTTCAATTATTTCTTGATTGAACTTTTGTTGCATTGGTTCAGGCTTAAAAGCTTGTGTTGAAGATTGCAGGCTATGGGTTCTCTACCATGAGAATAAATTCAAAATTACTATAAAGTATAACATTGCCTCTTTCTCCGGCGCACACTATTTTTTTGTTATTGCTTGACGATTTCAGTAGGGGGACATGTGAGTTTTTGTAAAAGGAGAAAACTGAAGAGCCTCATTATTTCATTGAATTTTGTGCTATGGTTAAAACTCATATAACACTTATGTTCAACGTGTTAGAAGTGATAACGGAACTTAGTTTTTGGGACCATTGTTACTATATTTTCGAGAAAATGGAATATTGCATGAGATCAGACCTCAATTTGTTGGAATACCTCAACAAAATGGTAGAGTTGATAGAAAACATAGGCATTTGTTGAATGTTGCTAGAGCTTTACGTTTTAATACTCATTTACCCATTAAATTTTGGCGGAATGTTTTGGCAGTCGCTTACTTATTAATCGTACTCCTACTGTTTCGAATGAAGGGAAAATTTCTTATGAAGTGTTATATGGAAAAACACCCAATTTTCAGTACTAAGGTGTTTGGATGTTTGTATTACGTTCATGTGCAAATTAATAAATGTCATGACAAATTCGATGAAAGAGCCACTATAAGTGTATATTTTTAGGATATCCACATGGGCAAAAGGGTTAGAAAGTTTATGACATTGATCGAGCATAAAATAAGTTTTTGTGTCAAAAGATGTGACATTTTGTAACACCCCCAAATTCACAACGGTTTCCTGGGAGCTATCGACGTCGTTGTGCACGACTCGACACCGTTGAACCGTCCGAAACCCAAGGGTAGCTACTGCAACATTTATCACTAAGGAATAAATGCTAAGCAGAATGAAAAGTTAGGTATCAAAGGAATCATCTAAACAAACTAAAGATTAATATCAGAGTTGTCCTTCAAGTGAACTTAAGTCCATTAAAGTATTATTACAACTTTGCCTTCTAGGGCACAAACCAAATTCCTATAAACCAAAATAAATAATAAGTCTAGAGGACAAGCCCACAATTAAACTCCAAGCTACACGTCCAGGCTTGGGGAGTTTTTGGGCTAGGCACCCTTCCTAATAAAAGGTGGTTTGATTTTGCTCTTTCCCCTCCCTTATTAGTGTAATTCTTCAAAAGCTTTGTGGTAATGGAATCAACCTGATCTTTACCAAAAAACAAAAACTTGTGGAGTAGTTTGTTCTTTGATCAATTTGTTCCCTGCTTTATTTTTCGGTTTATTTGGACTTATGGTGTAGTGCACTGTACAAGTGATTTTTCATTTTCTCTAATTCTACATCACGTTAAAATGACTAGGACGAACATAAACTCTAAAGTTTGACGACATATGACATCTATAACTCTATAATAATTTAGGCCACTTCTGTCCATGTGGCAGCCTGTGGTAAAAAAAATTCCCGCCAAAATAACCTTGTGTTATGCAATCATGACTGAAGCCATCTGGATTCTAGAGTGTTCTTTCTCGGGAGTGAGTGTTTGGTTTATATGGGAAACTGACCTAAATTAAGGGTCTTCAATTTCCCCTCTTTCTCCCCTCTTTTCAATGCACTAGAAGAATCTGGAGAGGAAGAAGACTTCTACGTTAAATTCCAGCATCCTTGCACAACCTCCATTTATCTTTTTTTTTTGCTTGTCCAACACAACCTCCATTTATCACTACAAATGCTGCTTTGATCTTTTCCTTTGTTTTTTCGTCATTTGGATTCAAAATTGTTGGCTTTTCGTTTAATTATGGGCTCGATATGTGGTAATTTCGATTTTTGCGTTCGTAAGATTCTTGGCCAAACTCTTTGACGAATCAGTCGCTACAATCGATCATGTAAGATTATTGAAACCCTAATATCATCAGTTCTTATTTTTGCATTCAAATTCTAGAGCTTTACTTGAATTTATTATTGGAATTGTTACTTTTTGTTTCCCTAGAAGAACAAATTGCGAGAGTAAAATATATTTTTTTTCTCTCAAATCCTTCTCAAGTATGATGACCTTAAAGTCATGGTCTAACATGAGTTGTTTTTAATGTATTTGTAGCTACCGCAGATCACTGATTGGCTTTTGTGGTCCATTGGTCTTGGGTGAGCATTCTTTTTAGAAGTTGTTAAAATGACATTTGGTTTTTGTATTATATTGTGTTGTTTTGATTGAATTGGGTTGCTGAGGTGTGTGTGTTAGGGCTCGTTCTTTTCAACTGATAACTGGTAACTGGTAATTGAGAGAGACTGGTGTAACTGGGCAAAACTGGTGAAAATTGAAAAGTCTAACTGGTAACTGGGAGAAACTGGGGAAAAAAATTAGGCCAAACTGGGAGAAATTGGGCAAAATTGGGAGAAATTGGAAATTTTGTATATGTGATTATTTTCTTAATAATAATAATAATAATAATAATAATAATAATAATAATAATAATAATAATAATAATAATAATAATAATAATAATAATAATAATAATAATAATAATAATAATAATAATAATAATAATAATAATAAGAAGAAGAAGAAGAAGAAGAAGAATGATAAATAGAAATAAAAATATTATTAATAAAATATGTTGTTATTATTATTTGATTATTATTATTTATTATTATTATTATTTATTATTATTATTACTATTATTATTATTATTATTATTATTATTATTATTATTATTATTATTATTATTATTATTATTATTATTATTATTATTATTATTATTATTATTATTATTATTATTATTATTATTATTATTATGATAAGGACTTTTATTCATGTTTAAATACAAAGTCAATGCATATATTTATTATTATATTTTGATTAAATATATTGTATATTTAATTATTATGTTTAATATGTCAAAATATCAAACTGGGAAAAATTGGACAAAATTGGGTCAAAGTGGAAAACACTAGGGAAAACTGTATTTTATAACTGGTAATTGGAGAAAATTGCGCAAAACTAGACAAAACTAGGCAAAATTGGAAACCAGTTGAAAAGAACATGCCCTTAGTGGTGGGTTTTATCTTCATTATTTTCCTTTGCTAATATATGTTTTCGTTGATATTGCTAATTTTGACTGTTGGCAACTCACAGATGATATCATTCGTCTTGTGATTTTGCTATTTTCCTAGTTTTGGTCGTAATTTGATGAATTATGATCACTGAAAAGTTTTTTTTTTTTCAATTTCAGGATTGAAATCAGCCCTATGTAGAACTGCGGGGGCGTGATAGATAATGTAATTAGGAAAATATTGTAAATACTAAATAATTTCCTATTAGGCTTAGGTTTGTAACCAGTTTCCTATTAGGCTTAGGTTTGTACCCTACCTTGTATTCTCTCACTATATTATTGAAAATAATATACAGAAAACCGTCAAGGAGAATTCACCAAAACTCAATTATAACATGTATTTATTAATGTCTACTGATTCTCTAGTCGAGACTAGAGTGTGATCAAATCATCACACAATGTTTCATGGAAGCGAATGCAAATCAGTAGGAGCATTTACTAAGTTTAATTCTGAGCATTTGTTTTGGTGCAAACAGTAGATGAAGATGCATCATAACCCGAGCCTGTGATTTGAATCAGAAAGCTTCCCAATGTTCAACTCTCATTTCGAGCGATGTATTCTCACTTTCCAGTATTAATTTTGGGGAAGTGCTCGGTGGCTATTTGTAACTACAACTACAATTATTACAACTATAACTACAACTACAACATTAATCAAAGTCCAATTATATCCACATTTTGTCAATTCAAAAATTTTGGTGATGCTTGTGCCTTTAGGTGATGTCACCGCATTATTTTTGACTTAGAGCATCAACAATGGGAGTATGAGTTTGCAGATCAGTTCTCATACTGATACCCTCACATGGGATGAGACCAATGTGGACGGTATCAGTTTTTGCTTAGTTTTGATCTGTATCACTTTCCCCTACGGTTGAGAATTGGGAAACAAATGATGTTGGTGGGCCATGAGTTTGAATAAAAAACAAAAAGTAAGGAAAATCAATTAATGTTGGGAGAGATAGTGGGTAGCAATCAATTGCGGTGAGCCATGACTCAATTAAATAATGTTGATGTGAGTTTCGAGGAGTATTAGAACTGAAACTACCATTGTAGTGTAAGTTTCACTTTGAGTTTGAGTTTGTGAAGTGGATAAAGTGTGATACCCCAATATTTTCTATAATTATTATATCGATTTATAAATTATTTATAAATAGTTTCGGAGATTAAATCGTATATTCATTGAAGGATTCGATTTATTCAATTAAAGCCATAATAATAAGCATTTATTAATTTTGGGGAGTTTGATTAAAATGTTTTATATATGAATAAGAATTATTCATATTGTTTTTAATTAGTTTAATTAGTTTTAATTTTAGTTTTTAAATTAGAAAATTATTGAATAACTTCCTAAACCTAGTAGTCTTTGACTTGGGTTGACTGAGGGCCTATATAAAGAAAAAGAGGAGACAATTGATCAGTTTGCACAATTGACCAAACCCTCAAAGCATTCTCTCTCTCTCTCTCTCTCTCTCTCTCTCTCTCTCTCTCTCTCTCTCTCTCTCTCTCTCTCTCTCTCTCTCTTCTCTCACTCACGTAACTCCATCCTATCTCTCTCACCCTCACCGACTCTCTCTCTCTCCTCCCTGCTCACCGGCCACCTGCAAGCGGCCCCTCACTGGCGGTAAGTCACCACCCTCCTCCCTCTCTTTCTCTCTCTTTCTCTTTCCTTCTCTCTTTCTCTTCGCGTTTCTCTTTCCCCTCCCCTGTTTCGGCCCCGCGCCACTGCGAGCCACCACGGCGCCACCAGGTCGTGCCTGGGTGGTCGCCGGTGATGGCCCAGGGCGTCGGCTGGCCCCCCTGCTCTCTTTTCTCTCTTCTCTCTCACATTCTCTCTTTCTTTCTCTCTTTCGCGTTTTCTCTCTCCTCTCTTCGCCAGAACTCCAGCTACCACCACCACCGGCCATGGTGGCCAGTGGGTGGTGGTGGTGGTGATGGGTCGGGTTATGGGTCCCATGCATGGATACCCATGACGTAGACCTAGTTTTAAAGTTAGGATTTCGTTTTTATATTTTTCGTCATTATTAATTCGATTTTCAGTATTTTTGATTTAATATTTTTATTTTTCTGCACTCATTCGGAATCGAAATTCGGATTTTATAAGTCCTAGATTGGTTGAAATAAATCAAAAAATTTAATAAAATTATTAGAATAAGATTTCGTTACTTTTTGTATTTTTGTATTTAATTAATACTGATTCGGTAATTGTTTTTAATTAGGACCTAACGAGCAAGCATGATTATCTTCGACCGTTGGAGCTTACTTACTGTTTGGTAGCGTATTAGTGGTAAGCATTCATGCCTACCTTATTCCAAAGCCCCATCAAAACTATTTTGATGTGTTATGTGCTAATTGGATATTTATTGTGAATTTAATATGCAAAGCATGATTAAATTATATCATCGTTATTATGAATTTATTAAGCATGATTCACTGCTGTAAATATCTTTTATAATAAGCATGTTGATGTTATCATTTTTTGAGAATTAATTAGTCCATATGATGATTATTGGACAATTATTTAATGGTGAATTATTAGCATTATTATGCTATTAATTATATGCTAATTGGTATGAGTATTATTTAGTGCTAGTGAGCACCTATATATTATCGTTGAATGTCTTGGATGATTTGTGAATTTTTGGATATCATATTACCCTGCTGAAGTGCTGCCGAAATTGTACTGGACATTGCTTGTCATCATTATTGAATCATTGTCGTTATTGAATTAAAGCATGTTTAATTCTCATCGTATTGAATTATCATTATCGTCGTTATTTACTATTCATTGTCAAGAGCATGAAATGAGTTAGTAAGTCGTGGTCTCGTAGTACCACTTATGTCAACCAATGCAAATTATGTGAATTGAATTAAATGAGAGTAAGACTCCTAATGGATCCTTAGGAGTAGTCAAGCAATCGGGATTACACTTAGTGGTGTAGTTCAAGGGATGAGTGATTCCCAAGTTACTTATGGACACGTCACAGTGTGTTTGGGACGGATCATTCCCCATTTATTAAGTCCTCTAGGCTCGTGTAATTGTACTAGAGGTAGTATGCACACTAGAGTCCTTAAGTCCATGGCGTGATTGTATCTTCAATGAACAGTATGGGTAGTCGTTGTTCTATTCGCTCTCTTACATCTCTCTAATCAAGACGGATTGTCTATGTCGTATTTCGTATGATCACTATAGAAGAATTGTATGTAAAAGAATGTCGTTGTGCGTATGCTTGATTATATGCTTATGTGCGTATGCAAATGAATTTCAATGATTCTTGTAAAACCTCAGGTAAGGTTTGCGAAATGTTTTTACTGGGTACGGATGGCATTTATTCAGTTTATCTGATTTTTGTTTCCCTTTTGTTTCTTTTATTTTCTTTTGTATTTTGTTTCCGTCACGGAAAGCAAAGAGGAGGTTTAGTTGATTGAGGACGTTGAGCTTGGAAGGTAGAGTTGACGTCGGGTTTTTAGAACTCTTTCTGTTCAGTTTAGATCGTTGGGATTTTATTGGATTTAGCCCTTGAAGGCAAGTTGTAATAATTTGGTTTAATAGTTTTAGCTCACTATATAGACAACTCTGATATTCACTGTTTAGTTTCCTTAGAAGCTCCTTTTGATGCCTAGTCTTTCTTTCTGCTTAGCATTTACTCCTTAGTGATAAATGTTGCAGTAGCGCCTTTGGGTTTGTGACGGTTCAGTCAGGGGCGGAGACAGGGGGGACCGGTGGAGGCCATGGTCCCCCCCATGATTTGGAAATTTAATAAATATTATTTGGAATACTTCTATGACATAAAAGCGTGAGCAGCGAAGTTGGGTAAAGCTCTCTACGGTCGTCCTCTTTGAAACTCGGAGATCACGAGTTCGAGTACCAACATTTACATTTTGGTTTCATTATTTTGTTTTTGTTCTCAAATTTTCATTCGACAAAGTGTGCCTTCAATTTCGTTTTCTGCACCATTTTTACTATTATTATTTATTACCATGCACCATTCTTTTATTAGTACAGTTTAGCTATTGACTTCATTCTCTTTATACTTCAATTTTTTTTTCTTTACCTTTTACTATATTCATTTTTGTTGCTCAAATCAATGTGACTTTCTTTTTTCATACTCAACTAAGTGCACTTGAATTTTTAGCCTCATTATTTTCTTTCCCATTTCCCATTTTTTCTTTGGCTCTACATTGACATCTGTATTATTATTATCTTTTTCAGTTTTTTGAGTATAGATCCAAGTATAACTCATGAACATTCTTTCAATAATAATTGGCCACTTTTCATGGTTCTTAATCTTCTTATCTTATTACAAAAGTTTGTTTTAAAATTTTCATTCAAATGAAAAATAACTTATTTAGGAGAGATTTTTTATGCTCTACTAATAGCTAGTTTAAATAAAAGGTCTTGCAAATAATTATTTTCTGATTAACTAGTTTTTTTTACCCAATACGAAGGTTATATAATAGAATAAAAAATTAAAGCCAAATTTTTATGCAAGTTTCGGTCCCCCCTATGAAAAATTCCTGGCTCCGCCACTGGGTTCAGTGGTGTCGAGTCCTGTATAACGACGTCAATAGTTCCCAGGAAATCGTTGCATATTCGGAGGTGTTACATAAAATGATGAGGTGGCAGAGTATGAGAACTGAAACTCAATTAGTAGATGTTTTCCCTTTTTAGTGGCCATGTATGTTGCTCATAATAGTGTATATGCCCCTTGAATCACTTAAATGTAGATATATGCGCTTGTATTGAAATTTGAATCAAGTGACTTCCATGTTTACAACTTTACATGGTAGACTAGAGAATAAATTTACTTTTCAATAGCTTCTTTTTTTTTTCCTCTTTGAATTGGTTGCTTTCTTTTTAAATGTAGTTCAGGTACAATTGCTAGCTAGAAATAATGTAACTGGAAGTATGACACCAGTTTTGACCAAGTTGATTATGGTGCTTATGAATTGAAGTTCTTTTTGAGTTGGGTTAGATTCTGTACAACTTGAAGTTTAGACAATCTCATTTTTCAAATACACTAATAGTTATGAGGCAAATGTACGAGTATTGAGTGAATGTGGTGGCTCAACCGTATGGGAGCCCTGACGTTCATATATATAGTATATAAGGATATGTACAATTACAGGATTAGCCTCACGTCTAACACAATACCCTATTACACGCCCTCAATCTATACGGGGAGAAACAACGGAGAGATTGACTTTATGTTTCAAAAACAAATGTGAGGTCGAACCCTTAGTAAAAATATCCGCAACCTGAAGCTGTGTCGGAATATGGCGAACAATTAGAGCACCAACAACAACTAACTCTCGAACAAAATGAGAAAATCGCAACGTGAGGTACTATAATGGAAGTCAATGAACATCCAAAAATCAAGTAGAGCATCATATTGCGAAATACTCATCTTTATCAAGCAGGAACCAAGAAAATGCGAACTTCAGAATTTGCGAAGATGTCTTGCAATGTACATATCGAATTGGGTGAGGAAAGTGAGGGAGTGACTATCAATTGGAAGAAAGATAAAAAGAAAATGAAGGTAACAATGTCACAAAACCAATTTTGAAATTTTATTTGGGCATCCGAATTTTGTTTTTCAGTATTTTAATATTATATTTCAAAAACAGCACGGGTATTAAACTAGTATTGATATAATAACCAACTTAAAAATACGTGTACAAATTCCTGGTTTTGACTAGTATAAGAACGGAGTTACTCTGATTTTAACTCGTATAAAAACAAAGTTACTCTGATTTTAGCTCGTATAAAGATGAAGTAAGTTCGATCTTAACTCATATAAGATGGTGTTAACGTAATTCGTAATGAGTAAAATCACACTGATATAAGAAGTCAAAAATACTGGTGCCATACTTCTTGAATCTTGATACTGCCATTGCCATTTGCCACGCACGGGTACGTAGAATACAGATAAATACGCAAAAAACCAAAAAAATAATAAATAAAGAAGAAGTTCATGTGTCATCCGCCAGTCCACACATTGCGCTCTCTCTCTCTCTCTCTCCTACCTCCACTTCACGTCCACGAGACACTCTTTCAGTCTCAGCCCAATTGACGAGCACGACACTTCAGTTTCACCGTACCACCGTAAAGAGAAACGATCTTCAAAATGACCAAACAAACAACTTTAGACTGTTAATATAAGTTTAATTTCCTCCATATTCATGAGACAAACATACAATGGCGATCATAGGCTTCTTAACAGCAACAACAACATCACTCATTTGCAGTTCTGGTAAGACCCAATTGAGCTCTAATAATGGTGGAAAGCAGAAGAAGAAAGCTGTTCATGCTATTGGCAATTTTGAGCATTTGTTTGGGGCAGTGAAAAAAGATTGGGAATTTCTGAAAAAGGGTGTGAGTAAAGGTGCTCAATGGGCAAACGAGGCCTTACATGTCCCCAAAATTGTCAAGACTGTTGATGATGCTGTTTGGCTTCGGAATTTGGAAGACCCAAATTCTGGGTCTTTTCAATCTCCCTCTTGGCCTCAACCTTCCTACCCAGGTTGGAATTTTTTTATTATTTTTTTAAAATTATTTTGTGAATGTTTATTGTAATGTGAATGTGAATGTGAATGAATGTGAATGAATGTGAATGTGAATGAATGTGAATGAATGTGAATGTGAGTTATGACAGATTTTATGTAAATATCTGGTACAGCCTTTGGGAATTGTAGCTTGATGTGGGGTTTCAAACTATTGACCCGTCTGGTTTGATAATTGGTAGAATCTAGTAATGGTTAGAAAATTGAAATAGTACTTGAGTTCATTGGTGACTGGATAATCTGGGTTGAGCAAATTAATTATATTGAAAAAAGTGTAAGTATGCTTGGTGTAGGATTTCATTTCATAGACCATGGTGGTTTGAGTCCCCTCAGGGGCGACAGGAGGTTTCCCTGGTCAGGCCCAAGTTGCCGTGCAAAAAAAAAAAAAAAATACAACTTCAGGGCCAATGGGAGTAGTCGAGCAAAGCTTGTATACCCATGCTATCCTAAAAAAAGGATTTCATTTCATGGAATATTGTGGTGAGCAATGCGGATGGAAGGTAAAGATGTCTGGGTATTCACGATATTATGTGTTTTTTTTTTATCTGGATGGAGAGAAAATAATATTTGCATATGGGGAACTTATTTCTTAATCAATCAAAACAAAGTATACGAGGCGAGCCCATCATGATGATCATACATGTAAGTTGTAGATTGAGGAGTTGATAGGTGGCTGTAGATTTGATTCATGATTAAGGGCTTTCCGATTGCACAATTTCTTCTTGCAGGTTGTTAAGATTTATGGAGTATAAAGGGTAGATTCAATACTGACTTTGTGGAGCTGTGCCACAAAGTTATTCGAAATCGCACTAGTATATCACAGGTATTTGCCCCTTGGGTTGTCATTGCACCGAAGGTTGTGGTATTATTTTCGAGGAAACAATGCCTAAGTGCTCGATCTCAAGAACCGTATGTTACTTTGTGGTGAAAGCCTTTTCTCTCCCAATTGCATATAACTATATAAGAGCATCTCCAATGCTACAAACCTTGAAAGGGTTTTATCTTTGACACATCATTAAAATTTAAACTCTATATTGTAATGCTACAAAGCTCTAAGAGGTTTTTTTGTATGTGACATATCATAGCTTATAAACCAGGTTTGTCTAAACAAACCGGTTTGTACAAACCTGAGGTTTATAGGTTTATCACTATGGGGAGGGGGTTTTTATAAGAGGTTTTTTCCCCGCAAACCTCCCATAAAAACCTTGCATTGGAGATGCTCTAAGTCAAGAGGTTATACTTTTCTTAACGACTAGGAACTATATCCGTGTGCCACCGTTAATTGGTGGTTATTGGTGTCCCGGAACATTCCTACATCTCCTAGTCATACATGAGAATATAAACCGTGACAATCCTACATGTATACTGTGGGCTCAAACCCGTAGTGAATCCGATTTCCGATAGTTGACAATTGAATCCAAAATTTTGTTACCTAGTAGTTCATATAGGTTAATGTTCCGTTTGTTGTCTGACCAAATTTTGTCCACAAATACTGTGAATCATAGTTCCGAGTGTAATTTGATATGTTTAGTTCACTCCGCAAATTTTCAATTATCCAAAACTGAACTTAATAGTGGATGGGTGGCATGCGTTTTCTTTTCCAAAAGTTGTGCCCTCCTTAGTTGCTACTAAACATGATAGAGAGATGGAGGGACTTCCCTCCTTAGTGTTCTAAACACCATTCACCTGGTCTCTGATGACGATTCTCAGGGTTGGAGACTCTTCTGGGGTCTTTTCCTCCAAATCCATCCTTCGTGCTCTTGGTCATCCTTCACAATACCCTCATTTCCCCTTAGATAATAATATTTGGAATTCTAATACTCCATTGAAGGTGCACGCCGTTATTTGGACTATGGTATTGGGTAAACTGAACACCCAATGATCCAGCGGAGGAGACCTGGGTGGGTGTTGCTACCAGATATGTGTGTAGTGTGTCAGCAGCAGGGAATTAAATAGCGGTCGCGATCGCAAATGCGGTAACGGTCGCGATATTGCGGAAACACACTGTTGCGGGTATCGCGTAGCGAATCGCGGCGTGAATGACTCACATAAAGAAATATTTACACTTCTAATTGCATTTTGGAATCTTTGCGTTACCAACATAATTCGAACATAATATGTATTCAAATTCATTATAAAATAGATAATATTAGTTAAAAGAAACTAATAATAGAGTTATAAAGTAAAATGATAATAATTTAATGATCATAGCGGAAAAGTAACGGTAAAAAGCGCCGCTTTCGCGTAATGTAACGGACGTAGCGGCTGTCGCGGCGTGAATGACTTCTTCGCAACGCGGTAAAACGCGTCGCGGCGAGCTCAAAACCCTTTACATAGCGGCCGTCGCGTCGCGTAGCGGCCGCTATTTAATTCCATGGTCAGCAGGGAAGCGAGAGTTGTTTGCATTTGTTCGTGCAGTGTGAATACGCCAGGTCATTGTGGGATAGGTTGTTTCGGGGGGAGTATTTAGCTTCTCCTGCTATAGTTGGATTGTTTATGCAGATGCGGTTTATGGGGAGGAGGAACGAGAGTAAGCTGCTATGACGATGCATTTGTATGGTTATTTTTTGGTGTTTATGGTTGGAGAGGAACTCGAGGGATTTTACTGGCACTGACAAGCCTGCTGCATATGCATGGAATACACTGGGCCTCAGGCGTTAGGGGGAAATTGTTAGCTCCTTTACTATGGTTCAATTTTTGTGTTAGTCCTGCTGATAAATCTTGCCACACTAGAAATAACTGAAAGCAGAAATGTTTCTTATTATGGTCTGAGTCCCTGATGGACAAGAGCGAAGGAGGCCTTGAACATCAACTTATGGGATGAGAATAGGCCAAATTACTAGCAATAGCTTACATGCGTTGGAACTTGCAATAACCAATAATGGAAGCTTAATCCTTAAGATTGTGTTGCAATGGAGATTTCAAGCATAATCTATGAGTAACAGTGAAGCAATCATGCACTCAGGTCTTGGGCCTAAAGAAACAGGAAGCAATGCTTTTAAATTAACAAAAAAATAAAAAGTAGGAAGCAATGTCATCTAGGAGGGTTGAAACAAAGGCATCTTACTATTTCTCTACCTTGATTTTTGCTTAACCCAGGCAGTATAGACAAGACAAAATTATGGACATCTGATGTTAGACCATTTATTGGTAAACCTATTTATCTCTAGACAAAGCCATGTAAATCATGCGATGCAAGGAATGAGAAAATATTGGATATATACAGCATTCTAACCAATATGTATCTTTTGAAGAGATAGATATCTTTCTAGCTATCAAACACTGTTTAGGCTCACAAAATTAAACCGTGGACTCCTCCTAACTAAATAGATGGTGGTGAATAGGGGTTATTCGCACGAGGAAAAGATAGCTCTAAAAATGAATTCTTTTCACATAAAGACAAATCACGTCTCCCCCTATTTTCAAAGCTCGCATGCAGTAGGGTGGGATGGGGAGGCAATTTGTCTGGGGGAAACTCGATAAAACTCATGCTATTATTCCAGTAGTGTGGGGTAAGTTGTCATGGCCTAAGTGTGCAGGTGGCTTAGGTATGAGATGTATTACTAGCTGGAATAAAGCTGCTGTTTGTATAAATATTTGGCTCCTGGGGCAGGATACTTGTAGTGGCTGGACTTGTTGGATTAATAGCTACTGTTTACGCAATGGCTCTGTGCGGACAGCCCAACCTAAAGCAAGTCACTCATGGGGATGAAAAAGGCTGTTGCTACTAAAAGATGAAGTGGTGGAGCACTGGGTGGGTCCATTAGAGAAGCTGAGATTAAGATGAAGGGAATGGCCAAGTGTGAGAAATTTCAGTTGCAGCAGATGTATGACATATTCAGAGGTGTGAAACATAAGGCCCCATGGAGCAATCTGAAATGGGAGAGCGGACCAAAGCCTAGGCATTCTTTCATTGCCTGGCTTGCTTGTGAAAAGAGGCTTGTTACCAGAAGGCAGAAGCTTCTTGACAGAGAGAGGGCTCCAGATAGACAAGGAGTGGTGTTTGCAAGACGGATAATCAGAACCATCTGTTTTTCAGTTGTGGGTTCTCTGCTGCAGTTTGGAGGAAGATTTTGAGCTGGCTGGTCATTTGCAGGGGAAACTTGAGCGTTGGCCATGAGTGAGGTGGTTTAGCGGGTGCTATAGAAGCAACAAGCAAGCCCATTTCCCACAGGATCAGACGTGCTACTTTTGATGCTGCCATCTATGACTATGAGATTTGGGTAGAAAGGAATATGAGGGTGTTTAGACTGCAGGAGCGCTGTGTGGATAATGTTGTTAGGCAGGTTCAGTTTAATGTCTGTACTAGGATGATCGGCTTGTTTAGTGGCTTAGCTAAGGATGTTTGTGATAGGATGTAATGAGTGTATTGGCTGCCTAGGCAGCAGTTGTACTTTTGGTGTTTCACGAGGTTACCTCTCTGGTATCCCTTTGGTGAATGGCTATAACATTTACTTTCCGTAAAAAAAAAAGCTCGCATGCATTTATTTACTGCTAGTGCTGTTACTGTTGTAACTGTATATAGCTTTTATGACAATTTTTTCTTTTCCTTTTACGCGTTGTTAATTACGCCAATGCTGTTGTTTCATTTTGTTTTGTTTCTAAGTCCTAATTGAATTCCATAATTTTATATCACCTTGGTGATTATTCTTTTTATTTATTGCACAATACATTAGTGTACCATGGTATGGAGAGGAGGAAGCTTTGTCTGCTGAGTTTCAGTTGACTGGAAGTCCTATTGCTTTGTCTTCTGCATCTTTGTTGGTGCTGGAATTGTTAGTTCTTTCAGTTGGTACATTTAGTTACTGGATTGTTAGAACTGAGTATCTGACATACATTACTTTCTGGCAGCACTATCTGGCGTGGATCTAGTAATGGCCGATCTCAAAGCCTTGGCTGCGTGTGGAAGTTACTTCTACTGTATGTCAAAGATTTGGTCAGCTCCACTTCCTGAGTTCTATGATGAGCAAGAAATCGCAATCTATTTCAAGTGCAGGCCTCATGTTGTTGCCCTCAGACTTCTTGAGGTATCTACTAGTTCTAGTGCTAACTCTCTGTGTAAATTGCACATAACTTATCTTCTCTTGAAAAAGCCTTTTCTAAATCGAAACAACTTGAGTTCATTTTGCTTTTTTCCAGATAATCATTAATAACATTTTCCTGGGCTCTGGTGCTTGGTAGGGTGAATACCTATGATATGGTGCAACGCCGGAGGCCTGTTGGTCACTTCTTCTGAGTTTCCGTATGATGTGCCGTTATGATGGGAGAATAGTCTGCATTTGTAATTTGTTTGTTATGTGTGATTTTTCTAGGTCTTTATGGAGTAGGTTGTTGGAGGAGGAGAGTTTTGCATGTCCTGCTACGGTGGGAATTTTTTTACAGCTTCGTTTCACTGTGATGAGGCGAGGGAGGGAGGGGAGAGTGATCTGGAGGTGTATGTGTATGGCCATCCTATGGTGCATTTGGTTGGAGAGGAACTCTTGGGTGTTCTGTGATGTTGGGAAGCCTATAGAATACGTCTGGGACCATGTGGTCTATTTGGCCTCCCTTTGGGCTAAGGCGGCGGGTGCTTTTAAGGGCGTTCCGCTTACCTTTGTACAGCGCCATTGGCGAGATTTGTAGTTTCTTTTGATTGCTTATGAGGATGCCTTATCCTCTTTTTTGTATTCTTTATATAATTGTTTAATGAAATTTTTTCTTATCTAAAAAAAAAAAAGTTAATAATATTTTCCTACATTTTTTCTTCTAAATCTAACAATGTTTTTGTTAACATTTTTCTTGGTTCTCTCAGAAATAGCCTTTATACTAGTTGCATTAATCAGGGGTAAGGCCGAGTTGTCAAGACTTGTGAAAACCTTTCAAGGGTTGGTTTTGTTGTTTATGGTTTATCAGCGTTCAAAGAATTGTTTCCGTAGACAATATGGGTATTTATTTTTCGTTCCTCCGCACTTTGTCGAATTGCAATAATTGACCAAACACAGCAAACCCAGTGAGAATTACGCCACCTAATAGGCTCTTGTATCAGCAAGCACAATACGTAATATATCGTATGTTTGCTATTAGCTGTTACCCTTGAGGGTTGAGCTACTTAAAAGCAATATTATTGCAAATAGAGGACATGAGCTGAATAACTTGTGGGTGGTCCAAAATTTCTTAGTAGACGGCTTTTTTTGGGTTTTTTTGTTGTTGTTTTTCATTACATGTCACTTTCTAATTTAAATTCGTTTTAGTTGGAGTGTAATATGATGTTTTCATGTTATATAGGCCCTTCTCTTTGATTCTTTGTCAATACTTTTGTGATCAGGATACGTATGATATTTTATTCAAGTTCCAAAAGGAGATTATTCTAATTGGTGGTTCTTGATAATACATTGGAAGGTGTTCTCTGCATTTTCTGTTGCTGTGATAAAATTTCGTGCATCAAGGAGTAGAAGATTCATCAACTCAAAAACTGATGAGGATAGCAGCAATGCATCGCAATATGATTTTGGAAAGGTGCTGAAAGAAACAATGCTACATCTGGGCCCTACGTTTATCAAAGGTTAGACATATCTTACGGCATCTAAGATTATAAACTTCCGTGTCTTACATGCGTATCAGCCATTATGTTGTTTGCGGAACAATTAAATTCCCTTAATGAAAGTTGCCGTGGTACCAGCGGCCAGTGTGTTAATTGTTACATGACTGTTTTTCTTTTGCAGTGGGCCAGTCTCTCTCAACAAGGCCAGATATTATTGGTTCTGAGATCTCCAAGGTTAGATGAACAATGTTCTAGGCTTTTCCTGCTTTGATTCATTTATGTATCTCTCTCTCTCTGAAAGTTTCCACTTTCTTCCTCCAAATATCTGCATTGTCCTTCTGACTCTGGACTTGCATTCAGTTATCTTGAATTTACGGTATATCTTCTGCAGTGCTGTTTATCATTTTTCAGATTCATATTTCTGAATTGAGAGCAACCTTTCATAAGGCATAATAAGATGAAGTGCTTGCAGTGTCTTCCCTTTGCTGCATGTTTTTGTATAGTTTCAGGACATCGATCCATATATGAGCAGACCCAAATCGTGTTGGCTTGTTTTTCATTTTCCCAATGAATTCTCTATTGCTGTGCCAATTCAAGCTTTTAACCTATGACTTGTTTGAGCAATATTTTGTGCTCGAATTGCGTACCAGGAAAGTAGTTATTGTTATAACTAAATTTTATGTTTTAAGATAAATTATTTTAGATAAGAGAAAACTTTTATTAATCAAATAGTGAAAGAATACAAAATGGAGGATAAGGTATCCTCAAAGAACAAAAATAAAGTATCTACAAATCACGCCAATGGCGTTGAATGACCGTCGATGGCACCCCCTTGAATGCACCAGCCGCCTTCGCCCAAAGGGATGCCAAATAAACTACATGTTCCCAAACTAAATCGATACTCTTTCCCGCGTCAGAGAAAATCCTCGAGTTCCTCTCTAACCAAGTGCACCAAAGAATAGCTAAACAGGCACACCGCCACAACATCCTACCCTCCTTCCCCCTCCGCATAGCAGAGAATCGCATCTGTAGGAATTGCCCCACAGTAGCAGGGCACACAAAAGGCTCCCCACACAACAACCTATCCCACAAGGCCCTCGCAAAATTACACATCACAAACAAATGCAAACAACTCTCTCCGTCTTGCCGACACATCGCACACATGCTGGGAAGAAGACACATATGTGGCCTCCGCCGTTGCACCATATCACTAGTGTTCACCTTACCAAGCACCAAAGTCCACACAAAAGCACGAACCTTCAGAGGAACCTTGGACTTCCAAATATAAGAGGAAAGGGGAAAACGTGGAAACTGTGACGGAAGGCTAAGATGATGGAGGAAGGACTTGGAAGAGAAAACCCCAGAGGAGTCCCCAATCCAAGCCCGAGAATCGTCCCTAGGGACGAGAAGCCTAGTGTGGAGGACACCCAGGAGGGAAACGAGTTCCTCCATTTCTATATCGCGTGGTGGTCGTCGAAGGTGTAAGTCCCAGGAACCACCAACCGCTGAGTAAAAATCAGCCACAGGCACCCCGTGAAGAGTGGACAAACGAAAAACCCGCGGATATGTAGAAGAGAAAGGAGTTTCACCATTCCACACATCCTCCCAGAACCGAACCCGTTGACCATTACCCACATTATACCTGACCAGGGGAAAGAATAAAGACGATACCTGGGAAACGAACTTCCAACTAGTGGTTATTTTTCACATGTCCCTTCTCCAACTAGTGGTTATTTTTCATCTTTTTCCTGCATGTATTAATGAGTATCTGTCTTTTATGGAAGTTCTTGTTTTGGCTTCCCTTGGAGGGGAGAGTAGTCACCAAGCCCCATGCTACAGTGGGAAACACCCGAACATGCTTGTAGGAAGGTCACTTACACTGAAAGCAGAAGGTCACTTACACTGAAAGCAGAAGGCCTCTTTAATTAATAGGAGGACTAAATTCCGTTAAAATTGTGATCCTGTTGTAATGTCGTAGATCGAACATTGAACACACAGGTCATTAGGTGAGAAACTGAGAAATGGATTGTTACAAAATGTCTAATTAATACTTCTGTTAGTTTCATAGGAGGGTTTAATCCCTTGAAAGCTCTGATGTTGAATCCCCTACAAGTTTGCGGGTGGTTGCAACACTCACAGGTATTGTTCCTGTTCTGTGTAGGGGGGGGGGGCAGATGTACGTAGGTCGTAGCCTTACTCCTGTTAAATAAAAATAAACAGAGAGACTGTTAACAGACCCCTGGGCCTTGATGTGAAGCTGAATAATAAGCAAAGATAGTTTAATGAGGCATTTCAATTTAGTCTATTATAATCCAAAGCAAAAGAATAGTGAATCATTTGGCTCCAACGCAAATGTATCATTCGTCCTCTGTGAGACAAATATGGTGCTGTACAGTTATCTTTCTTCTTTTTACGAAAATCAACGCCATGTGGGCTGGGGAAGTTAATGTTTTGCTAATTTTGCTTCACATGTTAACTGTTACTAGTATTCATTAAGTTGAATGTCCCTCATATATTCCAATCTTTGTGGAGAGCGGGCTGGTGTGAACTTTTTGTAACTATCTGTCAAATGGGAAGGTGGTGTTTTGAGTTGTACTTTAGGAATAAGGGAGAATTGTAACTTGAAAGAAATGAAGAAGATTTTTTCAATTGGGTATTTTCTACTGACTGACATCATGATGGGGTTAACGTTTGGCTCTATCAAGTGAGTTTCTTTGCATAACGTATTTTGTTTGTGTGTGCCCGTACGAACAAAGATAAGACATAACCACATGACAAATGTCCTCTACAAAAAGAACTTTTTTAGGAAGAAAGGTATCTGAGTAATTAATGAACAGAAAAGGAAGGGGACAAAATGTCCCTCCTGAGAAAGAAATAGGGACACCAAATCCTGTCAATCCCTCTGTACTTATGATACATACACTACACACACACATTGCTTTGCATGTGTCACTATGTTTACTGGTCTATGAACTTTTTCAACATACTCTCTCCCTCCTCTCTCTCTCATCTTGTCTCAAATTTTTGCATACCTGCGTTCTCTCATGTCTTTTAGGTTAACATTGCTGTTTGAACCACTATTGCAGGCCTTATCGGAGTTGCATGATCAAATTCCTCCTTTCCCAAGAGCTCTAGCCATGAAGATCATCGAGGAAGAGTTTGGTTCTCCTGTTGCAAGACTCTTCAGCTACATATCTGAAGAACCTGTAGCTGCAGCCTCTTTTGGTCAGGTATTCTTATGTTTCAGATGTTGCAAATATATACTGTTGGTTCTAGGCTATAAATTAAAGACTGAGGTTTTCTTACAACTGTATTATTATGTCACTATGCATGATGAAATTGAATGCAAAATATAGGTATGAATATTGTTTTGTTCCTTTTCCTCTCCCCTGGATGTAATGCAGTGCAAGTTTGTTTCAGCTGCTAGTTTTGATGGGATATGCCTTTTGCATATTGCTGAAGTCATTATATCTGAGAACAAAGCTTCATAATTCCTGTTCTTTCTAGTGACTGATGATTAGATATGAAATATTACAATACGAAGCATGGTTCCACTCCATGTCAGATTGAATTAGTGATGTTTGCAAACTGACGACTAGGTTTTTGCTACCTTTTGTTGTCAAATTTTTATTTGTGTACCACAGGTTTACAGAGGCACTACATTTGAAGGTTGTGCTGTTGCTATCAAAGTTCAGCGACCAAATTTACATCATCTAGTAGCTCTAGATATATACATTCTCCGTCTTGGGGTTAGTACCAGCCTGTATTAGTATCAATGTTAATTTCTTTGAAAGAGTCTAAGATTCATAATTTTAGGTTATTTCAGCTTAGCTTGTTGCGAAAGATCGCCAAGAGAAAAAGTGATATTCGCTTGTACGCGGATGAACTTGGGAAAGGCTTGATGGGAGAGTTGGATTACAGATTGGAAGCTGCAAATGCATCTCGATTCTTGGTATTCTCTGTGCTCACGTAAATTTAAGTTCTTTGCGCATTTTGAACCGCTTATCTATTTGTCTTTCTATTGTATTTCCCCAATCAAACTTCATAATGAAGCTAGAAAGTGAAAGTAGATACAAAGTCCTTTGTCCAATATCTGATTATTCAGGCTTGTAAATTGTCAGTTCTATTGCTGTAAATATTGCTTTCAGTGTCCTATAATTTCTATTTAAGAATTGAGCCCTATATCTTTCTGACGGCACAAGTTTTCATAACTTTTTGTTGGTATTTGTTTCAGTGATTAGTTGGTTAAAATGGAGACGAATAATAAAACTAAAACCAAATTTTAAGTAGAACAGTAGGGGGCATTGGGATAATTAGAGGCTATTTCACTTAAGATGAATGGATTCTTGTCTTTATCTTCCAAAGAACAAATATGCCTCTAGTGTTGAATATAGTAGTCTATTCATATTCAGAGTTCTTTTTAGTGCACAAAGACCAAAAGTTTTCCTAGAATGTATCTAGTATTGTACTTTCAAAATGACTCGAATGGAGACTAAGTTACTATTGTGAGACCTCATGTTAAAGGATTTATGATTGTACATCTATCTGCACTTTGAAACTTGACTCCACATTGATATATTTCCAGGAGGCTCATTCCCCCTTTCCGTTTATCTATGTTCCAAAAGTTTTTCTTCATCTGACTCGAAAAAGAGTCCTGACAATGGAATGGGTGGTTGGTGAAAATCCAAATGACCTACTCTTTGTCTCTACGGGAGCTACAGATGATATTCGGCCTGCATATTCTGAGAAGCAAAAACTTGAAGCAAAACAGCGTCTCCTTGATTTGGTGTGTTATATTTAATTTCTGAAGCCTTTCTATTCATGTGAAGAGTTATTTCCCCTGCATACAAAATTTAAGTTTAATATATATTGTTTTCTCCATGTTTGCTGGAAATATGATTCATTTTTGTGGCTTGTGAAGATATCGTTTCCTAAAACATGCAACATATTTCCGGTGTAGTCTTTGTGGTAGACCCGACTTAGGGTAGCATTGCTCTTAATGAGCTGTGGTTTACAATTTTTTTTTTTCAGATAAGAATTTTCTTTATTAATCAATAGTATATACAAAATTGAGGACAAGAAGTCCTCAAAAGAAAACAAAAAAAAAGAAAACCATATCTACAAATCCAGCCAATGTGGTTTACAAATCTTGTTTCTCTACTATAATACTAGATATTCAAATTAACTAATTTAGTAGGTGTTGACACTCCAATTAATCAATTTATTTTGTGGGTTTTTAGTTATTAGTAGATTTGTAGATCCGAGGATAGGATTGGCGAATAGTCAGTTGAACTGTATTGTTGAAAATTTAGGCATAAATTAGAACTTCATTGACTCCAGGAGCTACAAGTTCAGTAATTCACAGTCTTGATATGTTTGTTTTAATGGGTTAAGTAACATAGGCTGGGAGTATTTCACAGATATATTTCCAGTTTTCCACCATGAGAAGCTGATGGGGCATGTGGGTTTTTAGTTATTAGTAAATTTGTAGATCCGAGGATAGGATTGGCGAATAGTCAGTTGAACTGTATTGTTGAAAAATTAGGCATAAATTAGAACTTCATTGACTCCAGGAGCTACAAGTTCAGTAATTCACAGTCTTGATATGTTTGTTTTAATGGGTTAAGTAACATAGGGGCTATGTTTGTAGTAGGGTGCAGACGGGGAGAGGAAAGAGCATTTGGTGAGTTGGGCTCGGGTGCGTAGTCCTAACTCGGAAGGGGGTTTGGGTTTAGGCAAGCTGGTGAATAAGAATATTGCTTTGGTGGGGAAGTGGCTGTGGCGGTTCCCTCTTGAACCAGATAGCCTCTGGCATAAGGTTATTAGGAGTATTTATGGGTTGCAACATAATGGTTGGGATGTGCAGGTGATGGCAGGGAGCACACATGCGTTCCCCTGAAAATATATTTCACAGGTTTCTTCAGGTTCTTGTCGTTGGTGGAACTGCGATTGGGTAATGGAAGGAGAGTTTGATTTTGGGAGGATCAGTGGCTTGGAGGGCAGCCTTTATGTGCCAGGTTTCCCCGTGTTTTCCAGCTCTCCACTTTGCATGGTGCTGCTGTAGTGGAGTTCTTTTCCACGCAGATGGGGTAATGGAATCTACATTTGAGGCAAGCTCCGCAGGATTGGGAGATGGGTGAGGTCACAGCGTCAGTTGATTATTTGGAGACAGTTCTACTCGCTGAGAGTGATGACTTAGGAGATGGACTGGTGACTCCACAGGAGGCTTCTCTTGTAAGTCCTTTCTTGAGCATCTGCATATGCTCTTCTTCTCCTTTTGCATACTTCATTTGGAAGGCAAAGGTGCCCCTGAAGGTCGAGGCGTTTGTTTGGACTTCGGTTCTTGAGCGGTTGGATATGATTTGCGTCAAAGGAGGAGGCCAGGGGTTGCTCTTTTGCTGGATGTCTGTCTTATGTGTCGAGCAAGTAGTGAGTCTGCACTGCATCTTATTCTCACTTGTGATTTTGTGGCGTTGCATTTGGGTTAGGTTGGTTGGCCTTTTTTTATTAGCAAAAAAAAGGTTGGTTGGCCTTTTTGGAGAGACACGGGTTTGCCCTTCTAGCATTGCAGAGTTTTTTCAGGCACGGTTGTTGGGCGCTGGGAGAGGAAAGGAGCAAAGGTTGTCGTGGCGACTGCAATCTTTGCGATTATTTTGTGTTTATGGCTGGAGAGGAATGGTCAGGTTTTCGATGAGAGGGCCACTTCGGATGAGTTGCTATGGGTTAAGGCCACTTATCTTGCGTCGTTGTGGGTTAGAGTCTCTGGGGCATTGGATTATTCAGTTACTCAAATTCAGCATAATTGGGCTGCACTAATCTGTAATTGGTTTTACTGGCTGGACGCCTTTCCCTCCTTTGCTGTATTTTTGACAATTCATTAATATATACTCTCTTTTTTTTTCATTATTTTTGTAGATAAAAGCTTTCTCATTATCTAAAAAAAATATATTTCCCGATTTCCGACATGTAAGTTACAATGTATCTTTGACATTTTTAAGCTTTAAATCGAACCTACGAGAATTAGCAAAGTTTTCTAAAGTTCAATGGACGAACTGTCTACATGTCTTTTAAACTTCTTTCTCACCAATAAAAATAAACTTGAACCCAATTTCCAATGTCTACAACAACAACAACAACCCAGTATTGTCCCGTTGAGGGCGAGGTCTGGGGAGGTCCAGATGTACGCAGCCTTACGCCTAACTAGTCCCCTAGTAGAGATGTTGTTTCCGAAAGACCCATGAAAACAATTTTGAATTTTGAAAACAGTAGAAAGTAGTCGAAAAAAGATGAATGTGAAAACAAGTGAATGAATGGATGCATGGAAAAGACACGGAATAAAGTTCTAGAAATACACAAAAAAAACAACCAACTACAAGAGTAAACATATAGAATAATAGAAATGGGGGGGGGGGACAATGCCCAAAAAAAACCCCTAAAAAGACAAAGGATTACATGGAAAAAGCAATACACAAATAATCTTCGGAGAAGCCCCACACCCTCTATGTAGTGTCATCTATGTGAATCGTACTACGCCAAAGTTTCCTCGGAGAAGCCCCAATTTCCAACGTTTGTGCTTAAATATACTTGATTGTTGTGTTTTCTGGGATATGTGTTAAGACTCTATAATATGTGAAACTAATTTTTGTATTTCATATTTCCAGGTTAACAAAGGTGTTGAAGCATCACTAGTACAACTTCTTGAAACGGGCTTCCTGCATGCCGATCCGCATCCTGGGAACTTGCGCTACACAACTTCAGGACAGATAGGGTAATCCTGACTCCTGAGCATTATGGGTAGAAGTTGGCTCTGTTTGTTGACTGGCTGCAATAGTGTTTCTCTGATAATTTCTCATGCCTTCCTTGCTAGGTTTCTCGATTTTGGTTTGATGTGTCAAATGGAAAGGAAACATCAATTGGCAATGCTTGCTTCCATAATACATATTGTAAATGCGGACTGGGCTTCTCTTGCCCATGCTCTATCTGAAATGGATGTTATTGGGCCCGGGACCAGTATTCGACTAATTACAATGGTAATGACTCATACTCCTCTCTTCTTCCCCCCTGAAACCCAAGATAAGTAATCAAAAGAATAGGAAGATAAAGATCTTTTTGTTTTATTTTCTGGCTGTCGTGGGTTTGCCCTAAGAATAAGGACATTTAGTTCAACCTGAAGCCTCACATAAAACAAGTGGAAATTTGTAGCATCTATGTACTGCAGAGGTTATAGGTGATTCTAAGTGTTTCTTAAGGGAAGGTCTGGTGAGCTGTGAGGGGACAAGTATGTAATGGAATGTCAGAGTTGTTTATATATGAGGTTGAGTTAGGGGAATCTGTGACAGGATGCTAAAATGGTGATGAATACTATTGGGAGCTTGGGTAGGACTAATCATGCTATGGGTAATCTGGTAGAGTGTAGAGTTGGTCGCTCGCTTACTTAGGGGACCCACTAGGGGGGATCCTTGGTCTGGGGGGACAGGTGTCAAGGGTGGCCAGACGGATGGAAAGGTGTATGTTTCTCCCTGGGGGGGGGGTTACTGGTATACGGCCGTGTTTAGCCAGTAATCCTTTTTACGACCTTTCCCGGTTTAAGATCCCTTGTAGTGTGGCGAATAGGATTGAGAGTTTGTGGACTCTATGTGATCGGGGCTGATGGGAGTAGGAAGGATCATCTTTCCAGTTGGAACTTAGGGTGTCCGCCCAACTCGGATGCCATTTTTATTTTTCCGGTCGGTTGGTGTCTAAGATTATCTCGTTGGTAGTGTAAGTGATTTTGTTGTTTTCTTCTGGAGCCGAACTCCCTGTGACACCGAATTATCAAGAGCATGGGCTCAACTGACTCCCTCCCATGCCAGCTCGTGGTATGGACTTTCTTCTTTTGCGGTTAGTTACAATGTGGGTAATGGTAATTGGATTCAGTGTTGGGAGGATGTGTGGAAGAGAGATAACTCCTTTTCATTTCCCCTTGGGTGAATCAGTTGTCCACTGTTGGTGAGGGACTGATTGCTAGGTACTTATGAAGGCTGCTGATGATAGAGAGATGGACGAGCTTACTTCTCTTCTCCGTCTTCTAGATACCATTTATCTTACACCTAGGATACTTGGAGAGGTGGCCAACATTTTCGCCCGAAGTTTCCTTGGTTGTCCCAGTTATCCACTCTTCATAGTGTTGCTGTTGCCATTTTTTCTCTGGACAGAGTGGATTGTGGAACTTACATCTTCGGCGACCACCTCATGATAGGGAGATGTAGGAGCTTAGTTCTCTCCTGGAACTTATGGATTCGGTTCAGCTACCGAGTTCGGAGGGCTCTAGGAGGTGGGTCAGTACTTCAAGGGAGTTTTCTTCTAAGTCCTTCCTTCAGTACTTATGGACCCCTATGACAACCACGTGTCCTTCACTGATTTTATTTGGAAAGCAAAGGTCCCCTAAAGGTAAGGGCGTTTTTGTGGACTTAGGTGTTGGATAGGGCCAACACTAATGATTTGGGGTAGAGGAGGAGGCTTGGGACGGCTTTGCAGCTTGACATCTATATGGCGTAATGCTAATTTTGCAATTGCATGGTGTGTTTGGTTGGAGAGGAATGCCCGATTATTCAATAGGGTGTCAGTTCCTCCTTGGATGCTTTGGGAGAAGGTCACCTACTTAGCTTCTTTGTGGGCCAGAGCTGCAGGGGCTTTTCGCGGTTACATTATTACTGACGTCAAGAGAAGCTGGACCAATTTGTAAATTACCTTATCCTCTCTCTTCCTGTACATTGGTTATTTCAGTAAGATTTACTGATTCCTTATCTTAAAATAGTCCTACCCCAAGGAGCGATTCTCGGGTTTGGGTGGGGGTACTCCTTTGGGTTTTCTCCTGCAATTATATTTGGAAGTCTATGATCCTTTTCGAGGTGCGTGCCTTTTGTTTGACTCACGTTAAGCAAGCTGAAGACACAGTGCAACGGAGGAGACCTGGTTGGGTGTTATTGCCGGATGTCTGTATTATGTGTCACTATGCTAGTGAAAGTTGTTTACATCTGTTCATGTATTATGATTGTGCTCGGGGTTTGTGGAGGAGGCTATTGAGTGAGGGCTTTGTTTGTCCTCATACGGTTGCCCAGTTCTTGCAGATTATACCGTGGAGGGGGAAAGAGCTTAAACTGCTATGGCAATATTCATGTATGGTTGTTCTTTGGTGTTTGTGGCTGGGGAGAAATGCTAGGATATTTATTGTCGTTGATAAGCTGGTTGAGTTTGTCCGTAATCGGTTGGTGTTTTTGGCTTCTTTGTGGCCCAAAGTGGCTGGGGTTTTCCGGGGGGGGTCCCTGACTTGTAATTATTCTAGCCTTCGCCTTTTGTGGACTCCTTGTCCTCTTGCCTTTTACTTATTTACTCTTCTTCTTTCATGTAATTTTTTCTTATCTATAAAGGAGTATTCTTGCTAGGAAAGGGACTTCCAAAGGTTTCCGTGTGTCAATTTTTTTAATTGGTACACTTTTTAAAATTATATTTTAAAGTGGGGTTAGGCCATTTTCTGTGACTGGTAATATACCATCCTCCAAATCTCTGATCACCACAATGTCCCATCACTTTCACATGATTCCAATGGCCATCAAGGTGCCACCTGGTATCTCTCGTTCTCTTTTGAGTATTCTCGAGTTTATCAGTTGACTACTTTCCATGATGTGCCTTATCATTGCTTCTTTTCATGGTGACGGAGGATCTTAGAACGTTCATTTACGCTGAGCCCCCCATGATTGGAAATGCAGGAGTTGACCTCTTTGCTTAGTGTTTTGGAAACCATTCATATTGTCCCCATTAAGGACTCTGGGGTTTGGGTTGGAGGCTTGGAGCTTCTTCTGCCTATCCCTTTTTAACCAACTCAGTCTATCATCTCACTATCCTCCTCTCCCCCTTGATAAATTTATTTGGAAGTCTAAGACTCCCCTCAAGGTATGTGGTTTTGTGTGTGATGAGGAACAGAAGATGGGTAACGAAGAATTTGAGAATTGTGTACTTTTGAAAAGTAACTGAAGGGTAACAGGACTCAAAACAAGGATATGATGAGTTCCTTGGTTAAGATACTGAGTCACACGGCCAAGAAAAACACCTAAGGGGCCTAAGTCCCAAAGCCAGAGCAAGAAAGTCCCAAAGACACCAAATTTTCTAAGAATCCGAAAATTGGTTTAATTCACTCAATAAACTCTATTTTGTTTCATTCTTATGTCTCCTATTTATATTACTACTTAGCATGTTTATACATGCATAGCTATGTAATGTGTCCATACTAGTACAGCCCTCTTAGTTTACTACATACATGAGCTAAACTAACGACCTTCTTAGGAAATATAAAATTTAAATCCATCAAATATCAAAGTATTAGATGGGTAAACTGCAGCTAATATGGATACTAGTCTTAGATAACCACAATAGGAACAACAGCAGTGACAACAGTTCGAGCAGAGCAAGGTAATGTTGGAAGCTAAGCCCAAGTCGTTACTTATTAAACCTCTCAGATCAAGAGCTAAGGAACAAAGATCTTGGGTCAATGCTTCAGTGTGGACCTTGATACTAGGCAGATTTAACACTCATGATATGTTGCAGCAGTAAGACTTGGTTGGGCTTTGTCTCTAGATGTTCGTGAGCTTTGTAACCTGGCTAGCGAGACGAGTTTACATCTATGTGAGTTCGGTTGAATTGCTGGTGGTCTTTTGGCGTGTGGTGTGTGTGTGTGTGTGGGGGGGGGGTGTTTTGTCTGTTGAGCTATTATTGTGCAGCAATTGGAGGCTCAGTAAGTTGCGAGGGGAAGGGTTAAGGAGGCTGATTATTGTGGCGGTGTATTTTCTTTGCCGTTTTTGGTTCATTTGGATATGGAGGCCAAAAAAGATATGCCAAAAATTGTTCTAGTGGTTTTAACTGTTGAGGGTTTTTGTTTTCGATTCGAGTATTAATTATCTGAAAATTCTTATTTACAAGACATTTAAAAGCAGAATGAGAGCGCGATGTCGTGACTTACCTCGATCCTTGTTACATGAATGCAATCATCTTCTATTGCAGCTCACGTGATTACTGATAGTTAGCATCCCTTTGAATGTTGCAGGAGCTGGAAAATGACTTAGGAGACGTAAAATTTAATGATGGAATGCCTGATGTCAAGTTCAGTAAGGTAATGTATGTTGATTTTGCTGTTAGCTTGTGCTACTTCTCTTAAGTTATAGTTGTTCAAGCTTGTTCTGTGAGATCTGGCAATATTTTTTATTTTTCTTTTGTAATATTGGATATGCTCTAGAGATGCTTTTATTTTGCCTTCCTCAAAATTCTTGTATTTTGTGTAGAGAGAAGCTTTCATTAGAGTTTGTAGATGTTTGTTTACCAGAAAACCTGATATCAGGCTGTTTTTGTACTTCCTCGACTGACACTTGCAAGTAAAGGTGTTAATTGTGTTGGATTGGTGGGGGTTTAGGCCAGTTCTACTTCAAATTCGGGTTGTCTAGGTGGACCAACGGGCAACGGTTCATAAGCACCTATTCGTTGAGGTCACTATCTAGTCTTTATATTATCAGGACTCTTCCTTTAGCAAGAATAATAATAAGATAGACAACACAGGAACCTAACACATAGAGATATTAGTAAATACTTTGGCGGAGAGGAAGGAGAGGATGTTGTGGAGGCGTAAGGTTAATTTAACAATCTTATGGGTTATTTGGCTGGAGAGGAATGCTCAGTTATTTAATAGGGCGTCAGTCCCTCTTTCATTGCTTTGCGGGAATGTCATCTACTTGGTCAGCTACTTAGCTTCTTTGTGGGCTAAAGCTGTGGGGGCTTTGGGAATTACATTATTACAGATATTCAATCATTCAAAGGAATTGGTCTACTTTGTAAATGTTTACTGTAGAGGATGCCTTATCCTCTCTCTTGCTGTAAATTGGCTTCACAATTAATATAAGCTTTCTCTTTATCTAAAAACTTTGGCGATGACAATATGCTACACTAGTATTCAGGAGAAAACGAGAGAATAATGGAGGATGGTAAAGGAGCCAAGTATAATTTGTATAGTACATTAGGTATGAAGGTTGATTGGAGTTATATTGCTACTCTTGTTGTGTCTATTAAACTAGGAGTTGTGTTACCATTCCTTATGGGAGAGGAGGAAGAGAGAGGAGGGTGGGAGAGGGAATTCTACATATACTGCTTCCATCCTGAAAACCTTGTCAAAATTTCCTTCTTGAGATGTCGTAAAATTCTTGTCAAGTTTCTAAAAGGGGTCAATAATCTCAATGGTGATTGGAAGAAAGTAAAAAGAATAATGGGAGACAACACAATAAATTATGTTTCCTTGTTTTCATACTTGCCTAATTTTGACAATAATTATAGCAAGGGAGTAATATATAAATTAAGGGTTTTTCAGTCAACCTCATATCTATCACATACATAATATTTTTGAGTACAATAAATGGTACGTGGTTATCTGGGTTGGGTTATTTCTGTGTTTCATGTTGGGTTTATGGGTCAAGTCAATTTTCGACAGGTTTAATTGCAAGCTCCCCCGTTCATGGTGGTGGAATCTTCCTTGACCATCTTCCGTATGTCCATTATTTAGAAGGGAAGGCTCCTTTGAAGATGAGGGAGGTTACTTGGACCATGGTAGAAGGTAATACAGAGGAGACCTGGTATATCTCGCCTGATGTATGTGTGTGCAATGTTCCACTGGGATAGTGAGACATGTGGTACATTTTATTCTTGCAGTGTGATTGGATCCTAACGTAGGGGCTGGCTTTTTGGTAATACGAGGGAGCATATCGCTTGTCCTGCAACTATTGTTCATGTAGAGGCTAGATATGTTGGATTAGGTAGGAGTAAGGAAAGTAAGTTGCTGTGCCGGTGTGTTGTTTTGGTTGTTTGGGCTCGTCTGCTACAGAAAAACTCCTACATATTTTGTGACATAGCACAACTACATGAGTTTGTTTGGGACCGCATGGTGTATATGGCTCCTTACGGGTCAAAACTGCAGGGGCTTCAAAACGAGGTGTCCCTCACTGATGTGTCATTCACTGATTTTGTAGAAGAATGTCCTCCTAGGCTGTAATCTCTTCTTCATGCTGAATATCATTAGTGTTATCTGAGAAAAGAATTTGTAGAAGCACTTCATGTTTTCCGCTGTCTCCCTTCTGTCTTCCACCAAGTGCTTTCATTCAAAGGCCATAGTTTACATGAAAGCATCTTTTATCAGTTGTGCTTTCTTTCAAGAAACAACTCCGATTTCTAGTAATATGAACTTCCAGGAAATTCCACTCCTAATCCTTGAATGAAATCCTTCTTTCTTTTCGAGTTTTTTTGTTTTTCTTCTAGTTGTAAGTTAGCAGACTTTTCCCTGGTGTAACTGAATGAAGATTTGTTCTCTCTTCTAGTTGTAAGGCCGGGATTGTCTATTTCCCTGGATGTGTGTGCGCTTTGCAACCAGGCTAGTGAGACATGTTTATTCCTAGTCTTACACTGTCAGCTTGCGCAGTCTCTGTGGAGTAGGTTGTTCAGCATTTGGGGGGGGGGGCGTGCATCATCTGTCTTTCCACCATCACTCATCTCCTACAGACACGGTCTTCTTGGTTTTGGGAGGGGAAAGGAGAATAGAGTTCTATGGCGGTGTGCGTTCTATGCTATCCTTTGGTGCGTCTGGTTGGAAAGAAGTTCTCGGACTTTTAGTGGGGTGTCTAGCCCTTCTGGTTTTGTTTGGGATCGGTGGTCTACTTGACTTCTTTATGGGCCAAGGCTTCAGGAGCTTTTAGGGGGGTGGCTCTCACTGATATGCAACGTCACTGGGGCAAGTCGTAACTTAGTTCCCGTGTTTGAGGACTCCTTGTCCTCTTAGGTTGTATATGTACCACCTTTCTGTTTTTAATAAAATTTTCTTTTATCTAAAAGAAGTATTTGTTCTCTCTTTTTCTCAACTTTGCATCCTGTCAGCTGTGATTATGATAGCTTCAGGGTTGTGGACAACTAAAACGGTTTATTGAATGAGACGATGAAGGTCATGGAACTCATGGATGCGCCTATATGTATTCTGGTTAATGACTGAAGAGTGAGGAGCATGGATGAGGAAGAAAGAACTTGAGGGGACTAGGAAGACAAAGAAAAGGGATTGTTCACTTCTGTAAAAGTGTACCACCTGATCGCCTTTGTTCTCTATTCTTCCTACTTCTCAAGAAAACGTGTTCAAAAGGGAAAAGTTTTTGGAAAATGTGTCCAATTAAACAGTTTCCGACTTCCCCGGATTATCAGAGGACTTGGAAAACATCCAAAATGTTGTTTCTTAAATTCTTGTCACAAATTGGGAAAGAGTGTTCCATACATTACATCTCTTCGCACCCCCGCTTCCATCTCTCGTTACTCCACCAATCACCTCATCCAGTATCACCACTACCTCTGTCGCTACCCAGCTACCATTTGTGGTAGTTAGGGTAGTGGCCACAGGCCGGTTGTGGCCAGAAGTGATCCGACCATCTACATCACTAGTCACCAATGACCATCATGTTGGTAGTTTGGTGGCCAAATTAAATGATTATTGTAGGTTTCCAATATTGCAATCTCTCTCATCACCATCCACGTTAGAATCTCTGACTTTTAACTTAGAGCGGACAATGAGTTCAAAAAAAAGGAAAAAAAAAACTTAAGAGCGGACAATGAGTTCAATAAAAAGGAAAAAAAAAAACTTAGAGCGGACACTTCTTTGGATCTTATTTACGTAGGTCTCCCCATGATAGAGAGATGGAGGAGAGATTTTGTTCCTTACTGCGGATCTTGGATGAGGTTTGTCCTTCTGGTGCTGATGATGTTACAGTGTGGAAGGGGGGCACATAAGGGTTTTTTTCTTCGAAATCTTTTCTTGCATGTCGTGGTTCACCTTCACAATATGCTCCTTTCCCCATTGCTAACTTTCTCTCGAAGGAAAAGGTTTGCTTGAAGGGAAAAGGTTTTGTGTGGATGCTTGCGTTGCGGAGGATTAGTATTAATGATATGTTGCAGCGGAGGAGACCAGGGTTGTGTATGCTATTCTCTGCTAGAGTCGTCTTCACATTTTTCCTTCGTTGTGACATGGCAAGGTTTCTCTGGTGCAACATGCAAGCTTTTTGGGGTCTTACGGAAGCATAGGGTTTGCCCATCTACAGTCTTAAAGCGTTTTGGGGTCTTCGGGAAGCAAAGTGGTGTACTAGGGAAATTTGTTCATAATCATTGAATTTCCTTTCTTTGTTTCCACTCTATTTGTTTGTTCCTCTGAATTAATTATCATGGTATAGCATTTGACCTTCTCACATCAGTTTTTAAGTTTTGTTGATACACTGGGTTTCTTCTCGGTTTAGTCATTATGGATTAGATGTACTAAAACTGTGAGTTTGAATATATTGTCCTGTTTTTTCACCTTCTTTTCTATTCTCTTCATGCATGTTTGGGTGAAGGTTCTTGGCAAGATCTTTTCTGTGGGCTTGAAGTATCAATTTCGAATGCCCCCTTATTTCACATTGCTGTTGCGTTCTCTGGCTTCACTAGAAGGTATAGTATAATCAATATGTCATTTTATTATAATATGGTATTTTTGAGTTTAAATAATTAGCATCACCACTATGGTCCATGGTCATGTTCTTTTTGTCTGGAATTTTGGAGTTTGGGGTGCTGGAAACGGAGTTTGCTTGAGTTTGGAATTTTTTGCCGGAGTCTGCTATAGTTCTGCTTAGAAACTTGGACTTTGCTGGAATTCTTTATTTTTTTATTATGTTTGCTGGAGTATGCTAAAAAATAGACATAAAGAAAATATCCTATATTCTGGTTCTTGTTTTAAGTATTATTGGTACTTTTATTAGCATTGCGAAATTGCTACAATAGCTTCTATAACGTCCAGTTGTTAATATTACCAAACATTTACTGATATATCCCAATATTTGGAGATAATCTCATGTTACCATGTATTTAAAACTTTGGTTATCTGCGTTATAGGACTGGAGATTGAACATACTGAGTTTCCCTTCAAATAACATGATTTTATTAGGGTTAAAGCTGCCTTATGATATACCTTATCATAAAAGTAAAGTCTGCGCCAGAGCAAATTTTTTTTTTAGATTAGGGGAAGTATTAATAGAACTAAATGGATGAAATAATTACTAACTCAGAGGGCAAGGAATCCTCTAAGCAATAGCAAAATTAGAAAACATCCCATTGACTTTGCACGTCCGTAGTCGGCACCCCCTTAATAGCCCCAAAGCCCTGGCCCATAAACAAGCTAACCACCTCCCAAACAAGCCCAAGCGGCTTTGAGAAGTGCGTATAATGCAATGTTTCAAGCTAGCTACGGTGAGGAAATTGCTAGTGGGTCTACACGTTGAACTTGGCTGTCTGGAAAAAGATTTGGGCGCTTGGAGTCTTACCTAGAACCAAACTGTTTCTCTGGCAAGCGTGTCACAATGCTTTACCCACAGGCGTGGGCTTACACCATCGAGTTCCTGCAGTTCCTTCGTGTTTGCGCTGTGTACCGGGGAAGACGAGAGCCTCGAGCATGTTTTATTTGAATGCCCAGTTGCTGTTGCAATGTGGGTAGCTTTGGATATTGATGGCCTGCTGCCACGACGGGGTTTATCAGTTTGTGGGTGGCTGGGGGTGTTGGCCGAGAGAACGACAACCATGTAGGTTTGAGGTGCTGCGTGGCGGTGTGGGGTATTTGGGGAGCTTGTAACAAACGTCTTTTTGATCGGGTGCCCCAAGATCCCATGTAAGTAGTTTCGTATATTGAGAAAATTTGTCGGGAAGTTGCTGAAGATGAGGATGCAGTAAAGGAGAAGAGGGTGAGGTTGCCTTGCCCATGGATTCGACCGAGACATGATCAGGTGAAGGTTAATGTGGATGCGGGTCGCTTGGGTGATTTGGGGCTTGTGTGGGAATCATTTGTAGTGATCATGAAGGCCTCCCAATTGTGGGGGCTACGTGGGACTTTTTAGAGCGTTGGGAGACAGCAGTGGCGGAAGCGAAAACCGACATGCTTGGCCTTCAGCTTGCCAGCGCGTATGAGTTCGACAAGGTGATTGTGGAAAGCGATTGCTTGCAGGTGATCAATGCTCTTAAGGCTAGAGAGGTCGGTCTTAGTGAATTTGATATGGTAATTTCTGATATTTTATGTTTAAGTGAGTTGTTTCGTAGTGTTACTTGGAGTCATATAGGTAGGAATGGTAATAAAGTTGCCCATGAGCCAGCTCATATAGTGCCGTGGGAACTGGGAAGTAGGGTGTCGATTTTGGGAAGTGTCTTTTCCTAGTCATGTAATGGATATTATCAAGTTGGAGAGTAATATGTGCGACATTTCTCTCAAAAAAATAGAATAAAAAAATAACTCTGTTTATCTTAAAAAGAAGAGAAAAAAAACTAAAAATGTGAATCTAATCCAACCAAACGAACCAAAAGATAGCAAAAAAAAGCACGTCACAACATTCTATTCTCCTTGCTCCTTCCAAGCCCTATAGTCAAAACAAAATTTTCTTCATTGGAGGACTTCTTGTCCTCTTTATGTATTTGCTCTCCATCTTCATTCATCATTATGAATAAAACTTTTTCTTGATCAAAAAAAAAAACAATTATTCAGTGTAAAATGACAATGCAAGAACAAATGCGAACAAGTCTCACTAGCACAATGACAGAGCACACGCATTCTGGGAAATAGACCATCCAGGCCTCCTCAACTAAACCATATCATGAGTACCCATCTTACCCAGTGCTAGAGTCCACACAAAGCATGTACCTAGTGGGGAACCTTTGACTTCCAAATAAAATTAGCTACTGGAAGGGGGGGGGGGGTTAGGGGTGCTGTGAAGGGATGGTAAGATGATGTAAGAAGGATTTGCAAGAGAAAACCCATGTCGTACATTCCTTTGTACTTTCTGTCCATTTTAGAGTGCCTAAGTGGGTTGCTAGGAAGTTGGAATGGATCATGTGTGACAATGTGGGTTCCTGTGTTCGGGATCGGGTGATAGAACGAGGGACCATTTGGTTGCTTGGGAGAGTATGTGTAGGTCTGACAAGAAGCAGGGCTCAGTCTTTGTAATTTGGTGTCCAATAACATTGCTTTGGTTGATAATTGGTGTTGGCGGTTACTCTGTTTGGTTACTCGGAGGAAATATGAGCTGCGACAATAGCTGGGATGCTAATGTTGGTGGCCGTATCACTTTTTCTATCCCTTGGAAGTCAATCTCTAGCATTTTCCCTGCCTTCCTATCTCTGGTGAGCGTTGAGGTTGGCTAGGGTCCTATTCTGGGAAAAGCTTGAAGGGATGTTGTTCCTTCTTCTGTTGCATTCCTCCTGTCTTTACAACCTTCTTCTCTTTCCACACGCCTATTTTCGACTTATACCCTTCATTGTGTATCTGCCTCGTAAAACATTTCCAGTTCACAATAATTGTTGATGGGAGGAAGTTCATCAGCTTGCAGATCTGCGTTCTCTACTTCTTTTTACATACATTATTACGTCAGACACAATGGTCTGGGTTTGACAAATACAGGGGGTTTTCCTACTAAGTCCTTTTTCTAGCACTTGACTAATGCTACTTAATAACTCTTAGTCTTCCCTTAGCTCTGATATTTGGGTGCCAAAGTTCCTTTGAAAATCGGGTCTGTGGTTCTTAATAGAGTAAATATCAACAATCTATGGGACAGACAGAGGCCGTGCAAGATTATCTCAACAAATGTTTATCTGATATATGTTAGAAGTGCGAGACTAATGAACATCTTTCTGCACCTTCCTTTTGATTGGAGTATCTTGTAGTGCTTCTTTCAAATCTTTGGGAATGTTGGGTTTATCTGCAATACTGACGATGATGTTTAGGTTACAGAGGCTTGGGGCCTAAAAAGGAGGGGAAGATCCTGTGATGGTGTGCACTATTTGCAGAGGGTTTGGTGTATTTGATGTTTTTAACAGAGAGGAATAATCAGGGTCTTCCAGAATCATTTTCTTCTGGAGATTTGGTTTCACAATATTCTTTGACAATCTGAAAGAGTAATGCAAAAGAAGAAATTTTACTTCCCTTGCTTCAACTCGCTCTCTATCTCTTGATTTTCTCTCTTTTCATCTGTTTCTTGTGAAACAGAAATCGTGCAGAAGCAAGTGCTTAACTGTGCCGATTATATTGCAGCAATCACGGAAATACAGTAGCTTGGGTTGGGGGTTCTGATGGTATCAAGGTAGTAGAAGAGAAGGTAGAAGAAAGAGGGAGGTGGGACTGGAAAGGGGCAGTTGTATTTGAGGCAGGGGAAGGGGTAAAAATATGGGGACCGGTGGTGAGAAGAATGAAGACTTTTGTAAAAGGAAAAGAAAATTATCTGTAAATAAATCATTTGCTCTAGTAGTTAAAGCCACATAAGCAGACACTTGACAGATAAACTGACAGCGTCTCTGGTCCGCTTTCGAAGGACACGTGCAACTTTTAGATTAGTCATTTAAAATACCTGAATTGGGATTATTGACGTCATATTTTCCTTTTGAAATGTCGTATGTAGTTTTTGACATCTGTTGCAGGAGTAAAAGTTGGTGTTATCTAAAGTATTTTCCCCTCTTTTTCCCAAACAGAAGGAAATTCTATGTTTTTTACAAGCTAAATAGCTAAAGTAGTACAGAATGATCTTTCCTACTTTGCATACATGCTTTTTTTTTTTTTTTTGGGAAGGAATCATCGTATTTTTTTCATCCACTTGGGGTAAAGAATCAAGTACAACCAACAGGGTATAGCCTGCTGGGAACCAACTAGCATAGTCCTATCAGCCTCTCCCTTGTAATCTGTCTATCATATGCTGTTCATCTCCATTTTTCACATTTACAGTTTAACATCCTAACACTAACTATGTATTTAGTGCTATAATTTGCTCAGTAGTTCTATCAGCACCCCGGAAGACCCTGTGGTTACTCTATGACCAGAGTTCATAGACAGCGGCATTCCGTGTTCATCTCCTCCTTCTTTCCCAATTCTTCCCTCGGTTGAAATTCTTGAACCAGCACAACTCTTGAGCAAGGGATTTACAGCTTCTACCAATTCTCATCCAAGTAAGCAATGCTTGCCAGACCTTGATGCTAAAAGGACAGTGGAAGAGAAGTTCTCGCCAGTTCTGCTTACAAAGAGCACACCTGTTGGGGATTGGAATGCCTCTCTTGTCTAAATTGTCAATAGTTGATAGGCCATTGCTTGCAGCCATGCAAGTTGTGCCAGAATGTTTAGGAAGAACAGCAGAGTGCCAAACAGTATGGGTCCAATAACAAGGAACTTGAGGGTCCATAAGGAAATCATCAGTAACTACTAGATGACACTAGAACCTCCTCATCATTTATTGAGAAGAGAGCAGCTCAAACCTCCTCATCAGTAACTCCTTGAATCAATTAATTATTCAATGTCATCAGAGGGAACAGGTCCCTGCATATAGAAGAGTCATCATACTAGTGGCAGGAGTCTCAGTGCCCATGCTTCAGAATGAGAGAATTTCTGCCTGTGGCCCAAGGACCTCTGTTCTGGTTCTTATTCCTATCCTCAGCCTTGCCAAACAGAAAGTAAACCAACCTCTCCTAAAATAATGAACCTGTGGCTTAGCCACATGATTCCAGTGTCCACAGATGCAATCAGTTGCTCCAATTTAATCTTTTTACCAACTACACAGCCACAAGAGTATCTGAACTTTGCGAATTTGCCTAGAAAGTAGATGAATAAGTTTGATCGTTGTTTGGGGTTTGGTTGGTGCGACCTAGAAGCACCAGAAAATGCTCTGGTTTCTTAGGATAGGCGGATGAAGAAGAGATGGATTAATAATGTTGGGAGTTTATTCTTTTGGCTATATGGTGGTGGACATGGTAGAAAAGAAATCTACACGTTTTTTAGGGCAAAGCTTTGTCAACGAAGGAGCTTAAATTTGTTTGTTTGTTAGATTTATTTTTAAGGAGATATAGTTGAACCAGTGCATGAGCAACTAATTTGTTGATTTTTTGGATAAGACTAGGTATGATTCTTTGGTCGGACAGCTTGATGGTTTTGTTATTTTCCCAACTTTTCTACATGGGTGACACGACCTTTATGTTTTTTATTTGAGATTATCCGGCCTCAATGAAGTTAATAGAAAACAAAATATTCAGTCCAAACACACTGATTTCCTTAACCGAGATCAAAAAGAAGAAAGGAATATTTCCGTGATATATGCTATAGTGGTGCGGTGAATCTACTACACCAGCAATGCAGTGTACTTTTGATGCGATTTAATGATGATGACTTTGTCAACTTATGTGATATTACTTTTTGTCTCAGGTTTAGCAATTGCTGCCGATGAGAACTTCAAAACTTTTGAAGCTGCTTATCCTTATGTAGTTCGGAAACTGCTAACTGATAACTCCGACACTTCAAGGAGAATTCTACATTCAGTAAGGACCCTTTTAGTTTATTGATTGATTTATTTCTTCTTGAAGAAAATCATTGTTGTTTAAGTGGTTTCATATTGGTTTCTGTATGATGATTGTTGGAACGAGGACGAACATTACTTTTCTGGGTTTAGTTTGGAAACTCTGGAATTATGTCATAGGTCATAGTGTCGTACTATCATGGTTAATGTTATCTCTTCAGAATATTATTCAAATTTATCTTGTGTTATAATAAGAGTCTATGATGATGCTGGATTATGGTGATTCAGTCTTGCTTCATTGTCTTCACCATATTTCCCTTTTTAAGGTCCCTATTAGTATGCAACTATGTATACTTGTCTTGAGAAGTTCATGAGGGATGTAAGGTATTGTGTCGAAATTTACAATCCATGAGGGGATGGAGGATGGGAATGAGCTTCAAACCACTTGACCACCACCTGATGGTTATTATTTATGGAATTTAGAGTACACCCAGATTTTTTTGGGGGGGGGGGGGGGGGAGGGGGAGGTGGAGGGGGGCGCTGTGGTCTTTAGAAACATGTCGTTTGTGGGTTAGTGGTTGACTGGTTGTGTTGATTCCCATCGGAGACAGGGACCCATGTCACCAAGTTATGAGCAACACAAAATAATTCCCATGAGGGTATCATCTAACCCTTCCTCTCTCTATGCGATGGCTCTCTCTCTCAATTTCTCCCCCTCTCTCTCCTTCTCTCTGCTCCTTTCTCCTCCATCATCTAACCCTTCCTCTCTCTTTCATTAATCATGATACCCACTGGACAGACTCTCCGGGTTCAGGGGAAATCTTTCGATTTCTCCTATGAGGGTATTCGACATGGGGGCTTTGTTCAGGTTTTGGAGAAGAGCCGCAAGCAGTCTCGTCGGGTCGTGCTGCCGGTAACAATGGCACGATGGGTCTGCGAGTTATTGGAGTCCACTTTCGCTCGGCTGAGTAGATCGGAGAAGAAGAGAAGGTTTGGTAGACTTCTCGGCTGGGTTAGGGTTCGATCTAATGCTAGGGGGCGGTTTCTCGAGTTGGGTCTACGTTCTAGGGGAAGATCGTCGGTCATTTTCGTTCCTGGCGTCGCGAAGGATGATCGCTGGTCGGACTTTAAGGCGGCGATGCGTGCGGTGGTGGATAGGCCCCCGACGACTGGTGCTTTGCAGTTGGGTGGTAAGGACTCACCTAGACCTAGGCATAGCAACGCAGCGGATGAGGGCCGTCGGAAGTGCACCGAGTGTGGAAGACCGTGGACTGAAGAACTTGGTGGTCGGCGATCGGGGTGGTTAGTGAATAGTGGTGAGGCGCGTGACGCGCGTGCTGTGCGCAGTAGGGCGTGTGAGGTGCGTGATACACATGGTGAGATGCGTGGGGCGCGTGCAGCTTCTGGAGTGGCACGTGAGGCGCGTGAAGCCTCTGGAATGGCGCGTGAGGCGCGTGAAACTTCTTGTTTGGCGCGTGAAGCGCGTGGAAAGATTCACGAGATGTCTGATGACTCGCCTAGGGTCATACCCATTAAGGTTAGTTCGGGTGATGATTTGGCTAGTTTCCAATGCTGTAACTCGGGATCAACTATTAACATTGTTTTGGATTTGGGTAAGTTACTCTCCCCTATATTGGTGAATGCTGTGGCTAATACCCATAACCCTGTGGAGGGGTTAAAGCTTGGGTTAACCTTAGGAAGTAATCAACAACCTGAAGGTACTAGTCCCGTTGGTTCTGGCCTGCTAGAGGTGGTTTCACCTGCGTTTGGGGATGCTTCGCAACAAGGACTGGAGAACACTTCCTGTGGTGGCTTAATTGGTCACAAGGGTGGGAAGCAATCTCACGTGCAGGAAGGTACTTCCCCTCCAGTTGAGAAGTTCCGAGTGCAGATGGGATCTGGGAACACTTGTTTGAATATGGGCACGGATAAGGCCTGTTCAAGCAAGGGTGTTGAACATGGGCTTTCTTTTGGAGTAGGTTCCAGTTCAGAGGAGGATGATAGTTCTTATTTTGCAGATGATTTTAGTGCTGGGGGAACTGGTTTGTTGTTAGATGACCTTAGGAGGGACAATTTGAGGGAGGACTGGGCTTCTCATGTCTCCGAGACTCCTACTGTGGATTTGGGGGATGTTGCTCTTTTTACTGAGAAGGAGGTGGACTTTTCTTTGAGCCAAGGGCTGGCCATGATGGGAACCTCAGGGGGTCGCTTTGTGTCTCCCCAGCAGACTGTACAACAGCCCTTGCAGCAGCCCGACTTTCTGCAGCAAGATGTAGCTGTTGACGGTGAGGATGGCCTCCTTCCGACCCCTTCATTGCCAGGTTATACGCTTGGTAGTGAGGAGGCGGATGCGCGAGGAAATGCACTTGTCGAGGCATTGCATTTGTTGATCGTATGGGTAAGGAGGTGGCACTAGGTAATCAGATTACGTCTAGGAAAAAGAAGGGTATGAGAGAGCTTGAGCGCTTAAAGTCTAGCATAAATTATGACGGGCGCGGGTTAAGGGCAGGTTTTCTGAATAAACATTGAATGTATAGATTTATTCTCATAGGATTGGCCCTTGGTTTGGCTATGGTCCTTCATTGAGGACGTTACTACTGGTGTATTCTCCCTATATCTCTTAATAAAATTCTTTTTCTTATCAAAAAAAAAACCAAGTTATGAGCAACATATGCAACCTTGGCGCTGTGGTCTTTAGAAACATGTCGTTTGTGGGTTAGTGGTTGACTGGTTGTGTTGATTCCCATCGGAGACAGGGACCCCATGTCACCAAGTTATGAGCAACATATGCAACCTTGCTGACTCACTAGTCTCTCATGCTTGGCCTTGAAGATTCAAATCTCAGGCATTTGTTTTCTTATTTCCTTTTATAAGTAGGAAAAAGTCTTTTGGTTAGGTTGTGAGAAAATGTTTGGAAGGAGGATATTGTCTCCTCCATGTATCTTTCGGCTTATAGTGGATACTTCTAGTATTGTTGGCTCTTCAAGAGGGATGGCGCACCTTCTAGGAAGGGTCTCCTTCCTTCGTTACACGAGAAGCGCAGGAGCAACACGGCAGAACACTACCACTAGACAAAGTCCAGTTACAGGCTTACAGCCCTAAAGGTTCTCTAGATAGTCACAAAGCTTCCTGTTAAATTGAGCTCGTACACAGGCTTGATATTTGATTCTCTGAAGCACCTCCTCAGCAGGCAGCTCTCTCCTCTGAAATACTCTGGTTTCTCTCAATCCAGATTGAGTAAACTGTGAGTGAGAAACACATTTTCACAGCCCCTGCAGTTGCAGATTTGCCCTTGCTATACTTCATGATTTTCCTATATTTGTGCTTTTGTGTGGACCTTGGTGCTCGGTAGGTTGAACACATACGACATGGTGCAACGTCGGAGGCCTGGTTGGTCACTTTTACCGGGTTTTTGTGTGATGTGCCGTCATGATGGGGAGGATTGTTTGCATTTGTTTGTGTTGTGTGAGTTTGGTAGATCCTTATGGAATAGATTGCTGGAAGGTGAGAGTTTTTGTGTGCCCTACCACGGTGGGGGATTTCTTACAGCTACGTTTCGCAGTAATGAGGAAAGGTAGAGAGGGGAGGTTGTTATGGAGATTTGTGTGTATGGCCTAACTGTGGTGCATCTGGTTTGAAGTGTTTTTCTGATAGTGGGAAGACCACATATTATATTTGGGACCATGTGGTCTACTTGGCTTCCCTTTGGGCTAAGGCGGCGGGGGCCTTTAAGGGTGTTCCGCTTACTTTTGTACAGCGCCTTTAGCGAGCTATGTAGTTTTTAAGAATTATGAGGATTCCTTATCCTCCTTTTTGTATTCTTTCATAATTTTTAATAAAAATTTTCCTTATCTAAAACAAAATTGATTTTCCTATATTCCTGGTCCCAAAACTATAGTGTTCCTCTTGAGCCACCTCAACATCGAGCTCCATTAATATCTAGTCCAGGTACACTGGAAAAAAAAGTGATTGACTTACATAGGAATTTTTTTTATTTTTCTTTTAAGATAAGAGAAATATTTTAATATAAGAGAAATATTTTAATATTATGGAAAACGTAAATAAATAAATAATTAATTAATTAAATTTTTTTGTAATAATGTCAAATGTTAGAAAGAAGCATTCCTTTAGCCCTACCATCTTTGCTCCATACATCAACAAACATTACCCCCTTCCGCCCAAGAGGCTCCCACCTCTGTTGTACGCTGCCTTACCCCTGTGAGAGTCTCACAGAGAGTCTGTTTTCATTTGTTCAATATTCGAAGTGTGACGACTATCAGCAACTTCACAATAAATAAGTAGTGCCAACAGTTTTATGAGCTATCTTTGCTCCATAGCGATGCCAAATACACCACACAATCCTACTTGCACTCTGAATTAGGGGTGAGCGCGAGCAGGTACCCCCTAAAATTTGGGTATTTGGTATTGGAAGTGGTTAGACCAGTTCCTAAAAAATAGAACCAGTATTGGAATTGGTTGGACCAGTTTCTCAAAATTGATACCCAGACTTGGAATTGGCAGTTCCAGGACCAGGTACCCATCCCCTATAAAATTGAAAACGGTATCCTTGAATGAATGCAAAAATTATCTAAGTGCTAAGAGTTTACAGTTGTACAATAGTACATCTACTTCAAAATCAGTAAAACAGTTCAAAATACAGAAATTGTAATAGCGTTAATAGTATTGGTCCAATTCTAATACCAATTCAATGTTTGGGAGGTACCCAACATTAGTCCCACCAGATACCTACTGGGTATTGGGTCCGGAAAACTGATACCCGGAATTGGAATTGGTTGAAACCAGTTCCGAATTTTGGGACCCAGAATTGGTATTGGAAAGAGTAGTTCTAGGTCCAGACCTACCAGGTCCAAACCAATTCCAGAACCAGGTATCCAGGACCCATGTTTCCCCCCAATCTGAATGTCCTAGTGTCCCCATAAAAGGTGAAAAGGTCCTAGAGTTATGCTCAAATGAAAGGCACCAAAATATCCTGAAAGAATCGCAACACCACAATAGCTTACACTCCATACTCCTCCCCAACCCAACATAGTGGACCCACGGATGCTGACTGATCGTAGCGGGAGCAACAAAACACTCACCCAACAATCAACCCCACAAAGTACGAACAAAATCACAATGCAATGCCAAGTGCACATCCGTCACACTACCATGATGACACAACTCACAAGGTCTCCATCGCTGCAACATATCACGAGTATTCAACCTTTCTAGTACCAAAAGTCCAAATGAAAGCTCGCACCTTCAGAAGAGACTTCCATATGAAATAAGCAAGAAGGAAGTGAAGATATTGCCAAGGTTCTGGGAAAGAAGTATTTGCAGCAGAGGGATCCCCAACTCACACCCGAGAATCAGATTAAGGGACAGGATGAATGGTGTGTAGAATACTAAGAGAGGTAAGCTCCCCCATTTCCCTATCATGAGGAGGCCTCCATAAATGAAGGTCCTGAAAACCACTATTGCCAAAATACAAGGCATCAAAAGGTGCATCATGAACTGTGGAGAAGTGGTATACCCGTGGATACATGGAAAAGGCTTCCCCCCCCCCCCTCACACATCTCCGAGAACTGAACCCAATTACCATTACCCAACCAATAGAAAATTGATACTCGTACCTAGCATGGGCGATAGTAGATACGACATGGCATATCCCACCAATTCAGCTGAAGATTGCTCCTGATTACTCGCTCTGTTACTTGGAGAGTATTTCTGTCATCTAATACACTAACAATCAAGAGAGGTGTTTTCACATGAAAGTCACCTTCCCCAAACTCACTGAAGTGGACATAGCTGTGGAAGAAATAGATAGTGAGCCAGCCACTAAAGATTGTTTTGTTGTTGGGAAAAGGTACCCCAGGAAATGGGAAATCATAAAAGACAACCTCGCTTATCTGCTCTTGTTTTTGCTTCTTTTTTTTTTTTTTTTTTTTTTTTTTTTTTTTTTTTTTTGTGTGTGTGTGTGTGTGTGTGTGTGTGTGGACGGGGTCATCTGTTCGTCCAATTGGGAGGGGTTATCCACACCAGCGGGAGAATCCACACTGAGAAATGTTCTTTCAACTCTATTGCAGACCTTCTACAGTATCCGAATAATTTTTGCTTCATGTGTCCGTCTGCAGGTAGTTCTAAATAGAAAGAAGGAATTCCAGTGGCAGAGGCTTTCCGTTTTCTTAAGAGTGGGTGCAACAAGGTACAAATACAGTCAAGTAAATACGTCATTTTATTTTTCTAGATTGTGCTGTTCTGTACATGCAAGATTTTGCTGAGTCTGCTGACCAGTGAAGTTGATTTCAACTTTAAGAATATGTAACTTTGTCAGCAGAAAATTAAAGGCTGAAAAATAAAAGTTAATAAGTGGATCCAACCTTGTTAAAAAATTTTGTGGCATGTTCTCTGCTATTACCAGGTTTAGGTGAAGTCCAACTTTTTATTAGTGAGTCCTTAAATATGCTCTTGACCCTTCGGCAAGAGTCATGAGAGGCCTGAATAGAATTCATTTTCTAGCTGTTGATTTTAGTTTGACATTACAGTGAGCTACATAGTTCATATTGCAAAACGGCTCTTCTTTAAAATGTGTCTGAATAGTTTTGGCTGAGAGGTTACGAAGTAGCAAGGCCTGAGACGCTGACACTATATTCTGAGAGTTATGCGCTATTAGTTGTCTAAATTACATTCTGTCTGCAACCATTTGGCAGGAAAAGAACATCTTCCATGTTCATGTTATCTAGTTTGGTGGCCTTTGGCCATCCGTGGAGCATTGTCCACCCCCTCTTCCCCCACTCTAAGATTGCCTTCTTGAGAAAGAGTAAACAAGATTGATCCCAGAGAATGCTTTAATTTTGTTGAATGCTACAATAAGCTGGTGTCATCGTATTTGTATGACATTTTTTAAGTGTTGTTGGAAAAGGACCCTGAATTAGTTCAAGAGGAGCAAGGAAATCTAGCGCGGGGCCGATAACGGCATTGGGCACATTTCACGAACAGCACGGGTTGGTCGTGCACTCGTGCCCAACCGCACAGCCGTGTTGGGGTTGAGCGAAGGGGATATGTGATTCAGCTTCCCTACACGTGCTGGCCAGCACACCCGTCTCGGCAGTCGGCCCTGCAGGTGACGCGAGCACGGTTTTGGTCATGTCTTGTGGGATAATATCTAGCACATAGTTTTTGGCTAGGATATGTTTATTTAGAATAGATCGTTATGTAATTAGGAAGGTGATGATTTTCTATTCAGTTTAGGAGTAGTCTTGGGCAAAGGGATATTAACTAGTTGAATAGTTTCCGGATCCAAGTTTGACTAAATTAGGTGGCTCCGTATGACATTATGAAGGGGTCTCACAGAGGATTATGGAGATATGCGCCAGGGTGGTGGTGTTCTCAACACACCAAGTGAGGTTAGCCTATGTAAGATCCACATGTGACAGGTAATTGCGGTTGTGATGTGGGCTCATCATGTTGCAGAAGGGGGTCTTGTGCGGGAAACAGTAGCGAGAATTGTGTAAACCACAAACAACAACCCAGATTGATCCCGCTGAGGTGGGTAAAAGGTTAGCTAAACTGACAACATTTTAGTAAATGAAGGGTAAAAAGTTAGCTAAAATGACAAGAGACATGTGTTGATCATTTAATCAATAAGAGATGGGTGCCTAGTGAAACAAAAGAAATCCAACCGCAACAAAGCTAACATCACTGGCAAATGTTCCTAGCTAAAGTAAAACACCCCTCTATATAGGATCCTCTACTTGTTTCAATCTGTAGCGAGAGTTTTGTGTGTATGTATATATCATGTGATTAATCCCTTGATTTTTCTGGGTTTTGGGTTTTCCATTTTAAACTGCAGTTTATCTTTGTGAACGCCCATGTAATTCTGTAAATATTGGTTAAAAGCTCTGTATATATTCCATATTATGCTCGTTGTGATGATACGGAAATTGAGTAATCATGTTTGCTGAAGTTCCTCCATTTTTGTTGCTTTCTGACTATATGGCTGACCTACAGGTTGCATGTCCTTTGTTGTTATAACAAGTTGCCCACTTGCATTTTGTAGCACACTCGACTCCGTGATTTTAGTACTTTTGAATGTCAAACAAGTTATCTGAAATTCTGTGTTCGCACTTGTCTTTTTCCTTAGGAACCCATTTCATATAATTTCCTCTGCCACTTGTATTTTCTGCATGAAATTGGAGTTAACCTGGTTGTTCTGACAATGCAAATTTCGGTGATCCTGCAACTATAGCATTGATAAAGACGATTGTTTGACTTGTACCAATTATCTTGCTGTTTGGGCCTCTGCCAGGAAGGAGTTGCAGAGGGTCACAGAGCCCGCTGGTAATAGGCCATCTGAATCTTCAGGTGGTACTGATAGCATATTTGATGTTTCGACCTTTGTCTTGAAGCTGTTACCTTCTAACGACGGTACCGTGCTTAGAAGACTCTTGATAACTGCAGTAAGTAACTTCACACTAGAAACATGCAATTAGCATAGATTTGTTTTCCATTATCATTACTGTTACAACTTTCAATAAGCAAACTAGTGGTCTATCGAGATCATATGATATTGAGCCAATGATTATGTGAGACCATGCTCTCTGGAATAAGAAAATAATAACAACAAAAGCATCAGCTATTCATCTCATGGATGAGCTTTTTTTTAGTTGGTAAAGACTAAAGAGGCCCACTTGTTGGCTCATCCATCTTGGGATGAAGTTCTAGGAGCAAGTGGCCAAGCGCTTGGGGGAGAGGAGAGGGGGTGGGGTGGGGAAAGAGGTATGGGAACCCCAAAGAGACCTAGTGGATTCAAACCTGGTGGTGAAGGACCCTAGTGGAATGAGCTAATTATGGATCTACAAATGTGCTTCTCCTGACATCATGTTAGATGTTTGATCAGAAAAAGACATCCAATATGGGGCTCGTAATTCTCTAAGGCCGTATCTTTTTGTGACCTCCCCCAATGACTCCAAAAGATTTATTAGGGTGGGAAATAATTCTTTTGCTTTCATAATCTAAATGCTTTAATTTCTCTACTGTCTTTTGTCGGATTCCGTCTCCCTTTTTTTAGCGAGGTCTTAAAGTCCTCTCATTTCTATAAAATCAGCTAGTGTTTATGTTATGTCTTTGATACCAAGTGTACATCTAGAATTAGCTCCTTGTGTTTTTCCTTTTCCTCGCGGATTTTTCTTTATCATAGTGTTTTTCCTTTTGCCTCGCGGGTTTTTCTTTATCATCTTGTGTACTCATGATGATAGTATAATGTGTATTTTTGAATGTAGGATGGCGCTTCGTTAGTCAGAGCATTGGTATCTGAAGATGCTGTCCCTGTCCGTAAACAGCTTTGTAGGGCTATTGCAGATGTGTTGTATCGTTGGATGGTTGCAGTCATAGGGAAGGATGTTTATTTCACGTCTTCCTCATTTGCAGCCAGCAGTAACTATGAGTTACTCATAGCAGATCGACGGCTTAAAGTCGTGTTCAGAAAGGTGCTGAATGATGCAAGGAGAGATTGGGGTCTGATGCTGCGTTTCTTCTGGGCATCATTTCTCATGTTAGTCACAGCTTCCGCAATGGCATGTCAGCGATTTATAGTATCTTTCTCCAAAGCCCATATTGGTCGAATATCCTTTGCTCCTATTAGAGTTGCATTCAGCACTTAGAAACACATCAGTCTGCATTGCGCATTTTTACTGATGACAAAGCCTGTGAGATTGTGATGCTGGTGCATTTAACAACTTATATGAAAGGTTTGCTTTGGTTTTCGAATACCAAGTTCCAACTTTAAGCTGGAGTACTTAAGCCGAATTACGTACTCTACTTCTGGACTTCTGGTCTACCATCGTTGTACTGGAGAAGCAACACAACCCGGTGACTAATATGTCGTGAGTCTAACTGAGATGTTTGTGCACCACTAGAGAAACAAAATCAATGAAGGGTCTTTTGGTAGTAAGAAATTTCTGTCATGTTAATCAACTTTTTGAATGGTAGATACCGATTGGCATAGGGAGATAATGACATGGAGTAATACGGAACTGTGTACAATATTGATAATCTGAAATTTTCTTATGTTATACGCATGAAGCTGAAGTTAGTTTCAGTTAAAAGTTGCCTAGATTGATTTTTATTTATTTTTTTTAATCGGAATTTTCTTTAAGATTGCCATTTCTCGTGACAAAGTACCTTTTATTATTATTTTATTAGCTTTTATGAGCTTTTAATTTGTTAAAAACTACCAAATAATATGATGAGGTTAGAGTTAAGCTTAGTATGATCGTTATTCTCTCTCTCCCAGCTGGGAAACTAGGAATTATACTAAGATTCACTTCACAGTCTACAGCTTAAGGAAAGAGTGTCTACTATAAACTCAAATTGCTTTGTAAATTGTGCAAATGTTCATAAAAATCACTCACCACCTCGTGAAAGAAAGATTGTTTGAATCTTCATGCACTCATTTGTCTCGACAAATTATTTTCGGAATTGCTTAACGAAAATTCTAAATTACTAAACGTAAATCTTTTTGTCACAATAATTCCCAAATTACCCTTTTCATTTATATCCACCCTCCTTCCTGCTTATCCTTCTCCCTGAGATATCTCCCTTTCTATGCATTGCATTTGAAACAGAAACCTAATATCTAATCACCATGATGTTCCTTAGATCTAGATCATGATGAAATTACGATGATATTCAATTATCCAAAAGAACTAGATCTTTCATAAATTATAATTTGTTTAGGGTACTTATGGATTTATGCAACATGGGTGGTTTAAGTGGTGGTTGGGTGGGTTAGGGTGCTGGTTGGGGCTGGGATTGGACGGCAGCGGGTGGGGCTGGGATTGGACGGCAGCTGGTGGAGTGGTGGGGTTCGACGGGGCGATGGGGTGGTTGGGTTCGACGGGGTGGACGGATGGACTGACAGAGTGCTGGATGGGGGTTGGGCTGACGGGGTGCTGGCCTGCTGGGGGTTGGCCGGAAGGGTGGGGGCCTGATCGGAGGGTGGGGGCTCTGACGGCGGCGGTGACAGGGGTTCTCGACTCAAATTCGGGTTTATTTCCTTGATTATTTCATTTAATCTTCAATTTTGTTTATTTCTTTTGATTGATGAATCAAAGTTCAAATTATTTCAATTGATGCAATAATTGAAGAAACTGAATAAAAGTTATTGTATTTTTACATTCCACCATCCAATTTCAACTCAGGCGAGAAAGTTAGGGGTTGAGATATATGGAGAATTAATACAGAGAAAAGAGGAGAGTGAAAAAAGGGGTGAGAAAATTGTTAGGGATATTTTGGAAAAAAAAAATTGCGTTAAGCAATTTGCAATTTACGTTAAGCAATCCCCATTATTTTTAACCACGGGACATATCGTGGTAAAAATATAAATATGTTCATCTTTGAAAAGTAAAACTGCTGCTCAAAATTGGATTTAAGAATCAACTTTAATTTTTTGCACGGGAATGCCGTACCAATATTTGTATTTCCCGACATTTAAGGACCGGTTTTGCTAATAAATTTTTTTTTTTCCCTCATATCACACCATGCCGCCACGTATTCTTCCTCTACCTTCATTTTTACTTCCGAAAAAGTAGAAGTTACTTAAGTCAAACTTTTGCTTTTAGCTTCAAAAGAACTTTTGGAAGGTCAGAAGTGGTCGTAAAAGTTGGAAAAATGAGGGGGGTAAGGATTTGGTTGAAAAATGACATGACCTTGAAGGTCTAAGTGTTAGGAATGTAAGGATTTAAATTTGACTCTATTCTGTAAATTGGTAAAGCCGGTTTTATATGGGGATATGAATATTGGGAGTAGTCTAATCATGGAGAAATACAAAATAGGGGAGATCTTATACGATATTTGAGCCAAAGAGGTGAAAATTTGGGAAGGAGTTACATCCTGTGTCACGGAAAATAAAAGAGTGGAGGAGATTTTTAAGGAGGGAGCTGTGACTAAATTAGGAAATGGAAATAATGCCAGATTTCGGCATCATGTGTGGGTAGGAGATTTCTCACTCGCTAAAGACTCCCTAGGCTTTACTCGTTGACCATGAAACTTTTTTGCACGAGTCAGTGAGGTGGGTTTGTGGGATGAGTTATTTCGGAAGTGGAATTTAAGTTGGAGATGAAGTCTTTTTGAGTGGGAAGAGGAACAACAAGTGGAACTAATTCATATTCTAAGTCAAGTTTACTTGGATCCACATATAGGATAAACTTGTTTAGAAGAATAGTGCGGATGTCTCTTTTTCCAGTAAAATCGATGAGAATGGTACTGATCAAGAGAGAAGGAAGCTTAGCATTTGAATCCATCAAAAATGTGTGGCAAGGGCTTGTCCTCCAGAAGTTGAAGCCTTCCTTTGGTTTGCTTGTTTGGGTAGATTTAATACTAAAGAACGTTTGAGTAAGATGGGAAAGAAAAAGAAATGAGGTTCTTCACATGGTCTACTCTGGTATCTCGCGCACACTTCAGAGAGGTGTACGTGCATAACTTTTTTGTTTGCTATGACTTGGTCACTCTGAAAGGAAAGGAACGCAAGACTTTTTGAAGAGAAACGGAACATTAAGAAAAAACTGTTTGATCTGATTTTGATGAGAATGGGCTGGTAGATTAAATCATGGGATCATGCTTTTCCTTACACCCCACGACAAGTTTGCCTCACACCCCTCTGCCTTAAAATTAGAGTTGGAAAAATTCAATCCGAGATAATCGACCTGATCCACCCGATATCAGAGCCGTCCGACACCCAAAAATGTATCAAGTATCATTATCCAAAACTGATCCGACCCGACCTGGACCAACTCGACACCCGACAACACCCGTTCTCCGGATTGACCCGTAACCGATAAGACCCGACCCGTATTTACCCAAAACTGAAATAAACCCGATCCAACTCTACCCAAACCCCGAATATATCCGACTCGTGATGAAATAATACTTCAAATGATTGAAAAAACCTAAATAAACATACACGTAGTCCTTGTTATTGAAAATTCTCACATAAATTTGAGTTTTTCATATTATTTTTGACTTTACATGCTCTTAAATATGAATTAAACTTGACCTGATATAACCTGAAAGCCGAAGTAACCTTAATCCGATTTAACCCGACCCGAGATGACCTGTAACCCGACATCAGTATAAGCCCGAATCAATACGACTCGATCCAACCCGACTCGATCACTCTTTTAACCCAATATAACTCGAACCAATAATGACGCGAAACGGAAAGGACCTACCCGATCCGCTCGATTGCCACCTCTACTTAAGAATGTTAGTATTAGCATACCTGCTATATCATGGGAAGCATCTGCTTTTTGGTGTCTGGAACTAAATGTAGATGCTTCTTGTATTGATGGAAAAGGGGTTATATGTGGGATATTAAAAGATTGGAAGGGAAATTTCAGATGCTTTTTTTCATTTTGGAATTGAATGTCGGATGGAAGATTTAGATTGCAATTGTTGGAGCTATTGAGGAGTCTTTGGTGTGTATTCTAAAATTCTGGTCTTCTTCAATTAGGTTCTCAAACCTTATAGAAGTGGCTTTCATTCTTTGAAATCATCATTGATTCAGACTCGCCCAACGCGATTAAATGGTGTAACTCCAAAATTAGAGGTCTGTTGAACACAAGGTTCGAGTTGATATGTAAGACATATTAAAGAAAGGTGTCTGAGGCTGGCTGTGATACATAGAGCTCGAGGCGCTAATGGAGTGGTAGATAGTTTAGCTAAACAAGGGGTAACTGTTAGATTTATGGACTTTATACTACATGTATATGGATTATTATGTTATACGGATTAATTGTATGTTATATGCTATCTTACGGTTTGGCCCAATATTAGTGGTCCTACGGCTATTAATATTAGGTGTGCTAATATATCGTCTTATAAGGTATAAGACCCAATTGTGTAGAGATCCACAGGCTTAACCCTAATTGATGATGGGCTAATTAGGGATAAGAAACTCTATGTATATAAGGGTTATGGTCCCCAGTTGAACACACGTTACGTCTGTCTGACATCACATCGTTAGAGATAGAACCCTAGTGTGTGCGGCTTACACTTATGGATTCAGAAACGCTTCCACTTATGTTCTAGTCTAAGTAATTCGATATGAAAATTATAGTATTAATCGGATTTATTCCAACAATTGGTATCAGAGCCTCCTTCTTATTAGGTTATTTAGAATTAAGTTTCGGTAATTTTTAGACGTATTAAGTCTTGTTCCTGATCTGGCATTATAGTTTTAATTTTGGTTTGGAATGATTGTTACTTTCCTATTTATGGATTCAGTGCCTACTTTGTCCCATCAGACCTTCGTGTTTTTTTATTTCGGTATACTGTAGTTTTGATGGCTTCATTTTATTCATATAATATGTTGTTGGATTCAGTATGTGATTAAGGGATATACAATATGTGGGCATTGACTTTTCGAGGGCTTATTTTGTGAATTCGTGCGTTTCTTTACATTCACCATGTAATGAAGTTAGTTTTTGGCTACTTCATCCATTGAATTAACATCAGTAGTCTTTTGACAATAGCATGCGTTTGACTAGTCATCATGTGATTCATTCTTGAATTCTTTATGATAACATGACTGTGGCAATTGCATATCTCTGGCTCGATCAGTAACGTATTGATTTTGGATATGTTTAAATATTCGCATAATATGGATCTATGAGTTATTTGATTCGTATTTAAATTCGGATTAAGTTTTTTACATTGCAAACATGTAAAATTCGGACTAGATTCAATACTGGCACTAAGGTTATATATCTTATGTACATATGATACTTTAGATTAGTTAATTGAAACAATATGTTATCAAAGTAATCTCTTTTGTGTAGATTGATTAATTTAAAATACTGGATGATTGTGTGTGTGCGAATTTCATGCGTTTAACACCCGACCCAAAGGAAGGTTGTTATTTGGCCGGAATTCAAACATGCTTGTGGTGATAAATATGTGACAATTATTAGGTTTTCCATGTGAATGTTGAGTCGGTCCAAAGAAAGGCTTGATATTTGACAGGATTTTATTATGAGTATTTGATTACCACACCAAGAGTACCACTTACAAGTTGATTTTCTGTCCAAAGACTAAAATTGATATTGTGATAGGTATCTTGTGATGGAATTTGCCAATTAATTTAATTTTGAATCCGTAAATTATAGTTAAATTAAAGTAATTGTGAGCTTGAGCTTGTTGTTTATGTTATCTTTTGTTCTCTTTCAGTCAATACTTCTGCTGCTACGATTTTTGCATACATTAATAGTGTCCCTGTGCTTAATGGCACAAACTTTAAGGAATGGAAAGAGAACGTTATGATAGTTCTCGGTTGCATGGATCTAGACCTTGCACTTCGGATTGAGAAACCCGCTGCTCTTAAGGATTCATCTACCCTTGATCAAAAGAGGGAGATGGATAAGTGGAAACGCTCAAATCGCATGAGTCTTATGATCATGAAACGTGCAATTTCAGAATCATTCAGGGGCACTATGTCTGAAGAGGATAATACCAAATTGTTCCTTGCCGAACTTGAGAAACGTTTTGCACAAAACGAAAAGGCGGAAACTAGTACTCTTTTGAGCAATCTAATTTCCATGAGGTATAAAGGCAAGGGGAACATAAGGGAGTACATTTTGGAAATGTCTCATACTGCTTCAAAACTAAAGGCGCTCAAGCTAATATTACCTGAGGAATTGCTTGTGTATTTAGTTTTTATCTCTCTTCCTGCACAATTTAATCAGTTTAAGGTCAGTTACAACTGCATAAAGGAGAAATGGACTCTTAATGAGCTCATTTCACATTGTGTGCAAGACGAATAGAAAATTAAGCAAGATAAGACAGATTGTGCTCATTTGGCATCAACCTCTAAGGACAGCAAGAAAAGGCAAAATAAGGAAGCTGCAGTGCCAAGGCCCCAAAAGAAGCAACATAAGGAAAATAAGGTTGAAACTAAGGAATCAGGTTGCTTCTTTTGCAAGGGGGCTAACTACATGAAGAGGGATTGTACCAAATACCACGCTCCGCGTGCGAAAAAGGGTATGTCTCTTGCTCTTGTTTGTTCTGAGGTTAATTTGACTTCGGTACCCAAAGACACTTGGTGGGTAGATTCTGGTCCTACTACTCACATAAGTGTGTCTATGCAGGGTCACCAGAGCTGTCGAAAACCGATTGATGGTGAAAGATACATCTATAAGGGTGACGACAAGCATCTTGAAGTTGAGGCTATTGAAACTTTTAGGCTATTGTTAAAGACTGGATTTTATTTGGATTTGAAAGAGACATTTGTTGTACCGTCATTTAGAAGAAATTTAATTTCAGTTCCCACTTTGGACAAATCTGGTTATTATTGTTCATTTGGAAACAGTAAAATTAATCTCTTCCAAGGTTCAAATTTTATTGGTTCCGGTCTTTTATCAGGATATGACAGCCTATATTTGCTTGATACAATTGCCTCACATAATGAAACCTTGCATGTAAGTTCACGTGGTACCAAAAGAAAATTGACCAATGAGAATTCTTTATCACTCTGGTATAAGCGTTTGGGTCACATATCCAAACAAAGAATTCAGAAACTTGTGTCAGATGGAATTCTTAATTCTCTTGATTCCTCAAATTCAGATATTTGCATTGGGTGTATTAAGGAAAAACAAACAAACAAGACTAGATTAGGTGCCGAGAGAGCTACGGATGTGTTAGAATTGATACATACGGATATTTGTGGGCCATTCCCTACACCTTGTAGAAATGGTCAACAATAGTTTATCACATTCATAGACGATTACTCTCGTTATGGGTATCTATATCTAATTCATGAGAAATCTCAATCAATAGACGTGTTCAAATCATTTGAGGCCGAAGTTGAAAATCAATTAGGCAAAAGGATTAAAACTGTTAGATCTGATCGTGGTGGTGAATACTATGGCAAATATGATGGTTCAGGTGAACAGCGTACATGGCCATTTGCTAAATTCCTAGATGAGTATGAGATTGTTCCTCAATACACCATGCCAGGTAGTCCTACCATGAATGGTGTAGCTGAGAGACGAAATCGAACATTAAAGGACATGGTAAGAAGTATGATTTGTCATACTACCTTAGCAGACTCACTCTGGGGAGAGGCATTGAAAACTGCTGCATATATACTTAACAGAGTTCCAACTAAAGCTACAATTAAAATCCCATACGAACTATGGACTAGGAAAAATCCCAGTATAAAGCACTTGCATATTTTGGGTTGTCCAGCTGAGGCAAGGCCCTATAGGCCAAATGAAAAGAAAATGGACACTAAGACAGTTAGTAGCTATTTTGTTGGGTGTATATTCTAAAAGGTCTAGGGGGTATAAGTTGTATGATCCCACTTCTAGAACTACTTTTGAGACGGGTAATGCCCGGTTCTTTGAGGATGTCGAGTTTGGGGGATGGGGAGTTAAAGTTAGAGATTTTGTCTTGGAGGAAGAACATGTGTCTCTTCCTTCAGTTGACGTTGGTCATGATCAGGGTGTTCCCATTCCTGACACGGATCACGAGACAACTCCAGTGCAAGACAATCTTGATAATCTCCCCAATCAAGTTCCTGACATTGAATGTAGATCAAACTAAACAACCTCAAGAACATAAAGTGCCATTAAGGAGATCCACTAGAGAAAAGAGAAATGCAATTCCAGATGATTACATTGTATATCTTCAAGAACATGTGGTAAACTTGGAAATGGTGGAAGATACTTTTGTCTTTCTCCAGGAACAAGATTCAGACCTTGGACTTGTGGAAGATGATCCAATCAACTTTCGTCAAGCCATGGAAAGTTTTAATTCTCAAAAGTGGATTGATGCCATGAATGATAAGATTAAGTTCATGAATGACAATGACGTTTGGGAGCTTGTCTCATTACCCGAATGTGTTAAGCCCATTGGTTGCAAATGGATATTTAAAACCAAGCGGGATTCATAGGGCAATGTCATTAGGTTTAAAGCTCGTCTTGTCGCTAAGGGCTATACTCAAAAGGAAGGCATTGATTATAAAGAGACTTTCTCTCCGGTTTCATCGAAAGACTCTTTTAGGACAATAATGGCACTAGTGGCACATTTTGATCTTGAACTTCATCATATGGATGTTAAAACAGCGTTTCTCAATGGTGACATTGAAGAAACAATTTATATGGTGCAACCAGAAAACTTTGTTTCCGGAGATCTAAAGAGAATAGTTTGCAAATTAAAGAAATCCATCTATGGGCTCAAGCAAGCTTCCCGTCAGTGGTATCACAAGTTTCATGAAATCGTTACATCATTTGGTTTTGAACCAAACGTTGCTGATGACTGTATATACCACAAGTTCAGTAGGAGTACTGCTTGCCAGCAACGATATAGGCTTATTGCACGAAACTAAGAGATTTCGTTCAAAGAAATTTGAAATGAAAGATCTTGGTGATGCCTCTTTTGTATTAGGAATCCAGATTCATCGAGATCGCTCCAAAGGCGTTCTCGGACTGTCACAAATGGGCTATATCGATAAGGTTCTTAAGAGATTTGGCATGCAGGATTATAAACCATGTGACACCCCTGTTGCTAAGGTAGATAAATTTAGTCTCAAACAGTGCCCAAAGAATGGTTTTGAAACTAAGGAAATGGAGAAGACACCTTATGCTTCGGCTATAGGGAGTCTGATGTATGCTCAGGTTTGCACACGACCTGATCTCGCATACATTGTTGGGATGCTAGGCAGATATCTCAGCAATCCGGGAATGGACCATTGTAAAGAAACCAAAAGGTTCATGCGGTATTTACAGAGAACAAAAGACTACATGCTCATATATCGGAGGTCGGATCAGCTTGAGATCATTGGGTACACCGACTTCGATTTTACTGGATGTCAAGATAGTCTGAAATCCACTTCAGGCTATATCTACATGCCTGCTGGAGGAGCTATCTCTTGGAGAAGCATTAAGCAAACTCTTACGGCTACTTCCACCACGGAAGCAGAGTTTATAGCATGCTATGAGGCATCCAATCAAGGATTATGGCTGCGAAATTTTGTTGGTGGACTGCAAATAGTTGATGGTATTGAAAGACCACTCAAGTTAATGTATGACAATACGTCAGCAGTCCTTTATGCTAAAAATAACAGCAGTTTGACGAAGGCGAAACATACAGACCTCAAATTTCGAGCTGTGAAGGAAAGAGTACAGAATGGACAACTTTACATAGAGCACATCAGTACAAACTCCATGATTGCGGATCCGCTCACTAAGGGATTGTCACCCAAAGTGTTTCATAAGCATGTTGCTCATATGGGTGTCAAATCAGTTAAGGATTATGAGTTTTAGTGGGAGTTTGTGTTAGTGTTTCTATGTTGTCCGTGACCTTTGGTAATTCAGTCTTTAAGGTTTTATTTGCAGATATTCAGTTTTAAAGTTTTGTGTACTCTTATAGTTTTGAGGTTGATCTCACTAAAGCTTAAGGTGGACCAGTTGGAAATAGACATTCTATTTCAGACCACACTTTGTGTTATTTCCATGCTACACATCTATACTTGATCCATGTCGTTGATTATATTGATATACGTGATCATTGTTGGGTCTAGTTATGTTGATGTAACGAAGATCTCTTTGGTTCTATGATGATATGATTGATGGACCGAATTGGTTAATGACGATTTCAGGTTGATAGCAATTCTGAGCTCTTAAGGTTATAAAGTAACATACAATACTAAGGTTTGTGCATATACATGAGTATGTCGTCCAAGTGGGAGATTGTTAGATTTATGGACTTTATACTACATGTATATGGAATATTATGTTATACGGATTAATTGTATGTTATATGCTATCTTATGGTTTGACCCAATATTAGTGGTCCTACGGATATTAATATTAGGTGGGCTAATATATCGTCTTAGGTATAGGGCTCAATTGTGTAGAGACCCAGAGGCTTAACCCTAATTGATGATGGGCTAATTAGGGATAAGAAACTCTATGTATATAAGGGTTATGGTCCCCAGTTGAACACACGTTACATCTATCTGACATCCCATCGTTAGAGATAGAAACCCTAGTGTGTGAATCAACTGGACCACGCTCTAACCCTAGGCGATCTTCAACCCAGATCAAAGGCTTACACTTATGGATTCAGGTACACTTCCGCTTATGTTCTAGTCTAAGTAATTCAACATGGAGGTTATAATATTAATCGGATTTATTCCAACAGTAAATAGGGAGTGTGATTTTATAGCTTGGTTATGATGATGGATGTTTTAATGTAGTTTCTTCTACCCTGCATTTTCTTGTTGTCGTTTCTTCAAATAAGTGGTGTGCATATTACTATGGGCTTTCAATTAAGATAATTGGAAACTACATGTACCCAATTCATCGATCGCCAGCTATGTTATGAGTAGTTGACAACTTGACAAATTCAAGAAATGCAGTTGCCATCATACCTGGCATTTTTTGAAGAGGGAAGAACAAGAGTAGCCCTTGCTTTAATTTGCCTCAATCTGATGTATTTGGATATATGAAGAGTTTGAAACCTCATTGATCATTGTATTGGAGTTTGTTTCTACTAAGATTGTGTGTAATCTTTTTATATTCCTTTTTGTGTATATTCCATATATCTGTTATTGGGTGGGATTAGGAAACCTCCTAGTCTTACGCAACTTCTCCTTTCTTGGGGCTTAAGCATAGAACCCTTTTATGTGTAAATATATCGTACATATGTTAATGAGAAGATTGAACGCGCCCAATATCAATTTCTTTAGGGTATCAATAGCTCAAAACACGGTTTTTTTTTTCTTTTTTTTTTTTTTTTTTTTTTTTTTTTTTTTTTTCTGACCCTCAAGAAATTGTTTCTTCCCATTGTTCCTCGTCATTTTCTTATGCTCGATTGGCATTCTACCATGGCAGGTGAGGAGGGAAGACGGAGATATGGAAAATAAAGGCTCAGGGGGAGGGTTGATCAACCTCACCGTTCTACATGCATCCTTCTGAGAACCTATGACAAACTCTGACATTTGTTTCTTTGAATGGAGAACACTATGAAAGTTGGAGTCGTTCAATGTTGATTTCACTCCAAGCGAAAAATAAAATAGGCTTTGTACATGTTTCCATAGCAGAATCAGATGCGAAATCTCCACTGTATGGAGCATGGGTGCAAAGTAATTCTGTGATACCCCAATATTTCTATAATTATTATATTGATTTATAAATTATTTATAAATAGTTTCGGAGATTTAATCGTATATTCATGTAAGGATTCGATTTATCCAATTAAAGCCATAATAATATTAATTATTATTATGGGACTTTCATAAATTGTATTTATTAATTTTGAGAAGTTTAATTAAAATGTTTTATATATGAATAAGAATTATTCATATAGTTTTAATTAGTTTTAATTAGTTTTCAAATCAGAAAATTATTAAATAAATTCCTAAACCTAGTAGTCTTTGACTTGGGTTGACTGAGGGCCTATATAAAGAAAAGAAGCTCTCTCTCTCTCTCTCTCCACCGGCGACCTCCTCCGGCAGCCCCTGCCATCACCGACCACCGGCGTCCAGTCCCTCTCCCGCCGGTACTCTCTCTCTCTCTCTCTCTCTCTCTCTCTCTCTCTCTCTCTCTGTCTGTCTCTCTCTCTCTCTCTCTCTCCCCCCTTGCCCTGTTTTACTCCCCCTCCCCTGTTCTGGCTGTCGCGCCACTGTGAGCCATCATGGCGCCACCAGGCCATGCCTGGGTGGTCGCCGGTGATGACCCATGGTCGCCAACCAAGCCGCTCTCTCTCTTTCTCTCTTTCTCTCTTTCTTTCCTTCTCTCTCTCTCGCATTCTGTTTCCCTCTCCTTTCGCGATTTCTCTCTCCTCTCGTCGCCGGCGCTCCGGCGACCACCACCACCGGCCATGGTGGCCAGTGGGTGGTAGTGGTGATGATGGGTCAGGTTATGGGTCCCATGCATGGGTACCCGTGACCTAGACCTAGTTTTGAAGTTAGGGTTTCGTTTTTATATTTTTCGTAATTATTAATTCGATTTTCAATATTTTTGAATTGATGTTTCTATTTTTCTATACTCATTCGGAATCGGAATTCAAATTTTCAAAATCCTAGATTGGTTGAAATAAATCAAGAAATTTAATAAAAATATCATATCAATATTTCGTTATTGTTTGTATTTTCATATTTAATTAATACTAATTCGATAATTGTTTTTAATTAGGACCTAACGAGCAAGCGTGATATTGTTGATTGGTTGGAGCATACTTACTGTTTGGTAGCGTATTAGTGGTAAACGCTCATGCCTACCTTCTTCCAAAGCCCCATCAAAACTATTTTGATGTGTTATGTGCTAATTGGGAATTTGTTGTGAATATAATATGCAAAGCATGATTAAATTATATCGTCATTATTATGATGTTATTTAGCATGATTCACGGCTGTAAATACGGTTTATAATTAGCATGTTGATGTTATCATGTTTTGGGAATCAATTAGTCCATATGACGATTATTGGACAATTATTGAATGGTGAATTATTAGTATTATTATGCTATTAAATAAGTGCTAATTGGTATGGGTATTATTGAGTGCTAGTGGGAACCTATATATTATTGATTGAATGTCTTGCATGATTTGTGAATTCTTGGATATCATGTTACCCTGCCGAAGTGGTGCCGAAATTTGGCTAGAAATTACTTGTCATCATTATTGAATTATCGTCATTATTGAATTAAAGCATGGTTAATTCTCATCGTATGTCAACCAATGCAAATTATGTGAATTGAATTAAATGAGAGTAAGACTCCTAATAGATCCCTAGGAGTAGTCGAGCAATCAGGATTGCACCTAATGGTGTAGTTCAAGGGATGAGTGATTCCCAAGTTACTTATGGACACCTCACAGTGTGTCTGGGACGGATCATTCCCCATTTATTAAGTCCTCTAGGCTCGTGTAATTGTACTAGAGGTAGTGTGCACACTAGAGTCATTAAGTCCATGGCGTGATTGTATCTTCGATAAACAGTATGGGTAATCGCTGTTTTATAAGCTCTGTTACATCTCTCTAATCAAGACAGATTGTCTGTGTCGTATTTTGTATGATCACTATACAAGAATTGTATGTAAGAGAATGTCGTTATGCGTATGCTTGATTATCTGCTTATGTGCGTATGCAAATGAATTTCAATGCTTCTTCTAAAACCTCAGGTAAGGTTTGCGAAATGTTTTGCTGGGTACGGATGACGTTTATTCAGTTTATCTGATTTTTGTTTCTCATTTGTTTCTTTTCTTTTCTTCTGTATTTTTGTTTCCGTCACGGAAACCAAAGTGCAGGTTTAGTTGATTGGGAACTTACACCTTGGAAGGTTAGAGTTGGCGTCGTTTGATAGGACTATTTCTTTGCAGTTTAGATCGTGGGATTATTTTTATTGGTTTTGCCCTTGAAGGCCAGTTGTAAAAAATTTGGTTTAATGGATTTAGCTCACTACATAGACAACTCTGATATTAACTGTTTTAGATTAATTAGTTCCTTAGAAGCTCCTTTTGATGCCTAGTCTTTCGTTTTGCTTAGCATTTACTCCTTAGTGATAAATGTTGTAGTGACAACCCTCGGGTTCCGGACTGTTCGACGGTGTCGAGTCGTGGATAATGACGTCTATAGTTCCCTGGAAATCGTTGCGAATTCGGGGGTGTTACAAATGGTATCAGAGCCCTAGGTTTAAAAAGGTTGCTTAGGATTAATTAATGAACTAATAAAGATTAGTTTCATTTTGGGGAAAATAAAAAATAATTAAAGCCGTTGAGCGTAGTAGTCGTAGAAGATAGGAATTATTTGAAATCACTTTGCTTGTGATTTATAATGTTCTTATTGTTTGATTGTCTACCTGTAGATGGTAAGGACAAGAAAGACCGCGCGAATGACGACTGCACACCAAAGGGCACGCGCCCTAGCCCATCGTTGCCCCACCTGCAGAGTATGTCGCTTCATCGGATAGTGAATTTACAGGAAACGATGCGAACGTGCGCCGCAAACCCGCGCAACACCGCGCCGCGCACGTGATCGTCGCATGTGATGAGGCCGCACGTCCCGCGCCGATTCCCGCGCATGTACCTGCGCCCATTGTTGCCCCAGTTGCCGCACCTGCTGCATACATAGATGAAGAGGAAGATTCCTCTGAGCATACCGCGCCGGAAGAGCATGATGACATTGCCGGATTTAGAGGATATTGGTGCTGAGAGCGACAACAACATTGCACCTATTGCTGTACCTACTCCTGCTGCAGATTGGTCTCCTCCTGTGGAGCCATTCTTTGCTACTGAAGCTGAGCTCGAGGATATACGTATCTACATACGACGTGCTTATACTACGATCGAGCGTTATCAGTACGAGAACCGCACGAGTCTACATGAAGGCTTATGGGTAGAGCTACTACTGGCTGGTCTACCTAACATCCATCCTTGGATGGGACTCAAGGGGAAGTACGACGACGTGGTCTCCAAGAGTGGTCATCTTCACGAGAAGAAGTATGGTGAAGGTACGAGATGGTCTCTCTGCTTTAGAGGCGTCGCAGCTGAGTTATGCCTGTCCGAGTTCGAATGGAGGGGGAACCGTGTACTAGTGCCTGCGCCGAAGGATATGTGCGAGTACTGCTAGACCAAGAAGCGCAAACACGCCAATGACTTTAGGAAGCGTTTCATGCCCCAGAAGTTCGGTGGTTATGCGTATCCGTACACGCCCTGCAAGGAGGTGAAGCCTAGGAGGAAGGACGATCATGATGAGTCCCCTAGCGCAAAGAAGTTGTGTGTGAGTGCCAAGTAGCACTAGATGATTGCCTTAGTAGTTTTATTTGAGTTTTATTGGAACTTTTAGATTATTGTGATGGCCCTGCGTGGTTAAATTTTGATGTTGGTGTAGGTGCATAGGCAACAAATATTTATGATTGTTATTTACTTGCAACTTGTCTCATTGCAAGACTATTTCATTTGATTATATGATATCGTTGAGAATTTGTTTTATATGATCGTTTTATCACATAATTGCATGGTTGACTCATAGCTTCATGATGCTATCTCGTATTGCTTAGACATGATGGGAAATCCATGTCGGAATTATGGAGAAATTTTCATTGAGCATGATCATATTAAATGTGAGCCAAAGGCTAAGCATGTATTGTATGCAATCAAATGTCATTGTTTATTGCCCTACTAAAATAGTATGGAGCCTCGATGTGTGAATTGTGAATGTTATTGCTTATCTATCGTGTGAGACCAATGTGTCTACCTTGTTATTGCATATCGAACTATTATGCATGAGAAGTGAGAACATTCAAAGCATGTATGTTGCTTAGACCTACAATGTAAGGTCGATCATTGGAACGTATATGCTATTTGCTAAATGTCAAGAGAAAGGTTTCAATTATAACCTATATCTCTCAATTTGGGTCGAACGTGCCAACTTTGCTGAAATGGTGATCAACCATTGCTCTTTTATGTCTCAGATTTGTTATAATGGCAACCCAAGACCGACTAGCGAGATTATAAGTAGGTGTTACCAATGTCGTGGAATACATCACGCGCCAGCTGGAGCGCCAAGAGCAAGATCACAACGCGCAGAACCCTGAGACGTGCAACTTTAGGGATTTCGATGCACTCAAACCTCCGACGTTTGAGGGTGGCTCCGAGCCCACCAAGCTTGAGAACTGGATTATAGAGTTCGAAAAGCTTTTTAGGGCGACTAGTCAGCCCGACAACATGAAGGTCAACACCGCCACGTACTACCTGAAGAGTGAGGCTAATAAGTGGTGGAGCGATGTGGGAACTGAGTTGTTAGCTACCGAGAATTACGGGTGGACTAAGTTCAAAGAGTCTATTCGTGAAAGGTTTTACCCAAGAGTTGTCCGTCGCCAGAAGCAACGGGAATTCGAGAATATCTATCAAGGAAGCTATCTGTACCTGAGTACGCAACAAAGTTCAATGAGCTTGCTGCTTTTGCACCTAACTTGGTGACGACAGAAGCTGAGCGTGTCGAGAGGTTCGAGGATGGTTTAAAGTGGGATATTCAGCGTTTTGTTATGGGAAACTCGCTGATGTTCCAAGGATCGTACGAGAAAGCCTTGAACCAAGAGCGTGTTGTGGATCGTCGTGATTCATTGCTCGGAAAGCATAAACGTGACGAAGGGAATTCTTCCCAGTCAAGTGGCGCAGATAAGAGGCCAAGGCCGAACAACGACAATCACAACAACCAAGGTGGTAATCAGAACCACAACGGGAACAAGAATCATGACTCGAACAATCATAGAGCTACGATCTTAGCTAGGAGGAATACGCCTTGTAGTCGCTGCAACAAGACGCATCCTGGCAAGAACTGTCGTGGCGATGTGCTTCAATGCTACGAGTGCAACAAGCCTGGCCACAAAGCTTCTGAATGCTGGAGTCGTGGAAGGAACGGCAATGGTCAGAACTGCAATAACAACTACAATCGTGGTGGAAATGGAAATGAAAATGCTAATCGCGGAAATGGTGGTAACTACCGTGGAAATGGGGGTTACAACAACAACAACCGCAACAATACTGCTGCTCCTGCTGCAAATAATCAAGCACAACTTCCCGCACCTGCCAACCTGGTGCAGAACAACAACAACAACAACAACAACAACAATAACAACAATAGAGGGGTGAATGGAAGGGTCTATGTGCTGAACCGTAATGAAGCTGAGGCGAACCCGAATGTGATCGCTGGTACTTTTCTCGTTAACTCTCAACCTGCTTTTGTTTTGTTTGATAGTGGTACAACGCATTCTGTCCTTTCTAAGAGCTTTGCATCTAAGATAGGTTTAGAGCCTAGTTTTGTGTATAGTGCAAATATTAGGATGCCGGATGACACGATTGTAAATTGTAAAGCGTTGTATGAAAACTGTCCGATTAGGATAGCTGATTCCGATTTGCCTGCGGCTTTGATTCAGATGGACTTGAAGGATTTCGACGTGATTTTGGGAGTGGATTGGTTCGCCAGGTATAGGGCTAAGTTAGCGTGTTATGAACAACGTGTGTCGTTACGTGGACCGCATGGTAGGAGGATTACCTACAAAGGAGTCGTGGTCAAGCCAAAGTTGAAGGTAGTGGCGACCACGAAAACAAAGGAGTGCACGACTAAGGGTGAAGAAATTTACCTATGTCATGTGGTGGATACAAGTCGAGAAACTAAAGTTTCGAAACCTATTCCAGTTGTTTCGGAGTACGTTGACGTCTTTCCAGACGAGATTCCCGGAATGCCTCCGCAACGCAGTATCGACTTTTCAATCGATTTAGCTCCAGGTTCTGCTCCGATCTCAAAAGCTCCGTAGCGTATGGCTCCTACAGAGATGAAAGAACTGAAGACGCAACTTGAGGAACTACTGGACAAGGGATACATACGTCCTAGTGTATCGCCTTGGGGTGCTCCTGTCCTGTTCGTGCGTAAGAAGGATGGTAGTATGAGACTGTGTATAGACTACCGCGGGCTGAACAAGATTACGATCAAGAATCGTTATCCACTGCCGAGGATTGACGACCTATTTGACCAACTACGAGGAGCGACTGTCTTCTCAAAGATCGACTTACGTTCAGGATACCATCAACTCAGGATTTCCGAGCCTGACATTTCAAAGACCGCGTTTAGGACAAGGTATGGACACTACGAGTTCACAGTTATGCCTTTTGGGTTGACGAACGCACCTGAGAAGTTTATGAATTTGATGAATCGTACGTTCCAGTCTTATCTCGATCAGTTTGTAGTTGTCTTTATTGATGATATTTTGGTCTATTCAAAGAATGCTGCTGAGCACGAGCAACATTTGCGTACCGTCTTGGAGATTCTATGACGACATCAACTGTATGCAAAGTTGTCAAAATGTGAGTTTTGGTTATAAACTGTTTCTTTCTTAGGACACATGGTGTCTAAGAGTGGAGTTGCTGTTGACCCGAAAAAGATACGTGCTGTTATGGATTGGTCCGCACCGAAGAGCCTGACCGACGTTAGAAGTTTTCTTGGGTTAGCTGGTTACTATCGTAGGTTTGTGGAAGGACTTTTGAAGATAGCGCAACCCATGACAAACTTGATGAAGAAGACGACGAAGTTCGTGTGGCCTGAAAAGTGTGAAGCTGCTTTTCAAGAATTGAAGAAACGTCTTACGAGCGCACCGATTTTGACTTTGCCATCGGGAACTGAAGGATACGAAGTCTATAGTGACGCGTCTAAGCATGGCTTAGGTTGTGTTTTGATGCAACATGGAAAGGTAGTGGCTTATGCCTCAAGACAACTGAAGAAGCACGAGGATAACTACCCTACTCAAGACTTAGAGCTCGCTGTTGTCGTATTTGCTCTGAAGATTTGGAGACATTATCTTTATGGTTCTGCTGTCAAGATGTTTACGGACCACAAGAGTCTCAAATACATATTCACACAAAAGGAGTTGAATACGAGACAAAGAAGATGGTTAGAGTTATTGACGGAGTACGACATCGATATTCAGTATCACGAAGGGAAAGCTAACGTGGTAGCTGACGCTTTGAGTAGAAAGATTCGTCATACGTTGAACACTGCTTTAGTACTTCCAAAGGAGATCATTCGTGACTTACAGAGTTTAGACATGGAGATTGTGCTAAAAGGTGACGTTCAATTTACCTTAGCGCATATGTCAGTTCAACCAACCTTGCTCGACGAGATCAAGGATAAACAGAGTGCAGTGAAGATCTTCAACGGATTCTACACCAAAAGGACGAGGGTAGATCCGAGGACTTTTCTACTAGTCAAGATGGTGTCATGAGATTTCGTGATCGTGTCTGTGTGCCGAATGACCCGGAGATCAAGAGTCAGATTCTGGGTCAAGCTCACAATACACCTTATTCTGTACATCCTGGTGGAGACAAGTTATACAAAGATCTTCGCCAAATAGTTTGGTGGAGAGGTATGAAGCAAGATGTCGCTGAGTTCGTTGCTATGTATCTGACGTGCCAAAAGGTCAAGATCGAACACAAGAGACCTGGTGGAATGATACAATCGCTTGATGTTCCTAAGTGGAAATGGAATTCAATTTCAATGGACTTCGTCATGGGTTTACCATTGACACAAAAGAAGAAGAACACCATTTGGGTCGTTGTGGATCATCTAACAAAAGTTGCGGGATTCATCCCAATGAATGACACTTGGGAAATTGAGAAGCTAGCGGATGCTTACGTCAAGGAAGTTATGAGACTTCATGGTGTTCCAGAAGATATTGTTTCAGATAGAGATTCGAGATTTCTATCACACTTTTGGCAGAAATTGCAAGAAGCTTTTGGAAGCAAATTGAAGTTCAGTACTGCTTTTCATCCTGCGACTGATGGTCAGACGGAAAGAACGATTCAGACATTGGAGGATATGCTACGAGCGTGTGCTCTCGCGTATCAAGGCTTGTGGGATACACATATTCCGTTGATCGAATTTTCTTTCAACAATAGCTATCATTCAAGCATTGATCGAGCGCCATATGAAGCATTGTATGGTAGGAAGTGTAGATCGCCTGTTTGTTGGAACAATATTAGTGAAACTGCAGTTTTGGGTCCTGAGATGATCCAGCAGACTGTCGATGTGGTCAAAGTTATTCAACCGAAGATGCGTAGTGCTCAAGATCGTCAGAAATCGTACGTTGATAGAGGTCGTAGACCCGAAGAGTTTGAGGTGGAAAACAAGGTACTTTTGCGAGTATCTCCTACCAAAGGTGTCATGCGTTTTGGTCATAAGGGGAGTTACATTGGTCCTTACGAGATCCTGGAAAGGATTGGTGAGGTTGCTTATCGAGTAGCTTTACCTGTGGAACTTGCAAAAGTCCATAGTGTGTTTCATGTCTCTCAATTGAAGCGATACGTACATGATCCAACTCATGTCGTTCAACCTGAAGCGATCGATCTCGATGACAGTTTGACTTATGAAGAGCGTCCTATCAAGATAGTGGACCGCAAAGAGCGTTCAACTCGAACACAGACTATTCCTATCGTCAAAGTCGTTTGGTCTCGACAAGGTCAAGAGGAAGCAACATGGGAAGCTGAATCCATGATGCGTGAGAAGTATCCAGACCTCTTCCTAGAAGGTATTAGTCCCACTTGAGTTTCGGGGCGAAACTCCTTTTAAGGAGGGTAGAATGTCACGCCTCGAAATTTTCGTCTTTTAGCGTGTTTTGTTTATCGCCTTGCACAAATTGCATGTTCAAACATTGCATAGTGCATGTTAACCAACTAAGAATCACGATCGTACTTGCTCATCTTGCATATGTTAGTGTCCTAGAAATTGTTTTATACCTTCGCATGGGTAAACTCGTTTTGTTTTGGGAAGTGATTACTTCATCCCGAAACTTCTTTTAAGGAGGATAGAATGTGATACCCCAATATTTTCTATAATTATTATATTGATTTATAAATGATTTATAAATAGTTTGGAGATTTAATCGTATATTCATTTAGGATTCGATTTATCCAATTAAAGCCATAATAATATTAATTATTATTATGGGACTTTTATAAGTTGTATTTATTAATTTTGAAGAGTTTAATTAAATTTTTTTATTTATGAATAAGAATTATTCATATAGTTTCAATTAGTTTTAATTAGCTTTTTAATCAGAAAATTATTAAATAAATTCCTAAACCTAGTAGTCTTTGACTTGGGTTGACTGAGGGCCTATATAAGGAAAATGGTGAGACAATTAGTGTGTTTTACAAACTGAGCCAAAAACCCTCAAGCTCTCTCTCTCTCTCTCTCTCTCTCTCTCTCTCTCTCTCTCTCTCTCTCTCTCTCTCTCTCTCTCTCTCTCTCTCTCTCTCCCCCCACCGGCGACCTCCTCCGACAGCCCCTGCCATCGCTGACCACCGGCGTCCAGCCCCTCTCCCGCCGGTACTCTCTCTCTCCTTCTCTCCCTCGCGTTTTCTCTCTCTCTCTCTCTCTCTCTCTCTCTCTCTCTCTCTCTCTCTCTCTCTCTCTCTCCCTTGCTCTGTTTTGCTCCCCCTCCCCTGTTCTGGCTGTCGCGCCCCCGTGAGCCATCACGGCGCCACCAGGCCATGCCTAGGTGTTTGCTGGTGATGACCCATGGTCGCCGACCAAGCCGCTTTCTCTCTTTCTCTCTTTCTCTCTTTCTTTCCTTATCTCTCTCTCGCATTCCCTTTCTCTCTCCTTTCGCGATTTCTCGCTCCTCTCGTCGCCGGCGCTCCGGCGACCACCACCACCGGCCATGGTGGCCAGTGCGTGGTGGTGGTGATGATAGGTCAGGTTATGGGTCCCATGCATGGGTACCCGTGACCTAGACCTAGTTTTGAAGTTAGGATTTCGTTTTTATATTTTTCGTAATTTTTAATTCGATTTTCATTATTTTTGAATTAATGTTTTTATTTTTCTGTACTCATTAGAAATCGGAATTCGGATTTTCGAAAGTCTAGATTGGTTGAATAAGTCTAGATTGGTTGAATTTAATAAAAATATCAGATCAATATTTCGTTACTGTTTGTATTTTCATATTTAATTAATACTGATTCGGTGATTGTTTTTAATTAGGACCTAACGAGCAAGCGTGATATTGTCGATTGGTTGGAGCATACTTACTACTTGGTAGTATATTAGTGGTAAGCTCTCATGCCTACCTTCTTCCAAAGCCCCATCAAAACTATTTTGATGTGTTATGTGCTAATTGGGAATTTGTTGTGAATTTAATACGCAAAGCATGATTAAATTATATCGTCGTTATTATGAAGTTATTTAGCATGATTCCGGCTGTAAGTACGGTTTATAATTAGCATGTTGATGTTATCATTTTTTGGGAATTAATTAGTCCATATGATGATTATTGGACAATTATTGAATCGTGAATTATTAGTATTATTATACTATTAAATAAGTGCTAAATTGTATGGGTATTATTGAGTGCTAGTGAGCACCTATATATTATTGATTGAATGTCTTGGAGGATTTGTGAATTCTTGGATATCATGTTACCCTGCCGAAGTGCTGCCAAAATTTGGCTAGACATTACTTGTCATCATTATTGAATTATCGTCGTTATTGAATTAAAGCATGTTTAATTCTCATCGTATTGAATTATCATTATCGTCGTTATTTACTATTCATTATCTAGAGCATGAAATGAATTAGTAAGTCGTGGTCTCGTAGTACCACTTATGTCAACCAATGCAAATTATGTGAATTGAATTAATTGAGAGTAAGACTCCTAATGGATCCCTAGGAGTAGTCGAGCAATCGGGATTGCACCTAATGGTGTAGTTCAAGGGATGAGTGATTCCCAAGTTACTTATGGACACCTCACAGTGTGTCTGGGATGGATCATTCCCCATTTATTAAGTCCTCTAGGCTCTTGTAATTGTACTAGAGGCAGTGTGCACACTAGAGTCATTAAGTCCATGGCGTGATTGTATCGTCGATAAACAGTATGGGTAATCGCTGTTTTATAACCTCTCTTACATCTCTCTAATCAAGACGGATTGTCTATGTCATATTTCGTATGATCACTATACAACAATTGTATGTAAAAGAATGTCGTTATGTGTATACTTGATTATCTGCTTATGTGCGTATGCAAATGAATTTCAATGATTCTTCTAAAACCTTAGGTAAGGTTTGCGAAATGTTTGTACTGGGTACAGATGACGTTTATTCAGTTTATCTGAATTTTATTTCTCTTTTGTTTCTTTTCTTTTCTTCTGTATTTTTGTTTCCGTCACGGAAACCAAAGTGCAGGTTTAGTTGATTGAGGACGTACAGCTTGGAAGGTTAGAGTTGGCGTCGTTTGATAGAACTATTTCGTTGCAGTTTAGATCGTGGGATTATTTTTATTGGTTTTGCCCTTGAAGGCCAGTTATAACAAATTTGGTTTAATGGATTTAGCTCACTACATAGACAACTCTGATATTAACTGTTTTAGATTAATTAGTTCCTTAGAAGCTCCTTTTAATGCCTATTCTTTCTTTCTGCTTAGCATTTACTCCTTAGTGATAAATGTTGCAGTAGCGCCCCTCGGGTTCGGGACAGTTCGATGGTGTCGAGTCATGGATAATGACGTCGATAGTTCCCTGGAAATCGTTGCGAATTCGGGGGTGTTACAAATTCTATGGTTCTTTTTTGGATTTTAAATTCTGTGACTAAGGATGTTCATAGCAGCATCTGTTATACACCAACAGCTAGAGAGGCTTGGTTGGATCTTCAAGAGCGATTTTTCGCAAGGGATACACTCCGCGAATTTATCCATTAAAGAATGAAGTTTCAAACTTGAGCCAAACAAACGCATTTGTGACATCATACTACACGAAGCTTAAGGGCTTTGGGACGAATTAAATGTCTATGAGGAGATTCCTGCTTGTACGTGTATGTGGGTCGTCCAAGCGGATGTGCTAGTTACGTGACACGACAAATATAATAACCCAAAGTTTTAATACATTATTAAAACACTAATCTAGCTAATTAACACCTAATCATTCGATTAAGTTTAACTAATTATTTTTCTCATAATTATTTGACTCTTTTTAATTAGTTGTTTTATTTTACGATTAGGATTACTTGCTTCGAAGTTATTAAAATTTCGTTAAATCCTGATTAAACCTTTAATTATCCAACTAATTGGTACCTAGACAATAAAGCTTGATTTAACTTCACAAGATTACGTGACTAATCTCCTAAAAGCCGTGAGATTGCAATTGAGGAAGGTCTTTTTATAACAAAAACTAGTACTATTCATTGTTGTGATTGACCTCAATAAAATAAACCTAATATAAAATAAAGACTTTTCTGAAACGGACAAGTGTCCACATAGATGGCACATCCTAAAATGGCATGGAAAAATCAGAAAAATGAATCCATTGTTTTAGTTGATGACTCAATGGTTTTTGCATGACCATGTATGATTTTCGCACATGATTGGGAGGAATGAAAAACAAAATAAGAGTGGTATGAGAGAGAGAGTGTGAGAGAGAGAGAGAGAGAGAGAGAGAGAGAGAGAGAGAGAGAGAGAGAGAACATCAAGCATGAGAGACAAAAAAAAACAGCAAGTACTCTATAAAGGGAGGGAAAGAAAAACGGGTGAGAAGAAGAGAAGAAAAATAGAGAGCAAAGAACTAAAGAGTTAAAAATTACCCTAAGCAGGGTTTCTCGGCTAAAAAGATAGGGCCGAAAAGGCTATCGCCAGCTGGCTCAGCGGGAGCCGCTAGCGGCTCTGAAAATTCATCCAGAGCCGCTGGTGGCTCTGGGCAGAGTCGCTGCCAGCTAGATGTTATGACAACATCTAATCATTTTTGGGATTTTTCGGATGAATTTGAATATTCCGAAAATATGAAAAGACTATTTTACCCTTATGCGGTGAAAGACAGTTTTACCCTCGATTGGCAACTTTACAACCGAGGGTCGGAAAAAGACACGAGAGGTGTCGCTGGAAAACTGTTGAACGAGGCTTTTGAATGTGATCGAAATAAAGGACTGATCGAGGAAAAACTTAAGACCTTATTTTACCTATCAAAGCAAACTTAGCATTCAAGTGTATAAATTACTCCTTTCATTATCGGGCTTTTGCGGAGAAATCTGGCGACGCTTTTAGGCGTCTAAAATGATTAAGTATTCACGCAATAAATAAATATTTTATCCCCTAAATTTTTGATTTAGTTCAAAATCTCAAAAATATAAAATTGAATTTAAATTGCTAAATTTTTATGTAAAATAACTATTATTCACAACTTTTCCAATATAAGACTAAAGTATTATGTCATTCGATTGTGGATCCAATTTAAAAAGCTGAACAATCAAAAACTAAATTGGAATAAATTTAACACCACTCAATTGAATTAAACTAAATACTAATAACTGAAGTGAATTAAACACCACTGAAATGAATAGTGAAGTGTTAGAGAAAATATATGTTTAATTTTGAACTGACACCACCAAATTGAACTAAACTAAAATGAATCGATTATTTAAAAAAGTAGAAACTATTACACCCATACACATAACAAGGAGTGATGAAAAAAAAGAAGAAAGGATTTAAGTATTCCTGGGTCAGGTTGGTGATGTGTACAAAAAACCTCATGAGTGGTTCTTACGAATGCGATGTTGTAAGCAAGTAATAGATTTTGAAATTTGTTTTGAGTAAAAAGTGAGAGTTTAAGTGAAAAGTGAGAGTTTAAGTGGTAGATCCCGCACCACTCCAATCTTCAGATTGGGGATTCAAGACTCACTAACGGTGATAGTTGTTACTATGGACCATTAGACCATCCTCACCCCCCATGTAATGGGCCCAAGTGCCGGCTTCCTTGTATATTCAAAAAAAAAGATTTTGGAAGTGAGATAAATTCATAGATCATAGTCGATCTACCCTGTATTTGGGGTTTGGTGGTGTGGTTCGTTGTTTCTGTGCTTGACGGATCTGGTTGCTGTAATCTTGGGGTTTTTTAATCCTCTTCTCTGTTCTTCTTTCAGGGAGATTTTAAATGCCTCTACTATTCTCAGCTCAGTCTATGAGCTGAGAAACAGTTACTTGCCTGCTTTCTCCCTTAAGAAAGGCCATAGTCTCAATTTTACAGCCCATTGTTGTGTTGCCTCTTACAACTGCCTGCTGATTTCTTGGTTGGTAAGGCCCTCTCATTGGTCTCCAGTGACTTATTTTGCCCTCTTGACGGCTATATAAGGCTTAGGCCTTGCAGGTTATTTCTTGCACCTTTCTTCAGTCTCCCTCTAGCCAATTCTATCTTTTTCTTGCAAATTGTTATATTGCTTTGCATTATGGCTACTAGAAGTTATAAGCCTGTGGTTTTGGAGGAGAATCCATTTAAGGATTTTGAAGTGATCTTTGAAAAGAGCAAAGAACTAACCGTTAGCCGTTTCTTTAGAGCAAAAAAATTGCCTTTTGGAATGTTAGAGAAGTGGGTAGGAGAAATGTAGGTGAAGAAGTTAAATTGTGTTGAAAATTTCATCAAGTCCATTTGATTGCTCTTGCTAAAACAAAATTTCAATATGAGCTCTCTCATCCTCTAATGCATCGGTTTGGCTTCTCTAGTTATGATTTCATACCTTGCGTAGGCTTTTCAGGTGGTATTTGGGTTTTGTGGCAATCTCAGTATGTTGATGTTACTATTTTATATAAAGATGTGTGTTTTATTGCTTTACTTCTTAAAGACTATGCAAACTCTTAACCTCTATTTGTTATCTTTTGTTATGCTCCTGCACAATCTGCTCATAAAAAACAATTTTTGGCTGATTTGATTGCCTATTGCAGAACTATCACAGTTTCGTATGTTATAATGGGTGATCTAAATGAGATCGGTAAGGAAATAGAAAAACTTGGTGGAACAACCCTAAACCAAAGCAGGTTTGCTAGATTAAATACATTTAAATTCAATGCCAATGTTTTGGACATCTCTTTTGTTGATGGTTCATATACTTGGAGGAAAAAAAGATCAGGAACTAATAATGTCTTAGAAAGACTTGATAGAGTTTTGATGCCCTCTTCTAGTCTATCCTGCTTTCCTTTAATGCATATCTCACACCATGATTTTAGTACCTCAGATCATGTTCCCATCATTCTTTGTCTTAATGCCAAGTCAAATTTCAACCCTCCCCCCTTTAAATTTGAGTTGGCTTGGATTAAGCATACTGATTATGATTCTTTGGTTAGAAAAGCATAGAACTCTAGAGATAATGGCTCTCGAATGTATCAATTCTTGTCAAAACTTAAACACTTGAAATTGCTCTCAAAGAAATGGGCAAAACTCAAGTTTAATAATGTAACTCGTCAACTTCAAGAAGTTGAAGGGCAAATTATAAATGTACAAAGAAAACTTTGCAGAACTCTTGTCACTACTAGACTTATTCGCGCTCAAAATAATCTGATCAAGAATAAAGCATGCCTTGTTAATTTTAATCGTACCCTATTGGTTCCAACGCTCACGAGAAAAAAAATCTGCTACTAGGTGATAGAAATACTAAATATTTCCAAACTAAAGCAATAATTCGCAAAAATAGGAAAAAAATCATTGACTTTTAAAGTAAAGATGGTATTCATTTCACAAACCTTGTTGCCATCACTTCAGAGGTTAATAAAGAATTCAAGGCACGATTTATAAAGGGCAACAATTGCTCACATAATTCGGAAGTAGACCTCGAAGATATTGGTGTAGAAATAAATGATGAGGATAACGCTAAGCTGACTCAAGAACTCACGAATGAAGAAATCAAGGAGGCTAATTTTCTATTGGCACCTAACAAGTCTCTGGGACTTGATGGCTTCCCAGCTGCATTTTTCCAAAATTATTGGAACATTATAAGTCTTTCTGCTATCCGTGCTGTCAAAGTCTTTTTCTTGTCCGGAAAAATCTTAAAGGAAATAAATCAAATATTTATAGCTTTAATTCCAAAAATTGACATCTCTATGGTGGCTAATCATTTCAGACCTATTAGCCTTTGCTCGTCTCTATATAAGATCATTTCGAAAATATTTAACAACTAGACCAAAAACAGTACCGAATAATCGTTGAAAGGAGCTTTTGTGTCAGATAGATATATTCATGTAATATCCTTCTTGTGCATGAAGTTTTTCATTCTTTTCGCCTGAAAAAAGGCAAAAGTGATTGGCTGGGTATTAAGTTGGACATGGAAAAAGCCTATGATAGATTAGACTGGCATTTCATTTTGAGGTTTTTAAAAAATTTGGGTTTAATGATGTTTGGATCAACTGGATGAAAGAATGTGTCTCATCAATTTCTTTTTCTGTTCTTGTTAATAATTCATTGGGTCCTACGTTTGTTCCTTCTCGTGGTATAAGACAGGGTGACCCACTACCTCCCTACATTTTTATCCTCTGCGCTGAAGTTCTTGCTCGCAGACTCCAGCGCGAAAGTGACTCTTCTTCCAAGAGTATCGGTATTAAAATTTGTAGAGGAGCAGAAAAATTTTCCTTCTTAATCTTTACATATGATACCATGATTTTTGCTGAAGCTTCTAATCAAAGTTGCCTCACCATTAAAGAGATTCTTGACCATTACTGCAAAATTTCTAGTCAAAAAATTAACTTTGATAAATCCGCTTTCCAATGCACAAAAAACGTTTCTCGTAATACAATTGACGTTTTTAAGGGTATCTTGCTAATGAGTCATTCTGTTAGTTTGGATAAATATCTTGGATGTCCTATTATTAACATGAGGGCCAATGACCAGACTTTCACTGAGGTTCTAGACCGAACGCAAGCGCATCTTGTCAAGTGGAAAGCCAACTCCTTATCTCAAGCAGGGAGGGCTGCACTCAGTCAAGCAAATTTTGCAACTACACCTATTTTTACAATGCAAAATTGTTCTCTTCCAACGACTACTTTCAAGAAACTTGATAAAGTTAACAGAAATTTCCTATAGAATAAACCTGCTGATAATAAATCGCCAAATCTTATAGGATGGGACAAGATTTGCCGCCCAAAAAATTTAGGTGGTTTGGGTCTTAAAAAAACTGAGGCAATAAACCAAGCTATGCAAATGAAACTTATATGGAAAATAATTAAGGAACCAGAAAGTAAATGGGTACGTCTGGTTAACAACAAATATCTTAAAGGACAACATAATTCTTGGCAATGGTCTCACATGTTAGAAGTTCGACAACTTTTTAAACAATGCATTCGTTGGCAGATAGGTAATGGGGAAACAGTAAAATTCTGGACTGGTATTTGGGTTTCCCAAGTTCCCCTAAAAGACATGTTCTATAATGAATTTTCGGATGATCCTTTGTTTCATCTTGATATTCCGGTTAAATGTTTCTTATCAGTTGTGGATGCTTGGGATACTACTATGCTTTCCAAAGTTGTTCCTAATGAAACTATCCAAGCCATTTTAGGTATCCCAATACCTCATAATGATGTTTCGGATCAGTTTTATTGGGGTTACTCTAGTAACGGGGAATTTTCCTGTAAATCAGCAACTTGGATTGCCCAAGGTCTTCGAGGCTCTTATAAACAGAATTGTGGTTTCAGTTGGATTTGGGATATTAACATCCCCCAAAAATTAAAATTTTCCTTTGAAAACTTTGTCTTGATGGTTTGCCAACAAAACAAAGGCTCCAACAAAGCCATGTTTCATCCCTCAATAATGTGTTTTCTGTAATTTTCTTAGTGAAGACAAATATCGTCTCTTCTTTCATTGTCCTTCTTTTATTCAAACTTTAAAGGAAGTGGAATCCCTTTGCCGAGTTTCTTTGCAAGTGAATATTGATCCACACCTCTCCTTTGTAGAAAGCTTTAATGTGTTGAAACGAAAACTTTCACAATGAAATTTTATACTGCTTATCATGACTTGGCGGTTATTTTGGTTTGCACATAATAAGATCCAATTTGATAATCTAATTACTAGTCCGATTCAAATAGCAGTGTCGACTAAAGTAACTTTTTCTGAATGGAAGTCATTATGAGAGAAAAATGTTGATTTTGATATTAGAGGAGTTTTCCCAAAAAAGACATGTTAAAAAAGGGCCCAGACCAGGTATTATTTGGTCACACCCAAGGAAAGATTATGTAAAGTTAAATTTTGATGGATCTAAAATAGACAATTCGGCAGCTGCTGCAGGTTTTGTCCTTCAAAATGATGCCGGAGAGGTGCTTTACATGGGGGCTCGACAATGTGGATCCGCGTCTATTATTATGGCTGAAGCAATTGGACTATGGGAAGGTGTTAAGTTGGCAAGAGCTAAGGGTATCATGAACATCGATATTGAAGGAGATAATTTGTCCGTCATGAAAGCTCTCCGAGCGGAATGACATATTCCATGGGAGATAGAGAACATTCTCATGGATACGAAGAAAGACCTCCATTACTTTGACAAAGTGGAGGTCTTACATTGTTTCCGAGAGGGACTATATGGGCATTCCTGTGCTACGTTACGGTTTTGGTCATCCCTATTTGACCAGTCCATTACCAGTCTTTTGGCAAAGGACGCTTTAGATGAACCCAAAAATTACCTGGTTGTATTGCCTTTTCAAAAAAAAAAAAAAAAAAAAAGTTGATCATCACGTGAGCTTAGCCACAAAGTGCATACAATAGCATTGATGTTCAGTTCATTTTAGTGGTGTTCAATTCAATTTAGTGTTATTGAAATTCAATACAGATTAGTTTAGCGCAGTCCACTCCACTTCAATTCGATTTAATTTAATTTAATTTAATTTTTTTTATAAGAATTCAATTCAATATATGTCTAATTTTATACTCAAGTAAATTTTTATTCCGAAATAATCTCGGTTTAGGGTGTGTTCTTTTCCATTTATTCTCACTGATTCGGTAAGATCCCGCAATAGATTACTAATTGGGTAAGGTCCTACAACTGATGCCCATTGATTCGATAAAGTTCTTCCACTTATTTTCACTGATTCAATAAGGTCCAGCCACTGATTCTTTGAGAAGGGATGTGTCCTTTTCCATTGATTCTCACTGATTGGGCATGTAAGGTCATTCCACTGATTTTCATTGACGAGGTAAGGTCATGCCACGTTCCAGTGATTTAGTAAGGTTCAGACACTTATTTCCACTGATTGAGGACGTGTTCTTTAGGGGTGAACTGAACTGAACTCAACACCACTGAACTGAAATAAACACCACTGAACTGAATTGAACACAACTGAACTGCATCGCACTTGATATGTGAGATAAAAAGTATGTTTCTGAACTAAACAACCCTGAACTGATTTGAATTTTACTGAACTGAACAACCCTAGATTGAACTGAATTGATGGGGTATGCCCTAAATGTAACACCCCCGAATTCGCAACGATTTCCAGGGAACTATCGACGTCATTATCCATGACTCGACACCACTGAACCGTCACGGACCCAAGCTAAGAGTTGTTACTGCAACATTTATCGCTAAGGAGTAAATGCTAAGCAAAAAAGGAAAACTAGGTTTCAAAGGGAGCATCTGAAAAAATTAAACATAAATATCATAGTTGTCTATCCAGCGGTCTTAAGTCCATTATAGTTTTATTACAACTTTGCCTTCAAAGGCACAAACCAAAATCCCAAATAATCCAAAGTAACCAATAATCAATAGTTCCAAAGAAACATCCCACATTCAACCTTCAAATCAATCTGTCCTCACTCAGCTACACCTGCACTTTGGTTTCCGTGACGAAAACAAGGTACAAAAGAAAAGAGAAGAAACAAAAGAAAACAAAAATCAGATAAACTGAATAATCGTCGTCCATACCCAGTAAAAACACTTTCGCAAACCTTACCTGGGTTTTAAAAGAATCATTGAAATTCATTTGCATGCAGAAGTAGTCATACAATCAAGAACACGCATACTCAATATTCAGTTACATCCAATCCTTGCTTTAGTGATCATTCGAACACAAATAGATAAACCATCTTGATTAGAGTAATAAGAGAGCGAATAGAACACCGATTACCCATACTGTTCATCGATAGATATAGACATGCCATGGACTTACTCTAGTGTATACTCATACTATCTCTAACATAATAATCGATACGTAGAGAATTAAACAATGGGGAATGATCCATCCCGAACACACTACGAGGTGTCCATAAAAGTAACTTGGGAATCACGCATCCCTAGACTACATCAATTAGATAAGTCTCGATAGCTCGACTACTCCTAGGGATCCATTAGGAGTCTTATTCTCATTTAATTCAATTCACATACTTGCATTGATTGACCTAGTGGTACAACGAGACCACGACATACTGATGAGTGCGTAAATAGTGCTAATATTCATGTGTAGACCGCACTCATTTATTCTATGTTTACGTAAATTCTCTAATATTTTACTGATTTATGAATAATTATATATGAGGATTACTATTTTGGTATTTTGGTGTTTTAATTGTGATTTTAGGGTCAAATTAAGCTTCATATGCAAAGGACTTAGAATTCTCTTTGGATGCTCAACATAATCAAAGCTAGAGCAAGTTGTGAAGAGTATTGAAGAACAACATTGGATTCTTTTTTGGATGATCAAGGCATTGAAAAGTATTGAAGAAGAGAGTTACTAGTACCTTAATTGTTTTGAGAGTTACTAGGTGACTTATTGTTGATTAGGGGGTTACCTTGTGTAAACCGTCTAGGTTCATCTTGATGTTTTCCTATAAATAGGCCATCATCCTAACTCATAGGGGCATTCCATCTTATACCATCTCTACTCATATTTCATTCTCTAGTCCATTTTATGCTTTCTAGACTACTAGTTATTAGAATAAAAACACTTAGAATTACTTCAAGTTTTATTAGTTCGTTGTTGTAACCGAAGATCGAGTTCAAGCATTCTTCTATTTTCTCTTTGAAGATTATAATCGAAGCTACTTGGTTTATTTCTTATCTCTACTCTCTCTTTCCCTCTCTCCATGCTTCTAATTTCAATTGCTTTATTTAGTTCAATCCTTTATTATGTATTTGATTTTAGCATGAACTTCATTACGTACTTTGTTGTAGTTGTAGTGATCATGAGTATCTAATTTCTTTTATCTAGGGTTGATGTAGCTTAATCGAATCTGTGATGCTTATTTAAATAAGTAGAAATTGGCATGTCATTAGAATTATTGCACAATGTTTGATTGTAATCTTGTTTCTTATATTAGATGATTAATTCAAATTCGAGAGAAGCTTATTAATCGTCGTAACTCAATCATTCATCAAGTTTGCCTAATCATGAGAGTAGTTTAGAATAACTTGGGACTATTGCAAAGGAAATTATTTACTTCATGCTCTTGATATTTTCTTAACTCCATGAGAATAGGTAGTTAAGTATTATATTGAGTATTCCTTTATCGCTTCGAGAGAAGGTTTTAGGATTCTTATTTCCGTCCTTGCAACATTCGACATGACATGCTAGTTAAAACTTGTTTGTTCGCATCTACGATCTTGGTTAAGTGAAATCAACCCTAGGTTTTTTATCTTGTTAATTTCCATATATTAGTGATTATTTTACCTTATTTCAATCCAACAAACCAATTGTTAATTGCTTAGCTTGTTAATCTAAGAAAACTTAGTACTTGGAACCGATAGCTCCTTGTGGTTCAATATTTTATTACTTCGATACAACCTGTACACTTGCGGGCCTATCAAGTTTTTGGCGTCGTTGCCGGGGAGCTTGGCGTTATTCCAATATTAGGCATTTCTTAGATAGACTAGACTAAGCACGTGTGTGTGCGCGTGTTAACTTGTGTGTCTTTGGTTACCTGTGCTTTTGCGTTTGATTCTCTCTTCTAGTGTTTTTGGTGTATGACCAGGAGCCAAGGGTTCGAAAATCTTGTACCTTTGGAACCCGAGATCGAAAGAACTTTTCGTGCCGCTAGAAAGCAAGCACGTGAAAGGCAACAAGAAGAGGTAGAGACACAACAAGCTACCATGGGTGACAAAGATAAGACCTTGAGGGATTTCTCTAGTCCCAACGTTGGCAACATTGGTTCAAGTGTTGCAAGGCCAACCATTGCGGCCGATAATTTCGAAATCTAAAGCTCTTTCATCTCCTTCATCAAAGAGGACCAATTCCGTGGCCTCAATGGTGAAGACCCAAACGATCACATTGCTCTATTTTTGGAGAAATGTGATATATTGAAGATGAATGGGGTTAGTGATGATGCACTTCGCCTCCGCTTATTCCTATTTTCTTTAGCGGGGAGGGCGAAGCAATGGCTCAATAGCCAAGACCCAAATTCCTTTGCTACTTGGGAAACCTTGTCAAATTCATTTTTGATTCGGTATTTCCCACTGGATTTGGCCAACAAGTTGAGAAACGACATTCATGCATTCCATAGCGAAGGAGAGTCCTTATATGAAGCTTGGGAGCGCTTGAAAGATTTGCAAAGAAAATGCCCTCCTCATGGCATTCAACCTTGGCTTCTAATTCAAACATTCTATAGTGGCTTGAATCCCACTATAAGAATGTCCATTGATGCCGCCGCGGGTGGTTCTATCATGACATTGAAACCGGCTGATGCTAAGTCACTACTTGAAAACATGGTCTCCAACAACTACCAATGGTCTTCCAATAGACCGGGAGCTCGCAAGAGTAGTGGCAAGCTCGAGGTTGATGCCGTGACACTTTTGACAAGCAAGCTAGATGCTCTTTCTCACCAAGTCCAGCAAATGCAACCGAGTAGCTCTCAAGGGCAAGTGTACATAGGCAATGACCCTCAACAGTTGACAATTGAACAAGCCAATGCCCTCCATAACTTCAACCTTCGTCCTCCCAATGACCCTTATTCCCAAACTTACAATCCGGGTTGGAGAAATCATCCAAACTTCTCCTACCGAAACACAAGCTCTTTTTCTCCACAAAATCCACCACAAAACAACCCTCCTCCACAAAATATCTACCTTCCACAAAACACCTCCACTCAACCTCCGACTTTCCAACCTAGAGCTCCATTCCATAATCCTACATCTCAAGCCCCACCACCATCCAATATGGATTTCTACAATGCCCAAATGGAGCAAAATAAGATGGTGAATGACACCCTTCACCTAATAATGTCCAAGTTGGATTCACTGGCCACTCACAACAAGATGCTTGAGAATCAAATTTCTCAACTAGCTAGCCCTTCTAGTAGGTCGTCGGGTCAACTTCCAGGCAATGAATCCCAAGGGGCATGTAAATGCTATTTTCTTGAGAAATGGGAAGAACTTAGAGGAGTTGCACATGGTGGGAAAGGAGAGTGAGGAAAGCATGAGGGATGAAGGTGATAAGGTGGTGAAACTTGTGAAGTCTTGTGAGGATGGAGGGAAAGAGAAGAATGAGGTGGACACTCCGAGGCAAAAAGAACCCAATGTTATTCATATTGAGCCATACAAGCCACCGATTCCTTATCCTCAACGGTTAGTGAATTCCACTTTGTTGAAGAAATATGGCAAGTTCTTGGAGGTACTCAAGAAGCTCCATATCAATATCCCTTTCCTAGAGGCAATTTCGGAGATGCCTTCTTATGGGAAATTATTGAAAGAGATCCTATCCAACAAACGCAATCTTGATGAGAGTGAAACAGTATCTCTAACGGAGGAATGTAGTGCAATTCTCCAAAACAAGTCACCTTTAAAGCTTAAGGATCCTGGTTCATCCTCTATCCCTTGTGTTATTGGTACAATGGAGTTTGATAAGGCTTTGTCTGACCTTGGTGCAAGTGTGAGTTTATTGCCATTGTCTATTTGCAAGAAACTTGGTTTAGGTGACTTGAAACCCACCTCCATGTCGTTACAACTTGCCGACCGAACGGTCAAATATCCAGTGGGTGTTTGGGAAAATGTGCCTATTCAAGTGAGTAAATTTTTCATTCCTACGGATTTTGTTGTCTTAGATATGGAGGAAGATGTTAGGATCCCAATTATCCTTGGAAGGCCATTCCTTGCTACCGCCGGTGCGGTAATTGGTGTTAAAGATGGAACGATTTGCTTGAATATTGGTGACGAGAAGGTCATGTTTGGTTTCTCTAACAATGTGATGAAGCATTCTCTTGAGAATTCTTGTTGTATGGTTGATGCAATTGATCATCCTTTGCAAAAGAACCCGAACGATCTCCTTGTCGAATCCCTTGAATGTGGTGGTCTTTCACTGTTTCAAGATGAGGACACCACATTGGGTGTTCATGATCATAAGGATCCAAAAAAAGATATACAAAAGCGCACGGAAAAGGCATGTGTCAAGAAGAATGCAACAACAAGGGTATGGAAGAGGTTAATTAACAAGGTTAATGAGATTATCATGGAATGACGACCTAAGGCCGTTGTCAAGCTCAAGGGGAGTAAGTCCAAGGTTCGTGGGAACAATAGAGATCATGATGGCAAAATTGCCATTTTTGTGATCCATCCTGGTTGAGTTTGAGGAATTGTCGAGCTCATGACTCTAAAAGAGCGCTTCTTGGGAGGCAACCCAAGTTTATTGCTTAAAAAAAACAAAAACAAAAAAAAAAATAGAAAAAAAGATAAAAGGAAAAAGGAAAAAAAATATATTATTAGATGGTTATTTAGTTAGATTTTTGTATGTTTTTTGTTTCTCATTTCTTTATTTTGTAGGTAATTAGGAAGTGAATTGATTTGACAGGGGAAGAGGTAGCTGTTCAAGCCCGCTTAGGCAAGAATCGCGCATTTCCAAGGCACGACCAGGCGGCACCAACACTTCGCCACTGATTGCCATGCCTGAACGGGCAGAACTCAGGTCATTCTCTCTCCACCACGCTTGACCCGGCGGCCCTTCGCCGCTTCACCACGCCTGACCGGGCGTGTGCAGGTCTGCTGCTCACAGCTCCGCTCCACCCACTGTCGCACGACCAGGCGGCAATTGGCCACCACGACCGCCCAACCGGGCTCCCACCTCACAACCTCTCTGTCTCAATCGCCAGCCCGGGCAGAATCACAGCCCACCGTCCACCCGACCCGCTCTTCTACCTCCACAGGTTACGACTCTCTCTCTCTCCATATCCACCATCTGCCCACCCGGTCTCATTCTTGTTCGCAGTCTCAGGTCTCTCCCCATCAGGTAGGGGCGCGACCCTTTCTCTCTCTCCTCACATTAAAAGCCCAACACCATGTCTTCTCTCTCGCCTCCCCATTCTCTCACCTCCCCTGTCTCTTTCTCTCTCTACTCCTTACCACCACCTAACAGATTTCCGACAGTCCACCGCCACAATCAATCCACAAAACACCACTCTGATTACCCCTCTCACAAAATCGCTCACCACCATCGCCCCAATTTTCCCTATTCGCAGCCCACTATCGTTTGTTCAGAGTTGTTTGATTCATGGGTCTCATTGTCATCGAACTATTGGGGGACTCTTTTTGATGCTCCTCCGTTACGACAATTTGCCAACACAGTGATTTGAGATTGTGGGGGTTGTGGATTTGCAGTTCACTTGGTGTTAATTATGATTTATGACCAATTACAACAAATAGTGGTGCACTGGTGGCTGTTGTTGGGTTGGTGATTTACGACTTACCATGGGATCGAATACCGAGGAGTTTCTTTTGTTTCTTGGCCATCCTCGAATCTCACTGAGTAGTCGGGTACAATGGTTCAAGCGAGATCGCTAGTGGGTACATTTGCCCACTATGCTTTTCAATTCAACTCCATTTTACGGAGTCTTGTGAGTATTCTTTCCTCTCTTTCCCTCTCTATATTATTGCCTCTTCTCACATTGAGGACAATGTGTCATTCAAGCTTGGGAAAGGTGGTTATTGTTGCTCAATTTTGATAGATAGTTGCATTTTGCATATAGTTTCATATTAGGTTGCATTTTACATAGAAAATTTTCATTCGTTTATTTTTGTTTTTATTTATTAATTTTTTTCTTTAGTTTATTTGTTAGTTTTTCATGCATTGTAGTTCATATAGTTTAGGTTTGCTTTTTGCATGCATAACAAAAAGAAAATCCAAAAAAATTAAAAAATAAATAAAATCCAAAAAAAATCGAGTGAGAAATGATCCTTCAATAATTGAAACTCTTTTTGTGAAAAAAATTGAAGGAATTGTCTCAACTTTTGTGAATAATGGTCTTTAGCCTTAAAAGCTCATAGCATGATTGTGATTGTGGACCATTGGTTTGTGGAATGCATGTTTGTTGCTCTCGATGTTGCATAGTTGATTTGGATAGACCAAAGATGACCATGTTAGATTTTGAGCCTTTGATTGATCGATTCATCACTTTCGATCTTACGGTTTCTTTCTTGTGTTGTGACTCTCCAAATTGCGGTTTTCTCTAGAACTTGCCCGGTTTCTTATCAAAATTGCACTTGACAAGCTCATGCTAGGAAATGATAGAAGCATTCTTTGTTTTTAGCTACATTAGCCAAATAGCTACCTTGACACATGTTTCACCCTTTGTAAACCCCTTTGAGCCTTGAGCCGTTTTATTGGATAAAACCACATTACAAGCCTTGATTTCCTAAACGCATCTCTTTCACCGAGCCTAGGCTAGTGGAGTTGATTTATATATGGAAGTTGTGATTTATGATGATGAAAGCAAAGACTGGCATTGGGTTATGGTTTGGTGTTTCATGTGAATTGGTGAAATTTTGGTTGTTGTGTCTTGAAAAAGAAAAAAAAAGAAGAAAAAAAGAGTTATTCAATAATGGTTTCATGTGAGTGAGACAAGGAGGGAGAAGAACAAAAAAAAAAAAAAATTAAATATTTATATTGGCTTCTCCTCCTTAGTCTCTTTGTGGGTTTTATCTTTTGGTAATTGGTTGGAGTTTGTGAGTGAAGTTTTTGTGCTATCTTGATCTTTCAGGAGAATTTGAGAAAGTGTTTTCGACTCCACTAGTTTTTGCTCCTAGTCCACATTCCCAAATGTATCATCCTATCTTTACCCCCAGCCTCATTACAACCCTATAAAAGTCTTCTTGATCTTTGCATGAGTAGTTGTCTTTGGCAATGGCGAGTTAGAATATGGGCAAGTTTATGGTAGATATCGCGTTTGGATTGAGTCTTGAGAGTTCTATTGATATAACCTAAACACATGAGTGTGAGTGTTCACATTCCTAGAGTGAGGGTTTGTTCGATCTTCTATGCTACTATCGAAGGTGGGCCTTGTGGTAAGATTGACGGTTTGGTTCGTAAATTACATGCTATGCTATGAGTTTTGAATGGTTGTTGTTGATTTATTGGTCACTCTTGTTGAGCCTTTTCCTTTGAACTTAATGATTCTTTTGAAATGGAAATTGAGGAGGTGATCTCCCACTCTCCCTAAATTGTCTTGTTGATAATGTTTTGCTTGGGGACAAGCAAAGACTTAAGCTTGGGGGAATTTGATGAGTGCGTAAATAGTGCTAATATTCATGTGTAGACGGCACTCATTTATCCTATGTTTACGTAAATTCTCTAATATTTTACTGATTTATGAGTAATTATATATGAGGATTACTACTTTGGTATTTTGGTGTTTTAATTGTGATTTTAGGGTCAAATTAAGCTCCATATGCAAAGGACTTAGGATTCTCTTTGGATGCTCAACATAATCAAAGCTAGAGCAAGTTGTGAAGAGTATTGAAGAACAACATTGGATTCTTTTTTGGATGATCAAGGCATTAAAAAGTATTGAAGAAGAGAGTTACTAGTACCTTAATTGTTTTGAGAGTTACTAGGTGACTTATTGTTGATTAGGGGGTTACCTTGTGTAAACCGTCTAGGTTCATCTTGATGTTTTCCTATAAATAGGACATCATCCTAACTCATAGGGGTATCCCATCTTATACCATCTCTACTCATATTTCATTCTCTAGTCCATTTTATGCTTTCTAGACTACTAGTTATTAGAATAAAAACACTTAGAATTACTTCAAGTTTTATTAGTTCGATGTCATAACCGAAGATCGAGTTCAAGCATTCTTCTATTTTCTCTTTGAAGATTATAATCGAAGCTACTTGGTTTATTTCTTATCTCTACTCTCTCCATGCTTCTAATTTCAATTGCTTTATTTAGTTCAATCCTTTATTATGTATTTGATTTTAGCATGAACTTCATTACGTACTTTGTTGTAGTTGTAGAGATCATGAGTAGCTTTTTTCTTTTATCTAGGGTTGATGTAGCTTAATCGAATCTATGATGCTTAATTAAATAAGTAGAAATTGGCATGTCATTAGAATTGTCGCACAATGTTTGATTGTAATCTTGTTGCTTATATTAGATGATTAATTCAAATTCGAGAGAAGCTTATTCATCGTCGTAACTCAATCATTCATCAAGTTTGTCTAATCACGAGAGTAGTTTTGAATAACTTGGGACTATTGGAAAGAAAATTATTTACTTCATTCTCTTGATATTTTCTTAACTCCATGAGAATAGGTAGTTAAGTATTATATTGAGTATTCCTTTATCGCTTCGAGAGAAGGTTTTAGGATTATTATTTCCGTCCTTGCAACATTCGACATGACATGCTAGTTAAAACTTGTTTGTTCGCATCTAAGATCTTGGTTAAGTGAAATCAACCCTAGGCTTTTTATCTAGTTAATTTCCATATATTAGTGAATATTTTACCTTATTTCAATCCAACAAACCAATTGTTTTAGTACTTGGAACCGATAGCTCCCTGTGGTTCGATATTTTATTACTTCGATATAACTCATACACTTGCGGGCCTATCACATACTACTTCATTTCATGCTCATGATAATGAATAATAATAACGATAATGACATAAAGGCATATTAACAATAATCATGCTTCATATATGTCTAATGAAATTTCGGCACCACTTCAACAGTAAATCAAGATATCCAAAAATTACACTTTTACAATTAACATCCAACAAATATAATAGGTGCTCATTGGCACTCAATAATAACCTATTCCAAATAGCAAATATTATTATATCATAATAATATTAGAATTTCAACACCGTCATACATGCTCAATAATTAGCATATGAACTAAATTAACGAAACTTTATAAACTTGTCATAATCATAATTCATATTTACAGCGAAGAATATATTTCAAATTCCCATAATTAACGATGATATAATTTAATCATGCTTCGCATATTAAATTCACAATAATTTATTAATTAGCACGTAACACATCAAAATAGTTTTGATGGGGCTTTGGAAAGAGTTAGGCACAATCGCTTACCTAACAAACGATCACTACGCAGTAAGTAACTTGGCTAATCACAACCCGATCACGCTTGTTCGTTTGGTCCTAATTAAAAACAATTACCGAGACATAATTAGTAAATACGAAAATCCAAACAGTACTGAAACTGTAACTAATATTTTTATTAAATCCCTTGATTTACTCAAACCAATCTAGGCTTTTGAAAATCCGGATTCGGACTCCAAACGAGTACAGAAAAATAGAAACAATTATTGAAAAATACTAAAAAATACGAAATTAATTAAAACGAAAATACAAATTTCGAAACCCTAACTTATTTTGCAAGTCTCTACCACGGTCACCTACAAGGGGACCCATGGTCGGACCCCTCAGCACCATCACCACCCCCTGACCATTGTGGTCGGTGGTGGTGGCTCGTCGGCGACCAGCGGCCAGGAGAGAGAAAGAGAGAGAGTTCGCGAGGGGGAGAGAAGGAAAGAGAGAGAGGGAGAGAGAGAAGGACAGAGCGAAGGGGGGACCACGGGGGGCCCAACGGCGTCAGCCGCCTGCCGGCGACCACCCAGGCGCAGCCTGGTGGCGCGGCAGCGGCTCGACGGTCGTGGCTTCGCAAAACAGGGGACGAGGAGAGAGAGAGCGGGGGCGCGAGAGAGAGAGAAAGAAGGAGAGAGGGAGAGGGGCGGCTCACCCTGGTGGTGGCTCTGGTGTTCTCCGGCGAAGGGCGGCAGCAAGGAGAAAGAGGGAGAGAGTGTGCGGCTGGGAGAGAGAGGGAGAAAAGAGAGAGAGAACCGTGAGGGAGGAGAGAGACAGACTTGGGTTTTTGGCTCAGTTTTGTAAACTGATCAACTGACCCATCTCTTAGCTTATATAGGTGCTTAGTCAAGGAAAGTCAAAACCTACTAGAATTAGGATTATTTTCTGATTTAGTAATTAATTAAAACACAATTAAAACTAACTAAATGCTAATTAAAGCTAATTAAAACAATATGAATAAGCCTTATTCATATACAAAACCATTTTAATTAAATCCCTCAATTTGATAATTATAAATCCCGAAATTTCCATAATAATAATTAATATTATTATGGCTTAATTTGAGTAAATCGAATCGTTAAATAAATATACGATTTAAATCTCCAAAACTATTTACAAATGAATTATAAATCGATATTATAATTATAGAAAATATTGGGGTATCACATTCTACCCTCCTTAAAAGAAGTTTCGTCCCGAAACTTGAAACATGAAGTAATCACTTCTCAACAACGAAACGAGTATACCTATACCAAGGTATAAAACAATTTTAGGACAACGACAATGCAATGCGTATACTACGGTTGTGATCTAAGTCGATTAGCAATGCAGCATGCAAAGCTAGAACATGCAACTCGTGCAAAGCGGTAAACAAAACACGAATTTACTAGGTGTGACATTCAACCCTCCTTAATAATGGTTTCGTTCCGAAACTCAAATGGAATTAGTACCTTCAAGAAAGAGTTCTGGGTACTTCTCGCGCATCATGGATTCAGCTTCCCATGTTGCCTCTTCTTGACCATGACGAGACCAAATAACTTTCACAATCGGAATAGTCTTTGTACGAGTCGAGCTCTCTTTGCGGTCGGTGATCTTGATTGGACGTTCCTCATACGTCAAACTCTCGTCAAGTTCGATCGTTTCAAGTTGAATGACATGAGTTGGATCATGTACGTATAGCTTCAATTGAGAGACGTGAAAGACATTGTGGACTTTCTCAAGTTCCACAGGTAAAGCTAAACGATAAGCAACTTCACCAATCCTCTGTAGGATTTCGTAAGGTCCAATGTAACGAGGACTCAGTTTTCCCTTACAACCAAAACGCATAACGCCCTTGGTAGGAGATACTCGCAAAAGTATCTTTCTTCCCACCTCAAATTCTTCAGGTCTACGACCTCTATCAGCATATGATTTCTGGCGATCTTGTGCAATTCGCATCTTCGTCTGGATCACCTTCACAATGTCGACAGTCTGCTGGATCATGTCAGGACCCAAAACTGCAGTCTCGCTAATGTCGTTCCAACATACAGGCGATCTACACTTCCTACCATACAAGGCTTCATATGGTGCTCGATCGATGCTCAAATGATAGCTATTGTTGTAAGAAAATTCGATCAACGGAATGTGCTTCTCCCACAAACCTTGGTATTCGAGGGCACATGCTCGAAGCATATCCTCTAGAGTCTGGATTGTTCTTTCCGTCTGGCCATCTGTTGCAGGATGAAAAGCGATACTAAACTTCAATTTGCTTCCGAAAGCTTCTTGTAATTTCTGCCAAAAGTTAGAGAGAAATCTTGAGTCTCTATCAGAAACAATATCTTCAGGTACACCATGAAGTCTCATGACTTCCTTGACGTACGCGTCAGCCAGCTTCTCCATTTCCCACGTGTCATGCATAAGGATGAATCTCGCAACCTTTGTCAAATGATCTAAAACCACCCAAATGGCGTTGTTCTTCTTCTATGTCAAAGGTAAACCGATGACAAAATCCATAGAAATCGAATTTCATTTTCAAGTAGGAACTTCCAGTGATTGTACCATTCCACCTAGTCCTTTGTGCTCGATCTTGACTTTTTGACATGTCAAACATTTCGCTACAAACTCAGCGACCTCTTGCTTCATTCCCTTCCACCAGAACACTTGGCGAAGATCTTTGTAAAGCTTGTCTCCACTAGGATGTACAGAATATGGTGTATTATGAGCTTCACCCAGAATCTGACTTTTGATATCAGGGTCATTGGGTACGCAAACACGTTCTTGAAATCTCATAATTACATCTTGGCCCAAAGTGAAGTCCTCGAACCTACCCTCATCTTTGTAGTTTAGAATCCTCTGAAGATCCTCATCACCACTCTGTTTATCTTTGATCTTTTCAAGCAATGTTGGTCGAACAGTCATATGTGCTAAGGTGCATTGAACGTCACCTTGAAACACAATCTCCACCTCGAGACTTTGCAAGTCATGTATGATCTCCTTAGGAAGCACTAAAGCAGTGTTTAGAGAATGACGATTCCTCCTACTCAAAGCATCAGCGACTACGTTCGCTTTACCCTCATGGTATTGGATATCAATGTCGTACTCCGTCAAAAGTTCTAGCCATCTCTTTTGGCATGTTCAACTCTTTCTGTGTAAAGATATACTTGAGACTCTTGTGATCACTGAAAAATTTTGACTGCGGAACCATACAGGTAATGTCGCCAAATCTTCAATGCGAATACTATAGCAGCAAGTTCTAGATCGTGCGTAGGATAGTTATCCTCATGCTTCTTCAGTTGTCGTGAGGCGTAAGCCACGACCTTTCCGTGCTGCATCAAAACACACCCTAAGCCATGCTTAGATGCGTAACTGTAGACCTCATATCCTTCCGTTCCTGACGGTAATGTCAAAATAAGTGCACTCGTAAGACGTTTCTTCAACTCTTGGAAAGCAGTCTCACACTTGCCGGACCATACAAACTTCGTCGTTTTCTTCATCAAATTCACGATTGGCTGCGCAATCTTCGAAAAACCTTCTACAAATCGTCTATAGTAACCAGCAAGTCCACGAAAACTCCAAACTTCGGTCACGGTCGTTGTCTTGGCCAATCTGTAACAGCTCGAATTTTCTCTGGATCTACGGCTACTCCATCTTTAGACACCACGTGTCCTAAGAAAGATACTGTGTCTAACCAAAAAACTCACACTTAGACAACTTGGCGTCAAGTTGATGTCTTCGCAAAATCTCCAAGACGGTACGTAGGTGTTGCTCATGCTCCTCGGCATTCTTTGAGTAAACCAGAATATCATCTATAAAGACTACAACAAACTGGTCTAAGAAAGGCTGGAATGTACGGCTCATCAAGTCCATAAAGTTTGCAGGCGCATTCGTCAACCCAAAAGGCATCACAGTGAACTCGTAGTGCCCATACCTCGTCCTAAACGTTGTATTCGCAATATCAGGCTCAGAAATCCTCAATTGATGGTATCCCGATCGTAGGTCTATCTTTGAGAAAATAGACGCACCACGCAGTTGGTCAAACAGATCGTCAATTCTGGGAAGTGGGTATCGATTCTTGATCGCAATCTTGTTCAACTCGCGGTAGTCGATGCAAAGTCTCATACTACCATCCTTCTTCCGTACAAACAAAACAGGAGCTGTGATACCCCAATATTTTCTATAATTATTATATCGATTTATAAATGATTTATAAATAGTTTCGGAGAATAAATCGTATATTCATTTAAGGATTCAATTTATTCAATTAAAGCCATAATAATATTAATTATTATTATGGAACTTTCATAATTCATATTTATTTATTTTGAGGAGTTTAATTAAAATATTTTATATATGAATAAGAATTATTCATATAGTTTTAATTAGTTTTAATTGGTTTTAATTAGATTTTTAATTCAGAAAATTATTAATCAAATTCCTAAACCTAGTAGTCTTTGACTTGGGTTGACTGAGGGCCTATACAAAGGAAAAGGTGAGACAATTAGTCAGTTTTGCAAACTGAGCCAAAACCCTCACACATTCTCTCTCTCTCTCTCACCCGTTCTCCCTCTCTCTCCCTCACAGCTTCACTCTCTCCTCTCTCTCCCTTCACCCGAGCTCTCTCTCTCCTTCCCAGCCGCTCACTCACCGAAAAATCGAGCTCCCTTGCCGGCGGTAATGGCTCTCTGTTTCTCTTTCTTTTTCTCTTTCTCTTTCTCCCCGGCGTCGCGACCTCTCCCCTGCCCCTGTTCGATGTCGCGTCGTCACGGGACCACCACGACACCACCAGGCCGTGCCTGGGTGGTCGCCGGTGATGGCCCAGGCCCATGGCCGTCGTCTCTCTCTTCTCTCTTTCTCTCCCGCTCGTTCTCTCTTTCTCTCTCCCTTCGCAACTCTCTTTCTCTCCCCTCTCTTCCCCGGCGCTCCGGCGACCATCACCACCGGCCATGGTGGCCAGTGGGTGGTGATGGTGATGTTGGGTCGGGTCATGGTCCCCTTGCATGGGTACCCGTGACCTAGACCTAGTTTGGAAGTTAGGGTTTCGTTTTATATATTTTCGTAATTATTTAATTAATTTTTGGTATTTTTGATTTAATGTTTATATTTTTTTGTACTCATTCGGAACCCGAATTCGGATTTTCAAAATCCTAGATTGATTGGAATAAATCAAAAAATTTAATAAAAATATCAGATTAATATTTTGTTACTGTTTGAATTTTCGTATTTAATAAATACTGATTCGGTAATTGTTTTTAATTAAGACCTAACGAGCAAGCGTGATTATCGTCGATTGGTTGGAGCATACTTACTGTTGCTAGCGTGTTAGTGGTAAGCGTTCATGCCTACCTTCTTCCAAAGCCCCATCAAAACTATTTTGATGTGTCATGTGCTAATTGGAAAATTTGTTCTGAATTTAATATGCAATGCATGATTAAATTATATCGTCATTATTATGAGATTTCTTAAGCATGTTTACTGCTGTAAATATGATTTATAATTAGCATATCGATGTTATCATGTTTTGGAAATTAATTAGTCCATATGATGATTATTGGACAATTGTTGAATGGTGAATTATTAGTATTATTATGTTATTAAATAAGTGCTAATTGGTACGGGTATTATTGAGTGCTAGTGAGCACCTATCTATTATTAATTGAATGTCTTTGGATGATTGTGAATTTTTGGATATCGTGTTACCCTGCCGAAATGCTGCCGAAATTTAGCTAGACATTACTTGTCTTCATTATTGAATTATCGTCGTTATTGAATTAAAGCATGTTCAATTCTCATCGTATTGAATTATCATTATCGTTGTTATTTACTATTCATTGTCTAGAGCATGAAATGCACTAGTAAGTCGTGGTCTCGTAGTACCACTTATGTCAACCAATGCAAATTATATGATTGAATTAAATGAGAGTAAGACTCCTAATGATCCCTAGGAGTAGTCGAGCTATCGGGATTGCACCTAATGGTGTAGTTCAAGGGATGAGTGATTCCCAAGTTACTTATGGGCACCTCGCAGTGTGTCTGGGACGGATCATTCCCCATTTATTAAGTCCTCTAGGCTCGTGTAATTGTACCAGAGGTAGTGTGCACACTAGACTCATTAAGTCCATGGCGTGATTGTATCTTCGATAAACAGTATGGGTAATCGCTGTTTTATAAGCTCTCTTACATCTCTCTAATCAAGACGGATTGTCTATGTCGTATTTCGTATGATCATTATACAAGAATTGTGTATAAAAGAATGTTGTTATGCGTATGCTTGATTATCTGCTTATGTGCGTGTGCAAATGAATTTCAATGATTCTTCTAAAACCTCAGGTAAGGTTTGCGAAATGTTTTTACTGGGAACGAATAACGTTTATTCAGTTTATCTGATTTTTGTTTCTCTTTTGTTTCTTTTCTTTTCTTCTGTATTTTTATTTCCGTCACGGAAACCAAAGTGCAGGTTTAGATTGATTGAGGACGTACAGCTTGGAAGGTTAGAGTTGGCGTCGGTTTATAGAACTGTTTCGGTTTGGATTAGATCGTGGGATTATTATTTATTTATTGGATTTGGTTTTGCCCTTGAAGACCAGTTGTAATAAATTTGATTAATGGTTTTAGCTCACTATATAGACAACTCTGATAATAACTGCTTAGATTTATTAAGTTCCTTAGAAGCTCCTTTTGATGTCTAGTCTTTTCTTTCTGCTTAGCATTTACTCCTTAGTGATAAATGTTGCAGTAGCATTCTCCTGGGTTTGTGACGGTTCAGTGGTGTCGAGTCATGGATAATGGCGTCGATAGTTCCCAGGAAATCGTTGTAAATTCGGGGGTGTTACAAATGGTATCAGAGCCCTAGGTTTAAAAAGGTTGCTTAGGTTTAATAAATATTAGTTTCATATTTGGGAAAATAAAATATAATTAAAGCCGTTGAGCGTAATATTCCTAGAAGATAGGAATTATTTGAAATCACTTTGCTTGTGATTTATAATGTTCTCATTGTTTGATTGTCTACCTGTAGATGGTAAGGACAAGAAAGACCACTAGGATGACGACTGCACACCAAGGGGCACACGCCTTAGCCCATCGTGCACCTCCTGCCGCGTACGTTGCTTCATCGGATAGTGAATCGACCGGAAACGACGCGAATGTACGCCGCAGACTCGCGCAAGACCGCACCGAGGCCGCGCATCCCGCGTCCGTAGCCGCGCCAATCACCGCACTTGTACCTGCGCGTGTACCCGCACCTGTTGCTGCTCCAGTTGCCGCACCTGCTGCATATGTGGATGAAGATGAAGATCCCTCCGAGCATACTGCACCGGATGAGGATGACGATATGCCGGAATTAGAGGATATTGGTGTTGAGAGCGACAACAACATTGCACCTACTGCTGCACCTACTCCTGCACCTACTGCTGCACCTACTCCTGCTGCGGATTGGTCTCCTCTTGTGGAGTCATTCTTTGCTACTGATGCTGAGATCAAGGATATACGTATCTACATACGACTTGCTTTTACTATGATCGAGCGTTATCAGTACGAGAACCGCACGAGGCTACATGAAGGCTTATGGGTAGAGCTACTGCTGGCTGGTCTGCCTAACATCCATCCTTGGATGGGACTCAAGGAGAAGTACGACAACGTGGTCTCAAAGAGTGGTAATCTTCATGAGAAGAACTATGGTGAAGGTACGAGATGGTGTCTCTGCTTTAAAGGCGTTGCAGCTGAGTTATGCCTGTCCGAGTTCGAATGAAAGGTGAACCGCGTGCTAGTTCCTGCGCCAAAGGACATGTGCGAGACTTGCTGGACAAAGAAGCGCAAACACGCCGACGACTTTAGGAAGCGTTTCATGCCCCACAAGTTTGGTGGTTATGCCTATCCGTGCACGCCTTGCAATGAGGTGACGCCTCGAAGGAAGGACGATCATGATGAGTCCCCTAGTACCAAGAAGATGCGCGCTAGTGTCAAGAAGAACTAGATGGTTGATTTAGTAGTTTTACTTGAGTTTTATTTGAACATTTAAACTATTGTGACGGCCCTGCATGGTCAAATTTTGATGTTGGTGTAGTTGCATAGGCAACAAATATTTGAATTATTATTTACTTGCAACTTGTCTCGTAGCAAGACTACTTCAATTTGATTATATGATATCGTTGAGTATTCGTTTTATATGATCGTTTTATCACATAATTGCATGGTTGACTCATAGCTTCATAATGCTATCTCGTAGTGCCTAGACATGATGGGAAATCCATGTCGGAGTTATGGCGAAGTTTTCATTGAGTATGACCATATTAAAGTGAGCCAAAGGCTAAGCATGTATTGTATGCAATCAAATGTCATTGTTTATTGCCCTACTAAATAGTATGGAGCCTCGATGTGTGAAATGTGAATGTCATTGCTTATCAATCGTGTGAGACCAATGTGTCTACTTTGTTATAGCATATCGAACTATTATGCATGAGAACTGAGAACATTCAAAGCAACTATGTTGCTTAGACCTACAATGTAAGGTCGATCATTGGAACTTATATGCTAGTTGCTAAATGTCAAGAGATTGGTTTCAATTATAACCTATATCTCTCAATTAGACCTCAATTTGGGTCGAACGTACCAACTTTGCTGAAATGGTGATCAACCATTGCTCTTGTATGTCTCAGATTTGTTATAATGGCAACTCAAGACCGACTCGCGAGATTAGAAGTAGGTCTTACCAATGTCGTGGAGCATATCACGCGCCAATCAGAGCACCAAGAGCAAGACCGCAACGCGCAGAACCCTGAGACGCGTAACTTTAGTGATTTCGATGCATTCAAACCTCCGACGATTGAGGGTGGCTCCGAGCCCACCAAGCTTGAGAACTGGATTATTGAGTTCGAAAAGCTGTTTAGGGCGACTACTAGGCCCGACAACACAAAGGTCAACACCGCCACGTACTACCTGAAGGGTGAGGCTAATAGGTGGTGGAGCGATGTGGCAACTGAGCTGCTTGCTACCAAGGATTTTGGGTGGACTAAGTTCAAAGAGGCTATTCGTGAAAGGTTCTATCCTAGAGCTGTCCGTCGCCAGAAACAACGGGAATTCGAGAATATCTATCAAGGAAAGCTGTCTGTAGCTGAATACGCAACAAAGTTCAATGAGCTTGCTGCTTTTGCACCTAACTTGGTGTAGACCCAAGCTGAGCGTGTCGAGAGGTTCGAAGATGGTTTGAAATGGGATATTCAGCGTTTTGTTATGGGAAACTCGCTGACGTTCCAAGGATCTTACGAGAAAGCCTTGAACCAAGAGCGTGCTGTGGATCATCGTGATTCGTTGCTCGGAAAGCATAAACGTGATGAAGGGAATTCTTCCCAGTCGAGTGGCGCAGACAAGTGGCCAAGACCGAACAATCACAACAACCAAGGTGGTCAGAACCACAACAGGAACAGGAATCGTGACTCGAACAACCATAGAGCTACGATCTAAGCTAGGAGGAATACGCCTTGTAGTCGCTGCAACAAGACGCATCCTGGCAAGAACTATCGTGGCGATGTGCTTCAATGCTACGAGTGCAACAAGCCTGGTCACAAAGCTTCTGAATGCTGGAGTCATGGAAGGAACGACAATGGTCAAAACCGCGATAATAACTTTAATCGTGGTGGAAATGGAAATGGAAATGCTAATCGCGGAAATGGTGGTAACTACCGTGGAAATGGGGGTTACAACAACAACAACCGCAACAATACTGCTGCTCCTGCTGCGAACAATCAAGCACTACTTCCCGCACCTGCCAACCCCGTGCAGAACAAAAACAACAACAACAATAGAGGGGTGAATGGAAGGGTTTATGTGATAAACCACAATGAAGCTGAGGCGAACCCGAATGTGATCGCTGGTACTTTTCTCGTTAACTCTCAACCTGCTTTTGTTTTGTTTGATAGTGGTGCAACTCATTCTGTTCTTTCTAAGAGCTTTGCATCTAAGATAGGTTTAGAACCTAGTTCTGTGTATAGTGCCAACATGAAGATGCCATGTGGCACGATTGTTAACTGTAAAGTGTCCGATTAGGATAGCTGGTTCCGATTTACCTGCGGATTTGATTCATATGGACTTGAAGGATTTTGACGTGATTTTGGGAATGAATTGGTTAGCCAGGTATAGGGCTAAGTTAGCATGTTACGAACAACGTGTGTCGTTACGTGGACCGCATGGTAAGAGAATTACCTACAAATGAGTCATGGTCAACCCGAAGTTGAAGGTAGTGGCGACCATGAAGATAAAGGAATGCACGACTAAGGGTGAAAAAATTTACCTATGTCATGTGGTGGATACAAGCCGAGAAGCTGAAGTTTCGAAACCTATTCCAGTTGTTTTGGAGTACGCTGACGTCTTTCCAGACGAGATTCCCGGAATTCCTCCGCAACGCATTATCGACTTTACGATCGACTTAGCTCCAGGTTCTGCTCCGATCTCGAAAGCTCCGTATCGTATGGCTCCTGCAGAGATGAAAGAACTGAAGACGCAACTCGAGGAACTACTGGATAAGGGATACATACGTCCTAGTGTATCGCCTTTGGGTGCACCTGTTTTGTTCGTACGTAAGAAGGATGGTAGTATGAGAATGTGCATAGACTACCGTTAGCTGAACAAAATTACGATCAAGAATCGTTATTTACTGCCGAGGATTGACGACCTATTCGACCAACTCCGTGGAGCGACTGTCTTCTCAAAGATCGACTTACGTTCAGGATACCATCAACTCAAGATTTCCGAGCCTGACATTCCGAAGACCGCATTTAGGACGAGGTATGGACATTATGAGTTCACAGTTATGCCTTTTGGGTTGACGAACGCACCTGCGAAGTTTATGGATTTGATGAACCGTACGTTTCAGCCTTATCTCGATCAGTTCGTAGTTGTCTTTATTGACGATATTTTGGTCTAATCAAAGAACGCTGCTGAGCACGAGCAACATTTGCGTACCGTTTTGGAAATTCTACGATGACATCAACTGTATGCCAAGCTGTCAAAGTGCAAGTTTTGGTTAGAAACTGTTTCTTTCCTAGGACACGTGGTGTCTAAGAGTGGAGTTGTTGTTGACCCGGAAAATATTAGAGCTGTTATGGACTGGTCCGCACCGAAGAGCGTGACTGAGGTTAGAAGTTTTCTTGGTTTAGCTGGTTACTATCATAGGTTTGTGGAAGGATTTTCCAAGATAGCGCAGCCTATGACAAACTTGATGAAGAAGACGACGAAATTCGTGTGATCTGAGAAGTGTGAAGCTGCTTTTCAAGAATTGAAGAAACGTCTTAAGAGCGCACCGATTTTGACTTTGCCATCGGGAACTAAAGGGTACGAAGTCTATAGTGACGCGTCTAAGCTTGGATTAGGTTGTGTGTTGATGCAACACGGTAAGGTAGTGGCTTATGCCTCAACACAACTGAAGAAGCACGAGGATAACTACCCTACTCACGATTTAGAGCTTGCTGCTGTTGTATTTGCTCTGAAGATTTGGAGACATTATCTTTATGGTTCTGCTGTCAAGATGTTCACGGACCACAAGAGTCTCAAGTACATATTCACGCAAAAGGAATTGAATATGCGACAAAGAAGATGGCTAGAGTTGTTGACGGAGTACGACATCGATATTCAGTATCACGAAGGGAAAGCTAACGTGGTAGCTGACGCTTTGAGTAGAAAGACTCGTCATTCATTGAGCACTGCTTTAGTACTCCCGAAGGAGATCATTCGTGACTTGCAAAGTCTAGACGTGGAGATTGTGCTGAAAGGTGACGTTCAATGTACCTTGGCGCATATGTCAGTGCGACCAACCTTGCTCGACGAGATCAAAGGTAAACAAAGTGCCGATGAAGATCTTCAACGGATTCTACATCACACGGACGAGGGTAGATCCGAGGACTTTTCTATTGGTCAAGATGGTGTAATGAGATTTCGTGATCGTGTCTGTGTGCCGAATGACCCGGAGATCAAGAGTCAGATTCTGGGTGAAGCTCACAATACGCCTTATTCTGTACATCCTGGTGGAGACAAGCTATACAAAGATATTCGCCAAATGTTTTGGTAGAGAGGTATGAAGCAAGATGTCGCTAAGTTCGTTGCTAAGTGTCTGACATGCCAGAAGGTCAAGATTGAACACAAGAGACCTGGCGGAATGATACAATCGCTTGAAGTTCCTACGTGGAAATGGAATTCGATTTCAATAAACTTTGTCATGGGTTTACCATTGACACAGAAGAAGAACAACGCCATTTGGGTCGTTGTGGATCGTTTGACGAAAGTTACGAGATTCATCCTAATGAATGACACTTGGAAAATGGAGAAGCTAGCGGATGCTTATGTCAAGGAAGTTATGAGACTTCATGGTGTTCCAAAAGATATCGTTTCGGATAGAGACTCAAGATTTCTATCACACTTTTGGCAGAAATTGCAAGAAGCTTTTGGAAGCAAATTGAAGTTCAGTACTGCTTTTCATCCTGCGACTGATGGTCAGACGGAAAGAACGATTCAGACATTGGAGGATATGCTACGCGCGTGTGCACTCGAGTATCAAGGCTCGTGGGATACACATATTCCGTTGATCGAGTTTTCTTACAACAATAGTTATCACTCAAGCATTGATCGAGCGCCTTATGAAGCATTGTATAGTAGGAAGTGTAGATCGCCCGTTTGTTGGAACGATATTAGCGAAACTGCAGTTTTGGGTCCTGAGATGATCCAGCAGACCGTCGATGTGGTCAAAGTTATTCAAGCGAAGATGCGTAGTGCTCAAGATCGCCAGAAATCGTACGCTGATAGAGGTCGTAGACCTGAAGAGTTTGAGGTGGGAAGCAAGGTACTTTTACGAGTATCTCCTACCAAAGGTGTCATGCGTTTTGGTCGTAAGGGGAAATTGAGTCCTCGTTACATTGGTCCTTACGAGATCCTGGAAAGGATTGGTGAGGTTGCTTATCGACTAGCTTTACCTGTGGAACTTGCAAAAGTCCATAGTGTGTTTCATGTCTCTCAATTGAAGCGATACGTACATGATCCAACTCATGTCGTTCAACCTGAAGCGATCGATCTCGATGAAAGTTTGACTTAAGAAGAGCGTCCTATCAAGATAGTTGACCGCAAAGAGCGTTCAACTCGAACAAAGACTATTCCTATCGTCAAAGTCATTTGGTCTCGACAAGGTCAAGAGGAAGCAACATGGGAAGCTGAATCCATGATGCGCGAGAAATATCCAGACCTCTTCCTAGAAGGTACTAGTCCCACTCGAGTTTCGGGACGAAACTCCTTTTTAAGGAGGGTAGAATGTCACGCCTCGAAATTCCGTTTTGTTATCGCTTTGCACGAATTGCATGTTCAAGCGTTGCATAGTGTATGTTAGCCAACTTGGAATCACGATCGTACTCGCTCATCTTGCATATGTTCGTGTCCTAGAAAATTGTTTTATACCTTCGTATGGTAAACTCGTTTTGTTTTGGAAAGTGATTACTTCATGTCTCAAGTTTCGGGATGAAACTTATAAATAGTTTCGGAGATTAAATCGTATATTCATTTAAGGATTCAATTTATTCAATTAAAGCCATAATAATATTAATTATTATTATGGGACTTTCATAATTTATATTTATTTATTTTGAGGAGTTTAATTAAAATGTTTTATATATGAATAAGAATTATTCATATAGTTTTAATTAGTTTTAATTGGTTTTAATTAGATTTTTAATTCAGAAAATTATTAATCAAATTCCTAAACCTAGTAGTCTTTGACTTGGGTTGACTGAGGGCCTATATAAAGGAAAAGGTGAGACAATTAGTCAGTTTTGCAAACTGAGCCAAAACCCTCACACATTCTCTCTCTCTCTCTCTCTCTCTCTCTCTCTCTCTCTCTCTCTCTCTCTCTCTCTCACCCGTTCTCCCTCTCTCTCCCTCACGGCTTCACTCTCTCCTCTCTCTCCCTTCACTCGAGCTCTCTCTCTCCTTCCCTGCCGCTCACTCGCCGGAAAACCGAGCTCCCTCACTGGCGGTAATGGCTCTCTCTTTCTCCCTCTCTCTTTCTCTTTCTTTTTCTCTTTCTCTTTCTCCCCGGCGTCGTGACCTCTCCCATGCCCCTGTTTGCTGTTGCGTCGTCACGGGACCACCACGGCTCCACCAGGCCGTGCCTAGGTGGTCGCCGGTGATGGCCCAGGCCCCATGGCGTCGTCTCTCTCTTCTCTCTTTCTCTCCTGCTCGTTCTCTCTTTCTCTCTCCCTTCGCAACTCTCTTTCTCTCTCCTCTCTTCGCCGGCGCTCCGGCGACCATCACCACCGGCCATGGTGGCCAGAGGGTGGTGATGGTGATTTTGGGTCGGGTCATGGTCCCCTTACATGGGTACCCGTGATCTAGACCTAGTTTGGAAGTTAGGGTTTCGTTTTTATATATTTTCGTAATTATTTAATTAATTTTTAGTATTTTTGATTTAATGTTTATATTTTTTTGTACTCATTCGGAACCCGAATTCCAATTTTCAAAAGCCTAGATTGGTTGAAATAAATCAAGAAATTTAATAAAAATATCAGATTAATAATTCGTTACTGTTTGTATTTTCGTATTTAATAAATACTGATTCTGTAATTGTTTTTAATTAGGACCTAACGAGCAAGCGTGATTATCGTCGATTGGTTGGAGCATACTTGCTGTTGGTAGTGTGTCAGTGGTAAGCGTTCATGCCTACCTTCTTCCAAAGCCCCATCAAAACTATTTTGATGTGTTATGTTCTAATTGGGAAATTTGTTGTGAATTTAATATGCAAAGCATGATTAAATTATATCGTCGTTATTATGAGATTTCTTAAGCATATGTAATGCTGTAAATATGATTTATAATTAGCATGTCGATGTTATCATATTTTGGGAATTAATTAGTCCATATGATGATTATTGGACAATTGTTGAATGGTGAATTATTAGTATTATTATGTTATTAAATAAGTGCTAATTGGTATGGGTATTGTTGAGTGCTAGTGAGCACCTATCTATTATTGATTGAATGTCTTTGGATGATTGTGAATTTTTGGATATCGTGTTACCCTGCCGAAGTGCTGCCGAAATTTGGCTTGACATTACTTGTCTTCATTATTGAATTATCGTCGTTATTGAATTAAAGCATGTTTAATTCTCATCGTATTGAATTATCATTATCGTCGTTATTTACTATTCATTGTCTAGAGCATGAAATGAATTAGTAAGTCGTGGTCTCGTAGTACCACTTATGTCAACCAATGCAAATTATGTGAATTGAATTAAATGAGAGTAAGACTACTAATGGATCCATAGGAGTAGTCGAGCTATCGGGATTGCACCTAATGGTGTAGTTCAAGGGATGAGTGATTCCCAAGTTACTTATGGGCACCTCGCAGTGTGTCTGGGACGGATCATTCCCCATTTATTAAGTCCTCTAGGCTCGTGTAATTGTACTAGAGGTAGTGTACACACTAGAGTCATTAAGTCCATGGCGTGATTGTATCTTCGATAAACAGTATGGGTAATCGCTGTTTTATAAGCTCTCTTACATCTCTCTAATCAAGACGGATTGTCTATGTCGTATTTCTTATGATCACTATACAAGAATTGTGTATAAAAGAATGTCGTTATGCGTATGCTTGATTATCTGCTTATGTGCGTGTGCAAATGAATTTCAATGATTCTTCTAAAACCTCAGGTAAGGTTTGCGAAATATTTTTACTGGGTACGGATGACGTTTATTCAGTTTATCTGATTTTTGTTTCTTTTCTTTTCTTCTGTATTTTTATTTCCGTCACGGAAACCAAAGTGCAGGTTTAGATTGATTGAGGACGTACAGCTTGGAAGGTTAGAGTTGGCGTCGGTTTATAGAACTGTTTCGGTTTGGATTAGATCGTGGGATTATTATTTATTTATTGGATTTGGTTTTGCCCTTGAAGGCCAGTTGTAATAAATTTGATTAATGGTTTTAGCTCACTATATAGACAACTCTGATAACAACTGCTTAGATTTATTAAGTTCCTTAGAAGCTCCTTTTGATGCCTAGTCTTTTCTTTCTGCTTAGCATTTACTCCTTAGTGATAAATGTTGCAGTAGCATTCCCCTGGGTTTGTGACAGTTCAGTGGTGTCGAGTCATGGATAATGGCGTCGATAGTTCCCAGTAAATCGTTGTAAATTCGGGGGTGTTACAAATATTTGATGTAATAAAGAGATTGATTAAATTTTATTGGTTTATTGTTGGGAGTTGTAATCGTTCGCCTTGCACTCATTCTTGTGAGTGAGTGTGGCAGTGACCCCCTGGATTGCTAGAAGTCTTCCGCTGTTGTTTTGGTTATTTTGTTGTATAGTCTGTATAAGCAGGTTTTATAAAGTTCGATAACTTGGGATGTCTGTTTACAAAGGAAACTCTGCCCGGTTTTCGGCGTGAGTTTACCTATTTTTGTTTATTTATTATTTAGAAAATCCGAGGTGTTACAAATTGGTATCAGAGCAGTTCGGTCTTAGGGTGATGCGAGTATCTTCATATGCTTGCGTCCGTATTACTGTCTAGTGTCAGTTGGTGTCGACTTATGCAATGTGTCAAAAGTGCTCAATGTGATTTATGTGCTCATATGCTTACTTGTTGCGTGCGCTACGTGTTATGATTTGTTTTAGTGGGCCATAACCCACGGGTTTAGTATTATTCCTTATGCTTGCTAGCATTGTTGTTCAAGTGATTTTTGGGGACAAAAATCTTTTTAAGGGGGTAGAATATAATACCCCAACTATTTACGGTATTTTCAGAAAATGATTTATTATTTTGTGAAGTGATTTATTTAGTTTTGAGTAATTTCTTTTAATTAACTGATATATGTATTGTCTTTGGCGTTTAGTAGAAAAAAAAAGAATTAGAGTTTGATTTGTATAGAACCGCTTCCACCACCTTCTTTTGTGATTTATGTTAGTTTCTCTCACCTCAAAAGGGAAAACCCTTTCTTTCGCTTTTCTTTTCTTTCAAAACCCACGACACACCAGAACCTCCATCACCATCTTCTTCGTTCTTCTCTCGCTACCAAAACTTTACTGCGTTTCTGTAGAGTTATCTGCTTGTGCTGGAAGTTACTTGTTGAAGGCGCGATTTTCTCTCTCCTTATTCTGTTTCGCGTGAGCTCCCCCTGCCTCGCCTCTGTCCACGACGATGGCCATGGATTCCGGCGAGCCGCGAGCCAAGCACCCGAACGCGACTTGTTGATGGCCGATTGCTACCGTTCAGCCCAGTTCGACCCTTTTCTTGGGTTTGATTCCAGAAAACCCTAAACCCCAAATTTATTTGTTTCAATTTCTGATTTTTAGGGTTTTGATTATTAAGTTCTGATTTAATTATATATGCATATATGCTAGATGATTGAATTGGGGAGATTTTGATGCGTAATTGTTTTGGAGGTCGATTAGAGGTAATCCTTTCTATTCGGTTGGAGATGGATGTTATTTTCTCTTTTATATGTGAAATTGATGTTTAACATGAGTATGATTATGTGATGAATTATATTATCTGATTGATTATATGTTACTGTTAATGGGTGATTCTTCTTTTCTATTGTTATGTGGTTAATTATATGAGCAAGATGGTCTGTTGTGTTTTTGATAATATATGGTATGTATAATGTGTGACCTGCCAGTCTAGTATAGACAAATAGAAAACTAATGGTGGAACTTATTGTGAGATTTTGGTTAGCATAAGGGAATTAAGCATAAGTTTGACTTAGATACTTATTGGACCATAATTGAGCTAAACTGAGAACGCTATGACTATTTGGGGAACCGTGCCATGTTGTGGATGATAGTATTGTATTGGTATTTGAAACGGGATGAGAATCAGATCAGAATTGTGATATGAGATGGAAATATGAGTATACGATATGAATATTGGTTTGAGGCTCGTAAGTTATTAGCTTCATTAGTTCTAGACATGTGGGCAAGTAGCCTAAGATGTTGACTCTTAGGTGTTGAGCAGTATTTTATGAAATTGAGAAAATGGTTACATGGTTATGAGAATTGGTCCGAGAGTGGACTTTTGAGGGCCTGCGGGCTATGTTATGTTATGTGTTATGGGGCCTATGGCCGAGTTATGAGAATGGTTTTGCATCTGCGGGTTTTACCGCCAGTTCACTTCCCACATTGTCGAGACTAGGAGCTAGTGACTGAGAGCGATTGGCACAAATTATTGGAAATCGAGTTCTAGATGAATAGTGTATTAGAATGCAATTGAGACTTCTTTTGGGATTTATGTGACTTCAAGGTCATAGTTGACCTGAGTTGAGATTCGACTGTTTTTATTTATTATTCAATAGAATGTTTGGTTACTCAGCTTTGCTGATTGGTTGCTTTTGTGCTACGTGTGTTTGTTGTCCATGTCTCTTCAAATGGTGGACCTATGATGAATCCATACGATATTCGATTGTATGGGGGAGTAGATTGGAATATTTGCAGGTTAATTGTTCGTGAGGATCTTTTGTGCTAGTTGGACGGTTGGACTCAAAGCTGTCAAGAAGTTTATTGTTTTCTTTTTCGATTTATTTTCATTTGATGTAATAAAGAGATTGATTAAAGTTTATTGGTTTATTGTTGGGAGTTGTAATCGTCCGCCCTTACACTCATTGTTGTGAGTGAGTGTGGCAGTGACCCCCTGGATTGCTAGAAGTCTTCCGCTGTTGTTTTGGATATTTTGTTGTATAGTCTATATAAGCAGGTTTTATAAAGTTCGATAACTTGGGATGTCTGTTTACAAAGGAAACTCTGCTTGATTTTCGGCGTGAGTTTACCTATTTTTGTTTATTTATTATTTAGAAAATCCGGGGTGTTACAGGAGCACCCCAAGGCGATACACTCGGACGTATGTATCCCTTTTGTAACAAATCCTCAAGTTGTGTTTTCAGTTCCTTCATCTCAGCAGGTGCCATACGATACGGTGCATTCGAAATTGGTGCAGAACCTGGAGCAAGCTCGACCGTAAAGTCGATAATACGTTCCGGAGGCATTCCGGAAATTTCTTCGGGAAAAACGTCAACATACTCGGAGACTAAAGGAATAGCCTGCGGAGCTTCCGTCTCGCGACTCGTATCCACCACATGACATAGGTAAATCTCTTTACCTTTAGTCACGCATTCTTTAACCTTCATAGTCACCATCACCTTCAGCTTAGGGTTGACCACAACTCCTCGGTAAGTGATTCTCTTACCTTTAGGTCCACGTAAAGAAACGCGTTGTTCAAAGCACTCTAACTTAGCCCTATACTTGGCTAACTAATCCATTCCCAATATCACGTCCAAGTCCTTCAAATCCATCTGAATCAAATCCGCTGGTAAATCGGAACCAGCTATCCTAATCGGACACTTTCATACAACGCTTTACAATTAGCGATCGACCCATCTGGCACCCTCATATTTGCACTATACACAGAATTAGGTTCTAATCCTATCTTAGATGCAAAGCTCTTAGAAAGTACAGAATGCGTCGCACCACTATCAAACAAAACGAAAGCGGGAAAAGAATGTACAAGAAAAGTACCAGCGATCACGTTCGGGTTTGCTTCTGCTTCATTGCGATTCATCATAAAAATTCTGCCATTAACCCCTCTATTGTTGTCGTTGTTGTTGTTTGGCGCGGGATTAGCAGTAGCAGGAGTTTGAACTTGGTTGTTCACAGCAGGAGCAACATTGTTGCGGTTTTTGTTGTTGTTGTAACCCCCGTTTCCACGGTAGTTACCAACATTACCACGATAACCATTGTTATTCCCACCACGATTGTAGTTGTTATCGCGGTTCTTCCCATTACTATTCTTACCTCGGCTCCAACATTCAGAAGCTTTGTGACCCGGTTTGTTGCACTCATAGCATTGCAACACGTCACCTCGGCATTGCTTACCAGCATGCGTCTTGTTACAACGAGTACACGGCGTATTCCTTCTAACCATTATCTTAGCTCGATGACTATTCGAGTCACGATTTCTATTCGCATTGTGGTTCTGACCACCTTGGTAGTTGTTTCCATTCTGTCTTGGCCTCTTGTCGTCATTGTTCGCCTGCGATGGATTGCCTTCGTCGCGCTTGTTCTTTCCCAAATGCGTGTCACGACGTCCAAACTTCCTCTCCTGATTCAGGGCCTTGTTATAAGATTCCTGAAAAGTGATAGATTGTGCAGTGACAAAACGTTGAATATCCCATTTCAGTCCATCCTCGAACCTTTCGATTCGCTCGGCTTCAGTTGTCAGCAGGTTAGGAGCAAAGATAGCAAGCTCGTTGAACTTGGCAGCATAATCAGCCACAGACAGCTTGTCTTGGCTTAACCCTTCAAACTCACGCTGCTTCAGGCGTCGTAGAGCACTAGGATAAAATCTAGCACGAATGGCTACCTTAACACTATCCCAATTAAAGTTCGGCGTTGTAAGTAAATCAGTTCACACATCGTTCCACCATTTGTTGGCCTCGCCTTTCAGATAGTACGTCGCAGAGCTAATCTTCATGTTGTTAGGTCGACTCGTAGCCAGGAACAACTTCTCGAACTCTATGATCCAAGTCTCCAGCTTCGTTGGATCAGCACCACCTTCGAACGTAGGAGGTTTAAGAGCGTCAAAATCTCGGAAACTACGCGCTGCAGAGGCTTGTGCGGTTTCCATCTCTTCTTGGCGTGTCATTTGTCGTGCCATGATCTCGACCACATCGGTCAGACCATCCTGAGTCGTGCAATTCTATCAGCGTTGGTTGTCATTTCGCGAATCTGAGAATATAAAAGTAATGGCATGAACACCAATCACACAATTTGCACATCTCGACCCTTAAAGGTCTAATTGAGAGAAATAGGTTGTAATGTAAACCTTTCTCTTGACATTTAGCATATAGCATATAAGTTTCGAAGATCGACCTTACATTATAGGTCTAAGCAACATACTTGCTTTATTGTTCTCAGTTCTCATGCATAATAGTTCGATAGGCATGTAATACACTTTAGACATGTAGGTTTCACATGAATAGACAAAGATGTTCATAATGCACATAAAGAGGCTCCATACTATTTTAGTAGGGCAATAGATAATCACACTTAATCATATTGATATGCTTTAGCACTTGGCTCACAAAAGAGTTGATAATGCTCAACAAAAAATTTGCCATAAATTCGACATGGATTTCCCATCATGTCACGACGATAAGAGATAGCATTCATGCTTTCAGTCAACCATGCAAATATGTGACACAACAATGACATAAACGAATCATAACGACTTTCATATAATCGAATGAAATAGTTTTGCAATAAGATAGATTGCAAAATAAATAAAGAGTGAAAAATATTTGTTGCTTAGGAAACTACACACCATCATCAAACATGACCACACAGGGCCATCACAAAAGTGGAATAATGTTTCTAATCAAAACAACTAACTCTACTCAATAAAATAACTAAACAGCAACTGGTTTTTGCTTCGATCCGGGAGGCGTATCATCATCATTGTCCCTTCTTGGCTTCACTTCCCTACAAGGCGTGTAAGGATGCTCGTCACCTCTAAACTTTTGAGGCATGAAGCGCCTTCTAAAGTTTTCCACAAGCTTGCGCTTCTTTAACCAGCAGTTTTCACAGATGTTCTTCGGAGCAGGCACTAGAACGTGATTAACCTTCCATTCGAACTCAGACAAACATAGCTCATTACCAACACCTTGAAAAGTTAGCGCCCAACGATTGCCTTTGTCGTACTTCCCATCGTTGATGTAGCCACTCCTCAGTACCACATCGTCATACTTCTCCTTGAGACCTCTCCAAGGATGCAGGTTGGGTAAGCCAGCTAGTAAGAGTTCTACCCAAAAACCTTGGTGTATCCTTGTACGGTTCTCATACTCGTAACGCTCGATCGTAGTAAATGCGCGATCAATCTAGTCACGGATGTCATTCAGCTCGGCATTAGTGGCAAAGAAAGACTCCACAGGAGGAGACACATCAGTAGTAGGCGATGGAGGTACAGAGTTGTTGCCGCTTGCATCACCAATATCCTCTAAGTCTGGCATGCTAGGTGAATCAGGGACACCAGCTCCATACTCAAAACGCATCTCTAAATCCACAGAGTTAGGCTCAACACTTGGCTCGTCAGCAGGAGCATCGTCAGCCTCAGGTTCGGACTCAGTAGGTTCCTCTTCAGAATCAAGATCCTTGTTAGCATCCAAGTCATGGTTAGGCTCTATTGGAACGTTTTCATCGCGAGCATCAGGTGTGGGTTGGTCCCACCTTGTGCGCGCCATTGCCGTGCGCCACAAGGGCAGCCGCGACCTCGTCACGCTCGTCGTGCGTTGGCTCCCTATCGGAGATGTCCACGTACTCCACCTCGTTCTCGGATGCAACAATCATCGTTCGCGGTTTTCTACCTCTAGTCGACTTCATTGCGGTAAAACGAGTAATTGCCATCTACAAAAGGGCAATCAAACAATAAGAACATTTAAATCACAATTAAGGTGATTTCAAGTAATTCCTATCTTCTAGGACTACTACGCTCAACGGCTTTAATTATATTTTATTTTTTTCAAAGTGAAACTAATCTTTATTAATTCATTTATTAAACCTATGCAACATTTTAAACCTAGGGCTCTAATACCATTTGTAACACCCCCGAATTTGCAACGATTTTCAGGGAACTATCGACGTCATTATCCATGACTCGACACCACTGAACCGTCAGGGACCCAAGGGTTGTTACTGCAACATTTATCTCTAAGGAGTAAATGCTAAGAAGAAAAGGGAAACTAGGTATCAAAGGGAGCATCTAAACAAATTAAACATAAATATCAGAGTTGTCTATCCAGCGGTCTTAAGTCCATTATACTTTTATTACAACTTTGCCTTGAAGGGCACAAACCAAAATCCCAAATAATCCAAAGTAACCAATAATCAATAGTTCCAAAGAAACATCCGACATTCAACCTTCAAATCAATCCGTCCTCACTCAGCTACACCTGCACTTTGGTTTCCGTGACGGAAACAAGGTACAGAAGAAAAGGGAAGAAACAAAAGAAAACAAAAATCAGATAAACTGAATAAACGTCGTCCATACCCAGTAAAAACACTTTCGCAAACCTTACCTGGGTTTTAGAAGAATCATTGAAATTCATTTGCATGCACAAGTAGTCATACAATCAAGCACACGCATACTCAATATTCGATTACATGCAATTCTTGCTTTAGTGATCATTCGAACACAAATAGATAAACCATCTTGATTAGAGTAATAAGAGAGCGAATAGAACAGCGATTATTCATACTGTTCATAGATAGATATAGACATGTCATGGACTTACTCTAGTGTATACTCATACTATCTCTAACATAATAATCGATACGTAAAGAATTAAACAATGGGGAATGATCCGTCTCGAACACCCTACGAGGTGTCCATAAAAGTTACTTGGGAATCAGGCATCCCTAGACTACATTAATTAGATAAGTCTCGGTAGCTCGACTACTCCTAGGGATCCATTAGGAGTCTTATTCTCATTTAATTCAATTCACATACTTGCATTGATTGACCAAGTGGTACAACGAGACCACGACATACTACTTCATTTCATGCTCATGATAATGAATAATAATAATAATGATAATGACACAATGGCATATTAACAATAATCATGCTTCATATATGTCTAATGAAATTTCGGCAGCACTTCGGCAGTAAATCAAGATATCCAAAAATTACACTTTCACAATTAACATCCAACAAATATAATAGGTGCTCATTAGCACTCAATAATAACCCATTTCAAATAGCAGATATTATTATATCATAATAATATTAGAATTTCAACACCGTCATACATGCTCAATAATTAGCATATGAACTAATTAATTAACGAAACTTCATAAACTTGTCATACTCATTGTAATTCTTATTTACAGCGAAGAATATATTTCAAATTCTCATAATTAACGACGATATAATTTAATCATGCTTCGCATATTAAATTCACAATAATTTATCAATTAACACATAACACATCAAAATAAGTTTGATGGGACTTTGGAAAGAGGTAGGCACAATCTCTTACCTAACGAACGCTCACTACGCAGTAAGTAACTTGGCTAATCACAACCCGATCACGCCACTCTGTTTGGTCCTAATTAAAAAAATTACCGAAACATAATTAGTAAATACGAAAATCCAAACAGTACTGAAACTGTAACTAATATTTTTTATTAAATTTCTTGATTTATTCCAACCAATCTAGGCTTTTTAAAATCCGGATTCGGACTCCAAACGAGTACAGAAAAATAGAAATAATATTTGAAAAATACTGAAAAATACGAAATTAATTAAAACTAAAATACACAAAATTCAAAACCCTAACTTACTGTGCAAGTCTCGACCACGGTCACCCACAAGGGGACCCATGCTCTGACCCATCAGCACCATCACCACCCCCTGACCACCGTGGTCGGTGGTGGTGGCTCGCTGGAGACCGGCGGCCAGGAGAGAGAAAGAGAAAGAGTTCGCGAGGGGGAGAGAACGAATGAGAGAGAGGGAGAGAGAGAAGGACTGAGCGAAGGGGGGACCACAGGGGGGCCCAACGGCGTCAGCCGCCTGCCGGCGACCACCCAGGCGCGGCCTGGTAGCGCGGAAGCGGCTCGACGGCCGTGGCTTCGCAAAACAGGGGATGGGGAGAGAGAGAGCGGGGGCGCGAGAGAGAGAGAAAGAAGGAGAGAGGGAGAGGGGCGGCTCACCCTGGTGGTGGCTCTGGTGTTCTCCGGCGAAGGGCGGCAGCAAGGGGAAAGAGCGAGAGAGTGTGCGGCTGGGAGAGAGAGGGAGAAAAAAGAGAGAGAACCGCGAGGGAGGAGAGAGAGAGACTTGGGTTTTTGGCTTAGTTTTGTAAACTGATCAACTGACCCATCTCTTAGCTTATATAGGTGCTTAGTCAAGAAAAGTCAAAATCTACTAGAATTAGGATTATTTTCTGATTTAGTAATTAATTAAAATACAATTAAAACAAATTAAATGCTAATTAAAGCTAATTAAAACAATATGAATAAGCCTTATTCATATACAAAACCATTTTAATTAAATCCCTCAATTTAATAATTATAAATCCCAAAATTTCCATAATAATAATTAATATTATTATAGCTTAATTTGAGTAAGTCGAATCGTTAAATAAATATACGATTTAAATCTCCGAAACTATTTATAAATGAATAATAAATCGATATTATAATCATAGAAAATATTGGGGTATCACACTAAAAAACACACCTCTGATCAGTAAGGTACAATAAGTGGAATAGAACATACCTTATGTCACTGGTATGATTCCAAAGCATACTTTCAAATAAGTCCAACACTAAATATATTTGAATGAGTTTTAAATTGTTAAAGGTCAAGTTAAAAAAAAAAAAATCAATTCAACTCATCTTAGTACAGCTCAATTCTGCTCAATTCATTTTAGTTCAGTTTAGTTTCATTTTGTTTCTTTCAGCTGAAAAGAACGTAACCTAAACTGAGTTGAATTGAATTGAACCGAACAAATTATTGACTAATAGAAAAAAGCACGACCACGAATTTGACCATGGTGTAAATACATCTACTCATCTACATGAATAACATTTTATTTTATTTTTTTGGTTCACGACCAAGGGTATCCACCGTCGACCACAGTGACTATTCCCCGCACTGGCTTGTAGGCACCTCAAAGGGTGGGACAGCTGGCCAAGAAATTTAGAATTGCTCCATACCCAAAGCGAGAATCGAACCCTCGACCTTGATTAAAGATGGATGAATTCCTACTACTCAACCATATCTCCTGATTATCTACGTGAATAACACGATGACCTATTATTACAAAGATTGAACAACAAATAGAATCTATACCTACACAAAGATTGAACAACAAATAGAATCTATACCTACACAAAGATTGAACAACAAATAGAATCTATACCTACACAGAACGTACGGTCTGGTCTGGTCTGTTCATGCTAGCTAGCAGTAGTTGCTGCTTTTGTAATCACATACATGTTTTTTACGAGTGGGGTGGGTCCTTATTACGATAAATCCCCAAAGAAAAAAATAGTAATAAATAATATTAATTAGGAAAATTTGATGAAAATAATCCGAAGTTTCACTCATCCGACAACAATAATTAGGGGTGAGCATAAGCGGATTATCTGCTCCGATTTTGAAAAGCGGAGCGGATATCCGCTTTTCCGGATCATCAAAATGTTGATCCGTATCCGCTCCATTTTAAAGTGGATATCCGGTTTAAACGGAGCGGATCAACAGTTATCCGTATCCGTTTTGAGTTTTTTTGTCTTTTCTGCTGTTTTTATTTACTTTTTGAACTGAGTACCTGGTAAACTACTAAATTGAATGGAATCGGACCCAAATAGCTTCCAAAATCATAAAAGTCAAAATTTCAAATCTTCAAATTTAATAAACCTAATACAAAGTTAACAATATGACATAGTTTAATACAGTCATGATCGATTATCCAAATGTACTATTAAAGTCCACGTTTTTCATGTTAAGTACAACAACATAACAAAAATAATATAACTGTAAAAGAGGAATTTTTTAATTATTTAAGGTTCTAGACTTCGAGTCCACACACGCATAATTGATTATACGGTTGTAAAACTGGAATTTTTAACTTTTTAAAAAAGCGGGGCGGATACGGATATCCGCAATGCTTAAAAGATCGATCCGTATCCGCTCCTATTTGGGTCCCAAAAAAGCGGAGCGGATATCCGCTCCGCTTTATACGGAGCGGATATCACTTTTCCGGATAAAAAACAGACCGGATCCGATTCGAATTGCCGGATCAAGATCAACATGCTCACCCCTAATAATAATCCCAAGATGAAAAATATATGTCATTAATCCGAAGTTCACCTCCGTCCCACAATGTTGGGCCATTCGCTAACTCTGTTAGCTTAACGTTAGTTTTGTTATTTAGTGGTTAATAATTAATAAATTCATTCAATAACACCCCCCCCCCCTCTTCCCTCCATCATCCCCTACCCAGAAACAACTCAGCCCACCTCCACAATTTCTTATGTCCAATTCACCGACCCATATCTCTACTGCGCACATCCCCGCCTTCTCTGACCCGTCGACCACCTTCCACACCGCCACAAATATTCACCACCACCAGAAAACCCATCAAGACAGACCCAAACCATCTCACTTGAACCCACAGCCGCTCGAGCACCGCCGCCCCATCACCACCGTCAACCGCTTAGTCCACCAAGCACCCCCATCTCCACCGCCAGGGCCGGCTATAGGGGAGTGCAAGTGGAGCGGTCGCACAGGGCCCAAAATATTTAGGGGCCTCAAATTTTTGAGTAAAAAAAATTTAAGTTTTTTTTTTTTAATTCTCTTATACTAGTAATATGTGTTAATTGCGTTTAATATGAGTAAAGTGAGTAATTGAAAGCACCAGACTACCAAAATTAACTCTTTAATTACTGCCCAATTTTACTCTTTCATTGCCATTTCCAAAATTCTCTCTAGAAATAACTACCTACTTATATCATTTCCCTTCCCAAAATTTTCTCTCTCATCCTTCCCACACTCCTATAATTACATTCTTTTTCTTTTACTTGCTTCAATTAGCATGAGATATTTTTGGCTACAATTTTTGAGTCATGAGTATTTAGTGTTTGTTCTATCTTACATAGCCCCTTCTTCTATTATTCGACAAAATTCTCCATCTTTACTATCATGGCAGCGTGAATTACAAAACAAAGCAACATTATCATAGTATCATTCTCTTTTTTTCTTACTCTCTTTATGTCAAATGTTGTTTACAAATGTACAGTAATAAGGTTAATTTTCATTTTAGTTAATATTTGATTAACAAAGAAGGGCCTAATTTATACTTTTGCACAGGGCCCCCAAAATATCTGAGACGGCCCTGTCCACCGCCACAAACATTCATCACCACCACCAAACTAGAAAACTTCTGCAACCATCGATTAGCTTCAAGCTTTCAGTTTTATTCCTTTTTTCGGTAGAATTTGATGAATTTGAACGGAACCCAGATGTGAAATCTGAAAAAGATTAAAACTTTGAGGAAATTTCTTGGATTTGAACAATACCCAGATGCTTAAATCTAGAGAATTGAAATGTATTAAGCTTAAAACCAATAGTTGAGAGGAGAAAGAAATGGGGGTTGTTGTTGATGTTGATGATGAGAGAGAAAACGAAAAAAAGAAAAAGACCAACCTACAACAGCAAAGTGAGGAGAGAGAGAAAGAATTAAGGGATGTAAATGGTTTTGGGTTGATTTTGATTTTGATTTTTGGTGGTGTTTGTGAGTCTGATGGGTGAGGAATGAGGATTACTGGGTTGGAGGGACAAGGAGGTTCAAGGAGAGAGAAATCTCCATTAATTTGTTTAATTAAGTTAAAGAAAATATTTTAATTATTTTTAACAGTTGCCACCTCATCAAAACCGTCACTGAGGTTAACAGAGTTAGATGTAGGCTCAATATTGTGGGACGAGTAGGCTCAATATTGTGGGACGGGTGTGAACTTCGGATTAATGACGTAGATTTTTCATCTTGGGATTATTATTGTCTGATTGACGAAACTTCGGATTATTTTCTTCAAATTTTCTATTAATTATAAAAAAAAAAGTTTTAAATTTTCATGATGGTCCAATTCTCTTAAAGGAACTATATACTTGTTTCTTCTCATGTTGTGGATCAGTACGGTGTGGGGATCGGTCAGGGTGTTGACCCAAAAATCCAAAAACAATATCTGGCCATGGATAGCGAAATTTGTGTCTTTTGAACACTATTTGTTACAAGAAAAACTGTATACCAATTACCACTTTTTGATAATCATGACAACCTCAATGAGTTTTACAGTTCAATTGATATGGATGTTTCAATTTCTAAATTGTCTATTGCATTGATAAATGGTGAACACAAGAACTTTTATAAAACCGTCTTTAAAACCGTCTTTTCATAACTTTTGGTGATACGAATGTTACTTTTTAGTAAAATAAGTATCACTGCTCTAATAAGTGGCTCCTACATTTCTAAATAGCGACTCCATATTTCTATTAGTTGATCCCCCACAAGATTTGTTGTATCTGAAAAGACTATTTTTCATACAAATATGAAAATTCTTAATTTTTGATTTTTCGCTTTGGGTTACTTGGACCTCTCAACTTTTAAGAAACATTGGAAACTTCATACATATTATGTAGTAGGGATGAGCAGAAATGCCGGTACCCAGTAGTGAAACTGGAATTAGTTTGGAACCGGTGGTATCGGAATCGTAATCGGTCCAACCAATTCTAAATCCAATTCCCAAAAATAGGAACTGCTACCAATCAATTCCAATTCCAATTCCAATTCCTAACTTTTGAGAGTCGGAACCGGTCGGATACTCAATGTAAAAAAATCTTAAGATTATTTCCTTTGTTGAAAATAAAGAATGGCCATTTTCTAGTAAGATTAGTGGTTTAAAAACTTGTGTTTGTATTTTTAATGTTTTCATGATTTTATTTGTAATATTAATAATTAAATAATTGTATACATTATTGAAATTTTCATTTACAATGTTGAGTATTTTAATTGTAGTATTTGATTTTAGGATAAATCGCTTCCAATAATCCGAATTTTAAGCGGTCGTCCAATAATAATCTCAAGTATGAAAATTCCAATAATACTCCCAAATATGCATTTTTTTCCGCGAGTGAACCAACCTTTAACACCGTCTACTCTACGTTAAGTCTTGATGACGTGACAACCTTAATCAAATGGGTTAAGCAGTAATTGAACAGATTTGTGAGTTTTTGCTATAAAAAAAACAAATTAAGAGAATAAAGTTTTAAAAAAAAATTAAAACTTCTTTTTACACCCTCACGATCTCACCGCAGTCACCACCATTGATGCATCGCTCACCAGAGTCACCACCATTGATGCATTGCTCACCAGAGTCACCACTACTACGAATCCCCTCCCTTTCCCTCTTTTGTCTCCTCCCATCCTCACTATTGCCACCCGTACCTTACCCATCCAGCCATCCATGTCTCAATTCTCTCTCTCCCACCCATAACACCACCACCATCCTCCCACCCTTAACAACACCACTCATCTACAATACTGAACAATTCAATGAACAAAATCAAAATCCCAAGCTCTCTATACAACCAAAAATAGTAAAATAAAAACATAAACCTATTACCCAAATCAAACTAAAAATTTCAGAAGAAACGAGAGTAAAAAATGGGAGAGAGAAATTCACTAAGAGGCATTAATGAGAATCGGTTGCTTGAGTTCGGCATCGATTTCGAAGTGAAATAACTGCCGATAAGCGTATGCGATGGTGGTTTTTGGGGGTAATCAGTGAGAGAAGTTGTTGATAATTTGTTGTGGGTGGTTTTGAGGGTTCAATTGGGGTTTCTCGCAGGAGATGGGTTCCGTTTGCGATGATTGTCGTCGGGTAGTCATTTGTCTTCTATGTCTATCGATTTTTCGACGAGTGTCAGATGGTCCGGTGGTGGTGGAGGTTCTATCGCGGCAGGGGTGGCGATTGGAGAGGCATGGTGGTGGTTGGGAGGCTAGATGGCAGTGGTAAGGAGGTGGGAATGGAAAATGGATAAAGATGGACGAGGAGAGAGAAAAGAACCCAATAAATAATTTAATTTATTTTAAATGTGCCACGTCGTCGGATTACTAACGGAGACTAGACGAAGTTAGAGGTTGATTCATCCGCGGAACAAAAGTGAGTACTTGGGATTAGTTTTAGAAATTTCGTTACTTGGGATTATTATTGGAGGACCGATGAAACTTTGAATTTTTGGGAGCGATTTATCCTTGATTTTATGTTTGTTGTGCGTTTGAAAACTAATATTTGTTAGTGTAATAATTGTAATTGATTTTTTATTATTAAAATATACATTTATTTGATTTAAAAAATAATAAATTTTGGATTTAATGTGCACTTGGGTACCAAGGAACAGGTGGATAATTGGTGGATCCAATTCCAATTCCTAATAATTTTAGAAACCGGTGTAATCAATTCCAATTACTAAGAATTAGGAATGGTAGATCCAATTCCAATTTTGAATAGTTCAATACCCAATGAATATCCGATGATGCTCACCCCTATTATATAGTAGGCATACTCGTATGCATGGGATTCAATTTGTGATTTTGAGAAAAATTAATTAATTTGAACTATATAAATTTAATTGATATTTTATTTTGACAATATCATCAAGTGTTTGATTTTTTAAATATCAAGACTTCACACGTGCGGCTGTGCCATTAGTACAAGATACCAAAATACTATGAAAACGTGTTGTCGTAGTGGGAAAAACCGTTGCCTTAGCTTTGTCTTGGGACAATGTAAAAGTGTAGTTAAATGATCAAATTTGTTGGCTTAAGTGTTTATGTAAAAGTGTTGGCTTAACTACTTTTTTGCGCAAGAAATTTTTGCCCTGTAGTGACTGATGTTTGCCCTGCAACGATCGATTTGGTCGGTCGCTGAAACGTGAATTTCTTGTAGTGTGCGACACTTTTAGAAAGTATTGGCATGCATAACCTAAAAAATAGTTAGCTTAGACTTATGCCAATGCCAGTCAAAGTCAATTATTGAAAAAGTGTTAGTTAAAGTCTCTGCCAACGCTTTTTCAAACTAGGCGACACTTTTAGGGCGTTGTCTAAACCAATTTTTCTTGTAGTGAATACATTCATTGTAAGGATTGATGTGAGAGAGAGAGAAAGAGAAATGTTAATTGTTAACTAGTGTTAACGGAAGAAGAGAGAATGAACTTCTTAAGGAGAGAGTATACTTGGAAAGTCAATGTCAAATTTCTCTCCCATTAAAACTCGGGTCAATTTTACAGTGTAAACGTAAATACGAGATGGAGGAAGTATATATAATCACGTGCACATCTCATACAATAGCACATTAAACTCTTGATTATCCTAATAAGGGTGCGTTCTTTTTCATTGATTCTCACTGATTGGGTAAGGTCCTCCCACTAATTCTTACTGATTGGGTAAGGTCAAGTCACTGATTTCCACTGATTCGGTAAGATTCTTCTACCGATTTCCACTGATTCAGTAAGATCCTTCCACCGATTTTGTGAGTAGAAATGTGGGTCCTGTCACTGATATGTCCGTTGATTGAGTAAGGTCATGCCACTGATCTCACTAATTCAGTAAAGTTTTGCCACTAATTTCCACTGATTAAATAAAGTCTTGCCACTAATTTCCACTAGTTGGATAAGGTCCAATAAATAGAAAAAAACCCACCCTACCCTATATGATATAATGATTAATTACGATGGTAGAGATCATGTGGATTCCAAACTCTTGTTTAAGCAATCTTATTCTAGTGGGGCATTCTTCCTACTGTGAATGGTTGATTAAATTATTTTGGTTAATCTCAACCATGTAAATTATATTAACATTTTCTTTAAAAATTTTAATTTTTAAAATCAAACCAATGAATGATCGAAGATATCAAAATTATAGCTTTAGAAAAAAAAATCATACTAGCTACAAAAATCATAGTGTTTTTTAGATAATTAGGAAGAAAAATTTATATTCATAATATTAATTCTAGAAAGATAAATACTTTTCATTTATTTTAATTTAAAAACCAGATCAAATGAAGATTGCCGGGGGCTCTCTCCTTTCTTTCTCATTTTTCTCTCAAAAAACCCTAGTCCCATTTCTGTTTGACTCATCTTGGAGCTACCACCGGCATTTTTGCTGGTGGTAAGCCTCTCCATTATTATTTCTTTGTTTTCGATCTAGTTTTTATTATGTTTTTCTTTATGGTTAGTAATAAACTCTCATTTGGTGAGAGATTGTGTAGTTTTCCGCGTTCGTCGGAGGGTCGTAGAATTAGTGTTTTGGGTTCGATGAATCAAGAAAACAAGTTCAATGTATTATGCCAAAGGGATTTGTTCTTCCAAATAGTTGCACCACGTTTCGTTACCTCCAATCGTCGGGAAAAGGGCATTGTCAATTGTTGACGAAGCCGATCAAGATGCCGATTTCTAGTAGTGATGTTTGGATTGTTAGTCACTTATCGACACCGATTTCAAGCAGTGATGGTTGGATTGGTAGTCACTTATCGACGGAGCTGATCAAGACATCGATTTGAAGCAGTGATGGTGGGAGTCATATTCATCTTGTTATATTAGATTTATACTTGATTATGTTAGATCTATATTGTTTAGAGATATTCATTGATGTAAATGCCGAATGGCTTTTATACGAATGAATGAATTCTTTTTCCTTCAAAAAAAAAAAAAACCAGATCAAATGAATCTAAAGCATATAGACAATTAGACATGAATAAGAACGAGTACATATTTTGATACAATACGTATGTACGGAGTATTTATAAGACAACTCTTTTATCAAACATAAATATTTTTTTTGTTTCTTGAGAGGGTCGAACATAAAGAATTATTGGTACATGCGTGCTGCTATATACAATGCTATAGTATCGGTGTGTTCTTTAGAGTTTACTTGGTTAGTTTAGGGTGCGTTCTTTAGAGCTTATACGATCAGTTCAGTTCAGGTGTCAATTCAGTGATCTTCAGTTTAGTTAAGTGATGTTCAGTTAAGTTTAGTGGTACTGAGTTCAAAAACATACTTTTTATCTCACATTGTTAAATTTAATAGACTTTCATTTTGTATACAGTAGAACCTCTATAAATTAATACTTTATAAATTAAGAACCTCTCTAAAATAATAATTTTTCTCAGGCCTAAGGTGTAAATTAATAAATTCGATAAATTAATAATGATTCGAAAGATTTTCTTGTAAATTTATGGTTTCTTCAATATCATAAATTAATAATTCCATAAAATACAAATATAACTAGGACAACTTGGTAATATATGATTCTATTGTTGTTTGCTTTTGGTTTTTATTTTATATCTAGTTGTATCTCATCTCTAATTATCCTTATTGCATCCAAAAGTTCTGGTGTTGTGTTCTCGTATTGCAACAGAAAATTGTGAAGTGTTGTTGTCGCTATGACTGCTTCCTTCCGTGCAATTGGTTTTAAAGGCACTATATCATCTTCATTTTCATCATCGATAGGATTTTCAACAAAATTTACCAAACATGAACTTGTATTAAGTGCTAACTAGTACTACGTGTACTACGAACTTTCTATGTTTGGTTTTGAGGGGAATATACCATATTTTATTAGTCACATAATATATGAACATCAAAATAAATTAGTCAATACAATGTATATATTAGTTAATTAATTTAAATTTATGAAGACTAAGATAGATTCGTTGAATCGGAAAAATTCTCTTTAAATTTATAAATTATTAATTTAACAATTAATTAATACCTCTATAAATTAATAAAATTACATAGTTCCAACATTATTAATTTATAGAGATTTTACTGTATGTTGTATAATGACTCACATCACATGTGCAAAGTAGAAGAAATTTCTTGCAAAACAACCTCAAGGTTTTTACTGCTTTAAATAGTCATAATAGTGGGTCTAGTAGTTTCAATTTAATTGTAGATGATGATTTGTCGCTTGTTAATTGCTTTTGTAGTGTTTCGTGGACCTTTGTTAAGCATGGTGGTAATTTGGTAGCGTATGAGTTTGTCCCATGCAATCTTAGAAAATAGAGTATCGGTTTTGAAATACATTTTTCCTCTGATTTGGAGAAATTAATGAAAGCAAGATTAATGACCATCTTTTATCTTTCACTCCAAAAACAAAGGACTAATTTCTTACAAAACAAACATACATTTTTTTGTTGATTTGAAGACATCTAGAAACAAATGTTGATTTACTACATTAAACTTTTGATCAATATTTCATTCTTAAAATATAAGCACATTATATGTTGATTTGAAGACATCTAGAAACAAATGCTATGTTTTAGAGTTTTTGGGTAGCTTTTACTTTTGGGGGGAGATAAATTTCTAAAAGTTTTGTTTGATAAACAAATTTTAGGAGGAGCTTGAACTTTTTTGGTGGCTCAAATCTTTTTTTTTTATTTATTATTATTTTTTTATTCTTTGGGAAGGCCAAAATCTCATGTTGTCGAAGCTATGTACATTAACTTTATTTTTTAACAAATGTCTCAAGGTAGTTAAAAGTTGATTTTCCACCACATCCCTCTTATTTAATCTTTAATATTTACTTATATCATGTCATTTTACACTTTTCACCCAACAACTATATTTATAGTGTTTTCCAACAATTTTATTTTCAGATAGTTAACACTCACATCTTATGTAAAACTCACAAATCAATTATAACTGTTATGCCAAACAATGCGCGACAATGCCTCACAATGTCGGCTGAAGCTTAAACAAAATACTAGGTGTTCATAGAGAAATGCTTATTAAAAAGATGGTTCCTATAATATTTGTTAGATGCTTTGTTTAAAAAGCCTATCCTAACTACACAAATGTTCAGAAAATCACCACTGAGATTTTATAAAATTTGGCGTATATTTCCACAAAAAAATAAATACTTTTGTCGATAAAGACTTGGATAACTATCAATAAAAGAAATAATTTGTAAAATGAACAATAATCTGTGAGTAAAAATAACTATCAATAACTTTATGAAGATAGAATTAGAGTTATGGTTCTTTTGTTAAAATATTATAATATATGAAATGAAGAATCTTTAGGGTCTCAGCTCATCGGCTAGGGATTAATTTTGTAATTTTGTGTCCCTAGCTTGTCTTGTATAAGATCCAATTCACAGCATTTAGAAATGTAATGATCACTGTACTTATTATGAACAGTAACTCTTGTTTCATTAAAAAATAATCCTCAATATCTCACCGAAAGTTATAATGACACCGTCTTATACTAAGTTTGGGTGTGTTTTTTCCTTTTATTGAGGGCACTCAAGATATTACTGCAAGGATTGTTTTTATGCTGTCACCCTAATTTTTAACTTCAATTATTGGAGAGTGAAAAATACAAAGAACTCTATACAATATTATTATTATTTTTTATCAAAATGTGTTTATCTTATGAGTTATGAGGTCGCCTCAACATAATCATATCACTTTCATAGCAAAACATTATGTTTATTTGAGGCGCCTCACATTGAGGCTGTTAAATCAAATGTGTTTTTGTGTTTTTTTTTTTTTGTTGCTGAAGAAAGAATTGGAACTTTTTTTCACATGAGCAAAATTTTTGAGGCAAACAAGATTTGTTAAATCTTCTGAGCAATGCAGATGGTCCCCGACCTTTTTCTAGGGTTTTTTTTTTATCTAAAGGACCCACAATTTTATGTCCTTTTTGACCTGCAATTGACCGTATACATTATTCCAACCCAACCAATTAGAGAAGGAGAGACAAAGAATAAGCTGAAGTCATGCATATACCCATGTAATGTAATGTAATTAATGTCCTAAAGAAGAAAATAGAAGAAGTTTGTGGTCCATATAATTTTTATTCCTGTATTTTTCAAAATTTGTTAGTACTATTATAATAGAGTAAAAATATAAGATTCCAGCAACAGCAGGCAAAGTATCATGATAACAGCCCTAGCTAGCTAGCTACTGAGCTCTAGCTATACTTTCTCCAAAACCCATGCTTTGCTTTGCTTCACTTTTGGTTGCTCATGCCCTGAATACTCAGCCCTGGTCTTCAGAACACAGAAAGAGAGACAAGCACAATGGTTTTTGGGATTTTTATTGTTTCTCTTTGGCTCTTTTATTCCCCCACCCTACAGTTATATCCAGGTACCCTCTATGTGATATGTCCGTCCTTTATGTTTTTGAATTTTTATTTCTTTGTATGCAAAGAATACAAGTGGAGATTTATCAACCTTAAACACTAATTTGAATCCAATTATAAGGTGTGTTCTTTTTTAATGAGGGTGTGTTCTTTTTTAATGAGGGTGTGTTTTTCAGATATCATCTAAGAACTCGTGTTTGATTTTCGGTTTAATTTAGTGATGCCTAATTCAATTCAGTGGTGTTCAATTTAAAAAAAATATATTTTGTTTCACATCAAAAGTGATGTTCATTTCACTTCAATGGTGTTCAAATCAGTCCACTTCAGTGGTGTGGCTCGAGTTCACTTCAGTTCAACGTTATTCATTTCAGTTCAGTGAAATTTATTTCAGTTTAGTGGTATTATTGATCGAATTCATTTCAGTGATTGATTCATTGATTCAGGGTGCATTTGTTAGAGCTTGCACTGTAAGTTTAGTTTAGTTCAGGTGTCAATTCAGTGATTTCAAATTCAGTTAAATAATGTTCGATCAGTTCAGTTTAGTGGTGCTGGGTTCAGAGACATACATTTTGTCGCACATATCAAGTTGTGTTCAATTTAGTTCATTTGTGTCCAATTTAGTTAAGTAGTGTTCAGTTTAGTGTTGTTGAATTTAATTCAATTTAATTCAGTTCAGGTTAGTTCAACTCTAAGTTAAGGGTGCGTTTGTTAGAACTGAACTTACCAGGACTAAACTGAACAGAACTGAATTCAACATTATTAAATTGGACGACGTTACCGAACTGAATTGGAAACAACTGAAATAAATTAAACACAACTTGATATGTAAGACAAAAAGTATGTTGCTGAACTCAACATCACTGAACTAAACTGAACATCATTTAACAGAATTTGAAATAAATGAATTGACACCTAAACTGAATTGAACTGATCTTATAAGCTCTAACAAACGCATCCTAATAAAAGCCCCCCAGTTCAGCTCAACAAAGTTCAATCGATTCATTAATATATATTGAAAATAAAACACACTCATAATTAATATCAAATAATCTTTTCTAATCTAATGAATATCTGATATTGTGATATCTAGTCTAGTAAATAGTATTCGAAGACTGACTATTACATAGTGAGTCAAGAATTATGTAGACAAGATCCTATAAACTTTACTACTGAAACACAACTATTAAGGAAGAAAATGAGTATTTGACATAACTAAGAGATGTGTTCGGATATTAGCATATTTTAGATAATCTTTGAGATTGTGTTAGTAGAAGTTATCGTAAACATATTATTTAGGCCGCTGTTATTGCCAGGCCTAAAAACACTAATGTCAAGTCATTAATTTTTGAGTTGACAATATAGCCCTTATTATTAATAAGGCAAAACCCATATTCTCTCCCCACTATCTTTAATTGCCTTTTTTACAAACAAAATTATGAAAAATGTATTAGAATTAGGGATCTAACAACTCCATTAATTTAGCAACAAAATTGGGAGGGAGATTGAGAATAATATTACGTTACCGTTAATTGCTCTTACCATACCTTAACCAAAACTTTTTAATTTTCATAGTAGCACACTATTGACATAAAGATTATAAATTCTAATTGCATCATCCACAATATATATTGGAACGGAAAAAGAAAAAAAAAATAAGCAAATGAATGTTTGCATTCAATTAATTAATTCATGTTTGCCGGCTATCAGTTACACTTACGCCCAATAATCCAAAAAATTGAACCTGATAGCACTTTTTAGCTTTTTATTGGATCTTAAGGGGTCGAAATATATATGATACAACTTTCCTTTTAATTTCTTGAATAATTTGTATGAACAAATTTTTTTTTGTACTTTTGGCAATATTTTTATTTGGCTATCATTATGATTAAAATAGATAGATACTACTCAATATGTAAATAAGGAAGCCTAACTAAAGTCCTAATATGAAGAGATAATAATTTGGGTTGCCTAATTAATATGAAGGACTAAATTATCAACTTAAAAAATTATTGCTCTGGCATTAATGTTTCTTGGCCTGGCAATAACAGCGCCCATTATTTATTTCTCGAATAGAAGTCATGGTCTTTTACTATAGTGGGGTTTGCTAATATTTATTGATTTGACAACTTTACTTTTAGCCCTGCCAACAGAAATTTTTGAGTTGCAATCACGTTCCTAAAGTTACGTTATAAACAGGCTCTTTTTCTTTTTTTTGATTTGAGGCTCTTTTTCTTGTGTTTCTCTTGCTTTTAGAAAAATTGTAGTTTGATGGGAAAGATGGGGTAAGATGCGAAGACTCAACTTAAGCCCCTGCCATACGAATTTAGCTGGCCGGGATAATAATAATAATAATAATAATAATAATAATAATAATAATAATAATAATAATAATAATAATAATAATAATAATAATAATAATAATAATAATAATAATAATAATAATTTTGAATTAAAGATTGATTCCGTAATATTGTAAAATTTCAACTACAAATATTTTTTGAGAGTTTGAAGTATAAAAAAAGCACAATGTTGAACACTACCTATGTATTATTGAATCAATAATGAACGTTTTGAATCATCAATGAAATTTGTAAATAGTTGAACAACATTTGTGTAACACTACCCATATATGAGAAAATAAGCTAGGGGAAAAGGAAGTATTTTAAGAATCAATAGTACAATATAGTCAAATACTAGATAAAAATTGTCTTACTAATGAATCAAAAATAAATAAACTGTCTCTATAATGGAAATGAGACATTGGAGTGGATTAGGTTGTTTATGACATATAGTTTGTCACATCCAACAATAGTATGCACATAGAATAGTACCAAGCAAGTTAAACAATTTGATGTACCACTATTTAGGGCTGGTCAAGTGATACAAAGTGAGTGTCAACTTTCAAATCATAAGCTTATATTCACATTTGTTCCTTAACATGAAAATTTCCGTCATTATACCACAACTAACCACAACCCTCCAATCGAAAACTTCCAAACATAATTTCACGTTTTCAACTACTATTTCAACACATGATAGTTATAAAACTAACAAAAATTAAGATCGTGAGCATGTGGTAAGCTATAGTTGGCTGTTTCGCTTATTGCTTAGGGCTCGTTTGTTTAAACTAGTAATTAGATGTGCTTTTTACGAATAGGTTTCATTATGACTGCTTAAGCATGCTTATAGAAGAACTCTTAACATCCATCCACTACATTCACAATTAAAAATTGAGTAATAAAAAGCAGTCAAATGATTTTGTTTATTTGATAGCAGTGAAAATTTGTGATAAAATTCTTAATTAAATTATCCCTATGTAAAAAGCATATTTGAGACAATAATAACGAGATATTGGGAAATGGTGATTGAACAGATTTGAGAATTACTCTAGGATAGTTAGCTTTTTCATTTATTTAAAATTTAATTAAAGAAAAAGATAAGAATAGATAGATAGATAGATTCCCCAAGCTTATGAGAGAAAAAGTATGCTCTGCAAAGTGTTGTAACTTCTATGTTGTCTGTCGTCCGCATGAAGATCTATCATCCTTACCCACCCCTCTCGAAAGTACACGTGTGAACATCCTATTGGCCATTAACTTTGAAGTTATTATGGTTTTCAAATATTTTTCATAGCAGCCTGCATTGCTAGAGAAAATTTCTAACAACTTAAATATAAAAGTATAATTTATGCGAAAATAAATAAGGAATAAATATTTATACCTGATGTTAATATTGGAAATTCACGAGGCATAACTCCCCTGCCAATTGATCAAGGAAATTCATGAGTAATGTCGTCCTTGATTCATTCCCCAGGTAGAGCAAAATGTTATGAGATAACAAAGTAACTAAAACAAGAATAGATAGGACAATAATGGCCTTCGTGACAATATAAGTCACCCGTGATAACGGAGATTTTTAAAATTGGAGAAAGACGATGTTTTGGAAGAAAATGGGAATATAAGGAGAATTAATTAACCATACTTGTATATTGGTTTTCAGAAGACCTTAAAAAGGTTCATAATGCGGACACCGACTCTTCCTAATAACCAAAGAATAAAACCAAAAGAAGGTGTTTCCAGAACATTGTCCTTCCGTAACTAAGCGAAATTAAAAATAAAAAGAGAGAGGTTGTTTTCGAAAGACATAGGTTGTTTCCGTTTTGCAAGAAAATAATAAAATTTTCTCCGAGGATATCACTCCTACTCTTTTAGTAAAGGAATGAGGTGAAATACTTATCAGTTTTAATATTAAATTTTAACTAATAAAATGCAATACCTTAGCTTCTTAAGTGGTGATTTTGGAAAAACGACCAAAGAAAAGTAAAGCCAAAAATCAAAATGCAACGCACACCATCTTAATTCCACTAACAAGTGCTATTAAAAACAAGAAAAATCACTAACAAGTACAATTAAAATATATAAAAGAGGTTTATTTTTTAAATTTCAAGAGAAAGTTAATTAATTTATAATGCAACATTGTTTCTGAAAGACCATGAAGGTAAAATCCTCTCACAAAACAAAAAGAAAAATAAAAACACCATGGGAAAAAAAACAAGTAGGTAGCTAGATAGTATGCTTGGCTCCTCATACGCCATCCACGGAGGCCATCGATTTGCCGATGGGCTCTGCGTATGGCATACAGGGAGCCAGGCATAATCAATTCATCTAATCTTATCATAATCATAATCATAATCATGTAATAATAATACAATACACATGAAACATGTTCATTTCATGACATAAAACAACAACATTACAAATACCCAACACATATAATTACATATATATGTGCATATATGCAAAAAAAAAAAAAAAAACACTGGTAAACAGAATGAAGAAATTCTTATGGCACTGATGTGTTTAAGATTTGAGATGAGTGAAAGAGAGAAGAGGTAAGAATTTATATTTATAGGGTTTGATGGTATTGTTAAATATATGATCAGCTAAATTTGAAGAGAGAAACTAACAGAAGATGGGTATTTGTGTGGTGGGGGGATGATAATAAGAGAGAGACAAAGGGATCTAGAGAGAAAAACAAGGAGAAATATGTAGTATTTGTACTACTGTGTACTCATTAGTTTTCCGACTTATAAAAAGAGTTTGCAATTTGCAACCCCTAGACCCTAAATATAGACAACCAACAATAGAGGTGAGCTGATGGAGCTTAGGAGAGAGAAAATGAAAGAAAGCAGAAATGGTCTGGGTTTTGGGTTATTAACCACGCAATTTCCCAAGCTTTTGTGGTTTTGGGGGTGGGTTGTTTGGGGGGTTTGAATTGAATTTCATCTTTTTTTTTTTTTTTCTTTTTCTGGGTCATAAAAGCAACATTTGCTTTTTCTAGTCTGAAACCCCATTTGTCTTGGAGTGCTTGGGAGGATATAGATTCTCACTAGCTAATCTCACCAAGTCACCAGCAGAGAATTTTTTTATTTTTTATTAATTTTCTTTTTTTGGAAAACATAAAAGGTAAGAATGAAGAGAAAAAGGTATAATATAATTTTATTGACATAAAAAAAGGAAGGGAAATAATGGAAAAAGAAAAGGATAGATAGCATATAGGTGTTTTTTCTTTTTTGAAAAACATAAAAGGCAAGAATGAAGAAAAAAGGAATAAAATAGTTTATTGACATAAAAAAAAAGGAAATAGTGGAAAAAGAAAGGGATAGAAAGCATATAAGGATTTTTTTTTTTTTGAAAAACATAAAAGGCAAGAATGAAGAGAAAAAGGAATAATATAATTTTTTGACACAAAAAAGGAAGGAAAATAATGGGAAAAGAAAAGGATAGATAGCATTTAGGGAATTTTGTTTTATTTATTTAGAAAACATACAAGGTAAGAACGAAGAGAAAAAGAATAATAGTATAATTTATTGACATATAAATAGAAGGGAAATAATGGAAAAAGAAAATGATAGATTGCATTTAGGGGATTTTTTTTTTGAAAGACATAAAAAGGCAATAATGAAGAGAAAAAGGAATAAAATAATTTTATTGACATAAATAAAGAAGGGAAATAATGGAAAAAGAAAAGGATAGCTAGCATATAGTATTTGTCATCCTTTTGACTTTTTCTTTTTCTCACCCTCCGCTCCATCAGATTGATCAGACCATCAATCACTTTGATTCACTTTCCTTTTCTTTTTTTATATTTGCTGTCTTTTTTGTGATTTATTTACTTATTTAATCCATGCTTTTTGTAAAGACAGATCACATCCGCAATACTCATAACAGTGAAGTGAACAAAAGACCCACGCAATGAATAGTGTAATACTATTATTAGCCCCATTTGCTCTTAATGAAAGTTGGTTGTTATTGTTTTCCTAATAAAAATGTTGGTTATGCATAAACTATTCTCACTAGATAGTTGTTAATTATAAGAATATAAGATTATTCCATTCCATCACTTGTGAACGTTTTGGCTAACTTGTCTCCTTTACTAAACATGAAGCCGAAATGTCCAATTTACAGCAATCTAGCTATCTGCAAATGCCATTAGGTTCACATTTTTTACCTTATATCTTAAGGCTGCTGTTATTGCCAGGCCAAAAAATACTAATACCAGACCATTAAAAATGTGAGTTGACATTACAACCCTTCATATTAATGAGGCAAATCACATGTTCTCTCTCCTCTATTATTAATAGCCTTATTTACAAATAAATTAGGCCGCTGTTATTGCCAGATCAAAAAATACTAATGTCAGGTCATTAATTCTCTGAATTGACAATTTAACCCTTCATATTAATTAGGCAACTTAAGTTATGGCTTTGTTTACCCTTCCTTATTTACATTTTGTGTATCTATATATTTTAATCATAATGACAACTAAAGAAAATCTTTCCAAAATTACAAAAAAGATTTTCATTCATACAAACTATCCAATAAATTAATAAAAAAACCACTATATCATACATTTTAAACACAAAAGATCTAATAAAGTACAGTAGTTGAAATATGCGATTACGTTCATTTGCTTAGGCATGTAATTGATCATCAGCGGCAATCGACAAACAGAATTAATTATCAAATGCAAACGTTCATTTGCTTGATCATTTTCCTCCCTTTTCTTTTCCACTATCATAGAGGATGCAATTAGAAATTTGAGTAAAGAAAGGTACGCTACAGTGGCTATAACACGTGTATAAAAATAAAACGTATGGGAAGTTATATATCAGAAAAGATATGGAACATGGAAATTCAAAGAGCTAGATGAGAAATAAAAAGAGAGCAATATAATTGTGACGTAACATCCTCAATCTTCTTCCAAATTTTGTTGCTAAATTAGTGGAGTTGTTGGATCCCTAATTTTAATGTCCTTCCATAAATTTGTTTGTAAATAAAGCTAATCAAAGATATTGGAGAGAGAATATTTTTTTTTTGCCTTTTTAATATGAAGGGTTAAATTGTCAACTCAAGAAATTAATGATCTGGCATTAGTATTTTATAACCTGGCAATAACAGCGACCATAAATTAATAGAAAGACATTATAATTAGAGATCTTTCAACTCCAACAATTTAGCAAATTTACATTCATGACAACTAAGTTGTTTTTTTCCTTAATCGTTCCAGTGCCATTCTTGTGCTCTTTTTCAGCAATTGCTGTAAACGTGGAAGAAGAATCCATTATCATACCCATTCAATGGTGCATCAAAGTGGAAGAAAGTTTGGCAAGTTAACTACTAGTCCGAAACTTATTAGATGGCTGCTCACTCAATAATATTGTAATCAAAGTGATAATCTTGGAACTTTTATAAGCTTTCGGTTCACGAATTACGGTTGCCGATCAACATGCCCATCACTCTTAAGTTTTTCTAAATGCATGTATATGGTTTGCGAACTGTTTTATGAGATATCTTGTTTGATCAACTCATCCGATGTATATGAACACTTAATTTCTTGAATATTTTGTATGAATGAAAGTGCAATATGTACTTTTGGACAATATTCTTATATGCGTATCATTATGATTAAAATGGTCATATACTCAATATTGGAAATAAGGCAAGTGTACACAAATTAGTATTTGAAAAGAGAGAATAATTCGTGTTGCCTTTTTACAAGAAAGGGCTAGATTGTCAACTAATTATATTAGTGGTCTGGAAATAGTATTTATTGGTCTGGCAATAACAGCAGCCTATCTTAAATTCCATGATCAACAAATTTATCAACTAAAGACTTCAATAGACCTTCATTATTGTCTCCCACCACTATAAGCTAAAAGCTATGCTAAGTACTGTGTCATAATGTTAGCTAATTACTGATTACCTTTTTAGGTGAACACATCTAATGTTGTAAATCCATAAAATATACTACAAATGAGTGTCATTTGAAAGGATATTTCGTACTCGTTCCAATGGTGTAAGAACTTTAATTTCTTAAGCAATGAAACTAAAGTTATATGCTTTTAAAATCTAATAGTCTACTATTTAGAATCATTTTAGATTCATCGTTTATTTCTTTATCCTACTTATACTATTTTCTATTATATTTCACCGTGAGATTGCTTTTTAAATTTTTACAACTAATATACATATCTTTTCTCTTATTTTTACATGCAACTCTTTAGTTGTGTTAGCTTGTCAAGCTAATTAATGATTACCCTTTTAGCTGGACGCATCTAATGTTGTAAATCAATAGAACATACTACAAATGAGTCTCATTCTAAAGGATATTTTGTACTCGTTCCAATGGTGTAAGAATGTTAATTTCTTAAGCGGTGAAACTAAAGTTATATGCTTTTAAAATAAAAAAGTCTACTCTTTAATGATTTACGAAAGTACAACTTTTGTATATATTCTAAAACCTCTAATTAATAGTGTACTCTTTAAGGATTTAGGAAAATACAACTTTAGTATATATTATATACCAAAACATATATTTCTATTCTATAAATTATTTTAAAATTTTATTACAATGGCTCGCTTAGGTGGACGCCTTCAATGCTGTCAGAAAATGCCTCGAATATATAGTTATTATGATTCTCACTAGATAGTTGTTAATTATAAGAATATAAGATTATTCCAATTCTCATGCTTATGCATAAACTGTATGACTAGAAGAATATACAATATTTATTTGATCACAAGAATATACAGTATTAAAGCTCTGTTTGATTCACCTTAAATTTACTTAAATTCAGTTCAGCTTCAGTTCATGTGTAACTTTATTACTCATATAACTTTTCATTACGAAATAATTTCATGATGAAAATTATGTCATCGGAAAGATCTCAAAGCATACTTTCAAATGAGTCCAATATTGACTATGTTTAGACGAATTTTAAATGGTTGACGGTCAAGTTCAAAAAATCAATTAAGTTCAGTTCAGTTCAGTTCATATTAGTTCAGTTTAGTTCAGATCAGTTTTATCCAGGTGAATCAAACGGAGCCTAAGAGTTTCTGATAACTCACTAAAAAAAAAAAAGTGTTCATGATAACACATCATAAAGCATTTAATTCACAAAATTTACCTTATTAATGTTTTAATATACTAGAATATTCTTCTTCTTGAAAATTTTAACACTAATAGTGGTTAGTTAGAGCTTACACGGTCAATTTAGTTCTCTTCAGTTCAGTTCAGGTGTCAATTCAGTGATTTTCAAATTTAATTAAATGATATTCAGCTCAGTTCAGTTCAGTGGTCGTTGTGAGTTTTTTTTTGGTAATCAAAAAGAGGGTGCAAGTGAATGGCGATCGAGGCACCCCCCGCTACATCATGTTCGGACTCTCGTGTTCAATAGTGAACATATCATACTAGCTGAACAACCAGCGCAAGCACTGGCCCCGTCAATGTAGCACCAACAAGGGGCTAGTATAGTTCCTAGAAGCCAGCAGACACAAGGCATGGGGAAAATGGGGATTCGAACCCATGACCTTGCCTTACCAAATCATTTGGGAGTAAGTTTGGAACCACTAGACCACCACCCTTGTTGGTAGTGGTCGTTGTGAGTTAAGAAACAAACTTTTTGTCTCACATATCAAGTTGTGTTCAATTCAGGTAAGTTGTGTACAGTTAAGTTTAGTAGTGTCCAATTTAGTGATGTTGAATTCATTTCAGTCCAGTTCTGGTAAGTTCAACCCTAAAGGTGCATTTGTCAGAGTTTACACGGTCAGTTCAGTTCTGGTAAGTTCAACCCTAAGGGTGCATTTGCCAGAGTTTACACGGTCAGTTCAGTTCAGTTCAGTTCAGTTGTCAATTCAGTGATTTCAAATTCAGTTAAATGATGCTCAGTTCAGTTCAGTGGTGCTGAGTTCAGAAACATACTTTTATCTCACATATCAAGTTGTGTTCAACTCAGTTCAGTTGTGTCCAGTTCAGTGATTTCAAATTCAGTTAAATGATGTTCAGTTCAGTTTAGTGGTGCTGAGTTCAGAAACATACTTTTATCTCAAATATCCAGTTGTGTTCAACTCAGTTCAGTCGTGTCCAGTTCATTTCAGTAGTCTCCAGTTTATTGATGTTGAATTCAATTCAGTTCAATCCAGTTCTGGTAAGTCCAGCTCTAACAAACGCACCTGAGACTCTGTTTGATTCAACTTAATTTTACTTAAATTTAGATCAGTTCAGTTCATATCACTCAGATAACTTTTCATTCCAATATAAATTAATGATGAAAAATATGTCATCGGAAAGATCTCAAAGCATACACTCAAATGAGTCCAATATTGAATTTGTTTGCACGAATTTTAAATGGTTAACGGTCAAGTTAAAAAAAATCAATTCAGTTCGGTTCAGTTGTTTCCAGGTGAATCAAACAGAGCCTAGGGGTGCGTTCTTTAGAGCTGAACTTACCAGAACTTAACTCAACTCTAAAGAATGCACCCTAAAAAGGTTAGCTCTTAATTAGGACAATTGCATTTTACTTACTAATAGGGAGTATATTAATCATGTTAGAGGATGCGTTATTTAGGGATGAACTGAATTGAACTGAATTGAATTCAACACCACTAAACTGAAAAGAATAAAATTGAACTGAATTAAACCGCACTTTCTATGTGAGACAAAATGTATATTTTTGAAGTGAACTGAACTAAACTAAACATCACTGAACTGAATGAAAATCGCTGAATTGACACGATACTACTCCTGAACTGAACTACCCGGGTAAGCTCTAAATAAGACATCCAAAGTGCCTTTGGAGTTTGAGATCGGAAAATAGAAGCATAGATCCCCTGAAGTCGTTGGACCTGATGGGTTCCACCCTTTCCTAGGGATGTGTTTACGTATGATACCGAGTCCATCAATCAAGCATTGGTTTGCAATTTACATACAAAATTGACCTTAAGAAGGTTTATGATAGCCTCCTTAAGGTCAAATTATCAAACAACCCAATTAAGCTATATCAACCCTAGAAGAAGAAAATTAGCCACTCATAATTAAAGAAACTACTAAGCAAATGATAAGAATCAAATTAAACATGAATTGAGGAAGATAACACACGTGAATCAAACTTCAAAGAAACAACAAACATAAACTTAAACATTGAAAACTAAAAGCAATTGAAATGGGGGAGAGAGAAAGAGAGTAGACATGATGAGAGATAAATCAAAAGTTTCAATTGAAACTTCCCAAAACATGAACTTGTTCTCCAAATTGCTAATAAACTAGAGAGTTTGAGAGCAATCTAAGTGTTTAATCTAAACTCTAATCTATTCTAATGGAGGAGAGAGATTACTAAGAGAGATAGGATAGAAAGGGGAGAGATCGAAGAGCCCTTTTTATATATCTAAAAACATCTATTTGGATGGGAGAAAAGAAAGAAGAAAGGTCTCTCGTCATTTATGCATAAATCGCACAGGAGGCATGATCATGCCAACATAGGCATGATGATGCTTGGTCTTTTCACATGACGACACATGATCTTGCATATTGGAAGCATGGTCATGCACTGTAAACAAGTCAAAAGTTTCATAATTTCTAGCATCTCTTGTCATTCCAACTTCGATTCCTTCTTCTCTTGACACTCCAAAGTCCATATTAATTCTGATTGTACATTTGAGCTCTAAAATGATCCTAAAATCACATTAAACACACAAACATGCCCAAGTAGTGATCCTCATCATAAAATGAATAAAATTCAGTAAAAAGAGGATAACCACACATATCATAGAACGAATGAGTGCATTTATAACATGAAAAGCAAAAAATTTTAGGCACTTATCAAACTCCCCCAAGGTTGAACCTTTGCTTGTCCCCAAGAAAAACAAGTCAAGATAACAGAAATAGAAAACAAAAGTCAATAGATCACCTTCTCAAATTGAGTTGCAGAAGAAGCATCTAATCCAAAAGAATCAACCCAAGTCAAGAACAAAAGTCTCAAAGCCATTCAAATTCACATAGCACAACATGTAATAGCGATCCAAAACATCAAAGTCTTACCACGAGCAAGACCCCCTCTTGAATATAGCATATAGCAAAGTAGATAGACCCTCACTTTAGGTAAGTGAACTCTTTTCACCAAAAAAAAAAAAAAAGGTAAGTGAACTCTCACACTCAAGTGTTTAAAATTGACAATCCAAGTAGGTTTTAGTTTTACTCAATACTCATCTCAACAATTACGGTTTACCATATCCTCACCTATCGTCTCATACAAGGGCGAAGCCACAAGGGGCAGGCATAGGCCTGACCTATGTAGGCCCAGCCCAAAATTCCTTTTTATTTTTAAGCTAGCCTATGTAATTTTAGGATATATATGACATTTTGCAAATACATGACATTAATACTGAGACGCCTCAGCGGTTGTGACTAGATTGTAGTTACACTCATCTTCCTCCTGGAGATCCCGTGTTCGAAGGTTGGTAGTACCATAATGTATTTTTGTTACAAAATACTCTATCACGTATGAAATAGAAGGAATATCCTTTTTTTTTTCTCTTTTGAGAACACACTTTTCAAATTGTGACCATTGTTTCACTAAAATTTGACCTTCGTCTCACCGAAAATTATATAAAAATCATCTTATAAAATTTTTTGCGTTTGAACTTTATAATTGAAAATTTTGCTCCTATTAAATATAAAGCCCTAGTAAAAAAAATTTTGTTTTAAAAATAAACTTTAAAAAAAAACACCTTGGGTACATTAGATTCAAAGTTTGAATCCCCTCCTCGATCTGTTGTATGTAAATTTATTTTACATGTTATTGTGCCCCATATGGACCCGAAATGGACTAAACATTTTTGTTACCAATATTTTTCAACATCTGTGGCGGCCCATCTAGTTATAAAATCCTGACTTCGCCCCCTGGTCTCATATCTCCTCCGCTAAGGACAATTGATATAAACGAGTCAAGAGGACTTTCAAAGGTTGTAATAATATACGATAAAGGTGAAGGGTAGGACAAATTCATTCGTATAGTTGGCTAAGGATGTCATGAAACTAGTCGAACAAAAATCATTCATTCACCTCATGCATGAAGGTAAACAATGCGAAACTCAGACTAACAAAAAGCACCATCTAACAAATATCACCAAATTCTATTAAAATACTCTTATTCAAGCACAACTTTCAAGAATTCAACATTTTTATTCTTTTTTTCTTCATATGTTTTTTTGAGAATTTTTTCTGATTTTGGAAACCAAAGAATTTCAACCATTCTTTTACGCTTGCACAAGTTATGGAGTTACACATTATGAAAGTAACATAGACTCCAAAGCTAATCGCTACTCCACAACTATCATGACAAAAGAGTTAAACATGGTTTTTCCGGTCACAAGGCTTGTAATGCGGCTGAAAGCAAATAATAGGTAAAGCTCAAAGTGGTTCACAAAGGATATAGTGCCAAGGTAGGCTACTTTGGCTAAGTGAGCTAATAGTTCAAAGAATGCCTCAATCATTCTCATTCAATCAATGTCAAGTGCGGACTCGACGGAGAAAAGAGAAATGAATTCTCTTCAAAGGGATTGAGAAGCCTCTCCCCAAGGTGAGTTCTAGAAATCAATGATTTCGAGAGAGTTTCACACATCAAAAACATAACAGACCGTAGTGATGCACAGTTTTCAAGACTCAAAACTCACAGGTTAATTTGGTCTATCCAACTAAACTACACAACATTCAAAATTAATCATCATGCATGCCACAAACCATGAATCGCAACAACAATTATGCTATGTAAAACTTAGGCTCAAACACAATTCCTAGCCCATAAACAAGGGTCATTTCTTTTGATTTTTCACAACAAAATAAGAAACATCATCGAATGATCATATCTCATTTTTTTTGAAATTTTTTTCATGCACGAAAAACTTAAACCTAAAATATATGCAAAACAAATAAAAATAAAAGAAAGAAACAAAATAAACAAAAATATGAAAACTAATCTAAAAATGCAAAATAAAACAAAAACTATATGCAATTCATATTTCACAAAATTTCATCAAAATCACCTCCTATAAGCTTGAAACGAACAACGTCCCTAATGTGAGAAGACACAAAAATATATACCAGAAGGGAGGAGAAAAAACTCATGGAGCTCCACCGTTTGGTGGGGGAAGAAAGGGAGATTCCGTGAAAAGTTGTGGAAAGCTTCAATGATATGATCATGCTTCAAAATGAACTTGGATCAGCACGATCATGCTTCAAAATCCAACAGAGCATGATCATGCACTGTAATAAAGCCCAGTGCACACGGGCGTGCGAATTTTGATAGAGAGTTTAAAACTTTGACATCCGTCGAGGCACGGTCATGCTCGATTTTGTACACGAATGAGCATGATCATGCTCATAATTTCAACAGCTCAAAATTCGATGCGTGAGCATGCTATTCATCTTCTTGTTTTTTTTATCTTTTTTTTCTTTCCCTTTTTTTTTGAATCCAAAAATAAAAATAAAGCAAATAAAACTTGGATTCCCTCCCAAGAAGCGCTATAGTTGAGGTCGTGAGCTCGATACTTGCACTGAATTTATTCCGGATGGATCACAAAAATGGCAATGTTGCTACCATGACTTCTCCTGTTTCCATGAACATTATACTTACTCCCCTTTAACTTGATAATGGCCTTAGGTCGCCATTCCATGACAATCTCCTTAGCCTTGTCGATCATCTTCTTTCTTATCCTTTGAATTGATTTCTTAACATTTGGCTCTTTGTGGTCCTTATGTGCATCACCTTTTGTGTTCTCATGATCATGATTATCCAATATGTCATTCTCCTTTTCAAACATTGAGAGACCATCAGATGCTTCAAGAAGATCATCGGTTTCCTTTTGCAATGGAGGATCAATTAATTCAACTCTACACCAAGAATTCCCAAATGAGGGTTTCATCACATTTTGGAACAAACTAAACTCAATCTTCTCATCACCAATATTCAAGGTAATCCTTTCACCTTTAACATCAATTACCGCACCGGTGGTAGCGAGAAATGGTCTTTCAAGAATAATGAGGATCCTAGCATCCTCCTCCATTTTCTGAACAACAAAATCTGTAGGAATGTAAAATTTACTAACTAGAATAGGTACATTTTCCAAAACACCCACGGGATACTTCACCATCTGATCGACAAGTTGCACAAATATGGAGGTCGGTTTCAAGTCACCCAAACCAAGCTTCTTGCAAATAGACAATGAAATTAAACTCACACTTACACCAAGGTCCCATAAAGTCTTATCAAAATCCATTTTACCAATAACACAAGGGATAGAAAAAGAACCGGGATCCTTAAGTTTTGAAGGTGACTTATTTTGGAGAATTGCACTACATTCCTCAGTTAGAGACACCATTGTACTCTCATCAAGTTTGTGTTTGTTAGATTGGATCTCCTTTAAGAATTTAGAATAAGAAGGCATCTCTGAAAACGCATCTAGGAAGGGGATATTGATGTGTAACTTCTTGAGTACCTCTAAAAATTTACCATATTTCTTCAACAAAGTGGCATTCACTAAGCGTTGAGAAAAATGAACCGGAGGCTAGTAAGGCTCCAAAACGGGAGTACACTCCTTCTCTTTTGGCTTAGGACTCTCAGCATTCTCTTTGCCCTTTTCTTTCTTATTATCCTCTATCTCAATCACCTTAGGCTCCTCATTTAGAACCCATCAATCACCTTCTCATTCATCACATTCTCATCATCCTTCATCACGGGCACCTCATATTTTGTTACACTTCTCAATGTGACAGCATTGACATGCTCCCTGAGATTGGTTTTCGGCTTTCCTGAAAGTTGTCCCGAAACCCTTGTTGACGAACTAACTTGTTGTGCAACTTGGTTCTCAATCATTTTATAGCCAATGAATACAATTTTGACATCATTAGGCGAAGTGTATCATTCACCACCTTGTTTTGCTCCATTTGAGCGTTGTAGAAGTCCGTATTGGATGGTGGTGGGGGTTGAGATGTGGGATTATGGAATTGAGCTTTAGGTTGGAAACACGAGGTTGAGTGGAGGAATTTTGTGGAGAGAAGGTATTTTTTTGGAGGATTTTATGGAGGGAAAGAGTTTGTGTTTTTGTAGGAGAAGTTGGGATAGTTTATTTAACCAGGATTATAAGTTTGGGAGAAATGATCATTTGTAGGGCGGGGATTGAAGTTGTTAAGGGTATTAGTTTGCTCAAAGATCATCTCTTGAGAAGATGCACCATGGTAAGACGCTCATCCCATCAACATGTTGGACTTGATGAGAAAGTGCATCCAACTTACTTGTTAAGACGCTCACCGTATAAGCATCAAGTTTACCTCCACTCTTGCGAACTCCCAGCCTACTGTAAGACCATTGGTAGTTGTTGGAGGCCATGTTTTCAAGCAAAGTTTTAGCCATAGTCAGCTTCAAGGTCATGATAGAGCCACCCGCGGCGGCATCAATGGACATTCTCATAGTGGATTCAATCCACTATAAAATGTTTGAATAAGGAGCAATTGTTTAGTGCGTGCCATGTGGTGGGCACTTTCTTTGCAACTCTTTAAAGAGCTCCCATGCTTCATACCAGGATTCGCCGTCTATGGAAGACATAGATGCCATTCTTCAATTTGTTTTCCAAGTCCGGTTGGAAGTACTGAAACAAGAAGGCATTGGACAAATCCTCCCATGTAGTAAATGAGTTCGAATCTTGACTATTCAACCATTGCATTGCCTTTCCCGCCAAAGAGTAAGGAAACAGGCGGAGGCGGAAAGCATCATCACTAACCCCATCATGTTAAGGTACCATTTTCTCCAAGAATAGAGAAATGTGATCATTCGGGTCTTCACCGTGGTTTCCATCGTATTAGTCCTCCTTGATGAAGGAAATGAAGGACGTTTTGATCTCAAAATTGTTGGCCGCGATAACTGGCCTTGTGATAGTCGAACCATATTACCAATGGAAGGATTAGAGAAATCCCTCAAGGATCGGTTATCATCCTCCATGGTAGCTTGTTCTAATTCAAGTTCACATTGCTTTCTCAACTCTTCTTGTTGACGCTTTCACACTTGCTATCTAGCTACGTGCAAGGTTCTCTCAATCTCTGGGTCCAAAGATACAATGTTGTCGGACCCTTAGGTCTTCGTCATCCACCACAAACACTAGAAAAAAGGATCAAAAGTAAAAGCAAGGATAATCAAATCCACTCAAGTAAACATACACGCACACATGCTTAGTCTAGCTTATCTAAGAAACGCCTAATATTGGAATAAAGCTTCCCGGCAATGGCGCCAAAAAATTGATAGCCTCCACAAGTATACAGAATTTATCGAGTAGTATAAAATATTATCGTACCCACGGGGACCTAGTATTTCCAATCGTTAAGTTTTCTCAAATATGTAACAAGCTAAGTAGTTCGAATTGGATTTTTTGATGATTCAAACAAAGAAAGTAAACCGAACAATTTGTTGAGAATCTAGAAAGATTAAAGATCTAGGGTTGACTTAACTTAACTAGATTAGTTGATGTGATAGATAAACTTAACTAGCATGTCAATGTGATTGTTGCAAGGACGTATAAAGAAGTCTAAACCTTCTCTCGAAGTGATAAAGGCAAACTCAATGCAAACTTAACTACCTATTCTCATGGAGTCAAGTAACATCAAAAGCATGACGAGCGAAATTCAGTCCAAAGCCCACAAGAAATTCTAATCTACTTTCATGATTAGGAAATCAAGATGATCATTTGAAGTTCGATAATTAACAAGCCCCTTTCGATTTTATGCTAACCATCCAAGCATTCAAAACTGTCTTTTAAGAACTTTGAATAACAATAAGCATACAAATAATCATGTGCAACGATTTAACAAACACGCTAGGATCATTTTACCAAAACTTCAAACAATCCAATTACGCTACATCAACCCTAGAATAAGAAAATTGGCCACTCGTGAGTAAAGAAACTACTTAGTAAGTGATGAGAATCAAACTAAATATGAATTGAGCAAGATAACACAAGTAAATCAATCTTCAAAAAAAATAACAAACATAAACTAACGCATTGAAAACTAAAAGCAATTGAGGGGGGGGGGGGGAGTAGAGATGAGAGATAAACCAAAAGTTTCAATTGAAATTGCCTAAAACTTAAACTTTTTCTTCAAATTGCAAATAAATAGAGAGTTTGAGAGTAATCTAAGTGTTTAATCTAAACTCTAAGTTATTCTAATGGAGTAGAGAAATATCTAAGAGAGGGAGAGGATATAAAGGAGAGAGGAGAACCCTTTTTATATGCCTAATACTTTTATTCATTCAGATGGGAGAAAAGAAGAGGAAAAGTCTCTTCTCATTTATGCATAAATCGCACAGGATCATGATCATGTCAACATAGGCATGATCGTGCTTGCTCTTTTCTTCAAAATCGTTGGCTACTGTCATTTTCATATGACGACACATGATCATGCGTATTGGAAGCATGATCATGCACTGTAGACGAGTCCAAAGCTTCACAATTTCTAGCATCTCTTTCCATTCCAACTTCTATTCCTTCTTATTTGCTTCTTCTCTTGACACTCCAAAGTCCATATTAATTTTGATTGTACATTTAAGTTTCAAAATGATCCTAAAATCACATTAAATGCACAAACATACCCAAGTAATGATCCTCATCATAAAATGAATAAAGTTCAGTAAAAACGAGGATAACCACACATATCATAGAACGAATGAGTGCATATATAACATTAAAATCAACACGTTTTAGGCACTCATCAACTTATGGTAGGATCGCGAGCGGGATTTTATTTGTGTGTTTCTCCTAAAACCATCAATTTGGTAATGAATTGCATCACCAATGCTTCCATTGCATTCCTCGTCGATCGATGACTCCTAAACTGATTCTTTCTACCATAGAGCTATAAGGAGTGCAAGATTAGGCATAGAAACCATTGCATATGTGTGATTGAAACGCATATTGTAGAAGTCAAATCATCTATGTACAAGCATAAAATTTAATGTGAGCATATGCACAAGGCCACCACATTTACACTGCACCGTGGTCATTCATGAGCATTGAATATTTGAGCACTCATATAGGTACAACTACATTTGCCTTCTTTCATCCATAAACCTAACCTTGCACATAACTCATACATCATGCATAACTTAGCTTCACCCTGCACACAGTTTGTCTTGCATACACAAGATTTTGCATCGACCAATTGGCATAAGCATCTTTTGCCTAGTTCATTCATGCCTATACGAATTTGCATTACTCTTTATTTTTTCTCAAAATTCATAAATCAGATTTTAAATATTTTATTGTACTCTTTCTTGCATAAACCAGTTTTTGCACATCCATTTACAGAAATCAGAGTTTACATTTAGATTTTGGGCATAATTACACTTTGCATGAATATCACCACTTGTTTTATATGCATCATATGTCTTGTAAATAAATGTTTACTCATATACATCTCTTGTATCTGTAACCCTAATTTGCAACTGCAGCTTTATGAGTACAAGATTGAACTATAAGCCCTTTAGGTTATGACGCTTTCGCCTTACTGACATGTTCTCTTCTTATGAATACGGGATTGAACTGTGCGCTCTCTAAGGGATACTTCTTTCTCCTTGTTCTCATTATTATCTTCTTACATGCATAAAACAGATTTGCATATTAATTCTTTGACATATTTGTCAATTCATTTTCGAAATTCCATATATCTTTTTTTACAAATTATTTTCTCTTGACAAAAATCTGAGTTTGTCAAATTATTTTGCCAAATTCATATAAACTGGATTTTCCAATGTTTTGAGAAATTAAAATACTCTTCATTAGTTTTAAGGGTATAAATGATTTTTTTAACGTTTTGTGCATCTTGAATTATATACTAGATGAGCATTACTTTGATTTTTGCCTTCTCGATTCTGTGAATAAGTGGGCGCTTCTACTTATGTAGACACAATACCGTGTCTACCATGTTGGAGGAAATTCGATGATAGCTAATGAGCACATCGAACAATAGGAGTTTATGAATGCCTAAAATCTCTCTCTTAACTCATCAATAGCCGGGCAATGGATATTGAATTCGTGGATACCTCCACCCGCCCCAAATAAATGGGTGAAAACCCATTTAAACGGGTTTTTTGTTGGACGGTGGGCGGATCGGGTGGTGGGTCGGGTGAGATTCGTGTGACGATTTTTCACCCTCAAACCCGACCCGCGAATCCACCCATTACCCGTTATATATATATATATATATATATATATATATATATATATATATATAGAGTCACTCTCTAGTTGACTTATACCCAAGTCATTAATTATATTCTTTTTCCCTTTTTTTTGAGAGGGGTTATGCTTTGAATAGTTATCAAGGCAAATTAATATGGAGTGTTAATGACTTTAATTAAACCATTGTCAATATTTAGATAGTAGTTAATATAAAATAATGATTTTCTTTTTTTGTGGGAATTAAAATTTAACAATAATAACTATAATATAAAATATTAATTAGTATAAGTATAATAATTTATTAAAATTTCATTTCTTTTGATTATCTTTTAGCTTTTATGGCGAAATAAAATATATTTTAAACATTTCAACATTCTATTTTTTATTATTGATTGACATGTTAAATGATCGATTGGTTGGTTTTTTAACTATTACATGCGGCGATAAATGTAGGTCACGGGACAACGAACGTGTGACTAATGTTTATTGGCCTAATTTCACGGGGATAAGCGCAAGTAATGAGACCATAGTCACATATAAAGTGAACATTTTTAAGTTATATAATTTAGTTGTGGGTATTACATGATGAGTGATATTTGGCTAAAATTTGTTGGGATAAACGCATGTTATGTGACAATGAACATGTGACTGATATGTGGGGATTAAGTTTATGTAGGTATATAATTTTGGGTAAGATGGCAGATAACGTGACAAGTTTTACAATTTGATTGGTCATTAATTATTTGTATCTTTTTATTTTTATTTTTATTTGGTGAGTAATTAGTTGTCAATATCCTATTGTAATTGCTATAACCTATTCATATTCCTTTTTTTTCCTTTAGTTAAAATTACATTAGTACAATCTAGAATGTAATTAATATCCCGCTTTAATGTTTTCAACACAATAAAAACTTTTATTGGGTTATATCCGATGATGAAGATTTGGGGAATAGATGCACATAATATAACAGTGTTTATATAGCGGTGGGTATAAACGTAGGTAACATGCAAGTCTCGCATTTAGATGAATTACTACTATTTTTCTCTTTTCTAGATGGTGAGTTGTCACCCTATTTTCCAATTGAAAGAAGGTTAGTATTTCAGCTTTGATTCTAATTAGCGAATTACTTATTAAGTCACATTCTGATCAAATCAGTGGGTTGTTTAATAACAAAATTCATATCAGTTTGTTGGAGATAAGCGTAGGCTACATGAAAATTGACTATTATTTGCTGGCATAATCGTTATCAATACGACAAACATTAAATATTTAGTTACATTTATATTTGAGCTTCTAAACACGGATTAGACATAAAATTTATAAGGATGTGCTTAAATAAAATGATATGAGTCACATTTCGAGTGATAGTTTATTATGTTATATATATGTTGTACAATTGCAAATTAAGTGAGAAGTGATAGATAATGTTTTATTTTTTAATTGGAGAATGATGAGTAGTATATGACATGTGTAACATTTCGATCAAATACTATTTACCATTATTTATTATATACCTATGTATAATTTTTTAAAAATCCAGATATTAATTTTAACATAAAAATATTGTGATGAAATGTCGTCCGTGTGTAGCACAGGTAAAGTCCTAGTATATATATATATATATATATAAACTTATACAAACCCTCACCATCTCAAAGAAGCAGCTCCTCAATATGGTGATTTATGTGATTCATCGGCTCACTCAAAGGATAAAATTAGAAGATTCTTGTTCTTCTTCGCTCTCTCACCTCCTCAATATCCCTTTGATCTTTGCACAACCAATTCATTCTATATTTTTATCTACCAGAAGCTTTCCTTTTTCTCTTTAGCTTAGTTTCTTTTGATTTTGTCAAAATTAAGACAAAGAACAATTCAAAATCAGAAAAAGGTACAGAATGACAGTATAATTGTCCCTTTTATTATTTGTTGTTGTAGGACATGGATCCCGATGAACACCATGTAGATATTTGGATTTGATTTATGTTTCGATCTTTACATTTAGTTTAGTTGTTTACTTCACCCGTTAACCACCCAATCCACCCGTTCATCCGTGGATGAAGGATGAGTTGGATGCGGGTCGCGGGTGGAGTGCTTCGTGGGTGATGGGTGAATGGATTAAACTGAAATAATAAATCGAAGGATGTAGGTGATGCTCCACCTGCCCCAAACCTGACCCATTATCAGGCCTACCCATCACCCCCAAATATCCTCCAGTTTCATACAATAACAAAGCCTACAAAATAACCTTTGTAAATGCACCTTTTGTGCAAAATTTAGAGTGTGGACCAAAAAGTTATGGATAAAAGAAATTTAGGGCCAAATCTGATGATGCCGTAAATTGTCAACCATGTTCCTTGGCTAATTCGAAGGTCTTCAAGAATGAATTATTTTATAGTGATACCTTTATGGATTCATCATTGAACAAGATTTCCAATAACATATTATGAGCATTTTTTTTTTGTAACGAATTCGGCCTAGATGATCGAAATCGTTGGCCTAAGTGATAAAAGTGTTGGCATTGCTACTTTCTTGCGACATTTTTAGAAAGTGTTTGTAGAGCACTAAAAAGCGTCGACTTAGACTTATGCCAATGCCTATCAAAGTCAACGGTAGAAAAAGTGTTGGGTAAAGTCTATGTTAACGCTTTCCTACTTCTAGCGATACTTTTGGGGCGTTGTCCAATTTCATTTTTCTTGTAGTGCAAGGAGATACATCACTATACTAACCGGTGCTCCAAATCCAACCAATCCTTAGTGTTTTGGGCATAACTTCCAAACAGTAATAGTTTTGGGCCTTTTAGCCCTGAAACCATTAGGATATGAAAAGTAGACATTCATGGATTTCCAACGCATCTTGAACCATACATATTTGAGCCTAAACGAGTGAAATATAACCCTCTGAAGTTGACTGAGTGAGCAAGCGCCTCCATGGAGAAAATCGACGTCTGACCCGTCACATCTAGGCGCTAACTGGCTACATTAGGGGCACCCGTTCACCCATTTTTTCAGGGTTAATCCGATTTTATCTGGATTTTGGCCCTTTCAATTATAAATACCCCTTTTGAGTTCCATTTTGCGAACAGTTCACCCATATGTCGACCCATACTCAAAGTGTTGCTCCCAAAAACGTGTCAAACACTTACATCAAACCTACATCCATAAACATTCATATCACATTCATTTACATTCATCATACTTTAATTTACATTGAACCTACATTCAAAGCCCTTATAGATACATTTAGGTTTTCCTCCAACACATACAAATCTTCGCTTAATCATCAATACAATCACCTCGAAGTGATTTATGCACTCAAGTATTTGAGTCCATCAACCGTTAATCGGTGTGCTATTTTATATTTTTACCTCAAAGTTGTGAAATTTATTATTTTTTGGCTTATTTATTAACTTGTTGGATTTCGTTATTGTAAAACCCCCAACCTCGAAGTCATGTAATTTATTTATTCATTTTCATCGCTTGTATTGCTTTAATTACTTCGATTACTTTTAATTATACGTTCATATTTATTGCTTTCGTATATCTGCATGTAATTTGTAGCATGTTAATAAGGTGATCACCTTTAAGGTTCAAATCGCCACAACATGAATTGTATGAGTTAATTATTTGTGGATTATTACTAATCTTGTTTAATCAAGGTCAAAGTGCTAGTAGAGCTGGTTGGTATGGGTGAGCACGTGAACGTTTCCTTACGGTCCATCTCTCCTAACCTTACCCCTGAATCATATCTCATGCCTCATCCATTCAACCATGAGAGTCAGGTCTTTCCTATGAATCGGAGGGGGTATTTTTATGAAAAATATTTTCTTCAAAATAGGCAAAAAAATATTTTCTTTATTTCTTTTAAAACTTTAAGTGGTGAATCTGTTCCATCAGTGAAAATTTCAATTCGCAGTTGATTCTAACCAACTTTTTGGCAAGTTCGATCCTCCTCGAAATGGTCATTCCGTGTAATACCACCCTAAATAAAATTCAAATTCCTCTCTTGTCGTGGGAATTTTCATCTGTTTATATGTAAGATACGTGTTGGAGTTTTTTCCCCAGGGTTTCTACAGATAACCAAGCTGATAGACGAGCGTTTCATAGGCTATTATTTACTTTCCTATATTTACTTTCAATTTATTAGAATGTTTTTTCGTCTTATACACCAAAGTAATATTGTTTTTAGGAAGTGTACTTATTCTAGTAGGATTCTTATTATTTTCATAACCTAGTAGGTTTCATATTTTCATATTCTAGTAGGTTTTTTATTTTCATATTCTAGTAACTAGTTTACCATCAACTATTGCAAGTTACCATAACATATTCATGACAGTTGTCAATATTTATTTAGGGGACTAGGTCATTTAAAACGTTTCTTTATGAAATTATTTATAATCATTAGAGTTAATGCTGTAATTTACTCTGAAAACTTTGGGTGTATTTACTTCACTTATTTTCTGGGAATTTTTTTTAGAAAACAGGTAGGAGGAGGAAACTTGTTTCAAAGTGCCAAATACTCCAAATGTTTCTAAGAAAGCGTGTGTTCTTGTTTTCTCAAATCACAAAAGATTTTCGCAAAATCAGAGAACATCAATTTGATGCTTTCTATTGATTTCTCCCATCACCCCCTACTACTGTTTTTTATCTCTTTCGTCCAAATATTATTGTTCACCACTCTGACATGAGCGCCATCGTGCTACGTCGCCAAAAGAACCCTTGCCGCTTTTTCAAACCCAAGTTTCATCGTAATTAAATTATTTTCTCTTATCCATTCATAAACGCCACAACAATAATCGGATTAAAGCTCCAAATTTGAATGCCTCATCACGTTGATATTTGTTTGCAACATCATTTTTCCAAAATCATGATTTTGAATCTCAGCTACTTGGCATCGTAGCGGTGAGCTCTGGAGGTGGTAGGGGGTTGTGAGGTGGTGGTGGGTGGTGTCTGAGTGTTGGGGTCGTGGAGCTGGGGGTAAGGTGAGGCCATGGGGCTAGGGTCAGGTGGGAGTGGGAGTCGGGTGGTGGTGGGTCATGGGGCTAGGGTTGCAAGCAAGGAGATTAGAGATCAGAGAGTCAGGGAAAAACTGGAAGTGAAAAATGATTTTTAGTTTTAAAAAGGTATTTTTAAGAAACCAATTTCTATCAAAAGAGTATTAGTAAAGGAAAAAAGGGAAAACAAAGGTGCAAGTAAACAGGCGCTATACACGGTGGATTTGTGTTTTCAAATTTCACATGGAGTATTATTTGTTTTGAATTCTACAAGCGTTATTAAATTTTCTACATGACGAACATTTATATGTTTACATTCAATTAAACATACAATAATGATAGACGTCTATTAAATAGACAAGGAAAATTGTCTATTTAAGGTAGGCTGAAGATTTAGTAAACAAAATTATTATTTTAGTAAATAAATTTGATATTTTAGTAAACCAAATCAATGTTTTAGTAAACAAAAGTGATATTTTAGTAAACAAAATTGGTGTTCCAATGAACAAAATTGATGTTTACAATTTCCAAAATTGAAATTCTTTTAGTAAATAAAATATATATTTTAGTAAATAAAATTTATGTTTTAGTGAAAAAATGATTAAATAAACAAAATTTATTGTCTATATTTATTGTCTACTCAATAGACTCGTAACAGCTTCCTTAAACATAACCTTACCTTCATAGCCAGACGTTAATTTTTTTAAGTTGATGTAAATAGATTTTTCAAAATTCATGATGTATTTTGTTAAATTTCAGTATACACCAAATTTTGTGAGAGCATAGGGTCGACAATTGTCACATCAAGCTAAAAGAAATGTTTTGCACAATGAAATTTAAAACTAATTTGCATAAGTCGCCTCCAATAATAGAAGAGTTAAAATTTTGAATTAAAAGCAAATCCCAACATACATTTCTGAAAAATATTTGTTCATTTACTCTACAGTTTGCTTACTTCTGTTACCAAAGTTCACCCAAATGTTTTTTGAGTTTGACGTATTACTTTCAATGATGATGATGATGATGATGATGGAACGCCAAGGGATTCGAAAAAAATTTAGAATGATAATGACAAATAAAAAAAGATGTTTTGATTCATAATCATATATGCATAAACGAAATTAACTTTCTATGCTAACTACTATATATGAATCAAAGATTGATTCCGTAATATTTTACAACTTCAAGTACAAATATCTCGTGAGAATTTGAGACATAAAAAAACGCACAATGTTGAACGACCATGCCTATGTTTTGAACCATCAATGGAATTTGCAAATAGTTGAACAACATTTGTGCAACCTACTAATATAAGAGAAAATAAATTAGGCAAAAATGAGGCATTTTTATAACCAATTGTACAAATATAGTCAATTACTAAAAGATACCTTATTTAATGTCTAAGAAGGTTAATTAGCTCCTACGACTGAGACAACTGAATTTTCCTTACTAATGGGAGAGTATTAATCTAGCTAGAGTTCCATTGGTGTTTGAGATTGGAAAATAGCTGTCTTTACCGTTTCAAATAGCTGTCCCTGCAATTAATGGACTTAATGGGTTCCACCCTTTCAAAGGGATATGTTTACCTAAACCTGGCCATGGGCCGATCCAAAGCGGGGATGGGCCGGGCTTCATCACGAAGAGGCCCTGATTGGCACTACCTATGGACGGGCTGTGCTGGGCCGTGCCTACGGGCCTCGACCATGAGGTACCCATGGATGGACCATGGGTGGGCCTAGTGCCTGGGCTGGTGCTAGGCCTGGTGCCACTTATGTACCGGCCCAACAATGTGGTCCGGGCGGGTTTTTTCTTTTGTTTTTATAAATTTTGCATCAACGCACCAAGAGTTTCAAAGAAGAAACCCAGAAATTGAGTACAGAGCAGAAATTCAGTGAAACCCACTAACCTAGAAAATTCAAAACAAAACAAGATGTGGGATATAGCCTGGAGAACTCCGGTGTCACAACGTATTTGTACGTTCATATGGCTCCTCTTACATGAGAGATTGCTCACAAATGCACAGAGGGTGGCTTGTCACCTCTCTGACGACCCCAAGTGCTCTAGATGTGGAGCGAATGAAGAGAACATTGACCATATTCTACGACACTGCCCTGTCTCCTATATCACTTGGAAGCACCTTAGTGACAGACCGATTCACCCAAGCTTTTGGTCCAAACCACTCCAGACCTGGGTGGTGGACAACTTGGATGTAACCGACCCCTCCCATGACCCCGAAGGACCTCTAAAGTTCGTTGTTACTATTTGGTGGCTTTGGAAATGGAGGAACTTCAAGGTCTTTGGGCGAGAAAACGATATACCTTCTAGTCCTGCTGGGTTTCTCCTTCACAGGCTTGAACAGATGAAGTGTGCAATGGTTAGAGATGAAAAACTTGAGGGCAAGAATAAAAGGCAAAAAATAGAGGCGATGATTAGATGGATAGCTCCGAGTGAAGGCTGGTTTATTCTCAATACTGATGGTGCCTCGAGGGGCAACCCGGGATTAGCAGGTGGTGGAGGGTTGTTGCGTGATAGCCATGGAAGAATGACCCGTGCATTTGCTGAAAATCTGGGCCACTGTACTGTTACTAGAGCTGAGATTCTTGCTCTTGCGAGGACCCACGATGGCGAAGGAGCTTGGGATCAAGAAGCTGCAGGTTCAAGTTGATTCCCAGGTCCTTGTACAACTAATGACGAAGGATGAGGAGCAAAATGGTCCAGCAATCTATATGGTTAGGAAATGCAGAGCTATGTTAAAGGATACCACTTGGCATACGAAGCTCGAACATTGCTATCGTGAGGCGAACATGGCAGCGGATTGGTTGGCTAATCGAGGATGTGATCAAGTTGAGAATGTAATTTATTTTGATGTTGCACCCGAGGAGTTCAAGCATGTTCTCTACGAGGATCTAATAGGAGTAGCGAGACCTTGTAGTGTTTTTATTTCTTAGTTAAGGGGCTTGCCCCTCTCTAGCACCAAAAAAAAATAAAATTCAAAACAATAACTGAAAATGGCAATGTCAAGCAAATTCAAAACAATTCTAATTGTATTGAACCCACAAAATGCCAATTTAGATAGGATTACTTTTCAATAAAAAAAAACTCAAATTTCCCCAAATTCAAGCAAATCAACCCATATTCAATCCACCTTCAATTAACTAAGCTCAAATTGGAATTGGATAAATGATGGGTCCTGGTAATATGTTGGGAAAATAGTACATGCAATTCCAAGCTAGCCACTTCATCAATCGAAATTGATTGTCCATCCACTTTAATTGCAACTGCAAGTCAACCACTTCTTACATACCTTTGGCACAAATCAGAGGAGCAGAGGCAAAGATGAGATGGTTGTATGTCATGGTGGCCGGTGAATGAGGAGTAGATCTAATGAGGAGAGAGAGAGAGAGAGAGAGAGAGAGAGAGAGAGAGAGAGAGATTTTATACTGTACGTTTTAATTTGTTTGTGCGTAGCAAAAAAACTGATGGTCTCATGCCATTTAACTAGGCCGGTCCAGGTAGCGTCTCAAGTGGGCCTGCTTAACCGGGCCGGTCCAGGTAGTGCCTTAGACGGGCTAGTGCTAGGCCTGTTTACATGGGCTAGTGCTGAGCTTGTATCAGTTTTTGGCCTATCTCGACCCAAGCATGCCCTACGCAGTTCAGGGCCTATAACGCAGCTTGGCCAGGGCCTGGTTCAGCGAGGCACGGGTAGGCCCAGATACGGGCCGGTCCGTAGCGTGCCTGGGCCAAGCCCGACCCACTGGCCAGGTCTATGTTTACCTAAGATAATTTTCCTGAGTACATCAATCATATCAAACATTAGTTTGACTACATAATTGACCTTGACCAGGCTTAGCTAGCTTATGCCAGGATCACGAGTGGGACTTTATATGTGTGTTGTCCGCTAACTTATATTATCTCACTCCTTAAATAATCAATTTTTGTTCTTGAGTTGTATCACCACTGCTTCCACTGCGTTCCTAGTCAATGGCTTGTTATCTAATTCTTTCCACCCTAAGAAGCGCATGATTAGGCAGATAAACCATTGCATTTGCGTGATTGAAATATATATTGCACAACTCATATCATCCATGCACACATCACACTATTTCATGTAAGCACATGCACAAGGTCATTGTACACCTTAGCTTGGTCATTCATGAGCATTGAATATTTGAGGCTTTGAGCACCCATATAGGCAAAGAAACATTTGCGTTCTTTCGCGGATAATTCTCACCTTGTACATAACTCATGCATCTTATAACTTGACCTTGCACATAGCTTGTATTGCATAAACGAGTGTTTGCATCGACCATGACTTTTACTTGGCAATAACAAATTTTGTCTAGTTTATTCATGTATAGACGAATGTGCAATATTCTCTACTTTTCCTACAAGCATAAACCAGATTTTGCTTATTTTATTTTATTCTTTCGTACATAAACCAGATTTTGCATATCGCTTTGCAAAACTCAGAGTTTGCATTTAGTTTTTTTTGGCATAATTACACTTTTCCTGATTATCACACTTGCTTTATATGCATCATATGCCATATAATATTTTATCTATGCATATATTTATTATGTCTCCTAACCCTGACTTGCAATAATATTTAGCTTTATAAGTAAATGATTGAGCAGTTTGACCTTTAGGTGATGACACTTTCGCTATACTAACGTGATCTTCTCTTATGAATGCAGGATTGAACTATGCGACCTCTAAATGATGACGTTTTCTCCTTGTTTTCATTATATATATATATTTCTTAGGATAATATAAATAGAGTATTGAGCCTGATATTATTCATTTACATTTTTTTTTGTACAAAAACAAACCAAGGGGTATATGTTATTATTTTTGATTTTCAAAGGAAAAAAATAATTTAGGGATTCATAGTAATGTTCATTAGATATTATTATGAACTTGAATACATAATCAAAACATATCCTATTCCAAGAAACTTAAGATCTAACGATATTATACGCCCTCGATCAATCACTGTGTCATAAATAAGCTTCCATGAGTCGATCCATTGATTCGTATATAATCTTTAAGGGTGGATTAGACTGTTTCTTGGGAGCTACGATCTGCTAAATATTTGTTAAAAAACAATACAAACAACCATCAACAAACAATACCACATCATCAAAATTCTCTCTCTGAAACCTCTTGGCATACGTAAAGCAATTCATGCTATCTGCACTATTATATATTAGATGCTATCGTGCACTAGTAGTAGGGCCAGGCAAGCGCGAGGAACCCAGCTTCTCCACATCGGGAGTTCGATCAGCAGTAATAGCCCTAGCGGTTCTTCTGCATGGGATACTCCACCGACTCGCTTCGAAACTGAGGATGATATTGTGTGGTCAAATTGGAGCATGATCTTGCAACGCTTCTTGGGTTCATCAAATGGGTCAGACAAGTATTGAATTTCTTACAACATATTTTTCTAATCACTCTCCATCGCTAGTCAAATTTCAAGAGCGCTCCATCCAAAGCCCTTTAGATTTCTTAGTCTTTCGGCTGACGATGAGAGGTATAGCTGCAGTTTTGAATACTCAAGTAACAGGTTGTAAAATATTCAAACTTGTTACTAATTGAAGTATATAAACTGAAACAATTGAAGGTACAACTCAAAAATGCACAAGAGTTGTTATTCTAAGATCTATTCTAGAGTTCAAACTAATGCTTAAATCACTCAGGCCACCCATATCACACTGAAATCTCACCCGGAGATCCTGATACTCTTGTAGCAGAGCAAAAATATATACAACATCACATGAACTATAAGAACGTTGTTCCTAGTTTTCTCTACCCAAGAGCTAAGATTAAAGATATAATATTGCTTAAATAAATTACAACACTAGTTATTTTCAAAGCAAAGTAGCTGAGAGCAGATCCAAATGTAGAGTTAGATATATTGCAAATTTGCATGGGACCCTTCACACTGAGTCTTCAGTTGTACATGATGCGTTTATTTAGTATTACCAGCACCTGCTCCGTCCACAACACCCTCTTGATGACTTTGATGCTCAACTATTTGACTATGATTGTTATTTCTCTTTTGAAATGTAACAACAACTTCTTGGTGGTGTCAGTTCTTCAGAAATAAAAATAGTCATCTTCTCCATGTTTGAAAACAAGTGTTCAGGTCTAGATGGTGTTACTTTAGGCTTCTTTCAAAGGGCTTGGAGCATTATAGCTGCCCAATTTTCTGCTAAAGTAAGGAAATGTATTAATACACATTTTGAAAACCTTTAAGATAGGTAAATTCTACTTTTCCAGTATTGATTCCAAAGTGTGTTATGATATCTAGTGTTGTTGAATTTAGAGCCGTAGCTTGTTATATTTACAAAACCATTACAAAGGTTAAAGCAAATAGGCTCCAGATTGTTATGCCTGATATTGTGAGGATTGAACAAGCTCCCTTTATCAAAGGCAGGAATTTGTATGATAATGTTATTCTAAGTCATGTACTAGCTAAAAACTATTGAAAAAACAAAAAAGATTTCTCCTCGAGTTATATATATTTTTAAGGTTGACATAATGAAAGCTTTTGATACTGTTGCTTGGGGTTTTTTTTAAAGAATATTCGTGAATTTTATGGGGTACCTGATTAGTTTATTGACTAGGTCATGAAATGCATTACAACTCCTAAATATTTTTCTTTGTATTAATGGATCTCATATAGAATACTTTGCGGACAAAAGGGGTCTTACGCAAGGAGACCCCATATCTCATTATCTATGTCTATTCTGTATGAGGATTTGTCAATGCTCCTTAGGTATGATCTCTCTTATTCTGTACTCATTCCACCTAAAATGCTCTAGGCTCTCACTAAATCATCAAATATTTGTAGATGATTTGTTGGCGTTTGTGAGAGGAGATGTATCTATATCTATTCATGTTGTCACTGGATCATGCCTTTGATTTGTTTGCTTCTTACATTGGCTTGGTTGTACTGCTAATCCTAAAACGACTGACATCTACTTCGGAGGAGTGCATGATTATATCAAGCAAATGATCATGGATGACACATGATTCTCAGAAGGTAATCTTTCTTTTAGATATTTGAGATTGCCTTTGAATTCCTCTCGAATTTCGGGTGTATGTGCTATTTACTTATCTCTAAGGTTAGAGAAAACCTCAGCATTGTTCCTCACAAATGATTTCCTACAGAGGTCGGCTTTCATTGATCAATTCAGTTATATTTGGGCTTCTGCAATTTTGGTAATCCGCATTTCTACTTCCCAAAATTATTATCGGCTAAATCAATCAGCTTTTTAGAAGTATTTTATGGGGCTGCCCTGAGGGGAAAAGAAAAGTAATCTTTTTTAAGTGGAATAATTTACAAGCCAAAAAGAGAGGGTGATTTTGGTATCAAAGAGGCTTTTAACAAAAGTCTGATTCTTAAATGGATAGGAAAATTCATATAGGTCGTGATACTGTATGGACAAGATGGATTTCTCTTTACTGCAAGCAGGGTACTTCTGTTTGGGATGCTACAGCTTGTACGAGATCCTCATGGTATTTGAAAACTATTTTAACAAATCGAGATGAACTTAGGGAGAAAGCTGGCGGACTTTTTTTTACTACTGAAAAACTTGGTATGTGGACTAAAGGATGTAAGCTCATTATGATTAAACTTATGATTTTTTCAATCTCTCTTCACCATTGGTGTATGAGTACAAAACTGCATGGGATTCTGCCCATGCCTTATCACTCCCTCGTATGTTGCCTCATTGTACAAATGTTCGGGCTACCATTGATAACCTATGTAAAAAAGGTCTAACTCTTGTATACAGGTGCAGCTTATGTAAAGCTCAGTCTGAATCAGTCTTTCACCTGATTTTTCGCTTGTCCATTTGCTGCTGAACTCTGGCAACTCACTCTCATGTGGTTGCACTTGGGATCAACCCGAATGCCATGGAGTCTTCATCAAGAATTGAAGTGGATGTATAACCAAAATGGAGGTCGACAATGGGTTAAAAGGAAAAACATTATGCGCTCTTAGTTGTTGTTTATGAAATTTGGTTGAAAAGAACTCAAAGATATATTGTCCCATTCAAAGAACTCCTGGTCAGATTGCTAATAAACTCATCCAATTTGTTGTGTGTGTGAGAATGTTGAACCTGCAGAACACCCTTCTTGACAATCAGCGTGTTGCTGATTTGTTCGGACAAAAAGTTGATCGATTTTGTTTGAGAGATTATTAGGGCTTTCGTTGGGATTTTTGTTGTTGTCAACTCTACAATTTTGGATTCCCCCTAGTGGATGAGTACAATTGTGCTAATTCCTTTAGAAAAAATGTTATTCCTTTTTCCATTTTGCTGTCACATAAAACTTGTATAATTAAAGTCGTCTAATGGTGGGAGGATCCTCTGTTGTTTCAAAAAGAATAACAGAGTACTTTCCTCCAAATCTCCACCTTTGGATTGGAGGGGGTGAATTTGGGGCTTAGATAGAGGGGGTGAATTTTTTTAATTTAAACTTGTAGAGGAGAGGGATAGATAAAAGAAATAATAACAGAGAAAGAAAACAACAGAGGATCCAAACTGGTGAGATAGTGGCCACTTTTTACCAAGAAAAAAGAGACCCTGTTTATATAAATAATTTCTATCTAATTAAATACTCCCTTCATTCCTGTCAGGCTGTCAAACACTACTATTTTCCTTTTGTGGATGTTTCATACAAATACTCCCATTTCTATGTTTTGTAAAAAAATTGCTAGTATTTTACAATATCACCCTTCACATTAAACCCCAACTAGCCCCACCAAGAAACCCCACTCTCCTTTCTTTCTCTCTCTCCTCACCCCATGTGATTAACAAACTAAATTTGGGGGTAAAAGTGAAAATCACATGTCAATATAAACTTTCCTTGATTTTTGTGCCAAAAGAAAATGGTAGTGTTTGACAGGAACGGAGAGAGTAATCTCTTTTTGCATGACTTATTCTCACCCAAAACCTACTCGCAATGCACCACCATTTATTTAATAAAAACTAATAACTTTACAACTTCAATAGCCCTATGTACTACTTAGCCTATCTAGCTAATATTAATAAAACTTTTTAGTAAGAAAACTAATAATTAACTGCTCTAGTTTTTATGAAAACGGGAGCCGCGTAAGCATGTGAAGAAGGTATTACAAAACATGAAACAAGAACAAGCTAAGCGTGAAGAATGTTGTGTGTATTCGAGAAGAAAGACGAAATAGAACGAAGGTAAAATATGCACATGTATGACACACCAAATGATGGTGTCCCAGCTGCTAATCATCATAATGGCCAATATCAGTATCAGCATTAGCATTACTGCATTATATTACATTGATAATGGCCAATATTTGGTGGAAACCCCATAATATTCTGACTAATTTGAAAAAGGGTTGAAAGCATTTTTAGGTTTAAACTTAAAATAAGTTTTTTTTTCTCCTTTTTTAAAAGGTTTATATGAGCCGAGGCACAAAATCCAGTACAATTTAAATATAAATAGGGACAAGATATTCGAATTTAAAACCTAATATACTCATCACTTCAATCTTAATCGGCCACTAGGTCAAGACATATCATTGGTTAAACATTAAATAAGATGATCGATGTTCAGGTTTATTGTCTTTATGCACAAGTATTATGGAAATTAATAGAGGTGAGCGTAACCGGGTACCCACCGAGCATTGTAGTACAAGGAATTATAATTCAATTCACATGTTCCTAACTCTTAGAAATTGGAATTGGAGGTGGTTGCACCAGTTCCTAATTATTAGGAATTGTAATCGGATCCACCGGGTGCCCACCGATTCCTGGACACCCAGGTTCATTATAAAATCAAAATTTAGTATTTTTCAAAATCAATAATGAGCCTATTTAGAGGATTTTTTTAAAAAAAAAATGTAAACTCGATTATCAAGCATAATCAAGTTAGTTTGATTCGCACATCTTGCGTGATTTATGTTGTATCACTTCTTGACACATTCATAATTGTTTACTTATCTTGGCATTTCCGGGGTTTGATAAGTGTGATACCCCAATATTTTCTATAATTATGATATCGATTTATAATTCATTTATAAATAACTTCGGAGATTTAAATCGTATATTTATTTAACGATTCGATTTACTCAAATTAAGCCATAATAATATTAATTATTATTATGGAAATTTCGGGATTTACCATTATCAAATTGAGGGATTTCATTAAAATAATTTTGTATATGAATAAGGCTTATTCATATTTTTTTAATTGGTTTTTAATTAGCATTTAATTATTTTTAATTATTTTTAATTAGCAATTAAATCAGAAAATAATCCTAGGTCTAGTAGGTTTTGACTTTCCTTGACTGGGCACCTATATAAGCTAAGAGATGGGTCAGTTGATCAGTTTACAAACTGAGCCGAAACCCCAATTCTCTCTCTCTCCTCCCTCACGGTTTCTCTCTCTCTCTCCACCGCACACCTTCTCTCTCTCTCTCTCTCTCCCCCTGCCATCGCCGGCCACCAGGCCAGCCACCGGCCTCCTCTTCCTCGCCGGTAATCCCCTTCCCTCTCTCTCTTTCTCTCTCTTTCTTTCTCTCTCTTTCATGCTCTGTTTTTCCCCCTCCCCTGTTTTGCTGAGCCGCGACTGTCGAGCCACTGCCGCGCCACCAGGCTGCGCCTGGGTGGTCGCCGGCAAGTGGCCGACGCGACTGGGCTCTGCCCGTCGCTCCTCCCCCTCTCAGTCGCTCTCTCTCCCCCTCGCGATCTCTCTCTCTCTCTCTTGCGATCTCTCTCGCTCTCTCTGTCCTCCGTCGCCGGTGCTCCGGCGAGCCCTCGCCGACCATGGTGGTCGGTGGGTGGTGGTCTTGGTGATGGGCTAGGTCGTGGGTCCCCATGCTTTGTGTATCACGGCCTAGACTCGAAAAACCGATTAGGGTTTCGTTTAATAATTTCGTTTTAATTAATTTCGTATTTTCAGTATTTTTCAATAATTGTTTTTATTAATCTGAACTCGTTTGGAGTCCGATTCCGGATTTTCAAAAGCCTAGATTGATTGAAATAAATCAAAAAATTTAATAAAAGTATTAGTTTACAGTTTCAGTACTGTTAGCCAAGTTACTTACTGCGTAGTGAGCATTTGTTAGGTAAGCGATTGTGCCTACCTCTTTCCAAAGCCCCATCAAAACTATTTGGATGTGTTATGTGCTAATTGATGGTTATTGTGAATTTAGTATGCGAAGCATGATTAAATTATATCGTCGTTAATTATGAGAATTTGAAATATATTCTTCGCTATAAATATGAATTATAATGAGTATGATGAGATTATGGAATTTCGTTAATTAATTAGTTCATATCCTAATTATTGAGCATGTATGGCAATGTTGAATTTCTATTATTATTATGATATCATATACGTGCTATTTGGAATGGATAATATTGAGTGCTAATGAGCATCTACTATTGTATCGTGATGTTGTTTGTGAAAGTGTAGATTTTGGATATCATGATTTAATGTCGAAATTTCGTTAGACATATATAAAGCATGATTATTGTTAATATGCCTTTATGTCATTATCGTTGTTATTATTATTCATTGTCATGAGCATGAAATGAAGTAGTATGTTGTGGTCTCGTTGTACCACTAGGTCAATCAATGCAAGTATGTGAATTGAATTAAATGAGAATAATACTCCTAATGGATCCTTAGGAGTAGTCGAGCTATCGAGACTTATCTAATTGATGTAGTCTAGGGAAGCGTGATTACCAAGTTACTTTTATGGACACCTCGTAGTGTATTCGGGACGGATCATTTCCCATTGTTTAATTCTCTACATGTTAGAGGTAGTGTGAGTATACATTAGAGTAAGCCCATGGCATGTCTATATCTATCTATGAACAGTATGGGTAATCACTGTTCTATTCGCTCTCTTATTTCTCTAATAAAGATGGTTTATCTATTTGTGTTCGAATGATCACTAAAGCAAGAATTGCATGTAATCGAATATTGAGAATGTGTGTGCTTGATTGTATGACTACTTGTGCATGCAAATGAATTTCAATAATTCTTCCAAAACCCAGGTAAGGTTTGCGAAAGTGTTTTTACTGGGTATGGACGACATTTATTCAGTTTATCTGATTTTTGTTTTCTTTTGTTTCTTCTCTTTTCTTCTGTACCTTGTTTCCGTCACGGAAACCAAAGTGCAGGTGTAGCTGAGTGAGGACGGTTTGCTAGAAGGTTGAATGTGGGCTGTCTGTTTAGAACTGTTGATTTACTGGTTACTTTGGATTATTGGGATTTTTGGTTTGTGCCCTTGAAGGCAAAGTTGTAGTAAAACTACAATGGACTTAAGACCTCTGGATAGACAACTCTGATATTTATGCTTAAATTGTTTAGATGCTTCCCTTGATACCTAGTTTTTCCTTCTTGCTTAGCATTTACTCCTTAGCGATGAATGTTGCAGTAGCATTCCCTAGGGTTCGTGACGGTTCGGCGGTGTCGAGTCGTGTACACCGACGTCGATAGTTCCCTGGAAATCGTTGCGAATTCGGGGGTATTACAAAAAGTGGTATTTCATGTCACTCATGTCAATTCACTAGTGGGTTCTTAGGTGAGCGGTACACTGGGTACCCAACTAGTATCGGTTTCCAAAACTCATGAATTGGAATTGAAATTAGTTGGTAATTGTTTCCATTTTTGAGAATTGAAATAGTTAAACCAATTCCGATACTGAAATCACCTCTTCCAAACTAATTCTGATTTCGATACAAAATAACCGAATTTTCTGCTCACCCCTAGAAATTATCGGGGAAAAGAATGCTAAAGTATTATGGAGTCACAACGTACCACTTCCACCAACACGGACGTTAATTAGCTTACATTATAGTATACGGGTGAATCTGTATGTCCTTAAAGAACAAGATCGAGTCACTCCATAATTGGACTTTGTTTATGGAACATCTTTCTTTTTCTTTTTGAGTGTCGTTTTAGCAAATCATTTCATATATTACATGCATGCTTCTTCTATGTTCTGAACCAAAAAGAAAGAACCTAGTAGCTATTTTTCAACAAAAACAACTTTCCATGTCGTCAGTCAACATTCTCAACAACAATGTTGGATTGGACACCTCAGTGAGCACTCCTTTAATTAGTCCTTGCCCACACATATGGTGTACTAATAATGCAGGACGAAAATGACAAACTGATAGATATATAAGAATAAGATTATAACGAGCTTAGAATATCCAAGGTAGGAATTAACCACTTTGATAAACGCAACATTTGCATGGAATTATGGACTAATTGAAATTATGTGTACTGTATTACGTACAGTTGCTTACCTCCATGCCAAAAGCAAGGCTTAAATATTAGGCAAAAACCTTGCATTGCTTCCCTAGCCAACATGTTATAGACTATGGATTGTGAGTTCGGAATCCGAATCCTCTCCATTTACGTAGTCAGAGCCGTCCCCGACATTTCAGGGGCCTTGTGCTAAAATAAAAAAATGAGGCCCCAAATAATTATGAAACATATTAGTTTTTTTCCAACTCAACTAAAAACCAGGGAATAAAAGCACCTTGTACTTGTAAAGCTCGAAAATAAAAACAAAAAAAAAATTAAAAACAAGCTTTGAAGAGATTCGAACTCAAAACCTATGAACTACCCTGCACACCGAGTTTTCTTTGGCTGGACAATTCAACCACTACACCCAACGTTTCTTATTATCTAACAAACACTTTTAATTTTATAAAATATTTGGGGCCCCTTAAAAGATGAGGCCCTGTTCGGCCGCTCCTGTTGCACATGCTCATAGCCGGCCCTGTACGTAGTAAATGGAAGTGTTCATTTACCAAATGAAAGGTTGTTGTTCGATCTTTTTTACATCATCGAATTGAACTGATCGAGTTGAACTGATCGGATTAACAAACGGAACTGAAGTATAATAATATGTGACAAAAAAATCAGATCATTAAACTAAATGATTCTAAAATAAATGGAAAATAAGACACCTGAACAAAACTAAGATCTTTTGATTAACATGCATATGGACTTGTGTAAAGTTTTATTTGTAGCAACAGAAATCAGGGGAATTGAATAATCCTGCATTATATACTTCGCATAGGAAATAAATCTTGACTACATTACATACAACTTTACAAGTCTACAATAGAATGTTTTCTTCATAGATAATGTAACTATTAATAATCAATTCGTGTCACTTATGTAACTTCACTCGTACCTGTACAAATAATAATGCAGCTAGCATATGTGCGTGCGTGATGAATATGACTGTGAGCAGTTCGAGGCGTGTAGGGGAGAGAGAGAGAGAGAGAGAGAGAGAGAGAGAGAGAGAGAGAGAGTTGGAGTAGAATCTAACCGTGAGACAGATGAAAACAAACACATTTGCAGAGCAAAGAAGAGCACTAAAAGTAACAGAACGAACAACACAAACCTAAAGAAAAAATAAAAATAAATTACAAGATAGACAGACAGACAGAAATAAAAAGAGGAGAGAGAATAAGAGAAGAAGAAAAAACTGGACTGACTGACATATAAACAGCAAAAGGATTCCCATCCTTGTTGCTTCCAACACTCTAGACGATGAAAAACAACAGCTTTTTTTTCTTACCATATTTTAACAAATCTTTAAACTGCTCTCTGTTTTTCTGCGTTTGCTATTTTCTACAACTATGGAAAACGAATTTTTTTGTTGCAGCTTTTTTTCTTTTTGATTTTTTTTTTCTTTTTAATTTCTGGATGAATTAACAGACATGGAAGCTTAGCCCACCTTTCACGATCCGTCCCTTTTGACTACCAAACCCCACGCACACACCTCTACCCCATCATCCCAAGTGGGCAACTGGTTCTCTTTTATTTTGTTTTTGTTCTTATTTTTTATTTTTCTAATATTGATTTAAGAAGTTACATGGGTCTAACAGATTTTGAACGAATGTTTGAAATACAAATTTTAATTTATAGACTAATCAATGCTAATGACCCATTAACTCCTTTCATAAGACCAAAATTTGTGTTCTTTAGAACTGACATGGTAAGATTTTTGGGTCAATTTAGGTTTGCACCACTCTTTTCACATTGGATTACTATCAATTTAGTTTAGTTCGCATCTTATAAGTTCTTCTCTTTGTCACTTAATTACTTTGTAATTGATTTGTTCAATTCAATTTAATTCAATTCAGTTTGGTTTAGTTGAGCTTAGCTCAACTCAGTTCAACTCAGCTCAATTCAGTTCAGTGATCTATGTACATTTTACTATTCAGTTTAGTTCAAAAACCACTCTCGATAGTATCCTTAGTTATTTGTGTTCCACTAATGAATTGAATTGATCAGCTTAGCTGAACTGAAATCAACAATATTGAATTAAAATAAACATACCACTAAACTGAACCGAACATACTATTTGATAAATAAGACAAACTGTCTGTTTCTAAACTAAAAACCACTAATTAAACTGAAGTAAATTAAAAATTAATAAACTAACACGAGATCACAACTAAAACTGAGTCAAAGAAAGGAGTTGTCTCTAATTGTGTGACTATCAAAGACAATATGACATTTTACAGGCTATCTTTAATGGGGTTATGGCGTCTATTCTTTCTTAATGAATTTTTAATGTGAGTTTCAGTAACCAAATAAACCCATAAATAAAATTCTCTTTTGGAAGGAACAAGGAAGTAGCCGTACCCATATCGTTCCACTTGTATAAACTAATAACTAATGTATAGTATAATGGTTTAAACCTGTAAGTTTAGTTACTTTAATGTCAATGTACAATAAGCATCATTATTCTAATCAGCACGGATACCTAAAGATGATGCATTCTAAAAATTTGGTATTACCTGTAGAAGAAGCTTGTGAATGGACACTTCATAATTCCCTTAACCATCACTTTGGAATTTGAATTAAACAAATTCAAGTTGTTGTTCAACTGACAAGAGTTGGGTTGTTTTGGAAATGAATATACTCTTTTTAGTATTCAGTCAAATTTGGAGGGCATATGGGAGACCTCTGACCTATATGTACATGTCTATATAGGCATATAGCCTATCAAAGTTTATTCACTAGCTTCTTTTTTTTTTTTTTTTCTCATCCTATTCACTAGCTATTTGATTGATTATTGGTTTGTGTTTTTCAACTTATTTTAAAATCGGTTTAATTTATTTGTATAATGTGGTTTTTCCCTTATATAAGAGTATTATTTTATTTAGTAGAGGTAATTTTAATTCAGTTTAATGCAGTTCAGCACCCAATTTTTGAAAAAGAACACATTTCCCCTCTTTGGTTCCCATTCTTTTCTACTCCGTTGATTTCGTCATTCTTTTGGGTATAATAAATGGAAGCCCTAGATGAAGCGCTCATAAATTATATCTATTCACTATATTTATTTTATTTTTGATCACCACTATATGTATATTATTAATTACGAACAAATAGATTACATATATACTCCATAGTACTTTTATTAGCTAGTTGAAAGTTAAGTTGATAGTAAAGAGTTGGCTCAGTTGGTAAAATCTCTGAAATCTATGCCAAAGCCCAAAGGTCCCAATGCAAGTTCGACTTCCTTTAGGGTTATTGTAGGTTTCGTGGTTGTTAATTCACGGTGCATGGGTTTAGTCAATAAGCAAAGCTAGAATACCCATATTATCTAAAAAAAGTTAATAGCATGCATGCTAGCTAGCTAGCTAGGGCTTTAGGCTAGTGTTCCTTCAGATGCATAGACTTCACCCCTGACCCCACGCAAGTATGAGTATTAGTGGATAATTTATCTAATTTTTTCAAGTTATCTAGTGTTTAATCCCAAATTCATAATATTATTAGTTTTCAAAGTTAAGTAGTTGTTTTCCAATCAAGAAAGTTAGATAGTAAATCTCTGCAGAAACTTCTTTAATTAAGTTAAACTATATAAAGGGTTCTTCGTCATTTAGTTACTCCATGTCCATGGATATGCCTTTAACATTACTTGTTAGCAAAATGAGGACCAAGGAGAAGGTGATTTCATGGCCTGATAGTCGAATTTCAGGTTTTTATACGTTGCCTGCTTAAGCTTATTACTATTGCTTGTTTAATGTTTATTCAAGTACTTTGTTGAGATGTGATGTTCAATTATTAACTTTTAGATCCTGTTGTTCCAAGTTGAATAAGTGACGCTATAGCAAAGATATTTCCAAATTACTGCTATGTTAAACTAGTGGTAAATGGAACCAAGGGGTATAGTTGAGTGGTAGGTATATTCATTTACTCTTAACTACGGTTAAGGATTTGAATATCGCCTTCGAAATTGATCAATTTTAAATTCATTGACCATTGTCCTACGGACCTTTTAAGGTGCATACCAGGCAGTATAAGGAATAGTCATTATAGTCTATGGATGATACCCTTGGTGCAAACCAAAAAATCAAAATCATTAGTAGATGGGAGGCCCCAACGAACCGAGCAAGTCTTACGCAGTTACGTGAGACCAACTCACAGTGAAATGGAGCCACTATATATTTAGAGATGTAGAGTTACCTATTTATTACTTCTTCCATCTCAAAAAAACCCGAACCTTTGTTTTTTCACGGTATTCAAGACACAACTTTGACCGTAAATAACTACAATTAAATGAATATGAAAATTATAACAATACGATTTTTTGAAAGTACTTTTGAAAATGAATCTAACAAAAGTATTTTCATAATGTGAATCTTTATATATTTTCATAAATTAATGGTCAAAGTTTGTTAAGTTTGACCTTCAAAAAGTAAAGTTTCAGGTTTTTTTGAGACGGAGGGAGTAATAGTGACCATCGTCTGACCGAAACTCAAGTTAACTAGCCCAAAAATAATACGAATACTAGGACTTTACCCGTGCTACGCACGGGCGACCAAATTATCACTATATTTTTATGTTCAAATTAATTTTTGTATTTTTAGTGATAGGTCAAAATTTTACACATCATACCACTGATAAGTCTCCTATTTAAAAAATATAATAATATCAGTCACTTGTCACTTAACTTGTAATTGTATATTATTTGTATACCTTAATAAAATGTCACTCCAAATGTGACCCATGCCAATTTATTAAAACTTATCCTTATAACTTTGCATCTAACCTATGTTTATACCCTCAAATATCAAACGTAATTAAAAATTTAAAGCTTGTCAATTTAACAACGATTATCCTCACAAATAATAGTCAATTTTCACGTAGCCTACTCTTATTCCAGCTAATATAAATATTTTTATTAAACAACCGTGGTTTTTATCAGACTATCATTTAATATGTATTTCACTAATTGGAATCCAAAAGTTGAAAGTCTAACCTTCTTTCAATTGAAAAAAATAGCGACAACTTACCATCTAGAAAAAGAGAAAAGTGTATGTAATTTATTAAAATGTGACACTTATACGTTGAGTGCGCTTATACCCAAAACTATATAAACCTTATTATATTATGTGCACCTGGTCCCCCAAATATTTATCATGTGATCTATATCAAGTAAATGTTTTTATCGTGTTCAAAATATTAAATATGGACATTAATGACATTTTAGATTGTATAAATGTAATTCTAACTAAAGAAAGAAAAGAATATAAACAGGCTATAGCAATTACTATAGGATATTAACAATTATTCACCAAAATAAGAATAAAAAAAAGTTAATAAATGACCAATCAAATTGTGACACTTGTCATGTTATCTGCGATCTTACCCATAATTACATACCTACACTTATTCCACAAATATCAGTTATATGTTAATTGTCACATAACCTGCGATTATCCCCGCATATTAGTCAAATTTCGCCTACTATGTAATACCCACAACTACATATTATAACTTGAAATGATGAATTTTTATGTGACATTTGTCACATTACATGTGCTTATTCCCGTAAATTAGGCAAATAAATATTAGTCACATATTAGTTGTCATATGACCTACGCTTATTGTCGCAAATATTAGTCAAATATCACCTACTACGTAATACGCACAATATATTGCTTGCTTAGTAAATCTATATGTTACACGCGCTTATCCCCTAAATTAGACAAATATATTTTGCGACGTCAAAACACTTAATTTTGCCCACAATTATAAAACTCAATAAAATTGGTGACATTAAGTGGTCTAATATTATAAATATAAATTTTAATAAAATTGATGACCAAAAATAGTATTTAATTTAAAAATAGTAAAGTATTAAATAGATACTTTAAATAAGACATTTAATACATACATTAACTTAAATATAACCATAAATGTCAAAATGACAAAAAAAGGAAAAAAGAAAAACGTAATAACCAATAAGGATGTGACACATGTTACATCACCAGCTCTTTTACCCAAACATATATATATATATATATATATATATATATATATATATATATATATATATATATATATATATATATATATATATATATATATATATATATATATATATATTACTCCCTCCGTTCTTTTTCCTCCTACCCACTTCTTTTTGCACGGAGTTTAATGAGAGTTGTTTTTGGAACAAAAATTTCTTATTTGCCCTTACTTTAACATGAGAGAGAATGTGAGTTAGAAGTGGGATTGGAAAGTAATGATGACAAGAAAAAGCAAGGATAAATGGGTCTTTTAGTACTCAAAGTATTACTAAAAGGGGAAGTGGGTAGGAGAAAAAAGAACGGATGTAAAAGGAAGTGGGTAGGAGAAAAAAGAACAGAGGGAGTAGATTAGATTAGAATTTGGTAAATGGTACTCTTCTCCGCTCTAGTAAAGAGCACAAATTCTTACCTAATCTCATGATTAGGAATGACCCTAATCTTCTTCTGAGGTGACATTAGGTGTGCAAGTAGGGGAGAGGGGAGGAGAGAGAGTGGTGAGAAAGGAAAGAGAAAAGAAGGAGTAAGAAGGTTCCAACTCTTGAGATCATGATTGAACCATTGAGTAAAGAGGACTGAAAGTGTCATCTTCATTGTAGGTAGTACTCAAATTGTCTATCAAAAGGTAGGTAGTACTAATTATTGACTAAGTCGTTACACCAACACAAGTTACCTGTCACTTCGCCCGTCAAAAACAATGGCAAAATTGAATTCTTGATGAAAAAGCCTGCAAGTAATTACGGTCTTAGGGAGTATTTTTATTTGGCGCAAAAAATCCAACAAGTTTCGTAAAAAAGAATTGCACCAGCCGGGAATCGAACCCGGGTCTGTACCGTGGCAGGGTACTATTCTACCACTAGACCACTGGTGCGAAATATATTATTGTTTGCAAGTATTAAAATAATATACTGTCAGCACTCTTGCGACTACATCATAGAATCGGTCAAGCTAGACTTCAAGTTTTGACTGATTGAGCAAATTTGACAACCTTGAGTCAAATAAACCAAGTCATTACTCCAAGCAAGATTTTTCTCTAGTTCTAGAGGCGATAAAAAATTAATAAGAGTACCCATTGCCAAATGTTTCAAACTTTCAGTCATATGGAATTGTAAAACGACCCTTTTGAAGCTTTGGCAACAATCAGGGCCGGCTATAGGGGAGTGCAAGTGGAGCGATCGCATAGGGCCCAAAATATTTAGGGGCCTCAAATTTTTGAGTAAAAAAAATTTAAGTTTTTTTTTTTTTTAATTCTCTTATACTAGTAATATGTGTTAATTGCGTTTAATATGAGTAAAGTGAGTAATTGAAAGCACCAGACTACCAAAATTAACTCTTTAATTACTGCCCAATTTTACTCTTTCATTGCCATTTCCAAAATTCTCTCTAGAAATAACTACCTAGTTATATCATTTCCCTTCCCAAAATTTTCTCTCTCATCCTTCCCACACTCCTATAATTACATTCTTTTTCTTTTACTTGCTTCAATTACAATGAGATATTTTTGGCTACAATTTTTGAGTCATGAGTATTTAGTGTTTGTTCTATCTTACATAGCCCATTCTTCTATTATTCGACAAAATTCTCCATCTTTACTATCATGGCAGCATGAATTACAAAACAAAGCAACATTATCATAGTATCATTCTCTTTTTTTCTTACTCTCTTTATGTCAAATGTTGTTTACAAATGTACAGTAATAAGGTTAATTTTTATTTTAGTTAATATTTGATTAACAAACAAGGGCCTAATTTATACTTTTGCACAGGGCCCCCAAAATATCTGAGACGGCCCTGGCAACAATAATAATATTAAGGGCTCGTTTATATAGTAATACAATGCGATTCAATTATTTTATAAAGTAATGTGAGATTGAAAAGGAAGGAGGGGAGAAAATGGATTAGGAAAATTGAGATTGATTACACCATAGAAAGAATTCATCTTTACATGAGTTATAGTTCAGTAATTGTGATTTCATTGGTTTATGCAATCAATCCTACTTTTCTCTTTTTATCTTTCATTTTTTTTTTTGGGGAGGAGGGGGAGGACGCATGAAATAGTCCACAAACCATATGTGCCGAGCAAGCCAATTCATTTTTGATGGGCTGACGGGTTGAAGTAAAGGAGTAAACCCTCCCTATAAAGAAAGGTTAGAGCAGATTCTAATCTCCCTACATGGCTGAGAATTAGAATCTCTGGCCACTGGGTCTAGGTTGTGAAAGTGAGACATTTACGCTCCCACCTCATTATCCTCCTCCATTTTTTCCTATCAATCCTTCACTTTTTATACCATATTTACTCTACAAACTTATTGCATTGCATTACTAGCAAGTACATACACAAGTCTTAAAATGTCACTGGGCAACCTAATATATATGTTATGTGTAAGTATACACTCCATTTATCTAGTATATATCTTATCTAAAAAAATTAATCTTTTTGTACTGAAAATACCAAAATACCCACCCAATTATTAAAATGTCTCATATTAATGTTTACGTCAAGTTATCTATGACTATAACATTAATCTTTTGGTATATAAATACTGTACCAAAATACCCACCCAATTAATAAAGTTCAATTAAACATTTTTTTCCCTTTCTTGGTCTTCAAGGGCATTATTAGCATTCAATTGACCAAAAATTGTACTATGCCTCAAGGTCTGGCCAAAAAGAAAATAAATGACGAATATGGGATAAGAGAGTACTATTTACATTAGATGGGAAAAAAATGAATACACTCGAGTAGCTCACGAACTTCTCGAATCAATTTAGGCTAAAATTGAGCTTTATTCGAGTTAATCGATTAAAATGGGGTCAAATTCACATATCTCATAAACGGTTTCTCTCAATTAACAACACTAATTTTGTGGATAAATTGAGAAAGATGGGCTAAGCTAGTACCATAATGATAGGTACAAAGGTTACTTAGTTAGGTACCATTAGTGATAGGTACTTAGGTACCAAAAGTGATAAGTTTTTGTGCTTGCTTAGGTGCCCCATGAGCCAAGTAATAATGTTCCCTCAAAACTCAACCTTACGTCTTCCCTTCATAATCTATTTTTGGAAAGGTCTTTTATACGAAGTCGTCGCCTAGCATAACATCAGTATAACATCATACTTGTTTGAACCACTTTATATTGAGGCCGTCTCATACGATTTTTTTGTGTCTATTTTCCAATTTTCACGTTTAACTTTCAGATGCCCCATAATCAGCTTTTCATTACTTTGTTTAGTAAAAATAAAATTGTAAAAGGACTATCTTACCCCATTTGTTTTTTTCTTCATACCACAAATGAATTTGTGGACGACTAGGCAGCAACTAGCTAGCATGAGTATCCAATGAGGTATTAGCCTAGTGGTTAAAATTGAAGTTCTGGATACAATATACTGGCCTTTGTGCCTCCATTGAAATCACCAAAAAAAAAAAAAAACCCTAGCTAGCAAGAGTCATGCCAATTGCCAATGTCCAAGATAACTTCCATGGAATGTCTCATGCAGAAATGGTCAAACACTTACTTTTCCTCTACAACAAAATTTCAGGTACATAATTTTGCCCCATTTTAGAAGCAATGAGTACTCCTTTCTTTGAAGGAGTAGTTTTTAATTTGTAATGCGACAGTTGACGTACAAATGATGGCAATTTTGAGAAGTTAGTGAAAGACTGAAGGACTTTTGATGAAAAGATCCAAACGGTCTCTCATCAAGGTTATCTTCTATACGTCTTCATTACTACAATGCTTGTGATTATAAATACTTTCCATGCCTGCATATTTCACCATACTAACTAAGTCTTCACCCCAAATCACAACCCTACATCAATCTCTTTCGAAAAAAGCAAAAAGAAAAAAAAAACTTGCACCATGTTTCAATTAGAAAAGGTACTAGAAACACTTACAACCAAGAAACCAAAAGGTACTCCAAACTACATATACAGAGATGAACTTAACGATAAGAAGAATGCTAAACCAAGAGTGTTTCCGAGAAGTCCCAAAATTGTCGATCGTCTTCGAGGAGATTCCTCGGAAACTTTTTCTGAGTTGAAGCAGCCACTTTTGCCCTCTAAAGACTGCTGCAAAGATAACTATATAACTAGAGTGGGTCAAAGAAGCTGCAACAACAGTGTCAGTAATAACAAGACTAGTAATAGTGTAAGAGTTAAGGTGTTAATGACAAAAAAAGAGGCAGCTAAGCTATTATCGAAGTGTCAAAATCAGGAGGGCACTTTAGAGTTTGAAGATGTGATTAGTGAGCTTGTGAAACTCCCAGCTCAACGGATTAGCGTTGTTACTGCTATTCCTGAAAAAGATGACGAGAAGTTCATCATCAGTAAATGCTAAGAACAAGATTTCTGTAGCTATTAGCAAATTAGTTTTGTAGTTTCTGTACTTCTCGTTCGATTGGAATATGATCAAACTCCATGACTAATGCACCAAATAATGATAAAAGAACGTGTGAAGGAGGATATAGTACAAGTGCTGTTCAGACAGATTCAAGTTTTACCTTCATAGAAATCTTGTACTCGTATATGAACAGTTTCTAAAACAATTGTAGCTTGCTTGGATAATATACAATCTCCAATTATTCGCAGTGTTATATCATTGTCCCATGATGCTGCAGTCATTTTTCAATATGTCAATAAGTTGTACGTCTGAAGACATATCAGTTGATCCACAAACTCTGCTAAAAGAAGTTATTATTGTTATAAAGGTCAAAAAATACAGCACAAAATCTTTTTTATCCTTCAACCGAAATGAAACCAAGCTAGAATATTGTCGTTCACTACCCTGCTTATATGTTCCTTTGGATGGTACAAACATTCACCCACAAGTGTGACAACTAGTGTGCAGTGAACCCTTGAATTGAACCTGATCATCTTGAGTTCTTAGATACTTACCTACTACAGTTGTTTGAATGATGGACTCTCACATATTCTGCAGCATATTCTGCTCCTGGAGGCAATGTATTCTGCAGCAACTGAGCATTAGTAACCGCTACTCCCAAATCTGTCGGCCTTTGGCTTTAAATAGACCACATGCGAGTGAAAGAGGATGATTAACTATCTTTTGCAGGCACAAAACTTCCCTAAGCAAACGCTAAAGTATTTCGACGTCTTTCTTATTCCTGAGAAATAAAGCCAAAACAATTTATCAGCTTCAGCTGGTTATGCTGAAATTCCACCTTTCTTCACTTCTCAAAGCCACCACTCCCCAGTATATCATATATCTGTAGGACAAGAATGGCCGTCAGACCAAATCAAAGAACAAATTGTGATTAACATAGTTCAGAAGACAAAAAAAACAAAAACAAAAGACCTTGTGGAGATCAAAATCAACATTACCCCAATGCCTCCAAAGAAGCTCCAGCCAAGGCGAGGTAGGGGGGAGGTCAAGTGTACACAGCCTTACCCGTGGAATGGAGGCTGTTTCTAATTGACCCTTGTTCCAAAACGGAATGACCATAGGCAAATTAACATTAAATAAAAAGTGCATATAGTTTGATAGTCATTTTGATTTAGCCATGAAATTCCAAAGCCAAAGAATAGAATTTCTTTTGGCTCCATTAGAGAACCTACCTACTGTCCAATCTCTAAGAGCAACGATACAAAAGCAGCAATAAGCATTTAGCTCAACAGCATGAGTTTGCCTTATAAATGGAAATTTTAGGTTCAATTCCAGGACTCTACACTCTTATTGCAAGCAATGAAGTCACATAAGTCATAAGAAGAACTAAACCCATGCATACTGGAACACAGACCAAATCCAAAAATTAACACTCGCCCGACAATTCATAGAACCCCAAGGGGCGGGGGGGGGGGGGGGGGTGGGGGGGTGGCAGTAGGAGATACCTTAAAGAAGCAACATAAAGACACTGGCAAATCATTATTTTTCAGATAACGACAGTATGCTAAATTGTTAATAGAATAACAGCAAAGAGGGCATAATATCATTTACCCAGTAGCTAAACACAAACTCTAATAGACCCCAGCTTCTTTATACAACAAAGTGAAGCCAAAATAATGGTTGCTTCTGTGTCACATTATATCATACCACTTGCTGAAGGACGGTCAAATGGCTCCAGTACATTTTACGAGAGGCATACTGTAATGAAAAATAATACACACATACGGATAACAGACACGAATAATCGGATATCTCATATGTAAAACATAAAACACTTTTTTGCGTTTTTTTGGATAAGAGTACATTACAACATCTTTTCTATTATTTTCATTATTATCATGTCTCACAAACAATTATCAAAAATACTAACATACATTTTACTTGACAAACTTTACAGAATGAGGTTTTGGCAGACAACAACATCAACTTTACCCATATAATTACAGAAACAAGACGATGATAACACAGCACCAAGGACAACAATGGAAAAGGAAAGATCAACCTTAACCTAATATGACATCCGTCAATCTCCGAGATAGAGATTCCTTCAAGTATTCAACCACAATCCAAACTCAAAGCAATACGTCTGGCTCTGCCAAACTCCTGTTAAAATTCACCTTACAAGTCTAAGAAGGCTGAATTCCAGCCTCATCAAAGCTAGCCTTAGTGATATGTGGGCAAGATCTGATATCAAGATATTCTAGGACTTTGCAGGCACCCAAAACAAAAGCTATTTCTGCAACTGTTATCTTCAGACAGTTGCTGATCTTTAGAACCTTCAGACTTGCAGCATAGTCTTCTCCGGCGCCTAGTCTCTGGAAAGCAGTACCCGTCACCTGTTCACAACATCCGACGTCAAGGGCTTCTAAGCTTTTGCAATGAGTAAGCACGCAGCTCAGAGTAGAATCAGTGATGCACAAACACCAATCCATCCACAGATTCTTAAGGCTGAGGATACAGGAAACAGCTAACGTTTTTATGGATATGTCAGAGATATCTTGACAGCCACTAATAATTAGGGTCTCTAGACTCTTGCAGGACTTAGCCACATTCGAGATAGCCTCATCTCCCACTTTGTAGCAATCCAACAACTTCAGAGTTCTTAAAGAGGCTTAACAGGCTACCGGGACACTAGAAATGCCACAAATGCCACTATCTCCCACATCGGTGCACTTGTCCAAATCTAAATACTTGAGCTCTTTACATCCACGAACAATAACTGTAAGCCCAGAGTCAGTTATGTTAGTGCATCCTTGCAGACCCAATGCTTCTAGATTACAACAACTTTTGGAAAGAGCTTCCAATACATTATCAGTAACAAATTTGCATCCAGCAAGACGCAAGCTTCTAAGGTCATTACAACCCTCAGCCACAGCAGATACTCCCTTGTCTGTCACTTTCCTGCAATAAGATACATCCAACGACTGCATAGAGGGAAGATTGCTTGCAGTTGCAACAAGCCCAGCATCTGCAATACCTTTACAGTTATGAAGATTGAGGAAGATGCATTATTAGAAAAACACGTGGTAGACCCACCCAAATATCCACCAATGGTATAAGGTCGCTTAGAGATCTAGAAGTTGCAAGTTCAAGATCAGAAACAGCCTCTTGGTAGAGGATTTTCCCCTCACATACAACTAGTTAGCTTGTTGCCAGAGCATGCAAAATCATCCTTCCTTTCATGCTTCTGGTAGATAATGGTAGAATAAGCGCTAGCCTCATTAGTAATTTCTTCCTAGTTCTTACTTTTCCTGGATTTTACAGGTAGTGGAACTTTAATCAAGAGAACAAGAGACAGAAAATCTCCAATTTATTAGACACAGGGTAAGTGTCTAAGAAAAGGTTTATTGTAGTTTTCTAAACTTTTAGCAGCGAACAAACAAAACTAAGCCTTTTCCAGTAAGTGGAATCAAGTACTAAGATCCAGTTTCAACACTCAGATTTATTGAAGACCACACACGTCTATGAATACACGGAAGTGCCAGCATTAAACTCCTTCAATCATATTCTCCTCTCACTGTAATAACAACTAGACCACTCATTAGTATCCTCAATTTAACAAAAGAGCCTCTAAGACACTACCTCAAGTTCTCAAAAAAGGGGCTCAACATCAAGAAGGAATATGAAATCAGATCACATTTGTGGTCATGGACTTGTGGGAGTGTGGCCTTATCTTGCAATGAAAATAAGGCTTCTCCATAACCTGCTCTTAACCCATTACCAAAGTCCTAACTACTTCAGGCAAACAATTCAATGATATTCTGCAGGCCTTTCCAGAGAAGTCCATTATGTGATTTGACCAGGTTGCGTGAGACTTCCGAAATCCAGGTTTTAGTTAATGGACTTGTCAATTCAACCCAGCCTCATTTCTTGTAACTCTATTAATGCACAAGATGCCTTGCTCACACATAATGGAGTATCTAGTAAATCAATCCTTAAAAATAAGATTGAGAAAGCAATGAATGCTTTTGATGCCCAATAACAAATTCAAAGTGCAGATAGAGAGATAGGGAGAAGTTCACAACTGCTACTAACTAAAAAGTCAAACAGCAAAAGGAAGATTCTTTCTTTTTTTCCCTTTCTTCTTGTGCCATGTAGAGAGAGCACAATATAAACATGTTATAAAATTGGCAAGATCCAACATTTAGGTGAACTATAAGGAAATAGAATTCCTACCAAGAGAATTTGCCTTGAAGAGAGAAAGAACAAACCAACAAGGGATACTATATACAGGCAAGCAACTCTATCTAGTTCTTAAAACGATTTTCCAATAATTGCTTCTCAGTTACATCTTGATTTCGTATTTTCATTCGTGATTACCACAAAAAAGTAAACAAAAGTACATTTCGTCTCAAACATTCCAAGTTTCGAACTAACTAGCAGAAAGAAGTGAGAAGATACTAGGGACACAAACTTCCAAGAGCTCGCGTGCGCTGCGCATCATAAAATCTATGTGCCCCATTCATTTGGTTAAAGACCATAGTTGCTCCTAATCATCTTGTGGCACTAAGCTTTTGTCTCGAGTGTGAAACAACATAGCCACTTGCCAACCAAAGCGGTATCTTTAGTCACCAACCTACTAAAAACCCAGCCTTGGGCTGCACTGCCACGTCCTAGCTCACTAAGTTTCTTTTTTGTTTTTTAACCTACCAGACCACCATAAGTCCCTTCTCATCTTCTGAATCCCACTAGCCATAGCTACGAGTATCTCGAAAAGGGAAAGACGGTACAGAGGGATTGCTCAAGAGATATGACAGTAGTACCACACTACTACCCACTATAGAGTAGCAAGTACAAGTATATATAGGGAATTATAAATTTTGAAAGTTCCTTACTAACATTACGCTAGATAGCTTCTTGGGTATGTTGCAAGAAAGCACCATTAAGACTGTCAGAGCCTCCGTTACTGAACCACAAGAAACATTCATAGACTAAGAGACATTCATAAACTTTAATATGATTCATAGTCTAAGAGATTCATGAGCTATTATATGTAAGCAGCTGCATGACAACCATTTTCAATAGTCAACTATACAAAACTATTTTGTACCATGTACCTCACATGCAAACAACAAACCTTTGTCCCCGAAACTAACTTAGATAACTTCTAATGGTATTGGAACCTGTAAGATCTATAATTTCACTATTGTTCACTGTTCAGTACTGAGCTGAACAATCTACTTGATTTAGTGAAATAACAAATACAAGTGTGAGATCCCAAAGAAAATAATCAAATTTTTGCCAAGACCCCAGCAAAATTGACTTCACATATAAATCCCTAAACACACGTACACACAGAACAGTCTATCAATTCAAAAGAATAGTAAAATTGACTTCAAAAACCAAGCGATCACTTCAATTGTCTGAACATGAAGCCTCTCTACACTTTAATTGTCATCAATTCAAAGAAATCCATCAAAATTCATTCACAAACATTTAATTGAGTCACTCATGTATCATTAAACCCAAACATAATCAGCCATGGAAAGCAACATACAATATGGAGAGAGAGGGGATAGATGTTTACCAGGGAACTTGATCGCCTGAGAGGGGAAGGGTTTCAGTCGCGGGAACTGATGAGTTTTTGGGCTTGAATTTTGTAATTTAAAATTTAATAGTATATATATAATAATTATATATATGTCGTCATTTTAGGGATGATTTTAGCAGGGAACTAAGGTTCTAAATATAGGGTGTGCTTTCCATTATATCCCTACATTAAAGTGGTCCAATTTATTTTCATTCCCGCCCCTTCTCTCTCTCATGTTTCTATCTCTCCTCATTCATTGTGATATTGTGAACAACCTGCGATTACTCTATTGAAGATACAATAACCTCCTCCTATAAAGCTTTACTTTCTTTCATCTCCCTCTCCTCTCTCATCTCACAATTGTATGTTGAATGAATGCCTGAATGGTAGACCCTCATGGGCTTAATTAGTTAATTTTCCATCTATGATGATCTGATATCATTTCATGAGAGATAAGATGTGAACACCTAGGATGCGAGCAGCTTGAAGTAGAAGGGGACAACTTGACGGTCATACAAGCATTGCGGGGGGGGAAATAGAAATACCTTAGTCAATATATGCACGTATTATTGATACACGTAGATTCCTCACACTCAGAAATCCGGTGGCAGTCCAACATGCTTATAGGGAGGGGAACAGAGCAGCGGACTGGATGGCGAATCATGGGCACACTTGTCCAACTGAATGTTTCTATGACACATCTCCGTCAAGGGAGTTCAAACAAATTCTCTATGAGGATACACTAGGGGTAACTCTCGAGAGGAGAGTCCCCTAGTTACTTTCCCTATACCACTTTCTTACCTTACACAAAAAAAAAAAAAAAAAAAAAAAAAAGATAAGATGTGAACAAATATTATGATGAAAACTCCATAAATAAATAAAAAAAGGATACTGGACTATAATAACGGTAAATTAGGCTTAAAAAGTCTATAGGATCGTGTAAATTCTATGGCTAAAATGTTGTTAAACCTCATATTTTCACTGGCCCTATTGGTTCTAAACTTTTCTTAGCCAAACTAAAGACGAACCGTAATATTTAATTTCCATGGCCTAATTGAAGATGAACCTATGTTTTCTTATGGCCCTCTCAAGGTGCAATTCTTTGCTGGGTATGGCCTATGCACTGTAGCTCTGAGATTTTTAAGCATTGTAAATATGAAGGTCCAACTACTATCGAGCCGTGTGAAATTCGAGGCTCAGACTAAAATGGGTCATTAAAGTTTTACGTCCAAGAGTAATTTGAGCTAAATTTTCATAGGGCCCTAGGTGTTTAAGCCATTATCTGAGTGCGATCTAGATTAAATTCTAGGTGGAAAAAATTGAGTACTTGAATTAAGGCAAGAGGTAGAAGAATTTACGTGAAAAAAATTAACATGTGAAATATTGTTATATATTTTGTTCCCGAGTCATCGTCATCCATTGTATTATTGAAATTAATTGAATTTTATAATGGATGAAGTGTGGTAAGTGAAGGTAAATGAAGTATAATGATGGTGGGAAATGAACTTGGGGTGGTGGGAAAGAAGGTGGGTTGGGAAAATTAGAACATTATATGAGTAACGGTAAAATAGTAATCACACCCTATGTTTAGAATTTTTGTTTCCTGCATTTAGCAAATCACATGATTTTTGAGACCCATTACAATTTCGTCTCTAATAGTAGAAATTGAATTGCTACTAATTTGATTACGGTTGTAAATTTAGGAGTTAACATAACAGTTGAGGATTAAACTCTTTGGTAGTTTGACCTTTAAGGACTGAACTTTATTTTTGTGTTTTTAGTGACTCTTTTAAGAGTTCCGTTTCAGTCCTATAAAAAAAAAGAGTTTCGTTACAGACCAAGTGATGATATTTTTTCAGTGAGAAATTGAAATTTCAAGCTGATGTGGCGATAAAATGTGTGTCTCATCTTTTGGTTTCTTAGGTTCAGTTTTTCTCCCACCAAACCGATGAAAAGTCTTACATCATCACCTCCTCTCTAACCTCATTCGTCACCGACTCCTTCAATCTCACTGCATCGCTCCTTCCCCGTTGATTGATGCTCAATCAAGATAGTGAAATTCGATGACAATAGCCTGAACAAATTTGAGTTGAACTGCTTAAAATGGCGAAATCTTGACCTCCCCATCTCTACAATCGCCTTACAGCCACTTCCCTAATAAGTCACCACCACACAACACAACACAACACAACACAACACTGCTTCCTTGTCTCATCCTCAACCATCACCCCTCCCCCCAATCTCTCCTCAACCATCACCCCCCTAATATAAATTTTTTCTGGTTCCGCCCCTACTTCTAAAGCCTTCAAAAACCCAAACTCTTTGCAACAAATAGTTAAATTTAGTATTCAGTGTCTTTGAACTTAATCAAATCCCCTAATTAACCCTCGAATTCAGGAAACACCACATCACAAATCCTAATAAAAATTTCAAAAGTCTCACGCATTAAATTCCCACCAACCCCAAAATTGAAGCTGCCTTTTAGGTAGATTACAAGCCTAAATGAGTAGCATGCAATCACTCGTTTGAGTGTTCGATCTGGAAACGGGCTTTCCCCTTCAATTTGAGGAGAAGTGGACATGAAAAACTGTAATCTTTTAGGCGGGTGACACGACTAAAACCTGAAAAGAGAGTAACTGAAAGCAAGGCCAAGCTTGGAGATAAAACATTTAATCGCAGTCCATTGAGAGGTGAGAGAAATGATGATTATAAATAGATGATTGTGAGGATTTAGAAAATGTTTGGTGGCAGGATCTGGGCTGTTGGGCAAGGTGCAGGTGGTTGGTAATGGTTGAGGAGAGAGAGCGAGGGCAACCAATTGAAGGAGACAGGGGATGAAATCAATGGTGGTGGCTGAGGAGAGGGTAAAGGTGAAAGTGAAAGTGAAAGTGTGGGGAGGGCAACCAATTTAAGTTAATTTTTCACCAAGCTAACAAATCTCTAGTGCCCCATCACTTGGTCTATAACGGAACTCTTAACAGAGTTCTTAAAGGCCAAAAAAGTAAAGTTCAGTCCATAAAGGCCAAACTAGCAAAGAGTTTTACCGGAATATAATTGATTTATTATTCATTTTCTACATGCCCAGGAGAATTTGCACCAACTCTCAGTTTTCAGGGACACGCAAAATACGAGACTAGCAAGTTAGAAATTTTGTCTCGGTAGGGGCGAAAGCCTGACATAGCAATGTCATGTGAAGGTAAAAGGCCCATGGGTGGTGAACTTCTTTTCCCGGAGAAGAAGCGAGGTTTCTACGACATAATAGATTGCAGGTAACCTTTTGAAGAAGGAGCGTCCTTCTTTTTTGTTCTTTGATTTCAAAAAGTTATCCATGATGTAAAATAGAAAATAAAAAAAAGCGAACAAATAAATAAAAATAGAAAAAGCCGGCAATATTTCTTTTTTTTCTATTAATTATTAAATCCTCAACTTTGGTGTTAACTCTAAATTTAGAGACCGATTTGTAGTTCAATCTAAATAGGATATCTAAATTTTGGAAATTGCTACCGATTTAAATTCGATCTCTAAATTGGTGGCAAAAATTTGTTCCTAGCTTAGATTTTTCGATTATGTTAAAGAGCACTTTAGTAAAATTTGACCAACATTATAATGAGATTAATAGTTATCAAAGTATTTTCCAAAATATACTTGCAGAGCACCGAATGTCATGTGGCACCAAATAATTGAAGTTATAATAATCAGACTGCACTTTTGCATGAAATTATCTGTTAGATACGCAAGTTTTGAATTCAAGTATGCAATTTAATTTGAGGCTTGGGCGGGTTAATGGGCTATCCATCCTCCCTCCCTTCATTTTGTAAGATGTTAAGGAGAGTTAAAATAATGAACATTTATTCACAAAGAACAATTAATTTAAAAGTAATGTTCAATCATCTTCGCGTATTAAATGATATGATAAATGATGATGCATTAATTAATGGTGACATGATGGATGATCTTCCTACGTGGCAGCTTATGTGTCATGTTCACACGATGTGGACCGCCTATGTGGCGTCCCACGTGTCTGTACCACAGGAATAAGGACCCAATTTTATGATATTATATGAGACTTGAACCCAGGTCATTGCTGAGAACAAGTGGGCGGCGCACCACTGTGCTACCCACCCCAAGCTCGTGCTCGTAATTAAACCCTAAGCGGGGGTTGCTACCTATTGTTTATTCTTCCTTCATCGTTTCGTCGTGCAAGGTTCTTTTTATCCCAATTGGTGTCCAATTCGCAAGGGCATGATCATTATTACGAATGGCTATAATATTACTGTTAATTGCGATTTCTATGAATTATATTGTGTTCTTAGGTATTTGATTGACTATTGTTTGCTAAGCCCAGAAGGTATCCAAGCTACCATGAATGAGAAACGACAGATAAGGGCAGAAATTAGGGTTATCTTTATGGCTGACCTCTGTCTTTAGTCCTTGAGGTCAGTGTGGTTAATTTCGAAGGAACTCTTATGGTACTCAAGGATTGATTTCCCAATCATGTTCCAGGCTTGTGCGAATCTATACTTCTAAACTATAGGTCTGTGCTTGTGACTTGCCTTATAAGTTCCTTCACACTCATGTTACCAACACAGTTTTCTAACTTAGTTAGCAAGTTATTGGATGTTGACTCAAATCACTCCATGGTCCCAGAACATGATTATTGCGTATGTATGTGTGTTCTGGTCCGTGTTGATCTCCCTCTTACAATTGGTTTTTTTCCTAAAATTGGATGATGACTCTCTAGTTTGTATTCAATTTAACTATGAAAATATTTTTGTGTTGTGCTTGTTGTGGTAAAGTTGGTCACGAAGCTATTCGTTGTGCCACATCTTCTTCTCGCATTGAAGTTTGACTTGATTCTCGCAGGCAACGTCTTAGATATCAAGGTTATACTAGTTTTCAAACTGATGAGAACTTTATGATGTACTTCTTGGTTTTTCATGGTCCCCATAACAACTTCTCGTTATATAGATTTTACTTTAATATTTTGCCTTATGATAATCTTCTTCACCTTCAAGCTAGTGTAGATTACGTGATCACTCAAACAGAATCTTTTACTTGCATGATTCTCCGAGATAACCATACTCAAAATTCTCATTCTTGCCATAATAAAGTTATTTACATAACAATTCACCTATACAATTTCCCTACAGATAATACATGTAATAATTACACAGAAATAGAAAATCGTAAATAATCTTAAATGATCCGCTAAATTAAATCTCCGTTAACCACGAGCGCGCCACGTGTTATAATGTGCTAATTAGTGGCACGGTTGCGTCACCTCATCAAACCCCATTGGCGAGCTGGCACACCCCCTGCACGACCCAATTCTTCAATTCATTTGTTTGATTTTGCTTGCGGTGTTTTCTCTCTTTAGTCCATCACATCCGGACTCTTTCACAACCTTTACTAGCATATTCTGATCAAATTCCGTGTTATAACAACATATATAGAGTAAGTTAACCACAATTGCATTTGTAAGAGTCTGTACAATGAAGACCACAGAGCCCCCCACCCTCCCAAAAGAAAAAAAAATTGTATCCTAGAAAAATCCTTGTTGGGTTGTACTTGTTGTACTTTGTCTAGTCTAAGGTACATTCTTTGCAACAGAATGGTGCGTGAACGAAACGGAATGGACGGCGCGAATAATGGAGCAAAATGTGCTACAAAATGAGTTACATTTTATATTTAGAATTTTTACACTTTTTATATTTAGAATTTTTACACTTTTCATTTTAGGTGGGTATGAGGCGAGTATCCAACTGGGAAACAATACAAATCATCCCCGCGCCATCCCCACCATGGTTTTTCTTGTAAGCTGTTACGCGTCAATGACATAGACGCGCTTATACGTCTATGCGGCTGATGTGACATGGTTTTAGTACAAAATTGATAAAACTAGTGAAACTTTTTGGAGAAGCTTCACGGGGACAAAGAAGGAAAGTGGTAATTAAGTGAGTTTTGGTGAAGTAAAAGAAAAGGGGGGAAAAGATTAGAAACCATTTCACCAATTTTCTTCGACCATTTCTCTCTCCTTCGTCGTCTCTCCGGCAATCTTGTGTTTGCTATGTTGTCTCTCTTCCTCTCAATTTCGCTTTACTATCGTGTCTTCCTCTCAATTTGTCTGAACATTTGATGTTGAACAACATATTTACAGTGAGAGTTGCCCCTGAAAACGCCTCTTCTCGTCCTCGAAATGACGGACTAATGAGTGACTAATTAAGTAATCCTCACATGTTGGGATATAACTTGTTTGTGCCATAGTGTTTCTTGACTAATGAGTGACTTAGTTTGGTTTAATATGTTGAAGGTGTGTAGTTGAAGGAAATGATGTAATAATATTAGATAAATTCAGCTCTAAATGATGTAAAGCACTTAAATTTGAATCCTACAGACTTGTGAATGTATGTAATCAAATTAGGTTCATGATATACTCATATTTTTCATTGGGTTGTTTTACCTCAATGGTGATGTTCAATGCTTAGTTCATCACAGACTACACTTTTTCTTGGTGTGAAAACTTACTACAATGGGGTCAAGATCACAGGTCCATAGTGCTGAAAATTAACCTATAATACCCGATATTTTCAAGCAATTATCTAAACTAAGAATAATTATTTTCACGTATTTTTTTTTTTATTGTTGGATGCTCTGATTTGTTTAAATATTATTTTAGTCGAATGCTTATGTGTAATATCAGTTTTAGTTTGGCATGCCCACATTTAAGAATTGAGCTAGAGAAAAATAAAAAGTTAAGATGTGATTAATTGAGATTTTGGGATAGAGAGCTCTAAGTTAGAAATATGAGTTATAAAGTCTACTGCTATATACCGATCCAATAGTTGAGGAGTTCAAATTGGATTTGTAAACAGTAAACCCACAAGGCTAAGAAAAACATTTGACCGATCTTCTTTTCCTGACCCATATAAAACTCATCTTAGCTTTCTCTCTCTTGTCTTCCTGTTCTACTTATTTCTTTGCTCTGCTTCACGATACTATCACCACGCATCACCAGCACCACACCTCACCACTACACGCAGCACCCCACCTCACGCAGCTCACAACCGCAAGCCACCAGACTCTCCTCTCCCTCGGGGTGCCTTGGTTCAGCCGCCAGCAACGTCGTGGGCGTCCTCACGATGCAGGTCAGCCACATGACCTAACCTAGAATATTTGATTTTGTCCTCCCTTTTGTTCATAAATCAAGTTAGCTAAATTAGAAATTAGGTTGGTGAATTCTTATATGCTTATAGCTAGCAAACAAGAAAATTGAGATAAGTAGTTATTAAAAACCTAGGTACTTAATTCATAGACAGAAGATTGGCTAGCTGTGGGCATCGCTAATTCGGAGGATAACTGCAATTTGAGGTAACCATTACGTCTACTAACGTAAGGTTCCGTTTTAAGTTTTATTTGAGCGTATTCTGTGAATCAGTGTTTAATTTCGATGTTAGTCGAAGGGAACCGTATGGAAGTGGCAATTTGCACTGAGGTTGTGTGTATGATGTTTCTGTCATTAAATATTTTGAATAAATATGACTTGCTGTTCAGTTTTGGGTATGCATAATATGATCATGTTTGTTGCATGAGAAGATAATTACCTGAGATGAGCACTAGTACCAAGTGAATTACTTATATGAAAATTTAAGTCTCCAAGAATTGCTAAAGTATACTCAGCTAATATGTTAGGAAGCTTATCTGTTACTTTTATAGATGATGTCAGAACTGAGTAGTTAAATTCTAGTGAATATTCAAAGTTACTAATGTTATGCAATTGACATAAAGCATGCTAGAATTAGTAAGGAACAAGTATGAGAACTTGAAAGTATGTTCATGGACTGACTTGAGATGATTAGAAGTTTTGTGCTATTTACTAAGGAAAGGGTGATGATGATGCTTATTTAATAAGGACAAAGGTACCGTTAGAATGAGATCTTTCCTAAGAAACTAATGATGGCTCCTCGAGTAAGGGAGAAGTTGATGTGTATTGTTATGCAATGTTTTGAGTTAAAAAGGAAATATGAGCTGAAGAAATCCAAGTTACTAATAACGTAGAGTGAAAGATGGCACTTTGAGTTGTCTAGGAACCTATGGATACTCCGAATGTGTTATGAGATGTTTTATGGGAGACGTCCCTTATGAGTTTTGAACTGTGCCTCCAGAAGCGGCATGGCCCCCAGAAGCGGTCATTGACCCCCATATGTGGTCAGCAGTTCTAGGGCCCCCAGAAGCGGTCAAGGACCCTAGATGTGGTCACAGATTAAAGTTAAAGATAACACATTTGGCCCCCAGAAGCGGCTTGACCCCCAGAAGCGGTCAATGGTTTAAACGCTCCCAGAAGCGACGGCCCTAGGAACCTGAGCCTATTGTGCCCAGTTTATTAAAGTAAAGCTAATGACAAAAGCTATTGATAAAACTTTCCAAGCTAACCTTTGTGTAGTCAGATTACTAATTGTTTATGTTCTTTATACAAAGTATAACACGGTTGGAGCAGGTAAGGTTGTGGTAAGTGTTAATTGCATATTGAACGAACTGCATTACACGAAAATAGTTTTAAAAAGCAGTTTATTGCATGTCCCTCTCATCCCCGTTTCTAAAATGAATTTAAAGTTGTTTTTACATGGTAGAGTAATGGTTGCTGAGCTTCGGCTGACGTTTGTGAAAATCTTTGTTTTCCACAGGTGTAGATCAGTACGGGAAGGGGAGCATGTGAGGCCGCCCCACTTAGACATATCAGTTGTACATAGCTTATAGTAGTTCACTAGATCATTTTGGCTATAACTAGAATTTTGGAAATGTCCTCTAGTTATAAGTTACGTCTAGAAAGACAGGAAGTGATTGCCATGGCCATGTTTCTGTATCATGTTTTGCCTTGGCCAATGTTGGTGATGTTAGTTGGGTGTGAATATGTTTAATGCAGGTAATATATATAAGTTCGATAACTTGGGATGTCAAGTTACAAAGGAAGCTCTGCCGGATTTTCGGCTTGAGTTTAGTTGTTTATTTATTTAATGATGCTAGCCTTGTATTTCTATTTTAGAAATACAGCGATAATGCCCCAGAAACAGGTTAATAAGAGCTTCCGCTTAATTATAAATAATTCTTAAAACAGGTAGAAAATCTGAGGTGTTACATAACCATTTGTTGATTAAATCACAGGTGGGTTGTGATTGTTATTGATTGTTGCTGTATGTAAAATAGTTATCTCATATTTTTTACATCACTGGTAAGTTGTGATTGATAGAGCTTGGAGAGAGAGATTGTAGAGAGAGATACTTCTATCTTTATTGTAAATGATCCAAAACGAATGTACGAATTTGCCATTTCTTCCTAATTTTTACTGTGCACTCAAAATATGTACTAAACCATGCCACATCACCCACATTGACGAATAAACACGTCTATATCATTGACGCGTAACTATCCCCGCTCCAACCGAAGAGGATGTAGGGCAGACCCACCTTACCCATCCCATTGCCATACCTAGGTACAATGAGAAATCGATCCGCACGGCACAAACCGAAAGGACAAAATAAATCGGGGCTAACTATATGTACCTGTTCAGCCAAAAAAAAAAAAAAGAAAGAAATTATACGTACCTACCTACCCCTCAATCACCATTGCGAATGCCACCAACCACATTCACCGGGGACCAACTATCCATTTCCAAAAATAATTCCAATATATCATTCATACTCAAATGTTCTTCATTCACGCACCAAAAAAATATGTTCTTCATTTACTTTGTTGGCTACTAAATCATATTCAATAAATCTTATTTTCTCTCTCTTGTCTTCTCAACTCATCTTCAAACTCTGTGTTTGAACCGCCAATTACGACCTGCACCACCAGGTAAATTTTCCAATTCTTTAGTTTTGGAGATTATTATTTTAGTCATACTATTATGTAAATATGTGGATATTCATATTCATGCTGTGTTTTTTTCTTAATTATAGATCTAAAGTTATTCGATTCTGGAGAAATTGAGATGCCAAGCGAATTAATTGCCCACAATTAAGCTTGAGATTAGGTGTTCTTCATTCTTCAATGGCGTCTTCTCTCTCTACCAAACCATTCTTGGGTTCTACCAGCTCTGATGCTCCATCTGGGCTTGGATCTCTCAACTCGGGCTTTCGCAAGCTCTCATCTTCACCGGCTCAAATCTCATTTCGTCGACCTCATCCTCGAAAACTCGGTATCTTCCTTGCTTATAATCATTTTAAAGTACTCATATTGTTTGATTTTATGTTGAATTTCATGTTGGTCTTTGAGATATTAATGGTGAATTAGACTCTTACAAATGTTCATGTGAGATGTTAAAGCCTGAAGCTTTCTTAATGAACTGAAATGAAATTCTGGGGTTTAAAGAAAGAGAGGCTTAAAGAAAATGGGTTCTTTTGATCATTTTGTGCTGTTTCCATTGTTGATGTTGATTGCAATTATGTTGAGTTTTAAGTTGGGTCTTTGAGACATTATGGTGAATTAGACTGTTAGAAATGTTCATGTTCATGTAAGATGTTGGAGCTTGAAGCTCTCTTAATGAACTGACATGAAATTCTGCGGATTAAACAATATGGGTAAGATAGCTTGTCAAGGTCTCTTCTTTGTTTGTGTATGATCGGAAGCTGAATGACCATGAGAAATATGGAAAGGTGGTTGTGGAGGTGTGCCTGCATGGCTATTCTCTGGTGTATCTGGTTGGAGAGGAATTCGAGGATCTTCTCTGATGCTGCTAGGAATAATGATTATGTCTGGGATCATGTATTTTACTTGGCCTCTCTGGGCTAAGGCGGCGGGGACCTTTAAGGGTGTTCCGCTTATGGCTGTTCAGCGCCATTGGCGCGATTTGTAGATATATTGGCTTGTTTATGAGGATGCCTTGTCCGCTTTTTTGTATTCTTTCAACTATTGATTAATAAAACTTTTTCTTATACAAGAAATATGGAATGATAGTATTATTTGCCCACTGTGTTTGATACATGTCCCTTTCTTTCTCTTCTTTTGAGAATCCTTTGGAAGTGCAAGTTGATGCCAAACTGACAAAATTGCATTTTAGTGTTAAAATTATTTTGCTCCATTTTTCAAATTGAAATTTTTTTGGAAGAATTTGATTGTAACCAAAATAGTTGGTATTGATGCATACTGCTGACTGTAAGAACTTTTCTTTGACTTAATTTTCTTAAAATGGATTTTCTCCATTTGTGCCTGCTAATAGCCGGATAGTAGACTTGAAAAGAACCTGAAGAAAAACATTCTTTTTCTTTTGAGTCATCTGCCCTTAAGAAAGTGATCTCTATCTTATCTCTATTGGTTATCAAATAAAGAGACTATTATATATTAATGTTGTCTGGTTAAAAATAAATGTTTTTGCTCCCTTTTTTTTTGACTAAATATATGTTAATGGTTCTTGTATTCCAAATTGGTTGTAAATAACTTGTATTCCAACTATTTTATACCTGGAGTTCTATTGTCTTTGATCTTATATTTTAGTTTGGTTCACAAACTTATGGCGGACTGTTTAGTTTATGCATGAAACCCCGCAAACTGATTTTTGCAGCATTCTTCACATTTCTTCTTTCTAGATATGTTTCTTGTACATGGCCAAGAGTATCCAACACGTTTACATGTCCAGGTCAAGGTGCCGGGCTTGTCCATTTTCTTTTTTATTTTATTTATTATTTTTGTGCTAAAATTTTATGTGTCTTGGCCTAAATGAAACGTTAAGCACCCATAGCCACCTCGACCTACAAATTCCGACGAAGTCCTTAAGATGGGATTAAGAATATAAAGTTGCATAGCTTGCAAGTGAGGGTTGACAAGGTAATCCAAAATGACGAATTGTGTTATTGAGTTACATTCTTACATGTGATTCTCTCTTACATTTGATACGTCAAAACTCTTGTTTTGGCAACGCTGCTTCTTTAGTAAGCTTCTGTGAGTTCCACTGTCCAATGACAAGGTGATAGTGAAGCTTCTTTTAACAGCTACCTACTCGTCGTGCACATACTTTATATACAACCTCAATCTGTGGTTTTATACATCAATTTTACTCACAAATCACAATGAGTTTATATAGGAGTGCATTTTACATATTGCCTAAATGCATGGTTCACCATTGGTAGGCTTCTCTTAACCAATGATTAACGACTTGTGAATAACAGAGGTTCAGGCAGCAGGAAGTACATATGGAAATTATTTCCGTGTAACAACATACGGAGAATCACATGGTGGCGGTGTTGGTTGTGTCGTTGATGGCTGTCCACCCCGACTTCCCCTCTGTGAAGATGATTTACAAATAGATCTTGATAGAAGGTGTTTGCATTCCCATTAATCCTTATGCTCAACATGTTTCTCTGGCCTTTGTATACTAATGTCTGTGTTATTGAGTTCTGAAGCATTTCCTTTGATGTGTGTAGGAGGCCTGGCCAAAGCCGGATTACTACTCCTCGGAAGGAGACAGATACTTGCAGGATAATTTCGGGAGTTTCTGAAGGTCAGTAGATGTGCTTAGAATCTTGCTACAACCCTTAGCTATTGGACTGTCATGTTACCTATCGTCTTTGTGGCTATGGAGTTCCATGACTGGTGATTTGTTTCTTGCAGGAGTGACTACTGGATCAACAATCGCAGTAAATGTGCCCAATACTGATCAAAGGGGAAATGTAAGAATTTATGCCTGCATGGTCATGTTAATGCTTGGCAAAATTTCTGCATGTCATTCTAGCAAGTGTTTTTTTGTCCGTCTTCTCTACAAATTGTTTTTGGAGTATGACACCACAAAGAGTATAAACATTATGATAATATACTCATTTGTCTGGGTTTGTAGTGCAAACAAGCTGAAGTGTTCCAACTTCCACCTAAAGGGACCCTTAGAAACTGTTATCCTTGCACTGTCAGTTTTAAACTAAAAAGAAAAAAACATACACAAATATCAGAGAAATCCGAGGTCAACTATGTCGTGATGACATTTCTCTCTCTCTCTCTCTCTCTCTCTCTCTCTCTTGTCTTCTTAGTTCTTACTCCCTCTCCCAATGTCTCCATATTGGCCGGCTAGCTTCCAGGTTCCGGGAAAATTTTTGATTTCTCCCATGAAGGCCCTCGAATTTGAGGCTTGGTCCAAATTCGGGAGAAGGGATGCAAGCAGATCCGGCCTGTGGTGCTGCCAGGTGAGGGCCAGCAACCATGGCTCAGTGGGTCTGCGAGGTTTTGGGTTCCCCTTCGTCAGGCTGAGTGGATCGGAACGGAGGAGGCGGCCTGGGTGATTGACTGGTTGGATCAATTCACTCCAATGCAAAAGGACGGTTGCTTGAGTTGGGTCTCAATTCTATGGGTAGATCGACAGCGACCTCTATTCCTGGTACTTTGAGGGTTGATAGGTGGACGGCTTTCAGGGAGGAGGTGCGCGTGGGGGTGGATCGGTGTCTGCAGTCTGGTGGCGATAACATGCCGGGGGACATTGGAACTGTTCCAATTGTGGCCAACCTTGGCGTGGTGATCGGCGACTAGGGTTTCCACGTCTTGGGGAGAAGGTGCGTGAGGCGTGTGGAGAGTCACGAGGGTGCGCGGAAGGTCAGGGGGAGGGGGATGCGAGAGGCCGCCTGGAGGATCATGGGAGGCAAGTGGAACAATGCACGAGATGCCTGCTGACCCCAGTCGGGCCACACTATCAAGATTTGTTTGGGGGATCCATTTTCTGGTATTCAAACTGGTTCAACAATCAATATTGTGTTGGATTTGGGCCAACTACTTTTCCTTTACTTGTGAATGCTGTTGCAAATACTCAAATCCCAGTGGAAGGGTTGAAACTTGGGTAATCAGCAGCATGGGATTAGTGGTCACAATACCTTTGTTCCTAAAAAGGGAGGGTTCACCTGCTGGTTGGAGTGTATCTCAACAGGCTTTGGAGAACGATTCTGGTACCAACAATATAGTCACAAGGATGGGGAACAATCCAAAGGTTGCAGGGAGGTGCATGTTCTCCATAATCTCCAGTTTGCGAGGGAATACTCAAGAGGTGCTCAGAAGATGCTTGTCCTAACACGGGCGATGGTAATGCTTGTTATGTGCTTCCTTCTAGTCAGGGATTTGAACATGGATTCTTTAAGGGAGACGATCGAGTTGACGGTGTCAGTTTAGAGGGGGATATAGCTCAGAAGGGGAGATAGCCTTTATTATTATGATGACCTTAGCATAGAGGGAACTGTTGTTAGATGATCTTAGGGGGGCTAATTCGAGGGAGGGCGGGCCATCACATGCGTCCGTTACTCCTACTGTGGATTTGCATGACGCAACTCTTTTCAATGAGGCGGAGGCGGGCTGTACTGTGAGCCAAGGGCTGGCCAAAATGGGAAGTTTGCAGATTGGGGGTGTGCTTACACAGCAGTCTATACGGCAGTCTTTACAGCAGCCTGGGTCTTCACAACAAGATGGAGTCGGTGGTTATGGAGATGTTGTGCTACCAACTCCGTCACTCTCTGGGATGCGCGTGTAAATGCATTTGTTGAGGCTTTGGGATTTATTTTGGTTGATCCCATGGGAAAGGAAATTGTACTAAGATTAATTCTAGGAAGAAGAAGGGTAACCGAAAGCTTGAACGTTCGAAGTCTAGTTTTAACTATGACGGGCGTAGGTTAAAAGTCAGTTTATGAATAAGTTTTGACTTTTTATAGGTTTAATCTCTAGGGTTTGGATTGGTTTGGTTTGGTTTGGGTCCTTTTAGGGCGGTTTTATTCTTATATTCCATATTCATTCATAATAATTCTTTTTTTCTTCTCAAGAAGAATCCAAGTAGATAAGAATATAAGATATAAAATAGAGATGACAGACGTTGGGCTCAATGGCAGTTATTCAACAGCCTGGATGTTGACCTAAGCAAGCTTGAGGGCTTGCTAGTGCTAATACAGCATACTATACGATTCAGATGCAGGTATATAGGCAAAACAGGTGTGGGTTAGGACTGTAGGAGTAATATTCTCATGATATGATATGATTACTGTTATTTTACTTTTCATTATGTAGTTTAGAGGCATAATACTAGCAAAAACAAAATGTAGTTTAGAGGCATAATGAGCCAGAATGTATAGTGGAGGGTCCCAATTATGGACCTCAGCATGCTTGTATGTTGAAAGTTTGGCAACAACTTGGCTAGTAAAAATGATTTTATACTGTTCAAAGAAAAAAAAACCAGCAGACAAGAAATAACTCAATTAGATCCTTAAGAGGTTTGTTGATCTTACTAATAAATATTAATTTATCTGTTTCATGTGGGGTCCTTTCCTGTTTGTTTCTCTTTTGTTGTAGTTCTGGATGTTGTGCACTGAACTTATTGTCACGTTTATCTTTGGTCAGGATTACACTGAGATGTCCAAAGCTTACAGGCCTTCTCATGCTGACGCAACTTATGATTTTAAGTATGGTGTCAGATCCATACAGGTATCACGTCGGATTTCTCTCTTTTTGAATTTCTGCAGTTTAGAACATTGTGAAATAAATAAGGTGCTGATGTTTAGTTATATATTGATGAAAATGCAGGGTGGTGGAAGATCTTCTGCTAGAGAAACTATTGGAAGAGTTGCTGCTGGAGCCATAGCTAAGAAGATTCTTAAGAAGTTTGCAGGAACTGAGGTTAGTTTTGTTTTTTCCAACTGGTCTTTAGCTAACCAATGTTCTCCTGTAAACCTATTGCAGGAGCATATTGCATGGGATACCATTTTGGCGGTGTTTAATTGCTAGTAATGCAATGCAATCATTTTATAGGGTAAATGTGAGGGGGAGGAAGGAAATGGGAAAAGTGAGATTGATTATACCATACAAAGTAATCATTGTTACATGGAAAAAGTTGAGCAATTGTGATTACAATGAATAGTGCAATCAACCCCTCTTTTCCCATCTCTCTCCTCCCACTCCTTACTTTTCAGCCCACATTTTACTCAATAAAATGATTGCATTGCATTGCATTGTATTGCTACTAAGTAAACGAGCCCTTTATGTATTCAATTGCAGTAGATATACATATTTTATTCTATCTCCACGACTCCGACCCCATGCATGTGTATAATCTGTGTATTGGCTAAGTATTTGTGAGCGTGTATGCCTTAAAGTGTTCACTAGGTATGTTTTTGAGTCATCGAAGTATCTTCATTGCTGAAACAAACTAAGTTGACAATTACATGGAATGGCAGAATTTGCAATTAAGTAGTTGAGGAGCTTATAAGTCACTGTGTGAAATATTTGTTATCTACTTGTGGTTTAAGAGCAGGCTACCATTCAAAGATCTGACTGTCTGATCTCTTTAGTTTTGAGTCCTCTTGGTGGTTGGTCGTTTGTATTATCCTGTTAGCTGAGAAGTTATAGGTGAAAGTTGGTTTTGATATAACTTTTTGGACAATTGTGATGCTTTCAGGTCCTTGCTTATGTGTCCCAAGTCCACAAGGTTGTGCTGCCAGAGGGATTGGTCAATCATGAAACTTTGAGTCTTGAGCAGGTATTAAGGGTTTGTCTTATCATCTGCTAATTTGTTATAGGTGTCCTTACTATATATTGCTTGCTGTAATATATGACAGCATTATGCAGCCAATTATTTCCCATAATTGCTTGAGGTTTCTGTTTTCTGTAGTTTAGGCACTTCTACCTTGTATGATCTTGAAAACTGGCTTCTGAGTTTGTCTTACCTGATACATTGAATTCTAATAAAGCTCACTTCCTTAGATAAGTTATGTCTGATGAATTGAACACACCACCAAAGACATATAGATTCTCAGAAGGATCACCATTTAATGAAAACTGATTCTAGTGGATAATTGCAACGAAAAGAATACTCCCTTTTGTACTGGTTTCTTCTCGAACCACAAGATGCCTGAGGCAGTCCGATCATGATTCACTGAAGTCGGGTGCATTGCTTTCTTATGCTGAGCTGAGCCAGAACCCAAGCGTAATCAGGGCTTGCATGATTAGGCCCAGCCAAAGTTAGCTTCTGTTAGTGATCATTGCAAGACCATAATCGATTATTGATGATTATTTGTTCAATCGGGATTTCTTTCCTTCTGCACTCATCCTTGTCCTTTCCTCTACTATCTATTCCTCTTAAATCTTCTCTTCGCTTTCTCTTTCTCCTAATTAGTCTCTCTTTCTTATGAACTTATTCTTCTCTCTATCTGATGTCTATCAGATTCTATTTGGAGTCATTTGCTTTTGCCTCTTGGTTAGCACAGAACTCAGCTGAAATTCTAACTAGTACAAAACAAGCACACTTATGTGAAGAGGGAAAATGTGATGCTGTTGAATTCTCCAAGATTTATGCCCAAAAATTCATGAGAACCAAGTTATACTTCTAAGGGCCCGTTTGGTTCACAGACCTGGAATGGAATCAGTATCAGAATGATACCAGAGAGGTATGGAATGGGAACTCCAATCATGACATCACCTGTTTGGTTTATTACAGGAATGGACTCTGTATCCTATATTTGCTGTTTGGTTCACTCAAGTTATGGAATCAAACTTTTCAAAAAAAAAAAAAATTAAGTTTTTTTGGGCATAAAATATTTTGGTTAATTATAGTTTTGAAACCATATCAAAATATTTTTGTCTTTACAACCTATAAAACATAGATTAGAACATTTATTTTGGAACTCCATTATTTGACACTTTTGTAACCAATTTGAACCAGCAACTGTAACATAATATCAATTCACCAACCAAAGTACATCACATCCAATTCATGTTCACCATACATGTCTATATATAGCCATCCAAAATATCATAACCTTACACCATCCAAAATATCATAACCTTACACCATCCAAAATATCATAATGGCAATCAAAAGTATCAGAACCTAGTAGTGTATCAAGTACAATTCGATTAACACGAGTCCACTATCAAGCATTATTACCATCTTCACCCAAGTTTGGATAAATAAAACTATAAATAAATTCTTTCTTGAAATCATCATCTGGACTTTGATAGAAGAGATCAATACTACTTGGATCAGATGCCAACATTCTTGCACCTAGCACTGCTTCAGTTCTGGTTAACCCAGGTATTTTAAGTACCTCTTGAAGTAAACTTTTCTTTTGGCGATCAGATTCTTCTTCCCGAACCATGAGAGCTTGCTCATGTTGCTGAGTGGTACCCATGGAACTTGCTATAGATGAGAGTTGACTAGTCATATCAGTCATCATACCCGTCAAGGTAGAAGAGAGATTGTTAAAAGAAGAAGTCAAGTCTACAACAACTGGCAGCCTCCTCTTTCCTCTTCCCTTTGGAGTAATATCTGTCTTTGCCTTTCTTTTTGAAGTTTGCGGAGTCTGGTGGGTTGATTGAGTTGACTCATCTTCTCCAAACTCGTCAACAACATCATCATCTTCATCATTACCAAGGTCAATGGCTACCTTGTGTTGGTTATTCACAGCTTCTACAAACGTCTCAGCAGCACTCCCGTTGGCTCTGTCAGCTCCAAAGATAAGCTCCAACTGATCAAAGTATGGAAAAGGAACTTTCCACAATCCTTTTGCAGCTTTGTGTGTCTAAAATAAAATAGGTCAATTACTACTAAACCACAAAATACAGGAGGAAAAAAAGATCAAAAATATAGTATTTACCTTGCAAAAGTCTTCATAAGGTTTCCTATCAACCTTGATCATTTTGTTTGTGTCATCCCAACCAAAACCAGAGGTGCGCAACATTTCAGCTATACTGTTATACTTGTCCCTGAACCCCTTGATTTTCGACTCAATATGAGGTTGTGGCTTCAAGCCACAACCAGGAACCTTCTCTTCTAACATTTTTTCTAACTTGTTCATAAAGCCATTCTTGAAGCTCCCTTCGGCCTTCCAAGAAGGATCAGCACTTAACTCCAATAACCCATTAATCAAAGCTTCTTCCTCCTCCTTGGTCCAAAAACGTTTATTCTTACCCCTTCCACCATGAGAACTTTGACTACCTTCCATCCTATAGAATATTTAAGTATGCATAAAGTATACACGAAGTACAAATTTTTTTAGATAAGAGAAAATTTTTATTAATCAAATAGTGAAAGAATACAAAATGGAGGATAAGGTATCCTCAAAGAACAAAAATAAAGTATCTACAAATCACGCCAATGGCGTTGAATGACCGTCAGTGGCACCCCCTTGAAGGCACCAGCCGCCTTCGCCCAAAGGGATGCCAAATAAACTATATGTTCCCAAACTAAATCGATACTCTTTCCCGCGTCAGAGAAAATCCTCGAGTTCCTCTCTAACCAAGTGCACCAAAGAATAGCTAACCAGGCACACCGCCACAACATCCTACCCTCCTTCCCCCTCCGCATAGCAGAAAATCGCATCTGTAGGAATTGCCCCACAGTAGCAGGGCACACAAAAGGCTCCCCACACAACAACCTATCCCACAAGGCCCTCGCAAAATTACACATCACAAACAAATGCAAACAACTCTCTCCGTCTTGCCGACACATCACACACATGCTGGGAAGAAGACACATATGTGGCCTCCGCCGTTGCACCATATCACTAGTGTTCACCTTACCAAGCACCAAAGTCCACACAAAAGCACGAACCTTCAGAGGAACCTTGGACTTCCAAATATAAGAGGAAAGGGGAAAATGTGGAAACTGTGACGGAAGGCTAAGATGATGGAGGAAGGACTTGGAAGAGAAAACCCCAGAGGAGTCCCCAATCCAAGTCCGAGAATCGTCCCTAGGGACGAGAAGCCTAGTGTGGAGGACACCCAGGAGGGAAACGAGTTCCTCCATTTCTATGTCGCGGGGTGGTCGTCGAAGGTGTAAGTCCCAGGAACCACCAACCTCTGAGTAAAAATCAGCCACAGGCGCCCCGTGAAGAGTGGACAAACGAAAAACCCGCGGATATGTAGAAGAGAAAGGAGTTTCACCATTCCACACATCTTCCCAGAACCGAACCCGTTGACCATTGCCCACATTATACCTGACCAGGGAAAAAAATAAAGACGATACCTGGGAAACGAGCTTCCAAGGGCAAGCATAGGAGACAATGGAGCTGGCTTGCGCGTCCCACCCATTATGCTGAAGGCCGTACTTGCTTCTGATAACTCGGTGCCATAGGGAGTCAGATTCTAGGGGAAAACGCCATAACCACTTACCCACTAGCGAAATGTTTTTGGACACCAACCTACCAAAACCCAAGCCCCCCTCAGTTTCGGCCGGCAAACATGGTCCCAACTGACCAAATGATCTCTCTTACCCTCACCAGCCCTCGACCAAAGAAAGTCCCTCATCATCCTCTCAATCCTATTAGCTACACTAACAGGAATTTTAAAAAAGAAAAGGTAGTAAAGAGGGATGCTAGCTAGGCAGGAATGTAAAATAGTGATCCTCCCCCCAAAGAGAAATACACCCCTTTCCAACCATCTAGACGCTTAGCCACTCTAGACACCACCGGTTCCCAAAAGGAAACCGATCTGGGATTACCCCCGAGGGGCACCCCCAAATAAGTAAGCGGCCACTGCTGACAACCCACTAGACCAGCCAGGGAGTTCAGAACATCCTCCTCCACGTTGACCCCCGCCAAACTACACTTAGACAGATTAATTCTCATCCCCGACACAGGTACTTGTAAGAGCGTAAGTACCCTCTTAAAACCTTCGGCTTCAGCCGAAAGGAAGAGGATCGTATCATCGGCAAAGTGCAGGTGGGAAACACAAACCCTTTCCCGACCCACCCGAAATCCCTCAACAAGCCCCCGCTCCACTCCCCTATCCAACATTCGGCCAAGAACATCAACGACAAGGGTGAATAGAAAAGGGGAAAGGGGATCCCCCTGGCGCAAACCACGTGATGAAGTAAACCAGTCACGAGCCGCCCCATTAACAAGGACAGAAAAACTAGCGTTGGACAAACAACCCCTTATCCAGGTGCGCCAACGCCCCCCGAAGCCCTTCCTATCTAAGACGCGATCCAAAAAACCCCAACTAACTCGATCATAAGCTTTCTCAAAGTCCAACTTAAAAACAATCTCAGAGTGATTATTCCGGCGAGCACCATCAACCACCTCATTAGCTACCAATGCTGCATCAATGATCTGGCGACCCTCCACAAAAGCGCTCTGGGCAGCCGAGATAGTCCCAGTCAAAACCGCCCCAAGTCTAATAGACAGGACCTTAGTTAAAATCTTATAGACGCTGGTGACTAAGCTAATAGGCCTAAAATCCCTCACCTTAATCGACCGATCCTTCTTAGGGACGAGGGTGATAAAGTTAGAGTTCATACTCTTCCCAATCACCCCTGTGGCATGAAACTCAGTAAAAACCCCAAGCAGATCCTCCTTGATGACTTCCCAGCAATCCTGGTAATAGGCCATAGTGAATCCATCCGGCCCCGGGGCTTTCTCTCGATCCATCCTAAACACCGCTGCCCATATCTCCTCTAACTCAAAAGGGCGCTCAAGCCAGTCCCGAAGCAATGGCGTAATAGGGGACCACTCAACTCCCTCCAACATCGGTCTATCAATCCCTTCTTCCTCAAAAAGACCCTTGTAGAAAGCTGTAATCTCGTCACTAATCCTACTCACATCAGTCACACGCTCACCATCATCAGTCTCTAACTCCCGAACAAAACTCCTCCTCCGCCTCCCATTAACCACTTTAAAGAATAACCTAGAACTCACATCCCCCTCCTTCGCCCATCTCCCCTTCATCTTCCGACGCTGACTCTGCCTTTCCTTTAGCAAAACCTCCTCTAGACTATTTTTCAAATCAACACTCTTCCTCAGCAACCCCTCATCATGGCCCTCCTCGCTCAAAGTCCGATCTGTCACCAAAATCTCCTTAAGGATCTCCCCCTTTCGCACCCGCACATCTCCAAAAGTCTCCTTATTCCAAACTTTCAAACGTTCCTTAACAAACCTCAACCTCCTCATGAAACAGTACTCCCTCCAACCCTCAACCTCACACTCCGCCCACCAATCCCGAATCTTAACCCCAAACTCCGCGTGGGAGCACCACATATTCTCAAAGCGGAAAGGGGTCGGGCCCCACTGAATGGGAGCAGAATGTAAGACAAGGGGAAAATGATCAGAACACGAACGGGGCAGGATCTCCTGTACCAAAGATGGAAACTCATCCTCAAAATCATTCGTAACAAGGAACCTATCAATCCGAGAGGCTACATCCCGCCTCCCGCTCACACCCCAAGTAAACTGAGCATTATCTAGAGGCAAATCGCGAAGGGCGGACTCCCTGATAAAGGAATCAAACTCAATCATACCCCCAGTCAACCCCCTACCACGCCGTTCCCCCGCATGACGGATCACATTAAAGTCACCCCCAATAACCCATCTAGGGGAACAGAGCCCAGCAAGAGCCGCCAACTCCTCCCAAAACGACTCACGGTCAGCAACCCCACACAGGCCATACGCAGAAGACACCCACCAATCACCCCTCCCACTAACACTCAACAGAACCGACACAGTAAAATGCCCAAAATGAGACTCAACTCGAGACGCAAAACGGGTATCCCAAGCAATAAGAATACCCCCCGACGCTCCTACAGAAGGCAAACAAACCCAATCCTTAGACCCTGCCTCCCAAAGACTTCGAACAAAAAAAGAATCCACTCCCTCAACCTTCGTCTCCTGAAACATCACCACATCCGGAGACGCCCGGCTGACAACTTCTTGCACTAGACTACGTTTCTCTACCATCCCCAGACCATTGGCATTCCAACTCAAAATCTTCATCTAAAACCACCGATACCCCTAGACCTACGACATAATACATGAAGTACAAATTAATAGAACAGAAAACATAAGTTCATAAAATATAATAGAAATTTGAATTTCCAAATTGTAGAACATAATACAAATAAGTCCTAACACACTACAACAAAAATTAGTCCAAACACAAACATAAAATGCAACAAAGACCATAAGTAGAACATCATGTGTCCCTATTGGACCTAGCTCTCCAATTATTGAACAAAGTTTGTGCTAAGGTACTTCGATAAATAGTCCAAGCATCACTTGTTTCAATAAAGCTAATGAACTCAGCGTCATTGTCATCATCATCACTATCATCATCGTCGTCGTAATCCTCCATATAATCCGTTGGCATGTATTTTCTGATTAGGTTATGCAGTAAAACACATGCTTGGACAATACGTCCTTGAGTGGTAATTGGATAAAATGAAGGGCTTCTAAGAATACTCCATCTTCCTTTTAATAAACCAAAGCATCTCTCAATCACATTCCTAGCTTTTGAATGCTTCATATTAAAATATTCCTCCGCACTTATCGGTTGTCGAGCCCCCCATTCTTTAAGGTGGTACCGATGGCCTCTATATGGTGCAAGGAATCCATCACAATTAGTATAGCCGGCATCTACCAAAAAATAACAACCTTCACATGTGGGGAAAAAAATTACTAACTTTGTCATCATAAAAAGAATATTTGATAGTGAGTTTCCAAACACATGTGTTATTACCTTGAGGAACTTTTAAACCATGAGGCCTAGAAATTGCATCTCGGAGAACACGACCATCATGTGCAGATCCTTCCCAACCGGGCAACACATGATAAATTCCATATTAGGATTGCATGCTCCTAAGACATCCATAGAAAGGGTACCTTTCCTTGTCCGATACCTTGACCTATCCTCATTAGGTACATGAACACTAATGTATGTACCATCTAATGCTCCTATGCAATTCTACAAATATATATATATATATATATATATATATATATATATATATATATATATATATATATATATATATATATATATATATATATATATATATATATATATGGGCAAGTTAATTATATGTACATAACAATGCAAGCTAGCTCTTTTTTAAAACTACAAAACAAAAAAGCTTTTTTTTTTTTAATTATTGTTTATCAAATGATATGGAACTTTCGGTATTACCTTGAAGCATTTGCATCTATCATCTTCACAATCTTCGGTTATAGGTGCGGGTTTTTGAAGCAAGTGCTCGTGCAGCTTTAGAACCGCAAGAAGACAACGATGAAAGTTTCTACTAACTGTTTCTCCACTACGGAAAAATAATTTCCTATGGACCTATTCTTGACATGATGAGCCAATGTACGTATAAACATGGCAACATTTTCTTCTAAGGACATATTTCGACTTTCTCTCAAACCTCCAATATCCCTAACCATCTCACAAAGTACACCAAAAGTACGTCTATTCATACGAAGTTCGCTCCTACAAGCAATATCACTATCCCTAATTAACACATTCAAATTTGCTAATCTGCGACGCTTTTTGTCCCCTTTGCTATAATGAACTCGTTGTACTCTATGAAGTGTCATATACATCATACAACATAACATACATTATGATCACCATATTAATAACCACCACAATCGTCAATATCAATTGTGTTTGTCTCTTCTTCCTCTTCCTTATAAGCAACAATTGAGATGAAGCCATTTCTGTACATTACACATAAAAATTTAACTAGACAATTAAAGGACAATTAGTTTGGGCAGTAAAACTATAAACAATGGTATTCACTATTAAAAATAAAAATAAAAACTTAATCCCACATCACAACAACAGAGTATACATAAATAATTCCCACCACAAATAATCCTACACTAAAAGAAAAAAGAACAAAGAACAAAGAACAAAGAACAAAGAACAAACTGGGAAATGAAAGATACAAAGAACAAAGTGAAAAGAAAGATACGAAGAACAAAACCAGAATTTTGGGGAACAAAAGGAAAATAGATATAAAAATAAACAAACCTTGCCGGAATTTCAGGTCTGAGATATACAATTTGCCCAGAAGAAGGCTGGAAAAGAACAAACCATGAAGAAAAAGTCAAATTTATGAATTACCCATAACAAAATCAATCAAGAAAAGGAAGACGTAAAAAAAAAAGAAAGAAAAAAAGAAAAAAAAGAAGAAACGTACTCACCGGAGATCACGGTCGGATGTTTAGCTGGCAGTTACCACTTGCCGGAAAATATGGTTAGAAGTCAGCTCAAGCACACAACCTTCATCATCCTTTTCTCTCTCATATGGCTGATGGAAAAGTAGGGCAAATGGAAAATGATTCCACAGGTATCAGATTTCTAATCTGCTAGAAAGTGGGGGGGTCTCAAGTGGTGTTATTTTTTAGGGGACTTGAATCCAGACGGATTTGAGTTCCAGGCCCAAAATAACAAACCAAACACAAAGAATGGATTAAATGATTCCATTCCTTTACTTTAACCCCAACCAAACGGGCCCTAAGTTCTAACACAACCAATTACATTTATAGGAATTATCAGAAATTCAGCTCAGCTCAAAGTCTAAATTAGCTGTTTTAGTCTCCGCTTTGAATCACTTAATGAAGGTAGCAGGTGCCATTTTGGTATGTAAGCAAGTTGCCCAAACTGCTGCTAGCTTAACCACCTTCAAAACTCACTTGCTGATATTGGTGCATTTTGGGATGACTTAGGTTGGTCACCTAGTTCAGTGACATCAATTTACTCCTTAGTTACTTATGGCTTTACGTTTTAGTTCCTCTCTGGTCCCTGTCCCTGCTGTTATTCTTTTCCTTTCTTTTCACTGCTGAACAACTTTTTGAGATTTAATATATGCATTGGTTCTGTAGACAGTTCTACGCTTCCATAATATGATTTATTTCTTTTCTCCGGTCTTATCAGATAGAGAGCAATATTGTCAGATGCCCCGATCCAGAATATGCAGAGAAAATGATTGCTGCCATTGATGCAGTCCGAGTGAAAGGGGATTCTGTTGGCGGCGTTGTCACATGTATTGTTAGGAATGCTCCACGTGTAAGATCTTCCTTCTCATCACTACCAATCCCAAGAAGATTAAGGGATATTCCAATCGTCTTATGCTTATCACTGCTGTTACATGAATTGGACATTTCAGCTTTGGCCTAAATCATGGAAAATATTTGGAAAATGGCCAGTTTTAAAACTTTGATGGATATTGGTAGTTCTAGCTGAGTCCATATAGCATGATGTGAAAGTTATTTTAGAGCATGGGTGACAATTAGTTATTGTCTTAATCTCTGATTTGCTAAATACCAATAAAATGATCAATGTTCAGGGTCTTGGTTCACCAGTCTTTGACAAACTTGAAGCCGAGCTGGCTAAAGCTGCTCTCTCATTACCTGCAACTAAAGGTTTTGAATTTGGAAGTGGGTTTGGAGGTAAAGATGCATATTTTAGAATTCATCATTTGTTTAATCCAGAATCTCATTGTCTTCTATGAAGCTGGCTTTCAGCCACATCATACGTCACAATGATTTGACTAGAGCTCTAATTTGATGTGCAGGTACGTTTATGACTGGAAGTGAACACAACGATGAGTTCTACATGGATGAACATGGAAAGATTAGGACGAAAACAAATCGCTCTGGTGGTATACAGGTCAGGTCATTCGTAACTACTTGACGTCATCTATGTCTTTTTCTTGAGTATAAAAACAAAGCAATCTTTCTATTCATTGCGTGGGTTCTTCATGCTGCCAATTTACATATACAGGGAGGTATATCCAATGGTGAAATCATCAACATGAGAATAGGATTCAAGCCAACTTCTACTATCAGTGTAGGTTTTCTCTCTATCATGTTCTTCCATGAACTGTGAATGCAATTGTTGTGTGCCCAGTCTCAGGAGGGCCATTCGGCACTTGAATTAGTGAAGAAAAGCAAAGAATTCTAACTTAAAGGCTTAATGTGTCATGCAGAAAAAACAGAATACTGTTACAAGAAGCAAGGAGGAGACACAGCTTATCGCCCGAGGACGGCATGATCCTTGTGTTGTCCCACGAGGTGCGTTTCCTGATCCCTCGTGCGTGTATTAGAGAAGGGTCTTTTGTTTAAAACCACGACAGCAAGTAGAGGCAGTTTTTGTAACTTACCACTAGTTATGTACTGAAAACACCTTTACTGCATCTCTGCATTTATTTGAACCACTACACTCCTTTAGGTTTTTTAAGGCATTTCCCTTGTTTGCCCCTTTACTACAGGAAACTGATTAGATAACCTCCCCCCCCCCCCAAGAACCTAGGGAGAAAGTAGGAAAGTAGCACTTGTTATAGTGTCATGGTTGGTTTGGGACTCCTTGATACATGGTTAGGGGTTTCTTCAGAATGATTGTAACCTGTGGGTGGTTGTGGGAAACGTGTCTACAAAATGGGGGTGGTTGTGGACTATATCATCGTCATACTTTCGTGTACTAACACTTCTCCATTATTTGGTTTGGTACTATGCAATGCAATGGAAATGCAATGCATAGTAGAAAATTGGTTAACCTTAGGCTCTAAGTAGTGGTTCCTTTGTATTAAGTTCCATACTCAATGAAGGATCTGTGTTCAGTTTGAAGTACTCTCGCATATTTGAAGATCTAGTATAGGTCAATTTGGAGCAATTGTAACATATATTATATATATACACCCCTACTTTTTTGGTGCAATGGGCGAGGGAGCTCATGCAATTATTATATAATAACAAAACGTTTCTTTGCAAACCGACAAGGTCCAGATATAGGATATTTAACTCCTGGAGGGGATAAATCAAAAAGTAATATAAGGTGTCAATGCATTTTTCATTTTAAAAAACGACATCACAGCTATGCTTGTCGAACCAGTCTTCCGCCGCCTTTTCTTCGTGGTGCACATTGAAAAATCTTACTTGCCAATCATGCCGCCTCATGAGAGCTTTTCATTGTCCTATGCCGTGAACATATGGATGGTGGTCTGCTGTCTTTTCAGTGAAATTATGGTGTGGTGGCTGTGAAGTCTGAATCAAAAGGAGCTTCAGCAAGATAGTTCTCCGCCAATACGTAGATTGGTGAGAATAGCCATGAATCCGCTTTTAGAGAGGTGCAATGACAGCATAGGCCTATGTTAGCAGCCCAATTTAGATATGAAAATCGCCACCTCCACCAGATATACCCCTTTCTCCTCGCACCTCCATTTGATGTTGAGCTTGACCAGCCCGTGGTGGTGTAGCCCAGGGTATATATAATGTGCGACCTCTTTTTCGACCTCAGGACAGTTGCCTTTTCCTAGACTATGCTTGCGAATACTGAATATACACTGTATGTCAAACTCATGTTTTCCTTGGACGGCTTTTGATGGGCCTTCACACATCGTAATTCCAACGTCTAATGGCTTGCATTACCCAAATTTTGTAAACATCAATTGTTTGCCTTACAAAACATGAAGGGCTTATGCAGCCAAAAGTTCAAACATTAAGGGCTTATATGACCTTTGCTGATTGAACTAACACAATGATGTTGAAAACTTCTGCACCTACTTAAAGCTGAAGATTCTGCGTGTTTCATAGAAATATCAAACAAATTATGTTTGCAAATGTGGCATGTTCGATCTCTCCGACCTTTGCAGTTTAGCTCCAATTCTGACCATTTTGTCTTCTGTGAATATAGTACAATATCTTAGCAGTCATATACTATTGTAATTGAGCCTTTTTGATAGTCCTTGTTAGAGGTAAGGTTGTTGATATGTTGGCCTGCCTGGACCCTTGTGGTGGAACTATCCCAGGTGGTGGTGGTGGTGGTGGTGGTGGTGTACAAACCATCATTAAATTGAATTGCATTATCAAATTGTTCAATTAATTGCCTCTAACTGCACTAAGGACAGAATAATACCTGAAAACATGTGAAGATATTAGACATTCATGGAGATTCAAGATCAGTATTCTCTGCGTTAGGAGATATTAGTTACAATTGAGTACTATTTTATGATGGGAAGAAAAAGTAGCCTTAGTAGCAATTGCTGTTGTACTTGTATATTACCTCGGCATACTCTTGTTATCTTGTTGTTACACAACTAATAATGAAAGCTTCATTGCTTTGGTTAGCTCCCATGATATAAAAATGAGTGGTTTGGTTAGGATGTAGTAGATCCATAATTTTGACAGGTTGTCATCATGTACTTTAACAATTAGTCCCGAACCATGGAGTACATTTATTTGTTATTTATTAATGATAGATGACATATCATAGGCGAAGGGTTATATCATAAATGTCATTATTGCTATTATTAATGTTATTATTATTGAAGGATGACTGTGTGAAAATGATGATGCAGCTGTACCGATGGTTGAAGCTATGGTGGCATTGGTGCTTGTTGATCAACTCATGGCGCAGTATGCACAGTGTGAGTTGTTCTCTGTCAACCCTTCCCTACAGGAACCCATGGAGCTGCCACAGCTAGATGAGGCAAGTATTTAACTGGTAGAACCGCCATCCATACGACAACAGCAAGTCCACAACCAGTATGATCACCCTAAATTGGGGTTGTAGGGTCGTGTTGCGGATGAACTACATTTTTTTTTACTTTTTGCTTCATCCAGTTTTGGTTTGTAATACTTTGTATCCATTCCATTTAAATGTTGTTGAGTCAAAGGTTACGCGTTATTTTACGTTGGAATGCAACTGCAGCCCGTAAATGTAATAAACTTCATCCTCAAGAGTGTATTTCTTGTAATATTGGAGTACTGTACTAAATAATCTTCGCTCGTGGTGGTTCTCCTAGTGCTGCATTAGATGTCTTCTTTTGGCAAGCGCAAACAGCCTTGGTCATACCACTCACACTACTAAAGTAGCATGACATGCCCACGTTCATATGTATCATGACCCTTGCCATAGTCACTCACAATACATGTTTTTTTGAAAAAAAATTCAACTTTCACTATTGGGTTGTTAAAACTCTTCATAACTTACTGTTGTGTTCATTTACCTCTGAAAACCTCCGATAGCATAATCGCCAGTCGTTAGTGAACAATAATTTAAACCAAATGGAGGAACATCTAATTTAGACATCTAATCTAAAAAAAACTCACTAACAAGATAGGCACTATTATCCAAACAATCAATTTATACAATTATTCATTATTATCCAAACAATCAATTTATACAATTATTCATTATATATAAAGTTGACGTGTTTTAGAGCGAGTTTTGTGTGAGGCGAACTCACCGAAAAATAGGGTTACTATTCTTAAATTTAGAGGTCACTATTTAGAAATGTAGCGGTCACTTATTATGAGTCGTGATATTTGTTCCACTACAAAGTGATCCTCATTTTACCAAAAATTACAATAATACCATTTCAAACAAAATTTTGGGCATATTTTATACTACAAAACCGTTAAACCGAATTTAACTCCAAAAAGCTGTTTACGGAAACAAATGCTAGGAGGATTTTTATGGGAGCGATTTTAACCATTATCATATCAAAAAAAACTTTTCCAAAATATGAATACAATACTAGCATTCTGTCGAGAGAAAGTCTAGTAGCGATTAAGGCTGTTAAATGGGTCGATCAGATAGTGTTCGGGTCGGTCAAGCTCATTATTTATGTTTGAAATGTGCTTGTATACCAACTCTTAATAGGATTTGAAGATATAAAATCAGTTTTTTTGTCCTTTTTTGCCGGTTGGATTCAGTCGGGCATTTGGATTTGACCCCTTTTTATGCCTATTTTAAAGGTTTCGGGTAGATTTGATTAGTTAATCTCATTTGTGGCGGTTGTAAGGCATTTCTGTAACTGTGGGTTCGGATTGAATTTATGGTCGGTTCAGATTTTTGACAGCTCTAACAGCTATGCTTAGCATTTATTTCTGGGCTGTTACTTTGTAATTGTAACTCGGTTGTTTCACTTGATTCCCAACGTCTTTTCCAACTTCACGCACACTTGACATTCGTTGGTTGGTTATGCTAACGTCACTATGCACAAAGATGATAAACGACATTTGAACTTTCCCTTCTTTAAATTATCATCGTTAACTAGATATACCAAAAGGAGAGAAAAAGCAAACCAGAAACCAAGAGCCAAAAAAATTCATGAATATATTTCACAATGTGCAAACCAACAAAACATACCAACAAAGGCACCGAATCTATAGAAGGTTCAAGCATATAAGAAAATCACTATACAAATTGGAGGTCCCTCCCAAGCAAAGCTATATCCACATTTAACCCGTCCTCCTCTTTCACTCCTTCCTCTCTTTGCTGTTTTTGGTTCACACTTCGAGTATTCACCTTTAAGCACAGTAATTATTTCTCCGTAATGACTTGTAGATACTTCATAGGGTAGAATAATTGGCTAAAAATTTTAAGATTGCTTCATATCGAAAGCGAGATTCGAATCCTCGACCTTGATTAAAAATGAAAAAGTTCCTACCACTCAACCACGCCCCCTGAATTCAATCCACTCTCTGCTACCATCTACAATTAACCCCCATCATCTATCAATTTCATTTCAATAGATATGGTCGGTTGCACAAAAAAAGAAGAAGATACCCAATTACTCACTCACCATTACAAATAGTAATATACAGACAAAAAAGAAAAGCAAAAGAGACACCCTTTGGCTTATATTCCCTAGCTAATGTTTTGCTCACAGGGTTGCCAAATGGCCTTTGCCTTTGCCCTTGCCCCCATCCACTCAAAATTTTAATAATATCATCAAAGAAAATACTGAAAAGTACAAACATGATAAACAATTTGCAAAATAGGGCAAACAACACTGAGAAAAGAGGCAAAAAAAAACCACTTTCTCAGTTCCCACTTCTTAGCCTGATTATTGCCTTCAGATTTTCCAGGTGTTTGACCTTCAAAAATCCAAATGATGCACACTTTTTTTTTTCTTTTTTTTTTTTGCCTTTTGTTTTTGGAGTGAGAAAAGTTGGAGGGGGACTACTGCACAAATAGCACAATGCTTGTGATAGGGTAGGCAAGGGAATCCCACCAGGATCTCTCACTTTTCACAATTTGTTTTCCTCTGTGTGTCCCTTTCACCCAATTCCCTGACAAGACTATTCATTTTCTGGTCATAAAAGTAAAAGCTGGCTACTTTAATATTCAACACTTCACTTCACTTCTTTCTCTCTATATCCTCCTAAATTTACCTTACCTGCAAGGAAAAAAGATAGACCAAACATGATTAATAACATTATTATTATCCACTACTAGGCTATTAACAAGAGCTTTCTCACTGCATGCAATTGAATCAAATCAATAAGCATCAAGAACATTAAACTTAGAGCACAGTATGAGAGTGTATTCTTTTTCACTGAATTAAATTAAATTAAATTCGTCTAAGTTTGAAATGAATTATAACACGTCACAGAAAAAGTAGATCATTAAGCTGAACTGAATTGAATCAAATACTGAATAAGTGAAAAAGAACACAAATCAAAAAGCTTCAAGAACATTCAAATTAAAATGGATAAATTTCAGTGAGATATACTGAGGTATAAAATTGAAACACAAGATATGACTTCATATAATTATCATATGGATTAATTTCAAGTAGGGATAATGCAGATGTAACACTCATATCTAGTGGTGGAATAGCTAAGAGACTCCTAGGATTTAAGCTTATGTCAACATCGTGCTCTTGTCATCATACTTTCTATGCTCCAAGTTTATTTTTACATTGGATTTTTTAAGGTCAAAGTGTGTGAATTTTGATCACCTATTTGTGAAAAGTTACAAAGTTTTACAATGCAAAAAAAGTATTGTTAGATTTCTTTTAAATAGTATTTTCAAAATATCATTTTGTTATTCATAGTCAAAGTAGTGTTTGAGAGACCGTAAAAAGTCTAATATAAAGATAAACTTGGAACGGATGTGTTAAAAAATTTATGTTGGGCGAGCAAGAATCAAACAATGATTCAATATCATAATAAAAAACATTAATTAAAAATCATGTTGTGGAAAATAAAAATGGGTGTCCACTATTTTCCCTTTTTTTTTAAGAAGGAATGGTGTTGACTTATTGGAATTTTGAGAATTCTTAGTGTAATATTCTCAAATTGCTATCTAATTAAAAATATTGACGACCATTTTTGAGTGGTTCAAGCCGGCAAGAAGTCATCAAGCACAAACCTGCTTGCCATGTTCTTTATTATATTAATTGGAATTTCATTAGAATCTTAATTCCGCGTTTCGAACTTTCTCTTCTTTTCTAGATAACAATGATAATGAAGCCCACACCTTTTCTCGAGTGTTTCTTCTTTTAAGTGATTCACTCTTTTGACCGTACGAACAAGGTGAAGAAAAATCTCACTCATTGTTACGTTTTGAACAGTCCCTGGCAATGTTTTTTTTTTTTTTTTTTTTTTTTTTTTTTTTTTTTTTTTTTGTAATTGTGAGGAAATCATCCTCTAATGAGACTCGATCTCAAATCTTTACTTAAAATGAGTTGAGGATTCGTCACTGCGCTATTCACCCTAAACTCGTCCCCATACTTTGCACAACTCATCTTATTGCATCATCGAAAGCGCAATATCTATCAATATCACTATATGCTGTTATTTACAGTACTTTACAGCAACAAAAGCGTCCACCAACTTCGGTGAATTTTTTTAGCTACTATGGCAAAACTTTTGACGTGAAAAATATGGGTAAAAGTTTTGAAGAGTGTACCCGAGTAATAATAACAGAATACTATGTGAATGGATTTTATCCAACAATTAGCAACTTGTTGTATGATCACAATAAAGCCTGTTTTTCCGGGCAGATTTTGATTCCCATTCTCCTGAAAATCCAAGGACAAAGAGGTACCCTACCCCAAATAAGTAAATAAACCTACCACCCAAAAGCTTCACCTTTTTAACTCCCAACCCAAAATTGTGGCCCTTGCTTACTACTGAAAAATCAGTGTCGGTAGGAGACAACATTGGGGCTTTGATACCCCACTCTCATAAAAGTTACAACAAGTGTTGAGCCATAACTAAAAATAAATCAATTCAATCATTTGGCTCGGTTCAGTAATCTATTTTTCTCTCAAACATTACTATTCACTTCATCAGTGTAAAAGAACGCATTCTAGGCATAACCAAATAATCCAAGAAGACGATGGCATGCGGCCCTAGTCGACATCACACGATGATGATGAAACCGACCACATATATATCTGGAAAAATCGCTCATGATGAACGTTACTTATAATTTTTCTTGAAATGGTATCAAGAGGTTTTAGAAACAGGATTCAGCATTCATTATGCTTCACAACAGTTGTGTGTGTGTGTGAAGTTGTGTGTGTAGCTTAGTAACGTCGTACGGTAGCCAGTATCACAATTCCAAAGGGGACCATTATATAGTCTATGAGCCACAAGACTTTGAAGTGAAAGGATATGTACAAATCAATGAGTTATATGACCATATGGTAGCTGCAAGTAGAGGGCAGTAATAAAAATGACTAGAAAAAAATGAAGACATTACCTTATCTTTACGGCTTTTCTGTTATTTCGGAGATTATCTGGAAGCCTCAGTTGATCTTGTAGTAGCTTGCTTGAATGCAACAGTTGGACCTATTCTGCAGCTCCGTCTCTGATGCTCGAGCACAAGCTCTTCTGCAAACCAATCTAGCTTCTCGAAATTGGTCTGCTCGCTGATTCTCTTGCCTCCAAACAGGACAGATTCGACGTTCTTTTGTTTAAGCATTTCTTCCCCTATCCCTACCAGCATTTTCACATTGCTAGGACTTGCATCTGTATCAACATTTGGTCCGCAACGTCCAAAGCTTGATCCATTTGCCTGCAGTTGAAAAGTTCACCTTGTTCAGTTTCGGAAAACATGCTATGAAATACAATTCAGTCTTAGAGCAAATTTTGCGGAAAACTTAATAGGCCCGCAAGTGAATTGATTAGGTGTGTAGTCAGACGAGGAAAGACAAATCCACTATCCTTAGAAGCACTTAAGTCACACCAATAACCCAGCATTAGTTGATTTTGTTGAATCAATAATCAAACATCAGCTCAATCGTGTGGCAGTTGATGTATGACAGTAGTTAGACTATTATCAATTACTAATGACTTGGGAAAACCAAGCTAGAAATGAAATCAAATCCATTAATACGAGTCAAAAATCAGAACATACAAGAAAACTTGATGGACCACAAGCTATATTAAGCAATGAGGCATGTGAGCCAAGCAAGCTGATATATACCTCAAGAACAACTCATCACTCACTGCATCTATTACAGCAGTGTTCTCATGGACCACCCTATATTTTTTGGCTCCAACACACAGAAATTTTAATAGCTAACTTAAAACAAGTTATCATTATACAAGTGATGCTGAATCTTTTGGCTGGGAAAAATGTATTTCTCAATGGGGATGCTGAAAACAAGAACATCCTAGTTGATGCTACAGCTTAGGTATCAAATAAATTGAGCTAATTAGTAAAATTAGCAAGACCAGAGATACTTCCTGTTTCTCTATTCAACACATAAAAGCCTATGTTATGACACTAGGATATTCCAAGGAAAATAAAGAATGACATGAAGCAGTCTTAAATCACTTGGCCAGATATCTCGCTTTTGAGATGCCTACAAGGCTACAAGTCAGCAAGGGAAACTAGTCACTGTCGTTGACAGAAAGAAGCAGTCTAATTACAACCGACGAAATGATATTATTGTTGCTCTTGCTAACACTAGTACTCCATTATGTTATAGTAACAATTTAATAAACAAAAAGTGCGGCAACAAAAGTATCCAATTCTAATTCCTGAATGGCGCAACAGTTAGATGTCACACTCACACTGCTTGCTTGTGAATATAGTAATGAACTTTTTAAAATTAATATTCCTGTAGTTTTTTCACAGAGTAATTTTTGGAGTGTGGAAAATTCTCAAATCAGTTAAATTCTTAACTATATACAACAATACAAGCAACAAGAAATGATAGGAGTTCCTAGAATAAGGTATCCCATAATAACACAAGACCTCATATTCCCTAGCACAAAACAGTGTGCTCCATAAAGATTTTGGGGAAACGGATAAAAGAAGACAGTGTTTGTTTGTACTGGTGGCATGAGGGTGGAGAAAGAGAGTTTGTTCTAGAGTCAGCCAAAAAATATTTAACATTGGATGGCAAAACAAATAAAAAAACAAATCAAAACGGATTTTCCTCCTTCCCCAAACAACCCCAAAAAACAACTATAGAATCACGTGCAATGGGGGCTACTGTGTAGCTCCAGCAAGTATTCTAGCAAGTGGGTAAATTCTCCTGGCATGGCAATCATAATTTTTCATTTCAGGCATCTACTCATGCGCGTCGGATGGACGAGGTGGGAGCACAAGTATTACGTATCCCACTCTTCTAACCCACTGATCACGAGTTTAACGGTTCAATATCCATATCTATCTATGGAGAATAATTAAAACTCATCTGACTTCTCTTTGCAGGGAGGTCTTTAGACTCTTTACCCCCAGCATGAGTCTGTTAAGCATCAGTCCATCTAAGATAGGTTAATTTGTCCAACGTATATGATTTACAAGCTATTACATGCTTCTAAAAAAAACTTGTACGTGTCGGCTAACATAAGCCGTAGAAAAATGTCACACCCCTACAAAAAACAATAATGTTGAACAATGCCAACTATAACGGATATAACTCGTTATATCACACTCTTGACACTTAAATTGCATCAACCCAAAATCCCAGCCTGGCTCCTATTGTCTCAATCTTGTACTATATACTATACTACCATATCATGAAAATCTTGTTGCTTTTAGAATCTGACTCTCTCTTAGCTTGTACATACAGTGCCCACAAATGTTGGATTTTGTTTCTTTTCTCTTGAAAGGGAAGTGCAAAGATATAGTAACAAATTAAAGAGCAGCAAAATTTATTGCATCTCTGAGCTTTATTGAAAGTAATAAGTAAGAGAGAATCTTAACCAATTAGACCCTAAACTCTTTAACATTAGACCACTTTATATATACCAATTAAAGGACATTAAAACTGGAAGTCACCAGTGACAACTTTCAACAAGAAGCAATGAAAACACTATTCAGGGACTGTCAAATTATTGATAAAAGGACACAAAAGTGCTCAACTTCATAAATTTGTCACCCTTTTAAGACCATAAATGATACCAATGTGCAATAGAGGTAAATTTAGACTTGGCAAATGGGTCGGGTCGGGTCATTATCGGGTCGGGTCAATATCGATCAGGTCAGTCATGTCATGTTTTCAGGTCAAACAATCCTTATCTCACAAATTTCGGGTTTCGGATCGGGTATTACATTAGCGGACCGCCTTTCTCGGGTCGGGTTAGATTTTAACAGCCCTAGAGGTAATTTTTATTTCCATCACTAGAATGGTCATATGAGAAGTCAGAGTAAAGATTGATTGCTACAAAACAATCTTGATTGATGGGTTAGCTGATCATGAGTTATGGGCTAAAGGGGTTTCATTAATAGGTGTTGCACCTATCTCAGGTTAAATGCCACCAACTTCGATGGGGAACCTACATCAATACTTTGTCTAGTGCCATGACAAAATGAAGACTACCTCGAGTCCTCGAGCACCGAAAGAAAACAAATAGTATCAACACATAGTGTACTAATCAATTAAATAATTACTACCCACCATAAAAAAATAAAAAATTATAAGATAAAAAAATTTACCTCCTTTATTGGGTTAACATTTAACAATTTAAGTGGACTTTTTGTTCCATTCCGGAATTTGTAATTCGATACGAAGTAGCTAAATGTGTTTGATTACCGAGTGTAAAGTAACTAGAAAACTTATTACCGAAAAAAAAAAGTAACTAGAAAACTTAGGCAAGTTACACGTCTCTTATTATTGTCAACCAAATAACGTTGTATTTTTTTTACCTCTCTGGAATTCCTTATCAACAAAATAACCACTAATAATACTATCGAAATATGACATTTTCAATGTTACCATGTGCATGCACATGAGACGCAGTAAAAAAAAATTAGAAATACATATCCGTAAAAACAAATACTCCACAACAGCAACAAATCAAACTTGCAATCTGAGTAACTCGATGAAATGAATTTTAACTATTAAAATAGTGAATAAGACCATCTTATATATTTTTCTGTATCGAAAAATCATAGCGAATAAGATCATTCAATTCTTACCATTTTCTCGATTTTTCCACCGTAAACATAAATCATGCTTACTTATTACACCAGTAATCATAACAGTAACAATTTTTCTAACACATGAAATTTTTGTAGTATGTTGGTTGATAAAGACATAACATAAGTTACATAACGAAATGAAAAAAGAAAAGAAAATTACCTGGACACGAACATAGTTACTGCTACGACATTGCCCAAAAGCCATGGCAACAGAATGGTCCACTAAATCGGTATACCCATCACCAGCAATTCTCGCCATAGGTCTTGCCCATTGTTTACATTTCCACCCTTTAACCTCTTCATATTCATAACTCCCACTACCTTCTTCTAGAAGTTGCCCAGTTCCAATTGAAAGTACCAAAATATCCTCAACTCCTCTAACAAATGGAAACTCTTGTTTATTATGTAGCACGTGCGTGATCGCGGCTGCTGTCGGGTTAGCCATTGCTAACCCGCCATCAACCGCCACGCAACGGGTTGAACCATCTATTGATTTCATTGGAACCGGGTCGAATACACCCGGTTCTGCTGACGTGGCACGACATACTTCCCATAAACGGAAATCGAATCCGTCCGTTTCCAATGCGTCGGCTCTCGAAAATAGAAAGGGTGATGTTGTTGTCAGGTCGTAACAGGGGATTAAAACGGGTTTTAGTGTGTCCTTTAAGGTTAAGGTTTTTATGAATTTTTCTTTTAGGAGTTTTTCTAGACCGGCTGTGTTTGTTTTCTCGGTTTTGAAAAGGCGTTTAATAGTTGACGATGACGATGAAGAAGCTATTGAACGACGGTACATCTTTGTACCTTGTTCAGCTAAGAACCGCCACGTGTCCTCCGCTTTGAATAGCGGACGGGTATGATCTTTTGTACCGAATAACATCGCCGTGAATATCCCTCCGACGCCTGCGCCGGCCGAAACGTCGAAAAAGTCGGCGACTCGAGCATCCGGGTTACCCGACTTGACCTTCAGAGCGTGTTCCAGATACGCCAACGCTTTTCCGGAGATGATGTTCCGCATTCCACCACCGTCGATACTTAAGATACAAACCTTCCCTCGTTGGTTCTTGATCATCGAATTCGTGTTCGTGTTCGTGTTCATCATCATCGCCCCGTCCGCCACATCAGCAGCCGAACCTGCTGACGGGGGCGTAAGCGGACGAGGTGATGATGATAAGAACTCATCCACCGAGGGAGAGATTTGCTTCGTTATCCAACTCAGCTGCTGCTTATTGTTGCTATTGTTGGTTTGGCTATTAGTATTTTCATTACCATAGCCAAACAAAAACTTGCTCTCTAAAATTGAAAATATTTCATAGCTCAACTTATCAGTATCTATACTTGGCTCTTGCATTTCTGCCATTGCCATTGCCATTTATTTTCTCTCTCCAAAACTAATGAACCAATATATCACTCGTGTATAAATTATATACTCTTACAACAACAACAACAACTTCGCCAGCTCGTAACCGTACATACAGAGTTTGTCGCACATCAATTCTCTTTCCTTTTGGGAAATTTCTTCCTCTCAATCATCAACCTCAGGTAATTTCTGAATAATCTCTGTATATTTTGTAGGAATTTCTTTTTCTTTTTCTTGGATTTGGTTTTTGCAAGATTTTCAGACAAGACCAAATGGCATTCTCTCTTTCTCTCTCTTCTTACTTGGTTGGGTTGAAAATGAAAATGCTTTTATTATTCTTGAGCCATATTTGTTTTCTTGTAGAGAGGAGTTAAGTTAACCATGGTTAAAGAACGGCCCAAAGGAGAGTTAAATATAGTTGGTGGGACTACACCGACGGCTGTAATAGTGGTCTTTGGTTTTGGACAACGGCCCAGATTATGGTTTGACGTGGGTCAGTGTTATGTTGGTACTCTGCTTGTCCGTGATCAACGGTAATATTTTTTTTTTATTTTAATAATTATAATATTGGAAGGGATTACGCGTGGGGGAGAGGATAATGGGCCCACTTTATGGAAGATTATTAGATTTTTTATTTGATAAATCATTATTATAGGGGTAATTTGTTTACACTGCCCATCCAAATCATGAGACATTCTAATCCATTAAATTAATTTAATATTGTTAATCATAGTTAATTATTATTTATAATTCTGAAGTAGAGTAAAGCTTGATTGCTTGCACCAATTGTGTAGTGATTTCACATCATCATAATATATCAATTTTGTTTTTTTTTTTTTGCTACATGAACTCACATAATTAATAGCCCGCAAAGCACACACGACAGGCAAGTCAATCCCTTTTTAATGGGCTGATGCCACTCTGCATGTTTTTTTGTGGTCGGGGCTCACACAAAGAAGAAGACCCTCTCTACAAAGAAAAATTGAAAAGATTTTTATTATTCCTATATGGATAAGAATTTATACCCACTATTTAATTGTAAGAATAGAGCACTTATAAGTTACAACTCGTGTTCCCACCTTATTCTAATCCTCATCATTTAAATCAATTTAGTAAAGGTGATTGCGTGGTATAATTGGTGAAAGTGTAGAATTAGTGAATGGTGACACATTGGAATGGAGTTGGGATTCTCTCTATTTACCCAAGTAAATGGAAGTGTCCATTTAGCAAATGGAGGGTGGGATTTGCTTCACTCCATTTTTAAAATTAAAAAAACAACTTGCAAAAAGCAAATCTCACCCTCCATTTGCTAAATGTAAGCCTCCATTTTACTTGGATAAATGGAGAGGATCCCAACTCATTGGGATGGATTATGTTGCAGTCATGATGTAATACTACTCTATCATCTATTATTATATTTATAAGTGTATGTCATTAACAATTTGGACATCGATGTTTAGGATAACAACGTCGTTCATCACATTCATGTACCTACACCAATCAGAGTCGGCTCAGAGGGTGGGTAATGAGGACGACTGCTCAGGGCCTAAAGAAAAAGAGAGGAAAAAAGGGGTTAAAAGCAATATCTCCCTTTGATTATTAAAAAAAAAAAGGTTTATTGTTATCTTAATGGCCTATTTTATTTATTTTTTTCCTGAAACCTATAAAGAGTCAGAATCGCCGTTAACATCAATAACAATCTAACAACAACGGTATTTGTATGTTGATAATTTCTTTTTGGATAATAAAGAGAAGTTATTTGTGAACTTCTGACTATGACTAATGACTAATAATGTGATAAAATTCAACTTGCATGGAGTTTCGATATATTTCATTTTCAATAAAAGATCATGTAAGATCACTGATGCTGGTGGAGGAGGAGGGAGACGTTCTTGTTGGTATTTGCATGCATTACTAGACTGTAATCGTTTTATATCAAAAGAGGTTGTAATTGTGGTCCCACCCGGTTCGGTCCGGATTTAACTGGACGATCTCAAACAAAAAAAAAAGAGGTTGTAATTGTAATCTAGAACTGATAATTTGTTGGGTTATTGGATTAGATTCATGTTCAGATTACATAATATAAATATGTTGAAAAATACTTGACCCAAACTTAACCCGTTTATTAAACGGGTTGAAAACTCCAATCCTATCCCAACCCATTTAATAAATGGGATTATTAGGTCAACCCATATATTAACCCATTTATTCATTTAAGTTACTATTATTTGGAAAAAATGGTGAAATTTTATATATAAAAAGGAAATTAAGATTTAAATTATCAATTAAGGGTGCATTTGATAGAGCTGAACTTACCAGATTTGGACTGAACTGAACTGAATTCAACATTACTAAACTGAACACTATTGAACTGAACTGGATACAACTGAACTGAATTGAACACAACTTGATATGTGAGACAAAAAGTATGATTCTGAACTCAGCACTAGTGAACTGAACTGAACATTATTTAACTGAATTTCAAATCACTAAATTGACACTTGAACTAAACTGAACTGAACTGATCGTGTAAGCTCTATCAAACGCACCCTAAATATATATTTGTGACATAAACTATATATAGAAAATGATATTTTTGCAATCATTATCAAATACTTGTGTCATAAAAAGTATTGACTTTCATTTTTCTTTTTCGAAACTGATTAAACGAGACAGGTGGGTTACTCTCGGAGTCTCGGTCAAGACTTTCAATACTAACATTATCCATTTATTAAACGAGTTAGTCGTGTCGAACCAGTTTATGTAAAGGGGTTGAAAATGTCAAGTCGAACTCACTTATTTCGCATTAAATTCGTGTTGGATCAGTTTTTGCCAGCATAAAATCACATCAAAGATTGAGATGGAGATTCCAGATAATAAAAAATGAAGTATAATATTTATGAGGGGTTTAGCAAATGCGTCGGCACGAGAATGGAGAGGCACTAAAGAGTTAATGTGGTAGAAGGCAAAACGTGGACCTATGTTATTGGGTTACGTCATCCAAACCTGAGGTTCATGCTCGGTTTGTTCTTGCCCATTGTGAAATTTACCGCCTTTTGTTTAGTGGGGCCCAATCAGAAATTTGTGGGTCCATCGTCAACCTTTTTATCCGTGTTCTGTTATAGTGTTATTCCATTTTCCCGGCAAGTTGTTTTGATTTTTGGGAAGTTGGAACATTTGCTCAACCACAATGAAAGTTGGCCAATGTTTGGAATATCCCACCACCAAAAGAAGAAATAATGGAAGGTAAACGAAAATCAAAGTAACTCATGGTTTGGATCACGTATTCACATTGGTAAATGCTCACTAGACTACTACAATCCTATATTCCTATTTGTGTTGTGCGGGTTTATAAAGGGATAAATATTTATTTACTCACCGGGTAGTTTACCCAGGTAATGTGTGAATTGGTAATTTGGTTGGGTTTTGATATTTTGTTTTGTAAATTGAAAATAATTTATTTGAGTTTCAATATACATGCTTATATTTCTTATCCACATCACTTGAGTAGACTACCCGCTGGGTAAACTAAGCATTGGGGTAAAGTGCTCCCCAAAAGCAGTGTTGTCATTATTACCGAAATTCAAACTCTCGAATTTGGTTAAGGAATGAAAGTGGCGAACCACTCACATCAAACACTTGTTGGTGAAGTAGCTCATGCTTTTCTCGCTTGTTTCTTTCATTCTTTAACCTATTTCAATTAGCAATAATTCTATGGGTCTCCACTGGTGACCAAAAAAAGTGTCTCTTTATGATGTGACAATTGTCATATCATCAAGACTATTAATTAGCTTGACATCTCATAAAGGTTGAAACACAAAAACAAAAAAGATTAAGGGTTTTTTGCAAATATGAGAGACAACATTACTAAACTAGGAAATTGTGATCTCATAAGCGATTAACAAGGAATGTGTAATATTCTTTCTTCGTTGATGTAGGAGTAAATTATTCTAATTGAAATTGTTACCATCTTTGTTACTTTTCACCTTTGTATTTATAACTACCTTTATTCCACCTTTTAATTTGTACTCAAATGTTTAAATATAATCTATTCATTTTTAGTTTTTTTTTTTCTTTCTACTTCACTCCATTTTTCTCACAGATGTTAGTTACTAAAAAGAAAAGAAACGGTTAGACTTCTCTCACATAGTATTTTAATTTCTTTTACTTTTTTTCGGTAAAGAATAAACTCTTTCAATGGAAAAATTCTAAAGTTTTGTTTGAAAATGTAAGGTCTTCCAATATTTTCATTAATTGCAACCTTCTATGTACGAGTAGGAAGAAAAAGAAGAAGACAAATTAGAAAAGACAAGTTGCAAAATATTTTTTTCTTAAAAGTGATGACGTTTCAAAACTAAGCTAAACAGGTCTTCAACCCACACCTTCCTATTCATATTCTTTGTTCATTTGGGTGCATCCTACTGACAACCTAAGCCATATTCACTTTATAACACGAACTCAAGTTCGTTCTACTCTAATAGTTTAGACAATAATGATTTAGTATTTAATAAGTTAGTAGAAATTAAAAGTAATTTATATACCGTAAAATCGTGAAAGTATGTTGCAACATTACAAAATTTTAAAATTAGTGTATAATTTATATCTATTTGCGAATATATGAACTTTTAATTATTATGTCAAGCAATAGAAAAAAAAACTTAAATTATGAAACCCTTTAAAAAAAAAAAATTTACAAACTGATGGGTCTATAATAATCAATCATTATAAGCTAACTACTATGATGAAGCATAAAATTAAATTATGACATTACATGGTAAAATTATAAAACTACGAGGTAGAATTGCGATTGCAAATTGTGTAATCACAAACATGCATAAAAGGTGTAGAATGTAATATTTATTTTACACCTATATGAAATATAATGTTATTATAAGTTACTATGACAAAATTTTAAAGTTAAATTATGAAAGTACGTAGTAAAATTATGAATGTTTCTACAAAAAATATGAGAGTACAAAGTAAAATTCGGAAGGTGATGGTGTAATTAATCAATATTGCCTTCATTCTTTAAAACTTAAACCTTAAATCTTAATAGATACTCTCTGTTCCTTAAACTTTGACCTATACCCTAAAAAAAGGTAAATATTTTATTTTTCTATATTGAAATCATCATTAGTCCCTCCATTCTATATGAAACCTAAACCCTAGATTCTAATACTCACCTTAAATCCTAATGTTAGTACAATTGTGAAACCTAAACCCTAAACTCTTAAAAAGTCAGAGTACACCAAAATAGATACGGTATTAGAAAGCATATGATATGTGATAATGCTTAATAACTTTTGTGCATGCTTTGACTACATTTGATCTCTCCGCCTACTTTTAACCCATTTATAAGTTGTGGATAAATTAAACCCAAAACCCTAACTATTTTAGTGGTGTTTAGAAAAATAATCTTCGGAAAGGTTATTATCATTTTTGTATATTTAAAAACTATTATGTCCCCGGTTTCATAAATTATAGCCTAAACCATAAAAGTATTTAAAGGTTTATGCATTGATATAGTTATGTATCGCTCGACGTCCATGAAACCTAAACCCTGAGTCTAAAAAAAGCCAGATTGTAAAATATTTCTAAAACAAGGTAGGAAAGTACTAAAGAACATATAATATGGGATAGTCCCTAAATATTCTGTCCATTGTATTGATTATTCTTATTGTCATTGTCATCGTTAATTCATTTGGAAAACAAACATGTATGAAGTGTTTTATAATATGATAATACAAAGTACAAGGTAAAATTTTCAATCATGTAGTAAAATTAGGATACAGGTGTTGTAAATTTAGATTTTTGAAGGCAAAATATAAGAAACATTCTAAACAAATTAAGATGTATGATGTAATTGATAGAAAAAATGTTTAGTAGAGTGATGAAACCTAAACACCTAAAGTCAAATTTTGTTATATCTTACAAACTGCCTAATCAAGTATCAGATTTTCGAAGGCAAAATGTAATATATGAGAGAGTCTTTAAAACCTTGTCTAGTGATTATTCTTTTTGTAATCATAGACATACACCTTTATTTTTAGTATATTTTGATGTAAAAGTACAGAGTACACAGTAAAATCGTCACTCTTATAGCACAATTAGGACGTGTGTGTAGTAAATCCAGATGATTGGATTGAAATATAAGAAAAATTGTACAATGATAGTAAAATTTGAATAAGGGTTGTGGACTTGTGGTTGATGAAAATAAATGCTTTGTACATTGTGGAAAAAGTAAAATTTGATTTGATCAGGTTGTAAAATGTGAGAAAAATTGTACAATGATGGTAAAATTAGACTTAAGGTCATGATTTATTTATAAAAAAAAGTACTTTGTAGATTGCTTGATGGAAAGATAAAGTAAAATCATGAACTAATCTAGTAAAATTTTAGTTTTCGATAGACAAATCATGATTATATAAAATAAATTTATTTGATACGATGTAAAAATTATTTATAAGAAACATTAAACTACAATATTCTAATAAATTCAAATGTGTTTAATAATACAAATAAAGAGAGCATATAACATGAACGTACACAGTAAAATTGAATTTCTTAATAGTAAAATGATAAAGTGTACAAGTAAAGTCTAAATTGTTGCAAGTAGAATGTTTGATTTACTTGCTACTTAAATATTTTTCTTTCTTTTTGATACGCAAGAATAGATTTGTAGATTCTACTAAATTTAAATTTATTAATTAATTATAAATTAAATAATAAATTATGAGCATGCTGTAAAATTGGGTCTAGTCAAATGATAAAATGTATAGTTTTTTTTTTCTTTTTTGGAAATAGAGAATAAAAATATCAATAGTATGAGTCTGTACAGTTCCTCCATTATTCACTAAAGCATTCGAATAAAAGTTTTAGAAGAGATAAGAAAGTAGCTTTTTTTTTTTTTTTTTTTTTATCTCCGTCTCTCTTAAACTTGACATAAATAATTGAATATTGTTATAGAAGTAATGTAAAATAAAATTTTAAAAAAATTAAAGAAAAGAGATTAGAGACATAAGTGATAATTGATATAGTCTAATATAATAATAAAAAGTTCGAAAATAGAAATAAGAGAGAGGGGGATATGCAATATGAGGGAAATAAATCATGGTAGTTGTCTTAATTTTGTTTCCATATAAAATCATAAAATGATTTCCTTTCTTTATTGTTTTTGCTAATAGAGTTAACTTTATCACCCTTTCACTTATTTTCGGCCTTGTTCTTAATATAACTAACTATAATATCTTTTATTTATTTGCTATAAGACCCTTTTGTTTTGTATTATCTACCTTAACCCCCTATAACATGGTATATGATAATTAATGAATTTGACAATGTGGCAACTAACACGTCATAGGTGACACATTTTTCGTGTCTCTAGTGGAAACCTTTAGCATTATTTGTTTGGCGGAAGAGAGTAATTATTAGTATAATTTACTAACTACAAATGGAATATGACAATAAATGTCCTCATATAGACACCCGTCGTTTTCACTTTTAGATTTACAAATCACCAGCGTTTTAAATGAGTTTGTGTATAAGTTTGACGTTGTATTTTGTATCGAATGACCAAAAAAATAAGAGAGTCATATACCATCTCAGCTCCAATGAGGCAAATAATTTGAAGAATAAATTTTATATTTATTGAGATTGTGCAAGGCATGCATGGGTTTCAAACTAGCTATGAATTACAGGAGCAAAACTAAAGCATTGGAGATTGGAATCACCAAACACAATACGTTACTAACTTCATTGAGTGGGTAGCATTTTTCATATGATACATCTAATGATTCAATAGTATTTTGTTGGTTGTTAGATAGTTGCTCATGAATAATTTTCTTCCTAACACGATTATTTGTATACATGCATGATTTATTCTTTTAATTTTTTTTTTTTGTTGAGTTGGTGTATACATGCATGATTGGTTGTCTTTTCTGCAACTAATCCAGCCACTTCGACTAATATAAATAAAAGTGACTTAATTGTAACTCCAGCCAATAACAATAACGTATTGATCGAACAAATTAAAGAAATTTGTTTATTTGCTCAGTACTCACAACTTTCACGCAGTAGTAATATAATCTCTTGCTTGTTTTTTTTCTTAATTTTTTCTTTTTAATATACATATACTTTTCACATGCATGCCTTGTACATTTTGCAAGTTATTATGGTCGTCGTATTTGTCACCTAAGACACTAATAGGTCTTACTTCTTGGCCCCAATAATAAATGAACAATGATTCACCTAGATACAGTAGATTTCAAGCATCTCCAAAAACATCACGAAAGAACAATTAGAAAAGGAGGGATCAATATGTGCATATATACCTAATAATATATGTATACATATTATTATGACATCTATAAAATAAATCAAAATAAAAATACAAAAACTTATTTGAGACGGCCTCAATATAAGGCAGCTCAAACAAGCATAACGTCACGTCTCATTTTGTTCGATTCTTTATTACTGTAGTTCTTAACCCTCGAGAACAAATTCGTCAGGTGGTTCAGGATTATGTGCATGGTTCTCATGCATTATTGATTATTGGTCCATTAATTGTTTGAAAGGCTGCGGTTAACACTTATCAGTGCACGGGTGGCTAATTTCAATTTCTTGATAGAATTAGGTAGAATGAACCATTTAGGAAAGGGCCAATATCTGGTGGCCGATTTATCAATTTATCATATGTCAGATCATCAAATTGATTAAGCATCAACAAGATAAGAGAACCTCAACCTCCATTTCACGAATTCTACATCATCCTATGGGACTTTTCTGTCAATGCGTTGCCAATTTAGTCAAATCGTATCCTCAATTATAAGTCAATCAAGCAAAATACAAAGCATTATGCTAAGATTCTTTCTTTCTCTTTTTTAATTGGTTGGGGTGGGGTTTGGGTTCGGTTTGGAGCATTTGTTACTATTGCCTCAACCACAGGTCCATACAATAGTGAGCAGTTGAACACTAAATGAAATTATAAATACATTGAAAAATAATATAAAATATGACTATCTAAGTTTCTTTTCTTGAGTTATAATTTCATTTTTTTTTTCCGAGAGGGTATAGTTTCATTAGATTCACACAATTATTTAAAACAATATGTTCTATGTATTTTTGGTAAATAAATGAGTAGCAATTATCCATAACCATTTAAGACAAGAACATAGCTCTATTATTCCAGCTAAGTACCACCACCCCTTAATGTTCACATTTCAATCCACCCTCAGTGAAAGGCTTACTATACCCACATATTTTTTTTTCGTGGCCTAAAGTAGCCTATAATAAAGCCGTGACAAAAATGGTAAAAGTGCTCTCGTGGCTATAAATAAAAGTCTAGCCACATTTTTACTATAATGACATGTTGCGACACCTTAGGCATGAAATAGGTCGTCGAAAATTTATGTGGTGGTTAACTTAGTAGGCATGATATCAATAATGGATATTTTTTTTTTTGGAAAATTAATTATATTTCATTTCCCAAAATGAGATGGAGCTTTGAAGTACAATCCTCCCCAGTGTACAACACAGACGTGAGGGAGGCAACACAGATAAACACCATAGTCCACACAGGGACAGCAACAACCAGACAAATCAAATACAAGAAATTCAAAAATCAAGGAAAATAATTGAGTGAAGTATTAAACATTTCCTGCAGTTGCGCACTGGTTGAGTTCTGAACTCTCGCATGAAGCTGACACTCAATCCACCTACTCACCTCTCTGATGGTGCTTTGCTGTTGATTAAATAGTTTGTTGTTCCTTGCTTCCCACACTGCATGACTCACAACAGTAATCACAGCCTTGAGCAAGGCTTTCTTTGGACTTTTCCCCACTGCAACTCTACTTGCCCAATCCAGGACTTGGCCCCCAGAGTATCTACTGATATTCTCCCCTATCCACTATACCATTGTCCTTAAAAGTTCAGCAGAAAAACTGCACTCAAAGAATTGGTACGCATGAGATTCTGTTGCTGCACTACAAAGTACACACTGATCATCTGTAATATCAACAATCCCCTCCTCTTCAATCTGTCTTTGGTAGGGAGTTTACTCATACATATAAGCCAGAAGCAAAAAGCTTGTTTTGGCAAAACAAGTTTAGACCAACACACTTTAGTCCAAGTAGCAACAACCAGATCAGGCAGCATTGCTCTGTAAGCTTTGCTAATAGTGTATATGTTTAAGCACAACAGCTTTGACATTGTCTCTGTCATCAAATATCCTCTTGATCATCCAAGAGCTCTGTGCAGGGCTAGTCATGCTCCAGAACTCATTTTTTATGTAATAAGCTGCAACCCACTTGATCCATAATCTTTCCTTCATGTTGTGAATATCCCAGACCAGCTTACCCACTGCAGCCACTTTCCAAATTTTGAGATTAAAAATACCCAAGCCTCCCTTGGACTTTGGAGTGCAGACTTGCTCCCAGGCCACAAGAGCTTTTCTGGAGGGGTTAGTAGAACCAGTCCATAAAAGATTATGCAAATCTTCTCAATGTGATGAATTACAGCTTGGGGCAACACAAAGACCTGTGACCAATTAGACTGCATAGAAACAACTACACTCTTAATAAGCTGTAGCATGCCTGCATATGAAAGGAATCTGCGTGTCCATGAGCTAATTCTAGCCACAATCCTGTCAATGATGGGCTGACATTGTGCTATGGACAGTCTCTTAGATGAGAGAGGAACTCCAAGATACTTCACAAGCAAGGTACCTTTAATAAACTGAGTCCCCTGCAACACACAACCCTGCTGGTCATCAGAAACACCCCAAAATACACCTCATACTTGTTAAAGTTGCCAGTAAGTCCAGATGCATCAGAGAACTTCTTGAAGTAAGACAACAGAAGATTGATAGAGCACATATCACCTCTAGAGAACAATAGAAGGTCATCAGCAAAAATACTGTGGCACAACTTAAATTTTGAGCACTTTGGGTGGTACTTGAAACCCATTGTAGTCTTCAGTTTGTCCAAACATATAGACAAGTACTCCATACCAATAACAAAAAGATACGGGGATAAGGGATCCCCATGTCTTAACCCTTTCCTAGCTATAAACGGTTTGAGAAGAGACCCATTGTAGCTGACAAAGTAACTCATAGTAGAGATACATAACATGATAAGCTTCACAAATCTAGTAGGGAAATGCAGTGCATACAACATTTGCTCAATGAAAGGCCATTCAATGGAATCATAGGCTTTCCTAAGGTCTACTTTGAGAAGACACCTAGGGGAGATATGCTTCCTACCATAATGTTTCACAATATCATGAGCCAAAATAATATTGTCACTAATCTTCATGCCCTTAACAAAAGCAGCTCGTTCATCATGAATAAGACAACTCAAAACAGCACATAATCTGTTAGCCAACACCTTAGCAGCCATCTTGTATAAGACATTGCAGCATGAGATAGGTCGAAACTCACCAACTATTGATGCATTTGGCACCTTAGGTACCAAGGTAATAGAGGTGCGATTAAGGCTTTTTAACATTTTACCTTTGTGCAGCATGTCTATAACAGCTTCAGTAACATCACCTTGTACAATAGACCAAGTTTTCTTGTAGAATCCAGCTGTGAAACCATCAGGGCCAGGTGCCTTCTCATCATCCATTTCCCACAAAGCATCCCTCACCTCTGGTTTATCAAAGTCACGAGCTAAGAACAATTGCTGGTCGTAGTTCAGAACAGTACCCCTGCGCACAGACTCTATATCTATAACAGGCAATGAGGGAGCACAAGTCCCCATGAGATCTTGAAAGAAACTAAGAAATTCCCCCTGTATGCTATCTTGATGCTCAATTTTCCTACCAGCAGCATCATACAGATATGTCACTTTGTTACTTGATCTCCTCGCTTTGACAGCAGCATGAAAAAACTTTGAGTTCTCATCCCCACATTTTATCCATCTGATACCAGCCTTTTGTCTCAGGGACGATTCCTGAATGTGCTTTAAATTTTCAAGTTTAGTAACAACCTCCTTCTCATGCTGAATTAAGGTGGCATTAAACAAATCAGTTCTGAGACTCTCTTGTACTTCAGTAAGTCTAGCTCTAGCTTCATATATCTGTTTATCAAGGCCACTGAATTGCTTAGCAAACACCTTTAAGACACTCTTGATCTTCTTCAACTTCTGAATAACTCTGTACATAGGGACACCCCCCATCAAAGCTCCAATTATCCTGCACAAGATCATGGAAATTTGCTTGACTAGCCCAGTGAGAGAAGAATCTGAAAGGTTTAGCCCCTTGCACCAAGTCAGACTGAATAAAGATCACTCCTGCACAATGATCAGAGAGCTCATTCTGAACATAGTCAACTTCAGCTAGAGGGTACTCAGATAACAAGTTAGTATTCCCCATAACCCTATTCAGTTTACTGTAAACACGACTATGGACCTCATGCCTGTTACACCAGGTGTAATTCCACCCCTTGCTCAAGGTCATAGAAAAGATCATGTAATTCAGCAGCATTCACTCTATCATCATGCCTCAAGGTGGCATTGAAGTCACAACCCACAATCCAAAATACCAGTGTAGGACCTCATGCCTGTTACACCAGGTGTAATTCCACCCCTTGCTCAAGGTCATAGAAAAGATCATGTAATTCAGCAGCATTCACTCTATCATCATGCCTCAAGGTGGCATTGAAGTCACAACCCACAATCCAATATACCAGTGTAGGACCTCCCTGCCTCAAGAATTGCCAACATTTATTACGATCATGCACATTGTTTCTGCCATATACAGCTAAAACCAAAACAGGATGCATAGCACCCAACCATCTAACCTCAGCTGTAATCACTTGATCCATCTCATCTATAATATTAACATGAACCTTAGTGGTATCCCAAACAAGCATAACTCTGCCATAGTGAGTAGATTGGTGATTTGCAAAAACCATCAAATCTCCCCCAAGGTTATTCTTCCATTTGTCAATATTATCTACTTTTATTTTAGTCTCAAGTAGTCCTGCTATGTCAATTTTATGGTAGTGCAGAAAAGACTTGAGACCCCTCTGCTTAGAGGGTTTATTCAAACCCCTCATGTTCATGAAGAGTAGCTTCATGTAACTGTTCCAGTAGCAGCTGTAGAGGCCTTATTACTTTCCTCTGCTTGTACCTCATCTGTCTCATCTTCAATGTTCAGGATAGTGCCAATCTGGTAGGATTTCAAAAATCTGCGTCTTTGTAGCAGCTAAAGCCTCAAAAGTATTTGTAGTAGTCACAACAGATTCTTGAACCACAGGCCTTTTACCCTTTGACTGCACAGTTTGCCAGCCCTCTTCACCTGATGCAGGTTTCTCTGGTACAACAACCTTAGCAACCCACTTGCTTTTTATCTTACTCTTCCTTGGCTTAGGAGCTGTAGGTTTAACCCCTGGAGCCTTAGGAGGAGCCTTGCCACAATCTTCCATTTTATGCCCAAATTTTAAGCATTTAGCACACAGTATAGGCTGCCAATCATAAAATACCTTCTGTTTGAATTGAATACCTCCATCATCAGTTAGCATGATCTCCTGTTCAAGCGGCTTGGTAACATCTATTTCAACCAGAATTTTAGCAAATGAAATTCTGTCCTGCTGAGATGTAACCTTATCTGCCATTAGAGGCTTGCCTAGGCAACTTCCAATTCTACTCAATGAATCCACTGACCAACATGAGAGTGGCAAATTAGGCAACTGGACCCATAATGGCATTGTTCTAACCGTTTCAGCATTAATTTTGAAAATTTTCCTCCCATTTTCTCAAAATAAATGGTTTAAAGTTGTAGACATATGGACCACCATCAATTAAAGTTTGCATATCATTCTCAGATTGAAATCTAAACACAAAATAGCCATCCTCATGGGGAAGGATTTTAGGTTTAACACCCAGCCAGAAATCATCCACATACTTCACAATTTGCCTAAGGTAAGGGTTCTCACCAATAGCAAATCCAATCAGTGTGAATTTCCATTTATCAAGTTCTTTAGTCAGCTCAGATTTCTGTAAAACTCCCACATGCTTCCCTTCTCTAATTATAGGAGCTACAAAACTCAATTTCGGACAAGGGTTCTCTCCTGGTATTGCGACCTCAACAGGAACAGTCGTAATAGGAGGTGCTAAAGTTGGGCCTCCCACAGAACCTTGTGACTCCCGTGTAGCTACCATCTCTAACCGCCTTGCAACTCGACCTCCTGGTTCGCCAGATAGCCCAGGTATACCCTTCGAATGAGACGCACCATCAAAACCCAGGTCCTCAAAATTCTCCTCCACTTCTTCATCAACCGGACAAAGATCCTTATCATCTTGATCCTTCAGTAACTCGTTGAGTGAAGTAGTTTTAGTCTTTGCTCTGGTCTTGACAGATGATCGCTTTCCATTTTTCCCCATTAAAAGAGGAAAAAATGGAGGTCGGTGCACAATAGCAAATTTCGCCTTATTGTGCGCCTACAGAGCTTTTCTCACTAGACCCGTATGTTAGTAGTAGGGGTCTACCTCTCTGGTGCCATCAATAATGGATAATTAAATGGGAAAAAAGGATGAAGAACAAATTAGAAGTGTCTTTAGGCAACCTAGAACTTGAGATCTCCTTTAATCAATAAGAGATTAGATACGACCGTCTATACCAAATTAATTCTTTTGTGATTTATGTAAGGAGGATGTTATATTTAATACTCAGACCCAAAAAAAGCCCGTCAATCAATACATTTTTCATCGCAACCTAAGCATAATCATAGATATTTTGTTTAAAAACAAAATCTAAAATAGCCACCAAAATATGTTTTTCCGTGACAATCTAGTCACGATAGTATTCCACTTGTGAAAATTTTCGTAAAATGTTCAACTATTTTTCGGTGGATAATCAAGTACAACAATGTTTTTTCCTGTGGTAATATATTTTTGAAATCAATGACCAGGAAAATAATTTTCCTTGGAAATTTCAAACCATTTGAAGAAGTTGGTCACATATTTTGACATCTCGTAAGTGAATTTTGTGTCCCAAGTGCTAATTGTAGTGAACATCTTTTTGAGAAACTAATATACTGTATAACTGCTTCTTTTTTTAATTTGCTCGTCCATAACTGCTTCTTTAATGCAGGGTGACACTCACAAAAATAGATGCTTGCCTTCAAAATTTTAGGGTGCAGGCCAGTCATATTAGCAAAACCCTTAAAGCAATCTATCAGGCAAGCAACAGAAGGTATATCTTCCCTAAAGAACATCAAGCGATCATGAGCAAAGCTTTTTATGAGTAAGTTGAACTCTGAAATATTTTGGATGCGCATGCTAAACTATAAATTGGTGCACATATCTTCAGCATCCTTAGCTTGACAAATTTCCATAAAAATTAAGAACAAAAAGAGGGATGGGGACACAGGATCTCCTTATCTTAATTGTCGATCTCTTCGCGGAAAAATAGCCAAAGGTCTAATAAATAATTTGTCAAAATAATATGCAGTATTAAATTGCAACATAACACTCACAAAAGTAAAAATAATTGAGAAATAGCGGTGGGGTGATACCGGTGGTTGCGATGCGAAACCTGCTTGGGGGAAGTGTCGACAACAAGCTCAACAATGAATACGTACATAGGGAACTCTAGAGCACGACCTCCCAAACACGAGAAGTCACAGACGTACAGTAGAGTGGAACAAACTTTTAGAGCTGGCACATGTGTGTGGGACCTCAACAAAGATGGCCACCCTAAGCGTATGTTGGGTTAATAGGTGCGTCCGCAAACTAGGAAGTATCACATAGGCGGAAATAAATTACCCCTCAAACACACCCTCAACGAGCTTTGATCTTATGACTTTGCACACGAGAAGTGAGATTTTATCCACCAAGCCAATTGAAAGTCCCTGATATATAATGTATTTCATTAAATCTAACTGGCAATTTGCTCAAGCGAACTTTGATAAAATTGGTGGTAGAACTTATTTTCGTCTTTTAATGAATTGCTTAACGTAAATTCTAAATTACTAAACGTAAATATCTTTTACACAATCTTTCCGAAAGTACCCTTTTTATTTTCAGAGAACCTTCCTCTTTCCTAATTTTTTTCCTCTCAATTCCCCTTATTATACTCCTTCCATACATTGAAAAAAAATTCTAAACTACTATCAACATGGATGATTTCTTTACTCAAGATCAAATTTTTGATGATATTAACGATGATATTCATGTAAGTAAAACAATTTGATTTTTTTGTTTTGTTTTTCAAGTACCGTGGCTGTTCGGGTTGGGGTGGTTTTGAGGGTTTATGGTGGCTGACGGGCGGTTACCGGGGGCGGAGAGAGATGCCGGAGACGGTTGGGTCGGGTCGCAGTGGGCGCGATGGTGGTCGGGCTGAGGGGGAGGGGCTGTTGGCGCGATGGTGGTCGGGCTGAGGGGGAGGGGGCTCAGGGTTGGTCGGGTTGGGGAAAGGGTTTTTTGCTGTCGGGCTTGGGGTCGGGGCTCAGGTGGTCGGGTTGGGATCGGGGCTCAGGTGGTCGTCTTGGGGTCGGGGTCGGGGCTCAGTTGATCGTCTTGGGGTCGGGGCTCAGCCGCTCAGGTGGTCGGGTTGGGGTCGGGGCTCAGCCGCTCAGGTGGTCGGGTTGGGGTCGTCGGGGCTCAGCCGCTCAGTTGGTCGGGGCATGGGGTCGTCGGGGCTCAGCCGCTCAGGTGGTCGGGGCTTAGGGTTTTGGTTTTTTTTTTTTGTTTTTCTGTTTTTTTTACATTATTTGGTTTTGGTTTTTTTTTTACATTATTTTTGATGATTTTAATTTTTTTGTTTTTCTATTTTTTTTACATTATTTGGTTTTGGGTTTTTTGTACATTATTTTTGATGATTTTAATTTTTTTTGTTTTTCTTTTTTTTTTTTACATTATTTGGTTTTGGGTTTTTTTTACATTATTTTTGATGATTTTAATTTTTTTTGTTTGTCTTTTTTTTTTTTTTACATTATTTGGTTTTGGGTTTTTTTTTACATTACCTAATATTTTTGATGATTTTAATTTTTTTTAAAACTAAATATAATTATTTATTACTTAATTGTATTAGTTTTTCAGAATTTGTTCTTATTTGGAATTTATGTACTATATTACAGGATGAAGTTTTAGAAAAATTCCCAGAAACTCTAACAGATTACGGTCATCACTTTGTAACTCAACAAAAGTTCAAGGATCGACCAGAGTTAGAGGCTACAGCAAAAAAAAATAGGAGAGGAGCACAACATATTTCTGTACATTATTGGTTCCATGGCTGGAAGGGTGTCGCTTGGGTGTGAACGACATGGAAGATATAGACCTCCTAAAAATGTGGGTGTCCTTTTCAATTGAAAGGTATTGAACAAAGTGATGGCTTCTGGACGTTGATAGTTCACAATGGGTACCACAATCATAAACTCGGAAAATCTAAACTTGGACATACAGGAGTTGGCAAATTGGGTAAAGTTGAGAAAGAAATCACTGCAGTATTAACTAAGAGTGATGTTAAGCCACAAAAGATATTGACTTTTCTCAAAAATAATTTGGGTAAGAAATTGGTCACATCGAAGCATATCTACAATTACAGAAATGCGTTGAAGAACAATGCAATGGAGGGACGCACGGTGATTCAACAACTAATGAAACTTATAATTGATCATGGTTATCGCCAGTGGCACAAACGGAACCAGGGAAAAATGTTTTAAGTGATATATTGTTTGCTCATCCTACTTGTATCGCCATGCTACACAAATTCCCATACGTATTGGTTATGGATAGTACCTACAAAACAAATCGATACAAGATGCCTCTCTTAGAAATTATTGGGATTACTCCAACCGGGCGTAACTTTTCAGTTGCTTACGCATTCATGAACAATGAGAGAGAGGAGAGCTATGCCTGGGCAATTGAGAATGTGAAGCATCTATTGGGTTCGAATGTGTCCCCTGAACTAATAATCACAGATAGAGAATTGGCAGCAATGAATGCGATTGGCAAAACTTTTCCAAAGGTTCATCACCTTTTGTGTAGACATCATATTTCGAAAGATGTGCAAGATCATTGTACTAAATTAATAAAAAATGCAGCTATTGGCGAGCAATTTTCAAAGGGCACATGGACAAAGGTGGTGGAATCTGCAACTTTGGAAGAATATGAAAAAAATGTGGAAAGGATGAGAGAGTCTTATGGGTGGGTGAAAGGTCTATGGGAATATTTGCATAGAATTTGGATTGGACCATACAAGGAAAAATTTGTAAGTGCATGGACTAACAAGATATTGCATTTCGGAACGGTAACAACCAACAGGTTTGTGGATTTTATTATTATTTTTATTTTAGTTATGTGAGATTTATATACATTTCATCATTTAAATTTGATAATGCATGAAAATAAGGGCTATAATTTTTAACATATTTATTATGACATTTTCTAATTATGAACAACAGGGCAGAGAGTGCTCATTCAGCGTTGAAGCACTACATTGAAACATCTATAGGAGGTTTTGATACGTTGTGGCCGAAAATTGATTCCACGTTGAATTTGCAGATTCAAGAAATAAAAAAAGAATTGGAGAGGTCACAATTAGTTGCTCTTCATGTTACAGTTTTACCTGTGTTTCGAAGGTTGAATGGCCGTGTCACACACCAAGCTATACGTTTGCTAGACAAGGAGTTCAAACGACCTTATCATGAATGTCAAGATAGTTTAGCATGTGGTTGTTATTTGAGAAAAACACACGGCCTCCCATGTGCACACGAATTAAATTCACTCATGAGACAGGAAAAATGTGTTCAGTTGGAAGATGTTCATCAATTTTGGAAAATTCTAGACATAGAAGCTGTCCAATGCATCGAGGGTGATTCAGAGGAAGAGGAAAATAGCTTGTTGCAGTTATTAGTTGACAAGGTGTGGCAACAACCTCGTGATGTAAGGAGGACGTGTACAGAGTCACTAGAGAAAATTCTTAACCCTGAATTGAAAAATATTGATGAACCACAAGTAAAAAAAACAAAAGGTCGCCCCAGGAAAACCTTGGTATCAAGAGATTTATCAGCATATGAGCACAGTAAGAAAAAGTACAGAGTACAAGGATCGTCACGTGGTCGTGGAAGATCGACTTCGGCATCACCAAGTACTCGGAGGTCAGTTTCCGCATCACCAAGTGCTAAGAGGCCACCAATATTTCCATCTTTTCACCCATCTCCACGACCACGTATGCCCCTTCCTAATCATTATGTCTCTAAACTCCCACCATTTATTATTCCTTTTATTCATGATTGGAAAGATGTTGATGGAGATGGAAACTGCGGGTTTAGAGCCATCGCATATTTGATTCACTTAGATGATGAGGATTGGAAGAAAGTAAGAAAGGAGTTGGTTGATGAGTTCGAAAAGCGGTATCAGTTTTATGTAGGCATATTTGGAACTGAAGAACGAGCAATAGAGCTTGTGAATTCACTTAAACATTTTGAAGGATCTGCACCTCAAGAAAAATGGATGTCCTTACCAGATATTGGATGGGTGATTGCCACTACTTACAATGTCGTACTTATAAGTTTATCAGAAAATGGGAGCGTGACATTTTTCCCGATGATAGTGCCCGACAACGTGCAAGGGCCGACTAGAGTGATCACAATTGCTTATTTTACAAATCACTTTATAGCGGTATTTACTTAATTATAATTTAAGTTAATATTTATATTGTTAATTACATGACATAAAATATATGATTTTATTGATATTATTGGTGTTTTCGCAGGTATACATGACCGAAGATTCTCCGATGCCAGAAATTAACAGTCAATGGTTTTATTATTCTGATGCTAGCGTTGTTGGTTGGCAACATAAATATTCCGACAGGTTAAAACGATGGATTGAGTTCCAGCCACCTAAGCCTCCTAAGCCTCCTGCTGAACTTATTGAGCTCGAATGATCGGCGTTTACTTTCATGTTTTAGATTTTGTGGGTATATCTTCTGTAAACCCTCACGAGACCTTACTCGTCCACTAGGGACAACCTAGGGGTTTAAAGGGCTTGTTGCACGTGCTAAGTGCAATCGCGATTCCTGCGACAGTGAGTTATGATTTATTTTTTTCTTGATTTTTGTTTGTTTAGCTTACATTTTTTATTTCATACGGAATGCATTTTAGCATTGTTTTACAAGTATTTATATTATAGTAGTACATCACAATTTTTCTAAAACTTCATCCTGTAATATAGTACATAAATTCCAAATAAGAACAAATTCTGAAAAACTAATACAATTAAGTAATAAATAATTATATTTAGTTTTAAAAAAAATTAAAATCATCAAAAATATTAGGTAATGTAAAAAAAAACCCAAAACAAAAAAATGTAAAAAAACAAAAAAACAAAAAAAATTAAAATCATCAAAAATAATGTAAAAAAAACCCAAAACCAAATAATGTAAAAAAAAAAAGAAAAACAAAAAAAATTAAAATCATCAAAAATAATGTAAAAAAAACCGAAAACCAAATAATGTAAAAAAAAAAAAAAGAAAAACAAAAAAATTAAAATCATCAAAAATAATGTAAAAAAACAGAAAAAAAAAAAAAAAAAAACCAAAACCCTAAGCCCCGACCACCTGAGCGGCTGAGCCCCGACGACCCCAAGCCCCGACTACCTGAGCGGCTGAGCCCCGACGACCCCAACCCGACCACCTGAGCGGCTGAGCCCCGACGACCCCAACCCGACCACCTGAGCGGCTGAGCCCCGACGACCCCAACCCGACCACCTGAGCGGCTGAGCCCCGACCCCAACCCGACCACCTGAGCGGCTGAGCCCCGACCCCAAGACGACCACCTGAGCCCTGACCCCAAGCCCCGACCCCAACCCGACCACCTGAGCCCCGACCCCAAGCCCGACCACCTGAGCCCCGACCCCAAGCCCTGACCCCAAAACGACCACCTGAGCCCCGACCCCAAGACGACCACTGAGCCCCGACCCCAAGCCCCGACCCCAAGCCCGACCACCTGAGCCCCGACCCCAAGCCCGACCACCCCTGAACACCAACCCCCACAGCCTGACCACCCCTGCGATCCAGGCTATTTGTTCTTCAAGCCATTTCTTCAGTTCTTCAACAACACAAATTGCTCTATTTTTTTGGTTTTGGTTTTGAGAAAATTGGTTGAGAGAAAAGGGAGGAAGAGAGAGAAAGGGCTGGAAATTACTTAGGGGTATTGTGGGAAATGGGAATTTACGTTTAGTAATTTGCGATTTACGTATAGCAACCCCCTTTTTAAATAGCATTTTTATCTGAAATTAGTTTTGGCTTTGAAATAGTGATGAAATTTAATTTCAAGCTTATTTAGCTAACAGAATTTTAATTTCAAGCCACCAATTTAATTAAGAATCTAGCTAGAACTTTTTTTTTCTTGTTTCTAGTTAGCTAACTAATTGTTGTGATGTATGTAATTTAAAAACTATCTGATAAAAGAAGAAAATTTATTAAAATTAAAATGGGTTAGCTACTATGGGCCGAATTAAGCTAGATCGAGAATGTTGGTTGCAACATGGCGACTTAGAAGGGTGAGTTGGGTTGAGCCATTAGCCTATCACCCATCAACCAGCTCACCCTGAACCCGAATCCAACCGAGCTACCAAAAGACCTATGGGCTTACATAAGTTGTACCTACCTGGTCCTCCTTGACTACTCAGAGTTAGACTTAACTTTTAATTTTATTTTGGTGCATAGAGTCAGACTTAGGGCATGATTTTTCAGATTGGATTTCAGTAAGATCTAGTTTTCTCCAATTTTTTTCAGTTTGTTACAATTTTTTCCAACTTCCAGTTAAAATTTTTAGTTTGTTTTAATTTTCTCCAATTTGTTCCAGTTCAATAATTATTATTATTTGACATAATAACTATAATAATGAAGTATGATATATCTAAATATCCAAAATAAATATGTATTTTTTATATATGTTCAAATATTTTTTTTTTGAGAAATGCCCAAAATTTATTGACTAATTAATAATAATAATAGAATAATTATTATCATTATTATTATTATTATCTAATCAATTATATGTATTTTTTTTTCAAAATGAAAATAATATAAGAAAAAGTAATAATAATATATAAAAATTAATAATACTAATAAAACAAAACATATAATAATAATAATAATAATAATAATAATAATAATAATAATAATAATAATAATAATAATAATAATAATAATAATAGCTATAGTAAATAATAATTATTATTATTTTCATTATTGTAAAATTCTATTACAATAGATTAAAAAACACATAAATGCAAAAGTTTTTAGTAAGTTTCAGTTAAGTTTTCTCCAATTTGTTACAGTTTTCTCTAATTTATTCATGCAATATTCATTTTTTTTTTTCCAATTTGTTGCAGTTTTCATTTAAGAGTTTCAATGTTCTCAAGTTTGTTTCAATTTTCTCCAATTTTCAGTATCCGATTTTCATGACTAAAATAATATGACATTTAGTTGGTGTTGCTATGAGTCATCTTCCTAATGGTGGGGCAACGTGGTATAGAATCCACTAATAATTCCTCTTAACGGAAAAAATAATCCATGGATTCCTGTCACCCTTTTGATTCTACAGATTCTTGACACACTCTCAGGCTCTGTTCTTTTCGTCGATTCCATGCTGTATTCTGTTTCGTTTCGTTTCGTTCCGTACCGTTCCAATCCGTTCCGTTCCGTGTCGCATTCTGTACTTCATTTTGTCTCACATATTTTTGAATTATCCGCACCGCGCTGTTCCGTTCCATTCCGTTCCTCACCATCCCGCACCATTCCGTTGAAGAGAACAGGGTCTCACTCTCTCTATCCCAAATGAACAAAAAATTCATCTCTTTCATCATCTCAGTTGCATCATAATGCAAAGACCAATCATACACACAATTATATGATCACAGTTCCCTTAAACTTCAACAAGCAAGTATGCTCTGAACAAAGTGCTTGATCGATGTTCTGCTATTGACAACTTTCATGATAGAATTAGGCAAAATGAACCATTTAGGAAAGAGCCAACATACGGTAGTGTTTTATCAATTTATCATATGTCTGATCATCAAATTTGATTAGGCATAGACAAGATAAGGGAACCTCAACGTCCATATTACGAATTCCACATCATTCTTTGGAACTTTCTTGTCAATGCGTTGCCAGTTTAGTCTAATCGTATCCTCAACTATAAGTCGATTAAGCAAAAATACGAAGCATTCAGCTTAAGTTTCTTTTGTTCTTGTATGAGACTGCTTCAAGGTGGGACGTAGTGACTTTTGTAAAAAACAAGGGTGACTTGTAAATAGGAATTCACCCTTATTTTTCATAAAAGTGACTTCGTCCCACACACCATGGGACAATCTAATACAAGACTTATTGTTACCACGTTTGGCTTAAGCAAGAGCACAACAAACTATTATATGTGCATGTACAATATATTGTAGAGGTACAATATTTAGATATTTACCATATATATTGTACTACATATGATTCTTGATGTCCAAGCAAAACTATAGCCCCTCTTATACTATATAATACAGATACCTCTTGCTCCTTTTTACTCTCTCTCTCTAATTGTTTCACAACAATAAAGAAACTATTGGTAAAAAATTGAAACTATCTGAGTTTTATTTGTTTAGTCATAATGGTGTTTTCTTTGAGGTATAACTTAAAAGGATCTAGGCGGCAAAGCCTGCAATTGGGCGGATCAGGTCGGGTTTGCTGTTAAGTTTGGGTTACTTCCTGTTACAAGAGTATTCGGGTCAGGTTGAGTCGGTTCGAATTGAATCGGATCTATGTTTATGTCAGGTTGCGATTCAACTCGAGTCGGATTAGTTCGATTTTCGGGTTATATTAGTTCATGTCCTACAGTATATACAGTGAAAAGTAATATGAAAGTTTCAATCAAAGTTTCATATATGTTCAGTTAGTATTTCTTAATCATTTTGCATATTATATCTTTATGTAATGGATACATTTAGGTTTCGGGTACATTTGGTTACTATTTCTTTCAGTTTCGGATTATTTTTGGTCGGGTGTTTTCTAGTTCGGGTCTATTCCGGTAACGGGTATATTAGGGTATCGAGTTGACCCAAGTCAGGTCGGTGATGGATAATGATAATGTATATGTTACCGGGTATCAGGCGGGTCTGAAATCGGGTGGTTATTCGGGTCGGGTTCTACTAGCTGTACACACAACTATTGATGTGAATTATTTAGGATTTTTCTGTATTTCTTGAAACCACTCAAGGGATTGGAGTTTTGTTCAAAAATCACTCAATAACAAACTCACGCATCACACATAAAAGCCTCAAAAGATCATAACATCGTTTACTTGCGAAAAATTCTACTATCTTGTCGAAATCAAACACTAAAAGTCTAACTAACTGTTAAACTGAACGCAAGTATGGAATTTATTTACGAACAACACAAATACTTTGACTTTTATGATATAATCTTGGATCGTTTGAAGTTTAAGGAAACTCCAAAAGTTTGCTCTGATACCAATTTGATGTGAACGCAGAAATTCTAATACTCTGATACCAATTTGATGTGAACGCGGAAATTCTAATACTCTGATACCAATTTGATATGAATTATTATGGGGTTTTCTGTATCTTAATAAACGAAAACAATAAAAGGGATATACGTCTCCAATCACTTAAGGGTTGGAGTTTTGTTCAAAAATCACATAAGAAAGATCGCATGCATCACCGTAAGGGTTTAAGTTCTATCAGCCAATTTTAATTGGGAGAATACTCTTGGTGTTTATTACTCAAGGTCTGCAGAACAAAGGACACACCCCTTTGCTTATATGGACAAAAGAAATCAGTAATCTAACCTAGGATATAACCTAGCCCTAGTAAGAAAACAAATCCTAATTTAACTAGGAAATCCAAACCTATTACAAGTAGGAAACCTAATATAATAATTTAGAGACTAAATAACAACTACCCTAACGGACTGTAGCACGCCTAAGGCTTACTAAATCAGCTGTAAACATTAAACAAAATAAGGAAAGTAAATAAAATAAGCACAAACTTGGCACCCAAGGTAACAAGTCTCCAAACGACTTAAATCACCATGATCGTTCTCTTGGACATTTCACTAAGTGTCTTTCCACTCTAGCATAATTCAATCAATAGTATTTCCATGTGACATTATAGCCTTAGAAGTAAGGAGTTTAAATTGGAGCTCAAACACCACAAGAAACACATTCATGATTTTCATATTGAAGCCAATTCCTCTTGGAGGAAGTGTCAACGGCAAGCTCAGTAGTGAATATACTCCCTCCATCCTGTAAGGACAAGGGATTTATCCATATTGTTTCCACAGAGGGCATCCGTATAGAAAATTTGTTAGTTGGGGGCTTAGATAAGTTTAAGGGGCCATCGAGTTAGAAAAGCTTTTGAAAAGACTTGAATTGAATAAAAACCATGAAAGAGATCACAAATCTGCTATCGGCGTTTTATCGAAGTGACAAACCGAAAGGAAAACACAATAGCGCGATAAGTGAACTAATCATGTTTTTAGAATGAATCCCGCTTATATAAAACATATAAGTACCCAAGAATAATAGGTTCAGGGGCGAAGGTACGAGGTGGGAAGGTGTTAGGCACCCAACTCGCCCGTTTTATGACAGCCTCTACTAACTCAAGTTTGCTTAATAATTTAAAGACATAATTTTCATGCAAAATCGGATTAACAACCTAGACTTAGACTATTAATTGGTTCATCACAAGCATCACAACATTTATTTTAACCTATTTAGACATGCATTCGATTGGCAAATTGGGCAGTACAAAGATTATACAGACAATATTTAGGAAGCGATAAAAACGTTATTCTAGCATGATATTTACATTATGACTACTGAAAAATAAACAATTAGGCAATTAATTTAATTTGAACCCTCAGGAATTTGTACCTGAACTGTAGGCTATATTTGACAAAAATAGTAAAGCAAGATCTCAAATTTTAGAAGAAATAGGGAGAAGCTCAGTGTTAATACTCCTGAGAATAGAGGTTGCCAACTGTAGGCTGTGTGTTTTGAACTGATGGTGAAGGGTTGTTTATATAGGCGTGGGAGGTAGGGTTTGACGGCAGAAATTGAGCTGAAAAACGAGACGAGCTTGAAAAATGAGCTGGGCCCGAAGCGGGGTCATTGGTCAGCGCCGCTGGCCCGCTAGCGCCCCTGGCCTGGGCCGCTAGCGACCCTGGGAAATTGGTCAGCGCCGCTAGTGGCCCTGGCCTGGGCCACTAGCGGCTCTGGGACTTTTCCCAAGGCCGATAACGGCTGTCAGCAGCCAGCTGGATGTCGTCTTTTTTATTTTCCGGAGGAATTTTAAATATTTTGAAAAACGCGAAAAGACCGTTTTACCCCTGAACGGTAAAAGACGGTTTTACCCCTAAATCGCAACTTGGCGACCGGGAGTCGGAACGAAGCATGAGACGTGTCATTGGAAAGCTCTTCATCGGGGCTTTTAAATAAAATGTAATGAAGTGTTTGGAGGAAAAACGTGAGACCTTATCTTAACTATTAAAGCAAAAATAGCAGTTCAAGTTTATAAATTACTCCTTTCATCATCGGGCTTTTGCGGAGAAATATGAAGGCGCTTTTTTGGCGTCTACAGAGGCCCCCACTTTGATCGAGTTTGAGTAAAAGTGAAGATCAAAGTATTCCGACGGCGACATGCAGGATGCTGATGTGCACACAGTGTGTGAGAGTGTACAGTATGTATGCATATGAAGACAAACCTGAGTTGGGACATGCTCGTGGCGTGCTAAGATTTCATCCTTGTGAACACAAGAGAAAACAAAGGTTATGGTAGCAGGATAGAACACCGCTCGTAGATGGTCTAAACGTCTGCTGGGGACCTGTATTCAGAGTGAATGAAAAAGTTAGTAATACTTTAAGAATGATCAACGTGGAGTGCTTCGACAAACAGTGACTAAACACCGCTCGACGGATGTCGAGATTCCGTCCCTCTACGAGAAACGAAAAAGTCGACGAGACAGCACGATTAAAAATAATCGGCCGTAAAGTGGTTAGGACATATGAGCAGTTTAAATGCAATAGTTTAAGCAATCATTCACTGAAACATAAAAAAAATAATGGACAGTATAATCGCAACAGTTTAAGCAATCATTGACTGACACAAAATAAGTAACCTCGTAGAAGGATAGTTTAACCGCAATAGCTTAAGCGATCATTGACTAATTCCAAAAATTTATAACCTCGCAGAGGGACAATTTAACCGCAATATCTTAAGCGACCATTGACTGACCCCAAATTTGTAGTTTCGCAGAAGGACAGTTTAACCGCAATAACTTAAGCGATCAGTGACTGACCCAAAATTTGTAACATTGAGCTGTTTAGTGAGTGCCGATAAAATTTCCGGGCTTAGAAAATAATTTTGGCGTTCCGGGCGGTAAGAGTCGTCGCAGTGTAGATCCGAGTTTCAGTATTTGGGACCTGCAAAAATAAACGGGTTAGTTTTATATGAAAATAGTTGGTACCGTAAAATAGGCCAAGTGTTGAATTTGAATTTGTGGGCCAGAGTGCTTCGCTCCCACGCGCTTGGTACTGATATTTGCCGCAAGATGAACTGAAGTAACGAACTTCGGATTGGAAAAAGGGACCGTGGGTCAGCAGTGGGGTATGCGTGTGCAGGTCTGCAGGGCTGCTAGCGGCCCAGGCCAGCAATGCTAGCGGCGCCGGGCCATGGTGTGAGGCCGCTATCGGCTCTGGCCAGCGACGCGGCGTTGGGCTTGAGCCGAATAAGTGGTTTCAGCGACTTTTTTTTCTTTTTCGCGTGCCATTTTTTTCTTCCTCGTCGAGCCATTGTCGAGAGCAAAACCTTCAAGCTTCCTCCATTGTTGAGTGCTTCACTTCACTTGAGGTAAGTCGATTCTTGTCCGTTTTCTTTGGTTTTTATCTTGAACTTGCTTATTTTTCCGCCTAATTGCTGAATTTTGGGTTGCATTGTTGAATGGGTGTTTGTTTCTTGCGAATCTGAAACTTTTATATTGCCCGGGGGTTAATGGAGAGGTTTTGGGATTCCACGAACACTTTTTATACCCCTGTAAGAGAGATATTCCCCACCCCTTATCAGTTTGCTGTGCTGACGGGGTTATCCTTTAGAGGGCGTCGTATTCAGTATGACGCGAACTACTGGTGACGGAGTGACACTTTGCTAGAGCTTTATGGGCTCGTATCCATCCACTTTGATAAGGATCAGGTTTCCTTGGCGCGGTTGTGGGAGGCCGTGGCGGAGCAGGGGCTTACCGAGGAGCAGAGGGCTCGCATTTTCCTGGCTTGCTTGCTGGGGTCGATGATCTTTGCTCAGAAGAAGAGTGTGTGTCAAGTCGGTTTCTTGACATGCTTGGAGCATTTGACCAAGGTTCATGAGTACAACCTTGGTGTTGCTGCTTACGCTTCTTTGGTGAAGTGGTGCCGTCGGGCCTGTAGGCCTAAGGAGACGAGTGAGAGGACATCTATCACAGGCCCATGGAGGATACTGGAGGTGGGCTCTTATACTTCACTCCTCTTTTTTTTTTTTTTTGCCTATGCCTTCGATCGTGGAAATCATTCTTTTTATTTGCTTGTGCGGCAGCTGTGGTTCTTTAAGTATTTTTCAGCTTTCGGTCCTCACCGTCCTGGTTTGAGGATGTTCCCTTTAGGTTCACGGTGGGTTGGTAGGGATACCCACCCGTTTACTTCTCTGGAGCATTTTCGGGCCACCTTTGAGAGCCATGCCGCATCTATGGTACGTTGTTGTTAACTTGTGCATCTTTTTTGGTTCATTTTGTGTGAATGAACTTTCAACTGGTAATCTGCAGGTGTTATGATCCGCTTTTAATGACGTTCCTAGGGTTCCACCCCATATTACCCTAGAGTCTTTTAGGGTCTCTTCTCTACGGGTGGTCTTTGAGGGGCCATTCAGCTTCGTATGGTATTTGGGGGACCGTTTGACTCGGTTGGTCTATCCCTCCCTGGGTACTCACTTGGTTCCGGAGGATCCTCCTTTGACCATGTTTTACCTGCGTGGTCTGAGTGTGTGGGACCTGGGGGTCGTGATCCGTGGCAGGGCGGCCACGTGGTTTCTCATGCCGGAAGGTCTCTGGCTTGGACCGCACGACCGTGTACCTGGCCTACTGCTTGGACCGTTTGAAGCCAGACCATACTTCTGAGGTAAGAAACTTATCCGCATCTTTTAACTGTACGTGTAATATACTAACTTCTTGTATCTTGCAAGCGGATCATCTAGCTCCTCAGCGTCCTAGGAGGTCTCATTCTAGAGCTCCTCGGGGTCAGCCTCCAAGCGTGACCTTGCTGACCAACGAGGTGAGGTACATTGGAGAGAGTGGGGGACGCATAGTGGAGGAGTTCCCCCTTCATATGGCTGACGGAGAGGCGATGGAGGGCTTGCCCTTGCCTGACGGTTGCACGGGGGTAAGCTTTTTTTTTTTTTTTTTTTGTGCTTGTGTTTGCTTTTGAGTGCTGACTCTATTTTGTGGCTCCCTCTCTCTCTTTTTTTTGTAGTTGAACCGGGAGCAGACCTCTCAGATCTTCAAGCTCATTCACCTGTTGAAGATACGCTATGGTCGAGTGATGGGCAAGGGGAAGAGTTCTTGGTCCAAGACCGTTGATATGAGTAGACTCTCTTCTTTTTGTTTAGCTAAGTGAAGTGCTTAACTTAACATTTTAACTTTGATTATCTGCAGATGTCCCAGACTTCATCTTCGGTGGGACCTCGCCACTCTTCTGTTGCGAGGGCTTCTTCGGTGAGCCGGTCATCTGTTGCTCGTTCTCCTCCCGTAGTGGTGACCAGGCCTCCTGTTGATGAGGCGCTCGGACCTTCTGTTCCGTATGTTCATGAGATGTTCTCTCCCGCAGATTTCCAGCTTTCTCTTGATAGGCTGCCTGTTGTTACGCCCTCGATTGGAGGTTGGGTCATATGCTGAGCCTTCGCATCAAGATGTGGCTATGGATTTCGCCAGTCAGCCCACAGAGAACTTCTTTGCTTCGGGGTTTTCGGCAGGTACCCCTATGCGTGCACCAGCATATGATGGGCGGGACATGAGGCCTTACAACAGTAGGCCCATTTATAACTCTTCTCTCCATTACTCGACTGGGAACTATGGTCAGGGGCCGTCCGTTGATGATGAGGCTGACAACAACGATTCTGGTTGAGCAGTGTTGGGCCTCCCTGTAAACATTGACCTTGAAATTTTGAAGTCCTTTTTTTTTATATGCATTTTTTTTATGATATGTATAATGTGCGTGCTATGATGACTCGATTATGCCCGTCTGATCTAAGTATGCAATGTGTTATGCAGTAGGGCAAAGCCATAATTTACAGAATAAAATAAAAAAAAGGTAAAAATTGCAAGAAAAAGCAAAAATTACACATATTATACCTCCTAAAAAAATGGAGAAAAAAAAAACAAAAAGAAAAATTGAAAAGATAAATCTAAGAGAGTCTCGGGCTTTGTAATTCTGCGCGGGTATCAAAACTGGGCTGAAATCGTGCGGACTGAATCAATGGGGCGAGCTAGAGCGAAAAGAAAATTCGGACCAGGCCAGGGTCTAGGCCGCTAGCGGCACTGACCAGTGCTGCTGACGGCTCTGGCTTGGGCTTTTTTGTGGATTTCTGACTTCTTTGGCCTGCGTTTCTGCTTATAAATAGGATTTACGGGATGCTTGATGTTGTATCACTTTTTAGACCTTAGCTCTCCCAAACTTTCCCCAAACTTCTACCATGGTGAAATCCTTTGAAAATTTGTTCGATGCCTGGTGCAAAAATCTGACCGTAGAAGATAAACTTGAATTAGCCCCATTTCACGTTTCTACCCCGTTGACTTTAAAACCAACCAAAATACTGTGGCCCCTTCTTTGATCTGCTTTGAATTATTGGGACCCTGACCTGCATGTTTTTCGTTTCGGTAACTCTGAACTATGCCTTTTGGCTGAGGAATTTGCTGCGGTCACTAATATGCCTGATGCTCTTCCCCCGGCTGTGCCTTATGTGAGAGATGGTTTTAGTGATCTGTACAGGAAATCCTTGGGATTGTCATCTGCAGAAGCCAAAAACATGGTGCTTGGTGCCGATGTGGACCTGGTTCAACTTTGCGAAAAGTTCGTCATTTCTTCTAAAAAAGACGCAATATTCAGGCGTTGTCATCGACAGGCTTTTGTACTTTGCCTGTTAAACCGCCTATTGTTTGTTAATGCAGAATCTTCCAACTTGGGTAGAGCCTCGTTGCTGCGAGTGGTTAATCAAATGGTTGAAGGACATTCTCCCTTGGATCTGGTTATAGGGGAAACCATTATTGGGCTTGACAGGTTGAAAATATCTCCTCACGAAGCTTTCTCTGCCAGCCCCTTGCTGCTTCAAATCTGGTTATGTGAGCATCTGAGGTTGATAGAGTCGCCAGATAATTTGAACGCTCGTGTTCCTCGGACTTGGTCAAAGAAAACCTATACTGCTACTAGCTTCTTGGTTAGGAAAATACTATATTCTGAAAAGTCCCTTGCTGAATGGGATGCCTTTTTCCATGCAGGACCTGTCATCCGTTGGCATGTGCCTTGGTGGAACTTGACTTCCTTAGTGGCTTGTGATAACTTGATCCTCCATACTACCATATTGGGTCTATATAGGACCACTTTCTTCTTTCCCTCTAGGGTCATGAGGCAATACTGCTTGAAGCAAGTTATCCCTCGTCAGGAGACTACGAGACCAAATATCGTAGCTTTGAGCACAGAGTTTGTTGCAGAGCGGGGAAAGTATTGGTGTAGTCGGGATCGCTGGACTATACCTCGGGTGATTGCCCCAACCCAAGTTTCTGAGACCTACCTGAACTGGCTCTCCTGCAGTGATAGAGAAGCGAGACGAGCCCTTCGTCATGAGGAGTGCGACCAACTAAAGCCTAGTTATGACTCAAAAACATGAAGAAAGAAAAGGAAGGAAGGGTCTCAAATGGGAGACTATCATGTACTGAAGAGAGGCAAGCCCCCAGCTCAAGGAAGCGATCACAGGTTGTCCTCAAGCCAGGGTCCTTCAAAGAAGAACTCTTCAATGAAGCCTTCTAAAGGGAAGAAGGATTAAAGTAGTTTTCTAGGAAAGCAAGTTTAGTTTTAAAAAAAAAATAATAATAATAGGAATTTGTTTAGCTTAAACCCTCGTAGTTGTATTATTTCTTTTTTTTTTTTATTTTTTTAACCTTACAAAGTTTTAATTCTTGTAATATAAGCTTATTCTTTCAGTTTGAATAAAGATTATCCCTTTTGAATGAGTTGAATGGAATTGATTTTGAAATTGATTTTGGCCGGGCTCCTTAGAAGCGTTACCTACGTATCCAATGTGGAATCAGGCCAGCGTAGTTCGTTCAAGTTGTGTACGTCTTTTTTTTTTTTATTTTAATTTTCGGATTTTTTTTTTTAGACGTAGCACTTCTTTAGTTGGTCCATATTGGTGAGCTAACAGAACTCGATGCCATCAATATCCATGAGCCTGATTGCGTCCCCTGATAGAATGTCTTTGATGATGAATGGGCCGGACCAATTTTGCCGAAATTTGCCCCTGGGGTCGGTAACTGGGGCTCGTAATTCTTCCCAAACTAAGTCCCCTTCCTTTAAATTCCAAGGTCGAACCTTTTTGTTGAATGCTCCTGCCATGCGTTGTTGGTACATGTGGGAATGGTCTAAGGCCCGTAGGCGTCTTTTATCCGTGAACATGAGCTCCTCGTAGCGGGCTTGTAGCCATTGGGATTTCAGGAATTTCACCCTCTAGGGCTATGCGCATGGAGGGGAGTTGGACTTCTATGGGTAGAACTGCTTCCATTTCATAGACTAAGGAATAAGGTGTTGCTCTTGTAGAGGATCTTATGGATGTCCTATACCCCCAAAGGGCAAATGGGAGTTTTATGGGCCAATCTTTTTTAGTTTTCTATCATCTTTTCAATGATAGTCTTGAGGTTTTTGTTGGCGGCCTCTACTGCGCCATTGGTTTGGGGACGGTAAGGGGATGATTTGTGGTGCTGGATTTTGTAGCTTTTGAGGAGGGTGGTTGTTTCGACTTTGAAGTGGGATCCATGGTCACTTATGATTTCATGTGAAACGCCATATCGGCAAATGATGTTGTTCCTTATGAATTTGGACACCTGTTTGGAGGTAAGGACGGCATAGGACTGGGCTTCAACCCATTTGGTAAAATTGTCTATGGCTACTAGGATGTATTCATGTCCTCCCGAGCCCTTCCGGGTGATCTTTCCAATGATATCTATTCCCCATGCGGAAAACGGCTAAGGGGAGGTGAAGTTGTAGAGCATCGAGGGTGGCATATGCTGCAGGTTGGCATATATCTGACACTTCTTACACTTCTTGACGTATTCGTAGCAATCCCTTTCCATAGTAGTCCAGTAGTACCCCAGTCGTAAAACTTTCCTGGAGAGCATTCGATCATTCATGTGTGGTCCGCACACCCCATTACGTACCTCGTCCATAATCTATGCGGCTTCTTCGGAGTTTACACATCTGAGGTTAACCCCGTTGTGGGATTTCTTGTACAGAACCCCCTTGTATTCTATGTATTGCGCCGCTAAGAGACGGATGATCCGTTGAGCTCTTAGTGGTGCGTCTTGAGGATATATTCCTTTGGTGATGTAATTGAAGACGTCTTGGTACCAAGGGTCTTCTTCGATCGGAGCCAAAGTCATCTTTGCGTCGAGGTTGTTGCAAAAGGCTGGCTTGCTTCTTCTTGCGGAGCGACATCGTTGAGAGAGTTCAGCCACTCGAATTCCTGAAAAAGTGAAAATCTGCATTCTTGCTTTGTGAAGTTTACTTACATTGCTTAAATTGATTAGTTAATGATTTGTGCAACTTTGTATTCATTGAATTTGTCAATAGCTAAACAAAGAAAGAAATGAACAAGAGGACTTTAATTAATTTGCAAAAATAGATGAGCACACATGACTTTAGAGAAGAGGGTCTCTAATACCCGTCAAAAAGAAACTAGATTTAGAAGGAAAATAAAAGGGGAACACCCCCTATTCAAGACTCAACCTAAAGATTTAGCTAGGACCCTAACTCGACAAAACTTGGGGACTCAGACTCGACTCCTCTACCTCCTGTGGGTAACCAATTAGTTCCAGGGTTCTTCTTCTTTCTTTATAGGCGGCGGTAATTATCTACTATCTATGATCTTCTGTATATCATCGTTCAGGCGAACGCAGTCATCCGTGTAGTGGCCAAAGGTCTGATGATAGCGGCAGTAGGAGTCTTGGTCTTTGTTCATCTCCTGAAGGTTGTAAGCGGGAATTATGGATTTAAGGTCTCCTCTTCATATGAGAGTATTCATGACGTTGCCGATGGGGATGTTCAGCTGTGTATACTGTTTTTGGTCAAAGCGGCGCCATCCTTTTATAGCCCAAGAGCTAGGTGACCACATGGTTCCACGATCAATGAAAGTGGCGATTACCCTTTTTAGACGCTTGCATTGATTGGTGTGATGCCCATTAGCTTCACAATACTTGCACCGAAGATAGGGGTTTCTGTCCCTGGGAAGTATGAAAGGGGTAGGCCTCCTTGGATGGGCATGTCCATACTTGACCATCTTGCTAAACATTTCATCTTGTTGGAAGCAAACCTCTCCTTTGGCCAGAATATTGTTGCATTCTGTGTGTCTTTCCAACGAGGCAATTTTCTCTTTCATTCGCCGAATTGCATGGTGGTGGTGTGCCACGTAGATGGAGATTCCCTCGATAGTTTTCCTTTATTTTTTCAAACTCATAAGGCTCTCCTATTTATTCAGAAGGATAAGTCTCGAATTCCCTAGAACTATCTGAGCTGTGGGATTTGGTGTCTTCCTCTATGAGGGCTACCTCTTCAGGGGAGAATCTCCACAGGTCAATATCCTCGCTATCGTGTTCTATTTTCAAGACAGGAGTCTTGTCAATAGTTGCCTTGATGGGGTTGGCCTTGATTTCTACGATTTCTCCCTCTAACATCATTTTGACTTTCTGGTGCAGGGTAGAGGCTACAACATTTAAACCATGGAGCCAAGGTCGCCCCAATAACAAGTCGAAAGTTGCCGGAATATCCATCACATAAAACTGGACCATTTTCTCTATAGCCCCAGAGGTGACATTCATAGTTATGGTGCCAAGGACCTTTCGACTGGAATTGTCATAAGCGCGCAAGCCTTGTGCTGAGTGAGCCAAATTGTTGATATCGATGCCCAATTTTGCTACGGTTCTCAACAGGCATACATTCACGACCGATCCATTGTCCACTAGGGTCATGGGTACATACTTGCCCATGGCGAATAGAGTCAAGTACAAAGCATTATTGTGTGAGGACCCTTCGGGAGGTAACTCATTGTCGGAGAAGGTGATGGACGGTCGAGTTTTATCCCCTACAAAGAAACTGACCAATTCGTCAGGCCTCATATCTGGTGATACCGAAACTTTTGACAAGGCTTCCAAAATGGCCTGGCGATGTTCGTAGGATGAGGCTAACAGATGCCAAATAGAGATATCGGCTTTGATTCTCTTGAGATGTCCTGTGATGGGAGATTCTTTGTCTTTTGCGGGAACTTCTTCCACTTCTTCTTCAGCTGGAGGTTGGATCCTGTCATTGTAAATGTTCGGTGGCCTATAATGACGACCGGAACGTGTCAAGTGGGCCACTCCTATGGTGATCTGGTTTGGATCTCCCATACGTCTTCTTCATCACTGTCCCATATTCCAGCAATTTCAAATCCCAAGGCATCTTCAACACTGATATGTAGAATGGCACCCAAAGGGTTATTTGAATTGCTGGGTGCTTGACCAGGTTTTGGTAAGGGTATGGTACCGTTCTCACTTCTATCTTGGATAGCATGTTTAAGACCCCAACAGTTGTCGGTGTCGTGCCCTTTTCCTTGATTTTACTTGCAGTATTCCCCTTCTTTCCAGTTGCGACTCTTAACATATGGTTCTGGACTAGGTCCAATGGGCTGCAACAGATTATTTTTTATCATTCTTTCAAGAGCATGTGACAGAGTCATTCCAAGAGGGTTGAATTCTCTAGGCGGTTTTCTTTCAGCAAAGGTATTCACAGCAGGTACCTCGTTAACCTGAGCAACAGAGGAGGTTCCAGCATTTTCCATCTTGTCTCACCCATAAGTGAAGGGCTTAGGGGTGACCTGGTCTTTGTTTTTGTTGATATCATCTTCAATAAGGATGCCAATGTCATAGAGACGCTGGTATGAGTCGATGGCTTGATATTGAAGGTGACTCTTATAAGCCGGTTGCAGGTTCTTAATGAAATGCCTGATTTGTTCAGTTTCAGAGGGCCTTTCCACCATCTCAGCTATCTTGGATTTCCATCGACGGAGGAATTTAGTGAATCCCTCATTTCTCTCTTGAGTGGTAATTTCAAACTCCCTCAAAGTGATGGGGAGAGTAGCGTTGTCCTTGTATCGAGCCAAGAAGACCGTGGTAAAATCGGACCAAGTTGGGTAGCTTTCAAGATCTAGGGAGTAGAACCATCGTCGAGCATGCGTATCAAAGGTATGGGGAAACATATGAGCATAGAGTTTCTTTTTGATTCCCCTTAGAGCCATAGCGGTAGTGAAGGATTTCAAGTGGTCTTGTGAATTGTCAACTCCCGTGAAGGTGGGTACTTCAGGCATAGAGAATTTGGCCGGAAGCATACCCTTAATCTTGGTGTCAAACTTTCCTACATTGGCACTATAGTTAGGGATCAAGCCGCTATTCTTGAGCACAGAAGTGATCTTAGCCAACATGGCATCTGACTCGATCTTCTTCCTCAGAATCGGAATCGGAAGGGATCCTTGACTCTTCTTCTCCTTTCCTCTCTATATCTTCAATCTTGATTCGTAACCTTTCTAGCTCGCTCATGAGCTCATCCAGTCTTTCATCAGTGGTCTTAGGCATTGTGAAGTTGGGAGGGGTGATTGGTGTGGAGAAAAAGGTGTGTAGTGATGGTGAATTTATTGATGGTGAGGCTGTTTGTGGTGGAGGTAAACGAGGACCTGGTGGTGTAGACGGTTGCAGACGAACTAGCCTTGTAGAAGGCCGATCCCAACTTTTCTCAAGATTTCCTTTCTTCCTTGGACCCCCTATCCTGAATAGGAAGCACGGAACAGTTACTAACAAGAAAAACCATGAGACTCTCATCTAATGAAAAATTGACCCACGAATAGGAAACACATTGTCCTAAAAGAGAAAAAGCCATTAAGCCTAAATGCCCAATTATAGTATTAAAGAAAAATAAAGTCAATGAACGAAAAATAAGGGAAAATAGAAAAAAAATGGGCTACTCTAATTTTTATTTTTCTAGACTCAAAGAAAATGAAAAATGGGATAAAATAAAATACAAAAGAATTTCGGTCTTCGTTTTTTTATTTTTTTTTTCTATTTTCGGCGGCTTTTTTTTTTTTTTTTTGTTTTTATTTTGCCGATTTTTTATTATTTAATTTTCTATATTTTTTTTTACCCAATCTGAATTACATTAAAAGAAAAGAAAATACAGAAATAAGAAAAGGGAGAGGGGAAATTGAAAACCTGACTCCTTTTTTTTTTTTTTTTATTACTAAAAGGATCATAGAAAATTGTTCATGATTTTTTAGAATATATCATTGGGGAAATGATGAGTGTTCTTTTAATTTGAATTCTCGCACCATCTTCGGGCACTAGGGACTAGCTAAAAATAAAAGAAATGACTCCTAGCACGTAAGTACATGTTGGCACATAATCATGAAATTCATGCATTTAGGCAAGCATTACAATGATATAATTACAGGCAAACATGTGATCCGACGGGCATTACAACGACACATGCACAACAAGCAAGCGAATGCACGAATGTGGGTTAGAGGCTTTTTGCTCCTGTGAGGTTACCATGACAAATTACAATTTCCGTTCGGCGGATGGTCGACACATCGATTGTAATTCTTTTCATCAACAAGGATTGATGAGTCATGGGTGAGGAAGCGTCGATCTGCACGATAGGACAACTGTATATTCCTTTACAAATACGGGTTGTCTACGAGTTGCGACACAAACTTTCTCGAGGGTCGATAAGGGTCAAAAGGTTGTGCCAAAGCACATGCAAATGATACAAAAATATGAAACATGTTATTAAACAATTAAGCAAACTTGACTTTCGAGTCTCACCCTCTTAAATAAGTTCCCAGTGAAGTCGCCACTGTAAGGACCCGGGATTTTTCCACATTGTTTCCATGGAGTGCGTCCTTATAGAAAATTTGTCAGTTGGGGGCTTAGATAAGTTCAAGGGACCATCGAGTTAGAAAAGCTTTTGAAAAGACTTGAATTGAATAAAAACCATGAAAGATGTCACAAATCTGCTATCGGCGTTTTATCGAAGGGACAAACCAAAGGGATAACCCAATAGCGCGATAAGTGAACTCATCATGTTTTTAGAATGACTCCCGCTTATATAAAACATAAAAGTACCCAAGAATAATAGGTTCGGGGGCGAAGGTACAAGGTGGAAAGGTGTTAGACACCCAACTCGCCCGTTTTATGACGGCCTCTACTAACTCAAGTTTGCTTAATAATTTAAAGACATAATTTCCATGCAAAATCGGATTAACAACCTAGATTTAGACTATTAATTGGTTCATCACAAGCATCACAACATTTATTTTAACCCTTATTTAGGCATGCATTCGATTGGCAAATTGGGCAGCACAACGATTAGACAGACAACATTTAGGAAGCGATAAAAACGTTATTCTAGCATGATATCTACATTATGACTATTGAAAAATAAACAATTAGGAAATTAATTTAATTTGAGCCCTCATGAATTTGTACCTGAACTGTAGGCTATATTTGACAAAAATAGTAAAGCAATATCTCAAATTTTAGAAGAAAGAGGGAGAAGCTCAGTGTTAATACTCCTTAGAATAGAGGTTGCCAATTGTTGGCTGTGTGTTTTGAACTGAGGGTGAAGGGTTGTTTATATAGGCGCGGGAGATAGGGTTTGACGGTAGAAATTGAGCTGAAAAACGACACGGGCATGAAAAATGAGCCGGGCCCGAAGCGGGGTCAGCGCCGCTAACGGTCCTGGTAGCGGCCCTGGGAAATGGCCGCTGACGGCTGTCAGCAGCCAGCTGGATGTCGTCATAATGACGACATCCAGTTTTATTTTCCGGAGGAATTTTAAATATTCCGAAAAATGCGAAAAGACCGTTTTACCCTTGAACGGTAAAAGAGGGTTTTACCCCTAAATCGCAACTTGGCGACCGGGAGTCGGAACAAAGCATAAGACGTGTCATTGGAAAGCTCTTGAAGGGGGCTTTTAAATGAAATGGAATGAAGGAGTGTTTGGAGGAAAAACCTGAGACCTTATCTTAACTATTAAAGCAAAAATAGTAGTTCTAGTTTATAAATTACTCCTTTCATCATCGGGCTTTTGCGGAGAATTCTGAAGGCGCTTTTTTGGCGTCTACACATCCATTATTCATCTTTTCACTTTTGTTATTAGTCCATCCACAATTCATCTTCTCACTTCCTTATTAGTAAGAAAATAAATACGAAATTTCAAAATTACCCTTCATTAACTCACATAAATTTACCTTCAAATCACCCCACATTTACCTCTAACTATAACCCATCCACATTAAAATCATTCATCTACCCAACAATAAACCCACCAACGATAAATAGTCCCATACCTAAATTCCCCCACCCTTCATTTTACTGACCTCTCTCTCTCTCTCTCTCTCTCTCTCTCTCTCTCTCTCTCTCTCTAATCTCCATCTTCCCCGCGAACCTACACCAGTCACCACCACTGCCACACCGCTACAAAACCACCCCTACGACCCACCGCACCACAACCGCACCACCACCACCGTAACACAAGTGCACACCTGACCATCACACCGCACTAGATCGCACACCAACACACCCAGATCGACAACCAGTACAATACACCACCACCACAAACCCACGTAAGACACCACCACGAACCCACGACAACCGCCAGATCGACCTCCACCAAGAACCCACCCCACCACCACCAACAAGTCAACAACCACAACCCGACCCCACCACCGCCAAATCGACAACCACCACTAAGAACCACCCCACCACCACCATTACATGACCCACTTCTCTCTCTCCTCTCCATCATCTGTTTCTTTTCTGTTTAAGTGAGTTAACAAGACCATGTGACTTGTGGTCCCAAATTTCTCTCTCTTAACTCACTAAATAAGGGGCAAAGGAGAAAAGTGTTGTCCAAATTTAAATTTTGTCAATAACTGTGCCATTTGTTTTTGGTGAGAAGAACATTTACGGATTGAGGAGTATATGAATAAGTACAAACAATGGGAACGCTGACAAATCGCCAATCGTGAGATTATTAATTGTAGGAAAGTGATGTAAAAAAGTTTGTTGATGCCATTACAAACTCACTGCCAGCTCATCTACCAACTAGGCTTAGGCGGTTACATTCTGTTAGTGTCAGCTTAGCAATATAGTCAGTAACATATAGGCGGAAACACAGAACATTATATTCATTTAGTTCATCATTCAATAAATTCAACTTCTCTCTCTTCTTCTCAAATTCTCTCAATATTTTCTGTTTCAACATGGTATCAAATCTACAGGCTTGATCATGAAACCCTAAAATTCTCATTTTCATTTTCAATTTCGTTTGATCAACCTTGATTCATTGATTAATCAGCTGATTATCACATTTTCTTGATCATTTCTTCTTCGAGATTTTGGTTCGATTCATCAGATTCTATAGCTTGTTATTAGGGTTTCTTGATTTCTCTTCGATTGATAACATCTTAATCAATCAATTTCTCAGTTTTTTTGAAAATTTATTTGATAATGGCACTTGCAAACATTGATTCAGCTCATCCTCTATATCTGCATCTCTCGGATTATCCAGGAATGCTGCTTATTTCTAAAACCTTTGATGGTTCTGGCTATGGTGGTTGGAGAAAAGCAATTATGATTGCATTATCAGCCAAGAACAAGATGTCTTTCATTGATGGAACTCACACAAAACTAGGAGCTGATTCACCTCATGTTCAGTTTGGCAAAGATGTAATGACATGGTAACTTCTTGGTTACTGAATGTTTTGTCTAAAGAAGTTGTAGGTAGTGTGTTGTATGCAAATTCATCTCATCAGATATTGAAAGAAATGGAAGAACGTTTTGGTCAGTTCAGTGGCACCCGTTTATATCAATTACAGAAAGATCTGAGTTCTTTAGGTGAAGGTTCAATGGATACTATTTCTTATTTTACTAAGATGAAATCTATTTGGGATGAACTGATCGAGCAATGTGTGTCAATTACCAGATTGTACTTGTGATAAAATGGAGGCTTAGAAAAAGGTAGAACAAGATCAAAGATTAGTGCAATTTGTTATAGGACTGAATTCTACATATCAAAATATTCGAACTAATATCTTGATGATGAAACCATTGCCATCACTTAGTCAGGCATATTCTGTTTTATTAGAGGATGAGAAACAAAGGGAAATAAAAGCTCCTGTTGAAATTGTGAGTGAATCTGCTTCATTTTATGCTCACGGAGAAACAATCAATTTCAAAATTCATTTCATAAGTCAATTTCAAAATATGATGATAGTAGGGAGAAGTATGATGAGAATAGAGCTTCTATGGTTTGCAATTACTGTAAGAAGCCAGGACACTTGATTGCTAAATGCTACAAGTTACATAAACTTCCCCCAATTTTGTTTTCAAGAAAGTAATGTTCAAGGGAGTGTTCAGGGACAAAGAGTTGCTACAAATGTTCAGAGCAACAATGAGGATGAGGGGCTGCAAGAATCTGAGCGTACTCAGGGTCAGATTACTCGGGGTCAGAATACTCTGGGTCCTTTATCTAGTTTCTCCTAGGAACAACTTGGTCAGTTGATGAATCTTGTTAATAGTATTCAAGTCAAGCTATTTCTTCAGTTGGCTTTGTAGGTATGATGTCCTATTCTGTTTATAATAATTTAGCTCTATGTGCATGTTTCAATGTGCATCAGATCAGCTACTTGTAGACCTTGGATTATTGACACAGGTTCCACAAATCATATGTGTCGTAATCTTTCTTTGTTAGTCACATAAAACCCTTACCTAGAGTATATTATATTACCTTACCCAATGGTCAAAGTGTTCCAGTCAGTCAAGGAGGAACAATCCCTATTACATTTAGCCCTTAATGATGTCTTATATGTGCCTGATTTCAAATTTAATTTGCCTTCAGTTGGCAAATTAGTTTGTCAAACCCAATCATCAATGTTAATTACACCAACATCTTGTATAAAACTGCAGGGCCCTTCTCTGAAGAGGCCAGTGGCACTTGGTGAAGCTAAAGGTGGCTTATATTGGCTAAAATATGATCCTGCTGTTAGATATTTGACTGATTCTTCTTTTATTTCCAATTCCAATCCATCACAAATAATATCTTTTCTTCTGATTTTAGTAATTCTAGTTTGTGGCATGCTAGGCTTGGTAATCTTCCTTTCCACAAAATTCAGAGTTTATCTCTTCTATTGATGAAAACTTCAATAAAAATAAACTTGAGACAGCTAGGGCCTTACTTTTTCAATCCTATCAGCCTGTGAAGTACTGGGGTGAATGTGTTCTCACTGCCACATATCTTATAAATAGATTCCCTACAAAACTTCTTCATAACCTTACCCATTTTCATATTCTGTTTCACAAAGATCCTTCATATCAACACCTTAGAACCTTTGATTGTTTGTGTTATGCATCTACACTTAAGAGAGCTAGAGACAAGTTTCAACCTAGAGCTACTAAATGGGTTTTCTTAATTTATCCCCCAGGGCGGAAGGCTTACAAGCTACTAAATCTAGAAACTAATAAAGTTTTTGTTTCTAGGAATGTTGTATTCCATGAAACCATTTTTCCTTTTCAAAATTCCGATGCTTTACCTCCTTTATTCCATGTGTCTGAGCATTCTAATGACACAAAATCATCATATGTTACCAATTCTTCATCTCCGAACACTACTCTATCTCCAAACATCACTTGTCATTAAGTCTACTACTTTAGTAAAGTTGGAAAATGTCATGTTACCAGCCTAAAGAGCAACAAGATCTCGGAATCCTCTTGCTTATTTACAAGACTACAAGTGCAATTGTGTTCATTTTGATTTTGAAGTCTGTCCTCATACCCTTACCACCACTTGTTCCAGACCCAAAATTATTTGTTGTTCAACCCTCACAACCAGTAGCCAACAACTTTTGCACAATTTGAATATTGCCCATGTTCCTGAATCTTATGAACAGGTAGTCATTGACCCTGCTTGGCAACAGGCCATGAGCAAGGAATTTGATGCCTTATTAGCTAACAACTTGGGAGCTAGTTGTTTTTCCTGCAGCAAAGAAACCAATTTCTTGCAAGTGGGTTTATACTATCAAGTACAAGTCTGATGGCTCTATTGAAAGATTTAAAGCAAGACTAGTTATAAGGGGATTTACACAGAAAGCTGGGATAGATTTTACAGAAACATTCTCACCAGTGTAAATATTACAACTATTAGATCATTGATAGTGTAGACGCCAACATAGCGTCTTCAGATTTCTCCGCAAAAGCCCGATGATGAAATGAGTAATTTATAAACTTGAATGCTATTTTTGCTTTGATAGGTAAAATAAGGTCTCAGGTTTTTCCTTGATCACACCTTCATTCCGATCACGTTCAAAAGCCCCGTTCAAGAGTTTTCCAACGACTCTTCTCATGTCTTTTTCCGACTCCCGGTTGCCAAATTGCTAACCGAGGGTAAAATAGTCTTTTACCGCAGAAGGATGAAACAGTGTTTTCACATTTTCGGAATACTAAAATTCCTCCAAAAATTAAAATAGACTGGAGGTCGTCATTGTGACGACATCCAGCTGGCAAGCTGACAGCCACCAGTGGTTGTGGCCAGCGCCGTCAGCGGCGCTCGCTGGGTCTTCCAGGCCCGTCTTTTTTTTAAGACCAATCCCCGATTTTGGCCATTTCTCCACCCGTCCAACCCTATTCCTTTCTCCATAAATATGACCCTCGACACTCAGTTCAAAACACATAGTCTACAGTTGACAAGCTCTATTCTCGGTTGAGTACTCCCGAGCTTCCTCGTCTTTCTTCCAAATTTATTCTTTACTTGAGATCTTGTCTTTACTATTCATTTGCTAAATAGCCTACAGTTCAGGTACTAACTCCTGAGATCTCAAATTAAATTAATTGCTTAACTGTTTATTTTGTAGTAGTCAAAATGTAGGAATCATGCTAATCATGCTCTTTACTGCTTCCTAAATACCGTCTTTCAATTATGTAAATAAGCATGTCTAGTTGTTGTAATGCTCGACTTTCCAATTGAATGAATGTCTAAATAATGGTCAATAATAAATGTCGTGATGCTTGTGATGAACCAATTAATAGTCTAATTTAGGTTGTTAATCCGGTTTATGTGGAAATCATCTCTTTAAATTATTATGCAAACTTGAGTTAGTAGAGACCGTCATAAAATGGGCGAGTTGGGTGCCTAACACCTTCCCACCTTGTACCTTCGCCCCAAACCCTTTATTTTTGGGTACTCATATGTTCTATATAAGTGGGAGTCTTTCTAAAACATGATCAGCTCACTTATCGCGCTATTAGATTGTCCCTTCGGTTTGTCCCTTCGATAAAACGCCGATATCAGATTTGTAACCTCTTTCATGGTTTTTATCCAATTCAAGTCTTTTCAAAAGCTTTTCTAACTTGACGGTTCCTTAAACTTATCTAAATCCCCACCTTACAAAAAGGACACACTCCATGAACGTAGAAATCCGGGTCCTTACAGACAGCTACTGCAGTCAAGAAAGGGAGGCAAATGCATTAATTAGATGTAAATAATGCATTTTTACACGGAGACGTTGATGAAGAAATTTATAAGCAGCCACCACCAGGTCTTGATACCTGTCCTGGTCAAGTTTGTCTTTTGAAAAAGTCTTTATATGGCCTGAAGCAGGCATCTAGGCAGTGGTATGCAAAATTATCTCTTACCTTGAGGAATGAAGGATATTAGTATTCAAAGAATACTTATTCTTTGTTTTACAAAAGGATGAGTGATTTAGTGATTTTTGTAGCAGTCTATGTTGATGATATATTGGTAATAGGAGACGATGAAGCTGAAATAAGTCACTTTAAGACTTTTCTGGATTCACAGTTCAAGATTAAGGATCTTGGTCATCTTAATTATTTTCTAGGCATGGAAATTTACCAAGAAAAGCATGGCTTAGTAATGACTCAAAGAAAGTTTGCAATAAATATGATAGCAGAGTTCAAAGTCACAACTGATAATTCTATTGCAGGTTCTCTAAAATGCAATCTAAAACTCAGAACTGAAAATACTGATTCCTCTTATTGTATTCATTTAGTTCATCATTCAATCAATTCAACTTCTCTCTCTTCTTCTCAAATTCTCTCGATCTTTTCTGTTTCAACAATAATTGAGAAGTAAAATCAAATGTCTTTGTCTCTTGATTTTCAAGCCAGTAATGCTCTCAATCTCCCCAACATGAAACCCCTAAAGAATGAGCTCCCAAACACGAGTAGCCATATTCAATAGAATAATGAACTCCTAGATGATGTATGTGTGAGAGCTCAGCAAATGCGGTCACACAAGTGCATTGGAAATGAATTGGGATTCTCTCCATTTTCTTTCTCTCCATTTCCTAAATGAAGGTCTTCTCTCATTTTGTCTTTTTAAATTTTTTTAATTTAAAACTTGGTTAGGAGGAGATCTCACCCTCCATTTGCTAAATGGAGGCCTCCGTTGCTTTTACCAAATAGAGAGGATCCCAACTCATAGGAAATGGGTGTGTCAGCAAATTAGGCAGGGTTGCATAAGCGAAAATAAATCACCCCTTAAATTCAATATTAACAGGTTTTGATGAACTCATGACCTTATACAAGAGAGTCGAGAAGTAAGGCTCTATCCAGCAAAGCAATTGAAACATCCTAAAATATAATGTACTTCATTAAATCTAACTAGTAATTTGCTCAAGCAAACATTGATAAAATTAGAGGCAAAATTTATTTCTGCCTTTTAATTTTTAAATAGTATTTGTTATTGAATTAATTTCGACTATAAATTGTGTTGAAATTTAATTTTTCGCCACTAATTTAGCTAACTAAATTTTATTTGTAGTTGACTAGCTAGAAACTAAAATTTCTCTTTCTCAAAAAAAAAAAAAAAAAAAAACTAAAATTTCTGTCCCTAGTTAGCTACATAATTATTTCCATGGCCAATTTCGGCAATCTTTTTCGTTTTGTTTTTTTGGTTTTGTTTTGTGATGTGTATAATTTAAAAACTATCTAATACCACATGAAATTCATAAAAAGAAATTATATGCACCTATGTCCATTTAACTTGGCTGGACCACATGGTGATAAACTTGTAATTATCAAAAAATGCTGGGTATTTACGTCTTTTTCGTCATCTACCCTCTCCCACTTCCCTAATTACCTCTTACAGTCTCACCCAGTCAGCCCGTCATCTCAAACTACCATTAAAACATTTACTTACGCACCAAAAATTAAAACATTTACTTTCTCTCTCTTTGCAAATTTTCCATGGATCTCAATAGGTCTTTTGAGGCCTCAAAATAAAAAATTAATTCATGAAATTAGTGTAGTTAGAATCTTCTTGATTTGTAGTGCTCATTAAGTACCAATTTGATGGGGTTTTGATGTCTTTATGAAGAGAGAGAAAACCAAACTAACTCGGCGGTTAGGCGGTGGCCGGACGGTGGTTGGGAGGACGGTGAGTGTGGCTGGGTGGTGGAGGAGATAGAGTGGACAGTGTTGTGTGGGGTGGGTAACGCCGTACCGGTGGACAACGGCGATGGTAGTTACTCTTTTGTTCCACGGCCATAGTAGTTGCCACGGTTAAGGTGATGGAGCTGATGAAGTGATGATGGTGAATGATGATGATGATGATGATGAATGATGATGATTGTTATTTTTTTTTCCTTCGTTTTTGTAGAGTAATCTGTGACATAATATGTTGACAAGTTTAGTGATAAAATGTTCATACATCAAAAAAAAAAAAAAAAATGCTCATTAAATATAGTCAAATTGTTCATAGGTTATAAGTGCAATATTCAATAAAAATAGTCTAATTGTTCATAGGTTATATACGTAATGTTCACTAAAAATAGTCTAATTGTTCATATGCTATTTGTGTAATGTTAATTAAAATAGTCTAATTGTTCATCGGTTATAAGTCCAATTTTCATTAAAAATAGTCAAATTTTACATAGGTTATATACATAATGTTCATTAAAATAGTTTAATTATTCATAGGCTATAGGTGCAATGTTCAATAAAAATAGTCTAATTGTTTATAGGTTATATAAGTAATGTTTCATTAAAATAGTCTAATTGCTCATAGGTTATTATGTAATGTTCATTAAAAATAGTCTAATTTTTCATCGGTTATAAGTGCAATGTTCATTTTTTTTTTTTGGTTACAAAAGTGCAATGTTCATTTAAAATAGCCTAATAGTTCATAGTGTACAAACGTAGTGTTCATTTAAAATAGGCTAATTGTTTATAGTATACAAACATAGTGTTTCATTTTAAATAGCCTAACTGTTCATAAAGTATAAACGTAGTATTCATTTAAAATAGTCTAACTGTTCATAGGTTATATACGTAATGTTCATAATAAATAATCTAATTGTTCATAGGTTATAAGTGCAATGTTCATTAAAAATAGTCTAATTGTTCATAGACTATATACGTAATGTTCATAAAAAAATAATCTAATTGTTTATAGGTTATATATGTAATGTTCATAAAATAATCTAATTATTCATAGATTAAGGTATAAACGTAATGTTCATAAATAAAAGTTATGGCACTGAGGTTCATAAAAAAAAAAAGCAAAACAAATAAAAGCAAATCAAGCAAATCTAAGTAAATAAAAGAAGAATGAAAATCATCATGTCAATTTTATTTTTTAAGCTTTAAATGTAATGTTCATTTAAAATAGTCTAATAGTTCATAAATTATAAATGCAATGTTCATTTAAAATAGTCTAATTTCATAAGCTATAAACGCAATGTTCATCATTTAAAATAGTCTAATTGTTCATAAGGTATAAACGCAAGGTTCATTTAAAATAGCCTAATTGTTCATAAGGTATAATCATAATGTTCATTTAAAATAGTCTAATTGTTCATAAAGTATAAACACAATTTTCATTTAAAAAAATTTAATTGGTCATAAGGTATAAACACAAGGTTCATTTAAAATAGTCTTTGTTCAAAATGTATAAACGCATATGTTCATTTAAAATAGTCTAGTTGTTTAAAAGGTATAAACGTAATGTTCATTTAAATAGTCTAATTGTTTATAAGGTATAACCGTAATGTTCACTTAAAATAGTCTTTTTTTTCTTATGGGAAATTTAAAATAGTCTAATTGTTCATAAGGTTCATTTAAAATAGTCTATTGTTTATAAGGTATAGACGCAATGTTCATGTAAAATAGTCTAATTGTTCATAAGGTATAGACACAATGTTCATTTAAAAATAATCTAATTGTTCGTAAGGTATAAACGTAATGTTCATTTAAAATAGTCCAATTGTTCATAAGGTATAAATGCAATGTTTATTTAAAAATAGTCTTTTTTTTTAATGGCAAATTTAAAATAGTCTAATTGTTCACAAGGTATAAACGCAAGGTTCATTAAAAATAGTCTAATTATCATAAGGTATAAGCGTTATGTTCATTTAAAATAGTCTAATTGTTCATAAGGTATAAGCGTAATGTTCATTTAAAATAGTCTAATTGTTCATAAGGTATAAACATAATGTCCTTTTAAAATAGTCTAATTGTTTATATGGTATAAAATTATCAGCAAGTCTTGTGTGAGACCAACTCATGAAAAATTGGGATCATTTTTCAGAAATGTAGGGGTTACTTGTGGTGAACAGTGACCCTGTTTTCATTGAAAAATGACTCCCGTTTCATCAAAAGTTACAAAAAGACCGTCTTATAAAAGTTTTTGTGTAAAACTATAAACTTGAGTTTCATAAATAATAAAAGAAAATAAACTTTTCATCAAAGAAAACAGAAATGGAAAAAAAACTAAGGACGGAGAGTGGGAGACCGTTACCCCAAAAAAAAAAAAAAAAAAAGGAAAAGTAGAAAGTAGCGCCCCACTTTCAAAAAGAACAGTAATATGATGCTGAACATTTTGATTTGAAACATAAATAAACGGAAGATTGAGTTGTTGTGCGCTTGAGGACTGGGCCGGTCCAGCTAATAGGCACAGGAAATTCATAAAAATTGAAATGGGTTAGCTATTATGGGTTGAGCTAAGCTACATCACGGGCTAAGACAAGCGTGCAAGTTGCACCATGGTGAGTTGTTGTTGTTGTTTTGGCCCATTATAGATGGAGGATGCCCTAAATTTTATTATGGAAAATTTGCGAAAAACTATTAGCAAAAAAGTTTATGAGACAATACCTTATTTAAAAAAGGTTGTCTGTAGTTATTTTTTACTCGTGTTTTGGTTGCCGGGTCATACCTAAACCCATTTTTCGGTCAATTTTTTTTTTTGTAAATACCCGTTTTACCCCCACGTGATTATCGCGTGCCACCTAAACCCCCATCCCTACTTAAACCACATCCTCTTCTGAACTCAGCTTATCTTATTCATCTCTTCCAAATCCACCAATCTCAATCGCCTTTCTTCTAAAACTTTGCTTTTTAGAACTTTTTTCGCCTTTTTTTGGGTGGTTTAAGTGGCACGCGACATTCACGTGGGGGTATAACGAGTATTTACAAAAAAAAATTGACCAAAAATGGGCTTGAGTATGACCCGACAACCAAAATACGGGTAAAAGGTAGTTATAGACAACATTTTTAGATAAGGTATTATCTCACAAACCTTTTTGCTAATAAGGTAGTTCCTCCCAAATAATGCCCTAAAAACCCACAACAACAAATACCATCCTTAATTTTATTATACACAGAGAATGTCTTAAAGACCCACAACAACAAATACTATCCTTAATTTAAAATTGAGGACAATAAAGCTTGAACCCCAATCTAAAGATCAAAAGGGTGAGAGCTCTACCACACACTTTCTTATTTTCAGGGTAATCGAAATGAAGGTGCGAGTGAATGATGATCGAGTTACCTTCCACTGCGTAATTTTCAAACTCTCTCATGCAACAACAAATATATCACACTAACTAAACAGCCAGCGTAATGTAAGTACATGCCCCATCACCGTAGCACCATGAAAAGACTTGTATTATCCCTAGAAGCCGACAGTTACAAAACAAGGAATTGAGCTCCCATCTTATGCTCCTTAGACGGATGACTTGGGTTGAGTCATTATTAGTCCATCATCCATCAGCCAGCTGAGCTTAAATCCTACGAGCTTAGATATGTTGGACCGAGCTGGTCCGCCGGTTTGTCCATGACTAGTAGAGTCAGACTTAACTTGATGCTACTGATCCATTTTCCTAATGGTGGGGCTACTTGGTATAGAATCCACTAATTCCTCTTAAGGAAAAAGAATCCACTGTTCCCTCTCGCCCTTTTTGATTCCACAGATTCCTTACACACTACCACTCTCTAATCTAAAAATGACCAAAAATTCGTTACTTTCACCATCTCAGTTGCATCACAAGATTAAGTGGACAAATGCAAAGACCAATTATGCACACAATTATATGATCACAGCCCCCTTAAACTTCAACAAGTATGCTCTAAATCAAAGCTTGATGTTGTGCTATTGACATCTTTTATCTTATTACTGACAATCATTATTATCTTTTCAATTTATTTTATTTTATTTTTTTTATTTATTTATTTATTTTTTTTTTTGGGACGATGATGCAGAAACTGGTATCCTTACATTTTGGGTTATGGAGATAGTGGCAATTACTGGAAGACAAAAGGCAGAAGCAATTTCTTGTGCAAAAACCATCTTTAAGTAAAAGAAAGACACAGCAAGAGGTGAAAGGGTTGATCAAGGAGAGACCAATTAAGAAAGAGGAAAAAAAGGGGAGTGTTGTAGGTGCTGTGGCTCTGATTATTGGAACAAGTGTAGGTTCTGGAATACTTGCTCTGCCAAAGAAAATTTCACCTGCGGTAATGTTGCCTTCCCAAGTAACTCTAGGATCCTTAGTTGTTTTTTTTCTTTTTATTTAAAAGTATATATGTTTGCTTCTATTAGTTCTCATAAATATATAAGGGGGGTGATTCTCAAATTTTTGGGTGCTCCGATGACTCGCCAGTCGGGTACATCCAATTGATGTTTAAGATTAGGCTCACTTAATTTTATACATCAAGTCGACTTATTTTAAGGTTCACAACTATTTTTAAAAGGTAGGTGTATCAAGTTGGATACCTAAGGGAGTACCCATAAAGGAGCAGTTATAAATTGATAATTGAGTGGTAGTCGTCTAGGACTCTAGGGGTAGCAATGTACGGGTAATTAGGAGGATATAATGCATACATACAACATGAAAGGGGGAGTCGAACCTTGGTCGTAATGTAGGTAGGAACTCACTGTTCACCATTAGGCCAAGACATTGACAACAATGGGCTGGTCGTCGTGGTTACAATTGAATGCTGTCTAATCCGCCTCATTTGTGCCAGATTTCAGTACGCCAAAGAGGGTAACGAGAACGTATAATCTTAAGGTACAAATATAATCTTGTTGCCAAAGGCATTGTGGGAGTACAAAAGTTCATGACCATGGTGTATTGGTGTACCCGTATTGTAATGCAACATTTTTCAAGTCTGAAACAGAACATTTGTTTGTGCTTGTAATAAAATTTTGAATTCATAAGGAGTAGAATTAGTAGATAATGTTTTCATTAGTCCTACCCAAAATTTTGCAGCTACTTAACTTCATGTGTTTTTTCTTCTTACAGGGATTTCTTCCCAGTTCAATCACTATGATCATGTGCTGGGGGGTTCTGGTACTAGAAGCACTTTTATTGGTCGAGATCAATGTAGGCCTACTGAAGAAGAAAAATGAAAAGAAAACTGTAAATGATTTACAGGCCATCTCCATTAGGACTATGGCACAACAAACATTAGGACAAGGAGGTGGAGCACTCGCAACATTTACGTATGTTTTCTTAGGTTACAGTTCCATGGTTGCTTATTGCTCCAAGTCAGGGGAAATCCTTTCGCATTTCATCGATTTACCGGAATCAGTTTCTGTCACCTGCTTCGTCGTTCTATTCTCAGTCTTGATTCCTGTTGGTGGCATCCGAGTTACTGATGAGGTTAACCAATGGCTTACTGCTTCTATGATAGGTTTGATTAATCCTGCACACAGTTTATTGTTATGCATATGGCTATGGCAAAGAGCAGTCATTCACATTAACTGTTTATAAGAAGCTTGTGAGCCATGTCTTATGTCAAGTGATAATAATGGCTCAGTGATGCAGCCTTTATTACCACTTGAGTTCTGAAGAAGCGCATGAGGTAGCAATATAACGGCTATATATGAATCATTATCTGGCAATGCAGGTAGGCATTTTTATGACACACACAAATAGGGGATGATGTGTTTGGTAACTTGATTTCGAAATTCTCTTATGAGGCGGCCACAAGTATAACTTTTTTTATTTGGTGGTTTCACTTTTTTTGCTTACAGGTATCACACCTCATGTATGAGGCCGCCTTATATGAGTATTTATGAATTTGATGAAACAGGTCTGCTAGTAGCGATAGAGGTTGTAGCTGTTACCTTTGGAGGATGGTCAGGATTGGAGGGCTACGGGAACTGGGAAAATATCCCTGACACAATCCCTGTAATGATATTTGCATTGGTATACCATGATATAGCACCTGGTATTCTTCCAAAGTTGAATTTAATTTGAAAATATGTAACTGAATATGCTATCAAAGTTAATGATGCATGATTCTTTTGCAGTTGTATGTGCCTATTTAGGAGGTGACATCGTGAGAATAAGGATATCAATCGTCGTTGGTACCTTGTTCCTTTGTTGTCCTTGCTTATTTGGGATGCAATCGCACTTGGCTCCTCAAGCCAAGCAGACAATGTTGCCGACCCTGTTGAACAGCTTATGAGGTGAATCAGTTTAATGTAAACATATTTTGCAAAATCCTAAATTTCTGTTGGTAGTTGTTTTAAAAAGTCATGATCGAGCCTAGCTAGCAGCTAATGCTTCGTTCTTCTAAATCATGTAAACAATCTATATCATTATATGTTTTATTCCATTTTTATATAGATTATGTTTTATGGCTAAGTTTTCACATCCACTAGTCAGGAGGAAGACTACATAGATCTGAACCTCCTCTGCTCCTCACACCTTGCCTAAGGTGGTATAAGGGTTGTTGCCATAGCTAAAACATAGACAAAATTTTCACCTTAACTCACCAACCATGTCTTAGACAATCTGAAGTGTTGTCAACAATCAAGCAAAACTACATACTCCTATTATGATTGGATGTAGGATAAGATGGGGTGGTCTGTCGTACATGGTCGAAACCTTCTCTCTTTTGGCTGTCGGAACATCGATGATTGGAACTCTCCTAGGCTTCTCTGAGTTCTTAAAGGAGCAACTTTATTGCCTCTCATGGAGTTCCTTGCCACCACAAAACAAGGTAGCTGCTTAGTGCTTTACCCTTCACGTGCTAAATCTACTACTCCTCGTAAAAAACGGGGGGGGGGGGGGGGGGGGAATACAATGCAACTACTAATTGTGATATATGTACTCTGTAGGTTGAAAAGCATATGGCATTGAGGAAGTGGTGGGAAAGAAATAGAATCACTGTAATAGCTATGGCATTGGTTGTTGTTCCGTCATTGTTTGTGTCTATTGAAGCACCAGATGCATCCTCAACTGCAACAGATATTGCTGTAAGTGATATTTCCTATCCTGCTGTTCTACTTATCAGTAATCTCAACTGACATACAGTCACACTTGTTGCAACTTCATGAGAAACATTCATGTCATGTCAATTCTCACTAGTGTTAACTTTCACCAGCTTTCTTATTATTGTTTATCCTAATGTTCCACAGGGAGCTTATGGCATGACAGTGCTATACGGGGTTTTGCCACCAGCAATGGCATTGGCAATGAACGAGAAAGATGGCTGTAATGAACAGACTACAATATCAAAACTGAAGCCTGTGATATTTGGTATCGGATTACTTGCTTCTTTTGTGGTCGTTGAACAATTATTGCATGATTGCTCTGAGTTGCTTTCCTAGTAAAGAATTTACTGTCATGGTAGTGTATCGGCTAAAACTGAATATATTGCTTTGAGTGTCATGATTCACATTTCATTTGTTGAATCAGTATAAAACCCAAACAAAATACTAATAAAAGGAAATACTGAATCTTCAGTGAGATATCTCCAGGTTTGAAACTTTTAATGAGAATGTCTCTTACATGTTAAATATGTCCTGCTGGTACCGAAAAACCAACTAAATATAGCAGAGCAAGAGGGATTTGTAGCTCACAGGTCAAAACATGCAACCAATAGTAGTTGGTTTTCCAAAATCGTAGTCTCTGACATACTCGTGTAAAAACACATTCGGATTTCCTACAGAGAACAGAAAAAGATAACGAGAGAGGGAGAAGAAAGAAACAGGTACAATCCTAATACATTCATATGCTCTTAGCCTTGTCTTTTCACAACTCATCCTTGACATCGTCGCTGCTGGTAAAGGTTTCATCTAATATAGGCTCAACATCTTCAGATTTTGAAGCTTCAACTGGTTTCTGAATCTTAAAAGGTGTAGTAGCATTCTTTTTCAGGAACTTATACAATTCCACAGCAGTGCGCTCTTCAACAGTGATCTGCAATCATCCAAAACAGGACTTCAGAAAATGATTTACTGTAAGTAAGATGAGATTTTCAAGGAGAACCTGATATCCATTACTTACAGGACCAGAACTCTTCTTTCCTGCTGGGTAGAAAAGGATTGTTGGGTATCCCTCAGACTGCAAATATGAAAATATCGAATTAGAACCTCGTCTTTATTACTTGCATGACTAGCAAGCAATTGTGAAGGGAATACGATTTTCGAAGTTCTACACGTTAAGCTTCAAAGCTAAGAAATCAAAAACGAGCAAAAGATAAACAAAAGAACATGTAACTAAACCGAACTTACCTTGGCTCTTGGGTGTTCATTTTTAGTCCCATCCATCTTTGCTAGTACTATGGAATCGACGCTTTTCAAGTATGTGGCAAGCTTATTGTAGGCCGGTTCCAGTGTATGGCAATGAGGGCACCAAGGGGCATATATCTAAAACAGTAGCAGAAACCAAAGCATTTATCAGTAAAAACTTGCTTTGACAATATTGTTGGACTGTTAACTTGTCAGATATCAATACCTCAAGAAGGACATCCTTGGATTCATCCAAAACAATTTCATCCAAGTTCTTTCCCACGACTATTTTGACATCACCGTCATTCTACAACAAATTAGATGCTAAGAATACATTACATCATCCATAATAATGTATAATTACATCATCAACACATCAGGTGCAAAACTTACTGTCTCAGGAATGGCATCAGATCTGTAGAAGGGCTTAAGCTTGTCAGCGACGAAATCTTCTGCAAAACTCTGCAAAATTCAGAATACTCAGAGATTTCAGTACATATATACAAACCAAATACAAAGTATAACCCTGTGAAAATGGATTTGGAATAGTGCATTAGAACCTTAATCTTGTCCAAGGTAACATCCCCATCCATCAAAAATTTCCTTCCATCATCATTTCCTGCATATCCAAGCACCTGAAACATGGCACACATCATTCCCTTGTGTACCCTGACAGAAACTCAAATGAAATGGGATAAAAGAAACATTGGAACTTACACTTGGAGCATCTGCAACGATGCCAAAGTAGTCTGCGATTATCATTCCATAATCTTGATTGTCCCTCTCCACGTAAATGAACATGAGCTGCAAGAAATGACCAAATCAAGATATATTGATACACAACCAGCAAGAAAACATTGACAAATCAAGATAGAGGACCAGCAATATAAACATTTGGAGACAGTGAAATTAAAGGACTATATTGATTTACCTTTCCCTTATAAGTTTTTGCTACCTCCTGAACTGAAGGGATAAGCTTTGTCGACTCCTCCGCTGTGGCGAAAAGTAGCACCTATGAAAGAAGTTTCATGTCAATAATAAGTGTTACTGACAGGGGAATCAAAAGAATAATCAAGACAAGGTAAACTAAGTTGCCAAAATGTTAATTAGTTATACCTGTTTCTTGATTATTGGGTTTTCAAAAACCACTGGTGCAGTTTCCCTGGTAGCATTGATCACTAGAGGATGTTTGTTGGTGGAAACAAAATCCATAATTGCTGATTTGGTGAAACTACCATCTGCAGCATATATCACTGTCAAGAATCAGAGAAAAGCTAATAAGTTCATCTACATGAAAACATGTCAGATATTGAAAACATACCGAACTGAGATAGCTTCTCGGCCTCGTTCTTTAACAGAACTAAGGCAGGGCGTTTGGCTAAAGGATCAACGTGAAAGATCTTAGCTACATCAGGACTTGTTGTTTGGTAAAAGTTGATATCATCCTCTTGTTTTGCAGCAGCATTAAGCTCATTGCTGTCAGGACCCTGAAATAACCAAAGGCAAATGTATAGAATGACCAATGAACGGTAAATGAGTTGCATACACTGATTCCGGTGAGTAAGAATTCCAAATAAATATAGTAAGAATGAAGCGAGCATAGCTTAAGGTGTGTATCGGAACAGTGGTTCGTGTAGGATATCAGAAATTAGCTAGTTACCGTTAAACTATCAACAAATGCCACCACGAGCTTGGGCTCGGCAGCTATGATTTTTTCTGCCTCTTGTGTGGTTGTTATGTTCTCAATTGCTGAACATGTCTTCTTCTTCAACCATGAAACAATTGCATCCCTAGCATGCCAGTGAAAAAAGGTGGCATTAGTGTTGTTTTCCATTTGAGTATTTAAAAGCTGAGGGTAAGCCTTAAATTTCAATGACATTATAAGGATGTTTTATGGAATTGAACTAATGCACTTATGTCTGTCCAAAAAAAAAACAGAAAAAAACAAAAAAGAAAACACCTAAGACGCCAAATATACCGATATTGTTGTGTTATGTTTTTGGATTTAGAGGAGGCACAAAGGTTGATGGAGATATAGCTTTCTCGTCATGAAAAGAATGAACTTAATTCATTTGATTTCGATACACTACCAAAAAGGGTTCTACACTTGATCTGAAACATGTTCACAATTTCTGATTCTCAAGTTCCACAAATTATTTCATGTTGACTCAGTGATGATATTTGCAGTAATCACAAATAATAATACCATGGTAAGGGTTGTTGTTGTTGTTGTTGTTGTTAAGTCCAGATGATGGGCATCTAAATTCCCAATCTACTCCTTCTCTACTCTCTAATCCTCTTTTTCCTCCAAAATATATCATCTCATCTTACATTTGATTTGTCATACATTTATCTTTCTTATTCTGTTAATTTTACTTAAATAAATCAAAGACATGTGGTAACATGATGCGTTTTGCTTAAAGTATTGTAATGTAGAAGATCCGATCTAGATAAATATAATCCCCCTAGGGTCCAAACCAAAATACCAAGCCAAAGAACTTAAAAAACTAAAAGTCAAACTTTAATTTTCTCTTTATTTTACTGTTGTGGTTTTTGTCATTTGGTGTTGATGGGCATGTTCAACTTGGATTATTTAAGGGTGTTTAATTTCGACTCTGATAGGTGTTTGAGTTTCGACTTATCTTCGATTCTAATAGTTGTTTAACTTCCGTTTAATAAAATAGACTTCTAAATAAAATAAAATAAAATAACTCACTTGGTCCTGTCACCATTGTAAGGTATAGGCTGGCCATCAGAGAACAAGAAAATAGAGGGGAACCCTTCAACATTATACTGATCAGCCAACTGAGACTCCTGAATAGCATCCACCTTAGCAAGAACCACCTCTGATCCTCCCTCCTTCAGCTCAGTAGCAGCCGAAGCGTATTCGGGTGCCAACGACTTGCAGTAGCCACACCATGGCGCGTAAAACTGCACCATTACATGCATAGTCTTGTTGACAAAGACACCAAACGTAACGTTGTTCAACACCACAACGTCATTCTCGTCGACGACTGCAGGCGTGGGCGCGTTTTTGTTGCCCCATGCCTGGTACTCTTCGTAGCTCCCGCCTGCGGATTCGAGCTCATCATCCTCCGGGATGTAGTTTGGGTCTGCGTAGTCAGGGTAGTCGTCGCCTTTGAGAGGTTGTGGCTCCTCCAAGAAGGACAAGTCCTCATCCTCGTCGTTGTTGTCCAAGGACGAGTTGGCAATGGTGACGGTGAAGGGGATGAAGAGAAGGGAGAAAATGAGGATGAGAGTTTTGGTTGCTGCCATTTTTGGTGTTAAAGATCTAGATGGCTAATGTGGTTTCTTATGACATCTTGTTATACAGTAATGTTTTGAATACTAAGAGTTGATGATTGATTGACCAATTGAGGGACGAACGTGAGAGAGTGTCATTTGCCATAACATGGGTTCCTTAGCTTTGACTCTCCTACTTGCAAAAATCTATTTAGTCTCCCATGTGTTTCACAAAATTAAACTAATATGGGCCCGTTTGCCCTAACTTCCACAAATTTAACTTTTCTTCCCAAATTTGTTCTTGTTCACCCTTTTTTTATCCACTCCCCATCCATTTCCAACTTCTAAGAAGTCAAAATAATGTTAGAAGTGGAAGGAGAAGGAGAAGCTACAATTTGTAACTTCTCCTTCTAGTCCAATTGTAGCTTTATTTCAACTTCTTAGAAGTTGAAAATGTAGGGGAGAGTGGATAAAAAGAGGTGAGCTAGAACAAATTTGGGAGGCGAAGGAGAAGTTTGTAGAAGGTAGGCCAAACGGGCACATAGTCCTATTTTATATTCCCTCCGAACAAAAACTTGTTTAAGACGATGAACTGTAATTTTCGGTAAGATGATGATCACGTTTTAGTAAAATAAGGATCAAAACTCTAATAAATAACTCCATTTTTCTGTAAGTTGGTCTCACACGAGACTTACTCTTTATTCTCTCAGTTGTCCAACTTGTTCTATTGCATTACGGAGTAGTTATTAAAAAGAAAAATTGCCTAATCATCCAAGAAGAAATCAAGTGAAAATATAATTTGTATAAAACTTTATTAATCTTACATTTGACTAACATCTATTGAACCATACCATTACAATTTGAATGGACATGTAAAAATATTGCCATCCATATATATGCCTAAAAGCTTTTTACATAGCTGTGTCTTGTGTGTTGTGTCTTGTTGGAGAGTATTAAACTAGGAGTACATGTTTTGGTGTGTACGCAACCACCCCCAAAATTCAATTCTTTTCTGATCCAGGTCAAGATGTCCAAAACCTGCAATAGTAATGCAGAGCATGTCGAAAGTTTTTAAGTAGCACCAAGAATAATAATATGCTTCCAACTGATAAAAAAGAATGCAAGAGGAAGAATATGCAGCAAACGTGATTGGTTTAATACCAAAAGAAAAAAGGGAAAAAAAGCTTCAATGTGATAATTGACCAAATTATAGTCTAAATGCATTTTAGATGGACACATCATTGAATATTGATAAAGTGTGTGCTCTGTTTACAACATTGTGAAATGGAAAACTATTTTCCTTTGCAAGTGCATGAGTGTGCATCATTATTGATATTATTGAACGGATGGTGTATTTCACAATGCTATAAACTGTATATGCATGTGTACTTGCAAAGATAAATGATTTTTCAGTTATAATTTTCTTTTTTGACCCTGTAAATATGTTCTATTTTTGTTTGGGGTACAATTTGCACTTTCGTAGTGAAAGTGCATTTAGCACCTCTTTTAAATTTGTTAAAGGCTATGTCATTAGAGAAAAACCAAACAGACTACTAAAATATTTTACTTGAGATGGAGCATAATTTCAGCGGCAATTCAAAAAGGCCCTTTGTTATTTCTTTTTCCGTTTGACCGTCATTGCACAGAAAATTACTATTATAAATGAAAGTAGTGAACGGCCATAATTAAGTAATTAAAAGAACCTAAAAAAAAGTGAGGATCTTCTCCAATACAGTATTTCCCGCATGAAAGGGAAATTATAAGAATAGAAGAAACAAAGGAAGAAAAAGTCCCTCACCCCAGAGAAATGTTGCAGAGCTGGTGAATAGTAATCCAGTGTTGTGTATATTCTTTCAAGTAGACCTGTAAGAGCATCAACTTGATCCGCAAGAATATCAACCTCAAAACCAAAAGACAAAATTGAAAAGAATTTAAGTTAGTCACTAGAAACTGCAAAAATTGATACAAAAAAAAATGGCATCAACATGGTATTTCTATAATATCTAAGCTCATCAATTTTACCGAACAACTATCATTAACAGGTCATAGCAGTGTGTACATTTTGCAATACCTCAGTTTCAGCCTTTCGAAGATTTTGACATCTTCTTATGAAAGCCTTTTCATATACTAACTCTTTTTCCTTAAGAAAAGCAATATGCTCTATTAGTGGCTTGACCTCATCATTCACCTTCTGCAACCTAAAATGTAGCCAAAATTCATGTTTACTTTAGTCAAATATTTCAATATAGATGTCCTATCCTTCAACTTATGTATGTTAACACTACACTTTAGGCTCCTAAAATGCGCGGTTGTGGAAATTAAGAGCATGATCTTGTGAAAACATAACAAAATTAAGGAAGAAAATGGGGTACCTTGAACTAATCATATTCAGCTTTTGCTCCAGCATGCCTTCCAATTTCGCGACTACTGATGAAACTTCAGAATCCAAACACATGGATCTAAGGCTATTGTTCTCTTTAGTGCTAAAAGTTAGAGATGTCATGTCATGTTCAACAGCTAATTTTCGTGTCGTATGATCAGGATCCCTTGGCAAACCATTATATTTATTTGCTGCTAAATCTTGATGGTCATCCAACAGTACAAAATCAGGTGGATTACCTTTCATCAGTTCAGCCTGTTGAGGAGACTGTAAATCATATTTCTTCTGATCACCCGTCTGAAAACCATTTTCCTTTGCGGTCATGTCTTCAGGATATCCCAACTCTATCAATAATGTTTTGGTTGATCCTAGTTGCTGTAGGGTCTTCTCTAATTTGGAGCTCACTTCGCTGAACGTAGCTTCATCCTCTAACGACGAGCCATTATATGTATGTAGTACGTCTGTCTCTTTATTATCTAAACTACCAATGTCCAAGAAACTAGTTGCCTTCGTTTCTGAACTTTGCATCAGAAGATCCTCAATCTCCATATCGCTTAACAAAAAATCAAGCTTTTGAATGAAGCTCTCTTTTCCATTTACTTCAAAGTTTCTAGCTGTCGTTGCAACAGAGGATTTGTATTTGACCGGGGCCTCATATTCTTCCAATAAATCCTGACAACCTTTCAATGTCTCGAGAAAAACACACTTACATACCTCTTCTTTAATAAGATGTTCAAATTTGTAATCATCAACTTCCCGAGTCCATGACTTTGCCGTTACCTTAAAGACAACCAATTGCAATTCCTCCTGCATAAGGCTCTGTACAGAGAAATCGAATTCAGAAACGTCTGACGTTGTGCTTGATGTTCTTTCTAGAGGGCTCGGTACCTGATCATCAGCTAACAAGATATTTGAGGTGCCTCTAGTTTCCATACTCTTAACTGCCTCCTTTAAAACAAACTGAAATATCCCTTCTTTTAGACCGAACATCAGTTTATAATCTCCCAGGGACTTGTTTCCTGTGCATATTATCATCTCCTTAACTGTTTCCTTGAGGAGCTCATTGCTTACACATTCTCTTATCGAGTTTCTAAGTTCATGGTCTGACAATTCGATCTCGAAATCTTTCATCAAACATTGAAAAAGGCAATTATATATCTCTTCCATAATGGCAAACTGCAATCTCAAATCCTCAATTTGCTGTTTTGTGATTCTCATTTCATTTTCGCCATCCTTCAAGATCACACTACTTCTATCATTTACTCCATCTTCGATACAATACTGAAACTTCATTTTCTTACCACTGTCTCCCTCTTTATCACAGGGTAGTGTATCTAACTTTTCCTTCCATTTGAGAAAATCATCCAATCTCGCAATGACTTTGTCAAAACGGTTCTTAAGGCAACTAGTATCTTTACCTTTCCCAGACGATACTTGGCTCTTCTCACGAGCCATCTCTACTGCCCTCGCCCAATTCAACTCCTCACTCTTTGTCCTTATGATCGACTCGTGATTCTTTATCATCCTAGCAACCAAGTTACTCCCACCATCTTCCGAGTTCTCCTCAATCGAGGTCTTAAGTTTTTCATCTTTAACCACAAACTCTCCAGACTCATGTGACTTCAAACGTTTTGCTCCAACCTCATCTGAGCCAACAAGCCCCTCTAGCTCATTGTGCAACAAGGTCACATCATTCATAAAATCCGACAATTGCTCAAATTTGAACACTCCATTTGAAGTCAAATTCTGATGGACATTCATCATAAACTCTTTAACCAAAATAGTCTGTATGTCATTCTCTATCCTTCTCATCCATTGCACCTCTAACGGACGAACATCACACCCTGAAATGTTACTTTGCATAATCCCAAACGCGATATCCAGTGTTTCCTTCAGTCTATCAATCTCCAATCCCATCTGATCAAAGCACTTCTTGCTAGGAGACAAATCATCATTATCTCCCTCATTTATGCTAATTTGATGATCTCTCCCCACATCTAAAACATCTGACTCATCAAGAACCGTCGAAACACTAGACCCTTGGCTCATTCTCCTAGTCAAGGCCATTTTTTCACCTTCCAAATGTTGCTTGATACTCCAAACTTGTTGGTCCACCGAGTTCTTCAGCTCGCAAAAATCCTCATCCTTCCTCTCTTCCTCGCTTCGCCTCAAAACCTGTAACTCCTTTTCCTTAGCTTCCAATGATCTATCTTTCTCCGCGAGTTCTCTATCTTTATCAGCTAATGCACACTCAGTTTCCCTCAACCTCCCGTACAACCTGTCCTTGATTTCTGTCAAGTCAGATAATAACTTATCGTATGAGCTCTCAAGTATATCAATATCTGCCTCATCTTGGACAAACTTCAAGCAAGCTTCTAGCTGCATTATGGCTAGCTCACAAAACTTGGACTGCTCAGTTAAACGTTCTATCACACCTTCTTTTGACCGGACTTTCTCGTGTGCTTTGTTCATTGCTGTGTGCAAAATGCACATCATTGTCGAATCTGCCATCGATACTTTGAATCTATTATCGATGTCCATGAACAACTCCTCCATTTTCCGAACTGAATTCAGAAGATTGCGAGCAATGAAAGAGGAATTCAGATGCAAAAGAGACAGACTACATGATGGTTGAACCAGCATTGTCCTATACTCCTATAATTAAGTATAGTTGAGAATTTGAGATCCAAAAAAATAGTGAAGATGTTCCTTTTCTTGCCCAAGATAAAAGGATTTTAAGTTTAAAAGTTGACCTTTTCAATAGCTGATTTCGCTAACTGCGTGCATAGTAGTAGTACTATTACATAGATCATAGTCACGTTGTTCGTAGGACGGCCACATAGCAATGAACGGCACAGCATGTTGCAACTCCAAGATTGTTTGATAAGGACTATCTTTTCTTTTTTTTTTTTGAGGAAATTGATAAGGACTATCTTTACTCTTGTTTATACTGTAACCATGTTACTAAAAAATCTCTTTGCCGATGGATGAAATAGAAAATGAAACCATGAATTTGTAAACAAAATCAACTTAAAATTTTATTATTGTTTTGTGCGTGGTGGATGTATTTCCTCCTCAATCAAACTAACAAAAGAGATAAAATAGAGCTTGGTGTGGGTAGCGCAGTAGCGTACCCCCCACTTATTCCCAGCAATGACCTCCGTTCAAGTCTTATGTTCAAAAAAAGAACAAAGGGGTGAAATAGGAACTCAGAAGAAGAGTTGAACTCGTCAAGAAATGTCATATTCAACCCAGTCAAATCAGACAAAACTGTATTAAAGATCTATGCAAGTTAATCCCCGTACCTGTAAACTACCACCGGTTTCTGTCAATATATCATCATTAAATGCACAAAATATTCAATCAATTCCACCAGCAGTAGAAGAAGGATGAATGTGCCTGGGGTAGAACAACTCAAGGAGAGTACACAGTGAACACAGGTCATGCTTTTTTCTGACCTTTCTGTTTCTGGTTTTTGTGCTATTTTAAGGACAGATTAATGGCTTTTGGAAGAAATTCTCTGGGCACTTGACATCTTTCTTCGATGGAAAACTTTCATTTAGAAGCTTATGTATAGTTTTGCGGTGGGAGAAAATCTTCACAAAAGATAAATCCAGGTGGATTGCAACTGTCCTCTCTGTTTGGAGGGTTAAGAAATCTCCTCACATCTGTTCATTATGTTACATGGACACTTCATCTCACCTAGAGTACCCGTGTCGGATACTCGACACTCGGACATGTGTACGGATACTTGACACTTCATTTTCGGCCAAAAACATGCAAAATTTCAAAATACTGCCTAGTCCGACACTTGGACACATGTTCACGTTGGACACTCCCAACAAACTCCATGTAACATAGGTTCATAGTTTGTAGCATTCTGACTAGAATATGCAACTGGCTGGAACTTAGAGTCAATGCTAATGATAATATTTCAGTTGAAAGTTGGATATGTGACCTCTTATGCTTACTTGGAAAAGACAAGGAACATCATCCCAACAGGTTATTTCATTTACTGGCAACCATTTGAGCTATGTGGCTAACCAGGAATAATATCAACTTTAGATGTGCTAGGTTTTCTGTTCAAGATAAGCTGATCAAGTTAGAAGAAGAACTGTTTGTAAGGCAGCTATCAGGGATTACTCATCTTATTATATAGGCAGTAAAACTGCTAGACTGCTATCAATCTGAAATATGCTTTATATTTCCCATTGCACACTACTTATAAATATACTAATTATTTGCTTCATTGCTAGTAATCATGATATAATAATTTCCCCTGTTTTTAATCACACTTCCAAGTACTGTATCAAATCTCAAGCGCCCTTGCTAAACGCACCCCCAAGAGCTCTGGCCTTAAGCCAGTCTACTACATCTCCAAACACCAGTTCGACATTCTCCTCAGGCTCGCCTACCAGCTGGTGCCACATACCCGGGTAGATCTTCAAGGTCTTGTCCTTGCTGGAAGCCCGTTGATACAAGTCTTCAACACAGGATGGATCACAAACTACGTCATCCCCACCATGCACGATCAGGAGTGGGATCTGCACATCCTCGAATCTCCCTTGAACCTCCCTGCATATCCTCATCAGCTCGTAGGCTGTGGCTGCCCTCGGCCTGCCCATGTAACGCTTTGGGCTCGTAATTGCCATCTTACGCTTCCATTCCACCTGCATTCTCGAAATTATATGTGTGTATACTTTCTCTTGTCATTTGCTTGATATATACAGTCAATCCCCCAGAAACAATATAGGCTGAATTCAAGTACAAGAGACTATGGAGCTAAATGTCAAAATTCTTATTCTTGAAGGTTTTAACAATAAATTGATAGGAATTATGAGATCTTATTAGCTTCTCAATTCAGTCTAAACAACAACAACACAGTATATGATTAGATTACTACCGAAAATTCGAGCAACACAGAAGTAATAGACTCATCAACAATATGGTTTTAAATGAATTCATCATACATATTGATTTAAATTTCCGCCACACTAAAACATATAGTTTTCAACTCTTGAAGGACTTTTCGGATGACTTACGGAAATCACTACAACAAAGAAGAATGAACTACATAACCAGTGTGATCCTGTTTTATACAGGATCTGGGAGGTCAAGAAATACGCGTATTATCCGATGACTGATAAAATGATTACCAACTAAACCTTAGCAATTGTCTCATCCAATGTTTCTCACACTCTTGAATTTGATGTTCGGTTGAGGGTGAGGATCCGAGGATCGAATCACCAGACTTAACTTTATAAAAGATATTTCCTTTTCTTGTTTTGTGACTAATTTAAAGTATCCTAGTTTCATATCGTATCTTAGTGTCCGAGTAGCGGTACAGATACTTCAGTTAAAATGAAGAGTCCGAGAATCATAGTTCTCACCATTTTGGTTTTTTAACTAGCTACAGCAACATTTTTGTGGGGAATATTTTCCTTCTATTCATTCAAAACTCAACCCATTAGAAGTATCCCATTATTACAAGGCATTTGCTATAGGTTACCATAACAAACAATGTGACTCACCTTATACTCCCACCTAACCTTTCCATTTCACAAAATTTCTGGTATCTCCACCTAAGTTAGCTAGATAGAGACAAATTCCTACTGCTAAGGACTATGAAATTGTGAAGCAACTAATTGAGTTTAAATTCAGTTACACAGTTGCAACAAATATTTGTGAAATTACATACATTATTGCCTGGATCATTGGTAGGTAGGATTCATTATTTGACCATTTTTCTTTTCTTTTTATGTTTACAACCAAGTTACTTGAATTTTTCATTGCCTAAATAGTGGAGATCAGCAAGCACATCAAAAAGACAAAAACTTGCCCAATACTTAGTCAAATCAATTCATCAAACAAAGCACACATAGAAGATGGACCAAAAACAAAGTTTAACTTTGGTGAGTGGTCTAGTTGCATTATGCAATTTAGAAAGGCAATGATTCACTATTTGACCATTTTTTTTCTTCTTCAATTTTTAAACAAGGGAACTTCAAATATTCATCTTATAAATTATAATTATCAATCAATGGAAATCACCAAGCATACACTAAAAAGACAGAAATTACATATGTATAAATGTCACACCAAAAACAAAATTGAACTTTGAACAGTATCATTAACAATTTGCATTTTGCAATGTACAAAAACTAAAGCAATGAAGTTCAGTTCAGTGCCTCACCTTAAAAGATACATCAGGAATTGACCCGCGCGTAGGAACCACGCGCCAAGTAGGCAAAACAGTAGCAGCAATCCCAAGAAGATGTTCCAAAGGCCACGGTGGCTTAAACTTGGGGCTAATCCCACACATGGCCCCATTCAACACTAACCCATCAAACATTTTACTCTCTTCACCTCCCACGCGCCTCTCTCGCAGCGTGATCAAAAGCGCGATCGCCCCGCCAAGCGACTCCGCATACAAAAAACACGGCAAACCAGGCGCGTGGCGTGTACGGAACGAATCAAAGAACGCCACGCAATCATCAACGACCGGGTTTATATCAGGGATGTGAGCCACTAGCCCATCAAGCGCGTCAGAGTAACCATGGCCTTGGTGATCAATGGCCCCCACCACGAACCCAGATTTTGCCAGGTGGACAGCGGTTAGCTGGACTGACCAGCTTGACTCACCAGTGTAGCCATGGACTATACAAACGGCCCCAATTGGTTTGACATTGAGTGGGACCCACCATTGGGTGAAGAGTTTTAGACCTCTTGAGTTGGTGGTGTACTCGGATGAGTGACTCACTGAGTGGTGGGTGTAGAACTCGGATGGTGAGAGGTCTCCAAAGGGGCTTTTTTCGTTGGCTTCTGCTATTGGGTGCACCATTTTTGTTGGGGTTTTTGCGTTTTTGGTTTTTTTGGGGGTTTTTAAAATTGTGTTAGTGATGATGGGTAGTTAGTGGTTAGTCTTGATATTATCGTGATGAACCGGTAGATGGTAGTAGATCGCGGATTGTGAATTGTGATGATGGGTAATGGGTTGCCTTGTTTGTGTGAGGAAAGTGACACATCATGCTCACGGAAGTGTGTTATTTAGTGGGGGTTATTTAATGTTCAATCAAAAATGGCAGCTAATGGAGGGCCAATGATGATTCACGAAAGGAGTAGATGGTATGCTAAATGATTAGTATTAGTAGACAAGAAGCTATGTTAGTTGGACTCGGTTGGAGTGTTCAATGTGAACACGTGTCACGTTGAACACGTGTCCAAGTATCGGATTTGGTAATGTTTTGAAATGTTAGCATGTTTTTCAAAAATGAGTATCGAGTATTCATATCAATGTCTGAGTGTGAGTGTTCGACACAGATAGCGTTGTGTACCGATCAGTTAAGATCAGACTTTTGGACCGGACCGGACCGGACCCGGTGAAGACTGAATTAAATTAGACCGATTTCACTTATAGATCGGGCAATCGGATTTCGGTCCGGTCCAATTCTCAATCCGATACGGTGTGGACCGATTAAGCGGATGACATAAGAAACTAAAGAACAGGCCCCTGATCTTTTTCCCTCAAAACCGGTTTGGTTCGGGTCCAGCCTAGTAAATAACCCTAGACACAGATACTCTAGGTAAGTGAAGAGTCCATAACAAAGTCTCGATTTTTGGTCATGAAACTCTTGACATTTATATTGTTATTTCTTATCAACTATGCTATATTCATGTGTGCTACTCATGCTCCATTTATTGATATGTAGAAAACTCAAAAGTGGACCTTAAGCATGAGACGACAAAGATGAGTGGTATACGTGTGGACCGGGAAAAAGAGATACATCTAGAAGAAAATTGATACTTATGTTTCTAAGACTCCTTGATACTTGTATTAGGGCCAAATATCCAAGCACCATAGAAAATATAGAGTACACTCCTCATCTGGTTTGGCCTTGCAAGGTTGGCAACCATCTCTCATCGCTAATGTATGTTAGCCACCACTCAATTGTGGTGCTAAATGATCCATGCTCAACTATGGTGGTGCGCGGTCACTAGCCCAATTATGATCAACCAATTGGGTGGTGAAAATCCCAATGCCGATCTTGGCACGCAATCTCCAACGATCAACATAGTGGTGGGTTACTCACGTAAATCACGATAACAACTTATAGAGACAGAAGAGACGGAAACGATCAGTAGGGACAATTCATCCTCCGACGATCAACCCTTAGCCGATTATCTTTCTCTTACATCCTTCGGCATGTTGTCAATAATGTATCAGGGGGTACGTCAACCATAGTTGTGGCCCCCGAGGGTCAAGCATATGGCGTAGTGTCGTAAAGTGCGAATCTATAAGGGTACCATCAAGGAACGCCGTGGTTTCGGGTTCAATTCCTTGCTACTGCGTCGCACATCTCGCAACTAATCATCCATGAGGGTCCAGTGCAGGGTTCATGGGGACATACAGAGGGAGCATAATCTCTTTTCTTTTTCTTTTTTTGGAAGAAAATGTACTTGAAATAAAGTTAAGCAAATAAAACTACATGAGTTTAGGGTTTAAAGTAAGTGGGCTAGCTGCCAGAATATTACAATCCAACAAATCTAAGTTAAGTTATTCTACAATGCATAGGGGGGTGGGGAAGGGAAAAAACAAGTTATCCTCATTTCTCTACCTCGCCGCACTAGCTAGTGCATCCGCTGCCTTATTCGCTTCCCTTGGCTCAAAGCTGACCTTCACTATCTGGATCATGGTCATAAGGTGCCTGCAATGATTAACAAGACCAAAGAAATGATCTACTTCGTCATGAGAATTGCTAAGTTTTTCCACAAGAAAGAGAGAATCCGTAGCTATAATAACATGTTTCCAATTTCTAAGAAAACATGTTGACAAGGCTTGAGTAATGCTGAGAAGCTCTGCCATTCTTGCATCATGTGTTGTCTTTTGTATTGCAAAATCACCTTTCCAGTGACCACATGCATTCCTTACAACCCCAGCAAGCCCTGCATTCTTAGACAATGGATCAAAGGAAGCATTACAGTTGATTTTTGAACCTCTTAGAGGAGGTCTCTCCCATCTGACAGGTGAGGGAGGGTTCAAAGATTTCCCGTTGGCCCTGTCTCTTGAAGTAAAGTATTTCCAAGCAGCAAAGAATGTATAAGGAACAACATGGTCCCTCCAGACTTCCTTGACCACCTCACACTCTCTCAGAATGTGAAGTGTATTTTCAGTCAAACCAGGGCAAAGATAGCAAGAATCAGATGCAATAAGAGTTCTTTGGAACAAAGTAAGAGTGTAAGGGAGCCTATCTTGACTGGCCAACCATAAGAAATGATGTATCTTAGGATAGCAGTTGCTCTCCCAAATCTAGTTAAAGTTTTCTAACTGAATTGCGTTCTGACTAGAGGACTTCCTTCTGTTGTTAAAATATTTCTCCCTAACCAGATCAGCAGCCAGAGTTTAGTTATTGTAGAGTCTCCAACATTGTCTAGAGATATGAACTTTATTCATGATTCTATTATCCCTAATGTAAGGACCACCAGAGTCCCTATTCTTAGTAACTCTATCCTAGGAAACAAGGTGCAATTTTCTTTTCTCCTCAGTGTCCCCAAAAATGAAGTTATTAACTGAAGAATTCAAACCCTGAAGGATTGAAGCATGTAGGTGAATCAATTGCATAATATAACTAGGGATATCATTAAGAGTTGAAATGATCAGACAAAGTCTCCCAACCTTAGTTAATATTTTTGCTTTCCAACTAGTTAGTTTGCTCTTAACCTTGGCCAACGCTTCATCTAGATGGGTTCTACCTAGTCTTTTAACAGTCAGAGGGAAACTCAGTTAGGTTCCCAGGTCCTAGGTCCTGGCTCTCAATAACCCCCATGGTATCCTTAAAGGCCTCCTTAGTCAGACTAGAAGTATTAGGAGAGAAGTAGAGCTTACTTTTCTCACTATTCACTTTTTGCCCAGACTCTTCACAAAAAGCTGATAGAATATTACTCAAGGAACAAAGGGTATCATTATCAGTCTCCCCAAACAGAATAAGATCATCAGCAAAAAGTAGGTGAGACACTTTAAGGTTAGACCTGCTAAGACTGAAAGGATTCCACTGATTTTGGTCACATGCACCATGTATCAGATGGGAAACACCCTCCACGCAGAGAATAAAAAGATAAGGGGACAAAAGGTCTCCTTGTCTAATGCCTCTAGTAGGGAGGAAGGTATCAGACACAACTCCATTAATTAAGAGAGCAATGGAAGTGGTAGTAACACAGCTCATAATCAACTGGATAGACAAAGCATCAAAACCATGGGATTTCAAACAGTTAGCAACAAAATCTCATTCAAGTCTGTCATAAGCTTTCTCAAGTTTCACTTTCAGAGCAAAAAAGCACTTTTTACTTTTGGAAGACTTTATAGAGTGAAGAATTTCAGTGGCCACAATGTAATTAACATCAGAGCCCCTCCCTGAAATAAAGTTGTTCTGATTAGGGGAAATCAAATTAGCTAAGAAAGGTCTTATCCTCTGAATAAGAATCTTGGTCATCACCTTATATATAGTGTACATGTTACACTAGCTGATAGGTCTAAATTGCCTAATGGTCTCAGGGAATTCAACCTTGGGCATGAGGGAGATGATAGTGTTATTGATAGACTCAGGAACAACCCTCTGCCTAAAAATATCTTGAACAAAGAGACACACATCTTCCTCAATGTTATGGTACTGTCTTTTGAAAAAACAGGCATGAAAGCCACCAGGGCCAGGGCCCTTCATAGGGGTCATCTTAAACAAAACCCTCCTAATCTCCTCAAGGGAGGGGATTCCATGGATAGAGTAGGTTCTACCTGGAATGGCTCTCTCAAACCCAGATGATTTCTCTCAATGGCCTCCTTCTCAGTGGAGAACAGATCATGGTAAGAGTTGTGGGGTAACAATAGAGATTGTTGAGGGAGATAGGTAAATACATGTATTTTGAACAAATTAAAATTTTCTTGTTGTTCGGTGAGTAAAAGATGAATATAACCCTATCAATAATTTCTTACAAACATGAAATTTATACTAAATCACAACATACAATAGGATTCTGGAGCCCCTCATAGGCCCTCTATCATAGGTTATAATCAAAACCAAACAGAAAACTATACAGGATGACTATAAGGCTGCTTGTTTCTGAAAACTTCCTATATAGACGAAGTCTACCTGTGTACTTCATTACATATTTCAAGTCCTTCAAATATGGTGTAACTGAATTGGCATCCTCAATTAATGCAACCAGTGTCATCTGTAGTGAAAACTGAAACACGGTTATATAAAATGTCAAACATCATTAATTTAACAGCTTGATCTTGGAAGTATACTTTCATAGAAGAATCAATAGTAAGTTGCAACTTAGTTCCCTCTAAGACTGTGACCACTCTGAAGAAAAGTAAAGAAAAGAAATGGTGATCCGTGTGTCGAAAATAAAAGGTGAGGAAACATATAAATATAGAAATTGGATAGAACACATATATGCTACATGCTACTGTCAAAATTTGAAAAAAAAAAAACATGAAAGCAAAGCAATATCAGGAAGAAATAAACAGAATGCATAAAGGACCAAACAATTTAACATGAAGCATCTAAGACCGAGCCCTGATATGTCATGTGTGTGCAAACTCTAAGTTCCTATCATAAATCAAACAGAATCGTATAATAAAATACATGGAAAGCATGGGAGGAGGAGGGGGAGGGAAAACACGGTTTTAACTAACAGAATTGCTAACAGTAATAAATACACAACAACAAGGAAAATATTACTTCTGATTACCCTAAGTTTAAGCCTTTGAGAGATTATCTAACAGTGGTGTGTTGAGGTTCTACTATATAAGAGCAGTTTCATGAATCCCAAATTATTAAAACAAAATCTTGTACGCTGTTGAAGGTGATAAGGAACCCTATAAAAAAAAGCTATTATGGAATCTGACAGGCAAAATGGAGTCATTTTCATAAAGAAAGTGTTTGGTTATTGGATTTCAAATTCTAGATTTGTGATAGGAAAAAAGTTGTCCACCCTTCACTTCATAATGCATTTGAAATCCCCAAATGTAAGGAAAAGGGAGGAGTGATAAGAAATTCAAATTCATATTTGATGGAGTGTCATTTGAAATCCTTCAACTTTGAGGCTTATTGAAAGACCATATATTTCGCCAAATTCCAAACCTAAAACAATCTGAGTCACTGAAGCAGTGGCTGATCCAGAGTTTGTACGTTGGGTATGCACAATAATATGAAAATAATGAGCCATAATTTTTTTTAAGGTAGTACACACAATATCAAATAATACGAAAAAGATAAATAAAAATTAGTGAATCACCAAACTTCTATGAACAAAAATAATTATATGTACAATTATTAATCTAAAAACTGTTTTTAAAGGAGACAAATATAATTTCATATTTATAGTTTTCATTTAAATGATGGATCTAATAAAGCTCGAATTAATTTAAATATATAAGTTATACAAATCAGTAATAACACATCAATAAAAAAAGGCGAATTAGGAATTAGGAATGGGATATAGAGTTGAGATTATAAAGAAACAAAAGTAGCCATTGTGAGAGAGTGGAATGCAAAAAAAAAAAAAAAAAAGAAAAAAAAGAGCTGAAAAAAGCAAGGCTCTAACAAGGGTCGAACCCCAAACCTCCATATTCACATCAAACACCCAAACCAGCTCAGCTACTGCCTATATATGATACTAAGATGAACATGTTTTATTTATTAGTGGGTATGCACGTGCATACGTAGTTCACTCTATAGATCCGCCCCTGCACTGAAGTACAAATTCATCTCAAATTCATGATTTCAAATTCAAGTTCTCCAAACAAACTATAAGACAATTTAGTAAATTTGCACTTTTCAATAAGTGGGAAAATGCATATTGTTGAAGTTTGAAATGAGGTATATCATACTAGAATGTGAAAATTAGGTTATCTAATGAAGTTGCACATGCCACAGGTATGTCAATGAAACTTTTGCAAACATGAATACAGCAAATCATCAATAAAGGGAACTATGGTTCTAATAAATATGCAAGCAACGGCTACACCTCCAATTAGCTTTTGTTTGAAATCTAGCCAGTAGCCATGGTCAGGCTAAGAAAGCTGACTCCATCCATCAAGAGATAGACAACACTCAGTTGTGCAATACTTGGTCAGCTAGCTGATCAAGCAAGCCTTTCCATTCCCAATTCTATTGGGAGCATAATTTGTAAACCTCTAATCTTCCACGGTGGCTGTTCTCTAAACAATTTGATTGATTTATTCTAAGCCATTACCACAACTCATCCAAGAAAATGAAAAAAGATTAAAAAAAAAAAAAGAAGGAATAAGGAAAGGTATACAGAAACATCTACGCAGGCCTAGGCAGATAGTAAACTTCAAGCTAGAAAACCTTTGCTCATTGCATATTAGCCATTAGCCAAAGCTAAGCTGATAAAACCAACCGAGTTTGAGTGCAAGTACTTATTTGAGAGAAGTAACAGTCAAGTTCAACTTCATCACATCTCAGTTTTACTAATAACTAGTCAAGTTCAACTCACTTCCCTCTAAAACTGTGACCAACTCACTATATTTAGGGAATGTAATTGAGGGGGAAAAGGAGAGGAACGAATCATTTCTCATTTTTTTCTAGCCCGCGTTACTAACCAAGTTAGTTAAAACGAACTTATTTTCATTATGTATGTATTGATATCGTTTGTAGATGCCGTATGGCCTATTATTAATGCAATTTCTTTTTTTTTCCCTAAAAAAAATGTATTTTATTACATATGTAGCACATACATTACACATATACTGCACCCAGAGATCCATTCCTAGGATAAGCTGGTAGCTAGTGGGGGCCCACAAAGTCCTAAGTTTCCTTGGTACATCGAGGGATCGAAGCCCTGCAGTTGAGTACATGTAGGAACTTTACCTGACGGATTGTTGCAAGACAAATCAAAGGTATCAAGAAAAGACAATCCAGAGAGGACTGATGGAGTTTCCCCTAATAGTTGATTTCTGGATAGATCAAGAGTTTCGAGTGAGGTCAAGTTTCCAATCGTGCGATTGCTCCGCTTAGATTATTTCTTGACAGGTTCAAGGAATTTAGATAAACAAGATTGCATTGGTAACTTGTTTAGGAGTCCCTCTAGTGAGCTTGTTACTAGAAAGGCCGATGAGCTTGATGGGACCATGGCTATTAACATAGTTGCGCTCTACTCCTTTCAAAAAAACTATTTGGCTATCCGAAAAGTAGCCAAAAAAAGGAGGATGTAATCTGTAATAGAGCAATATCAGTCAGGCGACTGTTAGAAGGCATATAAATTTGTGGAAGCACTGTGGTATACTTCCTAACAAATTGTTCAAACAGAGATCCAAGATTTGAATGTGTAGAAGGTTGCAGATTCTTGGAGGTATGTTCAGATGCAACTTGTTTAATCGCAAAGAAAGAACCTTTAAACCGCTGAGACTTTCACCAATTCATACAAGAATATTCCCTGACAAGTTATTTTGCAACACATTAAGAACTTGCAACCCGGTCAAATTCCTCATGAGTGAAGGTAGTTCTCCAGAAAATTTTATCTTCCCTAAATGCAACATACGAATACTAGATAGACAGTCCTTTGATTTCGGAATATTTCCATCTGCTAAATTGAGAATCAACAATGATTTAGAGCGAAATCAGTAGTCTGAAAGTTTTCCTGAAAAAGAGTTCTTTGAAAAATAGAATACATACAGCCCATTTTCAGAGAGCTCAGCACACATGACAAAGATGAATCCCGAAAAAGAGTCATTTGAAATATCAAGTTCTGAAAAGCTTCGAAGGTTTGGCAGTAGTGGATCACTTAGATTATTAAAACCTAATCTAATCGTAGTATACATTGGGTTTTGGTTGAGTGGCAACAAGTTTAAGAAGATACCAGAGAGGTGATTATATGATAGATCTAATGCTTCAAATGATGAATAATTAAAAATTCTCCAGAACCAACATGGGATGGTATCGAAAATTCCATTATGTGCGAGATCAAGAAAGAGCAGATTATTTTGTGTTTGTAGCCACAGAGAAAAAAGTTGACCCAAATTGCATGAAGAAATTTCAAGGAATCGCAAGTGAAAATGAGGAACCCAATCAAGGCCAAGATTCAAAGTCATACTGGTATTGTAAATGCACATCTCTTGCAAGGTTGTCACGTTATTAAGGTGGGTCTCGTCTATCACACTATTGGAAGGATTATCGTAAATATCCAAGACCCTGAGATTGGAGAGTCGTCCAATGCTTTTGCTAGAAATAGCAATCCTATTGTCTGCAAGATATAACTCTTGTAGGTATGATGGAACTTGCAAAAAATCCAGGTTCTATACCAGTGAGATTAGTTATTTGCACGAGATTCAACTCTCTGAAGTTTGGAAAGTTGAGGTACAATGCCTTCAAAAGAGTTGTAGCTAAGATCCAGACTCGTCATCTTAATTTTGGCGCACCAACCTGTGGTAAAGTTGTGTATTGCAACTTCAATTTAAGCAAGGAATCGCTCATATTACCACTGTAACAGTAGAAAAAAAGACTTGTTTGATGGGGGGGAGACATAGTTTCACGACGTAGCCGGTTTGGTTATGGCATCCAACACCCATTTCATTGACAACAATCCTCTTCTGGACCTGCCATGAGGCCAGGAGAGAAGGTTGTCCTGATCAACAAGGTCGTTCTTAAATTCAAGGAGAGCTTGTTTTTCTGTCTCAATACACTTGCCTGCTTTTAACACTATATCAATAGTACCAGCACCAGAAGTGATGATGGTTACAATTGCAGGTTAGTCCTACCACTATTATGAATAGCAATTGACCAACAACATTAGTGCATTCCATTATCATGATTGTTATGTGTTGTTGTTTTCTAAAACATTTATAAGGTGGTTGTTATTTTTTGTTTCTGACAGAAGTTGTCTTTTTTGCTGTTTCGAGATGTTGTTACTGCTTCTATATTGTCTATGTCACTGTCTACTACTGCTACTTTGCTGTCCTTATGTGCAATATATATAGTAATAAAATAGATCAATCATGACATGCTTTAGTTTTAAAACTATCAATAGTTACTTTTCTTTCTATGCATATCGTCATCTATACTAAGTCAACCTTTTCTCACGGAAACTGAAAGCCACGTTGTTATGTGTTATACGTCTTTATTAAGGAAATTATTTTTTCTTTATTTTATCCTAACTACACTCCTAGAATTAACGCTCGATGGATCGGGCGGACAGTATTCTACGATGTCAGACTTGTGGACGGTTACAACTTACCCACCGACATACGAACCTTGGGCATCGGGACTACAACTGCACTACCGTGACTTGCATTGTGGACCTCAACGGGTCCTTCCCAGCCCAACTATGGGTCGTGGAAAATGGGCAAGGAATCGCGTATAAGGCATTTGGGGACCCACAATATTGATGTAGTCTGGCCTACAGGATGTCCGATAATAGTAGGCCAAGTATCACATTCACTTGCACTGTTGTAGTTGAATATGTCATTATATACAGGCGCACGGCCGCACATGTGCAAAAATGTAAGCTTTCTAATTTTATTTTTGATATTTTAATAAGCTTTTTGATAACATGAGAATTTGATTAAGAGGGGTCGGGGGCTTATAAGTTGATAAAGTTTGAGAATTCTAAACTTGATAATAGTTTATTCATACACTTGATTCATCATCTACTAAATCTCAACCCCACCAAGAAATAACCAAACATTTCAATCTATTGAATGTTATTATGTGCAAAATATGTAAATAAAAGAGATATCGGTCATGAGACTCATGACACATTTTAGTTTCAATATTATCAACGGTTACTTTCCTTCCTATTTATGTATATTATCTCTATTTTTTCTTTCTCAAGAAAAGTTAAAAAGACACATTGTTATGTGTTATGCCTCTTTATTAAGGAAAATAATTTTTGTTTTATTCTAACTAAAAAGTATAAATCATAGAAATAGATTGTTTAAAATAGTGCGTATTGTATCACATTTTACTTATATTTAAGATAAATACTATATTGATTTCATTGAAAGTAAATTCAAACAACAATTGGTAATAACTAAAACAATCAGAATACATTAATTATTTCACTGGTGCGTTAGAAAATTATTCTAAAAAACTTATATGCAACAAAAATACATTTTGAAACTCACTCCCTAGGTAATTTTAAACTTGAATCACATTGTTCTTGTTAAACCCTATTTTTGAACACCATATATCCGATTATGCTATTGTCTATGGTTGCTTTTTTTTTTTGTTCAAGGCTCTGATATCTACTTTGATTTTTAAGGCATCTTGCCTAAATACCATTATTCACTACATATATGTTATGTGGTCTTTCAAAAGCTCTGGAAAAACTAAAATCAACTTTGTATAAAAAAATTTAATATTATTGGATCCATACTAGTTTAGTATCCATGTTGTACAACAATAATTATAATTATTGAGTAAATATAAATAATGTAATTGATATTTTATTTTATTCTTAAAAAGGGAATAGGAGACTTTCATTCATAGAAAAGATATATGACATCTACATCGAAAATTAACCCTAGAATAATATACTAAAACAATAGTAACAATAACAAATTTGCTAACAAAATAATTAACTAAAATACCCGAGAGCGACTCCCAACGTGCATAGTAACCATGTGCTTCCTTTGACGCTTCATGTTTGACATAAGTGGAGATTTTCAATGCAAATAACGTAATTCTTGGCCAAAAACCGTTGTATGATACCATCGATCATGTGCATACCCGATCCTCGAATTCATATAGAGAGGCTAGGGTTTTTGAAGTTGTACTAAAACCTGTTTTTTCAGAACTTCTGTAATTGATAATTCATCGTACTATGAAAATGTTCACAGTAGTTTTTCCTTGGTTTCCAAGACACTACTTTGACTGCAAATAATTACAATTATATGAACATTTAATTTTATAAAATAATGATTTCTCGAAAGTACTATTTAAAATGAATCCAATAAAAGTATTTTTACATTATAAATCTTTATATTGTTTGACATATTTATAGTCAAAGGTTGTAAAATTCAACCTTGAAAAAACTAGAGTGAACATTTTTGTGGGACGGAGGAAGTATGTTTAATGAAAGACAAATATTATTTTGTTAATATCTTTTAAAAATGAGCCTTACGCCCCATGTATCTGCTTTGGAGAAATTATAATTTATTTTATTAATAATGCTTACAGTCAATTAAAAATAATGCCTAACTTTCCTACAAAAAAAGTAAATGCCTATTTACGAAAGGGTGTAATTTAGTGGGGGATTATTTAATGCTCAATCAAAATTGGCAAGCAAATGATTCACGAAATGAGTAGATAGTGTGGTAAATGATTAGGATCAGTAGACAAGAAGCTATGTTAGATGGACTCGGCTAGAGTGTCCGATGTGAACACGTGTTCAAGTATCGGATTTGGTAATATTTTGAAATGTTAGCATGTTTTTCGAAAATGAAGTATCGAGTGTTCATATCAATGTCCGAGTATGAGTATTCGACACAGGTAGCAATGTTCACTGACCGGTCAAGAATGGAATTTTGGACCGGGCCGAATTGACCCCGCGAAGACCGGATTGGATTAGACGGTTTCACTTTTAGACTGGGCAAATCAGATTTCATTCCGTTCCGATCTTGACTAGTTAGGTGACTGACATGAGAAGCTAAAGAACAAGCCCTTTTTTTTCCCCCAAAATCGATCCGACTCGGTCTAAGACCAGTCACATCCAGTCTGGTCCGACGTCATGCCGGACACGAGGGGTCTGGTCTGGTCTGATTTGGTCCACTTCAGGTCCAGTGAACAGCTCTAGACACAGATACTCGAGGTAAATAAAAAGTCCATCATAAAGGCTCGATTTTTGGTTATTAAACTCTTGATATTTATGTTATTATTTCTTATCAATTGTATTGTAGACATGTGTGTTGCCCATGCTCCATTTATTGATGATATAGAAAACACAAAAGTGGGCCTTATACATGAGACGACAAAGATGAATGATATACGTGTGGGAAACAAAGATACATCTACACGGAAAACTGAGGCTCCGTTCGGGGTGGTTGTGAGTTTTTGAATTTTGGTTTTCAAACAAAAAATTCAAAATAAAACGTGTTCGGTAAGATTGAAGCTGAGTTTGGTTTTTTCCTCATTTTCGAAACTCAGATATGTATTTTGAAAACCACAAAAAAATGGTTTTTGGTTGTTGTTCTGAATTTTCAATTGCCCAGTACTCGGAAAGTCATGGAGTACGGGAAAGGTCATTGACGCTGCAATAAGCAAATTGGGACCACACATATAAGAAGAGGCAGAGGAGGGGACCACTCATAAATGCCCAGACTTCATTTATTAGCCTATTACTACTCTTTTTTTTGCTCATCAGTAGCCTACTGCTACTACTCTTTTTTCAAACAATATAAAAAAAAACCTAAAATCAAAAAACTTAAAATAGATTTTAGTTTTTAAATAGTTTAAAACTTTAATATAAAAACGTACTCGAACAGTGTCTGATACTTTTAATTTTAAGACTCATTGATACTTGTACTAAGGCCAAATATCCACGCCAACATAGAAAAATAGAATATACTCCTCATATTGTTTGCCCTTGCGATGGTTTGCAACTATCTCTCATCGTTAATGGATGGTAGCCACCACTAAAAGGTGGATCGATCCACGCCCAGCGATGGTGGTACGCGGTCACTTGCCCAACTAAGATCAACCAGTTGGGTGGTGAAAATCTCCCTGCCGATCTTGACACGTAATCTCCAACAATCAACATAGTGGTGGGTTACTGACATAAATCGTGATAACAACTTAGAGATAGAAGGGAAGGAAATGATCTGCAAGGACAAATTCATCTCCGACGATCAACCCTTAGCCGATTATCTTTCTCCGACATCCTTCTGCCCGTTGTCAACAATGTATTAAGGGGTAAGTCAATCATAGTTGTGGCCCTCGAGGGTCGAGGCAGATGGTGCAGTGTCGCAAAGGGCGCAACTATAAGGGTATTATCGAGGGACGCCATAGTCTCGGGTTTGATTCCTTACTACTACGTCGCACATCTCGCGACTTATCCACCATGAGGGTTCACGGCAGGGTTCATGGGGGCATATAAAAGGAGTGTAATTCCTTTTCATAGTAAGAGTTGTGGAGTAACAATAGAGATTGTTGAGGGAGATGGGTAAAAATATGTATTTTAAACACATTAAAATTTTCTTGCTGTTCGATGAGTAAAAGATGAATAATAATCCTATCAATAATTTCTTACAAACATGAAATTTATACTAAATCATAACATATAAATAGACTATGAAGCCCCTTAGAGGCCCTCTATCATAGGCTATAATCAACAAGAAAACTATACAGGATGACTACGATGCTTCTTGTTTCTGGAAACTTCATATGGACGGAGTCTTAAACCTGTACTTCATTACATATTTCAAGTCCTTCAAATATGGTGTAAATGAATTGGCACCCTCAGTTAATGCAACCAGTGTCATCTTCTGTAGTGAAAACTGAAACACAAATATGTCAGATCTTAAACTTCTTTAAAAATATAACGGCTTGAACTTGGAAGTAAGTCTATAGAAGAATCAATAGTAAGTTGCAACTCACTTCCTTCTAAGACTATGACCAGCTTTGTAGTAAAGTAAAGAAAAGAAAAGGTGATCCATATGCCGAAATAAGGGTGAGGAAACATATAAATATAGAAATTGGATAGAACACAGATCTGCTACATGCTACCATCACAATTTAAAAAAAGCATGAAAGCAAAGCAATATCAGGAAGAACTAAACAGAAAGGATAAAGGACAAGACCACTTAATAACATGAAACTCTAAGATCAAGCCCTGATATGTCACGCAGAATGTTGTAGTTCCTAAATTCCTATCAAAAATCAAACAGAATCCTATCGTAAATACATGGAAAGCATGGGAGGGGGAGGGAAAACGCAGTTTTAACTAACAAAATTACTAGACAAGCAAAATAAAACTAACAGAATTGCCAACAGTAATAAATTACACAACAACAAGGAAAATATTACTTCTGATTACCCTAAGTTTAAGCCTTTGAGAGATTATCTTACTGAGCTGTGTTGAAGTTCTACTATATAAGAGCAGTTTCATGAATCCGAAGTTATTAAAAGAAATTCTTGTACACTGTAGAAGGTGATCAGGAACCCTATAAAAAACATCTATTATGGTACCTGACAGGTAAAATGGAGTCATTTTCATAAAGAGAGTGTTTGGGTATTGGATTTCAAATTCTAGATTTGTGATAGAACAAAAGTTGTCCACCGCTCACTTGATGATGCATTTGAAATCCCCAAATGGAAGGAAAAGGAAGGAGAGAGAAGAATTTCAAATTCCTATATGGTAGGGTGTCATTTGAAATACTTCAACTTTGAGACTTACTGAAATACCATAGATTTCGCCAAATTCCAAATCTACAATAATCTAAGTCACTGAAGTACAAATTCATCTCAAATTCATGATTTCAAATTCAAGTTCTCAAAACAAACCATAAGACAATTTAGTAAATTTGTACTTTTCAGTAAGTGGGAGAATGCATATTGCTGAAGTTTGAAATGAGGTATATCATACTAGAATGTGAAAATTAGGTTATCTAATGAAGTTACACATGCCACTGGATATGTCACTGAAACTTTTGCAAACATGAATACCACATATCATCAATAAAGTGAACTGTGGTTCTAATAGACATGCAAGCAACGGCTACACCTAATATCTCAGTAGCTTTTGTTTGAAATCTAGCCAATAGTCAGGGTCAGGCTAAGCAAGCTCACTCCATCCATCAAGAGACAAACAACACTCAGTTATGCAATACTTGGTCAGCTAGCTCATCAAGCAAGCCTTTCCATTCCCAGTTCTATTAGGAGCATAATTTGTAAACCTCTGATCTTCCAGGGTGGCTGTTCTCTAAACAATTTGATTGATTTATTCTAAGCCATTACCACGACTCAACCAAAAAAAATGAAAACAGAAAAAAGAAAGAAGGAATAAGGAAAGGTATGCAGAAGACATTTACGCAGGCCCAAGCAGATAGTAAACTTCAAGCTAGGCACCTTTGCTCATTGCAATCAAGCCAAAGCTAAGCTGATAAAACCAAGCAAGTTTGAATGCAAGTACTTATTTGAAAGCAGTAATAGTCAAGTACAACTTCATAACGTCTCAGTTTTACTAATAACTAGTAAGATTTCCTCGTAGTAATCAGTCTCATAGTAATATATAAAAAAAGAAGTACAACCCATTTCATTTAGCTAGCAATACCAAAGAAGAGAACTGGAGAAGCAGCGGTCAGGTTAGGGAAATATAATAGGTGAAGGAAATGTGACCTCTGAAATGCCCATGGGGAAGGCAGCAAATACATCTGGGCTGATCTGACAGTTGAAGTATTTGGTATGGCTCTGTGTACAGAACAGGATTCAAAAGGACATTGGCTTTTTTTGAATCAATTTTTTCGATATTCATTAGTAAGTTAATTCAAGTAACACACATCATCACAGCAAAGGACCACTCTTGTGGACAGCTTTCATATAAGATCTGTTATGTATGCTCCTCTGTGGACTCATTTTGAATTTGTAAATGAAGATCTAGTTGTTCAAAAAACTAGCAAAGCAATGATAATATTGTAGAGCAGGAGGCAAGGAGAAAAACCATTGCAAAGGACATAGGACATGAATTTATGTTTTATAATCCAATTTCATGCATAAAGATTGAGAAAGGTTGAATGTTTATGTGCTTACTGCTAGGCTATATCTGGCCTAAGCATACCCCCTGTCGGCCCTGTGCCTTAGATAAGAAACTGAAGAGAGGAAACATCAGACTTACAAACAACACTCCCGTAATTGCAGTAATGGGAACGAATCACAAGATGTTTGCGTTCACTGAAAGCAAGGTAGCACAAGTACGGGTACGCGGACACGGGACACACGGACACGGGACACGGGACACGGGACACGGGACACGGGAAATGGGACACTGCAATTCTCAAAATCTCGGACACGTCAAAGAAGGACACTAAATAAAAAATATATTTAAGAAAACAGAAAATGATATTCCTACATGTAGTAATTGTGCATTGAAAAAGAGTGAACAGTGAAGATAGAGAGAGAGAACTAGAAGAAGCGTAGATAGAATGGAGGAATTTTAGGGGTTTAGAAAAAACTTTAGAGAGAGATAACCAGACGAAGTGTCCCAAGTATCCAAGGCGTGTCAAAGTGTCTAATACGTTTGGACACGGGGCACGGTACCCATATGAAGTGTCCGTGCTTCCTTGACTGAAAGAACAGGAGACAGTTCCTCTATTCAAAGGATGCATCATTGCAGCCGATTACTGAATTGATCAATAATTGATCCCTCCTCTGCCTGAAGTCCTTAACCTCTCTTCCCCTTCCAATCATCTTCTCTCTATTTCTTTCCCTCACGTATCCGTTTTATATCACAATAAGGAAGGCACCTTTTTTTTAAAGTAGCGAAGAAGAGGAGAGCCAACAAGATACTACTCTTATGCATTGGGTAAACCCTGGTTGTATGCAATAGCCAGCAAACTACTTACACACACGAGGAAAGCCAACAAGCTAAATATGCGGACAAGCTCAGTGAAGAAAGCTTAGTGGAATTGTCATGAAATCCAACTTGACAGTTGACAACCAACTCAACTACCCATTTCAGTGCTATAAGGGAGGGACCAAGAGTCATAGAGTGTATAAGAAATACCCGTATAGAAGAATGCAATATGATATCTGAAACTAACATTGGAATGGTTGCAAACTCTTAATGACATCCAACAAATCGAAAGGCTAAATAATTGAATTGAAGCCCTAATGAGTAATGATTGAACCGCGCAAATAATATGTAACCCCCCTCCCTCCCCCTCTCATCCCCGTTCCCCACAATCTTAAGTATTTCCTAGTTTTTTTCTTATTTTTCATGATTCATTTTCGCAACTCTAAATTCGATACAGAGTTTTGATGCACAAGTAAACCCAACATTACTAAACTCATTACTAAACTCTTAACTGAGAGATTGAAGCTGGTGGTGAGTTTGTTGGTTGGAAAAGAGCAAGCTGCCTTCATTGCAGGGAGGAGTGTTAGCCAAAATCTGTTAATTGCTCATGAGTTGGTTCAATTATATGGTAGGAAACATGTCTCTCCTAGAGCTATGGTGAAAATAGATATTAGGAAGGCTTATGACACTGTTAGTTGGTCCTACTTGAGGGGCATACTGACTGTCTTTGGGATTCCCCACTGGCTGATACAGAGGATCATGATTTGTGTTCAAACAGCTAGATTCACTTTCAATATTAATGGCGCTGCTGAAGGGTACTTTAGAGGTGAATGTGGATTGAGACAGGGTGATCCCATGTCTCCTTATCTGTTTGTGATTTGTATGGAGGGATTATCTAGGATGTTGCGTTCCCTCATAAACTCCTCTGAGTATCACTCACACCCTAAATGTGGAAGAATAGGGTTAAATAACATTATATTTGCAGATGACTTGCTCTTGTTTATGAGAGGTGATGCTCAGTCAATCCAAAAAGTTGTAGGGTGTTTTGAAGAGTTTACAGGGATCTCTGGGCTCCGTGCCAACCAATCCAAGAGCTGCATTTATTTTGCTGGGGTTGATGAAGATGTGAAGAAAGCTGTTATGGAAAATACAGGGTTCAGTGAGGGGGCTCTACCTTTTAGGTATCTTGGCTTGCCACTGTCATCTAGTAGACTCACAAAATCTTTGTGCAGGCCTTTACTGGATAAGATCTCAAAAAGTATTTCTCATTGGGCTAGCAATCTACTGAGCTACGCAGGGAGGACACAATTGCTGGACTGCAGTTTACATGCTTCCTAAGGAAGTCATTTATGATATTGAAACTCTCTGTAGAAAATTCCTTTGGGGCAAATTGAATCAAACAAGGTACCTGGTGCCTGTGAGCTGGAATTCTATATGTCAACCCAAAGTGAATGGTGGTTTGAATATTAAGAACTTGGTAGCTTGGAACAATGCAGCTAGCTGTAAGCTTGCTTGGTGGGCCTGTAATTCAGGTGAGGATCTTTGGTCTTTGTGGCTGTATGCATATCACCTGAAGTATGACACCTTCTGGAGTGTAAAGACAAAGCAGAATTCCTCTTGGATTTGGAGGAAAATACTACAGACAAGGGATAAGTTAGTGGATATGTGTGGAAATGCTGATAATGCAGAAAGAATGCTGGCTTCCTGTGTGAGTGCAGGGAAATTCAAGCTCTCTGTTGCATATGATTTTTTCATGGGTGAGCTACCTAAAGTCAGATGGACTAGGGTAGTTTGGGGACCTGTTGTAAGACCTAGACACAGCTTTGTTGCATGGTTAGCTTGTCTAGGGGGGCTGTCTACGAGGGGAAGGGGGTTGCAGATTGACACTAACTGTGGAATATGTGGTCAGATGCCTGAATCATGTGAGCACTTGTTTTTCCAATGTGATATTGCTGCACAGGTCTGGAGGGAACTCTTGGCATGGATGGGAATCAGAAGAGGACAGTTAAGTTTCAAAAGTGAAGTCAGGTGGTTTGAAGGTAAATGCAGAGGGAGGAAACTCAGTACCAAGTTGAAGAGAGCAGTGTTTGTGGCTGCAGTATATGAAGTTTGGAGTGAACGGAATATGCGTGTGTTTGGTAGGAAATCCAGATGTAATAGGGAGATTGTTAGGGCAGTCCAGAAGGAGTCTGTGCACGCTTTCTTCACCAATATGGTGAGAAAGCGATTGATTTATTAGCAACCTGTACTACATGAATTTATATCTGAGGCAAGCCTCATGTGCTAGGTTGTAAGCTTTATTCCCAAGGGTGCTACTTTGGCATACCTTTGGCAAATGGAATATATTGACCATTTTCCAAAAAAAAACCCAACATTAGTTTGACTAATGAGCAGTTATCTTTAATCTATCATGTTACTGTACCTCCTCTAATAATTAAGTAATTAAACTACCAAGGATTGACTAAAACGAATTTGATTCCTTAAATATTTCCTAGTTGTTTGGCAAGCACTTGAAGTAAGCAATCATTTCATCCCTTAAATATTTTCCAAGTTGAACAAAACACTATGTAATACAATCCTAAGAACAATTCAGCACGTAATTCATTCAATTACGTGCATAAAACTCGTGCACTCTTCAACAAACTCTGTTGTTGCAATAAAATATCATCATCCTCTATGTTCTGCTCAAAAATTTACAAATGAACAAATTTTGCAGGTCCAATCTGTTATTTGATTAATGTCTCAATAAACAAGATGGAAACAAACATATAAAATTTGCAATTTTTTTTTTTTGATCAAAAATTTGCATATATGATAGGGTCATAGGGATATCAAGTAACAAGATCTTCAACATAATTAACTGCCATGAGAAAAAATTGAGAGAGAAAAGAGGGTTAAAATTACCTCCAAAGCAGAAACAGCAAGTGAAAATCAAGAGAAGATCTCTGCATATTGCAAAATCCCAAAAATTCTGACCCAACAGTTGTTCACCAGAAGTTTCAGCTTCAGATTGTTGTTTCTGCTGTTGTTGTTGTTGTTGTTGTTGTTGTTGTTTCTTTTGGCTGTTTACCCGCTCAACATTTCTCAAGTAAGAAACCTTATAAGAATCCCTGATCTTAAGTGATGGCCATAGATGCATCTCTTTCTCTCTCCTCAATGGAATTTCGGAAGTAGAGAAAGGAAGGAATTGCGAAAATGGTTTGGCTGTTGTAATCGTATTTATTGATTTGTTACTGTAACAACTTTTTCTGAAGCTACTAATTAATTGTGCAATTTGCAAAGATGATGTAGTAGGACCATTTTCTGACTACAACCGCCTCTAGAGTTGGACTGGACGTCTGGATCCATGTAACTGTCTGAGAACAAAATATCTCCGCGGGTCTGCCTCTGCCCCATACGTGATTTAGAGTTTATTAGACTAGTCAATTGGGTCGGGCGGGTCGACTTCGATTATTTTTTTTTCTATTATTTTAGATGTGGGTAATATTTAAGTTTGGATTGAGAAGTGATCAAATTTGACCCCAAGTTTTTTCGAACTCGAATCCAAGGATTGTTATGTAAACTTGTTTCCACTGTTAATTACTGATCAATATTTCTCCACTTTTAACAAACAAAAAAATAATTGCAATTCTCTAATTTTGAAAATCATTGTACGCGACTTTTGGGCTTTATTCAACTTCGATTAAGTTTAATAGAATTCAGTTCAGTGCGGCTCATGTGTGTAATTTATCGATCAGATAAATTTTCTATATCAAAATATATTCATGATGATATCTATGTCATTGCAATGATTTTTTCAAATAAGCCCAATATTAAATATATTTGAACGAGTTATATTAAGTTCAATTTTATTCTGTTTAACTTTTTTTCCACGAGAAAAAAAACAAAGTCTTAGAAATTAGAATACAGATGAAATATACAAGATATTTTTTTTTAGTAATTATAGGTGGTTTTCTCCCAAACACTAGCCTTATTTGAACTTTTTTTCTTCTTTTGAGAGGAGCATTATGTGACTTTACTTGATGGAAAAAGAACCAACTACAACAAGAAAAATTGTAAAATGTGTTCCTTTCATATTTATATGAATTCACCTTGTTTTTCTTTCTTTATTTCTTTTGAAAGAAAAAATTCTAAAAAAGGGTGATTTTTAAAAATTTATACTTGGTTTTTCTGATATTAATTACTTCTTTATTTAATATGTTCTCTCTTGTCTCTACAATAGAGATCAAGCAACAAGATGTTCATCATCAATAAGGTTCTTAAACTCTATGAAAATAAATTAAATAACAACTTAGTGAACGTAAATTATTTGAAATATTTTTTTTTTTTTTTTTTTTTTTTTTTTTTTTTTTTTATATATGTTGCATTACATTTTCTTTTTGTATTTTATATTGTCTTACATTTTAGGAGAATTTATTGGAATACATCTAATAAGTTTAACAATTTGTGGTAATATGCCTATTAATTTGTTTTTGTAATTGTTGCACCTAATGAGAAAATATTTCCCAAAAGGGTGTCCACGTAGGCTCGGAAACAAGCATTTTTTTTTTTTTTTTTTTTTTTTTCCGTCGTCTGGCCAAAAGTCGCTATACAAGATAGCGACTCTACCCAGCTAAAGTCGTTATTGTGAGTAGCTACTTTCCTCTGTTCACGTACGCGCAAATTAACTGTCGCCAGTGGAAGTCGATATCCGTATTGGCGACTTTCACGCGAAATAGTCGCCACCGACGATAGCGACTTAGCTAAGTCGCTGTGGCGAATGGCGAGTTTTCCTGAATAAAGTTGCCACTCCTGATGGCGAGTTTCTTAAGTTTAGTGGAAAAAAAAAACTAAGTTTTTATCGTGCCGATCCTACGTGGACACCCTCTTGGGAAATATTTTCTATTCCAATCTAATATGGATGTTATTTTCTAAAGTAGCTCTTTATAGGAAATCGTTCGTCTCCAAAGTAAGCAAGTAATTAAGTATGAACCGTTTCCTGAAAAGAGGCTACTTTAGAAAATAATACCCAAATTATGTTGGGTTAGAAAGTATTTCCGAAGAGGGTGTTCACAATCCCGAGCCTCGTAATTTTTTTTTTCGTCCAACAGATATAATTCGTGTCAACGAGTTTTATAAAGGAAAGTCGATGTCGCCAACAACGACTTACATGGTTCAATTTTACCTGACAGAAAGACAACAACGAGGCGTGTAGGAGAAGAGGCATATAAAAGTCACTATAAGAGATAACAACTTTCCTTCGTAAAAGTCCTTGTCGCTGATAGCGGCTATGTTTGGCACGAACAGCTAGCTTTTCAATAAAAGTTACAGCTTGAAGCTTGTAGCTAGTGTCTTTTACTCTCTGCTACCAAACAGTTTGTCATTAGATTTTTTATCTGAAGTTACAGCTACAGCTAATTTTTTGAAAGCTATCCCTGCAAGCTTCCATCTGCAGCTACATCTACAACTAGTTTATTAGCCTTTTGTATCACTTTTTAACAGTTTTCTACTAATTTCTTTCCTTTAATAACACTTGACAGCTACAGCTACAGCTAATTTTGCCAAATGAAAAAAGTCGCCATCCAGTATTGCGACTTTGTTCTGGATAAAAAAAAAATAAATTGCGGCTCATGAGGTTCCAATCACGCTAAAATTCATTGAGTATGGTTAATTAGTAAAAAAACTTCAAAAAAATAGCATACTGCAGTAAAATACCAATCCCCTCGCTCTTCTCGTAGCCGCCACAACTCAACTCCCCTCCCCCCCCCCCCCAACTCAACTCTCCCCCCCCCCCCCCCCCCCAATTTTCTTTCCGGCGAACTACTAACTGCACCACCATCTGAGAGGAGAGAGAGCAAAACAAAAATGAACAAGAAGAAGATATTCAAGTTAGCAAAAGGGTTCAGAGGGAGAGCAAAGAACTGCATAAGGATAGCAAGAGAGAGAGTGGAGAAAGCACTTCAGTATTCTTACCGTGATCGCCGTAACAAGAAGCGTGACATGCGCTCTCTATGGATTGAACGCATCAATGCTGGCTCCCGTCAACATGGGGTATGTTTTTTATTTCAATTTTGTGAATATGAAATTAGAAGAATTTTTAAGTTCTGGGATTTTATATCAAATTAATTGTTTGTTGCTGTGGGTTAATTGAAAGTGATATTGTTTACTTATTCTTAATATGTGTGTGTTTTTTTCCTAAAACATTTTGACTATTTGAGTGTTACTTCGTGTTGGGTTATACTTGTATCAATTTAGGTGTTTGGAGACAAATTGAAAATATTGAAAGGCCTTGTGTCTCTGTGATAAGCTAGACAGAATGATCATTTCTTGTGTTTACTGTAAATTTCAGTATGATGGGTACCCAATTTGATGAGTAACTTGTTAGTATGTCCAAAGTTTCTCGAAACCAATTTGATGAGTAACAAAGGGTTAAGCACCCAACATTAGTGATGGAGTAGGTGTTACAGGTGGTTTGTCTAGGTACCTTGATGGTTCATGGTCTTAGTTCGATTCTAGCGGTTTCTTTCATGCGGTTATTTTATGGGCTTTGTAAGTTTGAGTTTTCTAGGCTTGTCTTTTGGTTGTATCGTTTTTTATTCGGCTCACTTAGGTGTTTGTGGCTCTAGCCGGGTGGTGTTAATCGGGTGTATAGTGCTTGAACTCTTTGGGTGTAGGAGTTTTGGCTACAATGGGTGTATGAGCTTCAGCTACAAAAGGTGTATGAGCTTCGGCTCTTTTGTCTTCCATTTAATAAAATTGACTATTAATAGTCAAAAAAAAGAAAAAAAACCCGACTCGCCACGGCCAAATTGACCCAAAGTACTGAACCGTAGAAAATATATCAATACTAGGAGTATTATTCAAAACAGACCTTGTCCAATCTAACATATATCTGCATAACACGAATACATCTTCACTCGCTGAGTCGCTGGTTGTAGGGTGAGATGTGGTGATGTTTAGAACCTATTGTAGTAGGTCTTTATAGACTTGAGTTGACTTGAAAAGCGACATTGGCTAAAATCTAGCACAACTGGAATTTTCCAATTTGACCCACAATCTCAGGCAACACTAAATAACTAGAAGCCCCTAATAACCCATAGTCGAAAGAACATACCCAAAATTGATTTGATCTACCCGATTCCACCTCGAATTATAGTACCCCGTGGTTCTCTAATCACATAAGGTTAGGAAAGTAAACAAAAACTCGTATAGGGAAACAAGTCACGTTGAACTAATATGTGAACTCAGTTGCTCAAACTCATAATAATCTTATCTTACCTTGAGATAGAGTCAAGCATGCAACTTTCCGCTGAAACTTAATTTGTTTTAAGGGGCTGTTCAGAGTGGATTTTACTTTTTCTTAAAAATAAAAACCAGCTTTTAAAAATCACATTTTTTGATATTCTGCTGTCGCTTTTGAAAATTAAGTACAAAACTATTAGGATAAAATTCAACTCCAAATAAATTTCCTATAAAGAGAAAATACATGTTCAAAACCTAAAACTGACAACTCGCAACCACCCCGAATGCATCCAATATTTTCATTTTTGTTTTATTTTTTAAAATGACTTAGATCATGATTATTTCGTTCACCCAAATCATGAGTCAATATGAGCTTAATGTTTGAGTTTGACCGATTTCCTGCACACTTTTTCAATTTAGGTAGTTTGAAAGTTGTTGAAGGTTCATCTGCGTCTGAATTTGCTGCACTTTTACTGAAAGGTAACGAGATAATGAAAGTGAAAGTCTGTGAATTAGTGTTCCAAGCTTGGAATTTCTTCCAGTTATGACTACATTGATCATGGAAACAACACCACAAACCACAATGGACCTACTTGTATTTCTTATGCTGTGAATTTGGTTTGCTTGTAATGTTTCTGAGGAGGTTCTCATGTGGATATTTGTAATAGTAAATGAGTAATGGCCAACAAGTAAGGGCATTCAAATTGAGGGAGCCTTTGTGGGTGAAGACTTTATAGGAGAACATTAGAGCCTTGGGGAACTTATTTATGTGAAGGGGGTTTCCGTAAACCTTAAAACCCTAAGGAAAAAAAAAGGAAAGACAAAATTGTCTCCATAAAAGGCGTGCTTAGTGAACTTCCATCAGTTTCTAATCTAGGTGACTGTCTTTGAGTCCAGAGTGTAGGAATGTTCTGCTGTTCATTAGTCATTGTCATGGTGAAAATAGCGCAGAAGACGTACTTCCTGAGAATGGTTATATCTCAATGTAAAACTTGACTTAAATTTGGTGAGAAATTTTGTTATTTGCTCTTTGAGGATACCTTATCCTCTTACTTTGTATACTCTTATCAATTGATTAATAAAATTTTCTCATATCTAAAAAAAATACTTGAAACTTTCCTGGTGAAACAGAACATACTTATCATCAAACTCCGAAATAAATCGATATGACCCTACTGGAGAGACACCTACCTAATCTATTGCCCAACCTTGTTATGAACTTTGCTAGAAACATGATATGTCTGTAAGACTGTTATCAAAGAAACCTGATCCTGCATCCCAGCATAAACCAAGCTGATCTGGCATTTGATTATAAACTTGAAAACAAAAGTGCGTAGAACAGGCATGTGATGAACGATTATTATTCTGTAGTAAAAAATGATTGGATCCGATGTTGATTGTGGATCAAATTCTTTTCTAGATGTGGTACCTGACCCATCACAGGACAGTGTAGACCTCGTTTTTATCTGAATTTGAAATGTGGACCAAACCCAATGTCACCTGAACTCGTAATGAAATACGCCTGTTACATGATTGACATGGCATCAACCAAATCTGAAGTCACTTAAATTTTGGGATTCCTTGTTCTGTGTGAGGGTCTGGGTTGTTGCTAACAGCGTAGGATCTTATAGATTAACATTTTCGCTCATTTTCAGTCCTTGTGGAGAACTTTCCAGCGTAATGTAGGATGGTTAGATCAAATGTCCATTTTATTGCATCTGCTGGTTATTCGTCATCGACTTATTCACTTTCAATTTATATTATGGTTTGTTTGGGAACTTGAATTTGAAATCATGAATTTGGGATGAATCTGCACTTAAATGAGTAAGATAAATGTAAGTTTGGGATACAAATCCATGGCCTTTCACAAACCCCTAAAGTTGGAGGATTTCAAATGACATCCCACATCCATAACATTTCAATTTCTTCTCTCTCCTCCCTTTCCTTAAATTTGGAGGATTTCAAATGCATCATTATGTTACGTGTGAAGGCCTTTTCTTCTATTGAAATTCGGACTTTCAAATCTGATTCCCAAACAACTGTTAGTGAAAATAGCCTGCATTTCCACCGAGATAGTGAGATCTATCTGCGTTTGTTGCTGCGTTGTGATTTAGGCATGGGCCTTTAGTGTTAGTGGAGACTGCTTTGTTTGTTTTTCAACTATAGTCCAGCATCTGCAAACTCGTTATGTTGGGTTGGAATGGGATGAAGAGTATACGCTGCTGTAGAGTAGATTTCATGGCTGTTGCCTCTCTGTTGGAGCTAGTATGGTATGCTTTACTTCTGCCCCCTTGACCTTGTTGCAAGCAGAAGCATTTTGTTGAGTCTGTAGAGTATTGTGAAACAAGGTGTTGTACTTGAGCAGTGGGTATCTCCCCTCTCCCTCTTTCTGAGCATGAGTTTTTGAGTTGCATATGTTTATTATTACTTGTAAAGGTGAGAGCGAATATGTTTCTAGTCAACTGTCAAATTACATTAATCAAAACAGTAGATAGTTTGAAAACAACATTCCAGTTTGGTTGGTTGTATAGAATTGTTAGATAACACATGATAACTGAACCGTAGCCAAATAGCTAACTGTGGTTAGTTATATGGCAATTACAGAAATAATTAGGTGGGAAAGTAATGCGCTATGTAGAGCTGGCTGATATTTTGAAAAGGACACCTAGGGTTCAGTAGTTTCTGAATTTCCGAGGATGCCGTGGATCTAGAATAGAAGGATCCGTATCAGTTATTTGTACTTGCTGAAGTTAATATTAATAATGAACCATGTTGGTGATGCTCTGATGCTAAGGAGCAAAGAAATTGGTCGAACCTGTAATTGTATTAGTATTGCTTTCTGAGGACTCCTCCTGCGGTTTCCCACAGTTTTCATGCATATAATTTTCTTTTCTATAAAAAAAAGAAAAAAGATGCTTTGATCTTGTTCTCCTCCAGGATAGAAAACCTACATCCTAACAGTGGTAATGGGGGCATTTCCTTAGCATCAATACAAGTGAGCTGGGATGGCATCCAAGAATTGGTTTGAAGCTCAAATGCGTGAGCATCTATTTTCCTAGTCAACTATTGATGTAGTCAATGGTCACACAATAAGGGGAGAGGTATGAAGGAGCTGTTGTAAAAGTGAAGAAGTATTGGCTTATCGATGATACAGGAGGAGAGTTAACTCATTCCTTTTTCTTGTTTTGGGCAGCTACACGCATGGGATCTTATATAGGAAAAAGACTGAGTGCTCATTGCCAAATGTCAGTGTCCCTGTCTCTATCAGGTCTAATTCATCCATAATGAATGTTAAATATAGGAAAGCCAGCCAGCTCTGTTCTTGCAGATGATGATATTTTACTTGAAGGCTTTGGCTTTACAGACTGCTGAGTCAATAGATGAAATGAAATACATTGAAGGACCTAGTTTTCTGCATGAGGATTCGGTTCTTCTACTTGGCAGCAAAACCATCCTTGAATTGGATACTAGATTCGACGATTCTGTGCAAATTTCATCACGTGTTTTACTAAAGAGTAAAGATTCTTCTTGAGATGGAGGTTAAGCATTGTGAATGTCCATCACTCCTCCATCTTCTCGAGATGGAGGTTAAGCATTGTGGATGTCCATCTTCTGGAGATGGAGCCTAAGCTTTGTGAATGTCCATACTCCAGAGATGGAGAATATTGTTGGATGTCTTGCTTGCCGCTTTAAGTGCATGTTTTTAATTCATAAAGACGTTTGATAAATATGTTTTGAGGAAATTTTGCATCCTGTCGCTAGTGTATCCGATGATCGTGAATGCTTTCATAAGTTGTTACCCCCCCCTGGCCACCGCACATTGATGAGTTAGGGTTAATGTGGGAGCCTTTAGGTTTTGTATTTGGTAAAAGCAAAATCTTGGAACTGGAACAAGCAAATGAACAACAACTTTTATTTGAAGAATTGCAATTTAGTCATGAAGACTTGTTTTGCCAAGAAATGCCCTAGTTTGCTAAACAAGAGTAGGTGTGCCTGTTAGTTACTTTACTATGGTTTCAGATTGTAATTCAACAAGTTTTTTTTTTTTGTTATGAGTTATGGCAGTCTTTTCATTTTGTGGGATGTTTATGAGGGTAGCATCAAGCATGTTGGCTTTGGATTTTACAGATCAATCATGTGTGCAATTCCCGTTGGCTGGTTACATGGAGCTGTCCTGCGAGGGAAATAATTTACGATACAAACCATGTACAAAAAAATATGGCAAAATTTTGTGCTTAACCTAGATGAAACTTGCTCTTTAGGCCCTCAAGGATACAATGTACTGAGATCTGGTCCCTTGTGAAGTCTCAATCAGTGTTAAGCATCATATAGGAACCAAAAGGGTTGATCCATTAAGGAATTGTCGTCTTTTCTTTGTAAGTTTGTATATATGGTGTGTTAGTGCATGGTTACCCTGAGGGGGTAGCTCAGCCAGTAAGAAGTACTCCAAAGGTCGGGGGCCAGGAGGTTTTCCTTGTCGTTAACTTCAAGGCCCATGGGATTAGTTAAGCAAAGCTTGGACACCCATGTTATCTAAAAAATAAATGAAAATGGTATGTGTGCATGGTTACAATTTCATAGATTTCTGTCAGGAAACTGCGTGTCATGATGCACTTAGTAATCCTCATAATGCTGTTCTTTTACTGTCTCAGGTTAATTATGGTAACTTCATGCATGGGTTGATGAAAGAAAATGTTCAACTAAACAGGAAAGTGCTGTCAGAGCTGGCTATGCATGAACCCTACAGCTTCAAGGCTCTGGTGGATATGTCGCGCAATGCCTTTCCAGGGAACAAGAATATACAACCGAAAAAGGTTGGCCTTGCTGCTGTGCTGTGATTGGTCGTGCTCGATAGGGAACCATTTTGCGGCTTGCTTTTTCTTCTTTCTTTTTAGATATTTCAGATGAAGGCTTTGCATGATGTACTTTGAGAGTTATTGCTTCGACGACGTTGGGATTTTTTCCCCTTCGATGAATAGAGTAGCATGTACGGTGCACGGTATATGGTTAAGGACGAGAAAATGAATAGCAACATTATATGGTAAATTTTGCCTTCTGTTACATGTCAATGATGTCATACATGAAGAATTGAAACGAGGTGTTCTCTCATCTTAAAATGATCTCCTTGTTTGATTGATCCCTAGTAAACAATTCCCAGAAGGGCAAGAAGGAATGAACCAACGCTGATCAATTTCAAGACAGCTTACTATTTCCTGAGTACAATTCCATGTCGGATGAGGTTTTTTTTTTTAAATTTATTTTTTTCTTTCTATTTTTCTATTTTGGATTTAAATGTTCTTTATGCTTATAAAGGGTGGTAGTGATATGTCACACGGGAAAATTCACAAGTCCTTTTTAATGGTTCACTTTTGAGGAGGGGACCACGGTTTTCCCCCTAGAAAAGCTGGAACCTTTCGGTGTTGGGTTACTTCGTTGATTCTAGAAAATTTTCTGTGGGGAAAGTGCAGGAGCATTGTAAATACTAGGTGGCATTCTCAAGATAGAAATTTCCTGCTCCGTCATCAGCCATACAATCTGGATGGTGCTTTACTAGCTATACACAGATGGTTTGAGGATTATCTCCCGCTGGACTTTTTTTCATCACTTATGTCCCGCTGTGGGTGAAGATCGATGGACTCCCAGGAAGATTTATGAACTCGAATATTGCTGAAGCAGTGGCGGGTAGACTGGGGGACAGTGCTTCAGGTTGAACCTATACCTCAGTTGGGGACTGACAAATCTTACATGAGGGTAAATGTATGTATTAATATCAAGGAACCCTTGATTGCTGGTTGTTACTTTGCTTTGAGTGAAAATCGCTTTAGATGGATATATTTGAGATATGAAAAAGTATTCCAGTTTTGTAAGAGATGTGGTAAAATAGGTCACACAGTTAGAAGATGTCATCTTACAGGTAGACAAGCTAATAACCTGGTTAATCGTCATTTATCTCCTATTCGCATTCCTGGAGGTTTGCATGTCCTTTTTTAATCCCTTGAGATGAAAATCCACTTCACTAATGCTTTAAGGGGTCTAAAAAGGAGTGATAAGAATCTGTCTACTATTTTGTGGTTCAATAATGAAGTAGTTTCTGAAGATTCTGGGGATGATGAGGGTATGGATGATATTGAAGATGGTCATGGAGACACGGGTGAGGATGATGATTCGTTTAGCTCGTCAGATGATGACAACAACCCAGGAGATGGTTCTGGAGGAGTAGATAATGGTGCAGTTCCAACAGCTCTAGCTGAAAATGGTGATACAGAGCAGTGGATTGAGCCGGACGGTAGTGGTGATGATGTCACAATGAATGAAGGAGGGGTAATTCATTACCCAACAACTCCTTTGATGAATAATCCTGAGTACTCAACTAGCAGTTTAATCTTGCCTACTTCTAGTGGAGATTTTGTTCCTCTCTTTACAGGGAATGTGTCTGGGGAAAATCTGAGAAATGGTGTTGGAGTTAATGGTTTTGGGGCCCCTACTCTGATGGGGAGAGAGAGAGAGAGGAGTAAATGTACGTAGGAGGAGAGATGAATTGATAACGTCAGCTACTGGAAGTGTTGGGCTCGAGAATGGTAATTACTCCACCTCTTCTGAAACGAGAAATGCAATAAATCAACACGGTTTGGAGTCCCACTCAACTTCTGAACCTCGTGGCCCAATTTATCGTGATGACCCCCTATGAGATTTATTGGGGTATGAATCAAGGGTTGCTTTTATCTGCTGGGGATCTTCAAAGAAACTTGGGCCCAGATTACTTTGAGAATTGGATTTTGGCCAATTTTGTAGGATTATCACTTTTGGATGGGGTGGATGCGGAAGGTAGTAGTGGGGGACTAGCACTTTTAGTGGGTAATAATCTCAGCTGTAGTGTTTTGGCTAAGTCCAAAATTTTCATATTTTGCAAATGTAAGGATTTAGCTGATAATGAAATATATATATATTATTTGTGTATGGGAATCCAGTAGTAGTAGGAAGGGAAGAAGTTTGGGATTCCTGGTCGAACTGTATAGAGCAATCGACTGAGAATTTTCTTCTTATTGGTGACATAAACCGGGTAGAATTTCTTGTTGATAAGATGGGAGGAGTACAGGATATCCCAAAAATGAACCAGTTTCATAACTGGCGAGTTGATAATGGTTTGTTTGAGGTTGGATTCTTAGGGCCAAGATATACTTGGAGTAACAATAGAGATGCTCCCAATACGATAGTGGAAAGATTAGATAGAGCTTATGCTAGCCGGTCTTGGCTGGAGAATTTTCCTGACTCAAGAGTAATTAACTGCCCTTTTGTGTGTTCTGATCATGGGGCAATAGTATTTGAATCAGAGACCTGTTACAAAAAGAGAAGGAGACCCTACAGGATGGATAATTGGTGTCTAGAGTATGGGGAAGTTAAGAGTTTAGTTAAGCAAATTTGGCAAGAAGGGGGTTCTGGTTCGTAGATGTTCAATGTAGCGAGGAGGTTGGTTGTGGTTAAGGACTCAATTGAGGGATTGGTGTGGTGTGTTAACAAGAGGAAAGAATGGTTTGGACTTTGGGATAATTTCAGGTATATAATGGAATTGGAACAGAACAATGTGGAAAAGGTGGGTGGTGAAGTCGAACGAAACAATTGTGTGCAGCAGATGATTAACACTAGAAGGAGATTAGAGCAGGAGGGACGGACAAAGCTTCTTTACTGGCGCCAGAGAGCAAAGGTTAAAACAGATGCATATGGGGATCAATGTACAAAATTCTTTTTTAGAAAAGTGCAGAAGCGGGTGAAAGGAAAGGAAATTACTCAGATTAAGGATAAGAATGGCAATATGTGCTGTGAGGATTTATTGATAAAACATGCGTTTGTGGACTATTTTAAGGACATTTATATGACAGCACAGAGTTTTGATGTTAATAAGGAGCAGATGGAATGCTTTCTTTCGGGGTGCGAGAGAAGAATGGCAGATAGTTAATGCTCCATGCTATGTCAAGAATTTACAGGGGAGGAGACTAAAGAAGCCATGTGGAGTCTAGGTAGAGATAAGACACCAGGTCCGTACGGTACTACAGTGGAGTTCTTTGTCAAGCATTGGGCAACAGTGGGAGAGGACATCATAGAGGCGATCAAACATTTTTTTGCAAATGGTTTTCTGTTAAAGGAATGGAATCAGACCTTTATTGCACTAATCCCTAGGAAGAAGAACCCGATGCATGTCACGCAATTTAGACCAATAGGTCTATGCAATGTCATTTATAAGTGTGTGGCGAAATGCATGGTCAATAGACTTAAGGGCATATTACAAGATCTAGTCAGCCCGTTTCAAAGGTGCCTTTGTTCCAGGTAGGCTTATGGGAGACGGGTGTCTTGTAGGGCACGAATTGCTAACTTACCTGACAAGGAAGACGAGTGGTGGTGACTTTTACGTGGCACTTAAGGTAGACATGAATAAAGCCTATGATAGGCTTTCTTGGGAATTTTTGGAGGGAGTCTTAAGAAGGTTTGGGTTTCCTGAAAAATGGATCCAGTTAATTATGCAGTGTGTGTCCACTGTATCTTACGCAGTCTTGGTCAATGGGGAAAAAACAGAGATCTTCAAACTCCATTGTGGTCTTAGACAAGGTGATCCGCTTTCTCCATACTTATTCATTCTTTGCATGGAAGGTCTTTCGTCTTTATTCACTGAAGCGCAGCAAGGCGGTTCTATACAAGGGATACAAATTGCAAGAGGAGCTCCACGAATAAATCATCTTTTCTTTGCTGATGACTCGACTTTCTTTTTTGGAGTTCACCCTGATTCGTGTAGGGTTTGGAGAAATTTGATGGAGAAATTTTGTGAAATGTCTGGGTAGAAGATAAATTTCCGGAAATCCTTTGCTGTATTTAGTGGCAATACTCCTACAAGGTTCAAGCATATTCTCAGAAGGATACTTGGACTACCATGTAAAGAAGAATTTGGGGATTACTTGGGAACACCAATTTGGTTTGGGGCAGCGAAGAGTGGGAAGTTTGCCTTTCTCTCTAGCAGGGTGCAAAAGAAAGTTAGTAGCTGGGAGGCGAAGGCTCTTTCAAGTGCGGCAAAGTTGGTTTTGATTAATTCCATTTTAATTGCGTTAAGCTTACATGTTCTAGCTCTTTTCTTGGTCCCGCAGAAGGTGATAAGGAAAATTGATTCCTCCATTGCAAAATTTTGGTGGACAACTTCAAGTGAGAAGAGACCGATGTATTGGAGAGCGCATGATTATTTAGCATTGCCAAAGGGCATGAGAGGAATTGGATTGAGGAAAGTTGGGACTCTAAACACAGCACTTTTAGCCAAGCAGGCATGGAGAATACATCTGAATAAAGATACTTTGCTCCATAAGGTGATGATAGCCAAATACAAAATGTCTCCACTGGAATTAGCAGATAGAGGGGGAGGAGAAGAATCATTGGTTGTGGGGCTGGAAAGGGTTGGTAAGAACGGCTAAGACCTTGCTTCCTGTGTGTGGTAAAAAAATTGGAAATGGTAAGAATACGAAAATTGGGTCACATAATTGGGTGTATGGCAGGGCCCTGTGATGAAAAGTGTGAATGAGGATGATCATTTGGGCCAACAGATAGCCAGTAATGGTTTTGTTTAAGATTTGTTCACAAATGATGGAAAAAGTTGGGATATGACTAAGCTATACCAACTATTTGAACCTCACTCTGTGAGAGAAATCCTTACTATTCCTATTTGTCAATGAATGGAGGATGAATGGTACTGGGGTATGACTAGTCATGGGGAATACTCTGTGAAATCAGGGTATGCATGGTTAGCGAGCCGCATGTCTGCAAATCAGGTAGATGCAATTTGTGCCAGAGGATTTTCGAAAAAGCTGTGGGCTTTAGATATTTTACCAAAATGGAAAATATTTGTTTGGAAATTGATGAATAAGAGTCTGGCCCTAGGAGGGGAACTGAACCGCCGGGGTTTGTCAGTGGATGCAAGGTGTCCGTTTTGTAAGGAAGAAGTGGAGGTGGATTCGCATCTCTTTAGGGATTGTGAGATTAGCAGTAGAATCTGGGCTGCTAGTTTGATTGTTCTAAGAACAGACTCTAATAATTTTGTGAAATTGCAGGATTGGTTCTGTGACATAATGATATATCTGAGTAAAAATAGGGGAGACTTGGATTTGGTGAAATACTTCCTGGCAGTTTTATGGGCTATATGGTTTGTGAGGAATGATAAAAATTTTCAGGGATTTGTCAGTTAACCCTATGCTGATATTGGAAAGGGCTGAGCACATTTTGGAAAAGAATAGAAAGGCAATGGAATGTAAAAACATGATGGACGCAAGGGAAAAAACAGGCGTGAAGAATCAGGAAGAGAAGAGATGTATCCTGAGCGGGGCGCATAATTCAAACCCGGATTGGTTAATTAAAACAGATGGCTCGTGGAGGAAGGATTTGAGTGGCGGTGCTGCTTGGATAGGTGGTAATATCAGTACGGGAACTAATGAGGGAGGAGGCACGAGAAGTTTTTATGCTAAATCTGCCATTCTAGCGGAATGTGTGGCCATTAAGGAGGCTATGCAATGGGCAAAGGGTAAAGAAGTGAGTAGTGTTCCTCACAGATTCAGCAATGGCGATCAATGCAATGGGCAAAGGGTAAAGAAGTGAGTAGTGTTCCTCACAGATTCAGCAATGGCGATCAATTTCTTACGAGGTGAAAACAAAGTCAGTCTGGAGGCTCAAGAACTAGTTCAACAAATCAGAGAGGAGGCGTCAAGCTTCACTAGTTGTGTTATAGTTAAAGTGGCTAGGGATGTGGTCAACAGTGCAAATTTTCTAGCCCAACAGTGTTGTAAGCATCTGATGATCCCTTGTGATTTTTAGTTTGATATATGTAAATGTATTAGCTTTTGACAAAAAAAAAAAGATATGTCACACGGGCAGATTATAAAGGAATTACTGCATCATTCCCGAGAGCAAATAATTTGCATTACACCTATTATATATATCTTGCAAAAGGGAAACTGGCATGCAATGTCACAACTGCATTAAGAGATCAAACAATTAATTGTTTTTTATCGACTTGCCAAATTTTACAAACATGGTTAAACTCCATATCCACACCGACACTGCCTTTTTTTTTTTTTTTTTTTTTTTTTTTTTTTTTTTGGGTGCTAGAGATGGGGCGAGCCCAATTATTAGCCTATTAGTACTACATGGCCAAGCCTCACATACATCATCGAGAAAATAGATCTAAGATTACTTTATGAACATCTAAAGACTTTGAAGTTATTCACTTGATCACAACCTTCATTCACCAATCAATACGCTGCTCAGTTTGCTTCATGAAAACAGTTACTCCCTCCGTTTCTATGAAATTCTAACATTTGTCCATTTGGAAAGTTTTCATAAAACTCTAGCATATCTCTTTTTGGTAAACAATTTCCCAGTGAAAATACTATTTTTTCCTCACTTTTGCAAAATTTAAACCTACATCTACCCTCCCCCATAACCTCGTTAATATTGAGGTTAATAAGAAAAAAGCAAGTGCCAAAATCAGTTTGCCTTGGTCTTTGTGCCATAGGCAAATGGTAGAGTTTTATAGGAATGGTGTCTTCACCTCCCAATCCATCGCTCGAAAAAGCCTCCCTACAATTGGGCACCATGAACATAGGAACCTCGTCCCTCGTCATCATTTGTACCTACCACGACCTATGAATAAAAAATAATCAATGATTCATTCAACCCTGCCTTTCTCACCATGGCCAACCCTTATAAGAGTGCAAGGATTTCTTCTCTTGTCATTGTACAAATGCGATACTCTGTGAATGCTCAAAACAGCTGTCCTTGACACAAAAAGAAACCTACCCGCTAAACCCGGATTTCCCTCCGTAAGTCAAGCCCTGAGCTGGTGCCATCCAGACAACAAGTACCTTTGTTCATCGCTGCATCTATGGGCGACCAAGCGTTTCATCCCTTGAGAACGACATCTTCATTTCATGGAATTCAGCATGTGGGAACTAGGAAAGCAGAAGGCTTCTAGTTCATTCTTCCCATGTAGTTTGGATAAGCTGGGGACCTGGAGTGCTATTTCAGTCTTCTAGTCGCTTCCTCGATCTGGAAGAATGGATGGTTTGATAGCTTGGATGCCACAAACACGCAATAAGAACCTGATGATCCGATGAAATTCTACTTGGTGGTTGTGGAAGTAGTGGTGCACATTAAAAGTCTTTGGAAGGGAGGATGGCATTTCGTAATCAACACTCTAAAATTACAGCAACACAATTGTATTCTGAATCCATGGTCACTGAGGTAGAATTATACTTAGAAAATTCTAGTTTCCTCCTATTACCAAACGAAGGTTTCTATCCACTTTAAACTAAATATGTACAAAAAGAATCTTATGTACATTGGCAAAACTAGGCAAACTACTCACTGCTCCAGCTTCACTTGCACACTTGGTAAACCTTGATATTCGACCAGCTTCTTTGGAAGATTTTTAGACACTATGTTGCCACCGTTATAGCCATTCATAAGTTGCGTTCCAATTTTGACCTTCATTCCAAGCTATCCATATCCTGCTTCCGATCATGAACCACCCTGCCTGTCACAGTAATTCAACATTGTACCCAAGCAAGCCAATGTTTGGTGTCCATCCATTTTCTGCCAATACTCGATCGTGCTTCCCCTTCACTTAGATCTTCTTCAACCTTTACCATGTCATACACAGGAAAAACCAGAAACCCACATGCATTAGAATACCAGGTAAGGGAAAAAGAAACAAAATTATTGCAGATCTCTTATTACAATATAACAAAAACAAAATCATTATGTGCAATGCTAGCAGGAAGTTTATGGACAAGTCGCAAAAGTACAAAGCAATTTTTTGATTTATCAGCAAAATAGTAAATCTAGCCATCATTAGGAGTCACTGAACTTTGTTACTCTTAACAGAACACTGATGGTTATATACTACCTCAATTTGATAAAAATTAACGTGAACATACAGAATGGTTCATGGCAAGTCAGGGAGCGAGAAAGAATTGGAAACTGGGGTGAGGCAGAATCAGGACAACTGGAGGACAACTTTGAATCGACATGCATGTGATCATAACAAACCATATTGCCAGCCAAGGCTGGTAAAGCCAATTTGAAAAATCAATGGTATTAAACGAACCATGTTAGTCAAATTTCTATTATCCCAACATTGACAAGTTTTCCGGAGGGAAGGATCAAGATATACATGAAAGTTAAACAAACATCATTACATCAACCTCCATATTGAGCATAAAAACATTCACATGTATGTTGTTTAGTAGAGAAATACAAAGAATATTTTCAAAGGAAAATAAGAGAAACAGTCCCTGATAAAATTGGAAGAAAAACAAGAGAAGCAACAAGTTTATGATCGAGTTGAGAAACATTATTACTCATGAAGGCTCTCGAGTAGGACCAAATATGAGTCTTGGATTAAGAAACCTTAAATAGCATGAAAATTTACATTCCAAATTATATTTCTCGTTATTTTGTATATTTGGGTATTAGGTCGGATTGTATTATGCCAATTTTCCTTTTTATTTCCTTCAATTAATCATTTGTATTTGGATGATCATTATTTGAATTTTGGAATAAAAATCAACTCATTGTTTTCTCTGTAGTCATCTCCAAGCTCTATGTTTCAAGATTTGGTTGTAGGTACTGATCCTGAACTGTTAGCACTTTCAACATTAGTATGAAAGTTCGATACTCATACAAGAATAGTTTTTTTTTGTATTAAGCTTTTAGGTTTTCTATAACACCTCATTAATTTCAATCAACAAACAAGCTGCTGACTATTATCTACAATCTTGGCTCGAGCTCATTCGATTACCTAAACACGCCAGCCATATTGAGCTCAAGTTTAACAAGTTCATTGTTCAACCAAGCTCAAAAATATATAGTTTCACAAAGATCATTCAAGCTTGATCTTAAATTAGAGATAAACTAGCCTAGCTCAAAGCACAACGTTAACAAAAAGTGCGTGGCTCAGCTAAGTTTGGCTACAACCCTCTTCACTATTTATAATTGGCATCAGAACAATCGTGTCATGATTTTCAATATCTCTCTTAGCAGTGACAGACATTTTCACAAAAAAAAAGAAAAGAAGTGGCAGGTATTTAGTCCAAGGATATTACCACAAGTGGTTTGATCTCGATTAGGGTGATTCGCCCACAGTTGGTAAGCTTCATAGCAGTCACTAAGCACTTTGGTTTAGTCCATTATAATCCAAAGCCAAAGAGTAACACTGTAACAATTTGTTTGATGGGGAAATACCATGGTAATTCTCTGATGCCTAATTGTCTAGTATCGTAATGGGTACAATCTATAACTCTCTCATCAGTCCAAACTACTGGGGCTTTTAAAGACTTCTCCCATACAAGTATCCAATGTAATCGAAACTCTCTTGGTTGAGAACTTGTCCTCGGATTTGGATACTAACCTATCAAGGATATTTATCCACGAAAGCAGGATATATAAATCACCTTATGCTTAGTTTGAGTTAGGTGCTTCCTTTGGATCTTGAAAGATGCATTTAATTGAGTTCTAATCGTTCCCTTGCATTACCCACTTGATTACATGCTCGCATAACATCCATTGCATTACAACATCATGGTTGGGTAAAACCCCACCTCTATATTATTCTCATTGATTTTAATCTTATCTTTAATTCATATCTTTCTTAGTTATAGTTGCTAATCGTTTTACTTATAATTTTAGTTAATATTCACAAACAACAAGTAAATCGATAGGTTTAGCTTGTGTAAGATTAAGACTAAATCGGTACTTGAAATCCCTAATTCCTCGTGGAGACAATATTTTTTATACTTCACGATAAACCCGTACACTTACTGGGCTATCAAGTTTTTGGCCCCGTTGCTGGAAAATTAGGCTATTTTCCCTATTGATAGAGTCTTGATTTGGCTAGACTAAACCACTTTATTTTATTTTTTTTACTAGACAATTACTTGATATCATTATGTCATATAGCAATGTTGAGATGAGAACTTCATGGCATCAAGAGAGTTATGATGTCTATTTTGCAAATTCAAATGCCTATAACTATAAAAACTAAACCAATATGGCTATGTGAATGAGAGTGGATATGATTTTCATAATGCTTCTTATGATTGTTATGGTTATGTTGAAAATGAGGATAATGTTCATCAATTTGGTCTTGAAAATGCTATGCCGACACCCTATACCAAGGTAGCCAAAATTATCATTGCTTTATTGACCACACTCTTGCTAATTGGGGCTATCACAATCTCATTGGAGAAGAGCAAACTCCCCAACTCATTGGGGACATGGTGTTGAATGATGCTTCTTATAGACTTGTGCTCATGGGATTCTAGTAGTAGCTACTTGTTTTTGTAAATGATTATGAATAAAATGAGTACTACTTATCCATAAAGAAAAAAAAGAGCAAACTCCCCAGCCCACTCATCTACCGAAGTCAAACTTGAAAACTCTATTGGAATAATTCATTGTGAAAACACAAAAGAATATCGAGGAGTTACAAAAGAGTAATGAGGAGTTACAACAAATCCTAGAGAATTTGTATTGCAAAGTTGATGAATTTATCACTCATACCGAGGTGCTTCATATTCAACTAGTTCAAGGGGGTTTGTGTTGAGGAAAAGATCGTTGATGAGTTAGTCGATAACAAGTCTTACGATCTTGAGTGTCATGATTCATTTTCAAATGAGTACATCGATACGATGACCTCCTCTCCAATTATATACCCTCTCAATGATTCCCCTCCCCTTAAGTCCAATGAACATGCCTTTGTGAAGCCCGATGATGTAATTATGATTCATAGTTCTTATACTCATCGGGTTGATGATCATAGTGTGAATTATAAGTTGATTGAGTGGGAAGCTTCTTCTTTTCACTCTTTTGACTTCTTAATGGGTTTTGACAATTTGAGAAAATCTGTGATTTTTTACTATATTGTGATGATAATGAGTTCTCATTTATACCTTGTTGAGATGTGTTCGAGTTATTTTGACAAATTGTTACGGTCTTTGACCTTCTATGATGACCAATTGAGGCGATTTATGCGACCAACACTCAAAGACACCAATGATTTGTTGAGCATGAATTACCACAACTTCTGCCTCCACACCAACCATCTCTTCTCTTCAAGAGACCCCTCCATGAGTTAGTTATGTTTCTTCCCCCTGTCCCCACCCTATCTAACTCTATCATTCATTGGGACAATGAAATTGCTAAGCATGGGGGATTGACTCATTAGATGGGTACATTTGCATATTGATTCCTTAGTTTGGAGATATGGTTGGTTGTTAGTGTAGCGATGGTTAGTTGGCTTGTCTTGCTTGTTGTGGTTATTTGGTGATGACTTAAAGTGATTGACTCTTAGTGTATATATGCATTTAGCTCATGATATTGCATTTTAGTTATATAGTTGCATTCGTTGTACATATTGACATTTATCTTTTATTTTGCATTTCGTTATCTTATTAATCATGTTTGAGAATATGCATTTCATATAGTTTATTTTCCGTCTTGCATTCCTATTATGAAAAATCCAAAAAAATCAAAAATTTTGAAAAAGAAAAAAACGAGGGCAGAAATGAGCCCTTGATGATGAATTGAGAACCTTTTGGATTTGTCTTGTGCATACTTCATAGGGTAAACCCCATGGAGGGATAAAATGTCATTGAAATTGATTTCGAAAATGATTTTTGTGTCTTATTGTAGATTGTTTGATCATCATTAGACCAAAATCAAGACTTTTTGGCTTGCACGCCTAGGCACCCTCATACGATGCATATAGACATTACGGTCACTTCCCTTTTAGAAGAGAAATCCTTAGAGTCTAGGCAAATGAAATTGTTGAGATCTTGAGCTTAACTCGCTCGGAACATCTATATCGGTTTATTGATTCTTTCTTGTGTGTTTGACTCTCCAATTGTGGGTTACCTCTAGAGACATTCTTTCGTTTTTTAGCTACATTAGTCAAATGACTACCGATTTACACGTTTCATCCTTTGCAAGCCCCTTTGAGCTTTAGCCACTTTTGTTGAAATTGACCACTTGACAAGTCGAATTTCCTAGACACAATCCTTCTACTCCGAGCCTAGGCTAGTGGAGTTTTTGTGGAGTGTTAATGAAGTTTTTGTTTAGTGAAATGGGTAAAAATGATAAGCATGAGAAAACGCTTTTGGTGAGCCGGTATATCGGTGGTTGTCGGGAAATAGTGTTATGAAAAGAAAAAAAAAAAGAAAGAAGACAAATTGAAGTTATTCAAATTTATGAGTTGTTTTGAAATTAATAAGGAAGTGAAAGGAGCGAAAAATCAATATCTTTATATCTATAATAGCTCCTCTCCTTCCCAAGTTGAGTATGAAGTTTATGGAGTTCGTGAGGTGATCTTTGGTTGTTTAGTTAGAGTTTTGGGCGTGGAGTATATTTTTTGCGTTTTCTTGATCTTTCGCGAGGATTTTTGAGGATGTTATTGACTTCACTAGTCCTTTTTGGCTGCTAACCAACATTTTTGAATGATTTACCCTACCATTACCCTAAGCCTCATTACAACCTTTGAAAGTCCTTTTGATTATTGCACGAAGTGTTGTCTCAAGCAGTGGCAAGTTAGAATAAGGGCAAGCTTATGGTAGATCCTACTTTGGATTGAGTCTTGAGAGTGATGTATTGATTTACCCGTAACACATGAGCGATGAGAGTTTCCACTTACTAGAGTGAGGGCCGAGATTCTAAGGAAGTCTAATCTAAGGGAGAAATGCTATCTTGACTATTTGCAACTTGTTTGGAGAATGTCTTGGTGCTCCTTGTCGTATTTCTTGACTAAGTTGTTTCGAGGTCTTGCAAGAACTTTCATGGGACAAAAACAATTTTCTTGAAAATAATTTGAATGATGTTTGCTTTTCCGTGGGTATCTTAATCCATGGCATTTTAATAAATCTCATTTGGTTGTCTTTGAGAGGGTGACCTCCCCGCCCAACATACTTGTTTGGTTATGTGATTTAGGGCTTGCTTGAGGACAAGCAAGAGGTAAGCATGGGGGAGTTGATAATACATAATTTTGACGATTATTTGTGATCAATTCATACTCCATTTTACCCTATTTCACCTTTGATTCATGGATTTCTTGACTAGTTTTGCAACTCTTATTCCTCTTTACGCCTTTTGGTGTTTTGTCTACTTTGATAAGATCTTAGGTATGAAATTGAGGAATAACGAGGAGTATGTAATCAAGAGCAAGAACGGATTCGAAAAGTATCGGGAAGAAGGTTCAAAAGGATGTACACAACCACTAAAGAGCACCCATGAACATGTGAAGACCCCATCTTAAAGAAGGCAAAGTTTGAAGGTTACTCGGTCAGACACCCTGGCAAGGTACTGGACCAAGTATCTAAAGATACCATGCTTACTTGGTCAGGCACCCCGGCGGGGTATTAACCCAGTTCGACCAAGTGCCCTTCCGAAATTTTGTGGGAGGTATAAATAGCCCACTTGAATACTAGTAGCTCATTCTATCTTATTCTATCTTACTCTAAACCTAATTTTAGCTCTCCAAAGAGATCTAGCCTCCATTATTATGTTTATGACATTATGATGTTTAGTGGCTATTCCTCTTTAATAGAGTTGGGATTAGCCTAACTATGGTATTTTTAATGCTTAAATGATATGATTTGAATGTTATTATTTGAGTAATTGCTTGTTTAGTATGCACCCCAAGTGTTTGATGAAATGCCTAAATGAGTTTATGGATGTAATTATTGTTATTGATTAATCTAAAATCGAATGGGGAAGGTTGATTATGAGGGGTCATACTAACCTATTAAGGATATTTAGCTACGAGAGTAGGATAAATCACATTGGGAAGTTATTGATTAGTTTGAACTTAATGGATCTTATTTTTATCAAATCCCATGAAAATAGGTGGTTAGTTTGAGTTAGGTACTTTCTTTGGACCTTGAAAGAGGCCTTGAGTTACTTGAGTTCTACTCGATCCCCTGCCTTACCCACTTGATTACATGCTCCAATAACATCCATTGCATTAGAATATCATGGTTGGGTAAAACCCCAACTCTATATTATTCTCATTGATTTTAATCTCATATTTACTTCATATCTTTCTTAGTTATAGTTGCTAGTCGTTTTAGTTATGATTTTAGTTAATATTCACAAACCACAATTTAATCGATAGGTTTAGCTTGCGTAAGCTTAAGACAAAACCGGTACTTGAAATCCCTAATTCCTCGTGTAGACAATACTTTTTATACTACGCGATAAACCAGTGCACTTGCGGGGGTATCAAAAGGCATACAGTCTTCTTCAACATATTCTTCCTAGACAAAACTGGTGTCATTTCCGATTCCTAAACACAACTTCATCAGTTGGCTAGTTGTCCTGAATAGACTTCCTGCGTGGGATAGATTCGCCAAGTTCCGCCTCAATGGCCCTAGTATGTGACTCCTCTGGAAATTACAGGGAGCTCCACACATGCCAATTCCTGGAAGTTCATATCACAAGTATCATCACATTTTTTACCTAAGGTTGAGTTGGCACTTGGGAATGGTTTGCGCGTTAGATTTTAGGAGGATACTTGGTAAGGTAGTCAAACTTTCTGTACAAGGTTGCCTCGGTTGTTCCAGTTGTCCACCTAACATGGAGCTTTTGTTGGTCCTTTTTTCTTAGTAGAGACTCTAGAGAGTGGATCAGTGATCCTTTGGGGGAGTTTTGATTCCTTTGGTGCTTGGGGACACCTCTCCCCTGGTTTACTTTGGCTGATTTCATTTGGAAAGCAAATGTGCCTCTCAAGGTAAGGCTTTTGTGTGGACTTTGGTGCTGGAAAGGGTCAACACAAATGTATTAAGAAGAGGAGGCTAGGTATGGTTTGCAGCCAGACATATGTTTGCTAGACATATGTTTGCTTTGCCAGACTCATAGTGAGACATCGTTACATCTTCTTATTGAGTGTGTTGTGGCTCGTAGATTTTGGAATATGTTGTTTGAGTTGTGGGCTTCCCTTTCGAGTGTGGCGGCATTCTTGGATACAATTGGGTGTCCTACGGGTGGGAATGAGAGGAAATTGTGGTGGCGTGATGTTTATTATGCAATCTTATGGGGTAATTGGTTGGAGATAATGCTCGGTTATTCAATGGGTGTCAGTCCCTCCTTCATTGCTTTAGGAGAAGGTTACCTACTTGGCTTTTTTGTGGGTTAAAGCTGCGTGGATTTTCCGGGCTTACACTGTTGCAGAGATTCAAAGGAATTGGTCTACTTTGTGATTGCTCACTGTAGAGGATGCTTTATCATGTCTCTTGCTGTATATTGATTGGCTTCTTCTGCAATAACATCTTTCTCTTTATCTAAAAGAGAAGTCTAGTGAAAATTAGAAACATCTACTTTTTGACCATGGCCTACGGGTTTTCTAATGAAGTGTTTCATAAGCTTATGATATGGTGTTGCTACCCCTGTACTTCACTCCCTTGGGACAATATCCTTCCTTTCATTGATCAACACTGTCAAGACATGTTAGCTCATAAAATTGTCACTACTGCTACCCTTGTAGATAGTATATATCACATTTGAATTGAGAGAAACAATAACATCTTCATTGATAAGATTCAATCTGCTGCTGATATTGTGAAACAAATGGTTACACAACATATTCCTGGACAAAATTGTAACAAGAATATGACTACTTTCTTACTCCAATCTTGTAACTTTTATCCTTGACATGGCTTATGGTTGCTTTGCTTGTTTTGTTTATAGTGTCTAGTATTCTGAGCTGCATATGGGTAAACAGTGTGCATCCCTTCCTAGAAGGTAGGTAGAGTGGGAGTTTTAGGATGCCATAGAATTGTTTGGGCTTTTAATGTATCTTTTATTTTCCGGAGATACTTTTGCGCTATAACATTGCCTATGCAATGGAAGTAATGAAGATCCCTACAAAAACTAAATTATAAGCCTGCCATACAATAAAAAAGCCTAAAGTATGAGAAGGGCCGAGAGGACTGTGCAAACATGAAACAGAGCCAAGAGAACAGAATTGCCCATTATGATGGAAAATAGCTTTTTTTTTTTTTCTTTTTCTAAAGTTCCGGTGAGGTATAAAGACCAGTGCAATATACATATATATAAGGGAGATGCAAACCTGAGATCTAATGTATCCAGCGTGATTGAAACTTGTGACCTAATGAACGGAGTTAGCGATTGATTGTAAAAATATGCAATTCTATGATCTTGTCAGAGCCCTGCCAGTATCAACCATTCTTCAATTTCCGACTTAGCCGCACCAAAGAGCCGCTTCTCCTAATAAAACAAAAAAAAAATAAAAATACCCTACATTCGTTCCTATGAAAGTCTACCATTTTCTGTTGGCACAAAGATCAAGGCAAACTGATTTTGGCACTTGCTTTTCCCTTATACTCTCAACATTGAAGATGGTATAGGAGAGGATATATATACATCTTAAATTTTACAAAGTGAAGGTAAAATGATATCTCACTAGAAAATTATTTACAATAAAGAGAAATGGTAGAGTTATGAAAACATCTCAAATAGACAAATGGTGGAGTTTCAAAAGAATGGAGGGAGTGACAGAAAAGAAAAAGCCTTAAAACATACATGGCCTAGTGAATTTTGATTTTGAACATGGAAACTACAAAGCAAAGCCCAAGCCCAAGCCGTAACTCGAATTCGCCGTTGCCCAGTTCTGATGGTAGTGGTGGTAGGTGTCGCGCATTGATACCATGGGATCTGCAAGAAATATCAGAGAGGTAATGAAGAAATAAACGATGGTTGTGATTGGCACCATGCCTTCAGATTTCAATTCTAGCTCTCTCTGTATCTCTGTTGCTTGTGTTTGTGTACTTGTATGTGGAGACTTGTTAGCTGTTACTCAATCTATTAACTATTGCTTGTTTTAGTGGGTCCAAGACTCCAAGAGCAAAGTATTGTGCTAGCAAGCATGAAACCAAAGACTATTGTGCTACCATAAGTAATGTCGGTAATCAGGTGTTGTTCGCAATGATATTACTGATTTTTTTTATTTTTTTTGGGAAGGGAATCGTACAACTGTTTAAATTGCTCTAGCATTAGTGATTTTGTTTTGTAATTTTTTGAAAGGGAATCATACATTGGTTCTATTTAGATGTATAAATTTTTTTTAAGCATGTGAGTTAGTGTTTCTCTTCCTGATGATCAATGATTGATTATGTTCTTTTGCACTCATTCTCATGGATTCTCATTGACTGGATAAGGTGTTGTAATTGATTCTCATTGATCCGGCAATGTCTTATCTAATTTTCACTTATTCGATAAGTTACTGCCACTGATTTCCACTGATTCGGTAAGGTCCTATTAGGTTGCCACTGATTTTCATTGATTTGGTAAGATCTTGTCCCCAGTTTTGTTTGTAAGGATGTGTTCTTGTCTATTGATCTCCTCTGATTCAACCAGTTCTTGGTACTAATTTTCATTGACTTGGTAAGGTCCCTCCACTGATTCTTACTGATTCAGTAAGGTCTACAACTGATTCCCACTCATCGGGTAAAGTCCCAATACTAATTTCCACTAATTGGGTGAGGTCTAATTATTATTATTATTATTATTATTATTATTATTATATATATAAAGGTGGCATTTTCCGGGAGCAATGAGGCATGCCACGTAGGTGAGAATTCTAAGAGCGCGCCACCTAAGCGAAGATAAAGACAAAATTAACTGGTGTAAAACGTTTAGGACTCTTAGATAGGAGCAATGAGGCATGCCACGTAGGGGAGAATTTTAAGAGTGCGCCACCAGCTAAGCAAAGATAAAGACAAAAACTAACTGGTGTAAAACGTTTAGGACTCTTAGATACCCTACTGTATAGGATTCTTGAGTTGCGATAGACCTCTAGAGTTTTATAAGAGTTATACTAGAACTCTGTCAAATATTTGAAATCAAATATAACTTTTTCTACACATCTCAAAAAATAATAACTTTTATTTCATCAAATTCGCATCGAAAAATACTTTAAAATGAGATGCATATACACTATGTATAAGAAACATGTAAGATCGGACGTAAATATTGGTTCCAATAAATAAGTAAAAATCATAATAATATTAACAATAAAATTAAGGCTGAAAATAAAAAATGAGCAAATACCTTTAGCCACCTAAGCAATATTTTGAAGAGCATGTCACATAAGAGAGAATATTAAACAATAAATTAAAATAACACATACTCATAACACATACTTTGAACAAAAAAATAAAAATTAAAGAAAAAGAAGATTTTTCACAATTTATTAACTTAGTAATTAGTATACTCAAATCAATTGCCAAATAAAACTATTTTTAACACATCAATCAATATAAAATTTAAAGAAGTTTCATAGTAATAAAGTTTCAGATAATGAAAAAGAGAGATTGAATTGTGCTAAATACTTAAAGTTTAATTGGCATCATAACTACTTTATCTTTGTCTAATATTCAACCTCAAAAATAACTTTCCTACACATCTTAAAAATAATAATATTTACATAATCATATTCGTATCGAAAAGTACTTCGAAATGAGATGCATTTATAATATGTTTACAATAAACTTGTAAAATTGTGTTACAGTTTTAATTTTCGTTAAAAAAAAAAAATTCAAAATATGATATTTACTAATAAAAGAAAAACGACAACGACAAAACATATAAATTTGAAAGCGTGCATCCCACGGGCATCCGTCACACAGGAATGTCATCTAAGAAAGCAATTTATCAAAAAATAAATAAAGGTGAGGAAATGAAATATAGAGCTTGAGTTGTGATAGACCTCTAGAGTTTTATAGGAGCTATATTAGATCTTTGTCAAATATTTATAAAATCAAATATAATTTTTTCTACATGCCTAAACAAATAATCTTTTAAATCATCAGATTCGCATCGAAAAGTACCTTAAAACATTCACTTACAATATGTATAAGAAACGTGTAAGATTGACTTGAAAATAAATTTGAGCAAATATATTTTAACTCCGTGCATAGCACAAGTTTGATTACTAAGTTGCATCACCTAAGCAATTAGACTCAGCAAAAAAATAAAATAAAAATAAAAGCAAGCCACATAAGCCAAAAATATATTTTAGAATATTGAAAGAAAAAAAAAGTGGAGAATGTGATACATGCCTCTCCTCATGTTCACATTTCACCTTTTATTGATTCAAGGCTCCTGATGTGATATATAGTGTTTGAACATCGCCTAACAACAATTTTAAAGTAATCATTTTCGGAGGTGCAATTTGGCTAGAACCCTAATTTTATTTTACGAGGATTATGATAGCTAATATCTTTTTTTATTAAATGCATCACATAATCACTTCTCCATTTTTTTTGGAATATTTTCTCACCCTTTATTCTCCCTACATCTCTTTGCTTTCAAATTTTCTTATTTATTCTACCAAATCTTGATGATCCGAGGGGCGTGAAAAATAAAAGAGAGATCGACCAAAATCACTAAGCACAACATGAAACTAGCATCACTATATAGCATGCATAATTATAATCAATTAGAAATTATTTATGATTTTTTTTTTTAAATAGGCATATTAGTGTGCGTATTTCACCAAATGAATACTAATATACAGTCATTTCACTCAAGCTGTGCAATGCATGGGCTTTGAAACTAGTAATTAAAAAAGGCACACCCGAATAATATCCCTTCACTCAATTTAGCATAGCTTCTAACAAAACAGGGTATATATATGTATTACATATATCTAATGTAATCGGGAAAAAATTGTATAAGTAAAGTCAAACACTTGTGCAAATTAAGAGAGAGAAAAAGATTATTCAGTATATTTAACAAACTAATAGAAAGCAACACAATTTGAGAACCAAATAAAAATAAGATGTTATATCAGAGATTAGACTCAAAAGAGTAGGGTGAATTGAGGCGAGACACTTTTTGCAATTGTTAAACTCAAACTTATGAGTAAGTGACTAGTGAGTTCCCTGAAATCTGTATGTGACAAAATTATAAATTGTGGAATAAATACATAAATTGAACACACTGATTTTTACGTGGAAACTTATGTAGCGCTCAATTTAAAAGAAAAAACCACGATCTAGTGAGATTTTCAAAACGAACTCCACTAAAAATCAAATGAACAAACTTAGTTATAAGGATAATCCCTAAACTACCTTCAACCTAACTTGAACTTCTAACCCTAAGTCCAAGTAATCCATATCGCTAACTATAGCGATGCTAATCCAATAGAAGGATTGAATGTGTTTACCAAAGAGTGTTCACAAAAGTTGAGTTTGTACAATAAGATCTATGAGATCACTTGCAAATCAGACTCGGATTGGATTATGTTGGGGTTCGAGCCGATTATGCCTACTAGTGTCCCGAAGAGGTCGGGACTCATTAGTGGATCAAGACAAGATGATGACTCAAACTAGGAAACTAATGTATTTCATTGTTAGTTAAACGTAACACTGGGATGGGAGGCTTTAGTATCCTAGTAGAAATAGTCTTTATCTTGTAATTAATTCTAGTTTTAGTGGAATAGGACTCTTGGTTGTTGCTTGCCTATTTAATCACTAGATGGGTTAGGCTAAAGTAACGTGGTTTTCCTTTTGGTGAGGTAGTGCTGTAGAATTAAGTGCAGTACATCGTGAGGAAAAATAACCAAGAACTTATTATATTGTATTGCTATTAATTAGTGGAATAATAGTGATATCGTGGGTGGAGGATTCAACCTCCTTAATTTCTTGTGTTCTCTATAATTTTATTGCTTTGCTTGTGGTTTGCTCATATTAAATTTGGCACGATCCCTAAATTTGGTATCAGAGCTACGGTTTGAGGCCATGGAGCATTGCCAGGTGGGAAAATTCAAGGTTGAGCTTTTCAATGGGAAAAATAATTTTTCATTGTGGCAGAGCATGATTAAGGATGTTCTAATCCAACAAGGACTATATGCTACCTTGGAGGATAAGAAGCCTGCGGATTTGGAGGATGCAAAGTGGAGTGATATGAAGCTGCGTGCATCGAGCACGATTCGACTAGCCTTAGCACCCGAGATTAAGTACAACGTATTGGATGAGACCAATCCCAAGAGCTTGTGGGATAAATTAATTAAGATGTATGCATCCAAGTCATTGGCAAATAAGTTGTTCTTAAAAAAGGATCTTTTCTCAATCGAGATGGAGGATGATGGCAACCTACAAGATCATCTAAACAAGTTTCATGGACTGATCACCCGATTGGCGAGTTTAGAAGTGACTTTTGTGGATGAGGACAAGGTGATCTTACTTTTGGTGTCGCTCCCACGCAGGTATAACCCAATTATCACGAGTTTGCTTATTGGGAAGACAACGATCACCTTGGATGAAACAGTGGTTGCATTGCTCGAGGCAGAAAGATTGATGAAGCAAGGCGGGTCGACATCATCCCAAGGGGAGGGACTAGAAGTGGAAGGGCGTAGCTTTCGTAAGGGGACTAATGGCAAAGGCAAACATAAGAAATCTTTTAAGTGTCACTATTGTGATGAGGAGGGGCACATTCAAATTAAATGTCCCAAATATAAAGAGGATATGGAAGCACTTAAAACGGCTCGAGGAAAAGGGGTTGTCTCTATTGCCATTGATAATCTTGATGAAGACAACGATGAGGTACTTATTGTGGTTGAAGAAAAGAGGGACCACAATGAGGTTTGGGTCTTGGATTCCGAGGCTTCTCAAAATATATGTTCGAGAAAGGAGAGATTTGATACACTTGAACACTGCAAGGTGAAGACCATCATTCTACGGAATGGAAAGGAAGTCAAGATTGAGGGTGTGGGTAAGGTGAAGATCAAGTCTTTTGATGGTAAAGTCCGGACGTTAGAAGAGGTAAGGTATGTAACCAAACTTGATCGTAACGTTATATCTTTGGGTCGATTGGATGACTTAGGATATGCGGTTCACATGGAAGATGGCCAAATAGTAGTCACCAAACGAGGTAGGGTGATATTGAGGGGCCGAAAGAAAAAGAACAATCTCTATGTTCTTGATGGTGGTTGCGTAGAAGCAAAGAGCTATGCTCAAGGGGAGGCATCGTTCAGTGAGGAACAATGCACATCTACAACTTGATGATCAAGTTTCATGACATATTGGCTCGAGGGGAGGTTTGTTGGGGTTCGAGCCGATTATGCCTACTAGTGTTCCAAAGAGGTCAGGACTCGTTAATGGATCAAGACAAGATGATGACTCAAACTAGGAAACTAATGTATTTCATTGTTAGTTAAACGTAACACTGGGATGGGAGGATTTAGTATCCTAGTAGAAATAGTCTTTGTCTTGTAATTAATTCTAGTTTTAGTGGAATAGGACTCTTGGTTGTTGCTTGCCTATTTAATCACTAGATGGGTTAGACTAAAGTAACGTGGTTTTCCTTTTGGTGAGGTAGTGCTGTAGAATTAAGTGCAGTACATTGTCAGGAAAAATAACCAAGAACTTATTATATTGTATTGCTATTAATTAGTGGAATAATAGTGATATTGTGGGTGGAGGATTCAACCTCCTTAATTTCTTGTGTTCTCTATAATTTTATTGCTTTGCTTGTGGTTTGCTCATATTGAATTTGGCACTATCCCTAACAGATTAAGAAACTTGTGAGTAACTCGTGGAAGGATGTATTGTGAGCCAATATAAATCTCTTAGTTAAAAGCTTGTTTTCTCTCAAATGAACTTTTTTTCACTGAACAAGTGTACTCTCAACTGAGTAGGTTTGGCCTATTTATTGAGTAGTTGCCAAAGCCCTAAGATAATAGTTTACGAAAGATAAGAAAAGAGTTCTAATCTAGTAAACTCTATCACTCTAACCAACTAGCTTGGTCAAACTGAGAGTTCCCATTCCATAACAACCGACTGAATAGTTAGTCCAGATGCATTCAGTTAGAGTAGGATAGAGTTCTAGTCTAACTAAGAAACTCACATGAAGTAAATCACTTACCTAGTTAATAACTTATCCTAACTAAAATCATTTTGAAAAAACGAACGGTTGTTTACAGAAAATGATTTTCGAATAAAACAATCTTCATCGAGAAGTTGGCTCACACGTTTTATCCAAAAGTTCCCTGTTAGCTCCTTAACCACGTAGCAAGATTTTGATAGCAAGTAACCTCTTAACATGAAAACTTTAAGTAAACATTTACAAAAGGGTCTCCTTCTTTTCCATCTTCATGTAATAGCAATGTCAGGTTCTTTCAGTGATCAAACATTCAAGGAACCTTCTAAAAACTGGCATCTTATTTCACAAGCTTAGTTAGATAGATTAACTGGATAAGCGCCTATTGTTTGACATCAGCAAAATGATCATAATGCAACAAAAGAGAATCAAGCTATAGAGATCAAGCAACAGTAGGTTTGTTGAATATCAACAAGCTTCTTAAACTTTACGAAATAAATTCGATGGCAATTTAATGACATTAAAACTTTGGGCTGTGCTTTTTTCATTTTCTTCACGTTGCATGACGTTCCGTGTTTTATATAAGTTGTCTCATATTTTATCACAATTTATAATCTCTAGTCTTTCGATTTGTTTTACAAGTTTTGATTTATCTGATTTTGTTACGTTCCACATTGTCGGTTGAAGATGCATAGCCTTACAGAGTACACAATTTCTATTTACGGAATCAACAAGTTTAAAAGTTATACAGTGCAGGAAATTGGAAATTGTAACCGTTTCTTCAATGAAGCAAAAATCATTGGAAAACAATTAGAGTAGTTCCAAGATTCTTCTACAATTTCTTATCAATTAAAAAAAAAGATTCATCTACAATTGGAGTAGTTAACTAGGACTGCGATCATCATTTGTAATACATGAAGCAAGTCGTCGTGACTAGATATAACAAATCAATTTTAGCATTACCTCCACCAAACCACAAATTTACAATCTTAAAAACAAATTATAAGCCAAAAAAAAAAAAAAAAAAAAAAAAAACCTAGACTAAAGTATGAGAGGGGGGCATAGTAGCTCCAAACTTGAAACAGAGCCGAGAGATCAGAAGGGCTCATTAAGGAACTATGAACATAGTTAGCAATTGATTAGCAACATGCATAAAATCTGCAATTCAATGATCTGGTCGTTATGCTTAAAGCCCTGCATTTATTAACAATTCTTCAGTTTCAAACTTAGCCAAAACATCACCCAAAAAAACATAGCAGAGAAAACAAAAGCCTTAAAACATGGCCTACAGAAAAGTTGAAGTACCTGGATGAAGGTAGCCAAAACCGAAGCCCAAGCCGAAACCCGAAACCGTCATTGCCCGGTTTTGGTGGTTGTGATTGTAGATATGGACGAAGGAGTCCATGGGGTCTGCAAGAAATATCAGAGATGTAATGAAGAAATAAACCATGGTTGTGATTGGTAGTACCATGTCTTCAGATTAATTAGTAAGCTATATCTCTGTATGTGCTTATTCTGTTGTGTTGGAGACTTGTTGCTTGATCTGGCTATTATGACTAATCAAGTTATCTGTTACTCCATGTATATTAATTGTTGCTTGTTTTAGTGGGTCCAAGATCAGCAAAATATCGAGTCAGTAGTAGTATTGAGTTTGTTTGCTTGCTTTGCTTTCAAGTATTGTATTGTGTTAGCATGAGTTATGCCGGGAATCAAGTGCTGGGTCGTAATCATACAATTGTTTTTTTTTTAAAAAAATAAAATTTATAAAGGGAATAAATTCATACCACTCATGTTTCAATTGTTATATGTATTTAGATAATTTTAATTTAAGCATGTTAGTTAGTGTTTCTCATTCTGATGATCAATGAGTACTTATTGCTAACTACTGCTCTAATAATCCTCAAAACCTTGTTTAGCACCATCTTACCGCAACTTTTGGTAAGACAATGGTTATTTTTGTGGAAAAGGATCACGGTTCATACTGATTCTCCGTTTGATTCACTTGAAAAATACTGAACTCAATTGAATTGAACTAAGTTGATTATTGTAGTTCAGATAAATGTTAATTGGGGAGGTGAAAGAAAGTTTAATTCAAAGTAGTCCACAATTAACTCCCAAGTCCCATATTTATACTTCTTCATTTTATAACATTAATTTTGCTAACTGAGGGCCGTTCAAGATGGTTTCGAGTTTTTAGTTTTTAAATATTTTGAAAACTAAAAATCAGCTTTTTGAAACCACATTTTATTTATTCAAGTTGTCAGTTTCGAAAATTAAGTAGACAATTATAATTGGAAATTTTTTTAACTTCAAATAAAATTTCTATCTATAAGATAATAAAAAGATTTAAAAATAAAAACTTGCAGCTCGCAACTATCCTGAAAAGAATTATTTTAGTTTTACTCAGTATGACAATCTCTGCTCAACCACCAATCCACCATGCTCTACTGTCTTCGCAAACCATGGCCACTGATATTTGCTACCATCATCAAGTTCAGCTCAAAGGCTATTGAATTTCTTTTTAATCATTTTTATTTTTGTCAAAAAAACAATTGGACTGCAAATTTGCAGACCAAATTTTACCAATTATATGTTTAAACATATAATTGGTAAAAATAGATCTCAAGGCTCAAACTCACCAACTTACCAATGGAAAGTTTCAAAATTTTAGCCGGAGTAACTTTTCGCCATTTATCTTTTGTTTTTTTGAAAAACAAAATTAAGTGTCATAATCGTGAAAGTTAACAAAAACTTAACACCATTAGTTGTTAAAATAATATTCTTGTGTGAAAGGATGACTCGAGAGTATTTTTGTGAATTGCGAAACTTGTGATTATTTTTGTAACATGGGACAAACTATGGATTATTTTTAAAAAAAATTTCCAATTTAAAATGAATATTGTAACTATGTACTTAGAAATTCATAGCAAATTTTACAAAATTAGAGATAAACTTTTTAATACAATTAAATTAAAAAAATAAAAATAAATTTAGAAAACAATATTGCTAATAAAACATTAGTTTATATGCCACTCTTTGGTTAAGAATATTTGATAACGTCTTTCTTTTGTTTTGTTGAAACAACTACCTTTTATGACCATTTCTTTTCAAAAGTCTTTTTCTTTGATGGATCCCAAATCCCAATGAATTAATAAATTAGTTGACCAAATTGTCCATGACATCATGACAAAAAAAATAAAAATGAATCTCTAGGTAAGAAAAGGAGGTTAGAATAGTCATAGTTTTAACTTTTAAAGAAAATATGCTCAGATTATGGTCCTGAGTTACGCCTATTGTTAGAGAGGTTGAAAGAAGTGTTCCCCGAGGAGTTACCCCCTGGTTTATCTCCTATGTGTGGCATAGAACACCAAATTGACCTAGTTCCTGGAGCACCACTTCCAAATAGGCCAGCATATCGGTGTAACCCCGAAGAAGCCAAAGAGTTACAAAGACAAGTTGAAGAGCTTGTGCAAAGAGGCTATGTGAGAGAAAGTCTAAGTCCATGCGTTGTTCCTGCGTTACTTGTGCCTAAGAAAGATGGGACATGGCGTATGTGCATTGATAGTAGAGTTGTCAACAATATCACAATCAAATATAGGTTCCCTATGCCAAGATTAGATGATATGTTAGATGAGCTACATGGTTCCCAGTTGTTTTCCAAGATAGATCTTAGAGCTGGATACCATCAAGTGAGAATCAAGGAGGGAGATGAATGGAAAACCGCGTTCAAGACACGACATGGTTTGTATGAGTGGTTAGTAATGCCTTTTGGCTTGTGCAACGCTCCTAGCACATTCATGAGGTTGATGAACGAGGTATTGAGAGCATTCCTTGGTAAATTTGTTGTGGTTTACCTTGATGATATTCTTATATTCAGCAAGACCAAGGAGGAACATCTAATACATCTACAGCGCGTATTTGAGAAGCTAAAGGAACAACAGCTTTTTGGCAAGTTAGAGAAGTGTGATTTCATGCTTCCTAAGGTTATATTCCTTGGTTACATTGTGTCCAAAGATGGTGTACATGTTGATCCGTCCAAGGTAGAAGCTATGGCTTCATGGCCAGCTCCAACCAATATACATGAGGTACGTAGTTTTCATGGCTTGGCATCATTTTATCGGAGGTTTATACGCAATTTTAGTTCTATTACTGCTCCTATAACTGAATTGATGAAAAAAGGAGAGTTTAATTGGAGTGAAAGTGCGCAAAAGGTCTTTGTTGAGGTCAAAGAGAAGTTGTGTCAAGCACCTATTCTAGCATTACCCGATTTTGATAAATTGTTTGAGGTTGAATGTGATGCTAGTGGGGTGGGTATAGCCGCTGTTTTAATTCAAGAAAAACGTCCTATTGCCTATTTTAGTGAGAAATTGAATGGAGCTCGTTTGAATTATTCTACATATGATCGAGAGTGCTATGCAATTGTGAGAGCTTTGGAGCATTGGTCCCATTATTTAAGGCCTAAGCCTTTTGTGTTGCACTCGGATCATGAAGCTCTCAAGTACATTCATGGCCAACAGAAACTAAACCCTAGACATGCCAAGTGGGTAGAGTTTCTACAATCTTTTACATTCTCGGCCAAGTACAAAGATGGGAAGAGCAATGTTGTTGCTGATGCTCTTTCACGAAGAAACCACTTGCTTGGGACACTTGGAGCGAAGCTCCTAGGCTTTGAACATCTCCAAGAACTATATGACAAGGATGCTGATTTCTCTGAGTCATTTAGAGCTTGCAAAGAAGGGGAGCATGGTGATTATTTCATACAAGATGGGTTTCTATTCAAGAGGAACAAGTTCTGCGTTCCTAGGTCCTCTGTACGTGAGCTATTGGTTAGAGAAGTTCACTCGGGAGGATTAGCTAGACATTTTGGAGTAACTAAAACCCTTGAGATGTTACAAGAACACTTTTATTGGCCTAAGATGCTCAAAGATGTACATGCTATTGTGACGAGATACGCTACATGTCAACGGGCCAAGAGTGCTTTTCACAAAGGGTTATACACACCATTACCGGTTCCTAGCATTCCCTGGGAGAGTGTGAGTATGGATTTCATTATGGCACTCCCTAGAACTCAAAGGGGAAAAGATGCTGTGATGGTTGTTGTTGATAGATTGTCCAAGATGGCACACTTTGTGCCATGTCACAAGACCGATGACGCCTCTCATGTTGCTGACTTGTTCTATAAAGAGATAGTGAGGCTACATGGCATTCCCAAGACCATTGTGTCGGATCGAGATACTAAGTTTCTGAGTTACTTTTGGAAGACACTTTGGAGATTTGTTGGGACGAAGTTACTCTTTAGTACTTCACATCACCCACAAACAGATGGGCAAACTGAGGTTACAAACAGGACCCTTGGTACTTTGCTTAGAGGGTTGGTGAGTAGAAGCTGTCAAAATTACGGAAATCCTTATAACGAATGAGATCATATAATAAGAGCTTTAATCCCGATCTTGTGTGTAAACTCCATGTAATTATCTTTGTAGGAGTCAATTTAATGCATAACCACCAAAAAAACTCGATGTAAATAGGAATAGATGTTCTCTTGCTAGTTCCTTGGTTGTTCTGTTTACTTTGCACACTTGCTCCCGCATCAATCTCCCTTTCTTCAAAAAGAATTGTCCTCAATTCTTCGTATGTAGTAATCTTCTCCCCAACGTGTATATTCATCAAATTTTCCTTACAAATTTCCAATGAACCCACAAGGTTAAGAGCCTTGCTGCTGTCTTCTTGATGGACATCTCTTTCTTGTTCTTGATCAAAGCTAGATTCAAGAAGTTCCAACTCCATCTCGGATTCCTCTTGCATGTCATCAATATAATCAAGATCTTCAAGGAAATCACCAATATTTTCTGGTTCAATGAATATTTCTTCGATAAACTCATCAACCACAGTTGGTAGGCTTGAATTATTAACTTGAACAACAATAAGGGGGTCAATGTTATTGGTCTTTTCTTGTGAATCTTCCATAGGAACAATATCTTTAAAGTAATCATCAAGATCTGATTTTCCTTTGAATGTATCCACAACAAAGAGCCTATCTTCATTGATGGGTTGATCATTTATTATGCAACCTTTCCTGTACTCCAACTTATGATTTCGACGTTGAAGCGCTTGTTGGTATGCTTGTTGTGCTCGTAGGTGCACTAATTGTTGCTCCCTCTCTTGCCTCTCAATCTTGAGAGCTATCTTGCATACATACTCAAAGGATATGAAAGGAACAAGCTCCACCTTGTGCCTTAGAGTTGAGTTTAGTCCTTTGACGAATCTTGCAATCTTTAACTCCTCCTTCTCCACGAGATCACACATCATGTGCGCGTTTTCAAACTTTTGGAGGTAGTCTTGTACACTTGAGGTTTCTTGGCTTAAGGACGTGAGTTTCAAGAACTGTGCTTGCTCAAACTCTTTAGGCAAAAATCGGTTCCTTAAATGTTTCTTGAGTTTGTCCCAAGTCTCAATCTTTGCTTTCCCGTCCTTCTTGCGTCGAGCCTTTAGTTTTTCATACCAAAAAGAAGCATGCTTGGTGAGTTTATGCGTGGCTAACTTGCATCTTTGCCGCTCATCATACTCCTTGTATTCAAACACTCTCTCCATAGTTCTAAGCCAATCAAGAAAGGCCTCTGGATCGTAGGAACCGTCATATTCAGGGAGTTCGACTTTCAAGTTCCTATCATCATCATAGGGGTGTCGTGGTTTAGGAGCGTCATTGGTTCTAGTCCCACTTGTGTCTTCAAACTCCTCATCGAAGTCAAGGTCACGGTTGTGGTTTCTCAAATGAATTCTGCGCATCCTTGTCTCCATGTTTTCCCTATCTTCTTGGTTTCTTCTTTCCATAGCAGCCATCCGCTCTGCCATTCGGTCTTCTTGAGTTTTGAAAGATGCCCTAAGATCCTCCATGGTTGTTAACAACTTTGCTAGTTTGTTGGGCTCACCCATAGCTTCGGTTGTTGGTTTCTTGGCTGTCTTCTTGAACAAAGGGCGGATCTTGCAAGAATCTTTCTCGAAAGCTCGCTATGGTGTCATGTTTATGCTCAGGACTGTGTTGTTTAAACTTAAGAAAGCTCAAACCTTTAGCTCTGATACCAAGTTGATGTGATTTATTTAGGGATTTTCTGTATTTTTGATAAACAAAACAATAAAAGGGATATACCTCTCGAATCACTCAAGGGGTTGGAGTTTTCGTTCAAGAATCACTCAAGAACAATACTTGCGCATCACACACAAAGGTTTCAACCTGAATCACTCAGTTTGAGGGGTAAATACTCACGTATTCAAAAATTATTCATAAAAGCACGAGTTTACAGTAGCAAAGCTCTCCCCTATTTATAGACAAAGAAATCTAAAGCTATTCGGAATCCTAATCCTAGTCCAAATAGGAAACTAACTACGAAACTGACTACAATTGTAAAACGAACTAACTAACAGCTTTCCTAATACCTAATGGACTTCTAATACTAATAACAATCAGATTATTACTCTCCTAAACAATAATCAAACGATTTAATGAAATACTAAATGAAATCGAACTAAACAGCTGATTACTTGGCGTCCAAGGCACAAACCCGTTGGAACAGCTTTCCTCTGTAAATTCAATCGTCTTTTTAACCCTGTTACATTTTGAATATGGGAAAAATCAAAGGAGAGCTTTAATCCCGATCTTGTGTGTAAACTCCATGTAATTATCTTTGTAGGAGTCAATTTAATGCATAACCACCAAAGAAACTCGATGTAAACAGGAATAGATGTTCTCTTGCTAGTTCCTTGGTTGTTCTGTTTACTTTGCACACTTGCTTCCGCATCAGTTTCGCAATGAATGACTTATAAATTATTTTTTACAAATGACCACCTATTTATGAGATTTTAAAAAGTTTTAAATCACCAACTCAAATCAAAACGTTTCGCAATGAATGACTTATAAATTACTTTTTACAAATGACCACCTATTTATGAGATTTTAAAAAGTTTTAAATCACCAACTCAAATCATTTTTCAGCCAAAGTTTTGGCACTTATTACCATTTTTCCCCTGGTCCAAAAACAATTCCTTAAGAAAGCAGGGTATAAAGTAAAGGGGTAACATCCCCTCAGAAAAAAAAAAAAAAAAGTAAAGGGGTAACATGATCATTTTTCTAAATTTGCAATTCACCACATTACTGATGCAGTTGCATTCCAAGATCATATCCATCTTGAACTTAGATCTTGTCCAAGAGCCCAATGCCGTAATGCACGCAAATTTTCTGATGTTTCAATAATACGACTTGGCTATGTTACTCTCTAATACACCCTTGGAAATGAGGGTGATTTTGGAGCATTTGTAAAAAGAAAAGGAAAAAATTGATTTGAAAATATCTCATTGGTTGACCGTTGGGTAACACCACATAAACAAACAGTTAATTTGTTATTGAAAAATCAGAATTTTTTGCTTAACCCATAGTAAAGTTAAAGTATGTCTTGAATTTCCTAGCTTTGAATGAAGGGCCAACACCTCGAACAACTGGTGAACCAGTTCTAGGATCAGTTGTGAGTTGTTCCTCGCGTTAGTCTGTGGCGATTTGAGGGTCTGGATCCTCTGCGGTACCGCAGAGGACCAACCTCTGCTGTTTCCTTTGTAAATAGGGAGGGGTTTTGGGGTTTGGGGAGTTTGGGAAGGAGAGAGAAAAATAAGGGGAGAGGACTGCAGAGGATCCACTCTCGCGATTTGATGCTGATTTATGGAGGTTTTTTTTTGAAAAATGATACAACTATCCAGTGGGTTGCCAGTGGATAATCTTACTGTATCTATCTCTCTTATTTATTTCCACAATTCTCTCTTGTCTATTCTCAAAGTAGCAATTACAGTATCAGAGGGATAAACTCATATTGAAGTGGGTTGGCCACCCACTCGGTATTTTCCTAATTTTTTGGCAAGTTTTGGCTACCAGCGTACTCAACGGATGTTATTACATGTTTTGAGACCAGTACTCTCATCTCTCACAAAATAAGCGAATTTTAACTCCCAAAAAGGAGTAAGTCTTGTATGAGACAAACTCACAAAAAACTTGTGGTCATTATTTCAAAATGTAATAAGGGTCACTTGTTATGAGCAGTGACTCAATAACCCTTGTTTCATTAATAAGTGGACCTCATCTCACCAAAAGTTACGATAAAACAGACTTATAGAAATTTTTGTGCCAAAAAAGTATAATTGTAAAAGGTAAAAGTGTGGTTCTGGACCTTCTAATAATGTCTTTTATTAAACTTGTGAGCCTGTTCTACGGTCCATATGACTTGTCCACATGTTTTCCTATGGCGGTATAAAGTTGTTATCTAATGGTTTTTCGCAAGTTTTGGCTGCCGGTATTGAACTTAATTTGTTTAAATTGAACTGAATTGAAATGTGTTTTTTTTTTAACTTGTCCTGCATTTAAAGATCCTATAAATATATTTAATATTAAACTCAGTTGAAAGTATATGTCAAAATCCTTAAAATGACATAAATATTATCATAACTTTATTTTGTAATTATAAAATTCAATAATATTACTTGAATGATAAGTTTCCCATATCGAAATAAGCTGAGAGAACCGAGCTTAGTATGATTATTTCCTACTTTTTGCGGGTTTTTTGTATTATTATTTATTTTCGCTCATCAGAAGCAGTTTTCTTTATTGCAACTTTGCAAGTTAGGTCTTGTTATATTCGTCGTTTTCATGTTATATTCCGTTTCGTTTCAAGCTGCATCCCATTTTGTACTTCATTTTATCTCACATTTTGTTTCACATTTTATTTCATATTTTGTTCCATACATTATTCGCGTCGTTCCATCCTGTTCCGTTCACTTACCCACCGTTCCGTTAGTTTCTTAGTTTAGTTATCTTTTCTGGTTGGAGTATTGACGTACGGTCGGATGAAATCAGTCCAAAAGAAAACCATAATACTCAATGAAGCATCTTTAAGACCCAAGGTAGAAAGTAGGAAGAAAACAATTGCCTATGTTACTATTTGCTTTTTGAGGATACAAACGTAATACAGTACATGGGAGGTATATGTTTTGATTTTTTTTGTTGGGACGTGGATAGATGATGTGTTTGAAGTTTTGGAAGGAGGTTAGTTGTGATCATAAGAAAACCCAGAGATATTACCAAATCACAAGGATCAACTTCGCTAAACTCATCAATTGTTTGAATGTCTAAGGACTCACTAGCCACTGATAGCATACAGATCAACACCACTACTGGTAATCTAAGAAAAGCAAAAGAAAAGAAAAAGTACTGTACGTAGTTACGTACGTACCATCAAATTACAATTCAGAGAAAACGTACAAACTATCTTTAATTTGGGTGCAAAGTGATCACCACAATGAACTTCCATATTTTCACAGAAAATGTACAATTAATCTTCCAAACTACAGTTACAGCCAGCACACATTTACCGTGTTCGCCAAGATCCTCACCCGACGATGATCAAATTAATTTTGCCTCAAAATCGGCAAATTAGTAATTATCTTTCTCATTCTTAATGACCGAACTTAGAATATAGGCGCCCCTACAAAATCAGTCACAAATAGAGGTAAAAAACAAGAACAATGTTAATTACTATTGTACAAAGTTAGCTATTAAGGATAATGCTTTGGAAATACTACTATAAACTCGCTCAATGTAATATATTTGCATCGCATCCATTTTTCACCTATGAGATGTGAGTTCGGTTTTCATTATCCACAATTTAGATCCCTGAAATTGTGTGTGGTAGCTAAGAATTATAGAAAGTTAAAAAGATATTTGGATCATACCTGGATGATGGAAACCGAAACCCAAAGTAGGTCTTTGTCGCCTGATGTTGTGCAAAAAAGAAGCTGAGGGATTGGCCAGAAAAACCAGAGCACCAAGGAACAAATAAACGATGGTTGTGATTGGTGCCATGACTTCAAAATATGATCAGATATTAATTCTCTTTCAATTTTCTCTGTTTTTGACTTTTTTCTCTTGTCCTTTGTAGATGTATATCTGAAACTAAAGTTGATCATTATCTATTTACTGTGATGATTTGGTTTTTGCTAATTGGTGGGACCATTAGCTCATTATCAAATCGAATATAGTGGGCCGGTTTGTAATTTTAAATTTGTTGCATTGCTTTCAAGCAATGACTTACAGCAATGTGATTAAACTATGGGATCAATCATAATTATTGGTCTGAAGACTTTGCTGTATTTGAGTTTGGTTGGCGTTTTAAATGGGTAATCAATTATTGTTCTCTTAATGATGAAATTGAGACTAGAACTTACATTATATAGAAATTTGGAGATGTGAAGGATCATAGATCATGGATCATTTGTATTCTTGCTGCAAATAGAGGGCGCTTGTCTGTGAGATAGCAATCATGATGGCCCCAAGTAACCGTCGAACATGTAAATCAATTCTGAATAGACCTGTCAAATATTTCGACTCAACGAGTTACGGGCCGGATCGGTCACTTTTGGTTGGTTACGGGTTGATTTTTGGGTCAAATTCACTTTTTAATTTATTTTTTCAGAGTTGTACACGCGTTTGGATCGAAAAAATGTGTGGGTCAGCTCTAATTGTGATAGTTTCGCCCCCGCTTGTCTAGTGGTGAAAGTTTGGATCACACTTTGGTTTGCACTTTTGCCAAGTCCAATTTGAATTCGAAATATTTTTGAATCATAATTTTGAGTAAAAGTCTAGTCCGAACTAAATTCGGTATTGATTTTTTGAGTTCAATATTCATATCCGAATTACTTTCGAAAAACCAATCCCTTTCAAATTATCCAATTTTTTATAGTACAAGGTCTTCGCAAGTATCTTTTTCTTCCAAGGGGCCGAGAAGGAGCAAATTGAGAGTGAAGCTAGCCTAGGGTATAAGAGTATGAGCGATAGTTGAGAGTGATTTTCGGATTGAATGAGAGAGAGAGAGAGAGAGAGAGAGAGAGAGAGAGAGAGAGAGAGAGGTCCTATTCTATAAAGGTCCTAATCTCTTAAATGGGACTACTCGAATCGACACATAATTGAAAAATTGTAGATTTTCCACAATTAAGTGTGCTTCACTGAGAGAATGACTATATGAGTGACCCTCTAGGAAGTTTCTCAAGGACATTCGAGTACGAATAAAGCATACTGCAGAGGTTTGTGCTGGTTCGAGACGAACCATATCATCAAACTTGAAGCAAGGAGAGCATAAATCCCGAAAAAAATTGACTTATCTCAGTTATGGGATTCCAAACTTCATGTGGAAGCAACTCTCTAAATGAAACTGGTAGCAATCTCTCCATAAAAACATGACAATCATGACTTTCAATCCCGAGAGCATGCAATGTTGCATGTCAACACACTTACCTAAGTTGGATGCATATCCGTCTAGAAATTTCAACTCTATTATTCATTCACACAATACTTTACATTCGGCCTTTTCTAGAGCATCGGTAGCCTTAGGCTTCACAAATCCCCCATCCTCATTATAAACAAGTTCTAGATTTGGACGGTCACAATGTAAGGCCATATATTTTCTTGCACCAATCATGTCCTTTGTCTTGCCTTTGATATTCATGATAGTGTAGATTAATTGGTCAAAAAAGCTTTTCTCAATATGCATGACATCTAGTTTGTGGCGAATTAGAAGCATTTTTCAATACGGAAGCTCCCAAAAGATGCTTTGTTTAAACCAACCACCCTTCTTTTTATTTGCCCTTGTTTCCAAATCATAACTCCTGAACACACTCAAAAGTAGCTCCCATATTTCTTCCCCAGTTAATCTTGGTGGAGGATGACGCCTCTCTCTCATATTCTTATAGAAAGCTCTTATGTTTCGGTGAAATGGATGATTTTCTTTCAGAAATTGCCGATGACTGTCAAACCACGACATCTTAACTCTGTGTTTAAGATAAAATGCTTTGGTCTTGATCATGCGATAAGGACATGCAAGCTTGCCCTAAGTAGACCACCCTGATAACATCCCTTAAGCGGGGAAATCATTTATAGTCCACATAAGGGCTGCTCTCAAATTAATGTTTTCTTTCTTAAACACATTATACGTCAATGCCCCATACTCGCACAAATGTTTCAACTCATCTAAGAAGTTGGAGATACACATCCAAGTTTCCTTTAGGGTTTTTAGGCCCAAGAACAATGATACTATGAAGCATATAGGCCTTCTTCATGCACAACCCCGGTGGCAAGTTGTATGGCGTTAGGATAACAAGCCAACGAGAGTATTTCCTCCCAGATTGGCCAATTGGTGCAAACCCATCTGTGCAAAACCCAAGACGAACATTACGACCATCGGATGCAAAATCAGGATAATCCTTCTCAAATTTCTTCCAAGCTTCTCCATCACTTGGATTGGCCACTACACCACTTTCACGAGGATTATCTTTATGCCACCTCATTTTCTCGGCTATGTTCCTAGTTGCATACAATCTTTGAAACCTTCGGGTAATTGGAAAATATGTCAAAACTTTGGCGGGAATAAGCTTACCCCTTGAATTGATCTTATATCGCTCCTCATTACATTTTTGACATCTTTCCAAATCCACATCATCCTTCCAATATAACATACGGTCATTAGGACATGCATGAATTTTTTGATGAGCAAGTTCAAGACCTTGAAGCACCTTTCTAGTTTCATTAAAAGGTCTTAGACATTATGTTCTCATCAGGTATAACATCCTTGAACAATGACGCAATGCCATCTACATCTATATGAGGTATATTATATTCATATTTTAGATTAATTATCCTTGCAGCCATTTCTAAGATAGAAACACGACAACCATCAAACAATGGCTACTTAGCTGCTCTCATCAAATTAAAGAACTCCTTAGCCTCAGGATTTGGGTCTTCTTCATCTACACCATCCAACCTCTCGTTTCCAACAATGTTATACCCACCCCCTAAAGCATCCATCACCATGTTTTGCAAGTATGGGTTGGTTGGAATAGTTTCTTGAATTATAGTGGAGGTGCTAGGTAGAGGTGGCAAATCATCATATGATTCTCCATGACACAACCGCCTATATTAATCTTTAAGAAAGGCAGAACTTATAAAGATGCATCCTAACCTCATCAACCTCCAAATACTTTTTATTCTTGCATTTAGAACATGGACATCTCAATTTTGGATATTCCTTAAAACTTGGTTGTTGGCAAACAAATTTAACAAATTCTTCTACCCCTCTAATAAATTCAATACTATAGGATTCCCCATCCCTTTCTCTCATACATCCAATTTCGAGCCCCTCTCATCATTATTGCATAAACGGCCATAAAAAACACTTTTTATTACAATGTAAATTATTTATTATGCATTTTCCTTTGTTTATGTCAACTTCTAAAATATATTGGAACTTCTTAAGTAACCAACAACAAAGAGACGTAGTAATTATCCCATTACCAAAGGGAGTAATTCCACCATTACCCATGGGAGGTTATTTTTTATACTTGATGTATTTAAAATAAACCAAGCTACATAAATCAAATAAAAAACATACTCCAACAACACAAGGGAAAGGGAGCCAGTAATCATTCCATTACCAAGTGGGTAATCACCCAATACCCTCTAGGGAGTGATTGTAAACCCATCAGTCGCGGGTGGTTGTATATATGTAATATATATAACACTTGGGGGAATAATAATGATATTGCACATAATAATGACATTGAATATGCTAAAAACAGATTTTGTACAATTGGTAAACCTAAAGCTAAAAAACCTAAAAACAAACAATAGGTAGAAAAAAACCAAACAAATAATAGGTAAGAAAAACCTAAACCTAAACCTAAACCTAAACAAAAAATAGTATCACAAATTATCAATTAATTATCACAAATTTCAGAAGCCCCGTTCAAGAGCTTTAATAGGTGAGATACGGTCTCAAGTTTTTCCTCGATCACTCATTCATTCCAGTCTCATTCACAAGCCCCATTCAAGAGCTTTCCAATGACACCTCTCACGAATTTTTCCGACTCCCGGTCGCCAAGTTGTGAATCGAGGGTAGAACTGTCTTTTACTGCCTAAGGGTAAACGGTCTTTTCATATTTTTTGGGACACTAAATTCCTCAGGAAACTTAAAATAGACTGGATGTCGTCATTATGACGACATCTAGCTGGCATCTGACAGCCGTCAGCGGCTGTGAGCTGAGCCGCCAACGGCGCTGACCTGAGCCTCTAGCGGCGCTCGCTGAGCTTCCGACCCTGACTATTTTTTCAGCCCAACTCCAAAAATTGGCTCCTCTTCACCTATCCAGCCCTACTTTCTTCTCTATAAATACGACCCTCCTCCCTCAGTTCAAAACACACAGTCTACAGTTGACAACCTCTATTCTCAGGAGTATTAACACTGAGTTTCTCGCTCTTTCTTCCAAATTTATTCTTGAGATCTTGTCTTTACTATTCTTGTCAAACATAGCCTACAGTTCAAGTACTAACTCCTGAGGGCTCAAATTAAATTCCTTACCTAATTATTTATTTTCTAGTAGTCATAATGTAGATATCATGGTAGAATAACGTCTTTTATTGCTTACTAAATTTTGTCCTTCCAAGCATGTCTAGTCGTTGTAATGCTCAACTTGCCAATCGAATGCATGTCTAAACAAGGGTTAAAATAAATGTTGTGATGCTTGTGATGAACCAATTAATAGTCTAAGTCTAGGTTGTTAATTTGGTTTTGCATGGGAATTATGTCTTTAAATTATTAAGCAAACTTGAGTTAGTAGAGGCCGTCATAATACGAGCGAGTTGGGTGCCTAACACCTTCCCACCTCGTACCTTCGCCACCGAACCCTTTTATTCTTAGGTACTCATATGTTCTATATGAGCGGGAGTCTTTCTAAAAACATGATGAGTTCACTTATCGCGCTATTGGGTTGTCCCTTCGGTTTGTCCCTTCGATAAAACTCCGATAGCAGATTTGTGACCTCTTTCATGGTTTTTATTTAATTCAAGTGTCTACAGAATATTTTCTAACTCGATGGTCCCTTAAACTTATCTAAACCTCCAGTTTACGAATATTTTATAAGGACGTACTTCGTGGAACACCTAGATTGGAGGAAAATCCCGGGTCCTTACAGTGGCGACTTCACTAGGGATTTATTTAAGAGGGTGAGACTCGAAAATCAAGTTTGCTTATTTATCTAAAAAATGAGGACCGAAATCGTGTTTTATTTTATTTTATTTTATCCCATTTTCCATTTTTTTTGAGTCTAGAAAAATTAAAAAAATAGGATAGTCCGTCTTTTTCTATTTTTTCTTATTTTCGTTCATTGACTTTATTTTTTTTTTGATATTAGGGAAATATTTTGGGCATTTAGGCTTAAGATCCTTTTTTTAATACAATATATATATATATATATATATATATATATATATATATATATATATATATATATATATATATATATATATATATATATACGGGTCGTCCTTTTTCCTAGGTGAGAGTCTCGTGGTCTTTTTGATTCTAAATGGTCATCTACTCGTTCAGATCATGTCAGGGTCCAGCAAGCGCTCCTCATCTGAAGATACACAGGAAGAACTTCTCCTCATGCCAAGATCAGAAATGGGCCAGAGTGCTAAGAAGATAAAAACTCATTTTGCAACAACTGCGTATCCGATGCACGAAACTTCAAAGGAATCGGTGCTTGATACTCAAGATGAATCCCTTGACGTAGGGGAACAATTGGACCGATCATTCCGAGAGGCCAAAATCCAAGTGGGCCTTGATCTTAATGAGACCCCTAGTCTCGTTGAGTATAGAGGCACAGACAAGCCAATCCAGGCCCTTGTTGAAGTACAAGACGATATTGAGCACCTATCCCAATATATAATTATCTATCACTCAGAGATCAAACGACTACAGTAAACGGTTGCCGGGTTAGAGCAAAGAATTAAGGCTCTAAAAGGTGACAAAGTCATTCTTAATCAAGGGCAACCCCGTTGGCCTCAAGAACACATTTTTTTTCAACAAATGAGGGCATATGGCTACATTCATTCTGTGGGGCCTACCTATGAACTTGTCCCAGAAAACGGAAACTCAAGTGTTTATTGCGAGTACTGCCGAGCCTGCGGACATCACACTAATGATTGTAGGAATCTGAGGGACAAAATCCAAGCCTTCATTAATGAAGGGACCATGTGGCTCGCGCATCATTGGTTATTGAAGGAAAGATCAAGTATTCCTCTCCGTGAGTTCAGGCCACTGACGCTACCTATTCATGATGTTATGGCAGCTCTACTTCGCCGTGGAGATTTGCAATTCTTGGAAGGAGTTTTTCCAGAAGAGGAAGATCCTTACCTCTATTGCAGATATCATAGATGCTTTAGTCACCTCACCGAATAGTGATACCGCTTGAAGTGTGACATCCAATTTGTCATCGATTCCCGAGCCGTCTCTCCTAAAAAATCTCACATAGTCAAGGTCACAACAAAAGTATGAACCGCAGCTTGAAGTCAACATGCTAGAAATAGATCGAGTACCATTCATACCACACTCGAACCCTCATGTTAATGGTTTTCTCAAGAAGTAAGGGTACATACTCGGTATGGGTCTGGGAAGAAACGGACAAGGGCCCACCACCTTCGAATTCGAAGCCAAAAACAACTCCTTTAGACTTGGTTACATACCTACTGACAAAGAAATCCATGACCAAACTCTAAAACAAAGGAAACAATTTAAGGGAAAATAAGTCATTTCCAAAGAAGTAATACCCCCTTATAGCCACACGCTAAATGGTCAGTTCATCGCAGAAGGGGACTCTTGCCAATACTATGGCTTCCCCGAGTCATACTATGACAAGGAAGCCAAGGTCACACACCCAGGTTTCAAAATTTTCCAAGACTGCAACCAATTAGACGAGGAGGCACACCACCCCTCAAAACCGGCAAGTCACGATTGGACCAAGGTGCCAGGTAACCATCTGCTAGGTCTCCTGTTTGGCCAAAAAACTAGAATGGCTGAAAATCCTGCAATGAATGAAGAAGTAATGGCTCTGTATGGTCGCAACTTCAATCCTGAAGAGTTGATATATACTACTGAAGATGTCACAATGGGATGGCGCAAGGAAGTAAGCTGAACTGGCCCAAAAGGACGTAAGGTCACGATAACCCCTGGAGAGGGAACAATGATGGAAGAATCTGATTCCGAGTCTCAGTCAGAGTCAGTGTATAGCTCAGGTCCTACGGATAAGTCAGGACTGGGGAGTGCCCCTTCTTCTTTTTCTAAGTCTGGTGTCAATGTGAAGGGAAATTCAGATCCCTTTCTTGCTGTTTTCAATTCTAATATTATTAAAATGGAAAGTCCTTCTTTTTTTTCGCCTTGTTTAGCTATTGATAAACCCGATGATGAAAATGAGTTGCCTAAAGATTTGCTAAAAGCAGTAATCAATCATGAACAAAAGACCTCTGTTGTGGAGGAAACATAGTTAATTAATTTAAGCAATGAAAGCGAACCTCGTGAAGTAAGAATTGGATTGTCCTTAACTGAACAGGAACGTGAGCAATTTCTTGAACTTTTGAAACTGTACACAGATGTTTTTGCTTGGTCCTACAAGGACATGCCAGGAATTTAAAGGAGCATAGCCAAACATAAAATCCCTTTATACCCTGATGCTAAAATAGTTAAGCAGAAGCTACGACGCCTCAGACCAGAATGGGCATTGAAAATAAAGGAAGAGGTACAAAAGCAACTTGCCGCTGGGTTTATTGTGGTATCAGACTATCCTAAATGGATTGCCAATGTGGTTCCAGTACCGAAGAAGGATGGCCGTGTCAGAATGTGCGTCGATTTCAGGGACCTCAACAAAGCTAGCCCTAAGGATGATTTTCCTTTACCCCACATTGACCTTTTGGTAGATAACACAGCTGAATATGCTCTGTTAACATTTATGGATGGTTACGCAGGATATAACCAGGCTCAGATGGCTGAAGAAGACATGAGCAAAACAACGTTCATAACTCCTTGGGGAACCTATGCTACAGGGTCATGCCCTTTGGATTAGAAAACGCTGGTGCAACTTACCAAAGGACCGCCACAACTTTGCTACATGATATGATGCGTAAAGAAGCCGAAGTCTATGTGGATGATATGATGGTTAAATAAAGGTACCGAGACGGGCATATTCAGGCACTCCACAAGTTCTTTGAGAGATTATGCAAGTATAACTTCCGACTAAATCCCAAAAGTGTGCATTCGGGGTCACGTCAGGCAAGCTGTTTGGTTATGTAGTCAGTCAAAGGGGAATCGAAATTGATCCATCCAAGATCAAAGCAATAGTTGAAATGCCGCCACCCAAAAATGAAACGGAAATTAGGGGGTTCCTCGGTCGACTTCAATATATTAGTCGATTCATATCAAAGTTAACCATAACATGCGAACCTATATTTAAGAAGTTGAAGAAGGGGGTCAAAATTGAATGAATTGACCAATGTTAGGAAGCGTTCGACAAGATTAAAGATTATCTAGCCAACCCACCTATTCTTGCTCCTCCGAAGCAAGGTCTGCCATTGATCCTATATTTGACAGTAACCGACACAGCCATGGGGGCCATGCTAGCCCAAGCCGTAGAGGACCAAGAACGAGCCATATATTACTTAAGCAAGAAATCCATTGATTATGAAACTAGATATTCAGGCCTTGAAAAGACATGCTTAGCCGTAGTCTGGGCCACCAAGAAACTCAGACATTACATGCTCAATCACCCCGTACTGGTAAGGTCAAGGATGAATCCCCTCAAATATATCTTCGAGAAGCCAGTCCTAAGTGGAAGAATTGCGAGGTGGACAGTTCTGTTGTCTGAATTTTATCTCAAGTTTCATCCCACAAAAACCAACAAGGGACACGCAATTTCAAAATACTTGGCCGAGCACCCCACTCACACATCCAAGGATCACGAGCAATATGACTTCCCCAATGAATATGTGGCCCTAATTGAAGAAAATTGCTGGAAAATGTACTTTGATGGAACATTCAATCAAAAGGGCTATGGCGCAGCAGTACTTCCGGTGTCTCTGGATGAAGCTCATACTCCATCTGAGTAAAACTGGACTTCCCTATCACTAATAATGCAGCCGAATATGAAACTTGTATTATCGGTCTACAAGCAGCCATAGGCCTGGGCATCCGGATACTCAAAGTCTATGGGGATTCTCTACTAATCATCAATCAAGTCTCAAGGAAGTGGAAAGTTCACAGCGAAAGCCTGATACTCTACCAGGAATTTTTAGATAAAATACTTGACAACTTTGAAGAGGTAGCCTTCACATACCTTCCACGAGAGGACAACCAATTTGCAGACGCTCTATCCAAGCTAGCATCCTTGATTATCATACCCGACCCAGTCAGCATGATGCCTGTTTGTATACAAAGAAGAAGCGGGCCTGCTTTCTGCAACAACCTCGATACGGGCCTAATCCTAGCTCCGAACGAAGAAGATGCTTGGTACCAAGACGTTTTTAACGACATCATCAAAGGAATATACCCTCAGGACGCGCCAATAAGAGTTCAACGGGCCATCCGTCTCTTAGCGGCACAATACATAGAGTACAAGGTGGTTCTATACAAGAAATCTCACAATGGAGTCAACCTCAGATGCGTGAACGCTGAAGAAGCCGCACAAATCATGGATGAGGTACACAATGGGGTGTAGACCACACATGAATGGTCGAATGCTCTCTAGAAAGGTCGTACGACTGGGATACTATTGGACCACTATGGAAAGGGATTCTTACGACTATGTTAAGATATGCAAGAAGTGTCAGATATATGCCAACCTGCAGCATATGCTACCCTCAATGCTCCACAACTCCACATCCCCTTGGACATTTTCCGTATGGGGAATGGATATCATTGGTAAAATCACCCCGAAAGGCCCTGGAGGACATGAATACATCCTAGTAGCCGTAGACTATTTTACTAAATGGGTTGAAACTCAATCCTATGTCGTCCTCACATCCAAACAAGTGTCTAAATTCATAAGAAACAACATCATCTGCCGATTTCAATGAAATTTTTAGTTACCATGGATCCCATTTCAAAGCCGAAACAGCCACCCTCCTAAGGAACTACAAAATCCAGCACCACAAATCATCCCCTTACCGCCCCCAGACCAACGGCGCAGTGGAAGCCGCCAACAAAAACCTCAAGACTATCATTGAAAAGAAGATAGAAAACTACAAAGATTGGCCCATAAAACTCCCATTTGCCCTTTGGGGATATAGGACGTCCATAAGATCATCCATAGGACACCTTAATCTAGTCTACGGAATGGAAGCAGTGCTACCCATAGAAGTCTAACTACCACCCATGCCCATAGGCTTAGAGGGTGAAATTTCCGAGACCCAATGGTTGCAAGCCCGCTACGAGGAACTCATGTTCACAGATGAAAGACGCCTACGGGCCCTAGACCATTCCCACATGTACCAGCAATGCATGGCAAGAGCATTCAACAAAAATATTCGACCTCAATTTCTGAAGGAAGGGGACTTAGTTTGGAAAGAATTACGTGCCTCAGTTACTGACCACAGAGGAAAATTTTGACCAAATTGGTCTGCTCCGTTCATAATTAAAGACATCTTATCAGGAGTTGCAGTCCGACTCACGCACATTGATGGCATCAAGTTGAGTCAGCTCACCAACATGGACCAACGAAATATATATATATATATATATCCAAAAATTAAAAAAAAGAAGAGACATACACAAGTTGAACGAACTACGCTGGCCTGATTCCACACTGGATACGTAGGTAACCCTTTTAAGGGGTCCGGCCAAAATCAATCCAAAATTCCATTCACTCATTCAAAAGGGATAATCTTTATTCAAATTGAACGGATAAGCTTGCAAATATTGAACTTCCTAAGGTAACAAAAATAAGTGTGCAACTACGAGGGTTTAAGCCAAACAAATTTCTATTACTTCTTTTTAAAACTAGACTTGCTTTCTAAGAAACCTACTTTAATCCTTCTTTCCTTTAGAAGGCTTCGTTGAAGAGTTCTTATTTGAAGGACCCTGGCTTGAGGACAACTTATGATCGTTTTCTTGAGCTGGGGGCTTGCCTCTTTTCATTACATGATGGCCTTCCTCATAAGGTCCTTCCTTTCTTTTCTTGCTTCCTGTTCCTGAGTCATACTTAGGCTTTAGTTGGTCTCACTCCTCATGACGAAGGGCTCGTCTCGGTTCTCCACCAATGCAGGAAAGCCAGTTTAAGTAGGCCTCAGAAACTTGGGTTGGGGCAATCACCCGAGGTACAATCCAGCGATCCCTACTACGCCAATATTTTCCCCAGTCTCGAGCAGATTCGGTCGTCAGAGCCAAGGTAGGCGGTCTCGTAGTCTCCTAAGGTACTCCTGTACAGCCCCACTATGGTAGTATGAGGGATAAATTTGCAGCAAGCCACCAAAGAGGTCAAGCTCCACTAGGTCACATGCCAACGGATAACAGGTCCTACATGGAAAAAAGCATCCCATTCAGCAAGGGTCTTATCATCATATTGCCTTTTTCTAACAAAGAAGCTAGCAGTGGTATAAGTCTTCTTTTTCCAGCTTGAGGGGTACAAGCTATCATCTTCTCTCGCGATTCTATTAGCCTTAGATGCTCACACAACCAAATTTGAAGCAGCAGAGGGCTACTAGAAAAGGCTTCGAGAGGCAAAATTTTCAACCTGTCAAGCCCTAAAATAGTGTCCCCTACAACCAGATGCAAATGAGAATGCCCTTCAGCCATTTGATTCACCACTCGCAACAACGAGGCTCTACCCAGGTTGGAGGACTCTGCATTAGCAAACAAGAGGTGATTTAACAGGCAAAGTACAAAAGCCTGTCAAGGGCAACGCCTAAAAATCACTTCCGGTTCAGAAGAAATAGCGAACTTTTCACAGATTTGAACTAAGTCTACATCGACACCAAGAATCAAGCTTTTGGCTTCTGCTGATGTCAAGCCTAGAGATTTCCTGTGTTGATCACTAAAACCATCCCTCAAATAAGGCACAGCTAGGGGAAGAACATCAGACATATTAGTAATTACAGCAAATTCTTAAACTACAGGACATAATTCAGAGTTACCAAAATGGAAGACGTTCAAGTTTGGGTCCCAATAATTCAGAGAAGATCGAAGAAGGGGCCTCAAAATTTTGGTTTGTCTTCGAGCCAATAAGGTTGAGATATGATACGGAGCCAGTTCAAGTTTATCTTCTATGATCAGATTTTTACACCAGGCATCGAAAAGGTTTTCAAAGGATTTCACCATGATAGAAGATTTGGCAAATTTGAGAGAGCTAAAGTCTGAAAAGAGATACGAAATTAGACATCCCGCAAGTCTTATTTATAGGCAAAGAATAGTGTCAAAAGAAGTCAGAAATCCACGACAAAGGCCCAAAGCCAGAGCCGCCAGTGGCACTGGCCAGCATCGCTAGCCGCCTCGACCTCGGCCCAGTCGATTTTTCTCTTTTGTTCCGACCTATCCACTTGGTCTATTCCGCTCGGTTTAAGCCCAGTTTTTCAAATGCACAACGGAGTTACAAGGCCCGAGACTCTATGAGTTTTATTCTTGTCCATTTTATTTTTTTTAGTTTATTCTTTCTTTTAGAGGGTATAATATGTGTAGTTTTTGCTTTTTCTTGCAATTTTACCCTTTTTCTTTATTTTATTCCCTAAATTGTGGCGTACTCTTTACTGCATAACACATTGCATACTTAGAGATCAGACGGGTATAATCGAGTCATCATAGCATACGTATCATATAAAATGTATAAAAACAGGAGTTCAAAGTTTCAAGGTCAATGTTTACAAAGCGATCCTACATTGCTCAACCGGAGTCATCATCGCCATTGCTGTCAGCCGCATCCTCAACGGAAGGCCCCTGAACATAGTTCCCAGCCGAATAGTGGAAAGAGCCCTGAGTACTAAACGAACTATAAATAGGGCTGCTGTTGTTGGGCCTCATATCCCGTCCATCATACACTGGTGCATGCACAGGGGTACCTGCCGGAAACCCCGCCCTAAAGAAGCTCTCCGTGGCTTGACTAGCAAAGTCCATAGCCGCTTCCTGATATGAAGGCCCAGCTTGAGGCACATCCCATCTAGGGGCGTTCGCCCAACCACCAACCATAGGGGTCACAATAGGCCTACTATCGAAAGAAGGCTGAAAACCCACTGGAGAAAACATCTCAGGCACGGGAATGTGCGGCACAGAAGGTCCGGGCGCCTCATCAACAGGAGACCTGGTCAAACTACAGAAGGAGAACGAGTAACATACGGCCTGCTCGCCGAAGAAACCCTCGCAGCAGAAGAATGTCGAGGTCCCACCGAAGACGAAGACTGCAACATCTGCAAACAATCAAGGCCGAAATGTTAAGCTAAGCACCACACTTAGCTAAACAAAGAGACAAAAGTCTACTTACATCAACAGTTTTGGATCGAGAACTCTTCCTTTTACCCATCACCCGGCCATAGCCTTTCTTCAACAGGTGGATGAGCTTGAAGACTTGCAAGGTCTGCTCCCTGTTCAGCTACAAGAAGATACAAAAGATAGAGTCAGCATTCAAAAGCAAACACAAAGCACAAGAGGGATAAAAAAACTTACCCCGTACAACCATCAGGCAAAGGTAAGCCCTCCACGGTCTCTCCATCAACAGTATGTAGAGGGAATTCCTCTACTATACATCCCCCACTCTCGTCAATATACGTCGCCTCATTGCTCGGCAAAGTCACGCTTGGGGGCTGGCCACGAGGAACTCTGGAATAGAACCTCCTGGGACCTTGAGGAGTCGAACGATCCGCCTGCAAGGCACAAAAGTCAGTATATAACGCATATGGATGAAAAGGCACAAAAAACTTCTTACGTCATAAGTGAGATCCGGCATAAGACGACCTAAGAAATAGGCCAGTTACACAGCCGTACGGTCCAATCTAGCAATCTCCAGCTCAATAAACTCCGTGGCCGCCATTCCATGATTCACGACCCCCAAGTCTTGCACGCTCAGGCTGCGCAGGTAGAACATGGTCATAGGAGGATCCTCCGGAACCAAATGACCACCCAAGATGAGATAGACCAGCCGAGTCAAGCGGTCCCCCAAGTACAACATAAAGCCAAATGGCCCCTCAAAGACCACCCTCAAGGAGGATACCTTAAAGGACTCGATGGTAATATAGGGGGGAACCCCGGGAGTACCGTCAAAGGCAGTCCACGACACCTGCAGATTACCATATCAAAGTTCATTCACACCAAATGGACCAAAAAAGCACACATACACAAGCAAGTCAAAGACAACATACCTCAGAATCAGCATGACTCTCGGAGGTAGCCCGAAAATGTTCCAAAGAGGAAAACGGGTGGTTATCTCATTCAATCCACCATGAACCTAGTGGAAACATCCTCAAACCAGGACGGTGAGGACCAAAAGCGGGAAAATACTCAAAGAACCACGCCTGCCATACGAGAAAAAAAAATGATAAGATACAACTCTCCTACAAAGCATGCATATGCAAAGGAAAAGGGAAACATATATGCATACCTCCAGTATCTTCCACGGGCCCGAGATAGAGACCCTCTGACTCGTCGGCCTAGGCCTGCTAGCCTGGCGACACCATCTCACTAATGTAGCATACGCAGGAGCACCAAAGTGGTACTCATGGACTTTGGACAAATCGTCCAAACATGTCAAGAAGCCAATCTGACACACGCTCTTCTTCTGGGCAAAAATGGTCACCCCCAACAGGCAAGCTAAGAAAATACGGGTCCTCTGCTCCTCAGTAAGCCCTGCTCCGCCAAGGCTGCCCATAACCTCGACAAGGAAACTCGGTCCTCTTTGAAATGGGCGGACACAAGCCCATATAGCTCAAGCAACTTATCGTTTTGCCGATAGTAATTCGCGTCATACTGTATACGACACCCTCTAAAGGACAAGCCCGTCAGCACAACAAAATGATAGGGGGTAGGAAACATCTCGCCAACAGGCGTATGGGAAGTGTTCGTGATATCCCAAAACCTCTCTAATAACCCCCTAGCGGTTATCCTCGTGTCCCTAGAGTGATAAGCCGGGATAACAAACAAAAAGTGCCCAAAACCCGAACCCTGCACTATCTCCCTAGCTCCCACAGAAAATGTATCCAACATCATGGCTTTATGGGAAGTAGACCCATGAACCTGCAGCAGAACACCAATACCCTAGCCAACAAACAAAATTTTCTCAACACCCCATATGCTACAAATACAGCCAAAATAATTCCACCCAAATATATACATCCGACCACCAATCCAGTACAAGTCCCAATTTGTTCGTGTGCCGAAGCACTAACAGATCGAATTTTCAGTACAAAAAAGAAATATAAACTAAACAGAACCAAAAAAAGATGACTCTGCCTGTCCTGTAGACACTACGGTCCCAAATCATAGTCGGGCGCCAGTCCATCCGCATTAACAAATCCTGGTACAAATTTTCCCCGTCTGCATGACGAGCAAGGGGTGTACTAGAAGAAGGAAGCCCAGTACAAAAAGAGTTCCCGACTCTCCTCCTCCTCACCCATGGGACGTTTTCCTTTATCCTTGGGAGCCATAGAAGAAGAATGAAACTTTCTCTCTCTACAAGTGAAAATTTCAAGTTTCATATGTGCAAGAAACGAGTACCCATTCAACGATGCAACCCAAAATTCAGCAACTATGGGGAAAAATAAGCATGTTCAAGGCAAAAATCAAAGAATTTGGTCAAGAATTGACTTACCTTGAAGAAGTTTAAGCACTCAACAATGGAAGCTACTCTCGACAATGGCTCTCCACGAATAAGAAGAAAAAATAAGCAAAACACGGAAAAATTCGCGACAAAACATTTTAGGTTGCTCAAGTTGAGCGCCGCTAGCGGCGCAGGCCTGGGCCACTAGCGGCCCTGCCAGGCCTGCACACGCGGGCCCCTTCTGTTGTCCCACGACTTTTATTCCAGCCCAGAAACCGTTATTTCAGTTTGTTGGCGGCAAAGATCAGTACCAAGCGCCCGGGAGCAAGTCCCTTTGGCCCACCTATTCAAAATTCAACAGTTGGCCCATCTGACGGTACCAATTATTACCAGGTAAAACCAACCCAATTATTTTGTAGGTCCCAAATACACGAGCTTGGATATATGCCCCGACGATGTTTATCACCCGGAGTGTCAAATATTTTAAGCCCAGTAAATCCGTTGGCCTCACCCATGTTTTATCGGACAGCCAGTTTCAAAGTCGGGTCAGTAAATGACCGCTAAAACTATTGCGGTTAAACTATCCTTCCCTACGAAAGTCCCGAAGTTACAAAGTCTGGTCAGTCAATGACCGCTTAAGCTATTGCGGTTAAACTGACCTTCTACGAGGTCACTTATTCGGGTCAGTCAATGATCGCTTAAGCTATTGCGGTTAAACTGTCCTTTTCTACGAAGTCACAAATTCGGGTCAGTTAATGATCGCTTAAGCTATTGTGGTTAAACTGTCCTTCTACGAGGTTAGTTATTTTGTGCCAGTCAATAATTGCTTAAACTGTTGCGGTTATACTGTCCTTTGTTTTTAAATGATTCAGTCAATGATTGCTTAAACTATTCATATGTTTTAACCATTTTACAGCCGTTATTTTGATTGCGATGTCTCATCGACCTTTTCATCTCTCGTGCAGGGACGAAATCTCGGAATCCGCCGAGTGGGGCTTAGTCACTGTTTGCTCAGAATAAAGCATTTATACTATTCGCTCTCACCAGTGTTACGTCTCATTTACAGCCGTTATTTTTAATCGCGCTGTCTCGTCGACTTTTTGTTGCTCGTATAGGGACGGAATCTCGGCACCCACCGAGCGGTGTTTAGCCACTGTTTGTCGAAGCACTCTACGTTGATCATTCTCAAAGTATTACTAACCTTTTCATTCACTCTGAATATAGGTCTCCGGTAGACGTTTAGACCATCTACGACCGCTGTTCTATCCTTCTAACCATAACCTTTATTTTTCTTGTGTTCACAGAAATGAAATCTTATTAGCACGCTACGAGCATGTCCCAACTAAGGTTTGTCTTCATATGCATACATACTGTACACTCTCACACACCATCTGCACATCAGCATCTTGCATGTCGCCTTCGGAATACTTTAATCTTCGCTTTTACTCAAACTCGATCAAAGTGGGGGCTTCTGTAAACGCTAAAAAAGCGCCTTCAGATTTCTCCGCTAAACCTCTATGATGAAAGGAGTAATTTATAAACTTGAACGCTATTTTTGCTTTAAAAGGTAAGGTAAAGTCTTAGGTTTTTCCTCGATCACTCCTCCATTTCCCATTCAAAAGTCCCATTCAAGAGCTTTCCAACGACACCTCTCACGACTTTTTCCGACTCCCGGTGGTCAAGTTGCGAATCGGGGGTAGAACCATCTTTTACCGCCTAAGGGTAAAATGGTATTTTCATATCTTTCGGGACACAAATTCCTCCGAAAAATTAAAATAGACTAGATGTCGTCATTAGGACGACATCTAGGTGGCATTTGACAGCCGTCAGCGGCTGTGAGCTGAGGCGCCAGCGGCGCTCACCAGAGCCGCTAGCGGTTGTGGATGAAAATCCACAGACGCTTGCGGCGCTCGCTGAGCTTCCAAGCCTGACTATTTTTTCAGCCCAACTCCAAAAATCGGCTCCTCTACACCCGTCCAGCCCTACTTCCTTCTCTATAAATACGACCCTCCTCTCTCATAGTTCAAAACACACAGTCTACAGTTGACAACCTCTATTCTCAGGAGTACAAACACTGAGCTTCTCCCTCTTTCTTCCAAATTTATTCTTGAGATCTTGTCTTTACTATTCTTATCATACGTAGCCTAGAGTTCAGGTACTAACTCCTAAGGGCTCAAATTAAATTTCTTGCCTAATTCTTTATTTTCTAGTAGTCATAATGTAGATTTGATGCTAGAATAACGTCTTTTATTTCTTACTAAATATTGTCCTTCCATGCATGTCTAGTCGTTGTAATGCTCAACTTGCCAATCGAATGCATGTCTAAACAAGGGTTAAAATAAATGTTGTGATGCTTGTGATGAACCAATTGTTGTTGATCCGGTTTTGCATGGGAATTATGTTTTTAACTCATTAAGCAAACGTGAGTTAGTAGAGGCCGTCATAATACTGGCAAGTTGGGTGCCTAGCACCTTCCCACCTCGTACCTTCGGCCCGAACCTTTTATTTTTGGGTACTCATATGTTCTATATGAGCGGGAGTCTTTCTAAAAACATGATTAGTTCACTTATCGCGTTATTGGGTTGTCCATTCGGTTTGTCCCTTCGATAAAACGCCGATAGCAGATTTTTGACCTCTTTCATGGTTTTTATTCAATTCAAGCCTTTACAAAATCTTTTCTAACTCGATGGTCCCATGAACTTATCTAAACCCCCAGCTTACAAATTTTCTATAAGGACGTACTCCGTGGAACACCTAGATTGGAGGAAAATCCTGGGTCTTTACAGAGAGTCCCTTTGGTTTTGAGTGGTTCTTGGGAGAGAGACTGATTAGGCAGACTTTCTCCGACCTTCCGGCTCCGAGGATTCCTTTGGACCCTCCGGATTCTATACTTTATGTTAGTCACCTTACTGTGGAGCAGGTAAGGACGACCATCGTTGGGGTGAATGCTCTTGAGTATTTGCTCACGGCTCACCCGATGGTGGATCTTATGGTGGGGTATACCGAGTATGTTGACGCTCGGTAGTGCCCTAACTTCTCCACTGATCCGGTGAGTAATTTATTTTGTTTCTCAATTTTGTTTGAAAATTTAGAAATTGTAGACGCCAAAAGTGCACATTCAGATTTCTTCGCAAAAGCCCGATGATGAAAGGAGTAATTTATAAACTTGAATGCTATTTTTGCTTTAATAGGTAAGATACGGTCTCAGGTTTTTCCTCGATCACTCCTTTATTCCGTTCCCATTAAAAAGCGCCATTCAAGAGCTTTCCAACGACACCTCTCATGCCTTTTTCCGACTCCCGGTCGCGAAGTTGTGAACCGGGGGTAGAACCGTCTTTTACCGCCCAAGGGTAAAACGGTCTTTTCATATTTTTTAGAATACAAAATTCATCCGAAAATAAAAAAAGACTGGATGTCGTCATTATGACGACATCCAACTCGCTCACCACAGTCGCTAGCGGTGCTGACTCAGCTTCAGGCCGATTATTTTTTCAAGCCCAATTCAAAAATTCGGCTCTTTTCACCCATCCAGCCCTACTTCCCACGCCTATAAATATGACCCTCCTCCCTCAATTCAAATCACACAGCAGTTGACAACCTTTATTCTCATGAGTATTAACACCGAGCTTCTCCCTCTTTCTTCCAAATTTATTCTTGAGATCTTGTCTTTACTATTTTTGTCAAACATAGCATACAGTTCAGGTACAAACTCCTGAGGTATCAAATTAAATTAATTGATTAACTGTTTATTTTCTAGTAGTCATAATGTAGATATCATGCTAGTAAATGTTTTTATTGCTTCCTAAATATTGTTTGTATAGTCGTTGTGATGCTCAACTTGTCAAATCGAATGCATGTCTAAATAAGGGTCATTAATAAATGTTGTGATGCTTGTGATAAACCAATTAATAGTCTAAGTCTAGGTTGTTAATCCGCTTTTGCATGGGAATTATGTCTTTAAATTATTAAGCAAACTTGAGTTAGTAGAGGCCGTCATAATACGGGCGAGTTGGGTGCCTAACACCTTCTCACCTCGTACCTTCGCCCCCGAACCTATTATTCTTGGGTATATATATATATATATAATATATATATATATATATATATATATATATATATATATATATATATATATATATATATATATATATATATATATATATATATATATATATATATATATATATATATATATATATATATATATATATATATATATATATATATATATATATATATATATATATATAACTGGGTCCTTCTTCGTGTGGTGCCGACACGTGGGATGCCACATAGGCGAGCCACGTCGTGCAAGCATGACACGCAAGCGACACGTAAGCACAAACTTGCCATGCAGCATGACACATCATCCATCATTAATGTCTCATCATTAGTTGACTTAATTACATATTTTCTAAATTACAAAATAAAATAACTTTAGTTACGTAAGCCAAAAAATTATAAATCTGATTCCGTTGGATTGGATTTGAAAAATGCTTCAAAACGAGATATATATGTATATGTCCTATAAAAGTTGGGTTCTTTCCGTGTGATCATGACACGTAGGACGTCACATAAGAGGAAATGTTCGTGTGAAGATGACACGCACACGCCACATGCGCTCAACTTTGTCACATAGTTTTAATTGTGCGGAATAAAACGAGCACGTACTATCAACTTTTAGTGCATATATACAGTTAATGCAGAATGAGTTTATTAATTATTTTCATTAGTTGAATTATTAAAATTAGTGTACATATACTGTTTTTATTATCTATCTAAACTTAGTCAAATCTCATTACAAATGAAGGTCGCATGAAAATATCATTTTCAAGAATTAGCATGCTGCATCCTATGGATAGAAATTTATGCAAAAATAAAATAAAATGTATTTTACTAATAAAATTAATAATTTCACATCAAATATAACATTATATTTTTATATATATTCATCAATAATTATTTTACGAGCCCGTGCGAAGCACGGGGATAAAACCTAGTATATATAACTATAATTGGGTCCTTATTCGTGTGGTGCCAACACGTGGGACGGCACATAGGTAAGCCACATCGTGTGGGTATGACACATAAGCCGACACATAAGCACAAATTTTCCGCATAGTATAACACATCATCCACCATTAATGTATTATAGTTAGTTGGCTTAATTTCATATTTATTAGTATATTTTCAATTCACAAAATAAAATAACTTTAGTTACGTAAGTCAAAAAATTATAAATCTGACTCCGATGTATTGGATTTGAAAAATACTTCAAAACGAGATACATATGTATATGTGTCCTATAGAAATTAGATCCTTTCCGTGCGTTGATGACACGTATGTAGGATGTCACATAAGAGAAAATGTTCGTGTGAAGATACGTAGACGTTACCTGTGCACAACTTTGTCAAATAGTTTGAGTTGTGTGGTATAAAACGGGTATGAGGTATCAACTTTAAGTGCAAATATATCGTTAATCAGAATGAGTTTATTCATTTTTTTTTATTAATTTAATTACGTATTAAAGTTAGTGTATAAATATTATTTTTGTTCTCTATCTAAATTTAGACCAATCTCATACAAATGAAGGTGGTATGAAGAATATCATTTTCAAGAATTAGCATGCATCTTATGGATAGAAATCTTTGCCAAAAAGAAATAAAATTTACTTTATCAATATTATTAATAATTTCACTTCAGATATTTTAAGCATTATTTTATTAAATATATTGATAAAACTATTTTACGAGCCCGTGCAAAGCACGGGGATAAAACCTAGTGTTCTATATGAGCGGGAGTCTTTCTAAGAACATGATTAGTTCAATTATCGCGCTATTGGGGTCGTCCCTTCAGTTTGTCTCTTCAATAAAACACCGATAGCAGATTTGTGACCTCTTTCATGGTTTTTATTCAATTCAAGTCTTTACAAAATCTTGTCTAACTCGATGGTCTCTTGTACTTATCTAAAGCCCCTATCTTACTAAGTTTCTATAAGGACGTACCCCGTGGAAACAAATGGATGGAAAAATCCTGGGTCCTTACAGTATCGACTTCACTGGGGATTTATTTAAGATGGTGAAACTCGAAAGTCAAGTTTGCTTAATTGTTTAATAACATGTTCCATATTTTGCATCATTTGCATCATTTACATGTTCCTTGCCACATTCTTTTTACCATTATCGACCGTCGAGGAAGTTTGTGTCGCACCTCGTAGACAACCCGTATATCTAAAGGAATATACAGTTGTCGTATCGTGCAAATCGACGCTTTCTCGCTCATGACTCATCGCTCTTGTTGGTCAAACAGAATTACAATTGATGTGTCGACCATCCGCCATACGAAAATTGTAATTTATCGTGGTAACCTCATAGGAGCCAAAAGCCTCAAGCCCACATTCGTGCATTCGCTTGCTTGTTGTGCATGTGTCGTTGTAATGCCGGTCTGATCGCATGTTTGCCTGTAACTATGTCATTGTAATGCTTGCCTGAATGCATGAGTACTGTGACTATGTGCCGACATGTACTTATGTGCTAGGAGTCTTTTCTTTTATTTTTAGCTAGTTCCTAATGCCCGAAGATGGTGTGGGAATTCAATTCAATGAACACCCGTCATTTTTCCGATGATATATTCTTTTAAATTCATGAACAATTCTCTAGGATCTTTTTAGCAAAAAAAAAAAGAGTCAGTAGTTCCAAATTCCCCTCTCCCATTTTTCTATTTCTTAATTTTTTTTATTATTATTGATGTAATCCATATTCGGTCAAAAAAAAAGGAAAGCAAAAACAAAAAAAAAAAACCGGCAAAAAACAAAACAAAACAAAAACAGAAAATCGAAAAATCAAAATAAAAAAGACGGATTTTTTTTTTTTTATCCGATTTTTCATTTTCTTTGAGTCTACAAAACAAAAAAAAAAGGGATAGTCCGTCTTTTTCTATTTTTCTTATTTTCGTTCATTAACTTTATATTAAGGAAATATTTGGGCATTTAGGCTTAAGGATCTTTTTAGGACAATGTGTTTCTATAGGTGGGTCAACGTTTTTCCTAGCTAAGAGTCTCATGGTTTTTTCTTATTACTAAGTGCTCCGTACTTCCTATTTAGGATAGGATCCAAAGAAGAAAGACTTGACAGAGGTTCGATTCGACTTTCCACCACACATTGAGTCAAACCGCCTCAACTGCACCATGATCAGAACGATTGGGGAATATCTTGTCGTGATGACAGACCGAGTGGATAGGTTGGAAGCTGACATTACCAACATTAAGTCAAGACAGTTATGGGATATGCCAATGTTTGTCCCTTCATCTGAAAACCGGAAATCCATAACTCTGGGAAAGCCTGATCCAATCCCTCAAGAGCCAGAAAGGAAAAGCAAGAGCGACGAGTCTTCCTCAAATGTCTCGCCAACGGAATTTCTCATACCCCGAAACAAGCTGAAGAGGGAATTTTCCCCACTGGGAATAACTCTCGATACAGCTTTTGAGAGGTTAGTGGACAAGGATATGCTTCGACCTGTGCGGTCCCACTCCAGAACATATTGTCAAGAGCCATAACTAGAAAGAGGGCGAATAATGCAAGTACCATCAAGGGAAAGGGCACGACACAAACAACAGTTGGGCTCTTAAACTTATCATCCAAGAGAAAATAGATAATGGCACTCTACCATCACCTAAAGCTGAAGAAGCCGAAAGTGCTGATAACATCCTGGGTGCTATCAACCATATTACAACTAAGGAGCCCAAAGATTACTCTCACCTCATTTATGATGAGGAGATCATTTTGATTTCTTAAAAATCTTATGAAGAAGGGCCAAATCTGGGAAGTGACAAAACAGAGGATGATAAGAAGCATATACAAGAAAGTCTGGGTCGTATAATCAAAGGAATTCAAGAAATAAGAGAAAAGGTTGACATCCTACAAGAGAGCACCTCTGAGCGCAAGAATACGGTCATCTTGACTAAAGAAGAAACTTGGTGACGTCAAGACCTCCTCTATCACAAAATGCCCAAGTATGGGTACGTCCGTCCGAGGACACCCACATCAAGGCTCCTTCTGAGAGACAAAAATCTGTTTCTAAGCTATAACTACTGCGCAGCTGAAGGACACCACATCAATCAGTGCAGGCGCTTCAAGAGGCTAGTCTTGCGCTTCATCGACCAAGGGACAATATGGCCACCGTACACTTGGACAGTCAGCTGGTGTCGTCATAGTCAAGAAAAATACACCCCTCTCTTTGCACCAATGGAAGCTGTTATGAACGCATTGGTATGGAGAGGTGACATTCAACCCTGCATCTCTTTGTAAGATGACAAATCAGCACCAGGAGAAAACCAACCCTACTGCAAGTATCATCGAGTATTCGGGCACCATACAGACGATTGCCTGCACCTAAAGGACGACATCCATGGGTGTCATTGATAGAGGAGAGGTGTCACTGCCGCTAAGAGATGTCAATGTCGACGATGAAACCTGGAATTCGTTGGCTACCCGTAGGAGCTAGAGGAATCGAGTCTGAGTCCCAAAGTTTTGTCGAGTTAGGATCCTAGCTAAGTTTTTAGGTTGAGTCTTGAATAGGGAGTGTTCGCCTTTTTTACTTTTTCTAAGTCTAGTTTCTTTTGGACGGGAATTAGAGACCCTCTTCTCTAAAAATTCCTCTTGCTCATTTCTTTCTTTGTTTGGCTATTGATAAATCCAATGAACTCCAAGTTGCGCAAATCATTAACTAATCAATTTAAGCAATGTAAGTAAACTTCACAAAGCAAGAATACAAATCATCTCTTTTACAGGAATTTGAGTAGCTGAACTCCCTCAATGATGCCACTCCACAAGAAGAAGCGAGCCAACCTTTTACAATAACCGCGACACAGATATGACCCTGGCTCCGATCGAAGAGGATCCTTGGTGCCAAGACGTCTTCAACTACATCACCAAAGGAATATACCCACAAGACGCACCAATAAGAGCTCAACAGGCCATCCGTCTCTTAGCGACGCAATACATATAATACAATGGGGTTCTATACAAGAAATCCCACAACGGGGTCAACCTCAGATACGTGAACTCCAAAGAAGTCGCAGAGATCATGGACGAGATACACAATGGTGTGTGCGAACCACACATGAAAGGTCGAATGCTCTCTAGAAAGGTCCTACGACTGGGATACTATTGGACCACTATGGAAAGGGAGGACTGTTACGACTATGTCAAGAAGTGCAAGAAGTGTCAGATATATGCCAACCTGCAGCATATGCCACCCTCAATGCTCCACAACTTCACATCCCTTTAGCCATTTTCCGCATGGGGAATAGATATCATTGGTAAAATTACCCCAAAAGGCTCGGGAGGACATGAATACATCCTGGTAGCCATAAACTATTTTACCTAATGAGTTGAAGCCCAATCCTATGCCACCCTTACCTCCAAACAAGTGTCCAAATTCATAAGGAATAACATCATTTGCCGATACGACATTCCGCATGAAATCATAATTGACCATGGATCCAATTTCAAAGCCAAAATAGCCACCCTCCTCAAAAACTACAAAATCCAGCACCATAAATCATCCCCTTACTGTCCCCAAACCAACGGCGCAGTAGAAGGCGCCAACAAAAACCTCAAGACTATCATTGAAAAGATGATAGAAAACTACAAAGATTAGCCCATAAAACTCCAATTTTCCCTTTGGGGATGTCGGACATCCATAAGATCTTCTGCGGGAGCAACACCTTATTCCTTAGTCTACGGAATGGAAGCAGTGCTACCCATAGAAGTCCAACTACCCTCCATGCGCATAGCCTTAGAGGGAAAAATTCCCGAAACCCAATGGTTACAAGCCCGCTACGAAGAACTCATGTTCACAGATGAAAGATGCCTACGGCCCCTAGACCACTCCCACATGTACCAGCAACGCATGGCAAGAGAATTCAACAAAAAGGTTCGACCTCGAAATTTAAAGGAAGGAGACTTAGTTTGGAAAGAATTTCGTGCCCCAGTCACTGACCCCATAGGCAAATTTCAACCAAACTAGTCTGGTCCGTTCATCATCAAAGACATCTTATCAGGAGGCGCAGTCGGATTCATGGACATTGACGGCATCGAGTTCAGTCAGCTCACAAACATAGACCAACTGAAGAAGTGCTACGTCTAAAAAAAATAAAAATAAAAAATTCCGAAAATTAAAAAAAAAAAGACGTGTACAAATTGCACGAACTACGCTGGCCTGATTCCACAATGGTTACGTAGGTAACCCTTTTAAGGGGCCCGGCCAAAATCAATCCAAAATTTCATTCAACTCATTCAAAAAGGGATATTATTTATTCAAACTGAATGAACAAGCCTACATTGGCAAAAATTAAACACACTAAGGTACAAAAAAAAAAGTGCAACTACAAGTGTTTAAGCTAAACAAATTCTTATTACTTTTAAAAAAAAAAAAATAGACTTGCTTTCTAAGAAAACTACTTTAATCCTTCTTCCCCTTAGAAGGCTTCGTTGAAGAATTTTTCTTTGAAGGACCCTGGCTTGAGGACGATCTATGATCGCTTACGTGAGCTAGGGGCTTACCTCTTTTCAATACATGGTAGCCTTTCTCATAAGGCCCTTCCTTTCTTTTCTTACTTCCAATTCTTGAGTCATACTTAGGCTTTCGTTGCTCGTACTCCTCATAACGAAGGGCTCGTCTCGTTTCTCCATCACCGCAGGAAAGCCAATTGAAGTAGGTCTCAGAAACTTGAGTTGAGGCAATCACCCGAGGTACTGTCCAACGATCTCTGCCACGCCAATACTTTCCCCAATCCGTAGCAAATTCAATGGTCAAAGCTGAGATAGGTGGTCTCGTGGTCTCCTGACGAGGGATAACCTGCTTCAACCCATATTGTCTCATAACCTAGAAGGAAAGAAGAAAGTACTCCTGTACAGACCCACTATGGTAGTATGAGGAACAAAATTGTCGCAAACCACTAAGGAAGTCAAGCTCCACCAGGTCACATGCCAGCGGATAACCAGTCCTGCATGGAAAAAGGCCTCCCATTCAGCAAGGGTTTTGTCATCATATAGCCTTTTCCTAACCAAGAAGCTAGCAGCGGTATAAGTTTTGTTTGACCGAGCTCAAGGGGTACGAGTTATTATCTTCTCTGGTGACTCTATTAACCTCAGATGCTTACATAACCAAATTTGAATCAGCGGGGGGCTGCCCGAAAAAGCTTCGTGAGGGGAGATTTTCAACCTGTAAACCCCTATAATAGTTTCCCCTACAACCAGATGAAAAGGAGGGTGCCCTTCAGCCATTTGAGTCACCACTCGCAACAACGAGGCTCTATCCAAGTTGGAACACTCTGCATTAGCAAACAGTAGGCGGTTTAACAAGCAAAGTACAAAATCCTGTCGGCGGCATTGCCTAAACATTGCATCTTTTTCAGAAGAAATAGCAAACTTTTCACACAGTTGAACTAAGTCCACATCGACACCAAGAATACCTACACTAGATATATTACCCATAAATTTCGTGATTGCAAAGTGACATACCTCTTCTTCTTCGTTGGAGGTGGCATTGAGGTCGAGTGAAACATGTTCCCCCTCACTTGTTGCATTTCTTGATTCTCCTCGAGATGAAGAGGGAGCTTGCTTGCTAGGTTGTTGCATGTCTTGTAGAATTTCGGAAAAGAACTCCAAAAGAGTTTTGGGTTTTTCGGGCATGGTGACTCTACCGTTTGGGAGATCATGAGAAGAGATAATGGTTGTGTCTTATGAGAGAGAATTCTCATCTACTTCATTAAAATTGACCATATCTTCTTCTTCTAATACTTTTCCTAAATCTGCCAACAACTTTGATCAAAATTCGTGAGGATTTGAGGAGTTATGGGAATTTGAATTCGAAACCCCAATTTCAATGGGAGTTTCAGGGGATTTAGAGAAAGTGGTCTAAAAAGTTGATGATGATCGTGTTGTCACCATTTTATAGAAAAGAATGAGGTAATGGATAAAAGGAGAAGAGGTGAATTATGTGGGAGAGAGAGAGAAGCTTTGTGACCGACGGTTGAGTGTGGAGTAGTGAGAGAGATGACTGGGTGAGAGGAGATAGAGTGGGAGAGAGAGACAGAGACAGAGAGAATGACGGTTTGTGGAGGGAAGGAGTGAGCAGACTTGGGGAATAGAAAATTTAGAGGAGTTTGAGTGAATTCTCTTTATTGCCCAGTAGGTATAATTGTTCACATGGAGCAATTAAGAGACACGTGAGATTTTGGTAAGGATTGACTCAATTTTGTGGGCTTGATTGATCAAACAAATTAGCTGACATTAGGTGGCTTCTCTTTGATTTTCGCTTGATTGAAGTCAACTTTAAAAGCCCAACAATATTTAGTTAATAACATGCTTATGCAAATGCAAATGAACCAAATAAATATCCAAAGGTCCATGATGAGTTTTCAAGCAATTTTCAGCTTATGCAACAAAACTTAACAAAAAGTTTGGTAATGGATATGCACAATAATTTCATAACATTTTGCTCAATAACTCAATCATTACCATCATAACAAATTTCCAAAAAAACAATTTTATTTATTTCAAGGGAATTTAATGCAAGTCATGTTTTAATTGATTTTAATTAAACCAAGTTCAAGGCCAATTTTCTCAAATTGTTCCCTACTAAGTGCCTTAGTGAAGATATCTGCTATTTGATCTTCGGTTTTGCAAAAGTTCATGAAAATTAGTCCTTTTTTAACATTTTCTCTTAAGAAATGATGCCTAATGTCAATGTCTATAGTCCTCTTATGTTGACATGGATTTTTAGCAATATTAATGGCACTAGTGTGGTCACAAAAGATAGGAATGCAATCAATCACAACACCAAAATCATTCAATTGTTTCTTAATTCATAAGAGTTGAGCACAACAAGATGCTGCAGACACATACTCAGTCACGACCGTTGACAAGGCAATAGAGTTTTGTTTCTTAGAACCCCATGAAATCAAACATGAACCAATAAAGTGAGTCATGCCGGAAATGCTTTTTATATCAACTAGATAGTCGGCATAATCCGCATCGACATAGCCAATGAGATCAAAAGAAGTACCCAAAGGATACCAAAGGCCTAAGTTATCACAACCATGCAAGTACCTCAATATTCTCTTAACAGCTATCATGTGAGACTCTTTGGGACATGGTTGGAATCTAGCACATAAGCCTACAACTAAACACAATATCGGGTATACTTGCAGTTAAGTAAGGAAGAGATTCGATCATACCTCGGTAGGTTTTCTCGTCTACCTTTTTACCATTCTCGTCTAAGTCAAGCTTAGTGGTCGTGGGTATTTGTGTGTGCATGGATTTGCCATTGTCCATCTCATACTTCTTCATAAGCTCCTTAAAGTACTTTTGTTGGTGAATCATGATCTCTACCAAGGATTGCTTGATTTGCAAACTCAAGAAGAAGTTGAGTTCACCCATCATGCTCATCTCAAATTCGCTTGTCACGAGATCTGAAAACTCTTTACACAAACACTCATTAGTAGCACCAAATATAATGTCATCAACATAAATTTTCACAATCAACATGTCTTTCACTTTAAGAAGCAATGTATTGTCTATTTTACCTCTTTGAAAGACATTTTCCATTACAAACTTGGATAATCGTTCATACCAAGCTCGGGGAGCTTGTTTCAAACCATATAGTGCCTTATCCAATTTAAAAACTTAATTTTCAAATTCTTGACCTTCAAAATCGGGAGGTTGTTCAACAAATACTTCCTCTTTCAAATAGTTTTTCAAGAAGGCACTTTTGATGTCCATTTGATAAAGGGTTATCTCCATGAATGCAGCAAAAGCAATAAGAATGTGAATTGTCTCTAGCCTAAATACGGGTAAAAGGTTCATCGTAATCAATACCTTCCTCTTGATTGTATACTTTGACCACCAGTCTGGCTTTGTTTCTACTACGGTCCCTTTCTCATCAAGCTTGTTTCAGAACACCCACTTTGTTTTGATGATCATGCAATCTGAAGGACGAGGCACTAGGTTCCAAACCTTGCTTCTTTCAAATTGGTGTAGTTCGTCTTACATAACAGTGACTTAGTCTGGATCGAGCAAGGCTTCTTGGTAGTTCCTCGGTTCAGTGGTTAATAGGAATGCAGAGTGTGCACAAAATTTTTGAACCGAGGACCTAGTGTCGAGATGACTTCTTGCAAGTCCAATCTCAAAATCATCATCTAATTAATCACTTTCAACCAAAACGTTACTCTCATCAAAAATAAAATGAACACTTTCCTCAACAATCATGGTTCTTTTATTGTAAACTTTATAACCTTTGCCACGTGAGGAGTAACCAAGAAATACAGCTTCATCACTTCGTGCATCAAATTTGCCAAGTTGATCTTTTCCATTATTATGCACTAACATCTACAACTAAAGGTACGAAGCTGCAAAATGAATGGTTTTCTCCCTTTGAAGAGTTTATAGGGAGTCTTTTAAAGCAATGGCCTAATCATGCAACGATTAATGATGTAGCAAGCCGTGTTCACGACTTTTGCCCAAAAATACTTAGGAAGACCACTAGCAATTAGCATGGTGCGTGCAATGTCTTCTAGTATCCTATTTTCCTTTCAACTACACCATTTTGTTGAGGCATCCTAGGGGCCGAGAAGTTATAATCAATACCATTAGTGTCCTAAAACTCAATGAATGAAGCATTATCAAATTCGGTTCCATTGTCGGATATCATGCTAACAAGTTCATTTCCGGTTGTTTTTTGAGTTTTTCTAATGAATGCATCAAACACATCAAATGTCTCGTCATTTGAGGTAAGAAACAAGGTCCAAGTAAAGCAAAAATAATCATCAACAATTACAAGCACTACTAACTACTCTCATAGGTCCACATAAATCCATATGAATGAGTTCAAGTGGTGTAGAAGTGCTAAAGTTCTTTGATTTAAAAGATGATTTGACTTGTTTTCCTCTAACACATGCATCACAAATTTTATCATTCTTAAACTTAATTGAAGGAAGACCAACAACTAGGTTTTGAGACAATAACTTTTGCAGCAAGGAAATACTAGCATGTCCTACTCTTTTATGCCAAAGAAATGCATCATCATAAAGGACACTTATACATGACATTTCAACATGGGGAAAGGAGGAAAGATTTGCCTTATAAACATTTTTGTCTCGCTTCCCTTTCAAGACAATTTTTCCATTTTTGGTACTAACTATCATGCAACTATGGGATGAAAATTCAACTTTGTTCCCATGATCACCTAGTTGGAAATGCTCAAAAGATTATGCTTTAAACCTCTTACAAAAAACACATTATCGATGGAGTGTGATGGTGATGAACCTATTCGTCCAACACCTATGATCTTTCTTGTTTTGCCATCACCAAAGGACACACTTCCGCCATTGAAGGCTGTTAGTGAGAGAAAATTTGATTCATCTCCCATCATGTGCCGTGAGCAACCACTATCTAAGTACCAAAATTGGTTGCTCTCTTTCACAAACGCCTACAATCACATTCAGAGGTTAGACTTAGGAACCCAAATAAATTTGGGTTCCTTCTTAAGGTAAGTAGTGTTCAAATCACTTTTCTTAACCCACTTAACCTTAGCATTCTTTTTCATCGCATTTTCTTCCACATAACAATTCATGCTCAAATGACTAGTTTCACCACAAAACGTACACAATCGATTGCAGGAAAAATCAGTGCATTTAGACCTAGGATTCCAAGGCTTTTCTTGCTAACAAACCCTAATCCTTTTTTAGTTTTGTTGTGTTGGTTCAGCCATTTCATTGCCTTACTGTATTTGTTCCAGACTCTGTTCCCTTTCACAGTTTCATTGGCAAGCCTTATGTCCGCTTTGAGTTTTCTTATTCTGACTTTTTCATTAATGGAGGTGATTCTAGCATCTTCGAAGTCATATCTCAAAGACTCAAGACATGTATGTATAACTTCAGATCTTATAGCATTTTCACAAGTTTCACAAATTTTGTGACTCTCAAGTTCATGCTTTATATGAGTTATTACGTTGAAGACCTTCAATTATAGTGTTCATGGCACTAGAGTGTTCTTTAAGGACAGCATGCTCATTTTCAAGAGATTTCTTTTCATGCAAGACTTTTGTTAACTCGGTGAAAAAAAAATTATTTTCAACACAAACATCTTGGAATCATTCAGCGAAGGTACTTATCATGCTTAACATCTCAGTTAAAGAAGCATTCTCATAATTATCATCACATCGATTATCATTTACCTCAATTGAACTGTTATGATCCGAATCGCTTTTGACCATTAGAGCTTGTTCTGCATGCTTTGTGGCCTCTTCTGATTCTTCTTTGTCTTCTTCATTACCCCAAGCGGCAACCATAGTATCCATGAACTTTTCCCTTGTTTTTCTTACAGCACTCCTCCTGAAGTTCTTTTCCCTTGGTCGTTCCTCTTCTGGGCAGTTCTTCATCAAGTGACTGGGTTTTTTGCATTTGAAGCAATAGACCTCTTGAGTTCCTTTTCCAGCAGAGTCACATCTTGTAGAGAGCTCCTTTCTTCTTTGCAGATCTGTACTTTTTAGAGAGGCAACTTAGCCTTTTGGAAAGCAAGGCAAAGTCACCCTCCGTATCAAGTTCATCATGGTCTTCATCAACTTCTACGTTTAGAGCATGACCTTTGTCTTTTCTGGAAACTTATTTGGAATTTGAACTTATTATACGGACCTCATGGGTTTGAAGGTTCCCAATAAGTTCATCTAAGCTCATAGTGTCCATCTTCTTACCTTTTTGTATGGACGTCACCTTGTTCTCCCAACTTGAAGGTAGAATGCGCAAGATTTTTCGAACAAAGTCTCTGAAGGTGAAGAGTTTACCAAGAGATTTGAGCTCATTTGTCACATTAGTAAAACGTGTAAACATATCTTTAATTGACTATTTGTTATCCATAGTAAAAATCTCATAGTATCTTACAAATATTTCAATACGAGATTGTTTAACTTGGTTGGTACCTTCATGAGCTACTACAAGAGCATCCCAGATTTGCTTTGCGGTGTCACAGCAGGCTATGCGGTTGTATTCGTCATGGCCAAGACCGCAATGCAAGATCATTATGGCTTTGGCATTCTTTTCGAGTTTGCCAAGATCAACGTCGTAGTATTGATCTTCCGGCTTTGGGACAAGAACACCTTTACCATTTGGTACGGGCGGAAGGACTAGAGGAACGTTGGTTATGATCCTCCATAGCTGGTAGTTTTTGACTTTGATGTAGTAGTTTTCGACTTTGATGTAGATCTCCATACGAGCCTTCCACCAATTATAGTGGTCGCCATTGAACAAAGGGGGTCAAGAAGTGGAATTTCTCTCATGTGTTTGAAGTGGTGCACTCATGCCTAAGGATATCTTCAGGGGGTTAGTTTTTTGTGTGAGAACCTACTCTGATACCAATTGTTAGAATACACTACCCTAAACACAAGAATTTTGTTGGTAGAGGAACATTGTGTTGTGTTGGTTGAATTGTGTTGGTTGAATTGTGTTGGTAACTTTTACCTAATTGTTGCTTCATGAACAGATGGACCGGCCAATGGAACTAAGGTCATTATGTTGTTCCCTCTAACAGAGATTAAGTGCGGAAGCTGGATAATTAAGCAATAAAGAACACATGGCGTTTTATACGTGGAAAAGCACCCAAGGCTCCTTTGAGTGTAAAAACCACCACCTACTCTCTCTAGTAGGATTTCACAACTACTTGTTATATTTCCGAGCCAAATCAATGTACAAGCCCATTCATAACTTGCTAATATCACAACTTTAAACTTAAGTTGTCAAGTCCACCTAACTCTATCAAACAAGCAGTCAAACACAACTTCACTCAAGTTGTCAAGAACACAACTTCCCTACAAGTTGCCAAGACTCACAAGCCAACACTCGACCTTGAGAAAATACACAAGCTATCACTAGCTCACAAGATTTGTCTAAGCATTTGAGTAACACACCTTTTTGGTGCTTCTAAGATAAGAAAGTAAGGTTAAAATAGTTTCCTAAGTGTTGAGAGTTAATGAGAGAAGAAACTGACTGAGGAACAGTTATCGGGCTTTGTTTCGTTGAATATGTATGAAGGCAATTTATGAGCAAAGTGACGAAGAGGTTTTTTGTAAAAGGTTTTGATAAATCTGAATATCCCCTCTTAACTCTTGCACTAGCTCAGCTCAACTCTCTTATAGAGAGAGCTTGAAGCCTTTTTCTTAGTGGTTAAGGATTTCGAAAATACCTTAAGTCATGAGGCTCCAATATGTCAAATCAAGTCACATGTTTTATTTTGCAATTGAAAACCTTAAAACTCAGTCAAAGAGGTACAATGAGCCTCCTTGATATCTCTGAAAACACAGCAGCCCAATGCCAAGGGAAGGCTTGCTTGTTTGACAATTTGGTGCACAAAGCTCTAAAAAGCAAGTTCCATTTTTGAACACAAGATGATTTAGTAAAACAGAAAGCTCTTTTGTTTGATACCAGGTTTAGAAGGTTCTTTAGCACAACAAAAGATCTCTTGGATAATAGTAGTGTACTAAGCAAGGTTGAAGATATTTTGTTTTTGAAATTCATTTGTAAAATCTGGACTCGAGGTGGGACATGACCGTGGGACTGAGGTTCCAAGGTTCCTAACTCCAGTGTTGCCTTCAATTAATTTCGACCATTAGTTCCTTTAGTTCCAACTCTATAAAATTAATTCTCAACTTAATACATGAATCTAAAATAGAAATACCAATCTTCTATCTTGTTCTTCATGTACCAAATGTGATGATTCTTGAACTTTCCTTCTCGTTGAGTATAGCGACTAATATCACAATTAGCATTAAGGCATTAATAAACTCATTAGCATAAGTATATTTAGTCTTAATCATCATCAAAACATCATAGGGTCCAACAATTTTCAACTTCGGCCTTAAGCCATTGGAACACGTCTATTTATTGGGACTTCTCATGAATTAGATATACCCATAACGAGAGTAATCATCTATGAATGTAATAAAGTATTGTTGACCATTTCTACAAGGTTTAGGGAATGACAAACAAATATTTGTATGTGTCAATTATAATATATATGTAGCACTCTCGGCACCTAATCTAGTCTTGTTTGTTTGTTTTCCCTTAATACACTCAACGCAAATATCTGAATTTGAGGAATCAAGAGAATCAAGAATTCCGTCTGATACAAGTTTCTGAATTCTTTGTTTGGATATGTGACCAAACGCTTATGCTAGAGTGATTAAGATTTATCATTGGTTAGTATTCTATTGGTACCACGTGAACTTACATGCGTGCAATGTTTCATTAGTTGAGGCAATTGTATCAAGCAAATAAAGGCTATCATATCCTGATAAAATACCGGAACAAATAAAATTTGAACATTGAAAGAGATTAACTTTATTGTTTCCAAATGAACACTAATAACTGGATTTGTCCAATATGGGAACAGACATTAAATTCCGTCTAAATGACGGTACAACAAAAGTCTCTTTCAAATCCAAATAGAGTCCAGTCTTTAACAATAGCCTAAAAGTTCCAATAGCCTCAACTTCAAGATGCTTGTTGTCACTCATATAGATGTATCTTTCACCATCAATTGGTTTCCGACAGCTCAGGCAACCATGCATAGACACACTAATGTGAGTAGTAGCACCAGAATCTACCCACCAAGTGTTTTTGGGTACCAAAGTCAAATTAACCTCAGTTCAAACAAGAGCAGGAGATATACCCCTTTGCGCACGCCAAGTGTAGTATTTGGTACACTCTATTTTCATGTGATTAGTCCCCTTACAAAAGAAGCAACATGATTCCTTAGTTTCAACTTTATTTTCCTTATGTTGCTTCCTTTGGACCTTGGCACCGCGACTTCCTTGTTTTTCCTTTTCCTATTGTCCTTAGAGGTTGATACCAAATGAATATCTTATGTTCCCTTTGCCTTTATACCTCATGGAAACTAGATTGCTCAAAAGAGTACTAGTTTTCGCCTTTTTATTTTGTGCAAAATGTTCCTCAAGTTCGACCAGGAACGATTCGACATTATCCTCTTTGGACATAGTTCCCCTGAATGATTCTAGAGTTGCACATTTCATGATCATAAGACTACTGCGATTTGAGCGTTCCCGCTTCTCCATCTCCCTCTTTTGATTAGGGGTAGATGAATCCTTAAGAGCAGCGGGTTTCTCAATCTAAAGTGCAAGGTCAAGATCCATGTAACTGAGAACTACCATAAAGTTCTCTTTTCATTTCTTAAAGTTTGTGTTGTTAAACACAGGGAAGCTAATAATGTTTGCAGATATCGTAGCAACAGAAATATTGACTGAAAGAGAACAAAAGATAACCTAAACAACAAGCTTAAATTACTTTACGTTAACTTTTATTTACATATTCAAATGGCGAATTTCATCACAAGATACCAAGCACAATAGTGATTTTAGGCTTTGGATAGAAACACAACTTGTAAGTGGTACTCTTGTTGTAGTAATCAAATATTGACAATAAACTCCTGTCAAATACTAAGCCTTTCTTTGGACCGACTCAGCATTCACATGGAAAACCTAATATTGGTCACATATTTATCACCACAAGTATGCTTGAATTATGGCCAAATAACAACCGTCCTTTAGTCGGGTGTTAAACGCATGAAATTCGTACACACACAATCATCCAATATTTTATATTAATCAATCTACACAAAGGAGGTTACTTTGGTGACATATTGTTTCAATTAACTAATCTAAATCTTAGATGTCCCTAAAAATAATTATAACCTTATTGCCAAGTATTGAATCTGAACCGAATTATACATGTATGCCATGTAAAAGCTTAAATAAAATTTATTCTGTTAAAACAAAATCATGACACATTTCTATTCTATAAAGCCAGAGGGAGATTTTAGGACTCCAAATTTCGTTTGGACCAAAACTTCCTTCAAGTCACCAAGAAAGCAAGGCTATAATAGACAATTGCAGAACATAAACTGTCCCCACGCAATTTAAGGAGAAAAAAAAAAGAAAAAAAAAGAAAAGAAACCTAACTCCAGTGGGTGAGAAGGAAACTGAGAAATCGCACGCTTCTTCTCTCTCCTCACCTTCTCTCTCTGTGAGAACAGTTATGGAGTCCTCCGCCTCCACTCCGTTGCTTTACTCGTCGATTTCTCAGTTTGGTTTTTGCTATTCAGTTAATCTTCTTCAAATCTCCATTTGATTCACGTTCTCTTTCCCCATCTCACACTTTTATTTCACATTCTTTTGGTGTTACCCCAATGTGAACTAAATTGAAGGTCCGACGCAGTTTTCATCTCTTTTATGTCCAAGAATTTTCGCTCCCAACTTCTCTTTTTGCTCACCCACCATTTCGACTTCTGGTTAGAATTCTGACTCAGATTTCGAGTTCTGTTATTATTGTTGTTCTGCTTTAATTTTGCCTTTGATTTGTATCAGTTGGTTTGCTGCTCGATTTTAATTTATATCTGATTCGTATTGCTTTTGCGATTTTGGGTCTGTTTTCCGTTCTTTAGTTTGTTCATGATTTAATTCCAGTGACTATATTGTAGTTTTGAACAAATTCTTAGTGTTTTTTTTTTAAAAGCAAAGAAAAAAAAATCCTTAGTTGATTCCTTGATTTACTTTTTCTCTGATTTTGGTTTCACAAATAAGAACTACTCCCATGACATAGGATGTGGCTATGGTGTTCCCATGACATATCTGTCACGAATTAATCAACCTCCTGGCTAGAATTATGGGTTGGTTCGTGATTCTAAGGTTTGTCACTTAGATTTCAGTTAGAGTTTTCCGTTTATGCTGTAAGTTTACGCTCTTAAAGGGTTCTCTGTTGGATGAGCTTGCTTAAATTCATGGGTTTTGGGAATTGAATTCCACGATTCAGAAAGTATTTTTATGGTTATAGTCTTTGATTCAAGAAAAAATTGGTCTTCTGAAGTGTTATATTGAATCTCCTGATGATCTATATCACTTCATTTCATGATCCTTACACTGAAATATTAGGCCATTCAGTTAATTAGTGTTAGCAGGTTAGTCATATCACTTCATTCGTGAAAGTTGGATTTTTCATGACCATGTAAAACTATATTTAGCAGGAAATTGTTCGCGTTCAAAACATTAGTCTTATACACTCTCCATAAAGCCAAAACTGTTGCTTGCTTAATTGATTAATTATTTTACCTATACGTTTCTTTTAATAGTCAAATAGATATATACTCATATTTGTTACCTGAGACTTGCAATTTCTTACTATATTAGGTTGGGATTCAATACTCTTCAACAAAATTAAACTTCATGCTAGATCAAATTTTCATTTTAATTTTGCACTTCATCATTCACTTTCTTATACGCTACCTCTCGTTTTTTTTGTGTGTTTTTGGTTGGTGTGTATCGTATAGATAGAGAGAGAGTTAAGAGGACAAAATATGACACTGTTAGTTTCAACTAGGAAAATTTTCTTTTGGCAAATTATGAATTGATTAATTATTGGCTATTGTTTTAAGAAAGACCGTGCTTATATAGTCAAGCCTACGACTAATTTGATAAGGTTAATTGCTTAGATATTCAAAACAAGATAAGACTTTCACCATTCACCTATTAGCTAAGACTAATTTGTTGCTTAGACGCTATTCTTTTATTAGGGACTTTTTGCAAAACTTATGTTTTCACTTACCCACAAATTCCTTCTCTTTTTCACTTATGTTCACGTTGATTTCTATTTTTCACTCAAATTTCTCATACTCACATTCTCCCTTCCTGACTCACTCTCTTTCACCTAAGAGCTTTGTGTTCCTGTAATCTTGCCAAATGGTATCAGCTTGAAATAGTTAAAGTATGTGGTCTATTACTGAACTATATTCATATCATATGTAGAACACCGAAGTGGATTGAAGTTTTGTTAGTGAACTCAATGATCTCTATTACCAGGTATGTTTCTTCTCATTCGTCCCCATCTCCTTCAGTTTAGTGTGTTATCTGAGTAGTTAGACTCCTATTTCACATTGTTCTCCTATTTCAGTTTTGTTCTTTTTTTTTCCCTAGAAAAGACAAATACTATCCAGTTATATTAAGGAGATGAATTATACAATTATGATATGTCAAGACCAGATCATCGAACCAAGGTAAATGATTTGTCTCTTATTTAGTTATTTACATATTGTTCGTTGTCTATGTGTGTGTATCTGAACCTTTTTCTTTGCAGGATTAATCTTAAAGAGATTGGTGCTCAAATAGTATTTTGTGATGCTTTATTATCTGGTAGGTTCTTCTCATTTTATCCCTCCTTCTCTTTCCTTCAGTGAGTTTATTGAGTAGTTACCTGAATTCTCTAATTGGTGTTTGGATCATTGGAGACTAATTCTTCGTGCCATGAAATATGGTGGACGTTATAATGTACTTAGAGATTATAACCATAACCTCGACCCAATTTCTAAGCATGCACGCGTTATTTTTCTGATCAGTGATCACCAACGAGAGTTGGAGAGGTACTGTGCAGGATTGTCACTCAGCTATTGATTCTTATCGGTTGTGCTTTGGATTTATCGTCCTCGGTATGGAGTATGAACACAATGGTTCATACTCTTTTTCTCTCCTTTATTTCTATGGAATTTTGTGATACCTTTTTTTTTTCTTCCTGTGTATCAAATATTAGACAGCGAGTCCAGGGTACCATTAAGGTATCCTGCACTCTACAATCTACACTACTTGTGGGGCCTGATTTTCGAATTTTTAGAGTTGCGACCCGAGAACCATTGCATTACGTGCCGAGGGGCACGTCCCACAGAAATTGACCCATTGAAGAGGTCAATTGTCAAGGAATCATCATAAGGTTCGAAGTCGCCACCTTGTTATAACCCAAACAACGACGGGTTTTACAAAAAGAAGGGTTTTATAAAAGATTTTAAGGAAAACCATTTAAGAAACCCAAAAAAATGACTTCATTGCGATAAGGCACAAAAATTCTTTGACTGGTCTGTGAACGCAAAGATCATGGTTTGGGGTCTAGGTTAGAAAGTGCGGACGTCATTGGACCCGTCTCCTCCTCCGTACTGAGTACGGGCTCTTTACTAATACAGTGTATCCCAATTGAATGCTTTGAATTATGTTATGTAATGCATAAAATGATAAGAAAAAGAACATATATTTACACATTGTCACACAACACACTCGTATGTAAAAATCGATTTTGGAACCAGTATATTCGTTTATGTACAACGGGCTTGGATACGCATGTATTGCTCTACGTACCAATCATTGTAGGACTTGAATCTACTCTTGGATCAAAGCCCTAACGTAGTTCTGACCGGGGATCCGGTCAATAAGACTCTTTGGATGCCATTAAGGTGGGTATGATTGTTCTTTCCCGTGAGAGGGATATAATTAAGAAACGTATATGAAGACTCGCAACTTAGAGTCGAATTGATCCGAGGAACCCCCTACTTCCCTATAAGAAGTAAGAAACGGTTCAAATGGGAAGATGTGCCTACTCGTTCGAGGCGTTCAACCCGACAACATTCGGTAAGGATCAACCCAATTTTTAGCTTTGAGCATACGTATAGGCTTCTCAAAAATATTCGTTCTCCACTGGGGAATAACATTCACCGGGGATAAGTAAATGGATGATTTGTGGGTATGGGTATGTATTGGTGGGTAATGGCTTAAAAGAGTCTTTCCAATAGGATCCCCCGGGATGGCCCGAAGCCAAATAAGAGGGGACGATCGATTATTTACTTTTATTCAATCATAGGTATTCCACTGGGGAAAATGATGTCACTGGGGAAATGTGGATTCCACTAGGGAATGTGATTTTGTATGAAGGTGATTTGATGTGGTGGTAGGTGGAATACCAATGATCGTGTATAAGCAAATATTTGATTCTAACCTCGAATTTGATTTCGGGTCGGGTTTGTACATAAATGGATATACAGGTTTTATTGAAAACATGCAACTGAATATATCACACAAGTGAGAGAAGTTTTTTTTATTTATTTTCCGAGTTGTATTATTAGGTGAAAACAAATGAATGCAAATGTACAAATATAATTAAGAAGCCTCGGAATAAACGAATTACAACTTGAGTATTTACAATAAAATACAAAAAATGTCTAAATGTCCTGAAAAAGAGAAAAAGACTTGATCTTCATGTACATGGCGCCCCCGGGGCTCGGTCTTGATCTTTGTCTTCGAGAATTGGACTTAGTCACAAGAATTGGTTTATTTACAAATGAATTGATTTATTTACAAAAAGAATTGGTTATTTACAAGAGCTGTGTGAAAGAATCGACAAGGGATTAGTCCAAACGCAACTTATTGACTCCAAATTTGTTTTTATAATTATTGGGACACACTAAAATAATAAAATGGAGAGTTTTGCATCTTTATCATTTTATGTGATAATTAAACAAAATTCATCTACAAAGTCGCAAGAAATCGAATTTACAATAAACTGGGCAGAACTTCTTTATTTCATAAATTGGTCATTTCTTAATCAAATTGAGTGATTCTAAAGCCTAACTTCGTTCATTTTACACCCTCTATCCACCGTAAAAAACTCAAGTAAAAAAAGTTCGTAGTTGATGAGTTATAAGCGAATTACAAGTTTGTGGAACTCAATTGACAGACCTTTGGTGTTTGAATTACTGGGAATGAATTACAAGTGATCTAAGTCTAAAATTTACAGGGATTAAACTAAACTTAAAGAAGGATATATAAACAAATTATTAAGATTTTACGCAAGTCAAAGTGATTTTACCAAAATAAACAAAAGTTCTGTGTAACAAACCTAATGTCCTAAACTTTTCTAAGTTAACAAATTATTACTCATATTGACAGATTTGAACTTGGTTTTGATTAATTCATTAAAATTTCATTATAAGTCCAAATGGAGTAATTAAAAAGTCTAAATTGGTCCTAATTGAGTCTAGCATCCAATTCTAAATTCATTGTATACTTAATAAGCATGGATCACTGCAGTTATTTAGATTAGTGAACATTGACGTTTCTAGACCTTAACTCGGTTGGTTAAGTTTACCATTATTTTTACATGATGAAACTCAATCTTGTTAATACACATCAAATAGACACATTAAAGAACAAACACAAAAATTATGAAAACTTAATTACTATTCTAAGTGGTTTCTTTTGGCCGATTATTAACAAGTACTAAACTTAAACAAACATCTAGCAGTTCAGAATTACTTTTCCATTTGAAAAATCATTTGAAATTCATTTCTTAACCGAATTGGACAACATCTGTGTATGTGGAAATGTTATTGAATCCTTTTTAATTTTCTTGGAGATAGCTTAGGTCAAAAAAGTAACCAAATATTAGTTATTTACAGATCTAGTTACGGTGGTCTAAAATTGACAGTTGGATTTTAAAAAAAGAATGGAAAGTATCTAACCGTTCGATTTTGATGATTTTTATCTCCATTGAAAGATATTGAGCTGAAGTTTCACATGGTACAAATTTATCAAATTCTAACCGTTGGATTTTCCTCAAACTAAAAACAAAGTTATGTCTTCTAAACCAAAAAAAGTCTGAGTTGTTACAAATTGAAACCAACAAAAATTCCGAGACTTCTACATGCATGAATGATCATTTTTATCCATTTTTATTAACAAAAAAAAAAAAGAAAGGTGATGAGAGGGAGAAGTGACATTCATTGTTCAAACATCTAGTTTGATCAAACAACACTCAATCTCACCGCAAAAACACTCAAAGGCTCAATCTATGTCCTCCATGAGGACGAGTTCGCGTGGGCACTTGAACTCTTACCGAAGAATTGTAGCCGCGTGAAAAATACGGGGTGCATGACCTCCGCATATCAAATCCAACCAAAAGAAATAATAAGTTTACTAGCAATATATATATATATATATATATATATATATATATCTACAGTGAGATGGTGAGAAGTGATCTCAGCCCTCAAATGAATTAGATCTAACGGACTTAAATACACGCGTGTTTAATAGGGGTGTGGGCTCATTTTCTGTTTTCTCTCTCCTCTTCCTGACCAAACAATTTCCTGCGTTCGTTCTTTTTTTCCCCTCCTTTCTCTCTCCTCCCCTTCCCCTTCTTTCTCTATCGTCTCTCTTTTGTTGGCTATGGAGATATCAATGGTGGAAGATCCCAAACGAACTCGCTTCATTCACCACTGAGGTTCTCATAGAGCTTTTCGGATTATCGACAACGAGATACGGCTCCTCAAAGTTTCTTTTTCTACCTTTATATTTTTTCATTGTTCTTAGATTGAAAGTTCAAGAACTTTAGGGTTCCATAGTTCATTGCCGGAGATATCTCAATTCCTAGAATATAGATTGTTGTGTTTATCTTCAAATCATCGATTGAGTATTTACTTGATCCTCTCAAACCCTAAATTTGGGGGATTTTTTATTTTCTTTCGCACATTCTCAAACCAGCAATTGAGTGTTTCAATTTGGTGTCATTCAATCATTTTTTATGTCTGATATGGTTATTGAAATTTCTGTCCTACCTATTTAGTTCATCCAAATCCTTGTTACATCTATTTCAGAAGTTGAAGAAAGCTGAAAATTCATAGAGTTTGAATTCTAGGCCTTGTTTTATCAGCTTATAGGCACAATTATGTAATACATGAGCCATTTATACAATCAGTATCTTCAGTGAGTTTTATTGGAATGAGTGCAACATATCACTTGTTTTGGCGTTGTGAAATTTTGATAGTTGTGCTGCAACACATGCTGAGAAGGATTCAACCGATTATTTGCTGAAATTGTTTTTGTTGGACTATTTTTTTTTTTTGTAAGAGATAACTTTGTTGATGTTCATCATTTAAATTTGTTGCTCTACCCCATGAGTGACCTTAATAAGTTGAATAAGTGACCCCTATCTCTTTTTAGAATGACCCCAAAATTGTCTTATAAGTCCCTATTTCTTTATATTGTAAATGACCTATTTATCTTCTTAAAGTACCCCCTAAGTTTAATTTCTTTTTCTTCACCATAGCTTGTCTTAAAACGGTTACAAGGTTTGTATTCGTTCTCGACTTTTGTACGCATTACCTCTTAGTTTAGGTTGAACCCGGTTTTAGGGTTTATTAGGTGTAGAGATTACACTGTGTCCCCTTTGGCCCCTTGAGTTCTTAGGGTTCATTAGGTGTAGTCTACAAGTGACCCAATGTAGTTTTAAAAGTGACCCCTAGTCCCTTTTAAAGTGACTCCTCAATTGTGTTTCTTTTTTATTTCAGTTTGTCAGCTATTTTTTCTCGGAAAGTAACCTACCTTAATTGTTTTCTAGTAAAGTAAAATCAATAAAATTGACTAGGTAATCTCTACAAATGCTATTAAGGATGGTTGTGAAGGCAATCATGTTATGTTTTTGTTTCTGCATTAAAGTGACCCCTTTCATGTGTTGGAGTGACCCTTTATGTAACTCCATACGAAAGATTACAGAGTCACGATTAACTACTTCCTTGCGTTAAAGACTGTAATTGGGTGTTCTGTAAATTCATTGTAGGTAATACATGTGCAAATGATGTAGCACTTGCTATTGAAAAATAGGGATGGGTTTACTTATGGGGTCATCAGCTATAAAGTGACTCATATTCAAGTAAAAATTTACCCATGTTTAGTGAAAAAGTGATCCTCGATTTAGCTAAAAATTAAGTATATGTATACAACTAAGATTGAGGTGGAATAACTATATTATTAGACGCACTAACAATAATTCAATCACAACCTTCATATGTAAGCAAATTAATCTGAATATGTTGGTTTGTAGTGTTTCGTTGATTGAGTGACCCTTGTTTCTGGACCAACTTACCTACCATTGTTATTAGCTTTATGCTTTTGGCTAGCATTAAAAGTGCTGGTTGTACTTGTTGTTAATGTAAATTGTTTTTAGACTTGTTTGAAATGCCTTTGCTAAATGGACTAAATAATGGATTAGTATTATCTTGCAGATTCAAGAGTGAGACTTCATTGTGTTATCCATGTAATTTATTGAATTTTTTAATTCTGTTTGTTTGAAGTCACTTCGTAGTTCATACAAGATTGAGTGACCCATGTGTTTAGTATAAGTGACCCCATGTGTTTAGTGTAAGTGACTCTTGTGTTTAGTATAAGTGAACCCTGTGTGCATTCTTATAAGAAGAGCATTTTTATGTATCTTGCTCAACATTGTCTTCCACCCTCAGCCAAAAGCAACTAGCTTAGGTCTATTTAGATTGCAAAGGTTAGAGCTGTATAGATGACACGACTCGTGTCAGAGATTAGAGCTGATGGCTTCATGGATTTGGAATGTCTGAATTTGGAAGATCATTGGTTATACTGAACTTGTTCCTTACTCCAAACACCCAAAGCCTACATGGCTTACATTGCTTCAGTATCTTTTTCGAGGCACTGCTAATAGTGGACTTTCATAAACATCAAATCGGCCCATATTTGCTACTATTGGGTCATATTATAAAGCTAGCTCAACCCGCAAAATTTGGTTTTAAAAAGCGCGCCTCGAGCGCGCTTAAGCGTGAGGCTACCTCAGACGCACAACTGATCGCTTCAGGAGACCCAAGCGCGGCATTTTCCAGGAGGCGACCCAAAAGCGCGCCTCACAACCGCCTCAAGCCGCTTGGCGCCTCATCATGAGGCGGTCGCTTTCTGACTTGAGGCGCAAATTTGGCCTGGAAACAGGCACGCGCTTTAAAAAGTAAAATAAAAGGTGGCACGTGAGTTATTATTAAAGCCCAAGAGCTCCAAAAACCTGAACAGAACACTCAGATCTAGGGTTTGAACAAAACCTTAGAAACTGGATCTGCAAAATTGGAGAACTGAGAGAAGAAGAGAAAGATAAAATGTTGGGGCTTTTGGTCGCCGGTGTCAGGCGAGTTGGTTGGCATGGTGGCCGGAGTGCAGGGATCTGTCGCCAGTCGTCAGAGAGATGAGAGCTCCATTAAAAAAGAGACGCTGCTCCCAAAAGCTTTATACGTTTGACTGACTTTGCTTTTTATCTCACCTGACCCCTTCCTCTTTTTAAATTAAGGAGACAGCTGTATTCTTTTACATGCAAGTATATAGCTGTCTTACTGTAGTACCCAGCCATATGGCCCATATGGACTCTTTACTTTTTACTGTTACCCATACCAGTATCTACTACGTATACAAGTAATACAACCATCTTATTTTCATTTCTTGTTTTAAAAATTTTAAGAATAAATCTGAGAAAATAAAATAAAATTTTTAAAAAGGTGTTTTAAGTAAAAAAAATTAAAAAAATTACATTAAAAATTAAAAAAAAAAATTAATAAAAAATGTGCGCCTCGCATACGTGAGGCGTGTGCTTTCTCCTCACGCCTCGCGCCTCGACTTTGAGAACCCTTGTCACCTCGATGCGCCTCGGGCTTTTTAAAACCAAGCTGCAAAAGGAAAAAAAAAAGTGCTCTGGTAATGAAGATATTTGATTTTCTTTCTTGCAATTGACTAAATGAATCTTTATTGTTAATGTTGAATAGACTTTATGCCTATATTGCAAGTTGCATACTTCCAATAGCAAGGTCAAAGTATCTATGCAGTTAGAAAATCTGCATCTTTTCCCTTTAGCACATCTATAGTTCAACACTATATATTGAAAAAAGGAATGTCTTTTGGAGACTATTGGGACTGTTTGTGCACACTACATGCATTTATTTGACCCTTTTAGTCTATTAGCTCAATGGTAGAGCATTTCTGTAACATACAAAAGATGTGGGTTCAAATCCCACATAGACTTCTTGTTATCCAGGGCCATTATAGTTAGAAAGACATGACCCATCTCCCGTTTTAATGCTCAACAATTAGTATTTGAGCTAGTTTATGTGCTATAAATGACCCTGAAAAATATTAGAAGTGACCCTTCTCCCTTTTTAACTTGACCCCTCAATTTTATTGCAGTTTACCTTTAATTTATAATTAGTTGATATTAGCATTGTTCTAATGTTCTTCACTATAAGTGACCTTGCACTGTCTTATAACTGACCATTGTCTTTTTTTAAAGTGACTCTTCAATTTTATTGCATTTTACCTACATTCTTTTTCATTATCCTATCCTATAAGTGACCCTCCACAATCTTATAAGTGACCCCCCTTAATTATAATACCCCTAATTCTTATTGGTTTACTTATTTTTAGTTTGTTACTATTGATATTGTCTTTTCACTATCTTATAAGTGATACATCGTACAATCAAAAGTGACCCTAATTATCAAGTAGTAGCCTATGTAGGATTCGAACCTACATTCATTGTGCAAAGCACATTGCTCTACCAATTGAACTAATAGGCTTCCATATCACACACCAATAAAACAAAGAATATGCTGTCAACTATTGGATTTCGATGTGGCTACTTCTCACAATGAGTAGCAATTCATATTATATTTCTTTTATGTGGCTACTTCTCAGAGGTATATACACTGTAGGATTTCAGTGAGCAAAGTAATATACACGGATGGAATTCAGCAGTGACACTTTACATTTGAAACACATTTGGAATACAAATTACACATTAGGAAACCAACTGAGTAGCTCAAGGTATCTACAAGACGTACATCTCTTTAAGGGATACCCAACTACATCACACTATAGAGGATTAGCACACTAAAGAGGATTATAGATGGTGTTTGATTCCGGCAAGGGTCCATGTTCTTTGACTAGTATTGTATCATGCACAACCCAGCAGCACCCAAAATATATCCTATAGTTTTAAAAGTCAGCTAAAGTTCTCTTGAAAGTGACACTAAGCTTTCGTAAGAGTGACCCTAGGTTGTGTTACTGTCAATATTTTTCACAAATACAATAAGGAACAAAAAGCAACAATGTCCATCAATTCTAAACACCATGGCCATAACCATCACCACCACCACACCATCTTATTTCCAATCACTACTGCCACAAATCAGCCTTTCATAGCATAACAAAAAGAAAACTCAGTACTTCAATACAAAGCCCACATCAAAACCACAAGCTCCCTGAACAAGGCAGTCCTATCATCTAATCATTATCCAAACAAGATACTTCATGTAGTGTCAAACACCAAAGTCTTTGGACTATTTTTGAAATCAATAGAAAGATAAGTTCTAATGCTATCTAAGTAACTAAAGCATAACATCTTATTGTATTCACGTTCTTTTTCAGAGTTTGGTTTACAATTTCAGCTCAGCATGCAATTCAACCTTGCCTCAAATTACATAAGGTAAAAATGACCCGCTTTACTTTATAAAGTGACCCAATTTATAACATAAAGTGACCCTTATTTTTGCTCCATTAATAAACTTATTACTCTTCGAGTGACCCATGAAGGCTTACAAAGTGACCCTTAATAGATATCATGGTTCGGTAACATGTTTCTATTCAACAAATTAAACAAAATCAGGATATAACTCATGAAAATTGGAATCAAGGATGAGAAAAGGAGAAATGCACCTCATTATCATGAGTTGTGTATCATCAAAGCAGGCGCAGCTCCACGATCCATCATCAAATTCACAAGCTCCTTCACTAAAATAAAAAAGATTGACAGAAACTTTAAATTCACCGGAATCAGAAAAAAAAAATAGAAATGAAACTATTCGCATAACAAAGATTGACAAATTCATCTATGGTGTAGGTATGAATTTGAGTACCAAAGCATAAATCGCAAATAATTTTTAAAACCTAGAAACAATCAAATAATTTGCTGACCTTCGTGTTGTTCATCGATGGCGACGCTCTGATAGGCTTCACGGTTGCTTCCAGAGTGCGATTGAGGCCATCTTGATTGCTCATCAAAGCTTGTTCATGTGGCATCAATGTTGATTGACAATGAAACGTTAATGGGTGGAGAAAGATAAAGAAAGAGGGTCTGATAGTGATAAGGGGAGGAGAGAGAAAGTTCTGTATGGTCCCTCCCGTAGTTGAGAGAACGTGGTACAGGTAAATGTTGAGAAAATTACGTGTGTGCCATTAATGACACACGTTTATTGTGCACTGTTAGATTATTACGATTCGATGGCCACGATCACTTCTCACCATCTCACTGAAGGTACCCTTCTCACCAGATCCCTACTATATATATATGTGTGTGTGTGTGTGTGTGTGTGTGTGTGTGTGTGTGTGTGTGTGTGTGTGTGTGTGTGTGTGTGTGTGTGTGTGTGTGTACATAATAAAAGCATAATATAAGTATGGGTTATTGAAAATAATCACATAAAAAAAATTTAGAGTTATTGAATGAGTAAGGGTTAGCGAAAATAATCACATAAAAAATGTTAGAGTTAGAGTTAAGGAAATATGAGTTAGCAAAAGTAATCACATAGAAAAGACTAGATCTAAAATATGAGTTCAAGGGAGAGGAAAATAAAAAGGGAGATTAAAGGGATGGGGAGATAACTAAGAAAATAAAAGAAATAAAATGGGAATTATTATGATGAAGGTGAAAGATTAATAATTAATGTTGATGATTGGTGGGATATAATAAATATTAGCAATAAGTGATAGAAGTTTTAATACCCTTTTGAGAGATTGGATGAACTTGCAATTTTGGATCTTGAAAATGAAATTAGTTAAGTACAAACACTCTTTTAAATTCGTACTTAACTAAAGAATTTTTTTTTTTTTTTTTTGTGTGTTTTTCTTTGTGAGGGAATTATAAGGACATGAACTAAAAAAAAAAAAGAAGCTTTGTTTTTTTAGGTATTTATGATGAGATGATGATAGAAGATTTTTTTTTGGTTTTGGGTATTTTGGGTTTATGAGAGTAATTTCACTAAGGAAGAACACTTAGACAATTGGGAGAATTTTAACTAGATAGGTTAGAGAGAAAAAAGGGCCCTTTCTTTAGTAGAAAAAAGGAGATTTTATAGGAAAATACAAAGGGAGGGGGTGTTAGGGTTTAGGGGATAAAAAAAAAATATTAACTAAATAACAAAACAAAAAATAAAAAGAAAAAAAATAAAAGAAATCTGGTCAAATGGTCAAAGGGAAAAAAAAAAGGAAATATTACTTTTAGGAAAATACAAGGAGAAGGAAGGTATTTTTACTTTTTTTTTATCAAAATTTCGTGGGTCCCAACTATATTCAGAATTTTTTTTTTTTTTTTCTTTATTTAGTGACTTATTGGGTTTTGTTTATTTGGACGTAAATTTAACCCATTTTTTGATCAACCCTTCTCTATTCAATTACTCTATAATCCATAAAAGAGTTAGTAATAAATGTACTACTATTACTACCACTACTATTAATAATAATAATAATAATAATAATAATAATAATAATAAATAGTAAAAACATAAGTTAAAATTTGGTGTCTACAGATGCCCCTCGTTGACCGAGTTTCTTAGAGGCTAGTAATAAGCTCCAAAGAAACGATGGTCAACGTAACAAATAGATATGTAATTTTGACTTGCGAACCAAAATAATAGTAACAAAAGAAATACCGAAGTGGTGTTCACTTCATAAGTTTTGACGTAACCAGTAAGGTCTTAACCAAATGCGTTTGTGCAACTCCCGGCATACACTGACGGTTTAATATTCCGTGCTACTCTTAGGCGTAGCTCCTTTCATTTCGGAACCTTAACCAATCAAACACTTCCGTGCAACTCTTAGGCGTAGCTCCTTTGGAACCTTAACTGATCAGATACTTCCGTGCAACTCTTAGGCGTACCTCCTTCGGAACCTTAACCGGTCAAACACTTCCATGCAGCTTTTAGGCGTAGCTCCTTTCATTTCGGAACCTTAACCGGGGTATATCGTAATGACCTCGCATGGTATCATATGTAAGGTCCTGTCCCTTCATCGTCATTTTATCTCTTTATTTATTACTCTTCATTTGATTGATTTTTCTTCTTCTATTTTTTTTTTATCTTTCCTCTTCTTTCTTTTTTTGATATCCCTTTCATGCAAAATGCTCATGATTTTTCAATAAAAATTGCCTTACGACAGAACATTTCTTTCTTTATTTTTGAAAACACCTCTCTTTCAATTTGAAAGTTCGATTCATCATTTTTCTTCAAAATCATTTTTCCAAACTTTTCGGAATTATTTTTTTTTAAATAAAATCCGGGTTCATTTTTCTCATAAAATCATTTCTCAAATTTCCGGAATAAAATCCGAGTTCATTTTTTTTCATAAAAGACATCACTAAGCTATTAGTGAAGTTTATGTTCATCCAAGGATGACACATTAATTCACTAATGAACTATGTTAATGGCTCTTTATTATTTTATTCACATATTTCAAATATCTCCCAAGATGGTAAGGTTTGAATCACGGGGGATGTTCACAGTCCTTCTTGACACAAGGTTGGGGTCTCCTTTTAAATAGTGGGCAAAATGGTGGGGGATGATGGTTCAATGTTTAAGCTTAGGCTTGTTCCGGTTATACATCACGGCCACTCTTCAGAGTGCATCATTTTCACATTCTTTCTCATCTCTTCCGTTTCTTCATTTCCCTATATAGAATGCAACTGAAATCTTCTAATGGTGGTAATCCCACCTTCTTATCTATTCGTGCACAAGATTATGACTTTAACCATGAACGTAACACATATGCTCAATGGACACCTCAAACTAGACATCACCAATTTTAGAGTCCGTGTCCAAAATTCACCACTTATTTTTTCATTGGCTTAAATTCTACAAATTTGGGTTCAAATTTCCAAATTATGAACTAATTCCACATTTTCGTTTTTTTTTTTTGTTTTTTTTTTTCTGCTTTTTTTTCGTTTTTTGTTTTTTTTTTTTTTTTGATTTTTTTTTTTTACTATTTTTTTTAATACACTATTAACATAACTTTGACCGAATCCTTGTGGATTGCCTACGTATCTCGTTAAGAGAATCAGATCAGACGTAGTTCGGGCTTTTAACCCAGAAATTGATAATAAATTACATAAAAATTTTGGGCTCGAACACGAGCTTTTCATACAAATATTACATATATAATGAAAACAAGGAACTTAAGAATAAAACTTCTTTAATTTGTCCAAATTGGTGAAACTGGGAAACTCGTTTCCGTCTAGATCGGCTAATCTCACAGCTCCTCCAGATGTTATCTCTTTTACCAGAAACGGACCGGACCAGTTAGGTCGGAATTTGCCCCTCGGGTCATGAATAGGAGCTCTATTCTCCTTTAGAACGAGACCTCCCTCCTTGATATCTCGATCTCTCACTCTCTTATTAAATGTTCGAGCGACGCGACGTTGGTAATTCTGGATGTTGTTGAGAGTTGCGAGTCTCTTTTCACTGGTGAATGTAAGCTCTTTGTATCGGTCCTTGTGCCAAATTTCTTCAGGAATACCGCTCTCGGCAACAACTCTCAAAGATTATTTAATCTCCGTTTCGATTGGAAGCATGGCATTCCATGCCATACACCAGTGAATACGGTGTTGCCCCAGTTCGCGTGCGAATTGACGATCTGAATCCCCAAAGGGCATATGGAACCTTCTCAGGCCACTCCTTTGTTTTCTCAATCATCTTTGACAAAATAGATTTGACTGTTTTGTTCGCGGCTTCAACAGCTCCATGGGTCTGAGGTCGGTATGGTGACGATTGGTGTTGCTTCACTGTGTACTTTCGGAGAGTTTCTTTGAGGTGCCCCTCGAATTGCGGGCCATTATCAGATATCATCTCGAAAGGGAGACCGTACCGGCATATGATGTTCTTAATCACAAACTTGGACACTTGTTGGGCCCCTAGTTTGGAGAATGAGGCTGCTTCAACCCACTTCGAGAAATAATCGATTGCCACCAAGATATATTGATGCCCATTGGATGCTTTCGGATTAATTTGTCCAATAATGTCAATGCCCCAGGTTGAGAATGGCCATGGCGATGTAAGATTATGCAACTCCACGGAGGGCATATGATTCAAATTTGAGAAAATCTGAAATTTCTTGCAAGCTTTGACAAACTTGTAGCGGTCATGTTCCATAGTGGTCCAGTAATACCTAGTTCGTAGAATCTTTTTAGCAAGCATTTTCCCGTTCATATGAGGGCCACATTCACCCCCGTGTACTTGTTCCATGATTCTTCGTGCCTCTTTAGAGTCAACACAGAGCTGGAAGGTCCCGTCAAACCCTTTATGGTATAGTTTGTCCATGTAAAGTGCAAAATGGGACGCAAGCCAACGGATAGCCAATTGATCTTTCTTTGAAACTTCCCTGAGGATATGAGTAGTCGTTGAGATACTTCTTAATATCTGTGTACCATGGCTCATCTTCCACGTCTGTAACGAGATTCACATAATCATACGATATGGAAGACTCATGCGGTTCTTCAAGAGTGATGGTTTGAGCTCGAATCTCTCCCTCCCAAACCAAAGTGGTCGCTAGATTGGCTAAAGCATCTGTGAAAGTGTTTTGCTCTCTGGGCAGGTAACGGAAAGTGATGTCATCAAAGCACGGGATGAATTGTTTCAAACATTCCGTGTACATTTGCAATCTCTCATCGAGCACTCTCCATGCCCCTATGGTTTGGGAAATGACAAGATTTGAGTCACCATACACCGTGAGGCGTCGGGCCCCTGCTGCTAAAGCCGCCTTGGCACCATAGATACAAGCTTCATATTCAGCTGTATTGTTCGTGGTTGGGAAATCCAACTTGACCGAGAACGGTACATGTAATCCTTCTGGACTAATCAAGAGCACTCCGACCCCATTGCCCCTTTTGTTAGAAGCTCCGTCAAAATACATCCTCCATCTGTCTTCTTGTATAGCATGAATGTGCTCATCAGGGAAAGTATCGTCACATTCTTCTTCAGACATGGACCCATCTGCCAGAACATCCGCTAGCACTCGCCCTTTTACAGATTTCTGATTCAAACATTGGATGTCGAATTCTGACAATAAAGCATGCCATCGAGCAATCCTCTCGCTTGTGATTGGTTTATCGAACAAGTATTTGATCGGGTCCAACCTCGAGACAAGGTATGTCGTGTGAGCTTGGAGATAATGTTTCAATTTTCTTGTCGCGTACACCAAGGATATGCACGTCTTTTCAGAGGATTGTATCGTGTCTCATACTCAAGCAGTTTCTTGCTCAAATAATAAATAGCCACTTCTTTTTTCGTACCTTCTTCATACTGAGCCAGAAATGCCCCCATGGTGGTTTCAGTCACTGTGAGGTATAATATCAGAGGCTTTCCTGGTTGCGGAGGTGCCAAAATTGGGGGATTTGCCAGATAACTCTTCATTTTTTCAAATGCTTTCTGGCAATCATCATTCCATTGATGGGATGTGCCCTTTCTGAGTAGCTTGAAAATTGGCTCACATTTCGAGGTGAGTTGGGAAATGAATCTGCTAATGTATTGAATTCTTCCTCAAAATCCTCAGATTTCTTTCTCAATTTTCGGTGGCGGCAGTTCAGAGATGGCTTTCACCTTGTCAGAATAAATCTCGATGCCCCTTTGGCTAACAACGAATCCCAAGAGGTTACCAGACGTAACCCCGAACACACATTTCTGAGGGTTGAGCTTGAGGTTGAACTTTCAGATACGATTGAAGAATATTTTCAGGGAAGAGAAATTATCTTCTCGAATGTGGCTCTTAACTATCATATCATCCACATATACTTCGACAATATCGTGATTAGGTCATGTAAAATTGTCGTCGCAGCTCGTTCATAAGTGGCCCCGGCATTTTTCAAACCAAAAGGCACAACCTTATAGCAATACGTGCCCCAAGGGGTGATGAATGAAGTCTTGATTTGATCTTCTATAGCCATAAGGATCTGATTATATCCTGAAAATCCATCCATGAATGAGAACATAGCATGTCTTGCTGTATTATCAACCAACATATCAATGTGTGGCAATGGAAAGCAATCTTTCGGTGATGCAGCATTCAAATCTCGGAAATCAATACACATTCTCACTCGACCATCTTTCTTAGGAACCACAATAATGTTTGCCAACCAATCTGGGTGCTTCACAGCCTGTAAAAGTCCTGCATCAATCTGCTTCTGAACTTCTTCTTTAACCTTGAGACTAATCTCTGGCTTCATTCGACAGAGCTTCTGCTGCTTGGGCTTACTATCTGGGAGCAAAGGAAGACGATGCTCGCCGATGCTGCGGTGGACCCCGGGCATGTCAGTATAAGACCATGCAAAAACATCCACATACTCTCTCAACAACTCGGTGAATGACTCTTCTTCAGGTGACAAAGATAAACCTATCTTAACTTCTCTTTTATTTTCTTCTGTGCCAATCTTTATTATTATGGACTCTTCAATTGGTGATATGCATGTTTGCGGTGACTCACTGTCATATGATGATGCATCATGATCAAAATCAAGCTCTTGTGCACAAATATGTTCGGAGAATGGGAAGGGAGTGGTGTTCTCGACGTCGGAAAGGTCATCCGATGAGGGATATTCTGTGAAGTGGTAGAGTTATCGGTTTCACAATCATCAGACATATGGCTCAGCAGGTGATCTGGCTCGGTGTTTGAGTCGGGTGATGATTCTGGACTGGTGGATGTGTTTGGGCTAATGAGATACGTAGGCAACCTTCGGGTGCGGTCCAACCAATAAATCAAAAAAATAAAAAGAGAGAGAAATTCATAAAAAAATGAAGAAGTTTGAGAATGTCGAGAACTGATTATTGGTTTTTATCTCTGTTTGGCTTGGAGGAAAAATACAAAGAATTTTATTTCAGATAAATCGAGGATTCTCGGGAAAGTCTGTTTTCACAAAAATTTAGAAAATAACGATTTTATTTTAATCACTTGAGTTTAATGTTACCCATAATGGTCTTGCATTTGTGCACATATGTTCATACCTTCCACAAAAAGCCCTTATGCCTCTTCCATTTCCTTAAACCAGATGACGAACTCCACAATAAAATCAACCTCCAAACCTGCTACCTATCACCCGGCCACCTGGGCCATGAGTGCTAATTCACCAGGGGCAAGAATGATGTTGAAAATGGGACACATACCAGGGTCCGGCCTTGGGAGGAGTGGTCGAGGCATCAAAGAACCCATTTTGCCGACTGATAATAGAGATCGAGTAGGGTTAGGGTACAACCCTTATGTCAGTCAAGGGGCACCGAAGGCTATTTCCAAAACTCTGAACGAGAAGTTTGTGCAGTCACTACAGAATGAACTCTATTATGGCTTTTCGGAGCCATGGCTAGAGTTAAGAGGACAAAGAAGACTTACGGGTCTTGAAATTTTCTTTAATGAAGTCGAAGAACATGACCCAAACCATGACCAGAAATTGAAAAATGAGGGGAAAGATGTTGATTGGGTTGAAAATATTCGATACAGAGTGCTAAATCGACTCTTCAATGCGACAGATTTTGCTGATGATGTGTTCGGTCCCACCAATTTGATCGAATCCAAGCATATTGTGAGAAAATAGAGTTATAAATATCATGGGAAAGAAGGAGGGCGTGAAATGAAGGTCTTTGTCGGTAACCATCTCCCGTATCTCCAATGTAAGCAAACAACGTTTTCGAGAATATCTGATATTTTGAAAATATGTATTGGAGAATCCGGTCCACGTAGCTCTGGTTAACCAACTGAAATTTTCTCTTTTTTTTATCTTTTCTTTTTACCCAATCTTCGCCGAGCTCGGAAAAGAGCTGTCTATGTACCCCGGCGCATGTGAGTACAAGTGTGTCTAAGATGTTGCCAAATCCTACGGGGATCAGGCTATACGTAGTTCTTTTACATAGTGCTTAAAAAGAGATTTAATTCCTATGGTCGAACTCAAATGAGTTGCCTACGTACCCCAAGTGCTTGTGCTTACATGTGTATCTATTCTGGATCGTCAAAAGTGCACTCTCAACTCCTATTGAGGATCAGACCAAACGTAGTTCTTGGTATGCAAAATATTACATTGGTTAAGACTGAATTAAAAAACTACTCCTGATTGCCCCTTTATTGGAATATATGTCCGGGCAATTGAGCATTGATGTGGCTTCATCAACTAGCGGATATGAACAAATCCTATTATGACGAGTTATTCAATCTTTAAGCGTAGGAAGAAACAGTTATCAGTCACATGTGCGAACTTCTGGCAGTAATCATAGTACTTAGTGGTATCCACGTGTAGTGGCGGCCCTTGAGGCGGAGGAGGCAATTGCGTTATCAAACATTGGCACAGAAGCCGCCCAAATGCATAGCTCAGAGGTTCCTGCAGTGGCTCAAGTTCGCGTGGCTGTCGGGGAACTTGTGGCGCTTGAGGGGGAGGTATGTCTCCATCTGAAGTGTAGTGGCTGTAAGGATCAGGTGCTTGTCTTGTCCACTTGATCTTTTCGAAGTCAAGAGCATAATCGTGTGCCTCGAGATCCTCTAATTTATGGTACATCTTTCGGCTCATCTCCTTGAAATAGAGGTCTTGCGACCCTTTTACAATCCAGATAAGGCTCTCTCTTAGCGTTGGTAAATAGAGCACCTTCTTGCACTGCTCCTTCCATATGGCAATATAAGTTGTGAATAACGCGCTAGGTAGTTGTTGCATGTTTTCCAGTTTCAACTTCTCTACCATATCACTTGATCCTGCATTCACCCAGTCTATGAATGCAGTTGCCAGATTCTGCCATGAGCCAAGTTGATAAGGTGTCAAATTGAAGTACCACTCCCGGGCTCTTCCTTCCAAACTTTTCCCAAAGTAGTAGGGGAAAAAATCTTCACTGATCTCAAGAGGTTACAATTCGTGCACAAAATACTTCAGATGGGTCTGGGGGTCACCTTTCTCTTTGAAACTTTGTGAATTCAGGAGTGTTCACCTTTTGAGGGATACGGAGTCCTGGAATCAGAATTAACAACTCGACATCGATCTTCTCCTGCTAGTATGACTACACCGTGGGGGCTTTGGAACCGTACCTTTTGATGAAGTGTCGAAGCGATAGCTCTTGACTGGTGAAGCCGTGGTCGACCTAATAGAAGATTGAAGCAAGCAGGTATATCGATCACAAGAAATTCCACATCACGGACCACAGGTCCGTATTCAAGAGGCAACTTGATGGTCCTCATTACAGTTCTTTTCTCATTGTCATATGCTCGTACTACTTGATTCGAGGGTTCAAGATGATTGCGAGAGATTCCGAGTTTCTGGAGAGCTCGAAAAGGATAAACATTCACAGCTGACCCATTGTCGATCAATACCCGGGGAACTTTCTTACCATTGCATTCCACTGTAATGTGGAGAGAGTGATTGTGGTCAATATCCTCTGGGAGATCTCTATCAAAGAATTGGAGTACTTGCGAGGACCCATAGACTAAACCGACCATTTCATCCGGAGAGATATCCGAGCTTACCGCCACCTCATTTAAATGCCGAAGCACTGCAGATCGGTGCGGTTGCGAGGTCGTGAGTAATTTCCAGATGGATACATTAGAGTTCACCTCCTTCATTCTCTTGATAGCTTCATCATCAACATTGTCAACTACTGCCACTTCTTTCCCTTTTTCCTTGCGGCGCAAAGCTTACAAAGGATTCTCATCCTCCAGATGTGTAGGTTTGAAATGTCTCCCGGTTCTCGTGAAGTGAGCAACTGTGGTGTCTTCATCATCACTAGGGAGATCTTGTAAACATATAGCAAGACAAGAACCATGATTATGCCCTGAGGCCTCTCTTTCGATAATTTCTATCAATGAAGCATCCTCCTCTTCCGCTTCATGATCAAGCATAAGGAACCTTCCATCACATTCTAGAGTTGAGCATAGATTGGAGAACATGTTATCCTTAATCTCGAAATGCTTAATAGGCTTCAACATTACTCGTGATCTAGTGGGCAAGTCCACAATCAAAACTTTCGAGGTAGGAGACAAGGAAACCTCCATTAATCGTGGCTGAAGTTCAGCTATCTACTCTGTGGGGTCAATCCCTGTTATAACTAGAGATATAGCAGAAATCTGGTTATTCTGATGGCTAGGGAGCGGGTTTTTTTTTGTGATGTTAGGAGGGTTATTGCTGGTTTTGGAGGTATTGATGGTGAGCTTTCCTTCATCAATCAAATCTTGAATTTTGTGCCTTAAGGCTAAACACGAATCAACTGTGTGACCTGAATATTGATGGAATTTGCAATGGTCACTCGGACCCTGATTAGGCATTAATGGTGGTGGTGGTCTTGCGGCAAGGAGTTGAATCATTCCCGCCTTAGTTAACTTCTCAAAAGCTTGAGTTCACGACATGCCGAGGTTAGTGAATTCCCGTCTTGGGGTGAGTTGGAATGTCGTGGATGAGACAATGTTGCTAATTTCTGCAGATTTCCCTGATCCTTGAACTGGCAAATTGTAAGGTCCTTTTCTGTATCTCGAACTTGATGCTGCTGAGTCATCTTTCTTAACCTCCATTCTAAGAGAATCCTCAATCGCCGACCCCGTGGATATCAAAGCTTTGAAAGAAGGAAAATACTAGAACAACATTTTTCCTTTCAAGTCCGGTGTGAGATTCCGACCTATCATTTGTATCTGATCCTCATCTGTTGGTCGGTTTATCATTTGAGAAGCCTTAGCCCTCCATCTACTAATGAAAGTAGAGAAAGACTCGGTAGGATACTGGTAGGTTGTCTCAAGATCTCTCCTGGTCACATCAACTTCTTCATTATACTTGTATTACCATGTGAATTCCCAGACGATATTGGACCAACTAGCTTTCTTTGAATTATCAAGTTGGAAAAACCACTGGGCTGCGGACCCGTCTAGGTATTGATGAAAGAGTTGAGCAATCAATTGTTCTGATACACCTCATAGACTCATTGCCCCTACATACATTTTAAGAAAAGTTGTGGAACTTCCCATTCCATTGAACTTTGATTTGTTAGGCATTTTAAACCCGTTCGGGAGACGGGCCGTTGGGAATAGAGCTAGTCCGTGAATATCGAGCCACAGCTCGGCAATTGTCATTCCTTTTAAAACCTCTTTCATCTTTCTAACTTCCTCACCTAGTTTCTCATCCCCTGCTACAGAGCCACACTCAAGATTGAACGGAGTACCGCCGCCTGGTGTCTCATGTTGTTCGGGTTCTCTGTGGAGTTGGGTCATGGTTTGCTCAATCATATCATGGCGAGATAATATCAGTTGCATCATCTCTCTCATTCCGGTCAAAGCATCTGGAGAAGGTGGTGGAGGGTTTTGGTCTGGGATATCAGCATTTTTTGTGGTGGTGAAAAGATTTTGCGGAATATGGTATAAGGAGTAGGTACCGAGGCAACACTGGAAGGTGAAGATGAACCGAATATCGGAGAAGTCCGAACGAGCCTAGTGGAGGGGCGGACCCAACAGGTTGACCTGTCATGAAAAAATGCAGAGTTAGAATGACTTATGAGAAAAACTCTGAATTGACTTGGAGGATAAACACTTCCTTTTATTTCTTTTTTTTTTTTTTGAGAAAAACACTATATTCCTTTCCTGAAAATCAGCACATGCGCTATTTCCTTGAAATGCACGTTTTTTTTTTAGAAATAGATTTTCGGGAAAGTCCTTTCGAAATGAAGTTTTTCATAAAAGAGAGATATTTATTTTAAAATACCACTTTTGTTTGTGATATGCATGAGGTGCATGGATGCATGATGCCAGACTGACTCAACAAGTAACCGATCCAAGCATGCATCGGTCCCAAGTGCTTCCTAAAGCTGAACTATAGACGGTATTTTCAGATGCTTCATTTCACTGAGTTTTGGAGTACACACACAGGGACTGGCACTCCATGAACGCCAATATATGTGGTAGCTTCCTTAGTATTTTATTGGTTAGCTAATCTTGCGCTCACTCCATGAACGGGCGACCAGCCTACAAAAAACAGTAAATTGAGATCGTTGTGTGTGCGTGGGGACCATTTATTCAAACAAGTATTCCAAACACACGTAATTTTCACATATGTACATGATATACACAAGATATATACAATATATAAACAATAGGCATTTCGTAACATCATTTAATTTGCTTTCAAAGGGATACAACGTACTGTCGGATTTAGATCTCTCATAAAATTCATATTTCCCCAGTGAAGTAGCCAGTCTGTGGGCCTGATTTTTCGGTTTTCAGAGTTGCGATCCGAGAATCATTGCGTCACGTGCCGAGGGGCACGTCCCACGGAAATTGACCGATGGAAGAGGTCAATTGTCAAGGAATCATCATAAGGTTCGAAGTCGCCACCTTGTTATGACCCAAACAAGGACGGGTTTTACAAAAAGAAGGGTTTTGTAAAATATTTTAAGGAAAACCATTTAAGAAACCCAAAAATATGACTTTATTGCGATAAGGCACGAAATTTTTTTGACTGGTCTGCGAACGCAAAAATCTTGGTTCTGGGTCTAGGTTAGAAGGTGCAGACGTCATTGGACCTGTCTCCTCCTCCGTACTGAGTACGAGTTCTTTACTAATACGTTGTATCCCAATTGAAAGCTTTGAATTATGTTATGTAATGCATAAAATGATAAGAAAAAGAACATATATTTACACATTGTCACACAGCACACTCGTATGTAAAAATCGGTTTTGGAACCGGTATATTCGTTTATGTACAACGGGCTTGGATATGCATGAATTGCTCTACGTACCAATCATTGTAGGACTTGAATCTACTCTTGGATCAAAACCCTAACGCAGTTTTGACCGGGGGATCCGGTTAATAAGACTCTTCTGATGCCACTAAGGTGGGTATGATTGTTCTTTCCCGTGAGAGGGATATAATTAAGAAACTTATATGAAGACTCGCAACTTAGAGTCGAATTGATCCGAGGAACTCCCTACTTCCCTATAAGAAGTAAGTAACGGTTCAAATGGGATGATTTGCCTACTCATTCGAGGCGTTCAACCCGACAACATTCGGTAATATACGGGGATCAACCCAATTCTTAGCTTTGAGCCCCAGCAGCCAGCCGCCGAGCCCCAGCTGCACTATCGAGGCCGCCGAGCCTCCAGCGGCCCCCCGGGCACCGTTTTTGACCCGGGAACCCTAATTTGACCTTCTTTTCGGCCCATTCCCTATAAATACCCCTCTAACCTCCGCTTTTCGGAGACACAACTCATTATTACGGGATTCAACTCAAGAAAACACTAATCTCTCTCTCTCTCTCTCATCTGTTCCATTCAACCATAGTCACATCAATCAAACCTATCTTCAAACCCTAATCAAGAACAAGTCTCATCCCAATATCAAGTCCAATATCAAGAGCAATTGACATTCTATTTTAGTACAATCAAGGTTCAACCTGAGGGCTCATCTTTTCAACTCTTAAATCTATTTTCAAATCATGCTTTATTTATATTATGATCATGGTTAATATTCTTTGCATGTTTTAATTGTTTTATTTAGTTCATCCTATGTAGATCAATTTTAGTTATTGTTTTCATGATTATCATGCATAGGTTAGTTTAATTATTATCCTTACATGATTTTCATACTTTTTAGTTTAATTTCTAGTTTTCTTATATTTTATCATATTTATTGTAAATATCATATCTTTGCATGTTTTCCATGATTAATCAATTCAATTAGCATGCTTACATGTAGTTAAAGTTTATATCTTTTATTTTACTTCCATTGAAGTTACTAACAAGTTTGTTCATGCAAATTGCCAATTGGCGCGTTAAGATAGCACGGTAAGGTTGGGGAACATATTTCTATTATTGTGGTTGTGTTCTATTAGTTAAATCATGCAATTGGATAATCATGTGCAAAGCGATAACTCTAATAATTTGGTTTGTTCAACTCACCTAGTTAACTTAGGATCTTGGACGAACGGATTGTTTGGAACCTTGTTATGTGAATTAAGAATCAACATGGATAGGATTAGTAGAGGCTGTTATTACGGGCGATTTAGATGATATTCGTTTTGTTTTTTTTCGTACCCACGCCCCCGAACTCAATTTTTGGCCTTTGGGTTATATGAGTCATAATTCCCAATAGGAATTGGGTGCACATCGATGGTTTCCAATTGTTTTCCTAAAAATAGGTGGCGGCTTCATATGTTCAATAATCCCTTAATCAATATCAATCAATCTCTTTTATTTAAGAACCTATAACATATATTATATTTATTATTTCAATTAGGCGCCGAAAGGCGAGGGTTCTTACAGTGGCGACTCAACTGGGGATATTATAAGAGGGTGTAATTCGAAAGCTTGTCAATGTTGATTGTTAATTATTATTTCTTGGTTCAAGATCATTATGTGGTTATTTTTGCTTTGCATTCATGTCATCCATTTGCATGCGTTATCTTCGCAAGATGTCGAAAGACATCACCACACCATAAATAGGAATTACCCTTTGGAGCATTGTCTATGACTTAGGCCGGTGACCCACTAGGTCCGAATTACCTTTGCACATAGTTGTGTTCCACCCCATGACATTTACATGTTTCCATTCGAGATATGTAAAACGGTACGTCTAGTTTTACTATGCATCCCATAGATGACGAAACGCATCCGGTCGTGGGTTCCCTTACCAAAGTCATAGATTCACCGAATATTGCATTCATTCACATGTCCATTCTTGCATGATTGTTTGCCAATTCGTGTGAGCGCAATCTTTTTGCGTTATTTGGTATCCCTTATTGTGTAGATATCTTTCTAAGATCGAGTCTAGAATATTTTCTTTTTAGGAGGTAGAATCCATGTATGATTCCTATGATGCTACTAACCATATTAGGGAGATTTGTTTTCCAAGAAAATAGAATCCTAGTAGGTAACGTGTTTCGATTAAAGATCCTTCCAAAAAAAAAAAAAAAAGAGTCTCACTTTCCATAATCAGTCAAGAGTAATAAATCCCTTTTTTCGAGTCTGTTCCATATTTTCAATTGAGTCTTATTTAAGTCAAGAGTAATATTCTTTTTTCCATAACAAGTCAAGAGTCTTTCCCCTTCCCCAAGTCTTATTCAAAAAAGAGTCTTGTTTCCATAATCAATTCAAGAATATATATATTTTTCCTTTTTTAAGTCAAGAGTCTTTATTAATCAAGTCAAAAATGGAGGATCAATAATCAAAGCACATTACTTACCTTAGAGGATTTTCAAGTTAAATCTCCTTGGAAAGTTACCATGTTGAGGGATTATTTTAGATTCAATTTCCCACCTTTCTTGCTTGGTTGGACATGATCTATGTGCTACGTGCTAGTTGGAACTTTCCTTATCTTGTTCTTCCCCTTATTTCAAAACTCTCATATCTTAGGGGTCATCATTTAGGAGGAGATCTTATAAATTTCTGAAACCTCTTTATCAAATTCTTTTCTTTCCATGTTCAAAATCTCTTCCCCGTTTTCAAAATCTTTCACCTTTTCTTGTTTTTTTCAAAAATCGCCTTCCTTATTTCTTCCGTCCACTTTTCCATGTCCCGCAAAAAAAAAAAAAAACAAAAAAAAACGGAAATTCGAAAATAATATTCAAAAAAAAATTATAAAAAAATCAAGGGACTAGAATTGTGGATAAATCTCTTTCTTTTTCTTTTTCTTTTTTTCCTTTTCAATTTCCTTTTCCCTTTTCTGATTCATCCTTTGATTCAGGATAGGAAAGTCAAGCCCAAAGTGGGAGCGTTCGAATACCAACGGTAGGCTCGTTAGGAAACTGTTTCAATCACCACCTTCAAGTCCACCTAGAGATTATACTTCAAGTTCCAGCCTAATCTCTACCATGCCAGGAGATGATGATCTCAAAGCCATTCTCGAGCAATTGAAACTGATGGACACTCGTCTCCAAGCCCAAGATATCAAAATTAAGAAACTTAGGGATGAGGTTAAGTCTAAACCTCACACTGATGACGAAGAAAAGGATGACATCCCTCTTCCCTCTAAGCTCGATAAAAGGCTTGAAAAGCTCGAGCAACTCATGCGCAAGAATTCTACATATAGCACCTACTATATGGATGAAGAAGAGGAGCACGAGGCCGACCTCCACTCCAAACTGCCCAAAAAGGTCACATTACTTGATATCCCCAAATTCAAGGGAGTGGAAGACCCACATGGTCACTTAAGGAGTTTTACCACATGTATGGCGATCAAAGGGATCGATTCAACTCTTTATCCAAAGATCTTTCCAATGACACTCGAGGGCTCAACTTCTATATGGTTCAAAACCTTAGGCCCACTCAAGGCTAAATCTTGGACTTCTATCAAAGAAGAATTTGTAATGCAATACTCCTACAACAATGAACTCCCCATGACTCTAAGGGAGTTGGAAGTGACCAAACAAAGTGAAAAAGAAGATTTTATTCCTTTCTTGACTCGATGGAGGGAAAAGGCGGCCCAACTCATCAATCGCCCCTCCTAAGAGGATCAAGTAAGGATTGTGGTCTGCAACCTTCAACTCAAATACCAAGAACTCCTAATGTTCCAACCCATTGAGACCTTTGATAGACTTTAGAAGGTTGTGATCCAAATTGAGGAACATCTTCAATCCACAAAGACTAAGAGCAACTACTCCAACTACTCCAAAGACAAAAAGGGTAATGGTTTCAAAGGCCCCGAGGTTAACTCTTTAAATGAAGATAATGCCAACAAACCTCGAAGGGTCTTCACGCCATTGGGCATGAGGTTAAGGAAAGCATTCGAGAAACTCCAGCAAATTGGGCATCTACACCCTACAGGTCCAACTCCAGATCCATCTCCATAGAACCGAAGAATATCATGGGATTCCGAAGCTTTTTGCAAGTTCCATCGAGGCCGAGGTCATAACACTGATGACTGTTGGTTTCTAAAGCATAAGATCCAAGATCTCATAGATAATGGGACCATCCCGGCCCCAGATATGAAGAAACCCAATAACAACAGTAATCCATTAGGCCATAACCACTAGGCCTAGAGGTCTCCACTCTGGAGGCCCATTTTTAAAGTTCAAGCCAAGAGCGTCAAGAGAAGCATCAAGATGTCATGCGCCTTCAAGACTAATCTGCTCTTAGGATTTTGTTTTGTTTTCGAATTTAATAAGATTAGCATGAGTCGGAGAGTCCCTCCTAGTTCTTTCTTTCCCAATTCGAGTTCAAGTCTACTTAGGAGTTATCAAGTCTTAGCCGTGTGTTTCTTCCTTTCGATTCAATAAAGTCAAGTAATTTTCTCTATTGTGTTATATCTTCTATCCATCGAACACTCAAATTCAATGATGAATCCAAGTTGCAATAATTCATTAATACTAAGGGAAAGATGATCAATTCAAATCAAAGCACAAAAATAAGAATAAAAGCATGTGTCTAAAGGTCAAGTCGAGGACAAGAGGCATTCATTTGTCACCCTTTATCAATCCTTTTCAATCCACATTCAAAATCCTCTTGCAACCAAGTTGGGCCTCAAACACATAGCCATTCATTTCACTCCCACATAATCCTTAACCTGGGGGGTTTGATAGTGTGCAAGCAACAATGTCACCATCCATGAGAGATGTGGAATTCCAGGAGTTCAGACATTTTGAAAAAGAAGAAAGAGAAATAAAAAAAGAAGAAATTCAAGGCCAAAATCAAAAAAAAGAAATGAAATTCAAGTTCAATCCACTTCTCGAAACATAAGGTGATAATAGGCACACTGGCGGCTTTGATGGGACTTTGAGCCTTAATAACCCTTTCTTTGGTAACCCAAACCCAAGCCTTGCATTACAACCCAAAAGTCCTCTTAGAGGTTTGACACTCAAAACATGTGCAGCCTGCTAGGTTAAAAACCCGAAAGAGTGGCCTAGGAAAAAGTTAGTGCATTAAAGTCAAGTAGAAAGCCCGCTGGGCCCATTCATTCAATGGCCTTGGCAAAAGTTAGGGCAAGCCCGCTGGATCGATCATCCAAGACAATGATTCAGGCAAAAACTAAGGGCATAATAAAAAATAAAAATCCATGAACTACGTCTGGCCTGATTCCGCAAGGATACGTAGGCAGCTTCTCTCGAGGCTCGGTCATATTCTAAATTCGATCATCAAAACTTCCCTTTATAAAAGCTATAAAAACAACTTGGTTTTCTAAGAATCACCTCAAGTGTTCCGTGGATTATTCTTTGGAGCCCAGAACTTGAACTCGATTATGGAACCCATGTCTTTCTATCCATCACCTCCACGATCAATGTGCTTCCTTTATCAACCCTTCTATTTCTAGTCCACAATTCAAATTGTTTTATATTTTTCGATCCATACCTTTCCTTCAATCACCCATCATGTCTATACTCTCTGGCTCGCGCAAAGTCTTTCAATACTCAAATGATCAAACTCCATGCTCAAGGCTCGACATCAATCCAGCAAGTGTTCCTCCAAATCCTCATTCAAGAAGTACCACCCATCCAAGGTGAAGGCTCCATCGAGACTTTCCTATTCAATTCGATCAAGGAAATTGTTTTTTACTTTGGACCCCTAAGTCTTTTCTAAAATCAATTTTCAAAATCTTTTCTATTTTACAATCATCTTTCTATGATGGGGGCTTTCATTCCCATTTCAAGTTCAAATCAATCTCCTATATGTGTCTATTGGTCAAAAATGTGTTTAGATTGCCATGTTTGTGTGTTTGCATTGCCATGTTTGTGTGTGCCCTTTCTTTTGCTTTTACAGGAATACTTGACTCAAGTCAACCCCTCAAGTCAATTTGGCGACCCCGACAGCCATCTTCAATATTCAAGTCAATTATTCAAATCAATTTGGCGAATCTGACAGCCGTATCCATCAATTTCAAGTCAATCAGGCCATCCTAACTGCCGTATTCAAATTCAAGTCAATCTGGCGATCCTGACTGCCATATTCAATTTCAATATCAATCCGGCGATCCTGACTGCCATGTTAAATTTTGAGTCAATCCGGCGACCCGTCGTCTTCAATTCAAGTAAACTTAGCAATCCTGACAGCCATCAACACCAACATCAACATCAACATCGACGGTTCCAATATGTGCTTGCATTGCATGTTTTCAAAATGTGCACACTTTGACCTTCGCTCTACTCGAGCTCGGCCAAAGTGGGGGCTTCTGTAGACACCGTAATTGGTTCCCCCTTTTCAAATGCCCAATGATGATAACCAATAATGAACATAATGAATTGAATGTCAATGCTCGAGATACTGGTGCTTATTTGTGTCCCATTATCCATATTTATTCCGGACCCTTTACATTTCAATACCATATAATAGCCCTTTCCATAATCTTTCCAACACCATCTCATTTGTCCCAATTGGACACCAGAGTCAAAAGTTATGATTTAATGAAGTTATGGGCTAAAAACGATGATCTCATACCCGCATATCACGGTTCAAGACTGATTTTTAGCCATTCAAGGATTAATTGAAGTATTATCCCACTAGGCTTGTATTCCTATTTAATTAGCTTTCCAATGATATATTATGGGCCAAAATCCCATTAGAAACGAAGGAGATATGATTCGATGGTTGATTAATCCATTGAAACAGACACCTCTCTAGTGTTTGGGCCATAAATCATACGATACTTGTGCTATTTAAGCCCACAATATGTCAAAATAAACTCCTTTGAACAAGAAATCCAACACAATAAGAATCAGGCCAATCGGAGTTAAAACGCGTCTTACAGTGGCCTTTTCGTGCGAGCGGAGGCCGTGAAGCCAGCCGATGAGCCCCAGCTGCAGTATCGAGGCCGCCGAGCCTCGAGCGGCCCTCCGGGGGGCCGCTGGACACCGTTTTTGGCCCGGAAACCCTAATTTGACCTTCTTTTTGGCCCATTCCCTATAAATACCCCTCTAAACTCCATTTTTCGGAGACACAACTCATTATTACGGGATTCAACTCAAGAAAACCCTAATCTCTCTCTCTCTCTCTCTCTCTCTCTCTCTCTCTCTCTCTCTCTCTCTCTCTCTCTCTCTCTCTCTCTCTCATTTGTTCCATTCAACCCTAGTCACATCAATCAAACCTATCTTCAAACCCTAATCAAGAACAAGTCTCATCCCAATATGAAGTCCAATATCAAAAGCAATTGACATTTTATTCTAGTACAATCAAGGTTCAACCTGAGAGCTCATCTTTTCAACTTTTAAATCTATTTTCATATCATGATTTATTTATAGTATGATCATGGTTAATATTCTTTGCATGTTTTAATTGTTTTATTTAGTTCATCCTATGTAGATCAATTAGTTATTGTTTTCATGATTATCATGCATAGGTTAGTTTAATTATTATCCTTACATGATTTTCATACTTTTTAGTTTAATTTCTAGTTTTCTTATATTTTATCATATTTATTGTAAATATCATATCTTTGCATGTTTTCCATGATTAATCAATTCAATTAGCATGCTAACATGTAGTTAATGTTTATATCTTTTATTTTACTTCCATTGAAGTTACTAACAAGTTTGTTCATGCAAATTGGCAATTGGCGCGTTAAGATAGCACGGTAAGGTTGGGGAACATATTTCTATTATTGTGGTTGTGTTCTATTAGTTAAATCATGCAATTGGATAATCATGTGCAAAGCGATAACTCTAATAATTTGGTTTGTTCAACTCACCTAGTTAATTTAGGATCTTGGACGAACGGATTGTTTGGAACCTTGTTATGTGAATTAAGAATCAACATGGATAGGATTAGTAGAGGCCGTTATTACGGGCGATTTAGATGAGATTCGTTTTGTATTTTTTGTACCCACACCCCAGAACTCAATTTTTGGCCTTTGGGTTATCTGAGTCATAATTCCCAAGAGGAATTGGGTGCACACTCGATGGTTTGCAGTTGTTTTCCTAAAAAATGGTGGCGGCTTCATATGTTCAATAATCCCTTAATCAATATAAATCAATCTCTTTTATTTAAGAACCTATAACATATATTATATTTATTATTTCAAATTAGGCGCCGAAAGGCGAGGGTTCTTACAGTAACAAGCTCAAATCTGTGAGAATTGCTTTGAAGAAGCTTAATATTGAGGAATATTTTGATATTTTGGCTCGTGTTGAAGCTGCAAGATGCAACATGCTTACAGCTCAGACATGTGCAAACAGCAGGCCTGATGATAGATAGTTGCTGGAAAAAGAGAAGGAAGCTAGGAAACAATTTTGGGAGCTTAATTTTGCACAGTGTCTTTTTTTAAATAGAAGAGTAAAATGAGATGGGTGCAACTTGGAGATGAGAACACCCAATTTTTCCATGCTTTATTGAAGAAAAGGAATCAGAGTAGCAGAGTTTTAGTATGAAGAATGCAGTAGGGGCAATACTCACTGATAAGGATCAGATTTTTGAAGAACTGTTTACTTTTTACAAGGGTATGTTGGGTGTGAGAGATGAAGATAGGGTTCAGGCTGCTGATTTCATTTTCAAGGAAGGTCATGTACTCACAACTGAACAGCTGATGCAGTTGATAGCTCCTGTGAGTCACCATGAGATCAAGACTGCTATGTTTTCAATTGACAGCTCCAAGAGCCCAGGTCCTGATGGGTTTAGCAGTGGATTTTTCAAAGATTCATGGGAAATAGTGGGTGAGGATGTATGCTATGATATTCAAGATTTCTTCCATTCTGAACAGATGTTGAAGCAGATCAATGAAACTACCATTTGTTTGGTCCCTAAGGTAAAAAAATCCTGAATTTGCATCAGATTTTCGTCCCATGCATGTTGTAACACAGTTTATAAGTGCATCTCAAAGGTTTTGTGTGGTAGATTAGCTAAAATCATGCCTAGTGTGGCGTCTTTAAATCAAGTAGTTTTTGTAGCAAATAGGTCTATTGTGCATAATATAATAGTCTGTCAAGACCTTATAAGACACTATAGAAGAAGAAATGTATCTGCTAGGTGCCTTATGAAGATAGACCTAAGGAAGTCCTACGATGCAATACATTGGGATTTTTTAGCTGAAATGTTTACATGCTATGGATTCCCTATGACATTCAGTAATTCGATGATGTCTTGTGTCCAAAGTGCGAGCTTTGCAGTGAGTTTGAATGGGGAATGCAATGGGTATTTTGGAGCTAAACGAGGCACTAGACAAGGTGACACTGTCTCTCCTCTGATTTTTGTTTTAGTAATGGAGTTTCTCTCTAGATTGTTGAAGGTGGTGAGCAGTGGCGAAGACAGGGGGGACTAGTGGAGGCCGTGGTCCCCCCCATGGTTTTGAAAGTCAATAAATAGTATTTTGTGTGCTTATCAAACACAGAGGCATTGTAGCTCAGCTGGTTGAGGATTGTGTAAGCACTGGCTGGAATACCATGAGATTGTGGTCTCGATTCTCAGCGCCACCCCTTTGTTTAAATTTTCTACTCCTTTTCTTGGGATTAATATCTTTATATTTATTTTTTCTTTACCTTTTATCAAAATTGTTACTCTGTAAATAAATAATATTTATGTAATTTTCTTTTAACCAAGTTAGTTCACTTACGTTTTTTTTTTGATAGGGAATTTAGTTCACTTATTAGTTATTCTCTATAGGCTCACTTTCACTTTCATTTTTATGTTGAAAAATATTCTTATTTAGTTTTTATTGTTGTGGTGGTTATTATTTGAGTATAAGTACTAGTATAATTCACGAACATTTTTGGGGAGCTTTACTTCTTATTGGAGTCAAAAGCTATTTTTGTGAAAGCTAGCTAGAGTAGCTTTCAATTAAAAGCTGAAGTTAGTCAAATCTAGAGCTATTTTTGCCAAACAGAGACTAAGTGAGATATGATAACGATTTCCAAAACCTATTTTTGTCTTAAGCTTTGCCCCCCCCCCCCCCCCCGATAAAAAATTTCTGGCTCCGCCACTAGTGGTGAGCAGTACACATGAGTTTCAGTACCACCCAATATGCAAAGCACACTGAGTCATCTGTGCTTTGCAGATGATCTCATGGTGTTTTGTAAGGGCACTAAGAAGTCAGTGGTGAAGGTTATGGAGTCCTTGTCATACTTCTCACACGTTACAGGCTTGAAAGCTAACAAGGAGGAATCACACATTAACATAGCTGGTGTGAAAATGAATTTGAAGACAGAGCTTATACAAATGTCTGGTTTCAAGGAAGGTTGTTTTCCCATGAAATATCTAGGAGTTCCTTTTTCCCCATCTAAGTGGAATAAACTAGATTGTGTTTGTTTGATTGAGAAGATAACCAAAAGATTGAATACTTGGGCTTTTAAGAATCTTTCCTATGCTGGCAGATCTAAATTAATAAATTATTTGCTTATGTCACTACATGTATACTGGACAAGCATTTTTATTCTGCCTACAAGTGTTCTCAAAGCAATTGAGCAGAAGTGCAGTCAGTTTTTATGGGCAGGGAATGAACAAAAAAGGAAGTGTAGCTTAGTTGCCTGGGATATTGTGTTTAAGCCTCATAAGAATGGTGGTCTTGGATTCAAAGACTACAAGATATTTAATTATGCTTTGAATGGGAAGCATATCTAGGATGTAGCTGCAAAAAAAGACAACATGTGGGTTAGATGGATGAATGGGGTGTACTTGAAGGGAGAGGATTTCTGGCAATTGCATAAGAGTAAGATGTTCTTCATATAGGCTTATACAGATGGAAAGGTTTGGGGGTTGACAGCAAATGGGCAATATTATGTGCACAGTAGTCATCTTTTTCTGGCAGGTCATCACACCAAGCTGAGGCATGCCAATCTTGTATGGGGGAGGATTAATATGCCAAGGCACAGTTTCTGTATGTGGTTAGCTCAATCAGGGAAGCTACTGACTAAAGACAGAATGTGTAGGATGGGATTTTTCAATGGTGGCACAGCTTGTGCCTTCTGTAACCAAGTTGAACAAAGTCATAACCATCTTTTCTTTGACTGTGTGTGAACACATTCAATGCTGGAGGAAGTTAAAAGTAGGTTGGGGTGCAAGACTACTTCACGAGGGATTAATGGACTGCTGAACTGGGTGAACAGGCAAAAGGGTAGCAACTTCAGAAGGAATGTACATGCTACTGCTGTAGCTGCATTGACGTACTGGGTCTAGCGTGCAAGAAATGATGCTTGCTTCAGAGATGGAACACTCACGAGTGTTGTAATATTGCTGTAGATCAAGTTTGAAGTGAGAACTCGCATAGCAGGAAGAATCCCTAAGAAGTTCTCAGGCGCGGATAGGCTATTGGTTGACAAAATAATGTAATTTTTGCTTAATTGCGGTCGTAGTTAGTTGGTTGTTTTGTAAGGTTTCTTAGGTTGTTGTTGAGTATTGGTTGTGAGTGGTTTATGTAATGTAGATATCATGACTAATCTGAATGGGTACCCTACATAGTAGGTGGCTCTTTTCTTTTTAGTCTTTTTAGGTTATATGGTGACATGTTGATTTAATCAATGCTATCTTTAAACAAAAAAAAAAACCAGTCATCTGCATCGCCTAATATATGACAGTTGATCATGACAACCGTCACCCATCATGAGGCGGTGACATTTTTGTAAATAAATATTCAAAATAGGCGATGGTTCTTCTATTTAACCGTCACAGATAAGTTAATTGGAAAAAAATAAAAACGCGAAATCAAACTTATCTAAATGATAAAGTTAATTTATTTCGAAAATAAAAACTTATCTAAATGATAAAGTTATACATAAATTGAACTTTAACTGAACTGACTTAACTGATCAAAATTAAGTCGAGGATAACATAGCCTTAAAACTATTAGCTTAATAATTTTTTAGAATTTAATTATTTTTGTAAATCCATTCAATTTGTATCTTTAGTTGATTCCATAGCTAGCAAATCATATAGCATAGATGGTGGATTCAAAATTTTTGCATTTCTGGTAATCGTTTTTTCTTTTTTTTAGGGGGGAGGAGTGGCAGACGACGACTCTATTCTAATGACTTGTGGCCACATACCTCATCTCATCAAACGTTATGACAAAACTGCATTAAATATGTTTTTGTGTAATCAAAATCAGACTCTCAGTTTTTGGGGCTCGTTGTGATACCCCAATATTTTCTATAATTATTATATTGATTTATAAATGATTTATAAATAGTTTCGAAGATTAAATCGTACGTTCATTCAAGGATTTGATTTATTCAATTAAAGCCATAATAATATTAATTATTATTATAGGACTTTTATAAATTATATTTATCAAATTTGGGGAGTTTAATTAAAATGTTTTATATATGAATATGAATTATTCATATTATTTTAATTAGTTTTAATTAGCTTTTAATTAGCAATTTAAATCAGAAAATTATTTAATAAATTCCTAAATCTACTAGTAATTAACTTTTGTTGTCTGAAGGCCTATATAAAGAAAAAGGATGGGGCAAGTAATCAGTTTTCACAACTGATCAAACCCTCACTATTTTCTCTCTCCTCTTTCCCTCACAAACTCACGGTTCCACTACAACAAAATTCATCAACAACAGCACCTATACAATATCGTTTCGGCCATAACTATTGTTGTATGGATCGGGATCGCAGTTATATGAATTCAAAAATGAGAAAAGAAATGGTTAAAGAAAATGTTATAACAGTGATTCATGAACACCCGTTGTTAAAGGTGGGGTTACAACCGCGGTTCCAAGCTGACTGTTGTCATGTATTACCCACTAACTGCGGCTATAGACCAGGCGTTGACTTATATGGTAAGAAAATGATAAGACAAGTTGCTTAGTGAAATTAACTCCACATAACACTGCATCACTCTCAGGCGTCCCTTTCTCTCTCCTCGCTACCACTGCTCTCTCTCACCCTCAGGCTCTCCTCGTCAGGTCATGGCCCCCATACATGGGTATTTGTGATCTAGACTTGGTTTTGAAGTTAGAATTTCGTTTTGTATTTTCGTAATTACTTATTTCGATTTTTGGCATATTTTCCTTTATTGTTTATATTTTTATGCACTCATTGAAATCGACATTCGTATTTCCAAAAGTCTAGATTGGTTGAAATAAATCAAGCAAGTTAATAAAAAATATCAGATTAATAATTTGTTACTGTTTTGATTTTCATATTTAATTATTACTGATTCGGTAATTGTTTTTAATTAGGACCTAACGAGCAAGCATGATTGTCTTTGGTTGATGGAGCGTAGCTACTGTTTGGAAGAGTTTAGTGGTAAACGATCATGCCTACCTTTGTCCAAAGCCACATCAAAACGATTTTAATATGTTTTATGCAAATTGATGTGAATGTAATATGCAAGGCATGATTAAATTATATCATTGTGATTATGAGATTTATTAAGCATTTTTAGTTGTTAACTGATGTAATTATGATTTATAATTCGCATGTCGATATTATCATGTTTTGAGAATTAATTAGTCCGTATGTTAATTATTGGACAATTGTTGAATTGTGAATTATTAGTATTATTATACTACTTAATACTTGCTAATTGGTATGGGTATTATTGAGTGCTAGTGAGCACCTACATATTATCGTTGAATGTATTTGGATGATTGGTGATTTTTGGATATCATATTACCCTGCCGAAGTGCTGCCGAAACTGTGCTAGATATTGCATGTCATCTTTGTTGAATTATCGTCGTTGAACTAAAGCATGTTTAATTCTCATCGTATTGAATTATCATTATCGTTGTTATTTACTATTCATTGTCAATAGCATGAAATGAAATAGTAAGTCGTGGTCTCGTAGTACCACTATGTCAACCAATGCAAATTATTTGAATTGAATTAAACGAAAGTAAGACTCCTAATGGATCCCTAGAAGTAGTCGAGCAATCGGGATGTAACGCCCCGGATTGGATAATACTAATTAATCATGCTTATGGGCCCTAAATCCAATCCAAGACATTACTTCCGTACTTGTAACAAGACAAGCACAAGGCAAACAATGATAAAGAGTACAAACCATAAACTGAATTATTTTATATTATAACAGCGAAATTACATAGTTGTATTGTTCAAAGACTACATCACTAGTTATATTACTAGGTCATACTGGGTTCTCCTCTGTTTGTGGAATCCACGGGGTCAAACAACAGCAAAGACATGCAGTAAACATGCACAAAAGGGTTCCTTCCATCCTTCACTATCTCCTATGCCCAAAATCTGTTAAAAAGATATAATAATCCATGCAAGAAGAGATGACACAAAAACAAAAGAAAATTAGCTAAAGCTAAGCAATACTCACCCCACTTTGTAAAATACATTTTATTTATACTTAAAATACATTTAGCAATAAATATCATCACTTGAGATAATAATAATAATACTCATAATAATATCTTAAAGAGATTGTTTGTTCTTTTCAACATACTTAATATATTCCTTAATGTACAAAGCCATGTACAAGATTCACATACAAAGAGTACTAAGCAACCAATATCATACACAAACTCATAATTACTCAGAAAATGACCTTTGAGGTCTAATAAACTATAAAGTAACTCAAGTCATAACATGCAAAGATTAGACTCCTATGTTAGGTAGTGAGGAAGAGCATAGCATAACTCACTCTACGAGTCCTACACTCGGGTTCAATTGATGACCCTACAAATCATAATTCATTCTCTTGGCCTTTTTGGCAATAATCATATCATCTCGGGTTTATACCCTACAAACTCAGATTAAACCATGATAAGCGAGAAACTCAAGATTAGTTAATCCCTTCAGCTTAATCTATAATGGATTTAATCCAACAACATTTTATTAAAGTGTGCACACTGGCATAATCTTCAATTTTCCAAGGGTACCAAGTTTGGGAGCACACTACAAATAAGTTAGTAGACATGCTTGTGTCTAAGTCGGTCACGTTCATCTTAATAACATGATTGTATTAACATTAATCATAAACTTCCCAAACTTGTTCCTTTTCCACAATAATTCTCTAAGTCGTGTGCAACACCTCATATATTCGTGTATGTATGTATATAAGTTCATAGGTTTATTATCAGTCAACATCAATTCGTTCATAAGCTTTATTGGTTCATAATCATACTCAAACATAGTCACGATTTTACATGCAAATTATTAAGTATATATAATCAACCATTCGTTCATCACAATCACATATTCATAATTATAATATTTTATAAACAATCATTTACAAACTCAACACCTAGCTCACAAACCATTCGGCCATAAACTTATAATTAATTACTAAGTTTAAATATCAACTTTAATCCTTAAGTAATTATCAAGTAATCATTATCATGCAACATAAAATCCACTTGGCTATGTCACGAAAATAACCACATGCAATCATTTATATAACTTCATAAAACATACTCATAATCATATAAGTATAAGTAGCATATAATTATAAGAAATCCATGATTATCTTCTTTAATTCTTTAGATCGAAATAAGGGGGTTTTAATGGACATGAGTATACCTTTTACAACCTTCCAAAAATACACACTTCCTCTCCTAGCTTCATTGATCACACACTACTAGCATAAGTTCCCTATTTTATTTAAACAAACAATTTCAAGAATTAATAATCACTCTTTTATTTCTTCTTCTTTTATTTCCTTTGGGCCTTTTTATTAACGAAAACTACTCTTTTAATTCCTAAATTCTTATTATCATTTTACTTGTTAATTCCTCTTTTATTTACCCTTTTATCTTTCGAAAATGCTAGGTTTGAAATTAGGAAAATTAGAGATAGATAATGAATAAATGAGTTTTGGCCATAATGAATCAAGATTAAGTTTATGTAAGATTGTAAATGAACATGCAACAATAGTTTTCGAGTTTACAAGTCAAGAGTAACTAGATCTTAGTTCTTTAAACCTTTTTCTTATATTCTCGATTATAGTCATTTTTATACTAGCTAGGATTTCATTATGTTAGTTATGAACTTTAGGTGATAATAATGACCTAAGTTTTTAGATAAAGAATATTGGTTCAAAGAATTAAAGCTTGATGATATCTCTTCGAGGTTCTTGAAGGGCCGGGAGCTTCACGTTCAGTTGATGGTGGAACTTAGGTGGTGATGGCAATGGTGAAGAAAAATAAATAATGGAAGAGTTAGAGTTTAGAATAAGAAGGAATTGATTATTAGAAACAAAGGAAATAATATGAATGATTTAATGCATGAGTTTGTTTAAGTGTTCTTACCAAATCTTCTTCTATGTTCTCTTCTCTTTCTTACGGTTTTCCCCTTCTTCTCTCTACTTCATTTTTCTCTTTGTTTACCTAGAAAAGCTTTTTGTTTTTGGATTGAAAAGATGATAAGAGAGTGTGAGAATGTGAGAGTATATGTTGGTGTTTGTGTTCGGTTTTGGGAAGAGAAAAAGACGAACAAAGGTAAGCTTTTGAAGGCTTTTTGATTGCTTGCAAATATGGTGCAAATCTTGAGTAAGAGAATATGTAAGAACTTTTAACCTTAATTGGTTTATTTATTTTGCTTTGGTTTAGTTTTATAAAGGTGAAAGCCTTTTCCTTTCTTTCTCTTCTTCCTCCCCTTAACCGTAGCTTCCCCTTCCCCTTTTTATAGTTTTTACTTAGTTGGTTTTCTTAGTTAAGTTGCCTTAGGAACATAGTAACATGGCATGTCTTTTGGTTTTTAGGCTTAGTAAGCATAGAAACAAGGTGTCAAAGTAGTTACATGACAAGTGGAAAGAAGTGGCCTAAAATATTGTCAAGTAAGTAATTATGAATAGTAAACCGATTAGGGAAAAATGAAAATTACTAATCCTAGCCGAATCATCTACTAATTCGGTCATCAACACAAAAAAAAGCCTAATCATGCTTAAGCAAACCGTAAACATAATTTAAACAAGTAAATCAAGTATTTTAGTTAATTAATCAAATAGGTTTTAGTTTTAAACAAGATTAACATATAGTTTAGAAAATATTTACGTAAGTGCATGCAATTAGATACGTTAATCCTACTTATAAAACAAAGCCAAAAATTTTATGCTAATTAATTACTATTTTAGTTTAATAATTGAGTTTAGATTTTTGGGATACTACACGGGATTAAACCTAATGGTGTAGTTCAAGGGATGCGTGATTCCCAAGTTACTTATGGACACCTTACAGTGTGTTTGGGATGGATCATTCCTCATTTATTAAGTCCTCTAGACTTGTTTATTATACTAGAGGTAGTGTGCACACTAGAGTCATTAACATGGCGTGATTGTATCATCCGATGAACAGCATGGGTAATCGATGTTCTTTTCGCTCTCTTAGATCTCTCTAATCAAGACGGATTGTCTATGTCGTATTTGGTGTGGACACTATACAAGAATTGCATATAAAAGAATGTTGTCATGCGTATGCTTGATTATATGCTTATGTGCTTATGCAAATGAATTTCAATGATTCTTCTAAAACCTCATGTAAGGTTTGTGAAATATTTTTAGTGGATACGAATGACGTTTATTCAGTTTATCTGATTTTTGTTACTCTTTGTTTGTTTTCTTTCCTTCTGTATTTTGTTTCCGTCATGGAAACCAAAGTGCAGGTTTAGTCGAGTGAGGGCGTACAGCTTGGAAGTTAGAGTTGGCGTCGGTTTTTTAGAACTCTCTTTCTGTTCAGTTTAGATTGTTAGGATTTCCTGGTTTGAGCCCTTGAAGGCAAGTTGTAATAAATTGGTTTAAATGGTTTTAGCTCCCTATATAGACAACTCTGATATTAACTGTTTTAGATTGTTTAAGTATCCTTAGTAAGCTCCTTTGATGCCTAGACTTTCTTTCTACTTAGCATTTACTCCTTAGCGATAAATGTTGCAGTGACGCCCCTCGGGTTTGTGACGGTTCAGTGGTGTCGAGTCATGCACAATGACGTCGATAGTTCCTAGGAAATCATTGTGAATTCGGGGATGTTACAAATGGTATCAGAGCCCTAGGTTTAAAAGGTTGCTTAGGATTAATTAATGAATTAATAAAAATTAATTTTATTTTGTGGAAAATAAAATGTAAGTAAAGCGGTTGAGCGTAGTAGTCCTAGAAGATAGGAATTATTTGAAATCACTTTGCTTGTGATTTATAAAGTTCTTATTATTTGATTGTCTACCTGTAGATGGTAAGGACAAGAGTAACTATGAGGAAGTCGACTCCACACCAAAGGGCACTCTCCCTAGCTCACTGTGCACAACCCGTAGAGTCGTAGCTATAAATCTCGCTACCGTGGTCAACCTGTCTACTATCACCCAAATAGCATTTATTCCTTTAGCAGTAGTCGGTAATCCAATAACAAAATCCATAGATATTGACTCCCATTTCCAACTTGGAATCTCCAAAGGTTGTAGTAATCCTCCAGGTCTCTGAAAATCACTTTTAGCTTTCTGACAAGTAAGATATCTGGCTACAAATTGAGCTACCTCAGATTTCATTCCTTTCCAGCAGAAATACTTCTTCAAATCCTTATACAACTTATTTCCTCCAGGGTGAACTGAATAAGGTGTATTGTGTGCTTCCTCCAAAATTCTCCTTCTTAACTCATCGTTATTAGGCACACTCCAACGTCTTTTAAATCTTAAACTTCCATCCTCATGTTCCTCAAATCCTTCGGCCTTTCCTATCCTTAAAGCTTCTCTAATCTTCTGAATCTGTCGATCATTAACTTGCAATTCACGAATCTCATCAAACAAAGTAGGTCGAACAGTAAGACTACTAATAACTCCATTTGGTACACCTGACTTAACAATCTCCGAATTCAATTTCTCCATTTCCTCTCTCAATTTCTCAGGTACTCCTACGGAATGTATAGTCTTCCTACTAAGCGCATCTGCTACTACATTTGCTTTCCCTTCGTGATACTTAATCTCCAAATCATAATCTTTAAGTAATTCTAACCATCTTCTCTGCCTCAAATTCAACTCTCTCTGGGTAAAAATGTACTTAAGACTCTTATGATCGGTGAAAACTCTACACTTAACTCCATACAGATAATGTCTCCAAATCTTAAGGGAAAACACAACTGCGGCTAACTCTAGGTCATGGGTAGGATAATCAACTTCATACGGTTTCAACTGCCGTGAAGCATAAGCAATCTCTCTCCCATTCTGCATCAATACACAACCTAGTCCATTCTTAGACGCCTCACTATAAACCTCATATTCTTCTCCTTCCGTTGGTAAAGCTAAAACAGGTGCGGTTGTTAATCTCTTCTTTAAATCCTGAAAAGCTAGTTCACACTTCTCACTTCAAGCAAATTTCGTGGTCTTCCTAAGCAAATTAGTTAAAGGTTGAGCTAACTTAGAAAAATTCTCTACAAATCTCCTATAATAACCGGCTAATCCCAAAAATCTGCGGACTTCACCCACGTTAGTAGGTGTAATCCACTCCTTAACTGCTTTAATCTTACTAGGGTCAACAGAAATTCCATCCTAAGTGATAACATGTGCCAAAAATGCTACTTCTTCCAACCAAAATTCACACTTAGAAAGCTTAGCATACAACTGATGATCTCTAAGGGTCTGTAATACAATTCTCAAATGCTTAACATGATTATCCTTGTTTCGAGAATATACTAAAATATCATCTATGAAAACTACAACAAACTGATCAAGGTAAGGCTGAAAAATTCGATGCATCAGATCCATAAACGCAGCTGGAGCATTAGTTAACCCAAAAGGCATAACAGTAAACTCATAATGCCTATAACGAGTCCTAAACGTGGTCTTATGTATATCTTCCTCCTTAATCCTTAACTGGTGATATCACGATCTCATATCAATCTTTGAATATATTCCTGCCCCTTTTAGTTGGTCAAACAAATCATCAATTCTAGGCAACGGGTATTTATTCTTAATGGTAACTTTGTTCAACTCTCGGTAATCAATACACAACCTTAAACTACCATCTTTCTTCTTCACAAATAAGACTGGAGCTCCCCAAGGCGAAACACTAGGTCGAATATACCCTTTCTCCAGTAAATCCTCTAACTGCTTCTTCAATTCTTTCATTTCTGCTGGGGCAATCCTATAAGGTGCTTTAGATATAGGTGCGGTTCCAGGAATAAGATCGATAGTGAAATCTATGGTTCTCTTAGGCGGCATACCGGGAATCTCATCAGGAAACACATCAGGAAATTCAGATACAACTGGAATTCTACCTAATTCATTCGGAGTCGGTTTCTCGTTACTCACATAACACAGATAAATTGGATAACCTTTCCTAATTTGTGATTTAATGTTCATTGCAGAGACAATCTTAACTCTAGGTTCAGTTATCACTCCTCTATATGAAACTCTATTTCCTCGAGGAGTCTTAAGCGAAACGTTTTGCAAATGACACTCAATTCTCGCACGATACTTACTTAACCAATCCATTCCTAAGATAGCATCAAAGTCTGACAAATCAAACTGAATCAAATCCCCAGGTAATGACAATTCTACTATCACAATAGAACAATCATTTATCATGTTTCAACACGACACAATAATACCATTAGGTGTGGTAATATCCATTTCACGTGAGTAATTTGGTGTTAACCCGTGTTTAGTCATGAATGATGTAGCTATGAATGAATGAGTTGCACCAGTATCAAATAACACATAAGCAGGGTAAGATGAAATAAGAAAAGTACCGGTCACAACATTCAGGTTTGCGTCTACGTCATGCTGACTCATAGTATATATCCTTCCCTTGTTGTTACTGACTACTTGGTTAACGATAGGTCGTGCAAAGGTCACACGCGGCGCTGGGTTCAGGTTTCCTCGTGTCTGGGTATCATTGTTGCCACGGTTGTGGTTAGCTGACAAATTGCCACTACGGGTTAAATCATTCCCAGAGGGAAATTTCCTCCTATTAGGACACGTTCTCTCTATGCCCAGGCTGACGACATATAAAACAAATTCCTTGATTAGCAGGGCACGGACGACCAGAATGAAATCTCTCGCATCTACGACAAACACTATTCCCATTTCCATTCCTAGAAAAGAATTGTGATCCTCCATTTCTCTTACTGTCTCCTTGAATACTAGGGCGAAAAGAACTGATACTCTTAGCTGATGTATCATTCCTAAACTTCTTTCTCCAGTTACCTCCATTAGATCCTTTACTCTTTTCCTCTATGTAACGACGTTTCCCAATTATCGCAGCTCTCCTATCACGAATTCTCTCAATGTTTATAGCCTTATCATAAGCCTCCTGAAAAGTACTAGACGATCCTGCTACTAACTCTTGAATATGTCGAATAAGTCCATCCTCAAATCTTTCAACTCTCTTATTTTCATCCTTAACCAAATTCTCAGCAAATCGAGACAACTCATGAAATTTCGCAGCATGTGCGGTCACACTCATATTTTCTTGGGTCAAATCCTCAAATTCTTGTTGTTTCCTTCTTCTCAAAGCTTTAGGGTAAAATCTCTCCCTAATCCTTATCACAAATTTCTCCCAATTAAATTCCTTATCCTCTAAGTAACCTTCCTTAGACACTTGCCACCAATCATCTGCTTCTCCTCTAAGGTAATACTGTCCACTTTTCACTTTCAGACTCTCAGGACAACCTATAGCCTCAAATCGTTTCTCCATGTTCCTAATCCAGTTTTCTAAAGCTAATGGGTCAGATCCTCCCTCGAAAGTAGGTGGTGAATGGGCAGCTAAGTTCTTAAACATAACATCTTGTGGGTCTTTAGCCTCAACATCGGCCTTGACTTTCTCTTTCTCCTTATCTTCCATTTGTTGCTTAATTGCATTGCCAAAGAATTGGCACAGGGTCTCTAGTGATTCTAGACGTTCATCTTGTCCTTGGTCATCATTAGGGTCTACAGGTGTAGTTGGTTCTTCCCTTCCAGACATTTTCAACTATAGGAATAACAATAGTTAAGCAAGGCATATAATTTTTAGGTGATGTGAGTTCCTCCTAAACATGATTTCTAATGTCTTTCTATCTACTTATGGAAACAATTACTACTTAAATCATGCATCACAATCATAGATAAGTAAAGAAAACAAGTTCAAGTAGCCAAATACATCTGATTAGCCTACAAAACACAAAACAAGTCAAGGCTAACATCACATCATCCCATATGACCTATCTAGCTAAGTCTCAGTCATAGGTTAAAATATTGCAACACCAAATAGCAAATTGTTCAAACTACCACATAAAAACAAGTTCATAAGCAACTAAATACCACATAGCTTCACTCATGCATGATCACTTGCATACTTGAAACTAACTTCCACCCGAAGAACTTCCCCTATCATATTGCACCAAGAATCCATTTGCAAGTCCCCTTGGCGGTATCACGTTAAGTGGCACTGGCTGCTCCGGAGAAGTGGTTGTAGGCACAGCTGCTGGCGGTCAATACACGGTCTGCCGAGGTGGTGGTGGTGGAGTTGCAGACGGTCGAGCAATGACAGAAGGTTGGGTGTTACGGGACCAATGGTGATAACGAAGCATACGTCCCCTCCTATACTGCACTATGGTCTCGGGAATCAAGAGTACACTATTCTCACAACACATCCACTCAGAATAAGGTTGTTGTAAAACACCCGACATAAAACCTAAGGTCAAATACCAATCATCCCCACACATGTAGTGTTCCAATTATAGTGAATGCCATCAGTCATAATAGTCATATAGTTCAACTTCACACTTAACCAGGGTTCGACTGAAGGAAAAGTCCTTAAAAGATTATACACTTGCCAACCAGGAAAATCAGCGGCTTCACTAGTGAAAGAAGCAAAGACTCTACAAGCAAGACGAAAACATTGCACATACTCAGCTATGGTTTCCTCGGGATGCTTGCGTAAAGTCGCAGGATGAGGTGGAGGGTTAGGGATATTCAGAGGGTTCACGAGCACATAAGGGTCAGGTTGCTGCATCTATCACATAAGATAAACAGATAACAAATAGTGAGTCAAATAAGATCAGACAATTACATATAAGCATACGCATGTCAAACACAAAGAAGTTCAAACAATTCCCATCCTATTGTCTACCCATCTCTCTCGATCAAGTCACGGTTTAGCTTATAGATTTCCTAATCTTCTTTCAAGTAATTTATATGCTCTGATACCATCTTGTAACGCCCCGGATTGGATAACACTAATTAATCATACTTATGGGTCCTAAATCCAATCCAAGACATTATTGCCGTAATTATAACAAGACAAGCACAAGGCAAAGAATGATAAAGAGTACAAACGACAAACTGAATTATTTTATATTATAACAGCGGAATTACATAGTGGTATTGTTCAAAGACTACATCACTAGTTATATTACTAGGTCATATGGGGTTCTCCTCCGTTTGCGAAATCCATGGGGTCAAACAACAGCAAAGACATGCAGTAAGTATGCACAAAAAGGTTCCTTCCATCCTTCACTATCTCTCTTGCCCAAAATCTGTCAAAAAGATATCATAATCCATGCAAGAAGAGATGACACAAAAACAAAAGAAAATTAGCGAAAGCTAAGCAATACTCACCCCACTTTGTAAAATACATTTTGTTTACACTTAAAATACATTTAGCAATAACAATCATCACTTGAGATAATAATAATAATAATAATAGTAGTATCTTAAAGAGATTGTTTGTTCTTTTAAACATAGTTAATATATTCCTTTATGTACAAAGCCATGTACAAGATTCACATACAAAGAGCACTAAGCAACCAATATCATACAAAAACTCATAATTACTCAGAAAATAACCTTTGAGGTCTAATAAACTATAAAGTAACTAAAGTCATAACATGCAAAGACTAGACTCCTATGTTAGGTAGTGAGGAAGAGCATAGCACAACTCAGACTCTAGGAGTCCTACACTCGGGTTCAATTGATAACCCTACAAATCATAATTCATTCTCTTGGCCTTTTTGGCAATAATCATATCATCACGGGTTTATACCCTACAAACTCATATTAAACCATGATAAGCGAGAAACTCAGGATTAGTTAATCCCTACAACTAAATCAATAATGGGTTTAATCCTACAACATTTTATTAGAGTGTGCACACTGGCATGCTCTTCAAATTCCCAAGGGTACCAAGTGTGGGAGCACACTACAAATATGTTAGTAGACATGTTGTGTCTAGGTCGGTCACATTCATCTTAATAACATGACTGTATTAACATTAATCATAAGCTTCCCAAACTTGTTCCTTTTCCACAATAATTCTCTAAGTCGTGTGCAACACCTCATATATTCGTGTATGTATGTAAATAAGTTCATAGGCTTATTATCACTCAACATCAATTCGGTCAAAAGCTTTATTGGTTCATAATCATACTCAAACAAAGTCACGATTTTACATGCAAATTATTAAGTTTATATAATCAACCATTCGGTCTTCACAATCACATATTCATTATTATAATATTTTATAAACAAGCATTTACAAACTTAACATCTAGCTCACAAACCATTCGGCCATACACTTATAATTACTAAGTTTAAATATCAACTTTAACCCTTAAGTAATTATCAAGTAATCATTATCATGCAACATAAAATCCACTCGACCATGTCACGAAAATAACCACATGCAATCATTTATATAACTTCATAAACATACTCATAATCATATATATATATATAAGTACAAGTAGCATAATAATATTAAGAAATCCATGATTATCTTCTTTAATTCATTAGATCGAAATAATGGGGTTTTAATGGACATGAGTATACCTTTCACAAGCTTCCTCTCCTAACTTCCTTGATCACACACTACTAGCACAAGTTCCCTAGTTTATTTAAACAAATAATTTCAAGAATTAATAATCACTCTTTTATTTCTTCTTCTTTTATTTCCTTTCGGCCTCGGGCCTTTTTATTACCGAAAATTACTCTTTTAATTCCTAAATTATTCTTATCATTTTACTTGTTAATTTCTCTTTTATTTACCCTTTTATCTTTCGAAAATGCTAGGTTCGAAATTAGGAAAATTAGAGATAGATAATGAATAAATAAGTTTTGGCCATAATGAATCAAGATTAAGTTTACGTAAGCTTGTGAATGAACATGCAACAATAGTTTTCGAATTTACAAGTCAAGAGTAACTAGATCTTAGTTCTTTAAACCTTTTTCTTTATATTCTCGATTATAGTCATTTTTATACTTCCTAGGGTTTTATTATTTTAGTTATGAACTTTAGGTGATAATAATGACTTAAGTTTTTAGATAAAGAATAATGGTTCAAAGAATTAAACCTTGATGATATCTCTTGGAGGTTCTTAAAGGTCCGAGAGCTTCACGTTCTGGTGATGGTGGAGCTTAGGTGGTGATGGCAATAGTGAAGAAAAATAAATAATGGAAGAGTAAGAGTTTAGAATAAGAAGGAATATATTATTAGAAACAAAGGAAATAATATGAATGATTTAATGCATGAGTTTGTTTAAGTGTTCTTACCAAATCTTCTTCTATTTTCTCTTCTCTTTCTTACGGTTTTCCCCTTCTTCTCTCTACTTCATTTTGCTCTTTGTTTACTCAGAAAAGATTTGTGATTTTGGATTGAAAAGATGATAAGAGAATGTGAGAATATGAGAGTATATGTTGGTGTTGGTGCTCGATTTTGGGAAGAGAAAAAGACGAACAAAGGTAAGCTTTTGAAGGCTTTTTGATTGCTTGCAAATATGGTGCAAATCTTGAGTAAGAGAATATGTAAGAACTTTTAAGCTTAATTGGTTTATTTATTTTGCTTTGGTTTAGTTTTATAAAGGTGAAAGCCTTTTTCTTTCTTTCTCTTCTTCCTCCCCTTAACCGTAGCTTCCCCATCCCCTTTTTATAGTTTTTACTTAGTTAGTTTTCTTAGTTAAGTTGCCTTAGGAACATAGTAACATGCCATGTCTTTTGGTTTTTAGGCTTAGTAAGCATAGAAACAAGGGATCAAAGTAGTTGCATGACAAGTGGAAAGAAGTGGCTTAAAATATTGACAAGTAAGCAATTATGAATAGTAAATCGATTAGGAAAAAATGAAAATTACTAATCCTAGCCTAATCATCTCCTAATTTGGTCATCAACACAAACAAAAGCCTAATCATGCCTAAACAAGTAAATCAAGTAGTTTAGTTAATTAATCAAATAGATTTTAGTTTTAAACAAGATTAGCATATAGTTTAGAAAATATTTACGTAAGTGCATGCAATTAGATACGTTAATCCTACTTATCAAACTAAGCGAAAAATTATATGCTAATTAATTACTATTTTAGTTTAATAATTGAGTTTAGATTTTTGGGATACTACCCGGGATTACACCTAATGGTGTAGTTCAAGGGATTCGTAATTTCCAAGTTACTTATGGACACCTCACAGTGTGTTTGGGATGGATCATTCCTCATTTATTAAGTTTTCTAGACTCGTTTATTATACTAGAGGTAGTGTGCACACTAGAGTCATTAATACCATGGCGTGATTGTATCATTCGATGAACAACATGGGTAATCGATGTTCTTTTCGCTCTCTTACATCTCTCTAATCAAGACGGATTTTCTATGTCGTATTTGGTGTGATCACTATACAAGAATTGCACATAAAAGAATGTCGTTATATATGCGTATGCTTGATTATATGCTTATGTGCGTATGTAAATGAATTTCAATGATTCTTCTAAAACCTCAGGTAAGGTTTGTGAAATATTTTTAGTGGGTACGGATGACGTTTGTTCAGTTTATCTGATTTTTGTTACTCTTTTGTTTCTTTGCTTTTCTTTTCTTCTGTATTTCATTTCCGTCATGGAAACCAAAGTGTAGGTTAGTCGAGTGAGGGCGTACAGCTTGGAAGTTAGAGTTGGCGTCGGGTTTTCAGAACTCTCTTTTTGTTCAGTTTAGATTGTTGGGATTTTCTGGTTTGAGCCCTTGAAGGCAAGTTGTAATAAATTGGTTTAAATGGTTTTAGCTGCCTATATAGACAACTCTGATATTAACTGTTTTAGATTGTTTAAGTATCCTTAGTAAGTTCCTTTGATGCTTAGACTTTCTTTCTGCTTAGCATTTACTCCTTAGCGATAAATGTTGCAGTGACACCCCTCGGGTTTGTGACGGTTCAGAGGTGTCGAGTCATGCACAATGACATCGATAGTTCCTAGGAAATCATTGTGAATTCGGGGGTGTTACAAATGGTATCAGAGCCCTAGGTTTAAAAGGTTGCTTAGGATTAATTAATAAATTAATAAAAATTAATTTTATTTTGGGGAAAATAAAATGTAAGTAAAGCGGTTGAGCGTAGTAGTCCTAGAAGATAGGAATTATTTGAAATCACTTTGCTTGTGATTTATAAAGTTCTTATTATTTGATTGTCTGCCTGTAGATGGTAAGGACAAGAGTAACTATGAGGAAGTCGACTTCACACCAAAGGGTACGCGCCCTAGCTCACTGTGCACAACCCGTAGAGTCGTAGCTTCTTCGGATAGCGAGTCAACGGGAAACAACACGAACATGCGTCACCAAGCCGCGCAAGACCAAGCTGTGGATGTAGATGCCGCGCACGACGAGGCCGCACGCGCCGTACATGTCGCGCATGCCGCGCCCCTGCCCGTTGCACACGCCACGCGTGATGATCACGAAGATGAAGATGAGGATCCTTATGAGTCCGATCCTGAGTATACCCCAGCTTAAAGGTCTGACGATATGCCGGATTTGGAAGATATTGGTGTCGAGAGCGACAACAACACTGTGCCTGCTGTTGGACCTGTTCCTGCTGCAAATTGGTGTCCTCTTGTGGAGCCATTCTTTGCTACTGACGCTGAGCTCAAGGATATTCCTATCTACATACGACGTTCTTACACTACTATTCATTACCAATACGAGAATTGCACGAGTCTACATGAAGGCTTATGGGTGAAGCTACTTCAAGCTGTTCTGTCTAACATCCATCCGTGGATGGGACTCAAGGAGAAGTACGACGACGTGGTCCACAAGAGTGGTCACCTACACGAGAAGAAATATGGTGAAGGAACGCGATGTGCTCTTTTCTTTAAGGGTGTCACATTCGAGTTGTGTTTGTCCGAGTTCGATTGGAAGGTGAACCATGTGCTAGTGCCTGTGCCGAAGGGCATGTGTGAGTACTGCTGGACAAAGAAACGCAAACACGCGAATGATCTTAGGAAGCTTTTCATGCCCCAAAAATGTGGTGGATATGCCTACCCGTACACGCCTTGTAAGGAGATGAAGCCTAGGAGGAAGGATGATCATGACGAGCCCCTAGCACGAAGCAAAATCGTACGAGTGTCAAATAGAGCTAGTAGTTTGATTTACTTGTTTTATTTGAGTTTTATTGAACTTTTAGTTATTGTGATGACCCTGCGTGGTCAAGATTGAAGTTGATGTAGTTGCATAGGCAACAAATATTCGTATTGCTATTTACTTTGCAATTTGTCTCATTGCAAAAACTATTTCATTTGGTTGTATGAAAGTCGTTGAGAATTTGTTTTATATGATCGTTTTATCACATAATTGCATGGCTGACTCATAGCTTCGAAATGCTATCTCATATTGCCTAGATATGATGGGAAATCCATGTCGGAATTATGGAAAATTTTTCGCTTATAATATCAGTTGTGAGCCAAGGCTAAGCATGTATTGTATGCAAGTAAATGTCATTGTTTATCGCTCTACTAAAATAGTATGGATCCTAGATGTGTGAACTATGAATGTTATCGCTTATCAATCGTGTGAGACCAATGTGTCTAATTGTTATGCCATATCGAACTATGATGCATGAGAACTGAGAACTATTCAAAGCAAGTATGTTACTTAGACCTATAATGTACGGTCGATCATTGGAACTTATATGCTATTTGCTAACTGTCAAGAGATAGGTTTCAATTACAACCTATATCTCTCAATTAGACCCCGAACTGGGTCAAATGTGCCAACTTTTTTAAAATGGTGATCAACCATTGCTCTTTTATGTCTCAGATTGATATAATGGCAACCAACAACCGACTCGCGAGATTAGAGGTAGGACTTACCAATGTGGTCGAGCACATTACGCGCCAGCTAGAGCGCCAGGAGCAAGACCACAACGCGCAGCATCCTGAAACGCGCAACTTCAAGGATTTTGATGCACTCAAACCTCTGACGTTTGAGGGTGGCTATGAGCCCACTAAGCGCTCATGCCTACCTTATTCCAAAGCCCTATCAAAATTATTTTGATGTGTTATGTGCTAATTGAGAAATTGTGGTGAATTTAATATGCAATGCATGATTAAATTATATCGTCTTTATTATGAGATTTATTAAGCATGTTTACTGCTGTAATTATGATTTATATTTAGCATGTCGATATTATCATGTTTTGAGAATTAATTAGTCTGTATGTTGATTATTGGACAATTATTGAATGGTGAATTATTAATAATATTATGCTACTTAATACTTGCTAATTGGTATGGGTATTATTGAATGCTACTGAGCACCTTTATATTATCGTTGAATGTATTTGAATGATTGGTGATTTTTGGATATCATATTACCCTGCTGAAGTGTTACCAAAATTGTGCTAGAGATTACATGTCATCTTTGTTGAATTATCGTCGTTGAATTAATTTTAATTCTCATCGTATTGAATAAGCATTATCGTTGTTATTTACTATTCATTGTCAAGAGCATGAAATGAATTAGTAAGTCGTGGCCTCGTACTACCACTATGTCAACCAATGCAAATTATGTGAAGTGAATTAAATGAAAGGAAGACTCCTAATGGATCCGTAGGAGTAGTTGAGCAATCATGATTACACCTAATGGTGTACTTCAAGGGATGCGTGATTCCCAAATTAGTTATGTACACCTCACAGTGTGTCTGGGACGGATCATTCCCCATGTATTAAGTCCTCTAGACTCGTTTATTATACTAGAGGTAGTGCGCACACTAGAGTCCTTAATTCCATGGCGTGATTGTATCACTCGATGAACAGTATGGGTAATCGCTGTTCTGTTCGCTCTCTTACTTCTCTCTAATCAAGATGGATTGTCTATGTCGTATTTGGTGTGATCGCTATACAAGAATTGCATATAAAAGAATGTCGTTATGCGTATGCTTGATTATATGCATATGTGCGCATGCAAATGAATTTCAATAATTCTTCTAAAACCTCGGGTAAGGTTTGCGAAATATTTTTAGTGGGTACGGATGACGTTTATTCAGTTTATCTGATTTTTGTTACTCTTTTGTTTCTTTTCTTTTCTTCTGTATTTTGCTTCCGTCACGGAAGCCAAAGTGCAGGTTTAGTCGAGTGAGGACGTACAGCTTGGAAGTCAGAATTGGCGTCGGGGTTTTAGAACTCTCTTTCTATTAAGTTTAGATTGTTGGGATTTTCTGGTTTGAGCCCTTGAAGGCAAGTTTTAATAAATTGGTTTAAATGGTTTTAGCTCCCTATATAGACAACTCTGATATTAACTGTTTTAGATTGTTTAAGTTTCCTTAGTAAGCTCCTTTGATGCCTAGACTTTCTTTCTGCTTAGCATTTACTCCTTAGCGATAAATGTTGCAGTGACGCCCCTCAACTTTGTGACGGTTCAGTGGTGTCGAGTCATGCACAACTACGTCGATAGTTTCCAGGAAATTGTTGTGAATTCAGGGGTGTTACACCCGGGGCCTTCAGCCAAATTGCACTTGCAAAGAGCGGCTAGCTTTGGGGACTCATTTGCTCTCCAACTTCATCCTCGCGTTCATTAGCACTTGGAGGTACACTCCCTATACTCTATTATCAGAAGGCAAAATCATGCAATTGTTATATTTTTTTGCTCAAAGAGTGAGACAATTAACCAAGAAATTTAAGAGAATATTAAAATTTGTTCATAGTATAGTGAATGCAATTATCCCGCGAAAAGGTATAGCTAATATGGTCATGGGATTAAACAAATTTTATAAGGTGCGACAGGATAAATTGCTAATAGGCCTCTTTATTTAGCATGTCTATATAGTGATATCTTTATGCTTGTATAGTATGGGTTCTTGGTAAAGTATTGATCATTGAGGATTATATGTGATCTTTATAAAGGAATCCACTCTTGATTTGGAGAAGATTAGATGAAGATGGAAAAGTACTCGTTGTGTGACGACTTGGCGCGATGATATGAGCATTAAGATGTTCAAAACATGCTGCTACAGAAAGACACGAGCTGCCCATGTCTTTTCACATGGCCAAAAATTGGCATTTGAGGAGAAAATTAATTAAAGAATCGAAAATTAGGCTCACAACCGTAGACACGGTCTGGTCGTGTCTTACACGACCGTGTCTTTTGGCCAGCACGCGCGCACGACTTCTTGCGACTTGTGCTTATTTTATTTTCTTTTATTTTCCTTCCCATAGCTATATAAGGAGACTTTTAGGGTTTTTCCTAGTATCTTTTGTCTCTCCTCTTTGAATACAACTTTGAATTGGAGAAAAAGAAGAGAAGAACAATTGTGAAGCAAAGATTGAAGATTTCATCCAAGCATTAGGTTTTTCTTGAACATTAATTATTTTGATGAATTCTCTTGAACCTTTTTTATTAGTTTTATTAATTATTATGAGCTAAACTTCTTATAACTAGGGCTAAGGTGTAGTCATCCTTTATAATGTAGTATTCTTAATATTTTAATTCAAACATTTGATTTTTATTGCATGTGAGTTTATTTTGCTGTTCATAATGCAATTTAGGGCTTGATTAGCCTTTGATTTGATTTATTGTGTATGTATGAGACTGATAATTGATTATATGCACTAGCTCATAATAGCATAAACTGAGAATTGAACGAAATACTGAGAAGTAAAAACGTGATTCTTCCAATTATCTTGTTATAGGTTTTTATTGTTCTCCAATGTGTCTTAAATTGTTTAAATCTATCTAGAGAAAGCATAGCTTAATAATCTAAGTTAGATTCAATATAACTTGAGTAAGTAAATTGAATAGTTAAGAAAAGTCTTGCTTCATGTTTTTAAATTCAACCTTGGGATTTCTTTATTAGGGATCTACAGAGAATTGGATTGGTGAACCCAAAACCCTAGTGTTTTCCTCATATTGTTTGATTGGATTATTTACCCAATTGTTTAATTTAGTCAATCTAGCTATTTATTTTTAGTATAGTTCTTAATCCAACACCTTGAATTCGGTTTTCTAGATAAAGTTAGGGTTTTCATTATTTTAGTTTTATTTATTCTAGTCCTCGTGGGAACGATACGTGACTTATTTTCTATATTATTTGTGCGACTGGTACACTTACCATAGTTTAGTTTTCAGGCATTTTGACGTTGTTGTCGTTGACTATTTCTGAGTAATATTAGAATCAAAAGATCCTTTTTTTAATCTAGAATTTCATTGCTTAGTATTTGTTGTATTGTTATTACTACTGATTTTTTTTAGTTGTTTTCATTTGTGTTTTGTTAGAATTATTTTAGGTAGAATTTTCATATTGTGGAGGTTATAGTGCTTCTAGCATTAGAAGGCCAACGATTCCAGCAAATAATTTTGATATTATGCCCGCAGTCATACAAATAATTCAGAATTTTGTCCAGTTTAGTGGTTTGGCTCATGATGATCCTAATGGTTAAATTGCTAATTTTCTTGAAATATGTGATACTTGTAAGCATAATGGTGTTAGTGATGGTGCTATTAGACTGAGACTGTTTTCATTTTCACTTAGGGACAAAGCTAAAAGTTGATTAAATTCTTTGCCTGTAGGATCAATAAGTACATGGAATGACATGACTCAAAGATTTTATGCTAAATATTTTCCCTCATCCAAAACTGCTAAAATGAGAAATGATATTACTACTTTTGTGCAGTATGACAGAAAAATACTATATGAACCATGGGAGAGATATAAAAACCTGCTTAGAAAATGTCCACATCATGGTCTTCCTGTTTGGTTACAAGTTCAAACTTTTTATAATGGTTTGTCTTCTACTAATCGTTCTATGATTGATGCAACTTCAGGTGGTACTATTATGACTAAAACTCCAAAAGATGTATAAGACTTTTTAGAGGAATTAGCTTCTAATAGTCATCAATGACAGTTTGATAGAACCCCAGTGAAGAAAAGTGCGGGAATTTATTCAGTTGACCCATTTACTGTAATAGCTGCTCAATTAGAAACTCAATAAAAGGGTTGACACTTTGAGTACTTCTTCCATGCAAGTGCAGGTTGTTCATTGTGGACTTTGAAGAGGATCGCATGCTAGTACACATTGTGAGGTAGGGTATTCTTTCTCTTAATCCAATGAGCAAACTAACTATGTTGGAAATTTTGACAGGCAGAACAATCCTTCTTCCAACAGATATAATCCTGGGTGGAGGAATTATCTGAATTTAGAAGAACTAATGTCTAAGTTCATCAGTGCAACTGAGACTAGATTTCAAAATCAAGAGGCTTCTATTAAGAACTTAGAATTTCCAGTTGGACAGATTGCAAACATGGTATCCGGAAGAGGTCAAGGCTCATTACCTAGTAACACTGAAAAGAATCCAAAGGAACAAATCAATGTCATAACTTTAAGAAGTGGCAAGGAACTTCCAGAAGTGCAATGCAAGAGTAAGAGCAAGGTAAATGAAGGAATGAAAGATGATGATAACCAAGGGCACCAAAAGGTAAGTAAGGAACCTATGCAACAGTCGATTTCTAAGCCTCAAGTAAAAACTTACGCTCCTCCTATTCCTTTCCCTCAAAGATTGAAGCAACATAAATTGGATACGCAATTCGGTAAATTTCTTGAAATTTATAAGAAATTGCATATTAATATTCCGTTTGTTGATGCTTTAACTCAAATGCCTAAATATGCAAAATTTCTAAAGGACTTTTTAGCTAATAAAAGGAAATTGGAAGATTTTAAAAACAGTTAATCTTAATGAAGAGTACTCGACAATCTTACTAAACAAGTTGCCCAAAAGATAAAGGATCCAGGTAGTTTCACCATTCCATGCACCATTGGAGACACTCATTTTGATAGGGTTTTATGTGATTTGGGTGCAAGTATAAACTTAATGCCTTGGTCAATTTTCAAGAAATTAGGATTAGGAGAGCCAAAGTCAACCACTGTGTCCCTTCATTTAGCTGATAGATCTGTAAAATATCCAAGAGGGATAGTTGAGGATGTGCTAGTAACTATAAAGGTTGACAAGTTCATATTCCATGTAGATTTCATTGTTTTGGACATGGAAGAAAGCCAAGAGATACCTCTCATTTTAGGTCGTCCTTTCTTAGCCACAGGAGATGTATTAATAGATGTACCAGAAGGAAGATTAATTCTCAAGGTGGATGAGGAACAAGTGAATGGCATTTAATGTTCATACGACCAGTAAACATTCTCCTAATGAGATGCCTTCTTTTAGAATTGATTCTAGTGACGATGTCTTTTATAAGCTACTGCAGAATCAAAAAGCAAAAAGTGTACAAGGGCTATGTCTTGAAGCATCAATACAGATCAAAGCTAAGGAAAAAAAATCTGAGAACGACATAATATTTTGCAAAGACAAGTATACCATCATTAGGAGTTAAAGGTTTTCATACAAAAAAAAGGGAGAATCTTATTTGTAAGAGGCCAAATCTTTGCTTAAGTAAATTCGATCTTGGTACTCACAAAGTCAATGATGATCCTGGATGAATTAAGGAGATAGTCGAGCTAACGACTATAAACAAGTGCTTTATGGGAGGCAATCCAAACTTTTTATTTAGTTATTTATATATATATTTTTTTTGTATATTTTATCTTCTATTTATGTTTTGTTTTAGGCAACCAAGGGAATAATCTTATAGGGTGTTTGTGTAGGATAAATATTCTAAGGGACAAATGAGACGAGCAACACAAAGGCACATGTTTCTATTACATATGGCTTGATCTTGTCAGTATTGTTTACCACTTTTCCTTATTCATTGTTATTCAATACATTGAGGACAATGCATGTTTTAAGCATTTGGGAGAGGTATACATGTTTGCAGTTTAGTACTTTGGGGCCTTAAATTTGCCTTTTCTATATTGTTGTTTTCACTCGTGTTTTAGTTTAAAAAAAACGGAAAAAAAAAAAGGAAAAGAAAGAAAAGAAATGATCCTCCATTGATGATTTTTAGGAGGTCTCATGTTTAATTAATTGGTAGAATACTTGAAGAATATTTTATTTTATTTTTAAAAAAATTGTTTTCTAATTGAGTTTTATGAATCTTTGAGAAAGTCATAGCATTATTGTGCTTGCACTTTGATGGTTTGTGGTTAGATAGATTGTTTCTCTCGAGCATAGTTGAAAGATAAATTGGCAGATAAAGAGCTTGAAAGACTTTGAGCCATCAGACTGACACATTCATATCAGTCTATATATTTCTTTAATGTGTATATTCTCCTGTGAATTGTATCTCTAGAACTTGCATAAGTTCTCTTTGAGGCTACATTGACAAGTGCATGCTTTAAAGGATTGAGGCATTCTTTTGAATTTAGCTAAATAGCTAAAGACCTATCTTGTGATTTATTTTGTCTTTTGTTCACCCATGTTAAGCTTTATTGGCCTTTGTTTTTTTTATAAAACCCACATTACAAGCCTATGACCAAAACACATTGTCCTTACCTAATTTAGAGCTAGTGGAGCATTGTATTTCTTTTTAAATATTGTGTGGTTAGAAGTTCCATTGTTGAGTAATTTTAAAAAAAAATGTTGAAAACAAAAGAGAAAACGAAATTTGAAGTATGGTTTGAATAAAAAGAGTTAAAAGGTGTTCTATGTTGGATCTTTCTAATAGTTGCTCTTTAAAGTTGAATAATAACATTTGAGTTTGTTCTTAGAAGGTTTGAGAATGTTTGCTTGCTCCACCAGCTCTGAAACTCTTGAACTAGATTCTCAAATGTTTCCTTCCTTAACCCTAAGCCTCATTACAACCCAATAAAGTGCTCATGATTTCCCCTCAAAAAAAAAAAAAAAAAAAAAAAAAAGTGCTCATGATTTTTCTATGCATGTTGTCCTTAAGTAGTGGAGAATTGAGATGATGTGCAAGCTTATGGTAGATCACTCTCAACAACAACAACAACAACTCAGTAAGTATCCCGCCTAGAAGGGGGTCTGCGGAGGTCCAGATGTACGCAACCTTACCCTTGACTAATCTACTAAAATTTAGGAAGATCACTCTCATTGGGAAGAATTTGAGCAATATTTATAACCTTTCTAAACACATGAGTGTGAGTGCTCCGCTTAACTAAAATGAGAGTCTACTAATTTTGTCTCACTATGTTTGAAGGAGGGCAAGTGGTAAGATTGTGTTGTTCGAGATGCTTGTACATGATATGCTATAAGGTTCGATTAGCTTTGCTCTAATTAATCATGATTTTCAATATTGATTTTGATTGTATTTTACTTGGCTGAATGACATTCTTCGAGAATTATACTAATTGATTGAGTTATGAGAGCCTCCACCTGAGAGGTGATCTCTACTTATTACATACTCTCCATTTGTGTTTCATGTTTTATTTTGCTTTAGGACAAGCAATTGTCTAAGCATGGTGGAGTTGATGAGTGAGGATTATATGTGATATTTATAAAGGAATTCACTCTTGATTTGATGTTTTATTTAGCTATTTTATATGTTTTTAGATGCATTTAGTCTTTTAGTTCGTTTTTACTGCTTCTGATTGTGTTTGTGTTTAGGTAGTAGATTTTGAGAAGATTAGATGAAGATTTGGAAGAGTACTCGTTGTGTGACGACTTGGCGTGGTGTTATGAGCTTAAAAATGTTCAAAACATGTTTTTAGAGAAAGACACGAGTTGCCATGTCTTTTCACATAACTACAAATTGGCACTTGATGAGAAAATCATTTAAGAAGTCAAAAATTAGGCTCACGGTCGTAGCCACGGTCTGGTCGTGTCTTTTCACACAACCGCGTCTTTTGGCCAGCACGCGCGCACGACTTCTTTCGACTTGGGCTTATTTTATTTTCTTTTTGTTTTTTTTCTTTTCATAGCTATGTAAGGAGACTTTTAGGGTTTTTCCTAGTATCTTGTAGCCTCTTCTCTTTGGATACAACTTTATATTGGAGAAGAAGAAGAGAAGAACAATTGTGAAGCAAAGATTGAAGATTTCATCCAAGAGTTAGGTTTTTTCTTGAACTTTAATTGTTTTGATAAATTCTCTTAAATCTTTGTTATTAGTTTTATTAATTGTTATGAGCTAAACTTCTTATAACTAGGGCTAAGGTGTAGCCACCCTTTTTAATGTAGTATTCTTAATGTTTTAGTTCAAAGATTTGATTTTTATTGCATGTGAGTTTAAGCTGTTGTTCTTAATGCAATTGAAGGTTTTATCACCCTTTGATTTGATTCATTGTGTATGTATGAGACTAAGAAGTGATTATATGCACTAATTCATAATAGCATTAACTGAGAATTGAACAAAATACTGAGAAGTAAACACGTGATTCTTGCAATTATCTTGTTATAGGTTTTTATTGTTCTCAATGTGTCTTGAATTGTTTAAATCTATCTACAGATAGCATAGGTTAATAATTTTAGTTAAATTCAATATAGCTTGAGAAAGTATATTAAATAGTTAATAAAAGTCTTGCCTCATGTTATTAATTTCAACATTGGGATTTATTTATTAGGGATCTACAGAGAATTGGATTGGTAAACCCAAAATCCTAGTGTTTTCCTCATATTGTTTGATTTGATTATTTACCCAACTATTTAGTTTAGTCAATCTAGCTAGTTATATTTAGCTTTGTTCTTAATTTAACACCTTGAATTCGGTTTTTTAGATAAAGTTTGGGTTTTCATTATTTTAGTTTTATTCATTCTAATCCTCGTGAGAACGATACTTGACTTACTTTCTTTATTACTCGTGTGGCTGGTACACTTGCCATAGTTTAGTTTTCACGCATCAAGTATAGAGCTGATCGTTTTTGGGCTTTGGCCCGACACGGGCCAAGCCACCGGGAAATTTTGTTTGCCCAACGGGGAAATTTTGTTTGCCCAATGGGCCAAATGCAGTATGCATGTCCTTGTTATGGGTTATAAAAACCTTCCCTTAGTGACGGGGAAATTTTGTTTGCCCAATGGGCCAAATGCAGTATGCACGTCCTTGTTATGGGTTATAAAAACCTTCCCTTAGTGACAAGCTTGCTCGCAGGATAACGGGTTCAACTTTTTTCTTTTCAAGGTTCGATCTAAAGTTGAGATTAGAAAACTACAATTGTCTGAACTTTATTGCTGAGCATTTTCTACTGTTTGCTAACTTAATAGAACCTTCACAAACAAAAACATTAAAGTTTTTACAAATAGAAATTTTGACGGAAAACATCTAATTAATTAAATCAGTATTTTGTGGAAAATACCTATTATAATTTATTTTTTTCACAAAATCACTAAGTATTACCACCCTAATTCACTTTCCCGACAAATTATAGTCATTTATTCCTCTTTTATTCTTAGTCGATGTTGAATATTTGCAACATGTAGTTCAATATTGATTTTGTGAAGAGGAACTTTAATTTTGTAACTCAACTTCTTTTTAATTTTCGTAGAGTAATAGTATAAAATTCGATAATTACATAGTTAGTCAATCTGAGCTAAGGGTAAAACGTGAGTAAAATATTACAATATGATCGGAAAATGAAACAAGGTGGTTATACGTATGAAATTTATTTTTACTAGATATTTTTGTACAAAAGTATTTAATATGTTTTGTGTAAACTTAATTTACCGTGAACCAAAAATACTAGCTGTAATATTTAGAGACATAGAGTATATATTGGAAAAGATTAGACTATTGATACATCATAGACTAAGTCTACACAAATTTGCGTGATATTTCAAAGTTACCAATTGAACTTCTTATATGAAGTCTGATTCCTCGTGGGCCCGTGGCATACTAATGATGGCGTCGATGTAGTGGTGAAAACTTGAAAAGGGCCTGAAGATGGTTTACAATTCAATTTTACCATCTAATATATATATATATATATATATATATATATATATATATATAATTTTGGGTAAAATCGTTGGTAATGTGACAAGTGTCAGATGTTGATTGGTTGTTTTTAATTTGCTTTTTTTTGTTTTTGTTATCATGGTGAGTAATAAGTTGTCATTAATAATTATTCTATAATAATTAATACTATAATCTATTCATATTTCTTATTTGTTTTTAATGTTAGAACTACATTAACACAATGTAAAATGACTTTAATCTTTAACATAAATATTTTTCAATTAAGGATATTTGATTTGACAAATAAGTTGTCTAAACTTCTAATTGATTTGGCATAGATGATGACTATTTGTGGGAGTAGATCACGAAATATAAAAAGAAAATACTAAATAATTGTGGGTATAAGCGCAGGTAATATAAGTGTCACATTTTGATAAATTGTTGTTTTATCTTCTTATTTAAATGGTGAATCGTCACAATTTTTCCTATTTGAAAGAATTAAGGTCGGTCTTTCAACTTGCAAATTCTAATTTCTGAAACACATTTTAAGGGACAATCTAATCAAATTGATTATGTTGTTTAATAACAAAAATTATCTTAGTTGGTATAAGCTTAAATTATCTTAGTTGGTATTTGCATATGTTATGTGAAAATTGACAATTATTTGTGGGAATAAAGGTCGTTAATATGACAAGCGTTAGATTTATTAAGTTTTATATTGAGGGTATAAACATAGGTTAGACATGTGATTAAAATTTAACAAGGAGTTGCGCAAATAAGTGACGATATATAGTCCTATTTCGAGTGACAATAGGTTAAGTTATATATTTGAGGAATAAACATAGGCTAGGTGACCAGTAATAAATATTTTTTTATCTTTTAATGTGAAAGTGATTAATATTTTTGGAGATAAGTATAAGTAATATGGAGATAAGTATAAGTAATATGCACATGTAACAATTTGATCCGTCATCATTTTGTTATTCTTATATACTTTGTACAATTTTAAAAAATTCCAAAAATTCATATAAATAGATTAAAAATATAATAATAAATGGACAGTCCGTGCGTAGCACGGGTTATTTCCTAGTGCTAACAAGTTTGTGACTTTTGCTCAAAGGAATGAAGCTTACCGTTTACGCTTTGACTTCCTATAAAAATTAAAAGTAATGATTGGTCAGGTGGGCATGGGCTTGTCCAGGCCAATTCTGACAGTTCATGACCAGCCATTTAATTTAGCGGACCAGGTTAACCCGTTAACCCATCCATCAGTGAAATAAATTTCAAGGATTCTATCCATAACCGTTCAAAAAGAATACAAACAGTTGTGTGGATTTAGTCTATGATAGACTAATATTTTACTAGGAATCACTTCTCTAATAGTGAAGTCACCTTATACTTTACTTGGAGTTAGAGCCACTCCTCTAGTAGTGGAGTCACCTCCTAGTGAATTTAGTCTATGATAGACTAATATTTTACTAGGAATCACCCCTCTAATAGTGAAGTCACCTTATATTTTACCTGGAGTTAGAGCCACCCCTCTAATAGTGGAGTCACCTCCTACTTCACCTGGAGCCACCCCTCTAATAGTTGAGTCACCCCTTACTTTATCTGAAGTCACCCCTCAATTTATACTTGGCGTCACCCCTTTAACAGTGGAGCCACCCCCTACGTTACCTGGAGCCACCCCTCAAATTTATACGTGGTGTCACCCCTTTAATAGTGGAGTCACTCCATACTTCACCTGGAGCCACCCTCTAGTGGATCACCCCCTACTTTATCTAAAGCCACTCCTTAAATTTATTTGGTTCATAATGAACTAAGTGTACATACACAAGACATGTTGCAAAAAGGATGCTTGACGAGTCGAGTTTTTAAGGTCATTCTGTACGTATCATGTAAGTATCGGGATGTTTCCGGCGCATATCGAAAGCGTATCCATATCTGAAACGTATCATATACGCAATACTGTATCTGAAAAAGGTATCGTCGCAACCTAGATCACAAAAGTACCTGGACTAAAATCAATGAGTGGAGTGGTGAAATCGTTTCCATCTTCTTACCGGCAAGATGTGGATTTGATTCTTATTACTCACAATTTGGGATCTTATTTTACTCTTCCCAAGTTGTGACCCCTTACCAAATATTGCACTTGCAAAGAGCGGCTAGCTTTGGGAACTCATTTATTCTCCCACTTCATCCTCGGCTTCATTGATTGGCACTTGGCGTTACGATCCGTATACTCTATTATCAAAAGGCAAAAGCATGCAATTGTTATATTTTTTGCTCATCAAGTGAATTGCGACCAAGGTATCACACTACGTCATGTTCGGACTCTTGTATTTAAGCGCGAATATATCAGACTAACTTAATAACCAATATGAGCAATAGCGTCATTAAAGTAGCACCAACAATGAGGTAGTATAGTTCCTAGAAGCTACTAGACACAAAGCATGAGGGGAAAAATGGGAATTCTAACCCATAACTTAGCCTTATCAAATTACTTGAAAATAACCTTGAAACCACTAGACCACCCTACTTATTGATGATAAGTGCTATATGCTTTGATGGCAAGTGTTATATGCTTTTATGGGAAGTGTTCCAAAATCAAACATGTGACTTAACTATGAAATCAGTGACAAAAGAAGTCCCACGTACAGATGGACTCATCCAAATTATTGCAACCCATTCCCATCTATGCATAGTTTGAAAATAGCACCTCACAAGTCACAACAGTCACAAGTCACAATGATTCAATAATTAACAATTAAAATACACAAATTAGGCTGTGCACTTTATAGTATGATGTTCATCGAGACATGAATCTAGTTAATAACGTTGGTTATTTACCCAATAACGTTGGTTATTTGACAACTTGACAAGTTGGGTAAAAAAAAGTATGTACATACGTACATAGGTGTCTATCATTCTTCTTTTTCATTACTATTTTTACCTGTAGCCGGCTACTGTATGTTTATTTATTATTATGGTCGAACACGAAATGCTTTGTATCTTCTTTGATACTATCAAACAACTCACGGTCATATTCTATCGTAGTATTTTGTTCTCCACCAAGAATACTAGGTCATGTCCGTAATTGCTAACCGAGTCAGAGAACATATAATTTCTAATAGTTGGTAGTATGCATGTGTCTTGTATCATCTAGATTATTTGGATTCCACGACTTTGAAGTTTTTATTATACTCTTTTGGTTTCAAGACAAACTAGTCTACGACCTCGCTCGTGTCATTGTACTGAGTTTGGCGTGTGTTTTTTTTTTTTCCTTCTTGAGGTGAAATTCGGTTATTACATGGCCTTACATATCAAATCTCTATAAATTAATACTTGATAAACTAATAATTTTTTACAAATATATATATTTTTGAGTAAGTTTTGTGTAAGACTTGTTAGGGAATAAAATTCTACATATATCTTGTGCTTAACCGTAATCTATTTTAAAATTATAAAAAAGAGTAGTCTGCCGAATAGAATATGGTTTAAGACCTCTATTCGGCGACTTAGCGGAAAGTAACTGCTATGATACCATATGTAAGATAATAGAATGCTTGATTATTATTGATGTAATCGATCCCTATTTATAGGTAGGGAGTTTTAGTGTTATGGAAACTCTAGATTACACAATCTCTAAAATATATGCTAATACAACAACAACAACAACAACAACAACAACAACCCAGTAAGTATCCCGCCTAGGGCGGGGTCTGGGGAGGTCCAGATGTACGCAGTCTTACCCCTAACTAGTCGCCTAGAAGAGAGACTGTTTCCAAAAGACCCACAAAACCTTTTTTTTTTTTTTTCAAATACATTTTCAAAAAGCTTTTTTTTTTAAGCAATAAAGAGTGATCAAAAGGGTAAGAGAAGTAAAGCAGTCAACATACTAACACAAGATATTACTAACTGAACAACGTAAAGTGACGGAAGACACTACAGGCTGTAAACAAAATGAATCAACCTCTAGTACTAGCCAATGCACAACCATAATCTAACGAGGATCCTCTACACGAATCCTGCTACGCCATAATTTCCTATCTAGGACCAAGTCCTCGGTAAGAGCTAGAAGGGTCAAGTCCTGCCTGATTACCTCTCCCCAAGTCTTCTTCGGGCGTCCTCTTCTTCGTTTACAGTCTCTAAGTGTAATTCTCTCGCACCTTCTCACTGGTGCCTCTCGATGTCGCCTCCTCACATGCCCAAGCCACCTAAGCCTTGTTTCTCGCATCTTGTTATCTATATCGGTCACTCCCACCTTGCCTCTCAACACTTCGTTCCTAATTCTATCTCTTCTTGTAGAGTTGCACATCCATCTAAGCATCCTCATCTCGGTCACCCGTATCTTCTGCACATGCACCTGCCTCACCGGCCAACACTCCACCCCATATAGCATAGCTGGCCTGATGGCTGTACAGTAAAATTTGCCTTTAAGTTTTAGTGGGATTTTTCTATCACATAAAACTCCCGTTGCACTCCTCCACTTTAGCCACCCTGTTCTGATACGATGCGTCACGTCGTCATCAATCTCGCCGTTGTCCTGTATGATTGAACCGAGATATTTGAAACAATCCCTCTTCGGTACCACTTCAGTACCAATCTTGATCTCCATATCCGAGGCAACCCCATCTCCTGTAAATTTGCATTCCAAGTACTCGGTCTTTGTCCTACTTAACTTAAATCCCTTTGACTCTAGTGTATCCCGCCAAAGTTCTAGTTTGGCATTCACACCTTCTCTAGTCTCGTCTATCAAGACGATGTCGTCGGCAAACAACATACACCAAGGCACATCCCCTTGGATAGTCTTAGTGAGCTCATCCATGACGATTGCGAATAAGAAGGGATTCAACGATGACCCTTGATGTAACCCAATATCTATAGAAAATTGCTCAGTTTCCCCTCTGTAGTCCTGACCCTAGTCCTCACTCCCTCATACATATCCTTAATCACTCGGATATAAGCGACTGGAACCCCCTTGGCTTCCAAGCACCTCCACAAAACTTCTCTGGGTACCCTGTCATACGCCTTCTCCAAATCAATGAAAACCATATGCAAGTCCCTTTGTCTATCTCTGTAGTACTCCATAGAACGTCTAATCAGATGAATCGCTTCTGTTGTTGACCTCCCTGGCATGAAACCAAATTGGTTCTCCGAGATAAGAGTACTCTTCCTTAGTCTCTTCTCAATTACTCTCTCCCATAGCTTCATGGTGTGACTGAGTAGCTTAATACCTCTATAGTTGTTGCAGCTTTGAATATCTCCCTTGTTCTTATATAGGGGAATCAATGTGCTGAGCCGCCACTCCTCCGGCATCCTTGCAGATTTGAGGATCATGTTGAAAAGCCTAACTAACCACAATAAACCTTCTTCCCCCAAACTCTTCCATACCTCTATCGGTATCTCGTCTGGTCCTACTGCCTTTCCACTCTTCATCGTCCGCATGGCCCCTTTGATTTCTTCCTTCGTAACGCGGCGACAAAAGCTGTAGTTACGGTGTTGTTCGGATGTGGTAAGGTCTCCCAACGAAATGGCTACGTCTCCAACATTGTTAAAACGCTCATTGAAATATCCATGCCACCTCCTCTTGATGTTTGCGTCGTCCACAAGAACTCGCCCCGCCTCATCCTTAATACAACGAACTTGATCCAGGTCTCTAGTCTTCCTCTCCCTAGCTCTCGCCAACCTGTACACATCCTGTTCTCCCTCCTTGGTGGCCAATTTTTGGTACAAGCTCTCATAGGCTTTACTTTTGGCTTCTACTACTGATTTCTTTGCCTCCTTCTTTGCCGCTCTGTAGACTTCTCGCTTCTCCACCCTTTCCTCATCTACAGTGCTATCTATTAGGGCTTTATAGGCAGCCTTCTTAGCCTTGACCCTGTTTTGAATGTCCTCGCTCCACCACCAGGATTCCTTCCTGCTACTTCCTATCCCTCTTGCAACTCCTAAGGTCTCCTTTGCCGCATTTCTTATGAGATCCGCCACCCCTGTCCACATTTGACTCGCGTAGCCTTCTCTTTCCCAGATGCTATCCGACTCAACCTTGGCCTTAAATTGACTCCCCAAAGTTCCTCTAAGCTTCCACTACTTGATTTCGGTACAATCGTGTGCACTTCTCTTCCTCTTCCACCCCTTCATCTTAAGGTCTAGAACGACCATCCTATGTTGGGTCGACACACACGCACCTGGTAAAACCCTGCAATCCATGCACAAACCCCGATCGCCACGTCTAACAAGAATATAATCTATTTGGGTCTTAGCGGAGCTGTTTCTAAAAGTAACTAGGTGCTCCTCTCTTTTGTTGTAGAAAGAGTTGGTTACCATTAGGTCATATGCAGTCGAAAAATCTAATACCGGTGTGCCACCATCATTCCTAACTCCATACCCGAAACCTCCATGTGCACCAGAATACCCATCCGACGTAGCCCCTATATGTCCATTGAAGTCTCCTCCTACAAGGAGTTTCTCACTAGGGGGAATCTGCTGAATAACCTCATCTAACTCCTCCCAGAAGCGACGCCTAAGTTGCATATCCAACCCTGCTTGCGATGCATATGCACAAATGACATTGAAGGTCTCCTCCTTCACCACCACCTTGATAGACATGATCCTATCATTGGTTCTCTTTACCTCTACAACATGATGTTTAAGTTCCTTATCGACTAAGATCCCGACCCCGTTCCGTTGACTCGCACACCCTGAATACCAAAGTTTGAATCCATTGATCTCTTTTTCCTTGGCGCCTGACCACCTCGTCTCCTGGACACACACGATATTAACCTTATATTTTTCTAAAACCTCTACTAACTCTAGAGTTCTTCCCGTGAGTGTCCCTACATTCCATGTCCCAAACCGCAGTCTATTTGCCCCAACTCTCCCCCTTCGAGACCCAGCGCTCACCGGAGGACTGGCCCTAGCTCTACCAATAGAAGTCAAAGACGCCACCCCAACCGAAAAAATGGTCAAGCAGTTAACTCAAAATAATAACTCGAAAAGCCATGGAACTAAGTAAGTACTGGCGCACCAAAATGTTAGGTAGCGCAAATCGTATCTATATAACAACCACGTCTACGCTCGCCAACAAAATTCGCTAACAATAATGGTAATAGTACTAAACGACACTATGATAATAATAATAATAATAATAATAATAATAATAATAATAATAATAATAATAATAATAATAATAATAATAATAATAATAATAGTGTCAAATACCACAACAAAGGCAACCACACACACTACTAGTACTACTTATAATAACAACCGAAACAATGGTACGTCTGACTTAATATTAGTAGCCGCAAAGCTATTAGTTAAATAGTACTACTACTATTATAATAATAATAATAATAATAATAATAATAATAATAATAATAATAATAATAATAATAATAATAATAATAATACTAATAATAATAATAATAATAATAATAATAAATAGACTAGAGATACAAATAGAAACAAAAATAGAAACAAACAGAAATGTTACTAGGTTCCACTTAAGAGACAGAGTAGCACACAAAAATAATTTCCACAAATCAATACCAGACAGCAAACTTCACGTGCTAGGATCAGAGAAGTCAACAACAAGAATAAATAAATAATAAAGTGAGGGTCAAAGCCAAGCAAAAAGGGATCTGACTTGAAAATAAATTGTGGAAAATAAGGCCTCGGGTCTGGCGGATAGGGGGGGTTTACGCCAGTGCTTACCACGGCGCTACTATCTGTCAACGGCGAGATTTGTTCCGGGCAGAGGGCTGTGGCGATGCGCTCGACTTTTCGGCCCAAAAATCGATGGTCAGCAGGCTGTTCGTGGGATGCTGTTCGTGGGTCAGCAGGCTTCTCCGGCCTCCCGACTGGAGTTTCTCCGGTCAGTATGTCCTCGGCGGTAGGATTTCTCCCGAGCTCAATTCTGGGCCTCTCGGCGATGACGTCGAGCTCGACTTTCCAGACCCAGAAGATCGAGGTCGACGGGCTCGAATTCACAGGCCCACCACGGTTACCCACGGCGATGCGATTTCGCCGGTGCACAGTTGAGACCTCCGAAGAAGTGTTCGGAGGTCTACTCAGCCCCTAGTGGGTCGGCGGTCACCGACCTTTGTAGATCGGCCGGCGATCACCGACCTTGGGGGGGGAGAGAGGGAGAGCGAGAGAGAGAGAGAAAGAGAGAGAGAGAGAGAAAGCGAGAGCTCGAGGGCTAGAGAGAGCTAGAGAGAGAAATTTGAGAGAGAGATCGAGAGAGAGAGAGAGAGAGAGAGAAGCGAGAGAGAGCGGGAGCTAGAGGGGGGGTGGTGGTGGAAGGAGAGAGAAAGTTAGAGAGAGAGAGAGAGAGAGAGAGAGAGAGAGAGAGGAGGAGGGGTGGGGGGACGGTCAGTGACCGTTCTGTCGGAGGGAGAGAGAGCGAGAGTGAGAGCAGCGAGAGAGAGCGAGGGCTAGAGAGAGCTAGAGAGAGAAAGTTCTAAAATATATGCTAATCTAGAATAATATTCCTAAGAGTACTAGAATAATATTCCTAAGAATACTAAAATAATATTAGCTAACAAAACCAACTTACACACTAAAAAGGAGTCACTTTTAAAAATGTAAGGCCATTTTTAATAAACCATGACCATTGTTTCACTTAAATGTGACCATCGTCTCACCAAAAAGTTATCAAAAAACCGTTTTACAGAAGTTTTTGTGTATATTTTAATTTTATGGTCCCAACTTGATCCAAGATCTAAATTTATAATTTCAATAAAACAATAAGAAAATAATTTTCCCGAAGAATCATATATAAAGATCACAAAAACATGTTTAAGACGGTATTTTTGTAATTTTTGGTATTACGAGACTCACATTTTAGTGGAACAACGATCACGACTTATAATAAGTGACCCTTACATTTCTGAATAATGACCCCATTATTCTTTGAGTTGGTCTCACACAATACTTGCTCTAATTTTATTATCATTCTCTTTATCATAAAATATAAATGCAATTGCATCTCATCTCTAATTTTCATACATCCAAGATATTCTGATGTTGCGCTCTGATCATACATAATACAATAAAATTTTGTGAAGCAGTGTTGTTGCATTGAAATGAGTGCTCCTTCTACATAGTTGGTTCTAAATAAAGTCATCGCATTATCTTCATCAGTTTCATCCTCAATAAGATTTTCAATTACGCTAAGTATAATTTCTAAGTTTTGGACATCAACATGTATCATCAACTTCATTCATGTAATCCAATAGATAATTAATATCCATCTATTACGGCAACAAAGATCATTAAATATAGACATAAGTTTACGAATGCCTTATTAAGTAGTAGCTCTTTTAAAGTAATAAACTATAATCTATCAATTTATTAATACATCTCTAAACTAATTAAATCTCATGGTTCTAATTTTAATAATTTATAATATTGTTATTTTTAATACACACCGTAGTATATTGTAAATAATTCAAAAAATAAGTTTTTACTTTAAATCCACTTATTGAAATAGCTTTAAACTTGAATCATATATACATTGTGTTGTAACTAGCAACAATGACAAAGTATTAAAAATAACAAGATCTGAGGAGATAATCAGAGTTTTGAAATTGGACCAATTGATTATCGACGGGTATTTGTGAGTATATCTTTGAATCTGTACGAGTATCAAATTGAATTATGATTTATCAATTTATAATACTAGTTGTGAAGTAGATCATTTACTTGTTAATTTTGATTATCTTTTAGTGTATTTGCACGGTTATTTTTTTCCTAATTAAGAGATATTTTCCACCTAAAATTATCTTATATACATTTTTTGTCCTATGTATATTTTTTCTTCAATTACTGTTACTGTGATTGTGGGTAGATAGCGCAATTTTTGCCCACACAACGTTAGGCGACACACTATATATCACAAGGATACAATGGATATCTTTAGTATACAATTGACATCTGCACATGGACCATATATTAGAGACAAACAAAATGAACATAACTTTAGTGGGATGATTGTGGAAGCATTTCTCATGCACATGCATGCACTAGCTAGCTAGGACTTAAATAGATATGACAAGATGAAAACAAACTCGTGGATACCATTGAAAGCTCATTTTTTTTTCTCTGCTCCTAAGTCATAGCCACTATGATGCTAATTGCCATGCCCAACAGTACAAGTTAAGAGGGAATACAAAAAGCTCCCCCATCTCTCTCTCTTTATCTACACATCATGCCATGCCATGCTATGACTCATGAGACACAGAATAATTAAAACAAAGTACGTAGGTCCATATAAATAAAGCAACAAAAAAAAAAAGAAAAAAAAACATGTATGGTTACAATAATTATTTAAGTAGAAGATCCAACGGTCTAATTCTACTACTCCAATGAAGGGTCTTTTCAAATGACAAGTGTGACTTAAAAGAGAGAGCTTTTAGACTTGCTGGGAGCTGCTCCTGAAGGATCCCAAAGCCTTGACAGCCCCAGCTCTAAGGATAAATTGGTGGTAGAATGCTGCAATTGCTGCTCCAATGAAAGGTCCAACCCAAAATATCCACTGCATTCCAAGAAAAATTAAGGGGAAAATATGCTTATTAATTCCTGATCGATCACAAAACCTTGTATAAGACGGTTTTACGATAGGATGGAGTGATTTTGATGAGAAATAATTGTGACTTATTATTAAAAATAAGTCGCTGTTGTTTTTCTCAAAAGTCACCCCATCGTTCCACTACAGAATGATTTTATACAAGTTTTTGTGTCACCGAGGGATCATGCAATGTAATAGAATGATGGTATATGAGAAATACAACTAAATGAGATGGAAATTGAAGGGATGTTGTGTTATTACATGGTCATTCCAGGCCTTGTCATTGTCGTAGATAACCGCGGCTCCAAAACTACGAGCTGGGTTGATGCCGGTACCAGTGATGGGGATTGTGGCAAGGTGAACCATGAATACAGCAAATCCGATGGGAAGTGGTGCCAATATCTTCATTTGTAACAAAAGAATTGGGATTGTTATTAAGTCATGTCATAAATCATTAACTATTTTAGAATAATGACTATATACAATGTAAAGTAAATGCATGAATTATTTTGAGTATAAGTGTTTCACCAAAGACAAAACATGTAGATAGGAAAATTTGAAACTCTCTAGTCATGTACTCATGTGGTAGTAATTTAACCAAAAAGCGGAAAGCACCAACATTTTCGATTTCTTTCCAGAAAACTGACTTAGTTAGGCTCCGTTTGATTTACCTGGATAAAACTAATCTGAACTGAACTGTTCTAAACTGAATTGAACTTAATTGATCTTTTGAACTTGACTGTTAACCATTTAAAGTTCGTCCAAACATAGTCAATATTGGACTCATTTGAAAGTATGCTTTGAGATCTTTCCGATGACATAATTTTCATCATGAAATTATTTTGGAATAAAAAGTTATATGAGTAATAAAGTTACACATGAACTGAACTGAACTGAACTAAACTGAACTGAACTGAATTTAAATAAAATTAAGGTGAATCAAACAGAGCCTTAGTCAGTTAGTCCCACTCGCAAAAGCTTTTTTGCAGGGTCATTTAACTTCTTTTTTTTTTTTTTTTTGAATGAACAGAGTCATTAACCCTTATAAGTACCATTTTAAAGCGCTTGGGGATGAAATAACTTTAAATTTTTTGGTCAATTTCAAATCAGGCCGAGTAAATAGTCACTGGGATCGACGGTGATACTTGATATCCTTAGTGTTGTGAACCAGAATTAATACTGTACTATTTTATAAGGTATTGTTATTATCAAATCATAGAATATTATTATCGGGTTATTTATGCCATATATAATGGAAACATAAAAGAGTTTAGAGGAGGTTTTGTGTATAATACCAACTCACAAAAAAAATAGGATGTGCTAATAAAATAGGGTCACTATTTGAAAGTATAAGGATCATTTATGGTAAGTGGTGACTCTTGTTTCACTAAAAAGTGATCATTGTCTTACTAAAAGTTACAATAAAACTGTTTTAAACATGTTTTTGTAAAGAGTTTAATCTTTTAATGATTAGATCTGACAATAATATTTATTGACGTGAACAGAATATTATACGAAACAGAATATAATAATTATTGAATAGATCATGTCAGTCACATACACAACAACTTCCCCCCGGCCCGCAAGCTACAAGGACCTCAGATTTTTCATTATTGGTTCTTAGATTTCTATAATGGGAAACTGAATTATTCTGGCATGCAAATTAAGGTCAATTTCATCATTTCCCTTCACTCATTGGTTGCGATTAGGAAGATTGCAATTTGCAAGTGAGAGTGCAAAAAGGTATGTGCAATTATTTTCTACTCGGTGCGAAAAGGTATCCTCACAAATCCATTACCGTTGAACTAGTAGATTCTTATGCCTGCAGACAATACTTTTTTAATGTGTATTGAATAAATTCTAAGGGTGTGGAATAGTCTGCAAACGATGTACATACTAGGTAAGTTAACAAAATAAACTCATAGACATGTACAACAAAGAAACTTAGTGGGAATTGAACTAATTGACGTTAACTATAAAATTTTAACTTCATTCAACTAATTTTACTACCTTTTTTAGGATGTGTATTTTGTGTCTATCTATGATGTACAGTCATTAGAACGTGGATAAACTAATTTGAAAATTTCAGGAAACTCATTAATTTCAGTAAGATACTACCTTAGAATGTTTAGCATTTGCCTAAATAACATCCCATTGTTTTGTTTGTTTGTTTGTTTGTTTTTTTAATAATTAGAAGTCCAAGTCCATTTTCTTGTATGGGAAAAAAAATGTCGAAATGTATACATTCATTGAAAATGAAGCTCATAATTACATATACCTATTAATAGCCTACGCTCATACATCAATGAAATTCCAGCAAAACACAACCGATCAACACCACAACTAATTCATTGATTATTCTATATACTCCATTTTATTTTCCAAACTCACATGCAGAGCTAACTAGTTCCATCACTAAAAGGACAGGCACTACTTGAATAACGACTCTTAGCTTGAATATGAGGAAAAGTAGAATATACGTTTTCTTAGAAAAGTTGACCTTAAATTATTGCCCTGAAACACATATCCAGTAGATCTATTTAAGATTGGCGTTATCTAAACAAAATGTGCAAGTTTCTATGTAGCATCAGATCGGGATCATCTCTGTTTCAAGCTTTACATCATCCTATATATTCCTATCCATTATTCCCTTTTGATTGAACTGACAAGGAATATATTGTCTCTTTTTATTCTCATCCAAAAATTCTAGTAATATCTTAAGACTATTATATTTTGAATTTCTCGAAAAAATAAATATTTTTTCAAAGTATTAAAGAATCGTGATTGTATTGTTTAAAGAAATAATAAACTTCACTTAAAATTTAATTATCATTCAAGAAGATGAGGCCATAGAAGTGAAGGTCCAAACTATCCCAAGCAATATGCATAACACAAAAACTCTAAATTCACATTGCGATGATACTTAATTTTCTACTATCTCTATAAAGGTGCGTGTACGTAGAGTGAAGCTAGGTTTAATGGGATTTGTATGAGACCGCTTCAATATGAGATTATCTTTATTGCCAAGCCTGATTTATTTCAGCATGACTTGGGTTTGGTTGAGGTGCTTCACCTTAAGGCAGCCTTGTATAAGAATTTGTGTTTCTTTAGAGGGGTTAAGGTACGTACAAAGGCTAGTATAATAAATTTACATATAACAAGGGAGGGAGGATTCGAAAGGTGCAACCTAATGTACCCAAAATCTCAATCTTTGTCACTAGGCCAATACCTCATTGATTTCAAAATGGACGTTGCATAGCTAATAAAGGACACTCCCAAGACACGCTATTGGGTATTTCACAATTAATTCGTGTAGCCGCAAGAGGTTTGACAATTGATTTGAACCGAGGAGTCGTGTGTAAGGAATGCCTCCCGGGTATTAAAGAAAGAGTTGATTTACGAGCTAAGAAAATAGTTTAGCCAATAAAGAGAGTGATTATTCCTTTGTGTATAAAATTCATTAATTCATTTAGTGGACTAAGCGAGCAGCTGAAGTAAAGCTTAGGAAAAGTGAGCTCAAAATCACAATAAAGGTACTAATCATGTCATCAATTATTTCAGTACGAATTTGAGAAATCAACAAGATTCTTTTCGAGGGAATTTATGACTTAATCTTCTCCAATTTAAGGAACATCAGCTACTATTGCTTCTAAAAATGAAAGATACTGACTCTGTATTCTTCTTCAAGTTGATAATTTCAAAACTCAAGTACAGATTTAGCACTCACTGGTTTCAAAATGAACGGTCATTTTAAGACCAAACATATAGGCATATAGCTTACTCCAATAAATTAAGTCAAGTTACAAAAATGCCCTTACATAGATATTTCTTTTTAAGTTTTGTTATTCATAATATTATTGTTCCGCATTAGTTATCGTGAATCTATCACTCTTTAGATTAAACATCATTGGTAATATAGTCAAATCCGTTATAACATGTTCATAGGAAATTGGTAAAAATAAAACCATAGTAAAGTTGAAGTAAAACTCACCGGAACATGAGAATCCCTAGCGCTCCTCTTGGGGTCAGTAGCAGAGAAAACAGTGTAGACCAGAACAAAGGTTCCGATGATCTCGGCCGCTAGACCAGTGCCAGTGCTGTACCCAGTAGCCAGCTCGTTGGCACCACCACCGTACTTGTGGTAGAAAGCCTTTTGGAAAGCCTTCACTAGTCCAGCACCACAAATAGCTCCAAGACACTGAGCCACCATGTACATTATGGCTCGGATCAGTGAGACCTTTCGAGCCAGAAATAGCCCAAATGTGACCGCTGGGTTTATGTGCCCACCTGGATTAATCAAACAATAATCACATAAGCACTGAGTTTCTTTTTTTTTTTTTTTGTAATTGAAGTACATGAAACCATAATCTGTTAGGAAAGTACTTCCCACATGAAACTTGGTTATCCACAATCACACTAGATATCTTATTATCAATATTTCTATCCCAATTTCAGGACCACATATATACTCCCATACATATAAACATGCATTTCTAAGCTTAAGTAAGCATGAAACCCAAAATAACATATAAGAGGAGTACATACATCCAAAAGCACATAAAAATTTACGCTTATCATTTATTACCCTTTACTTGAGTAAATCATGTTGGATTAGGTTCTAACCCGACAATGTTTCATCTACCACTCTGATGCGGATTAAAAAACTTAAGGTTGTGCATTGTGACTCAAATAAGGGGTATGTTTTCAATTTTAAAAATTAAATACCAAAAATAGTCCATTACCAATTCACAAATCACAACTCATACGGCTAAGCTACCCACCGGATACACTAATTTTTTTTCCAGTATTAACCCTTTTAGGATGTACAGGGATTCGGAGTACAAGGTTCTTAATGTATCCACGTATATCATGATCTTCTTTGTCCGTAAAAATAAATGCACTTTTTACCTTTTTCTATCTCCTTCTGGTTCTTAGATGGGATAAATTACGGCCACAATTAAAATGTACTATCAAAACTTACAGTAATTCACAAAAGTTACTGTTTCTTTCTTTTTGGCTGTAAAACACTAAAACTTACAGTAACTCATATTTGGCTTTGAAGAAGGTATAAAGGCCAAGATGGGACAAACTGGTAAGCGGTCAAGAAATGACCGCATCAATAGTAGTAGTGTAACCAATAATGAGCTTGACATACTGAAAATCCCGTGGTTAATTATTTGTACTTTTTTGACCAAAAAAAAAATTATTTGGAGTACTTTGTTTAAATTATTATCACCACAAAGGACAATAAAAAATCTCCAACATACATACATATCCACTCATTATTGAACCCCCACCATACAAAAGATAATAATCAACTTGACTCTATTTAAAGAACAGAAATATTAATCAGAGTTACCCTTAAAACTGAGTATTTATTAATCTAAACCCAGCATGGTCGAGAAATTATTACATCGTCCTAGACCAATATACTCACCCTTGACAAAATAAGTAAGGCGCACTTAAAGTTCAGCCCCACATATACATAAAAGTTTCAAAAAATAAGATTATGGTTTGAAATTATGATTCGAGATCATCTAATAATTTTTCGATATGTTATGAAATTAACACAAAGTCACAAACATTTCAAACTAATCAAGAGCATATAGTTCAACTTGACATATATCAAAGAGATTATTAATTACATGATTCAGGACTAATGTTTCCATTTTTCATAATTATGAGATACGGGAGAGCATGGTTCAGGACCATTAAATAATTTCTCTATATATTTTTTAAATTTTTAAAATTTTTAGTGCATAACAAAATAAAGCAAGAAAAACAAAAAAGTTAGGTTGCTAACCAGAAATTCCGGCAGTGCAATAAACAAGGATGAAAATCATGCCACCAAAGGCCCAAGCAATACCCAAAATACCAACACCACCACACTGATCAGCGTTCTTAGCAGGGTCAGTTTGGCTCTTGTAACCAATCACAGTGAGAACAGTGATGTAAAGAAACAACAAAGTGGCTACAAACTCAGCAATGACAGCCCTGTAAAATGACCATTTGCCCAACTCCCCTGGGTCTATCAAAGGTGCTGGGGGAGGGTCATGGTAGTCTTTTGCTGAGAATGAGCCTTGCTCTGTTGGTGCTCCTCCCATGTCCTTTGTCATTTTGGAGAGAGAATGGAAATAGAGAGAGAGAGAGAAAGAGAATGGAAAGAGAGAGAGAGAGAGTGAGAGACAGATGATTGTTTTTGGATGGAATTGGCGAGTGTGAGAGTATGGGAGAGGTGTATTTAGAACTAACTGCTCTGCAAGGACCTGAACTTTGCATTTTTAAAGGTTCAAGGACTTCAATTTTTTTTTTTTGGAGGTCCAGGGATCTATAACCACTTTTCCTGTGGATAAAAATAGAAAATGGTAAAAAAGTTTTTATAAAAAAGGAAAAAACGAATTAATAAAAATCTAAATATTGAAACAGAAAAACAAATTTGAAACCCCAAAACTATCCCTCCTTTTGGTTTCCTTAATTGAACCCAAAAGAAATCCCCAAATTCAAAACTTCATCCATGGAAGCTCAGGCTCGTAACACTTACTAAATTCCAATCCCAGCCACCATTCTTCAAAAAATACTCCTTTTTAGTTCCCATCGAATGAATTCTCGCACCAACATTGACAGTTCAACACCATAACTTGTTGGCCTCTTTCTTCAGATTCCTCTACTCCTTGCTATTAATTCTTTTTAAAGCAAGCTAATTTTCTGGAAATTGGTGGTTTTGGGTTTTACCCCTTTCGTTGTGAAATCTCAATCGTAGGGAGAGAAAAAAAGAAGCAATTCGAGATGAGGGGCTTTGAAATGGAAAGGTTGGGTATTGGGTTTCATTTGGGGTTTGTAGCGTGGGGTTTTGGGGGTTTGATGATGATATTATTTGGTGGAAGTTTAATGAGTAGGAAAAAGGAGAGAGAAAGAGAGATATGGGTTATGGTAGATGAAGAAATTGGGTATAAGTTTTTGAATAGTGGGTATTTGCAGAGAATTGGGGATTTGGGGAGGAGAGAGAATTTGGTGTGGGTGGAGATGATAGGGATCTGAATAAATATAAATAACCCAGGTGCAATTTTAATTTTTACACTTTGCGGATGAATGTTTGCAGATGAATGTTTGATGTAGTTTTGATCTTGATTTTTTGTCTTATTGCAATTTGCTGTTCTTTTAGGTAGTTGTGGAGGTATGGGGAATTGGAGGAGAGAGGAGAGGAAAAAGAAGGACGAAGGATGGAGTTGGGGTTTGTTTGATTTTTTATTTTAATTTTTTTTGTTGTGTATAATGTTTTAAATTGAGGGTTATTTGGTCAATTTGTATTTTTCACTGTAAGAAAAAAGCCCCAATATTTTTTTTAATATTTTATTAAAATTGATTAACCTGCCATGTTATATTTCCGGTTACTTTTGGCCGGAAAAGTGGTCATAGGTCCTTAGACCTCCAAAAAAAAAGTTGAGGTCCTGAACCTTTAAAAATGCAAAGTTCAAGTCTTTACAGAGCTGTTATCTCGGTGTATTTATCATGCCAACGAGGGTGACTACTGTTTTCTTTTCCTTTTTTCTATTTTCAGAATTTCTTTTTTTTACATTTATACTACTTTATCTTCTTTTGGTTGTAGATGATACGTGTCGGCGTGTTGCTATTTTTATTTTCACCTCAACTTCGGTTCAATTCAATTCAATTTTACTACATATTTTTCCTTTTAAGGTATGTTCTTTGGAGGTGAACTATATTGAATTCAACACCACTTCACTGAAAAGAATACAATTGAACTGAACAGAACACCGCTGAACTGAATTGAATCCCACTTTTTATGTGATACAAAATGTATATTTTTGAACTGAACACCACTAAAATTAACTGAACTAAACTGAATATTACTGAACTAATACAAAACAACTGCTAAAAGTAGTGAACTGAAATGACCAGATAAACTTTAAAGAGCACACCCTATATGTCCCTATATATTCAGTTCCAATTAGGTCATGTTAGTTTACGTACACTTTCATTTAATTCCGTTTTCTAGTTTTAGATCAAAAGACCACTCTCTAATTTTTATTTTATTTTTTGAAATAGGTAAGAAAGTTGGCCTATGCTTAAATTTAATTAGGGTACGTTTTTTTAGAGTTTATAGGGTCAACTCAATTCATGTATCAATTCAATAATTTTAAATTCAGTTAAATGATGTTCAGCTCAGTTCAGTGGTGTTCAATTCAGAAAGATATTTTTTTTCTCACATATTAAGTTGTGTTCAATTCAGTTCAGTGGTGTCTAGTTCAGTTCAGTAGTGTTTAGTTCAGTGATATTGAAGTCAATTCAATTCATCAATTATATTAAACTCAATTCTAAAAAATGCATCCTTACTCAATACATACGGTGAATTGAACCTAAGACCCCAAATAAGAGGAGAATGTATGACTGGATGAGATTTATACCCTTTAAACTCTCGCCTTTTGCTCAGAATACTACCCCCTCTATTTCATGAAAATGTTTACATTTTTTTTACGGTCTCCAATGCACCACTTTGACCGTAGATAATTGTAATTATATGCATATATAAATTATAAAATTATATTTTTTTTAAAAGTATTCGTTAAAATGAATCTAACAATAGCATTTTTACATTATAAAGCTTTGTATTTTTTCACTAATTCATAATTTTGACCTTGAAAAATAAAGTGTAAATATCTTGGTAAAATGGATGGAGTATTTAAGTAAGAAAACTAAATTATTTAGAAGGTTTGTATATTCTAAAAATTAAATTCATATTGATACTTCTTGTAAAGCGCAACCCCCGTCTTTTTTTTTTTACAATGCTTGATAATTTTTTATAGCAAATAATGCTTGGTATTTTAGTAAACCTCAATTTTTTATTCTTATAAAGAATCTATGGGCCAAGGGTGAATAGTGTTATAAAGTTATTAGAATTTTCGAGCGACGCATTTTTTTGCCGTCCAAGAAAAGAACCACGCACCTGACCTTCCCGTCCTACTAATTTTGAAATTTTATGTCACTTCAAGTTGGACCCACTTTGCACCTCTTCCAAGCTCTTCTGATCTGTCTCACACGGCATGTAGCTAATTGTGTAGAATGTGTACGTTGTGCGTGGTGTGGCGTATCTTGTGGTCTCACCGACCAATCTTAGTAGACACTAACTAGCTCTACTTACCACAACAAAAAAATAAGAGGGCAAACCACAACGGGAATGAAGACTTTTGTGCTTGTTGAATGTTAATGAGTTAGATGAAATCACACCAAATTATTTGAATGAGAAGAGGTTTGTGTTATATCTTTCAACGTTTAACAAGTTCATTAATTATTTGTTGATTTATTCAAGTTCATCAAGTACGTTATTAAAGGTGCGTTCTTTGAAGCTGATTTGGTTTAAGGTTACTAATTTAATATGGTTAATCTACTGATTGATATAGATTCTATAAGTATACTGATCTGATTATAAATAGCGTTTATTAATTAAATAAATAGTAATAAGTATACTGATCTGATTAGTTTGTCCCGTGTTGGACTTTGGATTAGCCCACAAGTGAAGGGGCGTGTGGAGAATATTAAGGGGGTTGTCAGGCTTGTCCCACATTAAAGTATTAAAAATTCTTGAGCATGCATATAAGCTAGTGAATTACTTCACCCATTGCCAATTAGTTTTGACTGTTTGGGTTGGAACCTAATTTTTCTTTTTGATAAGGCAAAGACTCATTTCGCCCATTACAATAGGGGAAAGGGAAGTGCCCATATACGCACAGTACAACTACCACCAACAATATTAAATTGTAAGCAATGAGATTTGAAACCCCAACCTTGATAATGGAGAGGTGCAAACACTATATCACTTAAACTCCCAACTTATACTAGGTAGGATCCTCACTTATCTTATTGATACCATATATATTCAATAAGTACTCACTTGGATTAAACCTAATTATTAACAGTTATGAGTATCTATCGTTACCATATATATTTGCCAATAAGGAATACTTGCCAAACTCCCACTCCACGCAAGGTTAAGACATTAACTTAGGCTTCGTTTGATTCACCTAGATAAAACTGATCTGAACTGAACTGATCTGAAATGAACTGAACTGAACTTAATTGATTTTTTGAACTTGATCGTTAACCATTTAAAATTCGTCCAAACATAGTCAATATTGGACTCATTTGAAAGTATGTGTTGAGATCTTTCCGATGACATAACTTTCATCATTAAATTATTTCGGAATAAAAAGTTAAATGAGTAATAAAGTTACACATGAACTGAACTGAACTGACCTGAATTTATGGAAAATTAAGGAGAATCAAACAGAGTCTTAATCATATAAGTGGACTTTGAATGTTATTATCAAGGTCTAATATCAAAGGACTTGCTCTTTCATATTTCCATTTATGAGAAAATATGACATAAAATAACCTGATAATAGTGTTTTATGACTTGACAATGACATTGACCTTAAATTAATGCCCATAGAGATATTACTCAGGTACATTAATCGATTTCATTAAGGAATCCTATCCACATAAGGCAAATATCAAAATTTTGAGATGTATTTCCAACAAAACTCCCCTTATATCAAATTCGAGGCACAACCAATAATCCTTCCATCGAGTCGAAATCAATAAGCTCGCCATAATTTTTTTTCCTTCAACTTCTCAGTATCAAACTTATGGACAGTGAAAGATGCGGGATTTTGATCATAGAGAACGAAGTCAAAATTTAAGAGTTGGGAGGGGACAAAATGGGGCAGGAGAACATAATTATGGAGAAAATATAAATAAACAAAAGAAAAACATTTATGGCGCAGGGGCGGGGCTGATAGCCACCCTCGGTATCCGCCTTTCAAATGGTACAATGCCTAAACCGAACCTGACTCTGTTAGCTGTCAATATGTTATATTAGTTGTCAACAGTCTAGTATATTCTAGAGATTTGTTCAGAAGATATATTGTGATCTGAAGATATACTGTAATCGTGTATATCTTGGTTTCCTTACTTAGCTGCACATACTTGTATATATGTATTCAGTGATACTATCAATAAAACCAATTCATTATTTTCCCCCACTTTACATGGTATCAGAGCATAAACGTTTCACCTTTCAATTAACTATTTCCTATGTCTTCTTCCTCCTGATCAATATGTCACGATCAGCCGTCTCTCACATACCGTCTCTCACATAATACTGCATGTCCTACTGCTACCCTGTATAGCAAAAACTCTCTTGACAGCCTTCAAGTCATTTTGTCCTCTGATTCAGCACCTCTAAAATAATGACAAATAGTGATGATAAAAACACAAAAGACGGGGAAGACGCCAAGAAATACTATGCCATCACCCAAGACCCAACCACACTCTATTATCTAACTTCTTCAGATGCACCAGGAATTCCTCTAATAGATTTCAAGCTCACTGAAACCAATTATGCATCTTGGCGTGATGAGATTATCAATGCTCTTATCGCCAAAAATAAAGAACCTTTCATTGATGGTACCTTACCCAAACCAAAAGAAGGATCCCCTGAGATCTATGCGTGGAACAAATGCAATTCTATGGTTGTGGCATGGCTGAAGAATTCATTGTCACCAAGTGTGTGCGCAGGGGTCACCTTTCAACGTGATGCACGCAATCTGTGGTGTGAGTTGGAGGAACGCTATTGTCAAGGTAACGAAGTCTTGATTCATGATCTTCGTCTTTCAATCTTTACCACACAACAACAGGACCTCCCCGTCTCTGCGTATTACAATAAGCTTAAAAAGTATATGGGAAGAATTGGCATCATATAATCCCATCCCGGTTTGCACTTGTAATGGTTGCAAATGTGGACTTTCTCAAAAGATTGCTGCACGAATTGAAAAGGAGCAAGTACACGATTTCCTTATGGGATTAGGTGAGATATACAAAGTGTTCAAGTCTCAGATTCTCACCATGGACCCTCTTCCGGCTCTCAGCAGGGTCTATGGGCTAGCTGTACAAGAAGAAAAACAACAGCAAGTCACAGCTAGTAAACAAATCAGTCTGAACCTTTAGCATTTTCAGTTGCCTCAAGCCAAAAATATGAGAATCGTGACAATCAACAAGGAAAGGGTCGAGGAAGAGGATGACCTTTCTGCGACCATTGCAATCGACCAGGGCATTGGAAGGAGGGATGTTATCAGATCATAGGCTTTCCTCCCAAAACACAAGGCAGAGGACGAGATCGAGGTCGAGGTGCTGTAAATTCTATTTCCAACAATTATCCTATTGGTTCAACGACATTTCCGTCCATGACAGCACAGAACACATATGTAAGTGCAGCAAGTCCATCCAATAAGCAGCATGAGTCGACTTCATTATTTGGTCTGAATCTCACAGATGATCAGCGTCAACAACTTCTCCAATTTTTGTGTGGTGCAACTTCTCCTAGTAGTCATGCAGCAAATTTTATTGGTAAGGCTACTTTTGCTTCAAAAAATAATTCTAGTTGGATAGTAGATTCTGGAGCTACTGATCATTTCACATGTGACCAATCTATCTTGAGTAGTATAACTCCCTTGAGTAATTCCCAGTCAACTGTTTCCCTGCCTGATGGTACTGCCCTTGTTCCCACATCTCATGGAAATGTCAATATATCATCAAAGTTGACCCTGCCTAATGTCTTTCATATTCCTAATTTTAATTGCAACTTGTTATCTGTTGGCAAGTTAACATCTGACAATAATTGTGCCATGATATTTTTCCCTTCTTTTTGTATTATCCAGGACCTCAGCTCGAGGACACTGATTGGAGTGGCTAGGAAGCGTGACGGGCTTTACCACTTAGATATGTCACCCTCTCTTGTAGCGGCTGCAACCGTGAAGGACTCACCATACTTATGGCATCAACGCTTAGGACATGTTTCTATCAGTCGTCTGTCTCTTATTTCCAGTCTTTCCCATATGAGTTTTAGTGATTTAAGAAGTTGTCCTTGTGACATCTGTCATTGAGAAAAGCATATTAAGAATTCTTTTCCTTTAAGTGATAATAAAAGTATGGTTCCTTTTGAGTTAATTCACATTGATATTTGGGGACCTTATCATACACCTTCACACAGTGGAGCCCATTTTTTCTTAACCCTTGTCGATGATTTCTCTCGAGCTACATGGGTATATCTTCTTAAACATAAGTTTGATAGTCATCAGTGTTTTGTCAATTTCTATAACATGGTTCAGACACAATTTGGGTACACAATCAAGCAAATTCGTAGTGATAATGCTCTTGAGATAATTGAACGGGCTTTAAAAACCTTTACTCTCCAAAAAGGCATTCTCAATCAAACCACCATTGCCGGAACACCACAACAAAACGGCGTAGTTGAGCGCAAACACCGACACCTTTTGGAAGTTGCTAGAGCCCTTCGTTTCCAATCTGGACTTCCGTTATCTTTTTGGGGGGAGTGTGTTCTTACCGCTTCTTACCTCATAAATATTACACCTACACCTAGTTTGGATGGAAAATCCCCCTATGAACTTCTTTTCAAGCGTCTTTCTTCATACAGTCATTTAAGGGTTTTTGGGTGCATGTGCTATGCTCGAAACCCACAGTGTATCAGGGACAAATTTTCCTCTCGGTCCAGGTCATGTATTTTCATAGGATATCCTAATGGAAAGAAAGGATATAAGGTCTATGATCTTGAATCTCACAAAACTTTTGTCTCCCGTGATGTCCATTTCTATGAACATATTTTTCCTTTTTTATCTTCCGATTCTCCTCCACCCAACACTACCACTTCTAGTACTACTGTACCTCACTCTAATCTGTTGGGGAAGGGGGAGGATGAACCTATTTTTCTCGGGTACCCATCCTCTTCCTCCACATCATCATCACATCAAACCCACATCTTCTCCTTTGCCCCAGTCAGAAAATGCTAGTCCCACATGTCAGCCTACACCACTCAATGAGCCCACGACTAGTTCCTCTGATGCTGTCACACAAGTGAGTAGTCCTACAGCGGTTCCCGAGATGTTGCCTTCACGGACTCAACGCAACCGCAGGCCGCCCGCACGACTTAATGACTATGTTTGTGATAATTCTGGTGGTACAAGTTCTTTGTCAGCTCCTTCCGCTTCCAGTGTAGTGTCTTCGGGTAAGCCATATCCTCTCTCTTGTCATTTAAGCACCACTAAATTTTCTCCCTCCTACGCTAGTTTCCTAGCTACTGTCACTAATCAACAGGAACCAAAGAATGTCTCAGAGGCTGTACAATACCCAGAATGGAGAAATGCCATGGCTCAAGAAATACAGGCCCTAGAGCAGAATCATACATGGGACTTGGTTCCTTTACCACCGGATAAGCAAGCTATTGGATCGCGTTGGGTTTATAAAACCAAATACAATTCTGATGGCTCGATCGAAAGACACAAAGGGAGAGTTGTGGTACAAGGTTGCACCCAAGTAGAAGGTTTGGATTATACTGAAACTTTTTCACCAGTTGCAAAATTAACTACTGTTCGGTGTTTGTTAGCAGTTGCAGCAACAAAAAATTGGGTGTTACAGCAATTGGATATTAGTAATGCATTCCTACATGGGGATCTCGATGAAGAAGTATACATGCGGCCACCCCCTGGCTATCTTCCACCAGGTGACACAAGAGTATGTCTGCTCAAAAAATCATTGTATGAATTAAAACAAGCAAGTCGACAATGGTTTTCAAAATTCTCTACCACTCTTCGTCGTTGTGGATTCAAGCATTCTCGGGCTGACCACTCATTATTCATTCGTCGTAGCGGAGCTGATTTTGTTGCTGTGCTTGTTTATGTCGATGATGTGCTCATTACAGGGAATAATCCTGAAGCTTGCAACCAGCTCAAAGAGTATATAGCACATTGTTTTCCTATCAAGGGCCTTGGGTCTCTTCGATATTTCTTGGGTCTAGAGGTGGCTCGATCTTCAGAAGGAATTTTTGTTTGTCAAAGAAAGTATGCACTCGACATACTCTCAGATGCTGGAACACTTGGAGCAAAGCCTGATTCCCTGCCTATCCAACAACAACATCGTCTTAATGGTGAAGATGGTCCCCTTCTACCTGATCCTAGTCAGTATCGGCGTTTAATAAGCCGACTCATTTACCTCACTATCACTCGTCCAGATATCGCATATACAGTGCAAATTTTGAGTCAATTCATGCAGCAACCTCGTCAACCACATCTTGATGCTGCCATGCGCCTCCTACGTTACATAAAAAACACTCCTGGTCAAGGTATTTTCTTTCCAGCTGAAAATGATTTGCAGGTGTATGCGTATTGTGATGCCGACTGGGGAGGTTGTCCCATGTCTCGACGCTCTATCACAGGTTTCTTTATTCAGTTAGGGAACCCCCCAATTTGCTGGAAATCAAAGAAACAGCAAACCGTTTCACGTTCTTCAGCCGAAACCGAATACAGGTCAATGCCCTCCACCACCACTGAACTCATCTGGCTACAAGCACTCCTAAGTGATCCTACTGTCAATCATTCCCAGCCGATGTATCTGTTTTGTGATAACAAAGCAGCATTGCACATTATTAAGAATTTCGTTTTCCATGAACGGACAAAGCATGTGGAAATTGACTGTTATTTCATCCGGGAACATTTCCAATTTGGCACTATTGTCCCACGTTACGTCCCATCACGTTGCCAAGTTGCTGATGTTTTCGCCAAAGGTCTCGGCAATGCGCAATTTCATGGACTCAGTGGCAAGTTGGGCATTCGTAATTTACATGCTCCAACTTGAGGGGGAATGTTAGCTGTCAGTATGTTATGTTAGCTGTCAACAGTCTAGTATATTCTAGAGATTTGTTCAGAAGATATATTGTGATATGAAGATATACTATAATCGTGTATATCTTGGTTTCCTTACTTAGTTGCACATACTTGTATATATGTATTCAGTGATACTATCAATAAAACCAATTCATTCTTTTCTCCCACTTTACAGACTCAGATACCATTTGCTTGTTGGGGATTCAATAGCTAGCAGAAGCGATAGTATATAGATCAATTGCGATACAAAAGAGAAGTGATAGTTTAAGAGACAAATTTGCGTGGAAAACCTATAGAGGGGAAAAACAAACTACGCCAAGTCCTACAACGAGTTAAATACAGATTCACTAGAATGAGTGACAGGGTCGTCCCTGATATTTGGGAGGCCCTGTGCTAAATATAAAAGTGAGGCCCGAAACTGTAATTTCTAAAAAATAAACTTTTCTAATCAACTTTTTTGATACAGAGTTGGCTATGTGAGTGAGGTTGTAATTGACACCTCCAAAATAGTACACATACTACTCAAGTGGGCCCTGTGCGCCCGACTTGCACTCCTTAAAAGACGACCCTGATGAGAGACAAGAGTTAGAATATCTTTCAAGCGAAGTACCAGAGACGATACAATCGCTTAATAACACACGACCATGTCACCTCTAGGGTGCGGAGAGAAGATATAGTGTCACAAGCGCGCACTGTTTAAGGTTGCTGCAAGGGGTGAGACCTCTAAAACAACCTAATTAAAATAAAATTAGGTTAAAATAAAATTAGGTTAAGGCTCTGTTTGATTCAACTTAATTTCACTAAAATTTAGTTTAGTTCAGTCCAATCCAGTTCAATTTATGTGTAACTGTATCACTCATTTTATTTTTTTATTTCGAAATAATTTCATGATGATAACTATGTCATTGGTAAGATCTCAAAGCATACTTTCAAATGAGTCCAATATTGACTATATTTGTACGGATTTTAAATGGTTAACGATCAAGTTAAAAAAAATCAGTTAAGTTAAGTTCAGTTCAGTTTAGTTCAATTCAAATCAAATCAATTTTATTCAGGTAAATCACACAGAGCCTAAGTCCCAAAATATACTATAATATAAAATAATCCGTCTTTATGCCCAATATTTTTTTAGCCATATAGAGATACTTGCCTAAAATGCAACTCCATAGCCAACGTACTGGAATTACTAAAATAATCCATCCCAGATGCCCCTTAACATACTTGGCTAAAACTTCACCGCAAACTACAATCTTGATATGCTTGGAAGTTGGAAGCATATGAGGAATTTGAGACATGTATTTAACAGTCATGATAGTGGACGAAATTGAAAGAAACGAATATAATTTGAGCATACAACATGTACTCATTGGCCAAAAAGAGAAGAATGAATAAAAACAAGTAAAGGTAACAACTTGGCTAAACAGAATTAACAACACAGTACAATTCAACTGTACAATATCTAAAGCTAGCTCATGTCCCTTTAAAAAATGAAAAAAAAAAAGAAAATAAGAAACTAAGGAGGTGTGGTTGAGTGGTAGGGACTCATTCATCCTTAACCAAGGTCGAGGGTTCGAATCTCGCCTTGGGCATGGAGCAGTTTTAAAATTCCTTGGCCAGCTGTCCCACCCTTTGAGGTGCCTACGAGCCAGCGCGGGGGATAATCTCTGTGGTCGACGGTGGATACCCTTCGTCGTGAACCAAAAAAAAATATATTTTTGGTAAGTAAGAAATTATATAACCAAATGGATGTATCACAAACAAAGAGGGCATACCGTCTAAATTGTGTTTCCTACCCAAAGCAAGATATTATGTTGTAGGAAGGACCCATCTAAAACCAAGGGTATTAGGGTAACCATTGTTATATCTAGGGCATATTAAACATATAGATTCGTATGAAATAAATTAGGTTATAAAAAAACTGATTGAAGAATCAAATTAATCCGAGCCCAACAAATGTCGTTGTCTCCTTAAGGCGTATTTGCTCCCTATCAATGCCCAAGGTGTTGAGCAAACGTCTCCCAGGATAGAACGGATTCGTCTCTAATAGAAGTGGCACTTCAATCCATTAGAGCCCCAGCGAATACACCATGTGAATACTCAAAGAATTTTGTTAGGGAGAGAAAGGTTTTGTTCCGTAAAAACAACGTTCTTCTGAATAGAAACCTTTTTGGGTATAAATAAGAATTGAGAAGTAGTTATCTCATATCCCAACAGTCAGTTATTCTCATATTAAAATAACTAAACATGTCAGTTATTTCAATAATAACAATAACTAAATAAATTAATTAAAAGATATAAATAATTTATTTATTTATCAATTTTCCAATTCATACAAAAGAACTATTTTCCAACAACCATAGTTTTTACAACTATGTTTTTCCAACCAACGGGATTTAAAACAGAGAATTAAACCAATCCCTATCTTTCTGAGACACATTTCTGGGCATAAGTGGTAAACTTCTGATCTTCATATCAATCTTGATCCTCTTGAAGACCACATCCGGTTGGGCTACTACATGCTCCCAAAATGCTTCATTTCGTACTCTCCAAACAAGATAGAGCATGCTGGTGATCCCTGCACATAGGACACTACATATAAATCTGGACTGCCTAAAGACCCATTTAAGAATTCTCCATACATCCTTATTGTTAATTCTGATGTGCAGCCAAACTTTGATCAATTCCCAACATTTGGCACTAAAAGGACAAGTAAAGAGGCGACAATAAGTTAGTTTAATGTTAATTAGCTTTAGTTTTGTATACTGTTGTGTTTAATTAAGTTTAAAGCAGTCAACGAGTAGGAAACCAAGTGACAAGTCATTGATCCTAGTAACCTGCTCTTTTGGTGCGTTTTGTGTCTTTGGGATTGTTGGAAATGAAGCTTGGTATGCTTCAAAGTAAAGTCCCACAAAAGCCTTGTTCATAAAATTCATTGTCCCACATTGGTAGAGAAGAGAAAAGTGTTTCGCTTGACCGGCAAAAAGATTCTATAACCGTTATAAAGTAACTACCCATTATTACCTCCCTAAAAATCCGCCCCACATTAATTGTTTTGCAGTTACATATTTCTTCTCTTTATATACTTTGTTTCTTGATTTCTTTTGGACACACTGAAACACATACACTCTCAAATCCTCTCTTCTTCTCTAGTCTTGGCAGTAGATCAGTTTGCTCTCACAACCATTGCATCGCAGTACACCGGAGCTTTGGTTGTCGTGTATCCCTGGAGGTCGGTTGCCTGAAATTCCCTAGTGTACGTGTGGGGGCAAATTCGACTTTAGGGCAGTGACTTATCACGCCACGACTTTCATTCGAGATAAGTTTGTTCTATCATTAGCCTTGTTTCTAGCATTCTAAAGTCGATTTTGTATCTTTACTATGGCTGACGATGGATTATTTTTACTATTGGTGTTCCTACATGATGCCTATATATTTGTTCCTTGTATGTCTAAATTAGATTGATTCTTCAGAATTTCAGTTTTATTGTTTTATTGTTGGATTTGGTTATGTTCGGACTTGGAATACTCGGATGCAAATATGGCTTTATGATTCTTATTTTATGCATTATTGTGTTTATGGGTAAACGTTGATTGATGCATATGTGTTTTACTCAAGTTGAGCTGTAGTGTTTGTGTGACCCATTGTGATGACTATCTGATCCTAATTAGTTGAAGAAAGAAAAAAAAAATCTGATCCTAATTAGTGCCTTGTGATACGTTGGGAGGGGGAGGGTTAGATAATCATATCATGTGTCTTCTATAGTTTGATTTGGTAGAAATTTATTTATATGTTGTTGTGCCTTAGCGGAATTATTACAATCGCAAGTCTGGTCAAGTTTAGCAATTGAAGTAGCTAGTAACCGCTAAAGCCTTTTATGTATTATACTCTTTCACATTCTCTTTTGTGAGTAATTGTTATTGTTGGCAATAGTCCAATACTAAATGGATTTACATTTACTAGGGGCAGTGAGATATTGTTGGCAATGAACCATGTATATCATGACAAGGTTTAAATGTGATGATCCATGATGGGGTAGTTGTCATGTAATAAAATTACAACAACAATTGTTTTGATTTCCATTTCATTAGTCAAATTGCCTCTTGTTTGTTTGTTTTTTTTTTTTGTTTTTTTTTTTTTTTTTTGGGATTGGTTGCTTCTAGCTTACTGCTATGTACCCTCGTATGTTGTTATTTAAGCTTGTTAAATATTGAAATCAAATCAATATAATATGACGTATTGTGTATGACTATATCTCAATTGTTCTCAAGTTTGAGTTATTAGACGGATCTTGTTTGGAAAAACAAAATTGAGTCTAAATATTTCTTGTGTGAGATAGAATCAAAGGAAAAATATTTTTTATGCTTGTGTGCTTACAAAAGTAAGTAGTTGTTAGTGTGAGAGTTATATGAGGACTTAATTGAGCCTAATTTATTGTGATTAAAAATTATTGTTCATTCAATCTGAAAACCGTTACGGATTTTTGTGAGTTGGTCAAATATTTTAATATTTGGGAACATTGCGTAAATAGTTGGACGGTATTTGTATTTCACGACATGCTACAAAATTCACATTTTTAGGTTCTTTGGTATTACCAATTTGTATTAGTATTTTGATATTCATTATCTTGTATTTCTACCAAAGACAATGATATTAAATTGATGAGAAAAAATATATATATTTTTTTTTGGTATGTATATTGAGAACATGTGGGGGTAACTACTAAGTAAAATTAGTTTACCGAAATCTTCGTAGGTGTTAGCTTAGACATTTGAATGTCTATGTATATTATGTTAGTAAAATCTTATATATAAAATTCTAGAGGTGTCTTGAGCATAAAAATGACGATTTTAGTGAAATCATTTATCTTTCTCGTATACCTTATATGCCATGTGCTAAGGATAAGCTAATTTTGGAACGATGTGTTTGTAGTAGATAAAACCAAATTATAATATTTAAAGTTATCATATGTTGAAAGATGCGTTATTTTTATGTTCTCGCTGCGAGGAACTCAGTGTAGCATTGCATAAGAACAACAAAGGTTCCAATATTATATTTTGCGTGTGCTAAAATAATTGATGAAAAGTGGTTGTTCATCTTCATTTTAGTACACTAATGTGTAGTTGACTTGTTATTTCACTTTGGTAGACATGATGAATTTTTTTTGGTGCATACTACGTGACAAGTTAATGATAAATTTTGTAGTACAAGTGGTTATGTATTTACCCATGTTATAAAGCTGCTATGGTTTGAAAAAGTGAAACCAAATTTATTTATCAAGCTGATATATGAATTTCATGATATTGAATTAGCAGATAAAAACACATGTCTATTAAGGGATATGTTAGCAGATATGTATTGTGCAAAGCTAAGTGTGTCAATTTTTTTTAATTGCGATTTGTCAAAATCAGTGTGTAATGGTAAGAGATGACTCATTTTAAATAGACAAAGTGCAGTCAAGTAACCATATTAATTAAAGAGAAATTGGTTTTAGTTTTGTTGTTGAATCGTCCAGGGGGATGAGTCTTAAAACCCTTATATTGAGGAAATCATGGTGGATACCCAACCTTCACTGGTTCAATGTGGTCAAACGAAGCCATGAGATTACTCAACATGCACCCAAACAATGGTATGATAAATTTCATTGCATTTTGATTTCGATGGTTTCAAGGTTGATTATTATAATACTTATATTTATTATAACTATGATGAGCATGAATATGCTACAAATTATCATGTTGTGGATGACATGTTTGATTTTAGTATAAGCATTGTTGTGATAAACATAATATGAACTTTCTTGAAATCATGCTATGCTATGAAAGATAAGGGTAAAGATGTTATATTCATTCTTGGCATTAATATTACTAGAACTTCTAAGAGTTTGAGTTTGAGTCAGTCTCATTAAGTTGAGAATTTAGTCAATTTTGATTCTACTCTTGTTAAAACCTCTTTATGATTCTAACATTCAGTTAGAAAAGAATAGAGGTAATAGTGTATTACAAGAGGAATATGTTAAGAGTATTGGAAGTGTTACGTTTTTGATGAGTTATATCATACCAAATATAGCATATGACGTGAACAGGTTGAGTAGGTATACTCATAACCCCAATCCTGATTATTAGAATACTTTGATTATATTATTGAGGTATCTGTAAGATACTAGTAATTGGGGTTTAATTTGCACTACAAGAAGTTTCCTTGTGTTTGAAGGAATTTGTCATGCCGATTAAATCTGCAAGAATGATGAAATACTCTTGTTAGTGCTGCTATATTTTGGAAAGTTTCCAAACATTTTTGTGTTGCAAAGTTTCACAATAGAATCTAAGTTTTTATTCAAGAATGTGGCAGGTTACAAAGCCGAATGGCTAAAAAGTTTGCCTGCAGATATTCCATTGTGGGGGAGACCGGCTCCACTAGTATCCATGTGTTGTGATTGTCAATTGTGTTTGTCAAGTGGCTAATAGAGTAGCCCACAACTATTCTTTCAACGGAAAGAGAAGGCATGTACACCTTAGACATGGAATTGTGAAAAATCTGATCAGATATAATGTGATATCACTCGAGTGTGTTAAGTTGGAGAGGAACTTGCAAATCCTCTTCCAAAGGCCTTTGTCGAAAGATAGTGCTTGATTCAGCACTAGGAATGGGGCTTCAGCCCAGTGGGAGTGAATTGTGATGGATACCCAACCTGGAATATATCCAGGTTCAATGGGTCAAGCGAAATCACCAAACAACTCCAGTCATGTACTACAAACCCCATTCCTCTATAAAATGATGTAGTATTTTTCCGTATACTGTCATGTGTGTGAGGTTGAGCATTTTAGCTCTTAATGAGTTCATAGTCTTGTAAGGTGGTGTGAGACAGTACACACTTGATGAACTCACCTATGTGAATGTGGGGGAATTGCCCGCCCCTATGAGAGCATTTGGGCTAATGACTCTAGAGCATTCATAGAAATATCCAGGCACGTAAGGGGCTAATGTATATATGTTTTTCGCGAGAGTAAATCTGATTTTGAGGTTAAACTAGTGCGCAGTTTGTACTGAACAAATACCGTGAAAGGTTCAAGGAATTTTTTCCACCTAAATGGTTGTTTGGCAAACTTGTAAGCACAAGGTACTAATTCAAGTCCACAAGACATTAGTATCGTAACGTGCGACCTCCTGCTGCCATGAACTTCTTCTACCACTTTTCTTTGAATCGTGTGGGGGATTGTTGGAAATAAAGCTTGGTATGCTTCAAAGTAAAGTCACACAAAAGCCTTGTTCATAAAATTCATTGTCCCACATTGGTAGAGAAGAGAAAAGTGTTTCGCTTGACCGGCAAAAAGATTCTGTAACCGTTACAAAATAACTACCCCATTATTACCTCCCCAAAAATCCACCCCACATTAATTGTTTTGCGGTTACATATTTCTTCTCTTTATATACTTTGTTTCTTGATTTCTTTTGGACACACTGAAACACATACACTCTCAAATCCTCTCTTCTTCTCTAGTCTTGGCAGTAGATCAGTTTGCTCTCAAAACCATTGCATCGCAGTACACCGGAGCTTTGGTTGTCGTGTATCCCTGGAGGTCGGTTGTCTGAAATTCCCTATTGTACGTGTGGGGGCAAATTCGACTTTAGGGCAGTGACTTATCACGCCACGACTTTCATTCGAGATAAGTTTGTTCTATCATTAGCCTTGTTTCTAACAGGGATCAAGTGATAAGGACATCTACTAACTCAATAGGAGCCAAGACGCATTTAATAGCCAACAATACAAAGAAAATGCTCCAAGTTGTACTATTGGGGACCATTTGGATTCTGGAATTGCAGTTGAGTACCAGTCAGCTTGGCGACCATTGTTGGAGCCTTCTCTAATGAGGACAACACAACCTCCTTCTAGGGTATTCTATTAGAGTTTGTTGCATGTTTGAGCCTATGTATTGAAAACCAATGTACCAAGAGAATGGTTGAATGCGAAAATTAAGCTTAAAGCTTGAAGTGAAAATCCTTGTCAATTCTTTAAGCCATTTATCTCTTGTTTGGTGGCGTAACCTTCATAACTTGAGTGGGGGGAATTTGAGAGGCCCCTTTATCATTTCAATCTGGTGATTTAACCTTTAGAATTCATTTTTGGTAAGATCTTTATCCCTTTTTATTTTCGTATGTTACTAGCTTTGAATGCCAAACACAAGTGAATGAACAACGAACTGATTATTTTTTGTGTTTGCATTAAATTCGTGAGTTTACGCATCAAAGTGATATAAGAGCTTTGGCTTTTTAGCTCGTTTGATTTGTTATTCTAAAACTTTAGGAATTTATATTTCTTCTCCAAGTGGTTTGAAAGAAAAAGGTTGAGTTTTGATCCTCCATATAAGCTCAAACTTTTATTAATCTCGATGGGCAACGTCTAGGGGTAGTTCTGGGGAAACGCTTATATCTGGTATTCTGGTGATCTATATTATGACTTTTCTACTTAGTTTACTTTCTAAGGCATAGATCTACAATTCTAAATTGTTGGACTTTTGATTTTATCGTGTTTTTAGCTATTATAATTTGTGTTGAATGCAAGCGCTGTGTACGGATAAGTACGGGGCGATAATGGGTTTTGTTGGTTTGATTCTTGTTGATTGTGGTATGATATTTGTGGTTAATATCGTTGGATTTCTACTTGGTTATCTTGTTTAGGGTTCTATCTTTGTTCTACAAGTGGTTTGAAGTCTAAAGATTGATTCCTTGGCCTTCATTTATGCTCAAAAATTTTATTCGTCCTAGTGGATTGCAACTAGGAGACATGTTGACAATTTAGTTATATCTCAAGATCTAGAGATAAAGTTTATGTATTTTTTGATCGTCTGGATTCATAAGATCCTGTACTTCAATAATCTATTGGTGGATATGTGATTTAGTGTTTCATTAGGATGAGATATACTCATATGTGCTGGCATACCGTTTTGGTAGGAAAATCTGAAATTTGTGTTCTTAAAGTGCAATACTTAGTTTAGTATTTGTGGTTGTGAGTACGAAATTCTGGTCATATGGTGTTTGATTGAGTAATTGTTGTTGTTTGAATCTTGAAACATTAGAGGTTTTATGTATATGGTGAATCTTGTGAGTTAGAGTTGGTTTGTTGTTGATTGATGGTGGAACTTGCCACACTAAGCCGAATGGTTGGATTATTTGTGCAGTTCTGGTGGGAAATCTGCTTTGATAGTTTGTCCATACACATTTTCCAACATTCTACAAAAGCTAGTCCACAAAGAACCAATTATCCCAAACACAATTCGAGCCAAAACACAACCTAACTCCACAAAATGAGATCCTACTATTACAAGTCTGACATATCCTAATATTTAACGGGTTACCCATTTTCAGAAAGTTGGTTGAGTAATTTAAGACATAAAGCAACGATTCGATCACTTTGACTATTCGTCCATGATAAGATCACGCTAGTGGATTCTACCTTTAGAGGTTATGCTTCTGTATGGTGGGAGAAGTTGAAAGATCAATGAAAATTGACGGAGAAAGATAAAAGCAAAAGTTGCAGTAAGTTGCGGACAGAGCTCAAAGGAAATTCTTATCCAATTTTCCTTCACATATGCCTTTCTCTCCATTTAGTATTGAGCAAAAACCTACTGAAACTAAGACCTTTGAAAGTGCATGTAAAGATCTTCATATAAATTATTTCCATGGAGACGGAATTCCAGTAAAGAGGAAGTTGAAGAGGTGTCCGGTTGGGGACATGTGTATGTAGAATGTGCCAATGAGAGGGTTATTAGCTTATTAGAAGAACGTCATTTGGTTACTGAGATTGAACATGGAGATGAAATAGGTCTTTTAAGGGCTTTCTTGGGCATGATAGTTATGTTGTCCAACCTATCATGAAGAGTATTTACACAGAACTTGTTGAAGAGTATTCAACAACCTTTACACAAGCAGTACACCCTACTTGCAAGGGATTTTTGAAGTCCGAAGAGGCTGTCCAAAAGACAGATGCATCTTTTCACCTATGTATTGCCATGCAACATGGTGTGATAGATGACGACATGCCAAAAGAGATTTCTACAATCTTCATTTGTACTAATGAAACTGACTTGTTGCACCCCTCTATCTCAAACAACATACTTGCTTGAACAAGATGAAACCATCTTTGCTGCACTTAGGCTCTGTTCTTTTCGTCGATTCCATGCTGCATTCCGTTTCGTTCCGTTCCGTTTCGTTCCACGCCGCATTCTGTACTTCATTTTGTCTCACATATTTTTGAATTATCCGCGCCGCACCATTCCGTTCCGTTCCGTTCCAATCCGTTCCGCTCCGTTCCTCACCGTCCCGCACCATTCCGTTGAAAAGAACAGGGCCTTAGTGAGCTACATCTTGAAGACCCAAAACTGAGGCATGACATGCACCCACGGTTTGAGCACTTATTAGCGCATGGTAGTAGTTTGTTAACCAATATCCAGCAAAAGAATGAAGGCGACATGATGGTTAAGGGCCTTATTGCACATACCTCGGAGAAGAGTTTGAGCAACTCATATAATTCTCTTCCTAGGCGAGAATATTTCCTATATAAATGTCTTAAGAGGTTTATTTGAAGACCTCATTGGTGACAAAGTTTTATGTAGATGTTTTCACTAAGAACTGAAGTATTGAAGAGATTGAAGCTCATTTTGTATGGGAATGCAACATGGAGTTACAAAGCTGATTGGGGAAAGTTCAAGGGCATCCCTGAAGCTAGAGTTTGTCCTGCAAGAATTATATTTTTCAATGAGCACAAACAACAAGTAAAGAACCACGTGATAAAATCCATTGGTGCTTGGATTCGAGGTTAAATTGAACACGGAAGATACTGCACCTGATTCTCTTTGATCGTCAATCAAAGTTTTTTTACTTAGAGTACTTGAGGACAAGTCCCAGAAAAAAAAAGGGGAGTATGATTCGAAAACGATTGAGCAAGCTGCAACTATGCTGGACACCTAAGCACCAGGGTTAAGATTTAAATTTCTTTCATTTAAGTAGTTTAATGTTAATTAGTTTTAATTTCGTAAAATATTGCGCTTAATTGAGTTTAGAGCAGCCAACGAGTAGGAAATCAAGTGCCAAGTCATTGGATCTAGTAACCTGCTCCTATGGTGCTTTGTGTTGGGATCAAGTGATAAGGATATCTACCAGCTCAAGAGGAGCCAAGTCGCATTTAAAAGCCATTAGTACAAAGGACACGCTCCAAGTTATAGAATTGGGGACCATTTGGACTCTGGAATAGCAATTGGGTACCAATCGATTTGGGGACCTTTTCTGGGGCCTTCTCTCATGAGGACAACAAGGCCTCCGTCTAGGGTCGTCTAGGGTATTCTATTAGGGTTTATTGCATGTTTGAACACATAAATATGTAACGAAAACCAATGTAACAGGAGAATGGTTGAGTGAGAAAATTAATCTTAAAGTTTGAGTTGAAAATCATTGTCAAAATTTAAGCCTTTTATCTCTTGTTTGGTGGCGTATTCTTTATAACTTGAGTGATGAGTTTGAGTGGCTTCTTTATCATTTGAATCTGTTGGTTTAACCTTTAGAGTTCATTTTTGGTGAGGTATTTATCCCTTTTATTTTCGTAAGTTACTAGCTTTCAGTGTCAAACACAAATGAGTGAACAATGAGCTGATTATTTTTTGAGTTTACGTTAAATCTGTTAAGTTTACGCATCATACTCTCTAGACATTAGTTCATATCAAATATTATCTAATGGCATGCTTTGATTACGGTTAATTTATTAGGAGGATAATAGTGGAGCAACTCAATGAGTAACATGAGATAATGGAGGTGGTGGTTGGTGGTACAAATTTGGTGGACTAGAGAGAAAAGAAAGGGAGGATGGTAAGAGTAGACGGAGGATTATTTCCCAAGAGGAGGTAACATGGGGTTGTTAATTATTACCCTTTCCTCCACCTAAATCTAACATCGAGCACTATCTCTAACACTAATTTTTCTCTTATCTACTCCTTACTCCTCTAATATCGTATCCCAATCCAAATACCCCATAAAAAGTTTGCACATTATTAAACCTATTATCTGAAAAAAATCATTCAAAATTATTTATTATAGAACAACTTTACAAAATCGATGTTCCAAAGAAGGTGGAAATCTTTAGCACTCGCTTATCAAAATAACATGCACGACATGTAAATTCCAATGTTGCTACTACTAAAGAATATAAGATTAATTAGACCTAGAACTCATTTGGTAGGATTCCAACATATAGTATCAGAGCCAGATAACCAAGAGGTTCTGTATTCGAATTCTCGAAACCCTCATTCTATAAGAGGAACATTTAGCACATGGTATGAAGAGGGCATGTGCATCATCCATACTTCAAACTCAATAAGGTTGCTACATAAACCATCAGCTTTATAGGACCAACTCATGTGATATCGGAACTACTTAACATGAATTCTAAATTACTAAAACCAAAATTTCTTATCACAATGCTTCCGAAAGTACCCTTTTTATGTGCAAGAGAACTTTTTTCTTCCCGTTATTTGTTCTCTCAAATCTCAATACAGCAAAATTTGCCTCTAATAACGCTCAAAATATAACACTTGTGACAGAAGTGTTATAGAAAGGAGAGAGAGATGCTGATGGGGTAGTTCGACAGCACAGCCTAGTGGGGTGGGGGTGGGGTTCGACGAGGATGGGGCTGATTGGAGCGATTGTGGGGAAGGCATTGCGGGGAGAGGGAATAGCTGATTGGGGCATTGTGGTGGTCGCTAGGTCTAGGGGGGGGGGGGCGTTCGGGGGTCCTTGTGGTCGTTTGGGATGGGGGCTGGGTCTTACCAGTAGGGGGGCTAATTAGGAAGGGGTTGGTGGAGCGTTTTTTTTTTTAAATAATGAGTTTTGGTTCTTTTTTATTTTTTCTTCAAATGTGTTTATTTCTTTTAGGAAAAAGGAGAATTGGTAGAGAGAAAAGAAAGGAAAGAGGGATTGAGTGAGAAACGTGTTCAAGGTATTCTGGGAAAAAAAAATTATGTTTAGTAATTTGCTACTTATGCTTAGCAAATATTCGTTATTATTCCCTCCGTTTCACAAAATCTCTAACATTTTCCTAAAAGGATATTCCACAAAAACACTAACATTACTATTTTGGGTAACAATTTATCAAGTAAATACCTATCCTACCCTCACATTTAGTATCATTATCTCATTTATCTAACCCATTACCCTCCTCATTCATTCTCCCAATTTTCCTCATTAAGCTCCTCACTAATTTACCCCACGTCCCTCATCTGTTCATTCGTGTTTTCTATCCCAATCCTCAATTACTCTTTTCACACACTCATCTCCCTCTCTCTCACTCTCAACCTTAATAACCAATTCATTCGTCCCAACATTCAACCTTGTCTCTCTTCCAAAATTTAATTCAATGAATATCGCTTCTTCTCTCTCCTCTCAACCCCTAGATCTCAATCTCTCTCCTCTGAATCCCCATGAACAATAGCAATATTTCCATAATTAAAATGAATCCACCGCAAAGGCGCTAAATCCTAGCTAAAATTGATGGCGGTGGAGAGAGGCGGTTGGGGCGCGGAGGAGCTATGGCGACGGATCTGCGAGATGAGATGCTTATGGGAGGTGGTGGAGCGAACTACGTTGATGAATTCAACTACTAGAGAAAGCTCCTTGTCCAATACTTTCTTTTGCTTCGAATTTCTATTCTAATCTGCCATTTTCGATCAAGAAAAACTTCAGATCTGGAATTTGTACCCTCTCTCTTCTAGGGTTCATAAATTAGAAAGTGTTCTAAGAATTATTTTTTTTATGTGTAATTCTATTTTTCCAGATTTGTTTCGGTGTTGAATGATTCTTGGCAGTTTGTAAACCCCAATAATTGTTATAGCCATGAATAAGTTATTGATGTATGATTATGTGATACCCATTTAAGATCTGAAATTGATGATTTTTTTTTTTTCTGTGTAATTCTATAAAAGGAAGTGTTTAAATTTGAAAAGTACAAAAAAAAAAATATATTTTCTCTCTCCTCATAAAACCTCCAGAATTAATTTTAGTAAATCCTGATTATTAATTTAATTTAATTTAATATATTATAATTGTTAAATTTTCATTATCACTTGAATTATAATACTAATATTGAGGGTAGGATAAGAATATATGGGCAAAAAACAGGTTGTATTGGTTTTTGTGTCAAAAAGTTATGTTAGTGATTTTATGAAATGGAGGACCTAGTTATTACTAGGTTGTTACTTGGATGTTTTGCTTAGTTTAATCTCTTAGCACAACATATGAGAGTACGAACTTCTCATACATAAGATCTAAGAATAAGATTTAAAACTTATTCATCTTCCAACTTCATGTATGCTTATCATTCATCCAAACTTTATCATTAAATTTTCGAATTTATCGGTGCGTGATGCAAAAAGCAAGTATGAAAGCATAATATTCCTCGCCTGGCCTTCTTTAATCTTATCATGCACATACTGAAGTATACACTTTACTAGTGGTCTTTTTCCAACCACTTTGTTTGATACATCATATGATCATCATTAGAATGATGAGTACTGTCACCACCACTCAACAAGAGTGTCAGCTAAGTATGTTTGAATAAGACGAAATTTGGGAAAATGCTAAGCTTACACATAGTGTAATATATACTATTATGTTTTGAGTCTATCTCTCTCATCTACCCCACATCTACAATACCCCATGTGATCCAAAGGGGCCCATAAAAGAGGAGAAAGATAGACTCATAGACACAATAGTGTATATTACAATGAGTGTAAACCAATCATTTTAGGTGGGCCATCACTTTTCAATTTTGCTTTTCCACACAAAAGGAGAGGGCAAGTGAATGACGGGTAAATAGCGAAGGATAGTACTTCCTCCGTCTCAAAAAAAGCCGAATATTTGCTTTTTCACGGTTTTCAAGACACCTCTATGACCGTAAATAACTACAATTATACGAATATAAAAAATATAAAAATACAATGTTTTGAAAGTATTTTTAAAAACGAATCTAACAAAAGTATTTTCATAATGTAAATCTTTATATATTTTCATAAATTAATGGTCAAAGTTTGTTAAATTTGACCTTCGAAAAGCAAAGGTTCAGGTTTTTTTGGGACGGAGGGAGTAGTATTTTCTATAAATTAGTACATGTAGATCCTAGCTATGTTGTGATAGCTGCAGAAAAATGAGATTGAGATATCCTCACCACGTCATATTTAGACTTTTGTGTTCAACAACAAACTTATCAGACTAACTGAACAATCAGCGCAAGCACTGACTCCGCTAATGTACCACCAAAAATGGGCTAGTATAATTCTTAGAAGCCCGCGGACACAAGACATGGGGGGAATGTGGATTTAAACTCATAACTTGTCTTACCAAACTACTTTAGAGTAAGTTATGAATCACTAAACAATCACCCTTATTAGTCATGCGAGAGTGAGTGAATAATACGAATATACTTGAAAATCATAAAATGAGTCATCGTGCTATGAAAAATAACAACAATCAAGACTAGTCTATATTGTTGCTCAATCAATTTCCTCCAAAACTCCAATTGAAAGATGCAAAAAGTTTGTTAGATCTAAACCAGCTCAATGTTTGACAACATAAGACAATTAACATAATAGTAGTTGCAAAAAAACACCAATGTAACATAACTACTTTTAGTCACAGGTCATTTGGCTGGCTAGGCCGCACATGCGACCAACCCAACCCACCTTTCACATAAATCATAATCCACAATTTTGTCGCGAAGAATCTATACAACCAAGGTATATATAAGCCTCTTTTAGGATTCATCAGGAATTAAGGCCCTTGATTTAGTTATTATAACCAAATAACATAAACAATTAAGAGCAAATTGCCTTGCTTTTTTTGGCAAGTGGGAACTGTGTATAAGTATAACTGAAGAACTTGACTTCAATCTTTGTCCTGTTTGAGAGGGGGAAATAAAGAAAATGCTACTAGCAATTAAATAGGCTAAGTATAAGCCTCATATGAAAGAATGTTTGATATATTTTTCTTGGTTGTGGGTTGCGTAGAGTTATCTGACATTTGGAATTTGGAAGTGCTTTTTTTTTTTTTTTACTTTTTAAATTTTAGTTTTGGGATCATGTACTAGGAAGCATATGCATCTATTAGATTATATGCTAACTGGTGTCTACGGCTCAATGATTTTGATTACTTTATTATCCACTTCAACTCTTAGGGGCCGTTTGGTTGGGGGTAATAATTAGGGGATAATGGAATAAATTTATAGGCTAAAATGGGAGGTATGTGAGGTATGTGAGGTATGTGAGGTACTAAGGGTTAGATTTAATGAGAAGGAGGGTAATGATTACCCCCAATTGGGGGATAATAGAAACCCACTTTCTCATAGGGTAATGATATTCCCCCATTTTCCTTCATTTTCTCCATTACCTCCCTTAATCCATTACCCTCATCACCACTTCATCTTACTATTTTAGCCTAAAAATTCATTCCATTACCCCCTTAATTATTACCCCCAACCAAACGGCCTCTTAGTTTTATCTCAATTGTTAGGGTTAGACATCTAGTGACTCAAACATGATTTTGGACACGGATCCAGGAGCAAGTGAGCAAACTGAACAGAACAACTAAGGAATAACTAGTAAAGGAACAATACCAACAAGGTTGGTGGTCTAGTGGTTCCAAGCTTACTCCCAAGTGGTTTGGTAAGGCAAGGTCATTGGCTCGAATCCCCATTCCCTCCATGCCTTGTGTCTGCTGGCTTCTAGGAACTATACTAGCCTCTTGTTGGTGCTACGTTGACGGTGGACAGTGCTTGCGCTGGTTGTTCAGCTAGTCTGATATGTTCGCTATTGAACACGAGAGTCCGAACATGACATAGCAGGGGGTGCCTCAGTCGCCATTCACTTGCACCCTCGAGAAAAAAAACTAGTAAAGGAACAATCACTTTTGATTGTAACATGTTTCTTTGATGGTTATACATTAATTCAACTCCTAAAAAGATAATTATGGACTTTTCATGCAAGATCAGGAGCTAAACTTCTCTTGTATGATCTTGTTACATAGAAAATATTATAGCATGGTAACAATGGCATGGCATGGTACAACAAAGATAACTTTAGTGGTAACAATGGCAGCAACAACAAAACACAAGCTCCGACATGGAAATCAAGAAACTGTTTCTTGAGGTCTTAGTGCTCGAATATGAGTTCCTAGCTACCAAGGCTGTAATGTCACATGGAAATACTATTGAATGAGTCATGCTAGAATATAATGGAAGACACTTAGTGACGTGTCCAAGAGGACGGTCATTCTGATCTAAATCGTTTGGAAACTTGTTACGTTGGGCGCCAATAAGTTTATGTTTGGTATAGTTAATTACTTTCCTTAATTGTTTTGTTTAATGTTTACAGCTGGTTGAGTACGCCAATTCCAAGGAAAATTTTAAATTTATAAGTGTTATATGTGTTTAACATGTACCTAATTTCCTTGGTGTTGGGGAAAATGCGGAATCTAGTCACTCACACAATAATAATAAGGCAAAGGAATTAATGAAGAACAAGGACACAAGCAATTTAACGTGGTTCGGTAAGAACAGCCTACGTCCACGGTCGTACTAGAAATTCTCTTATTAAGTCAAGAAGATGGGGGATAGAATACAATAAACATCTAACCAGGTATTTATAGAGCACTCCCTCCTAAACCTACCTTCCACTAGGTTTAGAAAACCGTATATCTTTTTCCCCAAGCAAAATTCCTATACTACTATAGAATATTTACCACCCTAAAACTCTATTAGGAATATTCTAACTAGAAGGATTCTTGCTTAACAGATACATTACAATTAGGCAATAGACGTACAACTTTAGAATGGGTCAAACTCTCAAACGGAACATTATGCCCGGTCGTGCATCTTCCAAGCTGTCAAGTCGCATGACCATGCAACAATATTCTAGGCTTCTGTCTCTTATGCCCGACCATGCAATATCTCTACTGTAGCTTTGCCCGACCATGTATCAACTTCAATATACTATTAGTCTCCATATTCCAACAATCTCCCATCTGGCGACTAAGGCCGCGAACCAAGAACCCATCAACTTGCCTCGCCCCGATGTTCATTCAATTTATTACCTAGTGCGACAACACCTCCAATCAAGCATGGAGACCCACCGAGGTATTTGACAACCTCGACCTTTCTTCAAACCGGATCTTTTCCAAAGGTAACTCAACAAAGTCCTTAGTGTCCTTCGTAGGCTCCCACCCGAACGAAGCACCCTTCACTTTCCATACCTTCCTCGATCCACCACACAATGTACCTTGTGTGCCACACACTCCACCATGTGTATCTCTCACCTTGCGCGCCAAAGGATTTTTCACCATCCTGTCAACGACTTTATTCATAGTGTTTCCACACCCTGCAGTGGTGTATAATGTTCTCTCCAGTGTCCCTTGAGCTACTACCATAGCCCCTTTGACAACACTCCAAGAACCGTCCCCAAACACTACATAGTAGCCGATCTTGTCTAGTTGCTTCACCGATATCACACTTCCTTTTAAACACGGGATATACTTAACATCATGCAACTCCAACATACCCCCAGTTGGGGTACGAACCTCCATGTCTCCCTTCCCCATCACGTTCACACACTTACCATTAATCAAGCGAGCACGACCAAATTTCCCTCTAACAAAGTTTCGGAAATTTGCCTTTGATGGAGATGCATGGAATGATGCTCCGGAATCTATAGCCCAAAACTCCATAGGAGGGTCGATACTTAGGGCCCAAATATCGCCTTCCTCACAATCTCCCTCCGCTATTGCCGCGGATCCATTCTCTTCACGCTGTCGTCGATTCTTAGGATTAGGACAATCCCGCTTGACATGACCCACCTCACCACAACCCCAGCATGTAGGCCCACTCTTCCCTCGACTATTCGATTGTCCTTGATGACCACCTCTTCCTTTTCCCCTACCTTTATCACTACTCACAATCAAAGCACTATCAATTTCGGAAGACCCCTCTGTTTTTTTCCGACGAAGGCTTTCACCAAGAATTAAATCTCTAACCTCATCGAATACAAATTTCTCCTTCCCCTTAGATGTGCTTACAACGGTTACAGTAGTGTCCCAACTTTTGGGCAATGAAGATAGTAAAAGCAAGGCATTAATTTCATCATCAAATTTAATCTCTACCGAGTTAAGTTGCCTCATGACCCCATTAAATTCATTAATATGGTCCGCTATAGTGGTAGTACTAGCATCCATCTCTAAATCAAACAACTTTCTCATAAGAAATACCTTGTTTGCCGCCGATGGTTTCTCGTACATGTTTTCCAGGGCTTTCATCAATTCCACAGTTGTCTTTGCTCCTATCACGTTGAACGCAACGTTACGAGCCAGCGTTAGCCTCACAGCACCTAGCGCTTGTCTGTCCAATTTCTTCCAATCTGCATCACTCATGGAGTCCGTCTTCTTACCCTCCAAATGGCAGATCCAATTCCTTTTGATACAAAAAGTCAGTAATTTGCATCTTCCAAAACGCAAAATCGTCTCCATTGAATTTCTCAATAACAATCTTGCTTCCCTCCATTATTGTGATTTTTTGTGGCTCTCCCTAACTAACCTCGCTCTGATACCACTTGTTGGGGAAAATGGGGAATCTAGTCACTCACACAATAATAATAAGGCAAAGGAATTAATGAAGAACAAGGACACAAGCAATTTAACGTGGTTCGGCAAGAACAGCCTACGTCCACGGTCGTACTAGGAATTCTCTTATTAACTCAAGAGGATGGGGGATAGAATACAATAAACATCTAACCAGGTATTTATAGAGCACTCCCTCCTAAACCTACTTCCCACTAGGTTTAGGAAACCGTATATCTTTTTCCCCAAGCAAAATCCCTATACTACTATAGAATATTTACCACCCTAAAACTCTATTAGGAATATTCTAACTAGAAGGATTCTTGCTTAACAGATACATTACAATTAGGCAATAGACGTACAACTTTAGAATGGGTCAAACTCTCAAACGGAACATTATGCCCGGTCGTGCATCTTCCAAGCTGTCAAGTCGCATGACCATGCAACAACACTCTAGGCTTCTGTCTCTTATGCCCGACCATGCAATATCTCTACTGTAGCTTTGCCCGACCATGTATCAACTTCAATATACTATTAGTCTCCATATTCCTAACACTTGGATATACGAGTTCGTAGATCGTAAGATTTAGCAAGGAATACGAGACAGAGACAACAACACTGGTTTAGTGTAAGAAGCTGAACACACACATTGCATCACGCACTCACACAGCACAGCATCGCACCAAGCAATAAATTGTTCTACATTTAATTAACACACATATTGCTTGCATAACATAACAGCTATCATCAGTACAAGTGAGTTCATTGCTTTTTACAGCTTGTATGGTTCTGATTTAACAACTAATCAAACATTCACATTGGTGGGGGAATAAGAACATCCCCAATGTTGTTGTGCCATGGGTCAGCCAAGTGTTTTGCCAAGTTTTCTAGAGGGCCTGTTCCTGGATATGCTGATTGTTGAACGCAGAATCCCACGAATGCCAACAATGCAAGACGGCCTACAAAACATACCATTAAACCAAATTAGACATCGATCATTCAGAAAGTCTTGTGTAAGACTGTATCATTGTAAGATATTTAAAACTAACATATTCTATTCAAAGTCTAACATTTTTTTGATACTTTTTAGTCTAAAAATAACATTGTTTTTCAAAATGTAAGAGTCATCTCACACATATAAATAATGTATGAATAAGGAGATGGTGTTTTTACCATTCTTGATCTCCTTGACCTTCAATTCCTGTAGCTTCTTAGGGTCCTTAGAGTAGCCCAAGGGGTCGAAAGCACCACCGGGGTACTTCTTCTTCTCGGGGTCTTTCTCCATGCTCCGTTGGTGCTCTACAAAGGCGATTGCGAGGAACTCGATGGCCAAAATGGTAGGAAGGTTTCCCCATGGAACAGGGTTGCCTAAATAGGTGGCTTGACCTCCTGGAAGTGCAGCCCATTCCTGAGCTTTCACCCAGTTGCCTAAGCCCAAGGCTTCAGGTACTAGGATCCCTGGCTGCAATTTATAACATAGTTAATTAAAACTCTATGGACTTCCCTTCATTTCATGTACATTTCTGTGAATTACATCATGCATAAGTACAATCATGCTCAAATCATGCATTTCAGATTCTATGAAGTTGATCTTAGGACGATCAACCATAAAAATAAAGAGTGTGGATACAGGAATTCACGGATTTAGGTTGTGTTCTTTTCTTTACATACTAAGTAATTGGTTAAGTTCACTTAAGTTAAGTGATCTATTTTTTCTCTCGCAAATTATTATTCAGTTCAGTCCAGTTCAACCCATAAAGAAAGAACACACCAAGGCTCATGACTAGCATATGATCATATATGGTACAAATTGTTTGCCTAAATTTGACTTTTACGGTTTTCAATGTCAAACTTTGACCTTTTTCTTCACTAGTAGTGTATATTTAATAATGTTTACTATATTTTAAACCTATATACTTTCTATCAGTTTTATTATTGCAGTTAGTAAACTTTATTTGACCACCAAAAATCATCTAGGCAAACAATTGGAACATGAGTATTTGATTTCAGTGTATGAATCTGATAATTGATAAGGTTAATTAGTGATGCCTGGTTCCAAAATCTTGAAGTTGCCTTTAAGAAATAGTTCTTTTTTGTAAGCTATGACAATTACAGATATTTTTTATGACCATGATAAAGTGCTAGCAATGAATAATTAACTTTGACACTCACAACAGCAAGCATTGCCCATCTGCAATGGATGAGCTCTGACTCCTTAAACCTCTCAAGATTCTCAGGTACTTCACCTAGCCGAAGTGGGTCAAATCCAAAGTCACTGCACAAACAAATCAATACTGTTATATATGATGTCTGTTACTAGCAAGTACATGAAAACTTGACCAATTGATATTTGAGTCCCAAAATTTGACTCTTTTCGGACATCTAAAGTATTAACGTGACTATTAATTCCGGACGGTGGGAATATTTTAAGAAAATATGAAATTATACCCTGGAGCTGATCCATCTAGGTAGGGTGGTCTAGGCTCCCCAGGCATCCACTCTGCGGACATAGTGAACCGCGACGAAGCGTTACACGATACATTTGCTAATGGCATCGAAGTAGCAAACCTAGACTTGGCGGAGGAAAGAGAAGACGGAAAAACCGCGGCAATGCCGCAGCTCATCAAGGCATTGGAAGCCATTTTTTTTGGATTGTTGAGCTACGGCAGATAGTAAGAAGAGATGTACAAAGAAAGAGAGAGAGAGAGAGAGAGACAGGAGGTTGTGGTGAGAAGTGAGAGTGGCAATGTGTTGTGTTCAAGTAATGCACAAAGTGGGGATATAGGCGAATCCAAATGTTGATAGTCATTGGCTAATATTACTTGCGTTTTATCCAACATTGGGCCACGTGTCACCCTGGCTATCCATTTGGTTGCATATGTGGAATTGTTGAGTTTGGTTTTAGTTAAACAGAATATCAAATGGATGTCATGTCTCTTATATGAATATCTAGTTCTATGGTGGAGGTTGACCCTTTTGGTTTCAGAGGATTCTCTCTAGTCTAGCCATAGCCAAGCAAGATTACTTACCCACCTGTCGAATATGTAAGTATTAACCTTTAGCAAATATGTATTGTCCTACCGGAGAAACAAGAACCACCCAAAAGTCACTATTCCAAAATATTGTGACCCCACTAGTGTATACTCCTTCTGTTTCGGAAAAATCCTTAATATTTGGTTATTAAAAGTCAAAGTTTTTAACCATTAATTTACGAAAAAATATAAGGATCTAGAATATAAAAATACTATTGTTAGATTCATTTTAAATAATAGTTTAAAAAAATTACATTTTTTTGTAATTTTATATATTCATATAATATAACTATTTACGGTCAAAGTGGTGCATTTTTCCAAAACGAATGGAGTATAATACTGTCATTGGAGCAATTACAAGGGAATGGGAAATACCTTAGCTAGTAAAAAATCTAAGTATTGATACTAAGTGTGATCTACAGTATTTAAGAGTCGTAAGGGGTGGGTCTATATGGGCCTGTACGAGCTTCCGGTTATAAGCCTTTTGACAAATGAATCATTGTTTTCGAGAAGCGAATTCTATGAAAAATAAACTGATTTTAAATAATTGGTTCAATACGACTATAATATATTTTACAGTACTTATTTAATATAATGGGAGCATTAGACTTCACTTTTAAAAAAGAAAAGAAAAGGAAAGAGAAAGAAAAAAAAAAAAAGAAATATTTGGTTGACTATGAAGGTTATCAAACTTACTCTCAAAAAAAAGGAAGGAGTAGGAATATTTGTAGCCTTGTAGGGAGAGATAGGGAGAGGACTGGTTATCTTGACTCTTCAGGGTCACTCTATTAGTTTAACAACCCAACGCAATTAAGATCATTCTTCTCGCAGTGCATTGCAAGGTGTTTCAAAGTTGCTTTATATGGACCAATAAGTGGTTGATGTGAGTGTTTGACACTCTCATCCTTCAAGCAAGGTCGTGTATTCGAATCTTATAAATAGAAAAATTACTTACGCGAAGCACTTTTTCCCATTGTAGACTGATCGGGCGCAAAAATAGAATTAGTCTTGACCCAAAAGACATAGATAAACTTGTGGTTAAACCAAAAAACAAAAAAAAAAGTCGCTTTATATGGGATAATTTTGGGGTTTAATTGAACTATGAGGACCATTCAAGTTCGTAATTTGTGATGGACTAGTCTAATTAGACAGATCAACTTACTCTCAGTCCAAGTCAGCTAATTTGATGCCCAAATGGGCATTTTATCGTGTTGAGAAGTCATGGTGACGGTTGTCGGTGATACTCTAACGACCAATAGTTGAGCTCAGTTTGGGTGCAACTCAATGGGGAAGAGCCAAACTGAGAACAGTTTGGCCTAGCTTTTTTGAAGTTTTTACTTCTCTTCTTATTTCCCCTCACAAGCCACCCCTCCGGAAATTTAAAACTCTCCATAAGTCTCTCTAGAAGGCCCAAAAGCAGAAGCTTCAAATTACATTCCACATTTGGGTTTCCAAAATGCTAATGGGTGTTTTCTGATTTATTGAAGCTGAAAACACAGCGAGGACTGACGATGCAGCAGCAGCCAGCGGGGTGGTTTGTAAAGAAAAATCGGCGAAAAACACAACCTGAGTTGGGCCCTTCACGACATAATTGGCTGTCTTATGAGGCAGATGACTCAGATGTTAAAATCAATGAGCTCATTTTCACACTTTATTGCAGATTTTTAACTTTGGCCATCACTCGTTCCCTTAAGCCGGAACTACAAGCAAAGCTACTCATATCAATAGGTGCTTTCTTTAGAATACAATGAAATTAGTTGTATAGTAGACAAAGTGGTGAAGTAAATACAATTTTGGTGCCAAGCTGCTCAATATTGTCACATTGCACAGCTGAAATTTGAGCGTACAGGAGAGGATTTTCATTAGTACAACTCACTATACTGCTCCTAGAAAATACAGTCTTATGCCACCCAGGCCATACAAAGGAAAAGCTGATTCTCCCGGAAAGAAGAAAAAATTGAGAAGCGGCACATATTATTGCCTGATTGAATAATGTTAACAAAAATTGTGAAAACACCAAAAGGTTATATCACAATGGCTCTTGAAACTTTTTTTTGCATGAAAAAGCAACAAAAACATTTATCTGAAGCATCACTTGTAGGAGAGGACAAACAACATGAACAAAAAGTAACCTAATACCGGTTCAAGTAGGTTCTGCGTCTGAACCAGTTGTAGTCGGGTAAAGTCTTGATAGGCCCCATTGCAGCAATAGCAATATCCTGCACCAGATTAAAGTTAGCTTAATTGAACCCAACAACAATGCACACACTGTAAGTCTGTAAGGCTTACCTGGTCATAAATAAAGCGAGTAGCAACACGTTTCACAGTGCTTGCATCTACAGCATCAATCCTAGCGAACAACTCCGCAAAAGGGATCCTCCGGCCATAAGTGAGCAACTGGGATAAAAGAAATACAATCACTATACACTTCTTTTTACTAATGGAATCAGTATAAATATCAATTGATTATGAGAAACTCCAGTATCTCATTGGCTACTAGAAACTATAACCCTTTCCATTCATGATAGCTCGAACAGGTTTGACAAACCTTTTTTTTTCAACAACAATGTATTTTAGTGTGAAGGAGAATGGTCAGTCTTCAATTGACCCCATATATCAGTGCTTTTGAAAATAGCATCAACAATTGCTTGCGCCTATTGGTGGACTATTAACGGGGAGGGGAGAAAAGGAATCCATTCAAAGGTTCATTCTGATAGAAGTGCAAATTGAACCTTCCAAGTGCGTGCAGCAAGGATTGAACCTTCCAAGTGCTACTAATAGAAGTGCAAAGAACCGAAAGGTGAGAGAATCAACTATATTATCGAAAACATGACATGGGCGGATTTCAAGTACAAGGGACAAGAAACAGATACTGGGCCTCTATTTCAATCCGTGCTGCACTGATCGGAATACCAATATACTGTGTATTAACAATCAGAAACCCGAGATTCTGTTCAGACCCTCGTGTAACTCTTAAGATAATCACACCTCACAAACCACTGAAACCTTTTTTTTCTTTTTTAAGGACAAGAGCTCACAATTCACTGATAACATTTTGTGCTACTTATCATTTTCTTACTTGTTCTTTCAATTAGGCTCCAATTCTTCTCATATTTTCAAATGGTTTTCTTGCACAAAAAGAACAAGGCAAAGAGAACCAAAAACACATGTTGACAAGACATTAAGTATCATCCTCTTCTTCATATATACTCTGTTGCTTTACTACTGCTCCATTTGGCAGGATCTTGCCAGCTAGCATCTAGCGGTTTTAACAAGACAAACATCTAGATCATCTGCTCAGCAAGCTTGCAGTATTCCACCAAGCTATCAATATGCTACACACAATAGGTTTTGCAACATTCAGCTATTTGTGTTTCTTTCTCTGTTCCTTTTCCCAGTTCACTCTTTACAGATCACTACAGCTAATGCGGAGAGATGAACGGCCATTCATTGAAGGTTTTAGGTGCAAAGTAAAAAATAAAATTACTGAAAAAATTACACTTACTACTGCTTTGAAAAGTAACAAGCACGCAATTGACTGACTAGGGATAAGGCTGCGTACATCTAGACCACCCCAAAGTCCGCCCTCAGCAGGATACTTTCTGGATTGTTGTCCAGTATGATATGTATGAGATAAAATTACTACCTCTGATAAAAGTTGTCATTTATGGGAACTCCAAATTTCTAATGAAGCATGCACAAATGCATTCACGCTACAGATTGCCAACTAGTTCTTCTATACTTAACACACAATAACTGTTTCCTCATATGGGAGACCAAATCTCAGCCTCCTTCCAAGTGCGTGCAGCAAGGATTGAACCTACGAATTCGAATTCTGCTACTGGTTTGAGGGTGCAAAGAAACGAAAGGTGAGAGAGTCAACTCTATTATCGAAAACATGACATGGGCAAAGAACCGAAAGGTGAGAGAGTCAATTATATTAGTAAAGGAACTGCTTACTTCTGATTCGCAAAAAAAAAAAAACAATTTGACACCTTTTGCTTTACCCTAAAACAGTCCAAGAGCCAATAGGGTGGGAGGTTATGAGCAACTGAGCATGCTTTCAAAATACAGAACACACCACACGAAAGAATACCTCCTTTTGTTTAATTTAAGATCAAAAGTTACCACCAGAATCTAAGAGAAATTCAATAATCTTACAGTGCTAAGTTTTTTTAGGGCACAACTAAGTTGAATATGTGCTAATATCAGCATACACAACCACACCAAAAAAACAAAGCATGAGAAGCAAGATCACGATATAAATACCTGGCGGCCAATATCTTCAGCAACTGGACTTGTTCCATCAATGTGAAGCAGCAAAGATGACTTCAACTACAATATCAACAAGAATAGCTGTTAAAATTAAACTCAAGGACCTTAACCAAAAAAAAGCATCTTGCACACACATCTACATAAACCCTTGTAGTCAATATATCTATGGCCCATTAGTACTTGGCAAATGTTTGGGTATATGTTTTTGTGATAATTTAATTGGCTAAGAACAAAATTTGTTTGTGCTGTAAAAAGATAATTTAAATAAAGAAATTGGCATACAAGAAAAGATGGTGTAAGGAGTGCCTGTGATAGGGGGAAAGTAATTCCCACAGTAGGTGAGTGTTTTAAGTTCTCTCTACTGGTGTTCCAAATACCGGATGACATGGATTAATAGTTGTCATCCGTACAACCAACATAAGCATTAGGAGATCATGTTTTAATGGTATTAACTTTAGCCAGAAAACAGGTTGTGCAAATATACAAGGAACAAACCTCATTGTTATCTTCAAACGATCTATCTACCCACCCACCCAAAAAAGAAAAGTAATCCAAACTCCTCAACTAAACACCAAAAATATCATTCATTATTGCACCCCTAAGTCCTAATCTAAAATCTCTAAGTGAGGATCAGATCAACTTAAACTGAACACTTGTGTCAGGGAATTAAGAAAGGGAATAGCAACAGAAAGGGGGGAAGACGATAATCGGAGAGAGGGAGATGGAAGCCTGGAAGAGATATGGATAAAAAGACTAGCGGGAGAAATTCAAGTTAGAATAAATCAACGACTTTTATTCTCAAGAATCAATCATTATAGACATAACAATTGGCGAAGTAGTCACCACTATTCAGAAGTTTCAAAGAGTTGGAGAACAAAAATTCATATTCCATATAAACTGGAGGCCGGAAAGACAATCGGAAAGTAGCATCAACTAAAGCCCCCTCGAAAACAGGAAACATCGATCAAATAGCCAATCTCAAGGAAGGACAGTGCCCAACAATTGAAAGACGGAATCACAAAGATTTTCAATTCAATGACCAGACAAATTAAGATTTTATTTTCAGAAGCAACAGTATGATATTAGAAATCATAAATTATTAGATAAAAAGAAAACTGTTCAAATAAGACTGCGAAAACAGCTGCAGAGGACAAGCTGTCCTCCTCAAGCAATTACAGCAAACTATCCCAGTTTCCCTGGAACTCAGTTATAGGATATCAACTCATAAATAATCATGCAAAACGCACTCTTTGCCCCTAATCTGTCGGAACAAACCTACAATGTCCTCAGAATAACAGACAAGACAACACGAAAAAGAAATAATCTCAACTACCCTCATTTGGCAATAGATAGACAGAAGAATACCTGATTACATGCACGGGTTACATCTGCTTCTGATACGCGATAACTCAACTTGCTTACTTCATGCATAATTGCCCATGACAAATCATCCAAGCAATCAGGCTGAAAGACAGAACAACAACCAGGATTAAGTCCAGCACAAAGCCACAAAGAGATGATTTCCATTCCTCTCTGTTTTTCTCCACTAATAGAGAAGGTCTTCAATGTGGACATAATTGGAAAAATCACAAGCTCACTCCAAAAAAACTCTAATGTTCAATTGATAACGAGATGAACAAAATCTTACACTTCTTCAGTTTTGTAATAAGGAGAGATATGCCTTCTTGTACACTAGTTTCTTCACAAGATCTAAACGCTTCGCCTTAACTTTGTCACAGTTGAAATGTTGAATAACACTGATTTAGGTATATGAAAATAATGTGGGCAAACATAGCTCTATAACTTGATGTTCAAATATTTTTAACTTAGTTCAAGCTTTGTAATGTAGTTTCCTCTATGAAAATGTGACTCTGGTTGTAAAGGAATTAGACTTGCAGTCAAAAACGGCAAGTATCCGCCGAGCACAAACACTTACAAATTAGCAATTTTCTTTATTTGTAGTCTAAGGTGGAGAGTCTTTGAACAAAACCTAGTCTTGCATGGTGGCCTAGCCTTAAGTCCAAATCATATCCAATATTTCTTGTTTATTGTCCATTTGACCAGTGAAGATAATTTTCTTGCCTAGCCATGCATCAAGTATTACTACCACAATGAAGGGACGAACGATGAACATTTGTGAGCTTGCTATGCTACGGAAGAACATTGAGCAGCCGCACAAGCGCAATCTTGCCAATATGTACATGGTGAAAAAGCCCAGAAAAGCAATTGTTGGAACTAAATCTCATCAAGGAAGAACAGGTCGGACCTTTAACATTATCCGTCAATGATCAGCTCTAGCTGGGACGAGACTGTACCCACATCAGTCTCTGCTCTTATGACTTTGGGACTTATCACAAAAATGACTATGCAAAGACCTAGAAAGAGAACTAATTGCACAAGGGCCCGTTTTGTCAACTGAGGCTACCTTTTAACAAGAAACACTCATCTAGAATCATTTTTTTGACAGATGACATTAGATTTTAGAAGGCGTCAGTAATCACTGACTGGCCAAAAGCTGAGTTATGAAACAACACTTGCAAAAACAACAAACTCAGTACCTAAACACGAACAGAAAGAAAACATAATTTACAAACAATTAACCAGAGGCTAAAATTCAACCCTATGATACATGATCACATGATGCAAAAGGATCTCAATAAAAGGACAAGTAGCTCTGTGGTTGGGCCCATCTAGGTTTGAATCCCTACGTCCTACGAGATTTCTGTTTACTGTGTTTCACTACCTCTATGAAATGAAATGGAAAGAGCAGTTATCTATCACAAAGCATGAAACAAAGATCAAGGGGCAAAATTCTGATGGAACATTCTCTCCTTTAAAGACTGTAGCAGTTGAGTTTACAAAGAGCAAGATCTCTTAGGATGACAACACAATAAATGGACAAGAGAAGACGTCAAAGAAGTAGATACGACCCTCACCTTAGCAACAGCATATACTCCAAATAAACCAGTATCTCTGTAGTTAGTGTTGAATGCCATCATGCTTTCAGCAATTTCATTGATGCCAACCCTTTGTGCAAGCTCAGATCTGGTGAAAGTTTGCAAGGAAGTTCAGTGCATATATTCAAATCATTAGTTTCATTTATGCTACAAACTCAACATGAAATCTAATGTCATCTGCAATACTCACCCCATATGCTTTCCACCACCTGCGTTTTTGTTCCAGGAACCCAACATCGACTGCATCACCATCAATGCAATTGAATCTGGGTCAGTGTATGATGCTCCATTAAATGCAATGGCAAATTGGGCCAATGGAACATCATCATCCATCATTCTAACCTACACTCAGCATTCAAAACACAATTACACAAAATAGTTTGTTAGCGACAGAAGTAAAATACAAAATACAATCACTTAAGGTACAAAATGTATTATGCACACCTCAGAACCAGTAAATGTAGCTGGTTCCTTTGCAACTAGCTGTGAAGCAGTGGTAGGATCAGTTGACAAGTTTGTAAACAACTTCTTCACTTGATCAACAATTTCCTCGTGCTTAACATTTCCAGCAGCAGCAATGACCTGAAGATTTCATTACCGTTTCAAGTATCAGCAACAAGATATTACACTGAATTGCTTTACAACTAGCTTTTGTTATGACCTTACCATTCTCGGAGCTGTATAGTGTGTTGATATGTAGTTCTGGAGATGAGACTTTGTAATTGACTTAATATTCTCAGCTGGGCCAAGAATCGTTCTACCAAGAGGTGTATATTGGAAAGCTGTCGCGTGCAAATGATCAAAGATCACTTCCTCGGTCTGCCCTTCAACCTATCACAGATTATGACAGGACTCACACATCAGAGAAAATTCTAACACATGAAGCGCACAAAGATATCCATTGTTTTGTTGATTGTCGTTAAAACCAAAAAATACCATGGTCGAACACCTAAACGACGTGGTGAGAACAAAGACATATCAGTCTCATGAACCAATCATCCCATCACAGGGTTAAGTAGACAGTTACAAATGGCAATACGTAGGACTGTAGGAGTACTAATGCCATTATCTACAGAAGTAGGTAGTAACACGCCAAATATCTAGCTTCTATAACCGCACACCTGAAAATCATGCTAGAGTAGAGGACTTTTGAGCTACCAACAATAGCACCTACTTTTCACAGGCCTCTAACAGAGGCTTGACTTCGACTGACACATATAACGCACAATGCAGACTAAACCAAAATCAGAAGCAACCCTATTCCATAAGCTCGAGAAAACACAACAAGTACTATACACAGGTAACAGCACATGTAAGACCCCATAGATTCTTCATTCATAAGAAGGCTACTAAAAGTTCAATACAAAATGTATTTTTGTTCCAAAATTCATCAAAACCTGAATTTTTAGACATGTTAGGATCACGATTCAAGAGTCTTACTATCCTGATTGTCAGTTATTCGGGTATATTAATCACTATTCCAATTGTCAGTAATCAGAAACGTTTATCTTCACATATCTATGAAAAAATAACCAACCCAAATAGTCAAATTTGCTTCTTTTCCTTCCCACTTATTGAGAGTTCAGCACACAATATAAATTTGAAAATCGAAGATCATGAGTCCAACTATTCCCATCTCCACTACCTCTAAATATTTTAACCTAACATTTCTATGACAAAAGCAGGGACCCAATTTGTCAAGCTCGCATCTTTTCTTCCCATTCACGCTAATAATTTGTACATCAACCCACCTAAAAACCCTAAAATGTTCAATATATGCCAAATACACTCATCTTAGAAAATAAAACAATCCACCAAGATTCCAACACCAAACATTGATCATATTTCAAAACACAACGATCAAAATTACATTAATTAACCTATTCATACCTCTTCCATCTCCCTTAAAATCACATCACATAAATCAGAAATATATATCTTAGCATATCTATGAAAAAAGAAGCCGCCCAAGTTGTCAAAGTTTGCATCTTTCTCTCCCATTTCACACTAATTTCAACATCAACCCCAGCTCACAACCCTTAAATACTCATAATAGTGTTAACAATCTATCAAAATAAATAACAAAAAACAAACTTTAAACGGGAAGATCCAAACACGAAACAAGATCCCATTTCCCAACAAAACACAATCCCACAAAAACCAAATCAATCAAAACAATCATATTACATTGATGAATTAATTCATTAATTCATACCTCTTCCATCTCCCTTAAGATGACATCCCTTTCACGATTAATCCTCCCTTCATCAAACTTAGAATTCTGCAAAATATCAGCCAAAATATCCAAAGCTTGATTGACATCTTTATCCATCACTTTAGCAAAATAAGTAGTTTGTTCCCTCGATGTATACGCATTCAAATGCCCACCCAAATTCTCAACTTCTTCTTCAAGTTGTCTAGCAGATCGTCTTTGAGTGCCCTTAAAGCTCATATGTTCTAAGAAATGAGCAGTACCATTAGTAACATCATCTTCAAATCGAGAACCAGCATCAATCCAAACCCCAACGGTAGCGGTACGAGAGGAGAGAGAAGATTCAGTGGCGACACGAAGGCCATTAGGGAGAGTTGTGACTTTGGTGGCTGGGAATGTGAGGATTTGGGTGTGGTCAGCGAGAGTTGGGTGTGGAGATGAGTGAGTTAGGAAACGTGGGTCGGGGTTTGAGAGACGGGTGAGACGGGATTTTACGGATTCGGCGAGACGGTCGTAGATCATGGCTGATGGTGGTGGGGGTGATGGTGGGGAGGATGGTGATGGGGTGGCGAGTGCGGCGGATGTAGAGGAGGAGCGGGTTGAGGAGAGAGAGGGTGTGCGACGGGAGAGGGAGAGGAGGCGTTTGAAAGGAGCCATGGTGGTGGGTGGGTGGAGAGAGAGAGAGAAGGGGGAGGATGAGGAGAGAGATGGAGGAAAGGGGGTGGTATTAGGGTTAAGTACCCTTGATGGGAGGTGGGAGGGGAAGTCGCAGAGTGAGATGATGCAATGTGGAAAGTGTATGAGAGTGAAAGATTATTTGGTAATTTAAAATTATTTTTTTCCATTTTTTTGGAAATTTTGATGTTAAAAATGTGATGATGTGGCAAATGGGTCAGGTCGGATCGGGTAATTTCGAGTTCAGGTAATGAGCAAGTTGATCATGTGGGAAGTTTGAACCGCTTATTTGATTGGAAGTCGGGATAGATTTTTCTAAATTTTTCTAAATATACCTTGTGTTGGTATTGGGTTATTATTAAGTCATGTGAAAGTTGGGTTAGATTTTGTTAGGTTTAAGTGAAACAATAACAAAAAGGTTTGATTGACTTATGGGAAAAAGTAGGCAAATACAAGTGAAAAAATTGAAATTAATTCCAAATTTGGGACTGTTATTATAGAAACTGTTGAGGAACTTACACATATAGAGTTTTGTGGCAAATATATTTCCGTGACATTTGAAATTGTATATTAGTAGAGGAAATAATAATTGAATTTTTTTTTTTTAATCAAACAATGTAAACTTTTATTAAGAAGAAAGAGTATTTTAATGTGGTTTGACATGAGAGATTTTAATGTGGTTAGCATGCATGAGAGATTGAAAACTATAGAGAGGTTGGCAAAGTTGGGATTTGAATGCGTGACAAAGGTGGAATGCGAGTTGTGTGAAAGAGAAGTGGAGAGTTGCTCTCATCTGTTAATTCACTGTATCTGTATGAATACAAGGAATCTTTGGGAGAAATGGTTGAATTTGTGGGAAGTTATGTGTTGCACTCCCTTCACGATGATGGAGTTTTTCCAGCAATGGTGTACAATAGCGTCAGGCAATTTTGGCAAGGTAAATGCAACTTTCTTATATGTATTGGTGTGGTCAATGTGGCTAGAAAGGAATGCAAGGCTAATTTGAGCAGCGTAAATGTACGGAAGACGAATTGTTTGATTTGACTCTCATGAGATTGGGGTGGTGGATAAGGATGAGATGATGTGTTCCCTTACTCCGCTCAAGATGTGTGTCGAGTTCCGTCTTGTCCGAAGTTGTCTGCTCAACCATCAACAAGCTCTAGTGTGCATAGTTGGGATCCTCCACCTCGGGGTAACTTGAATTGGAATGTTGATGCATCACTAGTGGGATCGAGAGCGGCTATTGGTGGTGTGCTTCGATATTGGAGTGGAAACTTTAGGTGCATGTTTTCATGTCCAGTGACCTTGGCGGAGAAAAATCATGCGGAAATTGTGGCCATTCCAAGAGCCATGTTTGAGTCTTTATCAAAAGAATGGCTAGCTAACTTCAAGATTATAATCGAATCAGACTCTCTAAATGTTGTATCTGGTGTAATACTAAAGTTAGAGGTCATTGAAAAGCACGTTTTGATTTGAATTTTATTCGTCGTTGTAAGGAGAGGTGGTTGGGTATGGATATTGTCCATAGAATCAGTTAGCTAAACAAGGGATTAATAGGGAGGTTGATTTTGTAGCTTGGTTCTAAATGGTGGATGTGTAAGTTGAGGGGCAATGTGTTAACGAACATGTATTTACTCAACCTTCCTAAAAGGGGTGTGGATACTTGTTTTCGTTGGGTGTTTTGTAAGTTATCTTGTACGATTTTAAAACTGATAGTAATATGACCTCTGATTTATCAAAATAAAAAAAAAGAAGAGTATTTTAAACATTTTTATTTCTTTTACCAATAGTCATCGTCCCATCTCCATATCACTCAATGTCTCAATCCCTTCTATTGGTCTATTCTTATTTCTCACTAATTTCTTGTCTCATGATCTTAAAGTTTTCATCACTGACAAATTTATCTGGGAATTGAAATATCATCAATAAATCTCACAATTTCTTGTTCCTTTGATTTGAAGCTTTTTGCTATTGTTCTACCTTCACAACTCCTCTCTCCTCAATATCACTTCCACTGAGATGCTAGTTTATGCGCATATGAATAATTCATAACACATATATGTCTCATATAATGCGAATTTCAAGTTTAGCCTCAATGAAATTTTTAATTTTTCTCTACGTCCAATCTTAATGTTGTTTTATTTTTTATTTATTTTTTTTTTTTGTGTTTTTAGGACTCTTCCATTCTTGTGACGAGCATGCAAGTATAAGTTAAGAGTCTTCCATATTTGACAAGTGTGATCACTACTTCAATTTTTTTCAAACTTGATTTTTTACAGAGGAATACATGTGAGCCTATATCAAAAATACAATGTGAAAATTTGAGCCTATTAATACCATCTGATTCTTTCTTGTGTGATTATTTATTCTTTGTTGATGATACTCTTGAACTTGTATTGTGTGTGTACCTGAAAATGAAATAGGCATTAAGAACTAAATAGACCATTGCTAAGGGCTATTGATAAAGGCAGTGTTAAGGGTGTCTTGAATCTTGCTACAATGGACCGAAATGTTGTTTACGCGTTGATGAGTGAGGATTATACGTTATATTTTGTCACAATTCACTCTTGTTATTATGTTTTATTTAGATAATTTATATGTTTTTAGATGCATTTAGTCTTTTAGTTCGTTTTTACTGGTTTTGGTTGTTTTTGTGTGTAGGTAATAGATTTTGGTGTAAATTCTATGATGATTCGAAATAGTACTCGATGTGCGAAGACTTTGTGCGGAGATATGAGCTTAAAGATGTTCAAAACATGCTTCTAGAGAAAGACACGAGCTACTCATGTCTTTTCACATGACCACAAATTGACACTCGAGGAATAAATCAATTAACGAGTCGAAAATACACTCTCAGCTAAAGACATGGCCAGGTCGTGTCAAAAGACACAACCGTGTCTTTGCACAGCTCCGCACGCGCGTTCAACGTTTTGTTTCCTTGTTTTTGTTTTATTTTATTTATTTTCCCATAACTTTATAAGGAGACTTTTAGGGGTTTTTTCTAGAAGTTTTTGCCTCTCCTCTTTAAGAACAACTTTGAATTGGAGAAGAAGAAGAGAATATCAAGAATATCATCCAAGCATTAGGTTTTTCTTGAACTATAATTGTTTTGATGAGTTCTCTTGAATCTTTGAAGTCACCTTTAATGTTTTTGAAGGAATGAAATACCCCTCCGATGAGAATATTCGTTATAAAATTGATGTTATTGATAATTTAGTTGATGAGTGCTTTAAAATTGACAAATTTGAAGACATCATTGTCCAATCCATAGACAATGAAAATGAAGAGGACAACAAGGAGTACGTAGCATTTCTAAAAGTCACTCCTTCATACTCTAGAGCAAGAAGGCCGCAATTTGAGGAGTTAGAGAGGACTACAATTTCAAGGCCAATGCCTTCGATAGAGGAGCCACCTAAATTAGATCTTAAGCATTTACCATCTCACCTTAAATATATTTTCCTTAATAATCCTTCATCTTTGCCTGTCTTTACTTCTTCATCTTTAACAGGTTCGATGGAGGAGAAACTATCTATAAGGTTAAGAGAGCACAATAAAGCATTTCGATGGACTATAGCAGATATTAAGGGAATAAGTTCTTCTATATGTATGCATAAGATCTTAATGGAAGAGGACTACAAGCCAGTGGTTCAACCTCAAAGAGGACTCAATCCAACCATGCAAGAGGTGGTAAAGAAAGAGGTAATAAAGTTACTAGATGCAGGTATTATCTATCCTATTTCTGATAGCCCTTGGGTTAGTCCAGTGCAAGTTGTACCAAAGAAAGGGGGTATGACTGTGGTAGAAAATGAGCATAATGAGTTAATTCCTACAAGAACTATGACTGGATGGCGTGTTTGCATTGATTATCGTAGATTAAATGATGCCACTAGGAAAGATCATTTCCCTTTACCCTTTATAGATCAAATGCTAGAAAGACTTGCAGGGCATGAATTTTACTGTTTCTTAGATGGACACTCAGGATATAATCAAATACCTATCACGCCAGAGGATCAAGAGAAAACTACTTTCACTTGTACCTATGGAACTTATGCATATAGGAGAATGCCATTTGGTTTATGCAATGCACCGGCTACTTTCCAAAGGTGCATAGTGGCTATTTTTCATGATATGGTAGAGGATTTCATTGAAATTTTTATGGATGATTTTTCTGTATTTGGTGACTCCTTTGACACATGTTTACACAATCTTGATCTGGTTTTAAAGAGATGTGAAGAAACTAATCTTGTCTTGAATTGGAAAAAGTGTCATTTTATGGTGCAGGAAGGTATAATCCTTGGTCACAAAATTTCTCATAAAGGAATTGAAGTAGACCGAGCTAAAATTGAGGTAATTGAAAAACTTCCCCCACCAAACTCCGTCAAAGCATAATAAGAAGTTTTCTAGGGCATCCAGGATTTTATAGGAGGTTTATAAAATATTTTTCAAAAATTTCAAAACCCCTTTGTGATTTACTAGCTAAGGATACCACTTTTATATTTTCTGAAGACTGCATACATGCTTTTAAGACTCTGAAAGAGAAATTTTTTATTCTTTCTTTGCCCAAGAACTGCCCCTACAGCGGTATCACTGGCATCCCACATAATTTCATATGGTAAATCCCAATCCGGTGATGTCATTTACTAGTTTTCCTTTGATAAAATTCGTTCTTATTTGCTTTTGAACAAGGTAATTGTGTATACTAATCATGCTGCTTTGAGATATTTATTTGCCAATAAAGATGCCAAACCCAGAATTATTAGGTGGATTCTCTTGTTACAAGAGTTTGATCTAGAGATAAAGGACAAGAAAGGGACATAAAATCTTGTTGTAGATCACCTGTCTAGGACCACTCCATCACAAAATAAGGAGACCAACATTAATCCTATCAGTGAAGAGTTTCCAGATTAACATTTATATGCAGTAAGAGGTTTGTCTACTCCTTGGTATGCTGATTTTGCAAATAATTTGGCAAGTAATGTCCTTCCACTTGAATTGTCTTATCAACAAAAGAAGAAATTTTTTTCTGACATTAAACATTACTTTTGGGAGGATCTTTTCTTGTATAAGATTTGTGCGGATCAAATAATTAGGAGATGTGTTCCTGCGGATGAAATCACTTCTATTCTCTCGCTATGTCATGACAAGGAAGTTGGAGGACACTTTGGTCCCTCGAGAACATCAGCAAAAGTCTTGCAATCTGGGTTTTATTGGCCAACTAGTTTTAAAGATGTTCATTCTTATGTGTCTTATTGTGATAGGTGTCAAAGAACAGGAAATATTTCTAAACGACATGAAATGCCTTTGAACAACATACTAGTTTGTGACTTATTTGATGTTTGGGGGATTGATTTTGTGGGTCCTTTTCCACGGTCTTTTTCCAATGAGTATATTATTATGGCTGTCGATTATGTGTCAAAATGGGTTGAGGCAGCTACTTACCCTATTAATGGCTCTAAGGTAGTCATTAGAAATATGAAAATGTATATTTTTACAAGATTTGGAACTCCTTGGGCAATTATAAGTGATAGAGGGTCTCATTTTTCCCACAAGCAGTTCAAAGCTCTTTTGAGTAAGTATGGAGTTACCCATAAAGTTGTTGCCCCATATCACCCACAAACTAGTGGACAGGTTGAACTCTCCAACAGGGAGATTAAGAGCATCCTAGAGAAAATTGTTAATGCATCTAGGTCTGCTTGGTCTGTAAAACATGACAATGCATTATGGGCATATAGGACAACTTTTAAAACTCCTATTGGTATGTTACCTTACAGTCTAGTTTTTGGAAAGCTTGTCATTTACCTATTGAACTCGAGCATAGAGCATATTGGGCTATGAAATCTCTAAATTTTGATATGCAAGTTGCACGTGAACAGAGGTTGCTGAAATCGAATGAAATGGATGAGTTCGGCTTGGAGATTATGAGAATGCAAAGATTTACAAGGAACGCCCCAAGAAAGTACATGATAAGTACATATTGAAGCGTGACTTCGTAGAGCGCCAACAAGTACTGTTATAGAACTCAAAATTGAGACTTTTTCCAGGAAAATTGAAGTGCAGGTGGTCGGGACATTTTACCGTGACGAAAGTATACCCCTCTGGAGCGGTGGAAGTTTCTCATGTTGATAAAGGAACGTTCATGGTCAATGGATAGAGATTGAAACATTACATTGCAGGAGAGCCAATTGGAAAGGGTGTGACTTACACCCTTGATGATCCGCCATCACCAAATTAAGCATTCAAGGGGTCGAACTTAAGACCGTAAATAAGCGCTTGGGAGGCAACCCAAGCTTAATTTTGCATTTTATTTATTTCTTTATTTTCTTTTCATTTTCAGTTTTTTTTTTTTTAAGTTCAATTTCTAGTTTAGGGTAGTTTAGTCGTATGTCGTATGATTACCTGCTAGCATGAAAAAAAAGAAAAAAAAAGTGTTAGATAGTTTACATTATGCTTTTTTTAGTTCAATGTTCTCTGTTTGGTAATATCTAACGAATGTTGGTTAAATTTTTGTGTTTGATAGGGATTTTGAGCTGAATGGAACGAATATGGCAGACATCCAAGCGCAAACAGAAGAAACATGACCATCTATGTTGAATAGACATGTTCATGTCTCTGTGGGACGGAAAATACGGGCAAAGTGAGCAGCATAAAACACAAAAAACACGTGCTCAGGTCCTGTCTTTTGACCCGCTCATGTCTGTTGCAAAAACCAAATCCAGCCCAGTTAGTGCTCGACCACCAGGCATAGACGTGAGCAGCTCACGTCTTTCGTGCAGCTCACGTCTTTTAGCTAAAAAAAAAAGGTTAGATTCTTTCTCTCACCTGACCTACCTGCTTTATACGTACGTTTATACTCCTAGACTCCTCAAACTACTCACCTTCCTCTATCCTTCACATTTTTCCCTTTCCCCTGCTTTCTACTCTCATCTTCCCAATTCATTCATCCACGTTTTTTTCTCACCTTCCTCTAGCCATCATCCAGCTTACCCACACCAACAATTCTCTCATCCCATACTCACGTTCTTACTCTATCCCAATTCAAAAAAAGAAAAACTGACCTCGTTGTTCCTTCTCCGAACTCTAACAGGTCTGCGACATCGAGGTGGTCCGGGCACGCTATTGTTGCCGTTAACGAACACTAAAGGACCCAGGTGTGTGTTTGCGTTTGAATTTTGCTAAATACCATTGATTTAAGTTGCAAGCATATTACTTGGTGAAGTTAGGATTAAATTTTAAAGCCTTTGCATTTTAGTGTTGCTGTTTGTTTTTTTAGAAAAAAAAAGAAAAAGAAAATTTTTATTTCTTACTGTTTCGATATTTGCTAGTTGGGTAGGTGACATTGTTTCTTGAATTTCTTGTGAGTGCTGGATTAGATTGGTAAACGTCAGTATATACTATTGTCTTGTCAACCATGCCGCCCAAGAAGAGACAGAGGACAAGGTCCATTTCTACGTCTTCCCAACCGAGACAAGCACCCCGGACCCGAAACAGTCAAGGTAGTACTCAAGATACTTTTGGTATTATTTTTGAGGATGAGAAACAAAAAGAAAACTATAATTTGATTGTGGGTGGACCAGTTACTAGTACTCGTTACATTGATGAGGATACTTTGCGTATTTTGGGTATGTATGATGATGTATTTTGGATGATTGAACAAATTGGATGGACTAAGTTTGTGAAGTTGAAACACCCCGCCATAAGGCGTTTAACTTTGGAATTTTTGAGTTCACTTCAAGTGAGTTTTAGCAATGACACGAGTATACAGTTCAGATTGATGAATACGAATTATAAGTTGACCCTTGCTGAATTTAGTGCTAAGTTTGGTTTTCCTGTTGTGCTAAATGAATTCACACTTTCCTATTTTCCCAAGACCGAGTTTTGGAGTAAAATCACTAGTGAGAGCTCTTATCTAGCCTCAAGTGCTAAAGCTGCCTCTATTTTCAATCCACGCTTTCGCTATTTGCATAAGATGATGGCTCATACTATTTTTGGTCGGGCTGAGACGGGAGGGGTGAGACAACCTGAACTTTATATGTTGTGGGCGGCGATGAATGGTAAAGCAATGAATACAGGTTATTTTATGGTGAACCATTTGAAAGCAGTAGGTAAGCAACCCAGTGGTCCTATTGTGATAGGTGGGTTAGTTACTACACTAGCCATTAATTTGGCTGTTGATGTTTCGGGATTAGCTACAGTTGAGAAGAAGACTAGACTTGATCTTGCTGCTTGTGATGCTATGGAAATAATTAAAATGGCTAATGGAGAATACTAGTTGCGGTTTGATGATACAAAAAGGTGTGCTAACTCCCTAATGTTGAGCTTACCACCATCCATAATCAAGCAAATTGGCATGCCCGACAAGTTAGTAATGCGAGGACTACTGCTGAGCCTCCTCTTAGGGATAATGATCGACAAGTACAGGATGAAAATATTGCACAGGAGACTACGTCCAACTCTCCTGACGAGGCTAATGACCCTGACACATGCGCACTTCTACGCTCTATATTGGTTGTGTTGGAGGATATTCGGCCCAAGGTTAATGAAATGTATGACTCGTTCAAGAGACAAAGTCATACACCACCACCTTCTCAGTGATCTTGTGAGTATTGTTTTCCGCTTTCCCTTATTTATTATCCTCTTATACATTGTGGACAATGTAATCTTTAAGCATAGGGGAGTGGTAATATACATGTTGGGGTGGTAATTCTTGATTAATCATGCATTTTCATATTTCTAGTTTAGCTGGGTTTTTTTTTTTTTTTTAAATTTCTTTTACTCTTTATTAATTTTTATTATTTTCATGTTTAATAAGGTTTATAGTTTGCATTAATTTTATCTTTATGTTATTAAACAAAAAAAAAAAAAGAAAAGAGAAATGATCCTCCATTGATGATTTTTAGGAGGTCTCGTATTTAGTTAATTGGTAGAATGCTTGAAGAATGTTTTTTTTTTTTTTTTTTTTTTTTTTTTTTTTTTTTTTTTTAAGTTCTAAATGAGTTTTGTGAATCTTTGAGAAAGTCATAGCATGATTGTGCTTGTTTTTTTGTTGGTTTGTAGTCAGGTAGATTGTTTCCCTCAAGCATAGTTGAAATATAAATTGGTAGACAACAAAACTTGTGAGACTTTGAGCCATTAGACTGACACATTCATATCAGTCTATATATTTCTTTAATGTGTGTATTCTCCCGTGAAGTGTATCTCTAGAACTTGCATATATTCTCTTTGAGGCTACATTGACAATTGCATGCATTAAAGTGATTGAGGCATTATCTTGAATTTAGCTAAATAACCAAAGGCCTACCCTGTGATTTATATTATCCTCTGTTCACCCATGTTGAGCTTTATTGACCTTCGTTCTTTTGTAAAACCCACATTAAAGCCTATGACCAAAACACATTGTCCTTACCTAATTTAGAGCTAGTGGAGCATTGTGTTTCTTTTTAATTATTGTGTGATTTAAGTATAAGCATGGGGGTGTTTGAACGTGAGTTGCCTTTGGTTGTAGTGGAAAATTGTTTCCAAATTTTTTAAGAAAAGTTCTATTGTTGAGTAATCCAAAAAAAAAAAAAAATGGAAGTCGAAAATTAAAGAGAAAATGAAATTTGAAGTTTGATTCGAAAGAAAATGAAGAGTTTAAAGGTGTTCGATGTTGGATCTTTGTAATAGTTGCTCTTCAAAGTCGAGTAATGGTATTTGAGTTGGTTCTTAGAAGGTTGGAGAATGTTTGTTTGTTCCACTAGCTCTTAAACTATTGAACTACATTCGCAAATGTTTCCTTCCTTAACCTTAAGCCTCATTACAACCCAATAAAGTCCTCATGATTTTTGTATGCATGTTGTCCTATAGTAGTGGAGAATTGAGATGATGTGCAAGCTTATGGTAGATCACTCTCATTGGGAAGAATTTGAGCGATATTTATAACCTTTCTAAACACATGAGTGTGAGTGTTCCACTTAACTAAAATGAGTGTCTACTGATTTTGTCTCACTATGTTTGATGGAGGGCAAGTGGTAAGATGGTGTTGTTCGAGATGCACATGATATGCTATGAGGTTCGATTAGATTTGCTCTAATGATGTTTTTCAACATTGATTTTGATTGTGTTTTACTTGGTTGAATGACATTCTTCGAGGATTTTGCTAATTGATTGAGCTATGAGAGCCTCTACCTAAGAGGATGATCTCTTATTACATGCTCTCCATTTGTGTTCTTGTTTTATTTCGCTTGGGGACAAGAAATTGTCTAAGCATGGGGGAGTTGATGAGTGAGAATTATACGTTATATTTTGTCACAATTCACTCTTGTTATTATGTTTTGTTTAGATAATTTTATATGTTTTTAGATGCATTTAGTCTTTTAGTTCATTTTTATTGCTATTGGTTGTTTTTGTGTGTAGATAGTAGATTTCGGTGTTGATTCTATGATGATTCGAAATAGTACTCGATGTGCGAAGACTTGGTGCGGAGATATGAGCTTAAAGATGTTCAAAACATGCTTCTAGAGAAAGATACGAGCTACTCATGTCTTTTCACATGACCACAAATTGACCCTCGAGGAAAAAATCAATTAAGGAGTCGAAAATACACTCTCAGCTAAAGACACGGCCATGTCATGTAAAAAGACACGACCGTGTCTTTGCACAGCTCCGCACGCGCGTTCAGTGTTTTGTTTCCTTATTTTTGTTTTATTTTATTTTTCTTCCTTTAGCTTTATAAGGAGACTTTTAGGGTTTTTCCTAAGACCATTTGCCTCTCCCTCTTTGAGAACTTTGAATTGGGGAAGAAGAAGAGAAGATCAAGAATATATATCATCCAAACATTAGGTTTTTCTGGAACTTTAATGGTTTTGATGAGCTCTCTTGAATCTTTGTTGTTAGATTTATTAATTATTATGAGCTAAACATCTTATAACTAGAGCTAAGGTGTAGCTATCCTTTTTAATATAGTATTCTTAATATTTTAATTCCAAGATTTGATTTTTATTGCATGTGAGTTTATGTTGTTATTCTTAATGTAATTAAAGGTTTGATCACCCTTTGATTTGATATATTGTGTATGTATGTAACACCCCCGAATTCGCAACGATTTCCAGGGAACTATCGACGTCGCTGTGCACGACTCGACACCGCCGAACCGTCCCGAACCCAAGGGCGCTACTGCAACATTTATCACTAAGGAGTAAATGCTAAGAAGAAAGAAAGACTAGGCATCAAAAGGAGCTTCTAAGGAACTAATCAATCTAAAACAGTTAATATCAGAGTTGTCTATATAGTGAGCTAAAACCATTAAACCAAATTTATTACAACTGACCTTCAAAGGCAAAAAACAATAAAAATAATCCCACGATTTAAACTGCAAAGAAATAGTTCTATCAAACGACACCAACTCTAACCTTCCAAGCTGTACGTCCTCAATCAACTAAACCTGCACTTTGGTTTCCGTGACGTAAACAAAAATATAGAAGAAAAGAAAAGAAACAAAAGAGAAACAAAAATCAGATAAACTGAATAAACGTCATCCATGCCCAGTAAAAACATCTCACAAACCTTACCTAAGGTTTTAGAAGAATAATTGAAATTCATTTGCATACGCACATAAGCAGATAATCAAGCATACGCATAACGACATTCTTTTACATACAACTCTTGTATAGTGATCATACGAAATACGACATAGACAATCCGTCTTGATTAGAGAGATGTAAGAGAGCTTATAAAACAACGATTACCCATACTGTTTATCGAAGATACAATCAAGCCATGGACTTAATGACTCTAGTGTACACACTACCTCTAGTACAATTACACGAGCCTAGAGGACTTAATAAATGGGGAATGATCCGTCCCAGACACACTGTGAGGTGTCCATAAGTAACTTGGAAATCACTCATCCCATGAACTACACCATTAGGTGCAATCCCGATTGCTCGACTACTCCTAGGGATCCATTAGGAGTCTTACTCTCATTTAATTCAATTCACATAATTTGCATTGGTTGACATAAGTGGCACTACGAGACCATGACTTACTAATTCATTTCATGCTCTAGACAATGAATAGTAAATAACGACGATAATGATAATTTAATACGATGAGAATGAAACATGCTTTAATTCATTGACGACGATAATTCAATAATGATGACAACTAATGTCTAGCACAATTTCGGCAGCACTTCGGTAGGGTAATATGATATCCAAAAATTCACAAGTGATCCAAGACATTCAATTCATAATAGATAGGTGCTCACTAGCACTCAATAATACCCATACCAATTAGCACTTATTGAATAGCATAATAATACTAATAATTCACCATTCAATAATTGTCCAATAATCATCATATGGACTAATTAATTCCCAAAACATGATAACATCAACATGCTAATTATAAATCATATTTACAGCAGTGAATCATGCTAAATAACTTCATAATAACGACGATATAATTTAATCATGCTTTGCATATTAAATTCACAACCAATTCCCAATTAGCACATAACACATCAAAATAGTTTCGATGGGGCTTTGGAAGAAGGTAGACATGAGCGCTTACACTAATACGCTACCAATAGTAAGTAAGCTCCAACCAATCGACGATAATCACGCTTGCTCGTTAGGTCCTAATTAAAAATAATTACCGAATCATTATTAATTAAATACGAAAATACAAAAAGTAACGAAATATTGATCTGATATTTTTAGTAAATTCCGATTCCGAATGACTGCAGAAAAATAAAAATATTAAATCAAAAATACTGAAAATCGAATTAATAATTACGAAAAATATAAAAACGAAACCCTAACTTTGAAACTAGGTCTAGGTCATGGGTACCCATGCATGAGACCCATAACCTGACCCATCTCACCACCACCACCCACTGGCCACCATGGCCGGTGGTGGTGGTCGCTGGTGCTCCGGCGAGGAGAGGAGAGAGAAAACGCGAAAGGGAGAGAGAAAGAGAACGCGAGAGAGAGAGAGAGAGAGAAGGAAAGGAAGAGAGGGAGAGGGCGGGGGACGGTAGGCCACCCACCGGTCACCACCTAGGTGTCGGCCCTGTGGTCCGGCGGTGGCCCTGCGACCAGCCGACCGCGCGTGAGGCGCGCGCGAAAGAGAGGGCCCGCGAGAGAGAAAAAGAGAAAAAGAAAGAGAAAGAGAGAGAGAGAAGTTACCTCCGGCGGGGGGGATCTCCGACGAGAGTGGCCGGCGATGGAGAGAGAGAGAGAAGAGAGAGAGAACTCGGGTGAGGGGAGAGAGAGAAGAGAGTGGACGGTGAGAGAGAGAAGAGAGCTTGAGGGTTTTAGGCTCAGCTTGCAAAACTGATCAATTGTCTCACCTTTTTCCTTATATAGGCCCTCAGTCAACCCAAGTCAAAGACTACTAGGTTTAGGAATTTATTTAATAATTTTCTGAATTAAAAAGCTAATTAAAACTAATTATAACTACATGAATAATTCCTATTCATATATAAAATATTTTAATTAAACTCCTCAAAACTAATAAATACAATTTATGAAAGTCCCATAATAATAATAAATATTATTATGGCTTTAATTGAATAAATCGAATCCTTAAATGAATATACGATTTAATCTCCGAAACTATTTATAAATCATTTATAAATCAATATAATAATTATCGAAAATATTGGGGTATCACATTCTACCCTCCTTAAAAGGAAGTAATCACTTCCCAAAATAAAACGAGTTTACCCATGCGAAGGTATAAAACAATTCTAGGACACTAACATATGCAAGATGAGCAAGTACGATCGTGATTCTAAGTTGACTAGCATGCACCAGGCAATGCTTGAACGTGCAATTTGTGCAAAGCGATAAACAAAACAAAATTTCGCGGCGTGACATTCTACCCTCCTTAAAAGGAGTTTCGTCCCAAAACTCAAGTGGGACTAGTACCTTCTAGGAAGAGGTGTGGATACTTCTCGCGCATCATGTATTCAGCTTCCCATGTTGCTTCCTCGTGACCTTGTCGAGACCAAACGACTTTGACGATAGGAATAGTCTTTGTTCGAGTTGAACGCTCTTTGCGGTCCACTATCTTGATAGGACGCTCTTCATAAGTCAAACTTTCATCGAGATCGATCGCTTCAGGTTGAACGACATGAGTTGGATCATGTACGTATCGCTTTAATTGAGAGACATGAAACACACTATGGACTTTTGCAAGCTCCACAGGTAAAGCTAGTCGATAAGCAACCTCACCAATCCTTTCCAGGATCTCGTAAGGACCAATGTAAAGAGGACTCAATTTTCCCTTACGACGAAAACGCATCACACCTTTGGTTGGAGATACTCGTAAAAGTACCTTGCTTCCCACCTCAAACTCTTCAGGTCTACGACCTCTATCAGCGTACGATTTCTGACGATCTTGAGCACTATGCATCTTCGCTTGAATAACTTTGACCACATCGACGGTCTGCTGGATCATCTCAGGACCCAAAATTGCAGTTTCACTAATATCGCTCCAACAAACGGGGGATCTACACTTCCTACCATACAATGCTTCATAAGGCGCTCGATCAATGCTTGAATGATAGCTATTGTTGTCAGAAAACTCAATCAATGGAATATGTGTATCCCACGAGCCTTGATACTCAAGAGCACACGCTCGTAGCATATCCTCCTATGTCTGAATCGTTCTTTCCGTCTGACCATCAGTCGCAGGATGAAAAGCAGTACTGAACTTCAATTTGCTTTCAAAAGCTTCTTACAATTTCTGCCAAAAGTGTGATAGAAATCTCGAGTCTCTATCTGAAACAATATCTTCTGGAACACCATGAAGTCTCATGACTTCCTTGACGTAAGCATCCACTAGCTTCTCCATTTCCCAAGTGTCATTCATTGGGATGAATCTCGCAACTTTCGTTAGACGATCCACAACAACCCAAATGGCGTTTTTCTTCTTCTGTGTCAATGGTAAACCCATGACAAAGTCCATTGAAATTGAATTCCATTTCCACGTAGGAATTTCAAGCGATTGTATCATTCCACGAGGTCTCTTGTGTTCGATCTTGACCTTTTGGCACGTCAGACGCTTAGCAACGAACTCCGCAACATCTTATTTCATACCTTTCCACCAGAACATTTGGCGAAGATCTTTGTATAGCTTGTCTCCACCAGGATGTACAGAATAAGGTGTATTGTGAGCTTCACCCAAAATATGACTCTTGATCTCCGGGTCATTCGGCACACAAACACGATCACGAAATCTCATGACACCGTCTTGACCAATAGAAAAGTCCTCGGATCTACCCTCGTCCTTGTGGTGTAGAATCCGTTGAAGACCTTCATCTGCACTCTATTTATCCTTGATCTCGTCGAGCAAGGTTGGTCGGACTGACATATGCGCTAAGGTACATTGAACGTCACCTTTCAGCATAATCTCCACGTCTAGACTCTGTAAGTCACGAATGATCTCCTTCGGAAGTATTAAAGCAGTGTTCAACGAATGACGAGTCTTCCTACTCAAAGCGTCAGCTACCACGTTAGCTTTCCCTTCGTGATACTGAATATCGATGTCGTACTCCGTCAATAACTCTAGCCATCTTCTTTGTTGCATATTCAAATCCTTTTGTGTGAATATGTACTTGAGACTCTTGTGGTCCGTAAACATCTTGACAGCAGAACCATAGAGATAATGTCTCCAAATCTTCAAAGCAAATACGACAGCAGCGAGCTCTAAGTCGTGAGTAGGGTAGTTATCCTCGTGTTTCTTCAGTTGTCTTGAGGCACAAGCCACTACCTTACCATGTTGCATCAAAACACAGCCTAAGCCATGCTTAGACGCGTCACTATAGACTTCGTACCCTTCAGTTTCCGATGGCAAAGTCAAAATCAGCGCGCTCGTAAGTCGTTTCTTCAACTCTTGAAAAGCAGCTTCACATTTTTCAGACCACACGAACTTCGTCGTCTTCTTCATCAAGTTTGTCATAGGTTGTGCTATCTTCGAAAATCCTTGCACAAACCTACGATAATAATCAGCTAACCCAAGAAAACTTCTAACCTCAGTCACGCTCTTCGGTGCGGACCAGTCCATAACAGCTCTAATCTTTTCCGGGTCAACAGCAGCTCCACTCTTAGACACCACGTGTCCTAAGAAGGAAACAATTTCTAACCAAAACTCGCACTTTGACAACTTCGCGTAAAGTTGATGTCGTCACAAAATCTCCAAAATGGTACGCAAATGTTGCTCATGCTCAGTGGCGTTCTTTGAGTAGACCAAAATATCATCAATGAAGACAACTACGAACTGATCGAGATAAGGCTGGAACGTACGGTTCATCAAATCCATAAACTTTGCAGGTGCTTCGTCAACCCAAAAGGCATAAATTTGAACTCATAGTGTCCATACCTCGTCCTAAATGCGGTCTTTGAAATGTCAGGCTCGAAAATCCCGAGTTGCTGGTATCCTGAGCGTAAGTCAATCTTTGAGAAGACAGTCGCTCCACGCAATTGGTCGAATAGGTCGTCAATCCTCGGCAGTGGATAACGATTCTTAATCGTAATCTTGTTCAGCTCGCGGTAGGCTATACACAGTCTCATACTACCATCATTCTTACGCACAAACAGAACAGGAGCACCCCAAGGCGATACACTAGGACGTATGTATCCCTTGTCCAGTAGTTTCTCAAGTTGTGTCTTCAGTTCTTTCACTTCTGCAGGAGCCATACGATACGGAGCTTTTGAGATCGGAGCAGAACCTGGAGCTAAGTCGATCTTAAAGTCGATAATGCGTTACGGAGGCATTCTGGGAATCTCGTCTGGAAAGACGAAAGCGTACTCCGAAACAACTGGGATAGGTTTCGAAACTTCAGCTTCTCGACTTGTATCCACCACATGACACAGGTAAATTTCTTCACCCTTAGTCGTGCACTCCTTTGTTTTCATGGTCGCCACTACCTTCAACTTTGGCTTGACCACGACTCCTTTGTAGGTAATCCTCCTACCATGCGGTCCACGTAATGACACACGCTGTTCATAACACGCTATCTTAGCCCAAAATCACGTCGAAATCCTTCAAGTCCATCTGAATCAAGTCCGCAGGCAAATCGGAATCAGCTATCCTAATCGGACACTTTTCTTCCAAAGCTTTACAATTTACAATCGTGCCATCTGGCATCCTAATATTCGCACTATACACAGAACTAGGCTCTAAACCTATCTTAGACGCAAAGCTCTTAGAAAGAACAGAATGCGTTGCACCACTATTAAACAAAACAAAAGTAGGTTGAGAGTTAACGAGAAAAGTACCAGCGATCACATTCGGGTTCGCCTCAGCTTCATTGCGGTTCAGCATATAGACCCTTCCATTTACCCCTCTATTGTTGTTGTTGTTGTTGTTGTTGTTGTTGTTGTTGTTGTTGTTGTTGTTGTTGTTGTTGTTGTTGTTGTTGTTGTTGTTGTTGTTGTTGTTGTTGTTGTTGTTGTTGTTGTTGTTGTTGTTGTTGTTGTTGTTGTTGTTGTTGTTGTTGTTGTTGTTGTTGTTGTTGTTGTTGTTGTTGTTGTTGTTGTTGTTGTTGTTGTTGTTGTTGTTGTTGTTGTTGTTGTTGTTGTTGTTGTTGTTGTTGTTGTTGTTGTTGTTGTTGTTGTTGTTGTTGTTGTTGTTGTTGTTGTTGTTGTTGTTGTTGTTGTTGTTGTTGTTGTTGTTGTTGTTGTTGTTGTTGTTGTTGTTGTTGTTGTTGTTGTTGTTGTTGTTGTTGTTGTTGTTGTTGTTGTTGTTGTTGTTGTTGTTGTTGTTGTTGTTGTTGTTGTTGTTGTTGTTGTTGTTGTTGTTGTTGTTGTTGTTGTTGTTGTTGTTGTTGTTGTTGTTGTTGTTGTTGTTGTTGTTGTTGTTGTTGTTGTTGTTGTTGTTGTTGTTGTTGTTGTTGTTGTTGTTGTTGTTGTTGTTGTTGTTGTTGTTGTTGTTGTTGTTGTTGTTGTTGTTGTTGTTGTTGTTGTTGTTGTTGTTGTTGTTGTTGTTGTTCTGCACGGGGTTGGCAGGTGCGGGAAGTTGTGCTTGATTATTCGCAGCAGGAGCAGCAGTATTGTTGCGGTTGTTGTTGTTGTAACCCCCATTTCCACGGTAGTTACCACCATTTCCGCGATTACCATTTCCATTTCCATTGCCACCACGATTGAAGTTATTATCGTGGTTCTGACCATTGCCGTTCCTTCCACGACTCCAGCATTCAGAAGCTTTGTGGCCCGGCTTGTTGCACTCGTAGCAGTGAAGCACATCGCCACGACAGTTCTTGCCAGGATGCGTCTTGTTGCAGCGATTACAAGGCGTATTCCTCCTAGCTAAGTTCGTAGCTCTATGATTGTTCGAGTCACGATTCCTGTTCCCGTTGTGGTTCTGACCACCTTGGTTGTTGTGATTGCCATTGTACGGCCTTGGCCTCTTATCTGCGCCACTTGACTAGGAAGAACTCCCTTTGTCACGTTTATGCTTTTCGAGCAACGAATCACGACGATCCACAGTACGCTCTTGGTTCAAGGCTTTCTCGTACGATCCTTGGAACGTCAGCGAGTTTCCATAACAAAACGCTGAATATCCCATTTTAAACCATCTTCGAACCTCTCAACACGCTCAGCTTCGGTCGTCACTAAGTTAGGTGCAAAAGCAGCAAGCTCATTGAACTTTGTTGCGTATTCAGCTACAGATAGCTTCCCTTGATAGATATTCTCGAATTCCCATTGCTTTTGGCGACGGACAGCTCTTGGGTAAAACCTTTCACGAATAGACTCTTTGTACTTAGTCCAGCCATAATTCCTGGTAGCTAACAACTCAGTTCCCACATCGCTCCACCACTTATTAGCCTCACCCTTCAGGTAGTACGTGGCGGTGTTGACCTTCATGTTGGGCCTACTAGTCGCCCTAAACAGCTTTTCGAACTCTATAATCCAATTCTCAAGCTTGGTGGGCTCGGAGCCACTCTCAAACGTCGGAGGTTTGAGTGCATCGAAATCCCTAAAGTTGCGCGTCTCAGGGTTCAGCGCGTTGTGATCTTGCTCTTGGTGCTCCAGTTGGCGCGTGATGTGTTCCACGATATTGGTAAGACCTACTTCTAATCTCGCGATTCGGTCTTGGGTTGCTATTATAACAAATCTGAGACATAAAAGAGCAATGGTTGATCACCATTTCAGCAAAGTCGGCACGTTCGACCCAAATTGAGGTCTAATTGAGAGATATAGGTTATAATTGAAACCAATCTCTTGACATTTAGCAAATAGCATATAAGTTCCAATGATCGACCTTACATTGTAGGTCTAAGAAACATACTTGCTTTGAATGTTCTCAGTTCTCATGCATAATAGTTCGATATGCAATAACAAGGTAGACACATTGGTATCACAGGATTGATAAGCAATAACATTCACAATTCACACATCGAGGCTCCATACTATTTTAGTAGGAAAATAAATAATGACATTTGATTGCATACAATACGTGCTTAGCCTTTGGCTCACATTTAATATAATCATGCTCAATGAAAATTTCGCCATAATTTCGACATGGATTTTCCATCATGTCTAGGCAATACCAGATAGCATTATGAAGCTATGAGTCAACCATGCAATTATGTGATAAAATGATCATATAAAACAAATTCTCAACGATATCATATAATCAAATGAAATAGTCTTGCAATGAGAGAAATTGCAAGTAAATAATAGTCAGAAACATTTGTTGCCTGTGCAACTACACCAACATCAAAATTTGACCACGCAGGGCCATCACAATAATCTAAAAGTTCCAATAAAACTCAAGTAAAACTACTAAAGCAATAATCTAGTTCTACTTGACGGTCGCACATATTTTCTTCGCGCTAGGGGACTCAGCATGATCGTCCTTCCTCCTAGGCTTCACCTCCTTGCAGGGCGTGTCCGGATAAGCATAACAACCGAACTTCTGGGGCATGAAACGCTTCCTAAAGTCATCGGCGTGTTTGCGCTTCTTGGTCCAGCAATACTCGCACATATCCTTCGGCGCAGGCACTAGCACACGGTTCACCTTCTATTCGAACTCGGACAGGCATAACTCAGCTGCGACGCCTCTAAAACAGAGAGACCATCTTGTACCTTCACCCTTACTTCTTCTCGTGAAGATGACCAATCTTGGAGACCACGTCATCGTACTTCTCCTTGAGTCCCATCCAAGGATGGATGGTAGGCAGACCAGCCAGCAGTAGCTCTACCCATAAGCCTTCATGTAGACTCGTGCGATTCTCATACTGATAACGCTCGATCGTAGTATAAGCTCGTCGTATGTAGATACATATATCCTCGAGCTCAGCATCAGTAGCAAAGAATGGCTCCACAGGAGGAGACCAATCTGCAGCAGGAGTAGGTGCAGCAGTAGGTGCAGGGGTAGGCGCAATGTTGTTGTCGCTCTCGGCACCAATATCCTCCAAATCCGGCATGTCATCATGCTCTTCCGGTGCGGTATGCTCAGAGGGATCTTCCTCTTCATCCACATATGCAGCAGGTGCGGCAACTGGGGGAGCAATGGGCACAGGTACGCGCGCGGGGATCGGCGCAGGACGTGCGGCCTCATCACGTGCGACGATCACGTGCGCGACGCGGTCTTGCACGGGTTCGCTGTGCACGTTCGCATCGTTTCCTGTCGATTCGCTATTCGATGAAGCGACATACTCTGCAGGTGGTGCACGATGGGCTAGGGCGCGTGCCCCTTGGTGTACAGTCGTCATTCTCGCGGTCTTTCTTGTACTTACCATCTACAGGTAGACAATCAAATAATAAGAACATTATAAATCACAAGCAAACTGATTTCAAATAATTCCTATCTTCTACGACTACTACGCTTAACGGCTTTAATTATATTTTATTTTCCCCTATATAAAACTAATCTTTATTAATTCATTTATTAGTCCTAAGCAAACTTTTTAAACCTAGGGCTCTGATACCATTTGTAACACCTCCGAATTCGCAACGATTTCCAGGGACCTATCGACGTCGCTGTGCACGACTCGACACCGCCGAACCGTCCCGAACCCAAGGGCGCTACTGCAACATTTATTACTAAGGAGTAAATGCTAAGCAGAAAGAAAGACTAGGCATCAAAAGGAGCTTCTAAGGAACTAATCAATCTAAAACAGTCAATATCAGAGTTGTCTATATAGTGAGCTAAAACCATTAAACCAAATTTATTACAACTGGCCTTCAAGGGAAAAAAACAATAAAAATAATCCCACGATCTAAACTGCAAAGAAATAGTTCTATGAAACGAGGCCAACTCTAACCTTCCAAGTTGTACGTCCTCAATCAACTAAACCTGCACTTTGGTTTCCGTGACGGAAACAAAAATACAGAAGAAAAGAAAAGAAACAAAAGAGAAACAAAAATCAGATAAATTGAATAAACGTCATCCGTACCTAGTAAAAACATCTCACAAACCTTACCTGAGGTTTTAGAAGAATCATTGAAATTCATTTGCATACGTACATAAGCAGATAATCAAGCATACGCATAACGACATTCTTTTACATACAAATCTTGTACAGTGATCATACGAAATACGACATGGACAATCCGTCTTGATTTGAGACATGTAAGAGAGCTTATATAACAGCGATTACCCATACTATTTATCGAAGATACAATCACGCCATGGCCTTAATGACTCTAGTGTACACACTACCTCTAGTACAATTACACGAGCCTAGAGGACTTAATTAATGGGGAATGATCCATCCCAGAAACTGTGAGGTGTCCATAAGTAACTTGGGAATCACTCATCCTTTGAACTACACCATTAGGTGCAATCCCGATTGCTCGACTATTCCTAGGGATCCATTAGGAGTCTTACTCTCATTTAATTCAATTCACATAATTTGCATCGGTTGACATAAGTGGTACTACGAGACCACAACTTACTAATTCATTTCATGCTCTAGACAATGAATAGTAAATAACGACGATAAAGATAATTCAATACGATGAGAATGAAACATGCTTTAATTCATTGACGACGATAATTCAATAATTATGATAAGTAATGTCTAGCACAATTTCAGCAGCGCTTCGGTAGGGTAATATGATATCCAAAAATTCACAAGTCAACCAAGACATTCAATCCATAATAGATAGGTGCTCACTAGCACTCAATAATTACACCAATTAGCACTTATTTAATAGCATAATAATACTAATAATTCATCATTCAATAATTGTCCAATAATCATCATATGGACTAATTAATTCCCAAAACATGATAACATCAACATGCTAATTATAAATCATATTTACAGCAGTGAATCATGTTTAATAACTTCATAATAATGACGATATAATTTAATCATGCTTTGCATATTAAATTCACAACAAATTCCCAATTAGCACATAACACATCAAAGTAGTTTTGATGGGGCTTTGGAAGAAGGTAGGCAGGAGCGCTTACACTAATACGCTACCAACAGTAAGTAAGATCCAACGAATCGACGATAATCACGCTTGCTCGTTAGGTCCTAATTAAAAATAATTACCGAATCAGTATTAATTAAATTCGAAAATACAAACAGTAACGTAATATTGAGATGATATTTTTATTATATTTCGATTCCGAATGAGTGCAGAAAAATAAAAACATTAAATCGAAAATACTGAAAAACGAGTTAATAATTACGAAAAATATAAAAATGAAACCCTAACTTTAAAACTTGGTCTAGGTCACGGGTACCCATGCATGGGACCCATAACCTGACCCATCATCACCACCACCAACCACTGGCCACCATGGCCGGTGGTGGTGGTCGCCGGTGCTCCGGCGAGGAGAGGAGAGAGAAAACGAGAAAGGGAGAGAGAAAGAGAACGCGAGAGAGAGAGAAGGAAAGGAAGAGAGGGTGAGGGCGGGGGACGGTAGGCCACCCGCCGGTCACCACCTAGGTGTCGGCCCGGTGGTCCGACGGTGATCCTGCGACCAGCCGGCCGCACGTGAGGCGCGCGCGAAAGAGAGGGCCCGCGAGAGAGAAAAAGAGAAAAAGAAAGAGAAAGAGAGAGAGAGAGAAGTTACCTCCGGCGGAGGGGGTTCTCAGGCGAGAGTGGCCGGCGATGGAGAGAGAGAGAGAACTCGGGTGAGGGGAGAGAGAGAAGAGAGTGGACGGTGAGAGAGAGAAGAGAGCTTGAGGGTTTTTGGCTAAGTTTGCAAAACTGATCAATTGTCTTACCTTTTTCCTTATATAGGCCCTTGGTCAACCTAAGTCAAAGACTACTAGGTTTAGGAATTTATTTAATAATTTTCTGAATTAAAAAGCTAATTAAAACTAATTAAAACTATATGAATACTTCTTATTCATATATAAAATATTTTAATTAAACTCCTCAAAATTAATAAATACAATTTGTGAAAGTCCCATAATAAAATAATTAATATTATTATGGCTTTAATTGAATAAAATCGAATCCTTAAATAAATATACGATTTAATCTGCGAAACTATTTATAAATCATTTATAAATCAATATAATAATTATAGAAAATATTGGGGTATCACAATGTATGAGACTGAGATGTGATTATATGCACTAGTTCATAATAGCATAAACTGAGAATTGAACGAAATACTGAGAAGTACAAACGTGATTCTTGCAATTATTTTGTTATAGGTTCTTATTGTTCCCAATGCTTCTTGAATTGTCTAAATCTATCTAGAGATAGCATAGGTTAATAATTTAAGTTAGATTCAATATAGCTTGAGAAAGTATATGGAATAGTTAAGAAGAACCTTGCTTCCACTACAACATTTCAGTTCAAAAAGGGCGTTTTGAAAATGCCTTATTTGGTCAAAAAACGTTCTATGAGGCTAAGAGGGCATTTTTTAAAATGCTCTTAAGATGTCCTATTTGTCGCGTTGTCTTAGGTTATTGAGGCATTTTTTAAAAATTGCCCTATTTGATAAGGAACAAATAGGGCATTTTTAATTGCCCTACTTGTTTTTGCTCAAATAAGGAAAATTAAAACTCCCTATTTGATGCTTAGTAAGGGGTCATTTTTAATTGCCTTCCTTATTATTTAAAACGCCCTTATAAGGCCTAACAAAATTTAGTTTAGCTACTAATCATGATCCATAAATAACAAAAGAAAAAACGCAAAATAAAAAAAAAAAAAAAACTTAAGCAACGAATTTTAACTAAGCTTTTCAGCCAAATTTTGGCCGTTACTAGTATATTATAGGCCAACGGGCATAACCATCGGCCTTAATACAATAGTAATTTAGCTCCTTACCCCCGACTTATATATAAAGCTTTTGAATCCAAGTTTTTTTCCATATTGGTCGATGTGGGATAATTCGACCGAGTTTGACGTTCGCGCGCAAGGAGACATCATCCTCATCTCACTTTCTCTCTTTCTCTCTCTCTACCCCCTTCCATTCTCTCTCCTTTCTCTAGCTTAGATACAACCAAGAACATCAGTCTCTACAGACAACTAACAGAAACATAAAAGAAAGAAAAACAAAGAGATTTTGGGATATGATAAACAAACTCTCATTCTCTCTTTCTTCGTTAATAATTTTAGAGATTGACTTCTCAAAGTTTGTTATTGGGCATTTTCTAAAGTTTCAGGCAATGAAAAAGAAGAACCCAGTTCTTTCTTTGAGTGTAAGGTTTGAAATTTTCAAATCTCTATTTTAGGTGAAATGTTTTATTGCTTGTATAAAATTTAGAAATTAGGAGGGCAATTTTTTAGAAAACGCTCTATTAGACATTAATATTGCACAATTGAATGGAGAGCAATTTGCTTGGAAAACGCCCTAGAAGACATTGTATAATTGAATGGGAGGGCAATTTTTTTTAGAAATGCCCTATTTGATGTGAGCAAAGGGGGCCAAATAAAATTGCCCTATTTGATATTCACAGATAAGGCAAGTTCAAAATGTCCTCATTGATTCACACAAAACGTCCTCTCTGATCTCATTTCTTGTAGTGCTCATGTTATTAATTTCAACCTTGGGATTTATTTATTAGGGATCTACGGAGAATTGGATTGGTGATCCCAGAACCCTAGTGTTTTCTCAAATTGATTATATTACTTACCCAATTATTTAGTTTAGTTAATCTAGCTAGTTATTTTAGTTCAGTTCTTAATTCAAAATCTTAAATTCGATTTTCTAGATAAAGTTAGGGTTTTCATTATTTTAGTACTTATTCATTCTAGTCCTCGTGGGAACGATACTCAGCTTATTTTCTTTATTACTTGTGCAACTGGTACACTTGCCATAGTTTAGTTTTCACACATCAAGGGCTCCCATTTTTCCGAGTCAAAAGGAAGAAGCAACAATTTAAATATATTACGGACAGATTGAAAGGAAAACTAAAGATATGAAAGGCAAGAACATTATCTTACGCTGGCAAGACCACATTGATTCAAGCTGTTGCATTATCGCTCCTAACTTCTGCCATGGCAACAAATGATATTGGGCAAACTCTTTGTAAGGAGATGGATGGAAGTATTAGGGTCTTTGGGTGAGGGAAATGTGAGGATAAAAAGGGGATTTATCTTAAGTCATGGAAATTCATGTGCACCTCTAAGGAGTTTGGGGGTTTGGGGCTGAGACTTATGGGAGATTTTAACAAAGCAATTCATTCAAAGTTAGTGTGGGATCTGTTCATCAATTCCAACAAACTTTGGGTGAAGCTCTTATTGGGAAAGTATTGTAGAAGACACGATTTCCTTCATGTCAAGCCACAAGCTACTGATTCACCTCAGTTGAAAGAAATCTTAGGTGATGCTGATTTGATATGAAGAGGAGGATGTTATCAAGTGGGAAATGAAAAGGATATCTGGGCTTGGACGGATCAATGGGTTCCAAATCTGCCAGATTTTATTCCTCAAGCTAAAGATAATGCTGAGATCGAGGTATTCAAGGTAGCCGACTATATTAATAATGGGCATTGGAATGTGCAGCTTGTGAGGGATCAATTTGATGACCAATCAGCAAATGCAATTTCTGAGATTGAGATTTTTCATCCTGTTGTTGATGATAAAAATCATTTGGGTACATGACAAAATGGAGGATTTTTCAATGAAGAATGCATACTGCTTGATTATTGACGAGAGAATTCCCATTGCTCCTCAGTTCAATGCAGCTTTTTGGGAGAGAAATTGGAGTCTAAATATCCCTCAGAGAATTGAGTTTTTTATTTGGCGAATTGCGTGGAATGCCATCTCCACCAATTGTGCGGTTAAAATCAAACTAAACCATATTGATGATCTGTGTCCACTATGCAATTCAGATTAAGAAAGTACTGAACATGTCTTATTTCTATGTCCCTATGCCAGTGTCATTTGGTTAGATGTTTTGGGTGTGAGAGCAAATGATGTGATTTATTTAGGGATTTTCTGTATTTTTGATAAACAAAATAATAAAAGGGATATACCTCTCGAATCACTCAAGGGGTTGGGGTTTTCATTCAAGAATCACTCAAGAACAATACTTGCGCATCACACACAAGGGTTTCAAACTGAATCACTCAATTTGAGGGGGTAAATACTCACGTATTAATCATTAATCATCAAAGTCTATGTTACAATAACCGTGCTCTCCCTATTTATAAACAAAGAAATCTAAAGCTACTAGGAATCCTAATCCAAGTAGGAAACTAACTATGAAACTGATTACAATTGTAAAATGAACTAACAAACAACTTTCCTAATACCTAATGGACTCCTAATGCTAATTATATTCAGATTATATCTTACCTAAACAATAAATCACGTTTAAACAAGTAAAAGCAAACTAGGACACAATAACTAAACTAAAGTCTTTGCCTTGGCGCGCAAGGAATATGATCCGTAACTTGTAACTCGTTTTTTGACCATGTTGCGCTTTGAATTAGAGAAAACGCAAAGCATAAATGTTATAGATCTCGATCGTATCTTTGCACAGAGATTTGAATCATCACATTTAGATTTCGTATGAGAGAGTTATGGCCAAAATACGAACAATTGTTAGAACTGCCAAGATTACGAGGTTCTCCATAATGAACGTGATCATATAACAAGAGCTTTAATCCCGACCTTGCATGGAAACTCCATGTAATCATGCTTGTAGGAGACACATTAATGCATAACCATAAAAGCAACATGATTTATTCAAGAGTATTTGTTCCTTTGCTTGTTTCTTGGTTCTTTTCTTTAAATTGCTCACTTGCTCCCACATCAATCTCCCTTTCTTCAAAAAGACTTGTCCTCTAACAACATAGTGAACAACATCATTGTTACTGCTTGAAGTTGTGCTCTTTGTGTTTCCATTAACTCTACTCCTCAACAAGTGAGATATTGTGAGGAACTCATGTGGTACATTAATCATAGTATGTACTGGAGGATCATGTGGAACATGTAATGGAATAGGAATTGTTCCCCCCATCTTGACAACACTAGGTGGAACCATAGAACACAAATTCTGAAACGTTCCCTCATGAGAAATATTTGAAGCATCCACGATCACAATGTTAGTAATGTTGTCAACCTCATCTTCTTGACTTACCTCATTAAATATAGGTGGTTGACTTGGGTCAAAAGAAAATTCTTCTTTCAAAAGGTCATCAACATCAAAATTTTCATCTTGTGGTTGAACAACTTCAAGAGCTTCTTGTTCTACTTTCATCAAAAAGACAGAAAATTTATCTGCAACGAGATTCACACTCCTTTTCTCTTCAAACTCCTCTTTCGATTCAATATTCTCTACAAAAGATCTTGAACTTGATTGTTCTTCAACTCTATTCTCAACAATTGTTATTTCATTCTCACTCTCTACCTTAGGTTTAGAAATACTTTCAAAACCAGATAACAAAGGTGTTAATATAATTCGCTTTCCACAATGACGTAAAGCATAAGTGTTATGGACCTTGTAATGTGTAAATCTTTTAAAATCCATTCAGGGTCTACCAAATAACATGTGACAATCATCCATGGGAACTACATCACAACGAACTACACCACTATATGACCCAATAGTAACAGGAATAAATATATACTGAGTTACCTCTATATCGCTCACCTTGTTGAACCATTGCACCTTGTATGGAGAAGGATGTTATATGGGTGTCAAACAAAGCTTTTCTACCATGTAAGTTGACACAAAGTTCTTAGGACAACCACCATGAATAATAACGTTGCATACCTTCTCATACGATCTACATCTAGTGCGAAACATAGGTTCTTGAAATTGAGGAACTTCAATGGAATATGAGCTTATTAAACCATTGTCCATCACGTCTTCTTGTTGCTTCTTTTCCATAGCTATCATCCACTCTTCTTGAAACTGGAAAGATGCCTTTAGATCCTCCATGGCAGTTAACAACTTTGCCATATAGTTGGGGTCACCCATGGCTTCGGTTGTTGGTTTATTGGGGGTTTCTTGGTTGTTTTCCTGGACAAAGGGTGGATGTTGTCGTGTTTAAGCTCAGGATCTTGGTTGTTTAAGCTTAAGAAAGCTTAAACCTTTAGCTCTGATACCAAGTTGATGTGATTTATTTAGGGATTTTCTGTAATTTTGATAAACAAAATAATAAAAGGGATATACCTCTCGAATCACTCAAGGAGTTGGGGTTTTCGTTCAAGAATCACTCAAGAACAATACTTGCGCATCACACACAAGGGTTTCAAACTGAATCACTCAATTTGAGGGGGTAAATACTCACGTATTAATTATTAATCATCAAAGTCTATGTTACAATAACCGTGCTCTCCCTATTTATAAACAAAGAAATCTAAAGCTACTAGGAATCCTAATCCAAGTAGGAAACTAACTATAAAACTGATTACAATTGTAAAATGAGCTAACTAACAACTTTCCTAATACCTAATGGACTCCTAATGCTAATTATATTCAGATTATATCTTACCTAAACAATAAATCACGTTTAAACAAGTAAAAGCAAACTAGGACACAATAACTAAACTAAAGTCTTTGCCTTGGCGCGCAAGGAATATGATCCGTAACTTGTAACTCATTTTTGACCATGTTGTTCTTTGAATTAGAGAAAACGAAAAGCATAAATGTTATAGATCTCGATCGTATCTTTGCACAGAGATTTGAATCATCACGTTTAGATTTCGTATGAGAGAGTTATGGCCAAAATACGAACAACTGTCAGAACTGCCAAGATTACGAGGTTCTCCATAATGAACGTGATCATATAACAAGAGCTTTAATCCCGACCTTGCATGGATTCTCCATGTAATCATGCTTGTAGGAGCCACATTAATGCATAACCATAAAAGCAACACGATGTATTCAAGAGTATTTGTTTCTTTGCTTGTTTCTTGGTTCTTTTCTTTAAATTGCTCACTTGCTCCTGCATCAATAAACAATATGAAGTCACCATGGGAATCTAAGTTTATTGAGTCCAGCTTAGATGAGTTTAGTGAGTTTTATTGTTCAAAGGACTTTTGCCGATGGCTTAAGAAGGTTGACGAGTTATTTTTATGTTATGAGTTTACTGACTATGAGCAAGTGAAGATTGTGATTTCTTGCCTAAGAGGACCTGCTCTAGATTGGTGGGAGTCTTTGAAATTTCGCAGAAAACTCATGAGGAAAGAGAAAATCCGTACCTTGAGCAAATTGAAGAGATATCTCAAGAGAAGATTTTCATATCCAAGCAACGATCAAAAATGTTCATGTGCATCTTGTTATGATGAAAGTATTCAACTTTTTTGGTAAGAGATGGAGATGAAACGGATTGAACAAGATTTGGGAGAAAAAGAACGAGATAAGAACCAATGTTCCAATTGCTTTGGTTTCGGTCACTTCATAGATGTATGTGCTACAAAATTTCAGGTTACTTTAGAATACATTCATGAGGTACATAAGGCTGAATTATCTTTGAAATCTAGTGAAGAAGTTAAAGAACCAAAGAAAGAGATCATTGAGGAGTTCTTGAAGAAATCTGATTTTTATGGTTCGTTTAAAGATATTGTTCCTATTGAAGACTCACAAGAAAAGGCCAAGAACATGGATTCCTTGATTGATGTTCAAGTTTATAATTCAAAACAACAAACCGTGGTTCATGAGTTTGTTGAGGAAGAATTCATTGAACCAGATAATATTGGTGATTTTCTTGATGATCTTGGTTATAATGATGACCTATTGAAAGAAGAATTTTCTTTTGACCCAAGTCAACCACCTATATTTGATGAAGTAAGTCAAGAAGATGAGGTTGACATCATTACTAACCTTGTGGTCGTGGATTCATTGAAGACATCTCAAAAGGATTCAATCTTTTTCAAATATGAAGACTTTGTTCATACTGACTTCTCCAAGAATTATTCGATTTATTTCCTGGAAGATCATGGAGACAAAACTCAAGAAAAGATTATTACCGACCAAGAATTGGGGACAATTCTTTTTGAAGAAAGGAAGATTGATGCAGGAGCAAGTGAGCAATTTAAAGAAAAGAACCAAGAAACAAGCAAAGGAACAAATACTCTTGAATACATCGTGTTGCTTTTATGGTTATGCATTAATGTAGCTCCTACAAGCATGATTACATGGAGTTTCCATACAAGGTCGGGATTAAAGCTCTTGTTATATGATCACGTTCATTATGGAGAACCTCGTAATCTTGGCAGTTCTGACAGTTGTTCGTAGTTTGACCATAACTCTCTCATACGAAAACTAAACGTGATGATTCAAATCTCTGTGCAAAGATACGATCGAGATCTATAACATTTATGCTTTGAGTTTTCTCTAATTCAAAGCCCAACATGGTCAAAAACTAGTTACAAGTTACGGATCATATTCCTTGCGCGCCAAGGCAAAGACTTTAGTTTAGTTATTGTGTCCTAGTTTGCTTTTACTTGTTTAAACGTGATTTATTATTTAGGTAAGATATAATCTGAATATAATTAGCATTAGGAGTCCATTAGGTATTAGAAATGTTGTTAGTTAGTTCATTTTACAATTGTAATCAGTTTCATAGTTAGTTTCCTACTTGGATTAGGATTCCTAGTAGCTTTAGATTTCTCATCTAAGCTGGACTCAATAAACTTAGATTCCCATCGTGACTTCATATTGTTTATTGCTTCATAAGATCAATGTCGAAATAATATTTTCCACTCGTAAAAACACAAAACGGCTCAAAAACAGGAGTAAACATTTGAATTTCGCAAAAATAACACAGGGCTAGTAAGCTTTGCTTAACTAGTCTTGCTCAAAATGTCAGTTACCTGCGAAATACACTATTTCTTTGTCGAAAACGGGCTCCAAAATTCTGATGAACAGCAGCACGAACACGAACAACTATAATAATCTTTTGTCAATCTGGATCGTTTGAAGTTTTAGAAAACTCCAAAAGCTTGCTCTGATACCAAGTTGATGTGATTTATTTAGGGATTTTCTGTATTTTTGATAAACAAAATAATAAAAGGGATATACCTCTCGAATCACTCAAGGGGTTGGGGTTTTCGTTCAAGAATCACTCAAGAACAATACTTGCGCATCACACACAAGGGTTTCAAACTGAATCACTCAATTTGAGGGGGTAAATACTCACGTATTAATCATTAGTCATCAAAGTCTATGTTACAATAACCGTGCTCTCCCTATTTATAAACAAAGAAATCTAAAACTACTAGGAATCATAATCCAAGTAGAAAACTAACTATGAAACTGATTACAATTGTAAAATGAACTAACTAACAACTTTCCTAATACCTAATGGACTCCTAATGCTAATTATATTCAGATTATATCTTACCTAAACAATAAATCACGTTTAAACAAGTAAAAGCAAACTAGGACACAATAACTAAACTAAAGTCTTTGCCTTCGCGCGCAAGGAATATGATCCGTAACTTGTAACTCGTTTTTGACCATGTTGCGCTTTGAATTAGAGAGAATGCAAAGCATCAATGTTGTAGATCTCGATCATATCTTTCCACAGAGATTTGAATCATCACGTTTAGATTTCATATGAGCTAGTTATGGCCAAAATACGAACAACTGTCAGAACTGCCAAGATTACGAGGTTCTCCATAATGAACTTGATCATATAACAAGAGCTTTAATCCCGATCTTGCATGGAAACTCCATGTAATCATGCTTGTAGGAGCCACATTAATGCATAACCATAAAAGCAACACGATGTATTCAAGAGTATTTGTTCCTTTGCTTGTTTCTTGGTTCTTTTCTTTAAATTGCTCACTTGTTCCCGCATCAGTAGCATAGACTTTGATGATTAATGATTAATACGTGAGTATTTACCCCCTCAAATTGAGTGATTCAGTTTAAAACCCTTGTGTGTGATGTGCAAGTATTGTTCTTGAGTGATTCTTGAACGAAAACCCCAACCCCTTGAGTGATTCGAGAGGTATATCCCTTTTATTATTTTGTTTATCAAAATTACAGAAAATCCCTAAATAAATCACATCAACAAATGCTTTTCATGGCTGGAATTTAAAACAATGGTTGGAGGAATGTTTCTTGGTTAATGGCGCTATGTTTAGATTGAATGCAGATTGCTCAAATTTGATTTGTAAGTCTGCCTTTATTGTTGACACTATATGGTGAACAAGTGAGTCTGTGAACATGGTTCAAATGGTTGTTGATGCAGCGATTGGTGTTGACAATTCTGTTGCGGCTTGGGTTTTGGTCGATTCAAATGGTCTGTTTGTGGAAGGAGGGATTAGAAGATTCAACTCAACAATTCCCTCCTTTGTAGAAACTGGTGCAATTTGGGCAGCTTGTAATGCCATGGATATGAAGAATTTTTGAGGGGTTCAATCTGGAGTGACGCTCTTACTGTTGTGGTGGAAATTGATATTGGTGCACTAGTGCTATGATCAACGCCTTAACGTCTATCCAAACCTCTCTTTCTATCTCTATGGTCTATGTTCCCAGGTCTGATGTTGTTGTAGCTCATAATTTTGCAAAGTGGGGATTAACATCAGGTGTTGAAGGCCTTGTTTCACCTGATGTTCTCCCCACTTGGGTCATTGGTGATTTGTAATTATGCTGCTTCTATATATTTATATAAAGGTCTTTGATTAGCAAAAAAACAAAAAAAAGTATCATAAAAGTGAATGTAAAGTGAAAACAAGGAAAAATGATTAAGAATCAAGATCATAGATGTGTTTCGTTTTGTTTTACTATTCTTATGGAATTCTCCACTATATCCCACATTTTTTTCAGACCTTTGACATTGACCCCATCACAACTTCACAACCCAATTGAAAGTCCTCTTGATTTGTGATGAGTCTTTTAATCGCAACGTTTGAGTAAGTCCAATTGTCAAGCCTATTATCTAAATCTTTAGTATAAATATACTCCATCCGTTTCAGATAAATGTATACATTGTTGCTTTTATTTTGTTTCAGATAAATGTATACGTTGTTCATAAAGCAAGTGGTCCCAATAACCTTTTTACCATCATACCCACATATCATTACACCCACCAATTGACCCCCACCTCTCTATATTCCCTAAAAGTAAGGGCAAAAACTTATATGGCTCATGGTTCTTTGTTCTTTTTTTTTTTCCTGCTTGTTTTATTTTTCCTAAAATAGCCATTAAAGGAAACATAAGCCAGCATAAAAATAGCCCCGTTATCAATAGCCAAAATTAGAGATGAGCAGAAAATTCGGATACCCAGTACCGGAACCGGAATTTGTTTGGAATCGGTGGTTCCGGAACCGGAACCGGTCCAACCAATTCTAATTCCGATTTTCAAAAATAGGAACCGATAGCAACCAATTCCAATTCCGCTTCTCGACTTTTGGGAACCGGAACCGGTTGGGTACCCGGTGTAAACGAAGATCGATTAAAGGTTTTGCTTCACTTAACTAAAACATTAAAGCAAAAACAGTTATTTGAGCTTAATTAACAAAAGATGTTGTAGCAGAAATAAGGTGAGTGCCTTTCAAGTGTAAGTTAATCAGTAATGAATGAGTTCATCATGCCAGTAGGAGGTGCCAAGGTAAATTAGTATTTTAGAACTGGTAATAGGCAATCCCCCTGCAATTCAACAGTGACAAATCAAAAAATTAGTTCTGCAGATGAATTGAAGTTATGAATGATAGAAATTACATGTTCCTTTTGTAGCATTGTCCCCAAGCAGAAAAAATTGTTGTTTTTTTATATTAAGTATAATGTTATTTGATTAAAAAATACTAAATTTAGATTTTAATATGGAAGTGGATACCCAGGAACCGGTGGGTACCCGATGGATCCAATTCCAATTCCTAATAATTAGGAACCAGTTCAACCAATTCCAATCCCAATTCCTAAGAACTAGGAACCGGTGGATCCAATTCCAATTCCGGATAGTGCGATAATCGGTGGGTACCCGGTTACGCTCACCCCTAGCCAAAATCACGATGACAATAATGTGATATAATGGTTTTCAAATTTCTTATTGTACTCAACGAGAGGAGAGAAAGCTGTAAGAATGGGGGGATGGTGGCATGGTGCCATTGGTGGAGCTCTTGTGTTTTGTGGCAAAGCTAGAGCAGCGGGTAGTTGAATAAATTCGTCGGGAGCAGCGTGGCAATTGGCCGGAGGAGAGAGATTGTACTTTGTTGAGAGAAAGAACATTTATTTCATGGTTTTTTTTAAATAAAAAAAGAAAAAAGAAAAAAATCATTCTGAGCCATCGGATGAAGGTTATGCCACATGTCATACATCCCTTAAAGCAACTGCCCTCTACTATTCTTTTATGAACGGTAGAGGAGCTGGACTGTAACAACAAACGATGATTCCTACCAAAACAAAATAACATGCCAACAAACGATGATTCCTAGCATAACAAAATAGCATGCCAACAAACAACGATGATTCCTAGCATAACAAAATAACATGCCAACAAACGATGATTCCTAGCATAACAAAATAACAAACGATGATAACAAACTAGCATAACAAAATAACATAACAAGATTGCAGATATTTACCCCATAACAACAGCTTCGGCAAGTTCGAGACCATCGTCACTGGCACCGGTATCTCCGACGCTACACAATCGTTGCATTATGGGTGAGTTTGTAATGATCTGAGTTTGAGCTAAGGAGAGGAGTGAGGAGGGCATGAATGAGAGATTGAGAGGAGGGTAGGACTTAAAAGGAGGGCGGGTTTAAAGAAAGCAGGCAAACAATTAAGACGCATCCTCCTACTGTGTGTTTATTGCCCATTTTTATGCAATTTTCAAAAGCTGTCTGGCGTGCTGCTCTGAAACCAGTTTGCCTATTTTAGTCTTCTGCTATGAAACTAAAACTACATTTTTATGCAATTATCAAAAGCTGTCTGGCGGGCTGCTCTGAAACCAGTTTGCCTATTTTAGTAATCTGTTGTGAAACTAAAACTAAATGGTTTTTACATCTTCGCCTCAGTCAAGGCATGCACCTTAAGTGCCTCGACTGCGCATCAGTGAACATTGCATGCTTGGGAAACAGTCAAGGAGAGTGACGTGAAGTAGCTGAAGTGTTGCACTTGTAATAACCCCACTCCCTCACAATAAAATCCCCAACTCCAGCCAAAAGAGAATATATGATCTACATAAAACAAAGGTTTGGATACTTGCTTGAGCATAAATTTAAAGAGGGATGTTGGAGACTCGGTCTCGGAATATAATTGGGCTCGGATTATAATCGGGTAAGAATGAGTCGGATTTGGACCCCAAAATGGTTTTTACCCCATTTATCGGGCTCAAAATATAGTCTGATCGGAATCAGCAGACTCGGACTCAGAATCCCAAATGGGTTTTACCCCATTAATCGGGTTGGAATATAATAAGGTCCGAATTAGACTCGAATTCAAAATTAGAGTCGGACTCGTAATATACTTTTCTCTGAAAGGTAAAAGTAGTTCTGAGCAAGACTAATAGGTCTGTTCGGATGTAGTGTTTAAAGTAGTGTTAGTGGTTTGAATTAGTCAAATCTTTACTAAGGCTAAATTAATGCTTTTGTTAAAAAAAATTTAATAGCACTTGTTAGAGGTCATAGGAGTGTTTAATAAACGTTAATATTTAACAAACGTTAATATTATTAACGTTTCACAACAACTAGTAGTGGTTCAGATTTTGTAAACTCTTCATTCCAAAAATTGCCCTCATTTTTACCGTATAAATTTGAAAATTAAGTATATTTCTTCCTTCCTTCTTCCTAAGCTACATACACGATTGCTTCAACGTACATACACCAACACTGAATTCTGATATAAATTTTGAGAGATTTTCACTATTGTTCCCGCCACACGAACTTAAAAAAAACTCAATTCTATATATAGTTTGGGGTTGATCAATATTGGTTTTTCAAAAGCAATTGGTGATTATACTGATTGTTCTCTTTCCTTGTGAGGTAATACACTATGCCTATGCTTCAATTTCTCTTTTCTTTTTGTTTTAATTTCTATGCCTTGCTTTATTATTCTCCATGTTCCATTACCCACATGAGCCATGACTTCTATGTTCTATCTATCTGCAATACATTAAAAAATAATTCTTAATGGCACCCCAAGTAGTCTGTATGAGATGTTCTCAAGAAGTACGGAAAATGCAATTTTTGGTTTCTTTTTTTCTTCCTTTCTTGCTTGTTTTATTTTACCTAAAATAGACATTAAAGGAAACATAAGCCATGCTTGTTTTATTTTCGTGACTTAAGTGAAAGGAATGATTTTGTTAAGTGGATGTTCATGAGCCATATAAGTTTATGCAAGTGAAGGTTACTTTAATTACTACGTACGTACGGTATGGAGCCATAAGTCAGCTCAATGTGCACACAAAGATATGAAGATAGACTTTGGTCTACGACTGTTTTGGTACTTTGTCCGCCAACGGGCCCAAGGTCTACCCACGGAACCTCAGATTCAATTATGAGAATATGACGATGATTGGATCTTGCATAAATGGACTATGATCAAAGGAATGTACTTGTGTGTTTTTTCAATTGATTATGTTATTTGGGTGAGTTTCATTAGTTAATGATTATGTGTTATGTGCGAAAACGTGGTGTGAATGAGGAAAAATCGCCCCCTTCAAAAACAAAATGATTTTTCGGATGCTAAGAGAATACTTAGCTTTGTTGCTGATTTTATAAATTATTTTCCTTTTTCAGGTTTACAGTTGGGGGACCAACGACTCTAGAAGTGAGGATTCAGTATATTAGCTTGTAATAGGAGGTTCTTAAGTTAGCCCATTAGAGTTTGTAATCAAATTGATTTATTAATAAAATAGGTTTTTACCTAGTTTATCGAGCCTCTACTCTAAAATGATCAGTTTATGTCGCATTGTATTTCCCTTACAGGAGGTACGATGGTAACGCCAATTTGTTTGATCTAGCTTTCGCTGCCTAATTCTTATTAATTAGTCGAAGCAAACACATAATTATTTTGGGGCCTTACAGTAACAGATTAAGGGACATAAGCACCCAATCCACGAATTCATTGAGAATTAAGGCAAAATCTGTAGAAGATTCGTGATAATCATCCAATTACGAAATTCATCAAGAATTATGGCTAAAATGTCCATAGCTCAATACATTGAAGTAGGGAAGATTGCGAATTTGGCACAAGGAAATTTGTCACTAACTATTTCGACAAATCAAACAATTGCATAGTCGCAAATATTCCAACATCAAAATAAAACCCAGATTAAAGATCTTGACAAATGACCAAAAGAGGGTCAAACTTCAAAAATGTAAAATGTTTACCCGTTGAACCCATATGAACCCCAAATCTGTAGAATAGTCAGAATCTAACCCAGTACAAGTGCTTCAAATTCCATGGCTTGAACAGTCTCCGAACTTGATTTAATTTCTCGACCCGGTTAACCCATCAACACTTTAATTTAATTCGAGAAACACTATAAATTATTATTTGAGGAGCAAATCAATCAACCTATAACCTAAATTGAAAAACTATGTGTGAAATTAAAGTTAAATCTGAAACCTAGATCTAATTGAAGAAATTAGGGAAAAATTGTCGAAAGTACCTGATATTGATAATGGAGAAGCGCGAGGCTTCTTCTTGCGAGGTTGTTCAATGAAGTGTTTACCCTTTGCAAAAGTACAGAACTGGTTCGAGTTGTGGAGGAGGACGAGCGACCGACAACGGATTGAGATACAAAGGAGTGACGCTGGCAGTGGTGATATTGATTAGAGGTGAAGATGGCGGTGTGGTATGGCCTTGATAAAATAACAGATTAGGGGACATAAGCACCCAATCAACGAATTCATTGAGAATTAGGGAAAAATCTGTAGAAGATTTGTGATGATAAACCAATTAAGAAATTCATCAAGAACTATGACTAAAATTTCCATAGCTCAATACATTGGAGAAGGGAAGATTGCAGATTTGGCACAAAAGAAAATTTGTCACTTACTATTTCGAAAAATCAAACAGTTGCATAGTCGCAAATATTCGAACATCAAAAGAAAACTCAAATTAAAAATACTTGGCAAATGACCAAAAGAGGCTTAAACTTCAGAAATGTAAAATGTTTACCTCTTGATAAATGATGATGGTGGTGAGTTGGTGAGGGAGGGAGAGAGAGAGAGAGAGAGAGAGAGAGAGAGAGAGAGAGAGAGAGAGAGAGAGAGAGAGAGAGAGAGAGAGAGAGAGAGAGAGAGAGAGAGAGAGAGAGAGAGAGAGAGAGGCGAGAGAGCTAAAGTGAGCGAGGTGCAGATCGAAAGGAACAAACGTGAGAGTGAGGGTAGAACACGAGGGGGTTGCTTTTTGTTTTTTCTTTTGAATATATGAAGTTAGTTTTAAATTTGATCTGTCTTTGTAGAACTAGTTTCATATACGTCCATATCACGTCTGGTTTCTCTAGAAGAACCGACAATTTATGAGGAGCTACCACATCGGTTTTCTCAAAAGAAACCGACGTCACAACTCACAAGTGTGGTTCTGAAATTTCACTCTACAACGTCGATTTTTTCGTGAAACCGACGTTAAAGTGTTTTACATGATTCACAATTTTGCCACCACCTACTATATCACGTTGGTTTTTACTCAACCAACGTAGTATGAACGACTTCTTATGTACCTTTTGTAGTAGTATAGCGCTTCCTCAAACAAGCTAATCGAATGATCATTTATGTAAACTTTTAATATACAACGTGAGAGTTGGAGTGTGAACACATCTATTGGAGGATCTGTCATGTTTGCAAGTTTAACACGATTTCAAAAGAAATTGCTTAAATCTACTATTTTTGAAGTGATGGCTCACTCGTGTTAATAACAAAGGGGTTGTCATATGTATGCTATGTTCTCTGTAGGCATGAAAGAAGTTGTTGGGTCTAGGTTTAGGCTTGGTCGAGGACAACCAAAACGCTAAATGTGGTAAAATTTGATAAGTCATATATTTATAGGAAAAACAGACACAAATAATCCAGCAAATTGGTCGTCCAACAAAAATAATCCCACATTTACTTCCTCCCCCAATAATCCCACATTTTATTCACTCACAATAATGCATCATTTGTTAACGGGGTCATGTCTCCATTACTTATGGGTGACGTGGCAACGAAAATCTCATCCCCACCCATTCCTCCACCACCACAAATCCCCTGATCAACCTCCCATCCACCCACCACATGTCACCCCCAAGCAACCCCTCCTTGAATCAATGAATTCAGATTCAATCACCATTCACCATCAGCAGCCCATCTTCGACGTCATTCTCCATTTACCCATTTCCCGAAAACAATGAACCCAAATTCAAACACCATCACTAACCCCTGTTCTCCTACGCATTAATGCACTCAAACCCCTTAACTAATCATCAAAATATAATCTAACAACCTGACCAAATTGGTTTTGCTCAACAAATTGGAACCCTACAAGTCGATTTTCGCCTCTATGCAAATTACAATTACACAGGGTCAAAACACAAATTTGCAAATAAGTAGTGAGAAATTCGCAAAAGGTGTATCATGCTCATGCGAGATACTAATAGTAGTATTAATTAATCTTGATGCTCTTAGATTTCACGTAGAATGATAAGTCACTCAAGAACAATGGAAAAATCACTGGTGAGAAGATTCTTGGTTTAAGAAAGTGTTTCTAAAAGTTGACATCAAACCCTATGATGTGATTTATTTAGGGATTTTCTGTATTTTTGATAAACAAAATAATAAAAGGGATATACCTCTCGAATCACTCAAGGGGTTGGGGTTTTCGTTCAAGAATCACTCAAGAACAATACTTGCGCATCACACACAAGGGTTTCAACCTGAATCACTCAGTTTGAGGGGTAAATACTCACGTATTCAAAAATTAATCATAAAAGCACGAGTTTACAATAGCAAAGTTCTCTCCTATTTATAGACAAAGAAATCTAAAGCTATTCGGAATCCTAATCCTAATCCAAATAGGAAACCAATTATAAAACTGATTCAATTGTAAAACGAACTAACTAACAGCTTTCCTCATACTTAATGGACTCCTAATGCTACTAATAATCAGATTACTACTTTCCTAAACAATAAATCACATTTAAGGCAAGTCAAAACAAACTAGGACACAATAACTAAACTAAAATCGTTGCCTTGGCGCGCAAGGAATATGTTCCGTAACTTGTAACTCATTTTTTACCATGTTGCGCTTTGAATTAGAGAAGACTCAAAGCATAAATGTTATAGATCTCGATCGTATCTTTGCACAGAGATTTGAATCATCACGTTTAGATTTCGTATGAGAGAGTTATGGCCAAAATACGAACAACTGTCAGAACTGCCAAGATTACGAGGTTCTCCATAATGAACGTGATCATATAACAAGAGCTTTAATCCCGACCTTGCATGGAAACTCCATGTAATCATGCTTGTAGGAGCCACATTAATGCATAACAATAAAAGCAACAGGATGTATTCAAGAGTATTTGTTCCTTTGCTTGTTTCTTGGTTCTTTTCTTTAAATTGCTCACTTGCTCTTGCATCAATAGTTGATGTGATTTATTTAGGGATTTTCTGTATTTTGATAAATAAAAATAATAAAAGGGATATACCTCTCGAATCACTCAAGGGGTTGGGGTTTTCATTCAAGAATCACTTAAGAACAAAGACTTGCGCATCACACACAAGGGTTTCAAACTGAATCACTCAATTTGAGGGGTAAATACTCATGTATTAATCATTAATCATCAAAGTCTATGTTACAATAACCGTGCTCTCCCCTATTTATAGACAAAGAAATCTAAAGATACTAGAAATCCTAATCCAAGTAGGAAACTAACTATGAAACTGATTACAATTGTAAAACGAACTAACTAACAACTTTCCTAATACCTAATGGACTCCTAATGCTAATTATATTCAGATTATATCTTTCCTAAACAATAAATCACGTTTAAACAAGTAAAAGCAAATTAGGACACAATAACTAAACTAAAGGCGTTGCCTTGGCGCGCAAGGAATATGTTCCGTAACTTGTAACTCGTTTTTAACCATGTTGCGCTTTGAATTAGAGAAAACGCAAAGCATCAATGTTGTAGATCTCGATCATATCTTTCCACAGAGATTTGAATCATCACGTTTAGGTTTCATGTGAGCGAGTTATGGCCAAAATACGAACAACTGTCAGAACTGCCAAGATTACGAGGTTCTCCATAATGAACTTGATCATATAACAAGAGCTTGAATCCCGACCTTGCATGGAAACTCCATCTAATCATGCTTGTAGGAGCCACATTAATGCATAACCATAAAATCAACACGATGTATTCAAGAGTATTTGTTCCTTTGCTTGTTTCTTGGTTCTTTTCTTTAAATTGCTCACTTGCTCCCGCATCAATCTCCCTTTCTTCAAAAAACAAACTAGGACACAATAACTAGACCAAAGTCGTTGCCTTGGCGCGCAAGGAATATGTTCCGTAACTTGTAACTCGTTTTTGACCATGTTGCGCTTTGAATTAGAGAAAACGCAAAGCATCAATGTTATAGATCTCGATCGTATCTTTGCACAGAGATTTGAATCATCACGTTTAGATTTCGTATGAGAGAGTTATGGCCAAAATACGAACAACTGTCAGAACTGCCAAGATTACGAGGTTCTCCATAATGAACGTGATCATATAACAAGAGTTTTAATCCCGACCTTGCATGGAAACTCCATGTAATCATGCTTGTAGGAGCCACATTAATTCATAACCATAAAAGCAACAGGATGTATTCAAGAGTATTTGTTCCTTTGCTTGTTTCTTGGTTCTTTTCTTTAAATTGCTCACTTGCTCTTGCATCACCCTATAATTAAAAAGTGTATGCTGATCTTTTGCAGAAAAAAAACTGATCGGACACTAGTAAGAGTTCACAGGGAGACATGTTCTAAAGGATATAATTTAGATCAATGGAAGATGGGGAAGTCTTACCTTGACACAAAATCTGGTTAGTGTATCCTGACTTGATCGATTAGCCTGATTATTTCTAATTTGACTAATATTACGCATAGTAAAAACAAAAAAGACGCTGATTCAATTCATTTCCAATAGGTTACCATTTGGTGGTTCAAACACATACAATATTTCAGTACTATTTTATCACCAAACGGTAATAGTTTTCTTTCTTAAAGAAAATAATTAAAAAATGCTTGTTTGCACCTGTGCTATTGGTAAATTGTAGGGTATTTTCCTTATGTAGTGTGACCCAAAAAGTTGTAAGAAATAAATTGAATTACAAATGACTTCTTTTTGTTTTTTTTTTTTTTTTTTGGGTGGGGAAGACGAAATCTATTTAGATAGGAAGAATGACTACATGTTATGTCCATGATATGTTGATGTGTTTTTGCATGAACACAATAAAATGATGGACTTCAACTAAAACGTAAATAACTTAAAGTGAAAGACTAGCCATGTTGTAAGTATAGGAATTATAGGGTTTCCAAAATGAGTAGAGAGATGTTCCATTGAGTATTTAACGCCGTTTGAGACTTTTCAGCATACCCATTGTGTGACTTTTTCAATAGGCACTTATGGGATTTTAGGGCATGTTTGGAATCAGGGTAATGCATTAAGGAGGTAATGAAGATGCTTTAAAAACAAAATGAGTGATAAGCAACCCAAAAAAAAAAAAAAAAAAAAAGAGATGAGGATGGTGGTGGATATTAAATTTTGGGTGGTGGATGGAGGACGATGATTTTCATCCATAGTTAATCACCCTCCCCCCTAAGCCCTAGTTTAACAATTTTCCTCTTTTCTCTTAATTCCTCTCTCCTACACCAAGTTGCACCACTTCTAACCACGTCCATCTTCCCATTCTACCTTTAAAATACTCTATTACCCCCTTAATCTATAACCCTCAATCTAAGCATGCTCAATTTTCCACCAAAAGTTAACATACCCAAACCACAGGCCAGTCCTCCACCTTCCTTGCACTCTTCGTGTGCCAAAGAATTGATTAAATAACTTGATTCTTAAGATTTAATAAGACAACAAGTATGCCATTTAATTATAAGACTATGTATATACAATCGTGTGATAGGAAATTATTCTTATGTGAGTATGATGGATGATTTAAATCATGTTTTAAATTTTTGACATTTCCCCCCTCTCACCCCCGTTCAAAGAAAATGACTTTTAAAACTGTTTTGGCATGGTAGAGTAATATGGTTGTGGAGTTGCAACTCACTATTTGTTTTTAACATGTAAAGAGGAAGAAAGGAAGTCTCTCTCTCTCTCTCTCTCTCTCTCTCTCTCTCTCTCTCTCTCTCTCTCTCTCTCTCTCTCTCTCTCTCTCTCTCTCTCTAACCCATGGCCCCTCCATCTCACCTCAAACCCTAAATCACAAACCCAGCCTCTAGTGGCGGCTACCACCGCCCCTACCGCCGCTCGGTAGTCGTTGCTGGTCACACCTTCCTTCCCTCTCTCCCCCTCATCCTCTCTCTGTTGCAGGCTCCTACTTCAGCGTATCTCACGTCTGATTTTGGTTTGTTTTGACTCCGTCACCCCCTCATAGTGAGTGTCCCCCTTCTTCTACCTTCCTTTGGTTGTTAATTTTGGTTTCGTGGAGTTGTTTTTGTGGCTTTCTGAACTGTTTTATTAATTTCGGTTGGTGTTTAGTGGGTGGTAGTTTGGGTTTTCTTTCTTCTTTGTCTACAACAGAGTACATTTTTGTTGTCTCTAGATGTTACCATGAGGTTCTCTATGGGGAGTGAGGTGTTTAATATAGAATTGTTGGATGATTCTTTGATGGTGAGAGAGCTTAGAAATTATGGAGAGAGGTGGATAAAATTTTCATCTAGGTTTATTGATTGGGTATGTGATACTCTTAGATCTTGCTCTGAATTTACTGAATTTGAATATCAAAAAAGGTGTGGATCTCTTTTTTGGAGAATTGAATCTTGTTAAACCCCTGGGGCTGGTTTTTTAAATTGATTGTGACCTGATTAAGTGGGATTGTTAATCAATCTTTGTTCCTAGTGTTTCTTCTTCTAATCCCTGGAAGCGATTTATTGACTCCTTTTTCAAAGCGGCGGGGGTTGGCAACAAACAAGTTGAATTGGTCTTATCAGGAGTTTTGGTGTGATGCTAAGTTGATTGCTTTTTTCAATGAAAACAAAACTTCTTCTTGGAATAGTAGTCGTTACAAGATTGGAGTTGATGTATCACTTGTATCTAAAAACTTAGGTGGTGGCGATTTTCCAACTCATAGGACTCTTCATCAGGACCCGAAGGGCAATATTTTTGAGTCAGCTGATCTTCATATTGGAGTTGTGGACATGTCATGTCATATAAACTGTCATAATATAGGAGTTAATGATTCGATTGAAATAGAAAATTTGGTTTTTACCTCTTACCACCATGTTAGTGTTTTGGAGTTGGTTGGCGACTATACCTTAAAGGGTTATGGTGAGAATGTGACGAAGGGGTCTAGTTTTAGTTTTTTTTCTAGTGAAAATTGTATCCCAGATGTTGATATTGAGGAGATGATGTAAGAAGCTTCACAAATTAGATCCTTAACTGTCGGCTCGTCTGATGATGATGACAACGAGAGTTGTAGTGATTATGCTGATAATGTTGATTTTCCCAACCCTTTGGCGCTTATTCATAACTCTTCCAATGATGAATTTTTCAAGACTTTGTACGAGTTTCAGGAGGAGGGGAAAATCAATATCGAGAAAAAAATCATACTCATTCTTGAAGAACTCTGTAAGGATGGCACTATGCTAAGACCAACAAATGAATATGTATCTTCTCTTCGGTTGGTGGTTGTGGTTCATGACTCAAGAGGTTGATTTGACGTTGTTACTCCCAGTAGGTTTAGCATGTATGAGTTTTAGTAGGTTTTTTAGGAATGTCTTGTCATTGAGTCTTTTTGTTTGGATCAATTAGGTGTTTTCGGTGTGGTGTTGAATAGGTGTGTTTAGCTTGAATTATGGTATGTTCTCCCCAACTTATTTTCGTTTATATTTATTGTTGAATTTTTATTTTTGTTTAATTTTGTTGAACTTTGTTGATTGTTGTTGAACTTTGTTTATTTTTGTTGAATCTTGTTGATTCAAGTGTTTTTTATAACTAATTTGTATATTGATTTGTTTAAATTTGTTGAACTTTGTATAACTTTATTTAACTTTGTAGAAGTTTGTTGAAGTTTGATGAAGGTTGTTGAAGTTTGTTGAAATAAACATAAATAAAACAGAAATAAGTTGGGAAAAACATATCCTTAACCGGGTGAATGAGTCGGTCTCCATTAGGTGTATGAGCTTTGACTCTAATGATGTATGAGTTGCTGCTCTCTTTTTATTCCATTGAATAAAGTAGACTTTTAATTATTAAAAATCAAAAATAGGTAGAAGGGAATGGGCAGTATTGCGAGGCTGATCTCCAATCACTTAGACTCGATTTCATTTTTTTTTTTTATTTAACAGTTGTAATAGATATACGTAACTTGGATTTAGAAGTGTTTGTAAAATTTCAAATGTTCTTCAAGAGCCTAGAATTTCTTTGAAATACAGCAGTAACCCAATAATATGATTTCAAGTCCAGATCGGTCCGGTTGACTGGTATGGCCCGGTCATTGCACAACCCTACTTAGGGGTGTAAAGAGATGATTTTAGATTGTGAGACATCAAAATCAAACCCACATCTCATTGAAAAGGTGAAAGTGGGACCACCACTCCACCTTCCTGATTTTTTCCCAAAGTTGTCACATATTTCCACAAATGTCAAGGTACAGAAGATCATATTGCTTCTTCGCGATGTTGCATAGAGATCCACGATAAATATGTCTGGCATGCTCCAGTGAAGTCGGAAACTCAGAACGTAACTCTCTGGTATCCTATAAGCAGTTTCCTTAAAGCAAAGTTCAACTGAAGCCACGAGTCATCCATAGAGAAAATGAACAATAGCTGTTTTTACTAAAGGGTTTCTGTACAGGATGTACAAATACCTAGAACCTGAAACTCCTGACATATACAATGCACAGGTGCAGAACTACCTTAAGCTAATTCATGTGCACAGCTACATTCTGGCCACAACGATGTAGGAATCACCAACGTAACAATGTGAGACAGACTTCAACAATCAACATCACTAGAGCGTTTAAGCAGAAAAAGACGATTCCGTTGCTCGTAAGATTGAAAGTTTATCAAATCTGAAGTTCCGAAAGCTTTTGCCAGGGCCTGTACTAGTGACGTGAGGATCAGATGCAGGCTTTCTATGCTGGGTTTCAACTATTGCTGAACTGCTCCCCGAAGAACTATTGACATGAGGATCAGATGCAGGCTTTGTATGCTGGGTTTCAACTATTGCTGAACTGCTCCCCAAAGAACTATTCTTTGCCTTCCAAACACTAAGTCCTGTGTAGCATGTATGATCAATCAGCAAAACCATTGAAATAACAAAATGATAGGAAGAGATCCACAAGCAGGCCAAAGAACAAAATGAAACGAAGAGATCAGACACAAGCATGCTTCTCACAGAAGTATTGTTACTTTAAGATGGGTGAGACAAATCTGAGGCAAGAAAAGCAAGCATGATATTACCCAAGTATAGGTCTGCAAAACACATCATATACATGAGATGTACATTTAGCAACTCCGTCACAATGGCATATTTTCATTAAGGTGTACTCACATGGCCTTCAGATTTTTCGTTTTTTTTGGAGAGGGGGGGCGGGTGGGCGGAGGAGGGTTATGCAAATGTTCATATGCTTCAATCGGACGAAGCATTGATTTTTTCTGCAGTTAAATTCTCTTATAAACTCATAATCATATGTTGATGGACAATGATGGAGTGACCCTCAGGGTTTGTGAGTTTGGTGACCCTCTTCACTTACTCTCTCCTCCCACCTGCCTTTTCCTTCAAAAGGGGGGAAGTTTTAGAGAGATAGAAAGGGGGTTGGTAACCTTCAGGGTCACTCTTTTTTCCTTCCAGAGGCGGCTTGATGTAGGCAGATTAACCTTTGTTGGGCTTTGATCTGCAATAATACCACACTCACACATGCAACACAGGAGAGAGACCCAAAATTAAATGTTAAATTTCTCTAACGAAGACTAGTAGGACATTCAAGATTGGCTTCTTTTGAGTAGTTCCCAGAACCTTTTCGTTGTGCGGTGAGCATATATGACCTGATAGGGGAACAAAGTTATACTCCAGAAGAAAGGCAACAAGAAAAATTAATTAAGAAAGACAAAATTGCCCAAAGTAGAGCTCTAATACAACCTAGCAAGCAGTTTTTAGCTTTTTATAATTTTTATATATTGCCACACCACATCTTTAGTATATGTGCTGCTCAAACACTGCAATGGGAGTTGGAATTATCCTCTAAAACCAGAAAAGGATGCTGCAGAAACAGCTTGTTTACTGTGGAGTGTGGACAGTGGACACCGGGACACACATTAGCATAAAACATGATATTTCTCAAGTTTTATGACATTTGATGGTGTGCTAATGCGATCCCACAAGTTCCAAAACAATACTAGAAGCCATGATTCTTCTCTTAGTAACCTCTTCATTTGTGGCAAGTTCTAAACCTGGCAGTACTTGATGGTAGGGTGGGTAACTTCCTTCAACAAAACCAACAAATATTGGCGTAACATCTTTGCTGACTATAGATTAAGCTTGCCCGCACTAGCATTGAATATTACAGGTCAGCAATCGCTGGTGTACGCCTAAGCTCTTGTAATTGACGGGGGAAGAGAGAACATGAAAATTTTGAACTTTGTTTCAAAGTGAGAAAGAACTCGAATGAGCAAACTATCTGTCAAGTATTCTGCAGCCTTTTCTTTACTAAAGTACTTTCATAAACTAGTTTGTAAAGATATTTCGAGTAAAGAAAATGTGTATGTTAACATCTGGCATTTTTTGTTCAGCAAAAAAAATGAAGAAAGTCTGTTCATGCAGTGGGATAGATGTTGAGGACAATATGTCAATGTCATGTAGAAAGAAAAATGAGTAAAACATCAGAGAGCAGCATGATCCTTTTCACTTATTATGTGTGAAAACTAGAACACCTAGCAAAAGATAAAAAATTGGTGAAGAGAATAAAGAAAAACCTCTAAGGGAAGCATCAGATTTTGGAGTGACTGGGGGTGGATGTTTTGAAATCCATATTTTTAGTGACCTGAAAAAAAAAGAAGCATAAATCCATTAGAATGAAAAGAATGCCAGAACAATGAGGGCATAAAATGAAGATATGTCAAGAAACTCACTTTAAGAACGGAGAAACCATGTACAGCTTAAGCCCTGTCACCCCGCGTGATATCACTTCATCACTTGCTGGTTGAAGATCATCCAGCCGTTGCCATGCAATTTCCTGCTTGCAGGAAAAAAGAATTGGTTTTATGCAGAAGATTGTACAATGGAAACAATGCATACAAAGAACAGGTGTGCTTTGTGTTATGTTTTCAAAACTTGGGTAACATGGTGTCATTAGACCATGGGATCACAGCAAACTTTTGCAGAGTCACCTCAGGTCTTTAAGCACTTGTAAAACAACAGGACACAAACATCAGATCTAAACTTCTCGGACCTGTAGGCAAAGCCCAAGAAAATTGCTTATATTCACATGTCAATAGAGAAACATCCAAGTCACTTGTCCAACCATGCCCCACCATGAAAGTTGATTGATCTGGTGAGCAGTGACCATTAATAACATTACGCAACATGAGGTCAAAACACACTTTGACTATAACACACCTCCGGGTGGGGGAGGAGAGGAAGGAAACTACTGAAGGCTGGCCCAAGTTAAGGACTACTAAATGGAGTTAATGCATATAACCCCATAAATATTATGGAACCCAAAATAATAAAAAGAAAAGAGAAAAATTAGGGAAGGTTAATGGTCTGCGTGTCTGCATTAGTTAGTATAGCAAATGTGATGTAGTAGACAAGCATCATAGAAAGCTTGACAGCAGTCAACTTTATATTTCAAAGAAAAGGAAAAATGTTTATTTGATTCCAAATGCAACAGAAGAAAAGAAGTCTGTTTAAGAAAGATGAAAAAATAAGGAAATGATCTCTTACGCTGATCTCCTTTTTGGTGAGTGGTGCAAAGGGAGTGTCATCACTGACACCAGCAATTATGTAGAGGCGCACCCTCTGCTGCCCAAAAATCACTTCAATGTACTCATCTTTGTTAAGGAGTTCAGAAACATCAAAACCTGTTTCCTCCAAAACCTGTATCAATCATAGAAGCCAAATGAGACAGAACCAGCAGCAACCACGAAAGGACCTATTAAAACATATTCACTATAAACAATACCACCATTATCAGACCCCAACCCCCCAAACAGAAATCCAGCTCTTAGTTTCCTCTTTACTAGCTCTCTGCCTTTTTTATTTATTATTATTATCAGGAGATAGAACTGGGGACACCAGTATCACATACACGCTCAAGGTTCTACTTAAGAAACAAGTTGTATACTTTCTGTTTGTCTAAAAACAAAAAAGAAAACTATAAACTTAAAGCAATAAGCCAATAACAGAAACAAGGAATTCTGATTTGGTTTGGGCAGCACAGGAAGCAACATGATCCCCATCAAGAACCCTCCATGTTTCATTAATCAATATCATAACCGAAGGAAGCTTTTTTGGTTTCTTCTCATAAAGAATAGAGGATACCATAGCATATCCCCCTAAGGTTATTTGGAAGGGCTCGTGCGAGAACATGAGCATAGCTCAAACACCACGATCTCGCACCAAGACGTTGTGGTACATGGGAGCTTAAACCCCAAATCATGGTTAGGACTTAGGAGTGGGTAGCTCTAGCTACTTATGATCCCCTAAATTTTCAGTCAGGTACCACTCTATTTGGATTGTGGGGAAGGGGTAAAAGTAATGGATGGAGGCTTCCCTCCCCTTCCATTCAGATACCACTTTTTCCGTGACACTAAATGCAATTGAATGAAGGAAAGCGGAAGAGAACCCTTTCCTTTTAATGTAAGACAAATGCTTTCTAAAAATAATTTAATATCAAGAGAATCCAAGTAAATTCACCAAGAAATAAACACCTCTCCAGTTCTCCTATTCCCATCTTCCTGTCGCTATCTCCATCCTCCATTCCCTCTCCTTCGCCTCCTAATGCAAACAGAGTAAATTTCAAGGGACATGCTTTAATTGGAAGAAAAGCTGCTCCTTCAATAGCAGAGATCATAGAGCACATTCCTCAAAACAAATTGATTAAAAAAAAAATGCTTAATCTCATGAAGGTTTTCCAATTGAGAAGGAGGAGAAGTTTGCACAAGTTCAAATGAACTAAAGATGTTCGCCGTAAACCATGCAATTCACCCTGGACACATACTATCTGGACATCAGCTGTGAAGATGAGGAAATCGGCGGCTATGCTAACACACATCTTTGAAGCAGCTGGAAATGGGGTACAACGGTGGGCGACAGGGAGAGTTAATACAGCAGTTTCACTCGATTACACATTACAAGGTCCCAGATCCTGACAGCATTCAAAGTCCTAGACTTCTGGCTTCATAAGGTTGTGCATTTCAATCAAATCCTATGTAATGACCAAATAGACCATCAAAGAGGAACTTCCCCCGTACAGTACAGATTTATAGATGCTAATTATGCAACCATGCATCCATAAAATGAAAGTTCCAACACAACACTCACACCGCAATGGTCCCTAGACAATGTTAATAAACAGAGAAATAATAATATCAAGTACAGCCACAAGGGTTAATCTGACCACATAATGATTCAGGAAAAAAAGTACATAGCAAAAGAATAAACAAGAAGCAAATTGAAAGACAATATACTCAAAACCATAAAATAAAATAAAAAAACAACAACAAACAACCATACTTCTCTGACGGCACAAGCATGGTCTTCCTCATCCTTGTTCTTTTTTCCTCGAGGAAAGCTCCAGCTCGTTCCTTTCCACCCTTTAACCAGAAGGCACTGCAGAAGATATATCTTCCTTGTCAAATTCCATTCAATTAAAGACATTCGAATTAATTCTCAAGATATTAGCATATCATATTCAAAGTCATCTATGTTACAATAACTTGGTACTCACATCTGACACCCTCCATCTCCAAAATATTGCGTCACTATTTATGGAGCTAAGTTTTAGTGCAGACCTAGTAAACAAAGGTACTGTTGCAGCATTAGAGCAGAAGCTCAATCGAGTAGACAATTTGACATCATATCAAGGGTGGGAACATTTACACAAAACTATTGGACCAATTTAGAAGAGATGGAATGAGGTCAAAATCTTCCTGATCAGCACTGACTAAAGATATTCTGAACCTTAGGCTCATGAAGTTAAAGTGTAGCACCACAAAAGCCCTTGAATCAGTGTTATTAAATGTCACATGCTGAAACCGCTGCCTCTTCTTGAGTAAACTTCATTCATTACTCAAGAGAGGCCTAACCTCAAGAGTCCAGAACACAATTCTGCTGAGGATAATTGATCTTGCCAATGTTTTGAAGGGTGGAATACATGCTGAGGTGTTAAGAGTTCTTGGAGCCTTGACACAAAGCATAAGACAAAGCCCAAAGGCATGGTGACCAGGCAAAATGAGGCCCACTTTGACAATCAGAAGTTCAGAACTTCTGCAAGTTTTCCATTGCCACTTTGACAGCCAGCAACTTCTGCATCGGATGCTGGGATCAACGCCCTATTTCCCGATGGCTAGTAACTACCGGCCCACGTGACAGGTGGTTAAATAGCACGTTAGGTGTGAACGGGAGCCTGGGAAGTAACAGATGCATTTTTCTACTTTTATAATTTGCTTTATGGTTAAATAAAAATTAAGTCTGTTAAGCCACATGTTCCAATTATCATTATAGTGTAAAACTGATACTTGTACAGTCAGCTTAAATGCATCAGAGTCTCTGTCATAAAGTACCTACTGAAGGTGATAACCAAAATCAGGTAAATCAATAGCACCCGAAAGAGGGAAAGAAAGATACAGACTACAGAGTGAGAGACAGTGGGGAAGAGAGAGTAAGGATAACAAAGTAAAATGCCAAATGAAAGAGAAACAGAGTAACAGCTGAGGAGACCAAGGGGAATTGAGAGATCGAAGCAAAGAGTACCACAGTCAACTACCAACAGTAGCTTCTTCTTCTTCATCTTCCTTTTCAACTTCTATTTATTAATGAGACTTATGAGGATATTTTTCCGCATAATAAATTTGGATGGTTCAGCAAATGAAAGATATTTACAAAAGCATACCAAAGGCTGTACCTCTTATGTCTCGCATGCCTTGTGCCCCTCAAGTCACCAGTACACTAAGAAAGATTGACTCACCTTAAGTGGATGAACCTTTGACTCAGTACCCTCTATACCCAGGCATCTTTTATAACACAACCTTCTCCCAATTGACCTACTGACAGACGGAATCCCTTTTCTTTACCTTATTTCAGCTGAGATGAATCTTACAGGGACTTTTAACTATTTACTAGCCACACTGCTGGAATCATGAACACAGACATGAGTCACATGACATAAAGGGAAGACTTGGCCAATTGCTCATCCACAGAGTTAACCTCCCCCCCCCCCCATCTGACTAAGAGCTTGATTTCCACTTTGAAAATGACTTATGAACCCTCTCATTAACTACGTCCCAAATGATTTGCACTTAAAAAGGTGCACTAAAGGAAGACAAAGTACAAGGAAACAGAGTATATACCCATACGGCCATACCCCAAGAACTCAACCAAGAATTGTAGATCAGGTACATTGCAAACTGCTATCAGGAACACTTTCGTCAACGCTAAATCAAAGATTACAACATAGCATCTCAAGCAACCACAACTTTTTTCTCATCAAATTTACAAAATCTTTGAAGTCATTCCCAAAGAGCAAATGGGATACCACCATCATTTAAACGAGAGAAGTAACAACGCGAAACCTTCTGATAACCCTATACAACTGCTTTATCGACCAAACTACTCATGACTCCATCCAAGGAATCTAATAGCGGCTGCTACAGTACCCAATTTCACTTACCGCGACGAAAAATCAGGCCACAACAACCGCAAACCTTCCGCATTCCCCACAAGTAAGATTTCAGGACTGTTATAGCAATCGCAATCCCAACCGTGACCTCTGTTTGGTTTTCTCCACTACTGGATAAATATAACAAAAGGGTCCCTTCGATGTAAATCCCTAGAGCTAGCATGCAAGCATACTAGTTTCATTTGGTAACACCAAAAAGCAGTTAAAGAAGAGTGTTCATGATGTGTATATACCATTTCTCTTCTCTTAGTTGTTTCTCAGCCTTATAAACAAAATACCTGTGGCACATATTTCAGCAGGTAGCATAGGAACGCTTGTGCCACCCAAAATGTCTCCTCCATTCCGCGGCAAGACATACCTACTCTTGATTACTCTGTCGCATGCCAATTGCCAGATCCAAAGATGAACGACAAAGCCACTTTCGCACAAAGAAATATTTTTAGACACCATATCATCAAAAGCCAAGCCTATCCCTTCTTTAGAATACCTACTTTTGCAGCAAAGAAATGTTTTTAGACACCAAATCATCAAAAGCCAAGTCTGTCCCTCCTACAGCGTACCCACCAACCCCCTGCTTACTAAATGGTCCCTCTTTTTCTCATCAAGGCCAGCCAAAAAAAGTCCTGCCATTTACTTCTCAACTCTCCTTGCATTAGAGACACCATATCATCAAAAGCCAAGCCTATCCCTTCTTTAGAATACCTACTTTTGCAGCAAAGAAATGTTTTTAGACACCAAATCATCAAAAGCCAAGTCTGTCCCTCCTTCAGCGTACCCACCAACCCCCTGCTTACTAAATGGTCCCTCTTTTTCTCATCAGGGCCAGCCAAAAAAAGTCCTGCCATTTACTTCTCAACTCTCCTTGCATTAGAAACAGGAATCTTACAGTGGAGTGGATCTATAAGGAATACTCAACAAACAAGACTGAACGCTAGTGGTTCTTATACTAAAGGAAAATAAGCTATATTCCATCCATCTAATCCCGTTGATAGCTTTGCAGTCCCCAAAGGAAGGCCTCCTGGTTTTAACCAAAAGGTGTACCAAAATAGGCAAGGTAAGCTTTGATAGTAAAGACAGCCAAATATCAAAAACTCTTATCTAAAAATACCAATGACACCAGATAGTGGAGACTTGTCCGAATCATCAACAAAGACCAAACTGCAAATGCAAAACCTTACCTTCCTCCTGCACCTAGATCCCATTAATTAATCTACTCTAATTCTCAAAACCATTGAGAGAAGGTGTCTCAAAACATCCACGACAAATGAAAAAAAGAAAAGGGGATACCAAGCCAACATTTAGCTACTCATTAGCTAGAAGTCTAGAACAATGCTGAAGAAAGGGAAGTTTCATATCCTCCATCCACCCGAAAGCCTATACACTCCGTAATCCGATCCAAGGAGCTTAATTAACTATACATAGACCTTCTCAACATCTAGCATAAAGATCACACCCATATCCCTCTCTTCTTGACATAATCTATCACCTCAATCAATTTAGGTGCTGCATCCAAAATGTGCCTATCCCCTACAAAAGCAAATTTCTCGAAATATATAGTGCTAGAGCGCACCATGTCAACCTTTTAAAGAGTGCCTTAGTCACAATCTTATACATTCCTGTAACTATATCATGAATGGCTTCCTCACTTCAAGCTCCTCAGAAGGTCCCATTATCTATATCATGAACGCTTCCTCACTTCAAGCTCCTCAGAAGGTTTCTCAGGCTGAACCCCAATCTCATCCACAATATCACTCTGCTCCCTCAACACCACATGCCTTTCTGCCCGACTCCTTTATTAAAACTCTTTCCACTAAAAACCTTGAAATTTTAAAGTAAGAATCATCCTCCTTAGCCCGCTTAATTCAGGTGTTTCTAGATTAAATTATCCAACATTTCACTTGAACGGTAGAAATGTAGAATTTCGAAAGCCAATGTCCATACGAAACTCATTGTAACTAAAAGTTCATGGAACCTAGTGAGAATTACGAAATATTAAGTACAATGTACCTTTCACAAGCTAATGAATCAATATTTGTAAAATTATCGTAACAATTGGCAACTAGAAACTAAAACCCTTTGTATTCCCTTCCCCCTGCCCCCAAACCCCAATCCCCAAAAAACAAAAAATCAAACACACACAATATGAGACTTTAGTTTATCATGAATGAATCAAACAAACAAAGACAATAGCAGTACTATGCTCATCATCCTAATGGTCATCTTCCATTCATGGGAGCCAATAAAACCAGTCTCTTTTAGTTCTACGAAGGTTGTTGTGGCTACACTATAGTGGTAAAAAGGTCGTTGTCCTTGGGACTACATAACAAAGATCAATTGCTTCATCATTGTTCTTAGGGTTGGTACTATACTACTATATCCCTTGTGTATAATATTATTATATCGATGACAAGAAGTGCCAGGAAGTGCAACGTAGTGTATTTTGTAAACATTGAGCAGTCCTATGCCTCCCTACAACCAACAACATACTCATGGGCACCAATTCAAGAAATAGAAGCAGAATAAAAAAGATTTTACCACTAACAAGAAAAACAAAACACAAAATGTTGCTCAGTATCACATGACAAGAATAAGATTAGTTTTTTTTTAAGATATCATGGGTATCCAAGCTTTGCTTGACCAATCCCATGGGCCCTGAAGTTAATTGGGTAAAGCTCCACCTGAGGGGACTCAAACTTAGACCTCTGGAATAGATCTCAAAAGACAAACACCATAATAGCAGTAAGGTCCGCCAATAATGTAATGACAAATCATGCACATTACCCTTTGATAGGTTTTGTCCAAGATGATTGCTCCCGTGACAGGAACTCGAACCTTGTAGGAAGTGAAGTCCTTGAATATATCATCAATATGAGGAACATACGGCTTCAAAACCTCGCAGCTATTGAACACTAGAAGCGTTTAAGGAGAAGCAAGTGCAGAGTATTAAAAAGATAGCAAAAGAAACAAATGCAAACTTAACTAAGTGAGAAATGCAAACCAATCTAGAGAGCATGCCTTTTAGATTTAGGAAGCATGTAAATGTGCGTGCATGTGAAAGATGTAATATTATGGAACAGGGGAAGATTAAGAGAAAACATAATTAAACATGCTATTAGCCCTGTGAATACGTCATCCAAATAGTCAGCAGAAGGATACTTAAAGATGTGAATTCCTTGAGCGTAAATGATTTGAGGGAAGGATTCTTCTCCACTGAGTTATCCTCATAGAACCAATGCGCATATTCAACTAGAAATAAAATTCTCTCAAATGACTGTTGGTCTTCCTTTGGAACATTCAAGACAAAGCGACTGCAGAACAAAAAAGAAAAGGATCAATAAGAAAAATAAGACAATTTGGCTGCATAATGGGTTCAAATTTATTTCCTGCTCAGGGCTTAATCATCATCAAACTGATCACAAACTGGAGACAGGCTTTGGTGCATCAAAGAACAGCCATAAGAAAGGTGTCTTCAAAATCAGTTTCAACTTAAGTCCTTAAGCATCCATGATACAAAACAGTCACATAGACTGACAAACAACTCTGGCTCCAGCATCATTGCATAAACAATAAATTGTCATTTCTGCCAACTTATCCAAAATGAGGGCATGAATGAGCAACAGATCGGTTGCATATAAAACAATCAATTCCCCAATAAATGTATGAATTGTCATGCCGACATAATTTCATTACTATCAATTTTTAGTCTTATTGAATGTGTCCAAGTCAAGTATCAAAATGTTATTTCCCTTGGTTTCTGGGCCCATTCTTTCGCTTTTCATTTCATGTTTCACACTACAGTGTATTCGGTTTTCAAAAATAATAAGAAAGGAAAGGGAAGGGAAAGGGAAATAAAGTAATTTTCAATTCCACTGTTTCCTTCAACAATAAGGAACTGAAACGAAATGAGTTTTTTTCCTATGTTGGGTGGTTAATAAGAATAAGCTAGAAAATCAAATTAATCAGATCTTTGTGTTTACATGGTAGCAATGGTGATTACATCGTAATGCACCATTTATAGAGTAAAAATGGGGTCAAAAAGGAAAGAAGGGGAGGAAAGAGATGATAAAAAATGAGATTGATTGCACAATCCTATGTAATCACTATTACTCAAGTTTAGCCCATGTAAAGATGATTACTTTGGATGGTGTAATCATTGTCAAACTTTTCATCTCTCTCCTCCCCCTCCTTCTCTTTTCACCCCACCTTAACTATACAAAATGGTGCATACATGGTAGTCATGATTGCTCCCAAGTAAATGAGCCCACAGTTTTTTTTATTTTTAGATAACATGGGAATCCAAGCTCTGCTTGACTAATGCTGAGGGCCTGAAGTTAACGACCAGGAAACGTTCAGAGGCCCTGATGGCTGATAGGGCCTGAACTTCGGACCAACTTTGGCCTGATCTCAGAGGTCTTACCAACTGAGCTACCCCCCTCAGGAGATTGATTTGACTTGCCTCCTTAGGTAGTTTTGTTACCCGAGGGGGAAGCATTCTCATAGTTAGAGAGAGTCTCTTCTCTCTTCTTTTTATAGCTTAGTAGCATTCTTTATGGACAAAATGAGATGAAGGATTATGTGCTTAGTTTCCTTTCATTTCCATATTTTTTCTTCCCTTCCCTTCCCTTCCCTTCCCTTTGCCTCCTTAGGTAGTTTTGTTACCCGAGGGGGAAGCATTCTCATAGTTAGAGAGAGTCTCTTCTCTCTTCTTTTTATAGCTTAGTAGCATTCTTTATGGACAAAATGAGATGAAGGATTATGTGCTTAGTTTCCTTTCATTTCCATATTTTTTCTTCCCTTCCCTTCCCTTCCCTTCCCTTCTTTTTCCTTCCTTCCTTCCTTTCTTTATTATCCTTGAAAACCGAACACACAGTAAGAGTCTGTGTTTTCCCGGCTCACATTTCCGCAATTCTGTGTCCTCGTGTCCGTTTCCGTGCAACAATAGTAATCCCTCATCAATCTTGTTAAGAATTGTCACTTGACGTTGGAGGAAGCTTAATACATAGTTCAGTTGTACTGAATAAAATAGCTTTCAGCCAGGGTTTATGCTTCAATTTATATCTTTAGCTTTGTTTCACATGTAATAAAAATGACAAAAACAAATTTCAATTACATAAAAAACCTATGTTTAAGAGAATTCCATCGAACGACCTGGATAAACACCCAAAATCCAAGCTTGCTGCCTTCTGCTAACTATTTTCTACTAGATAACATTCTGTTGGGAACGTACTCATCTCACTTAGTGCCTACACATTGATCCAATCCACTACAATTTAGCAGTCACCAACTTCAGCTCGGTAAGAAAACCAAGATAACAATCCACATGATAGTATATACAGCTTTCTTCCCAGTGAAAAAACAAATTAAAATCAACACTGACCCAAGTTAAGATCACTCATCCCACGAAAACCCAATATAAATCTGAATCAATAACTCCAACAACGACAACAACAAAAGAAAGAAACTTAAATCTCTGTGAAACAAAACCAGAACAAACTCATTTCTAATATGCAATGCAAACTAGCTCAAACATATTGAAAGCTTGAGAAAAGCACATAAGCAAGTTAAAAGAAACAAAAACAGAAAAAAGAATTTCTAGGCTCAACTGTAGTAGAATATCAGAAATCAACAATAAGAGAAGAGAGATAAGAAGGGAATCAGAGCTTAAGGAGAGAGAGAGAGGGGGACCTGCAGAGATCATCGAGGAGCTCTTGAGGAGGAAGGCCGTTCTTCAATGGAGCGCTAGAAGATCTGTGTAGCCCTGACATGGCCGTTCCCACTCTTTGTTTCTCTCTCTCTCTCTCAATCGCCGCTGAAGCTGATCGATTGTCTTGTTCCCTAGTCTCTCAAAGAGGAGGGGCGCGTTGATGAATGATTATGCTTTTTGGTTTTCTTCTTTAATTTCTTTGGGTAATAATCACTCAAAAATCCCTTCTTCTTTCTGCTGTTTATGCTAATCCTAAGTATAAAAAAAATATATTTAAAAGTATGGAGGTTTAAAATATTTTCAAAGGTCAAAAAAAAAAAAAGTGAAAGGATGATAAGAAATTTTCTCTAGAATCATTTGCTACCCTCGCTCTTGAGAACCCCAGACAAATCGCTTTTCTTCTCTAACTCTAATCACCGCCACCTAAAAGTAAAATCACTTCAGGAAGAAAGGATGAGAGAGAAAATTCTCTCTAAAACCATCTGGTCACCTCCAAGACCTCACGACCCCCTCCCCCCCCCCCGATAAACCGCCCCCAACCACCATCTCCAGCCACCGCCCCACCTCCACCGTACAACCTCGTCCCAAATCAGCTATTTCTCGTACTAATCCACCAATGAGCAACCCTCCTTTAGCCTTAATCATGGCTTTTTTCGCAACCATCGGGGTCTCCGAAACCCTAACCCTAGCCACCGCCTTAACTCCCCTCGGCTTTATCGTCCTTTTACAGCTGAGTCTACATCAAATCCTTGGCTCTGGGCTTTCTCTGATCTCCTTTTTAGCCTTAATTATGGCCTCCTTGGCGTTGATTGGAGATTTCAAGCTTGGATGGAGCAAGATGATAATTTTGTTGATGCCTTGAATGTTTGGAATTTCTGATGGGAAGTCTGTAAGAATTCTGCTACTGTTTACCTCAATTGGATCCCAACCCGTATTTCGATTCAGTATATGGCTAATCTTTGGTTCGGATTGAAATTTTGGTATGAATTCCCCTCTTTAATGGTAGTTTTAAAGCATAATAAATTTCCTTGTGTTTCATTCTGGATGTGTACTACCTTATGTATGCCAATCCTTCAGTTCATTCATTCACACTTGAGTATGATGTGGTTTAGAGTCCCTTTTCCTTTCATTCATGTCTGGTGGGATTTCGGCGGCCGTTTTTGGTCATGGGCTTGGGTCTCTACGTCCCTTTCTTCCTTAAACACTTGGTCTTGGCTTTTTCCTTCTATTGCCAACTCTGTTTTCTTTGCTGCTCCCTCTTCCTTATCCTCATGCCCTTCTTTTTCCCATTTTCTCTATGTCGGTCGCTCTTCTAGAGCTTGTGAAATTGGTGGTGCTGGTGGTCTTTACTTAATCCCTACATCCAGAAATAATTTTCTTTTTTACAAGAGCTTGTACTGTGCCTGCTTGCTAATACAAACATCCTTGTTGTGTATATGTTTATACATATACAAAAGGCGTAACCTTTACCCTGGCTGTGAGGATCTTTTTTGGTGTCCTCCAGTTCTTTTAGTGGCTATTGACCAGAAGCCATATCTAGCTATTACAATATTCGATCTGACTATTTGTGATATGAAGTATGTGAAATTTGTGGTTGAAGGTGAATTTTCAATAGTGAGGGGAGTTAGCTCTCTTTCTGCAATTACTAGTGTAATTTTTACCTATAGAATCTTTTCCAATGAAAGTAGATTGCTTGGATTCAGATATGCTGTGAAAACCTCTTTAAGAGGCATTTGGTACAGCTTGAGGTGCTTATGTTTTCATTTTAATAAGTCTGGATGCATAATGCTTGTGTGGCTGTACTGTAAGATGAAGCTCTCATGCTTCTTAGATGAGTTACAAGTCCATTTTATTGGTGGGATTCTAATTTCAGTCATTCACCTTATGTTTACATCACTGGTGATTTGCAGAATTTCGCCTATGGATAATTTTTGAACCTTTTTTGTTAGCAAGGTTGTCAGCTTATGCATTTCTTGGTTTTGCAATTGTAGTATTACTAATGGTCTGAGCTTTTTTTTTTGCTGGGCATCTTCTCCTTTGCCTTGTTATTGTGTTGCTGTTTTTGGTCATTCTTTTTGTTATGTTTTTGAGCTTCCACTTCTTTTTGTGCTTGCCTCTGGCTACCAACAACATTATACGTTCATTGACCTTATTTATTTTTTTGGAAAAGAAATTTAACTATGGCCGATTTCTTTTGCATTGCTGGTATTTGCTCACTTATGATGTTCATATGCAACTTCTTTTAATTTGTTCATGCTTCTCTCATCAATTTGTTCTGCATATGAGCTCTATGGTTCATGGTGGGAGTTTTTTATGTATTTTGTGGACTGTGATAAAAATTTTCATTTTGGGTGTTTTTTCTTTTTCTCTGCACTCTATGGTATTTTGGTTTTGCTTTCATGTCTCTACTCTTAATCATTTTGCGGTATTATCGTGTAGATGCTCATTTCCCTTTCTGTCTTGGACAAAATCTGGGTTACATTTTTTCTGAATTGGATCCTGAGTTTAGCGTTATATGTTGGCTCATGGTGAAATCTTTTGCAAATGATATGCTTTCAGTCATTCGCCTTATTTCTAGTGGTGAGGCGATGGATAGGGCTTCAGCCCATGGCAACTGGATAGGCATGTTTTTATGTTTCTCTGTTTATAGGTTGCGACACATCGTATCCATTGGGCTTGGTTATTCAGTCTTTGAGCAAATTGTGGCTATGATCTTGTTGTCCTTGTCTTTTCTTCTCGTTTTATATGTTTGGGTTTTCTTTGTTTTTGTGACTCTTTTCTTTCCAGAAAATTGTCATACTGAACACATTAATGTGCTCGCGTTATGGTTCACATTAGTCATTCACCTGAGTTTCAACCTATTGGTGATGGACTGGGCTTTGGCTCTTGACTCATTCACTCCAATGCGACTACTTTCATGGCTCGGTCTGGTGTGGCCTTATTGTTTGCAGTTCAATATTCAGTGCATAATGGTTGTAATGGAATGGTTTCAGCTTTTTGTTAATATTCTTGATCTCTTAAATTTTGATTTTTCCTTTTTGTTGATTTGTCTTTACTCTCCAGTCATGCGCCCTGCACGTTTCTTTCTAACCAATTATATTGAAAATATCTAATTAATTATTTTTTATTATAAAAGTACTTGTATGAAATGTTAATGGTGCCAAAAAGAATCAAGCGATTAGTGAAGTTTGCTTTCTTAGAAAATTTATTCAACCGGATATTATGTTTGTTTTTGAGACGCTCACTAACACGACCAACTCGCATTGCTTAATTAGAAAACTTGGCTTCAACAATTTTGAATATGTTAACCCAGTCAATCATTCGGGTGGGATTTGGGCTCTTTGGAATGATAATAATATTAGTGCACACTTTATCCTCAAACTCGACATAATTATCTCACTTGAAGTTACGGAACTTTGTACTGGACATAAAAGTGTGATTTCGGGTGTTTATATGCTCTTGCCCAAGAGTCGGATAAAACTGAATTCTGGCAAAGTCTAGAACATCTTAATTCTTCAATTTCCCTTCCATGGTGTATTATGGGAGACCTTAATGAACTTGCTTCTCCTTGTGACAAAAAAGGTGGCTCTCATTGTCACCCTTCTAGATTTACTCGTCTTAATAGATTATTTAGCGCGTGTGACTTTTCTTCCGTCCCCTACAATGGGAACCCCTTTACTTGGAAACGTTGATTTAGTTGCGGTTATGTTTTTAAGAGGTTGAATAGAGCTATTAGTCGAGCTGATTGGAATACTCTTTTCCCCCAAGCCATTGTCAAGCACCTCTCGCTTTCATGCTCTGATCATGCACCTATTGTCTTAGATACTTCACCTTTAGTACGATACAAACCTAAACCTTTTCGCTTTCAACCCTTCTGGTCTCAGTTCAAGGAGACCGAACAGATAGTTTCTGAGGCTTGGAATTCTAGTGCTAGCGGTTCCCGTATGTTTAGAGTCACTAGGAAGCTTAAAGTTCTCAAGTCTAAATTAAAGCATTGGAATCACTCAACTATAGGGCACATTCACAAAAAAGTCAGCCTGAATTACGGCAAGATTAAAAACGTTGAAGATAAGATTATCAACTCTCCTGATAACAGCAATCTGCACAAGACTCTTGAACGGTTGATCAACCAAAGGGAAAAGCTTCTCCTCTTCTCGCAAACTTATTGGAACGAGTATGCTAAAAGAAAATGGCTTACTGAAGGCGACCGTAACTCCTCTTTCTTTCAACGTATTCATAATGTCCGTGTAAAAATGAAACGAATTTTTAAAATTAGAGAAAATTCTGGGGCATGGCTAGAGAATAACAAACTTATTCAGGATCATATTAATTGCGAATTCTCTAAAAGATTTACCTCTGACTTTTCTAGTCCTCGTAATCTAGTGTTGGATGATATACCAAAGCTTATTTCCGATGACAATAATTATATGCTTACTGCTGAGATTAGTGATGAAGAAATTAAAACTGCTATCTTTCAGATGCATCCGGCTAAAACCCCCGGGCCCGATGGATTTGGTGCTTGCTTTTTCCAATCGTATTGGCATATAATTTGACCAGAAATCATAGCAGCCATCAAAGCCTTCTTCCATGTTAAGCGGATGTTAAAAGAAATTAATCATACTTTCATTACGTTGATCCCGAAGATTAAAAGCCCAGAAACAATGAATCATTTTCGACCTATTAGTCTCTGTAGTACTCTTACCAAAATTATCTCAAAGGTGCTTGTCAATAGGCTTCGGCCGCTTCTAGATAATATTGTTAGTCCGCTTCAAGGAGCCTTTATTCCGGGCAGATCAATTCATGATAATATTTTGCTCACTCACGAGATCATGCTTTTTTTTTAGGAAGTCTAAAGCCAAAAAAAGGTTGGATTGCAATTAAACTAGATATGGAAAAAGCTTATGATAGAATCGAATGGGATTTCCTCTTTCAATGTCTTACCAAACTGGGTTTTTGTAGCACTTGGATTGGCTGGATCAAACAATGTGTAACCACTGTCTCATATTCGATTTTAGTTAATGATGAACCCTCAGTGCCCTTTTCTGCGACTAGAGGACTTAGGCAAGGTGATCCGCTTTCCCCATATCTTTTTATCCTCTGTATGGATGTCCTTATCCGTAGGATTTCACTAGAAAGTACTAGGCGAAGGTCTGGTATTGGTGTTAAAATTGCCCCTAATGCACCAATGATTCTGGGACTTTTCTTTGTTGATGATAGTATTCTCTTTTGTAAAGCTACCAGAGAGGCGTGTTCTACGCTGAAAGATATTTTACACACATTCTGTGACCAATCAGGTCAACTCGTTAACTTCCATAAATCTGTCACTGTCTGTTCAAAACTTATCGCGCCGTCCGCCAAACAGATGATCAATACTATCTTTAATATCCTTATTAAAGATTCGTTGGGCAAATATTTAGGATGCCCAGTTTTAGAAAAACAAGCATCTCGCTCCAGTTTCGAGGATATCATTGACAAAACACGAAATAGGATGAATGCATGGACTGCGAGCTCACTTTCTAAAGCTGGGAGGGTCACACTTATTCAAGCTAATTTGGAGTCTATTCCATCTCATACTATGCAATGTTTTGCTCTGCCTGAAACTACGTGCTCTGAATTAAATAAAATTAGTAGGGAATTTTTCTGGAAAACTGCAGACTGTTCTAATAAACACTTTCCCTTAGTTGGGTGGGATAAAATCTGTCAACCCAAATAATTAGGGTCACTGGGACTCCGGAAATATGAAGCTATCAATTCAGCTTTTCTATGCAAGTTGGCTTGGAAAGTTCTGGCTGAACCGGATAATATTTGGGTCAAATCTGTTACGGCTAAGTACCTTTCCAATACATCACTCCTTGACTGTACGCCTAGTGGATCCAACTCTTGGGCGTGGAAAAAAAATTTACATAGCAGAACCTTGCTTTGTAGAGGTATTCGATGGCAAGTGGGTAATGGATCCTCTATCTCCTTCTGTTTCGGCAACTGGTGTTTTAATAACCCGATAATTGATATGGTTGATGCTACAACCATTCCTCATTATACACTTGATTGGACAATTAGTGACATTATCACGGCCAATAAACTGTGGGATATAGATAAAATCAAAAATTTGTTACCCCAACATTGTCTTTATTGCCATCTTAAATGTGCCCATTCCCTTATGGATGATGATTTTTGTTGGGGCCTTACAGGAAATGGGATTTTTTCCACCAAAACTGCAACATGGCTAGCCCACGGACTTAATAAAGATGACTCATTTCGTTGGTCGTTTGCTTGGATTTGGTCTTTGGTTATCCCTCCAAAGGTTAAGATTTTTGTCTGGCAAGTATATGTCACAAATCTATTGCTACCAGAGCAATCCTTTGCAAGAGGGGTATTCCGATTAGCTCCAATTGTCCGCTCTGTGATTTTTCTTTTGAAGATATAGACCATTTATTCGTGGAATGTCCTCTTACATGCCAGGTTTCGGACCAAGCTTATGACTCAGGTTGGTTAGATTATGTTCCTCCTTCGCATAATTGACTCCCGTGGCTTGATGAATTACGACACACCAGAGACTGTTCTAAAGTAGCCAAGGCCAAAGTAGTTATGCTCTTATGGAGTATTTGGCATGAACGAAACAGTGTTGTGTTTCGAGGGACTCCCTTTAACGTTATAGGGTGCTGGATTAGAGTTAAGAGTTGTTTTCTAAAGTGGTCTGCTAGGACTTCTCCTTCAATGTTTGATCGCGATTGTGTCTCTTCGTACGCTCATAAGGTTATCAGTAGCAACTGGGTTACTTGGTCTAAACCCCCGCCCAACCATGTTAAGATTATTTTTGATGGATCGTTTATTAATGGTGAAGCGGCGATTGGGTTCTTTATTCGGAATGAAGGAGGTACTCTCTTGGGAGTTGGGGCTAAGGCAATTGGTAAGTCTTCGGTTTTAGTGGCCGAAGCCACGGCGCTTAGGAATGCAGTGCATAAAGTGATTGAACTTGGCTGTAATTTGGTGCAAGTTGAAGGTGATAATCAGATTGTTATCCAGGCAATGCGGGGAGAAATTGAAATACCTTGGCAAATTCATTCATTGATTATTGATACCAGACGGTTTTTAGCCCCTCTCGGACTTGTACTAATTAGCCACGTTCACAGGGAAGGGAATAGAGCAGCTGATTGGATGTCTAAGTATGGTCATAGTTGCCAAGAGAAAATTTTCTGGACCACCTCCCCTGACCCGGATTTCAATAGAATCCTTTATGAAGATGTGGTAGGAGTCCACCTCGAGAGGAGGTCCTCCTAATATCCATCTCTTTCCTTACCTATTTTTTAAAAAAAAAATCACCGCCACCTCGTTTCTGCAATTCTTTGGTGTGCTTTACCTCAAATCCTTTTAGATCCCCGCTCTTATGCCTCTCAGCGTCACTCCTCTAGTTGTAATTATGGCTACTTATGGTGTTATTGGTTTATTTTAGCTAGATCCCTACCTACTTTTTTGGTTGGGTCTTCTCAATTGCTAGAGAATCTTAATCGCCTTTGGCATTTTCGCATCTGTTGGCTGGTAATTGCAAATTGGTTGTGTGTAATAGCTATGGGTTTGGTTCAATTGATCGGATATTAGCACGCGATTTGCTTTGGGAAGTGGCTTTCTTTTCGCCCAAGGCATTTATCACCAGATTGCTCAAGTTGTTAGAGGCTAACTGATAACATTAGCAATGATTATGATTTTGGGTATTTCAACTGTGAGTATTATTTTAATTTGAGCTATTATCAAGCTATAATTATTACTTATTGCGTGTTTAATTGTAGTTATCTGATGTTCTGGGGCTATGGTTTGGTTCAATTGGTCTCTCTCTCTCTCTCTCTCTCTCTCTCTCTCTCTCTCTCTCAACTACTTTTTTGGGTTTTTTTTTTTAATTCTCCTTCTCTGCATGTTGGTTCTTGGCTTCCTATGTACTCTTTTCTGAATAGGCTATTTAATTTGGCCTATTTAAGGGGGGTTTTTTTCTCATTTGGGTTTATCCCAACACTCTACTCTCCTTTCTCTTGCCTACTTCAAAATTATGAATTCCCTCCCTTCTCATAACGCTCCTGATTCCAATGGATCATCTCTACTTCCCAATTGACCTACCTCTCATCTCCCTCAATCACTCTCTTCCCTTATGGTCGCTCGTGTGGAGCTTCTGATGGTAGTGGAATTACTGGAGGTTTATCCCCTCCTAGATCATTCTCCACCGCCCTCCACCACAGAGTGGCTCGTCAAGATAACTCTCCTGCTTCCCTTGCCCCAACTGGGACTGTTTATGGTCCTGATGAGCTGCTCGCGCTCGGTGATGGTGACGGGGCAGTAGTTCCTCCTTTCCCTGAACCTACTGACCCTGAACCCGACCTAGGGTTCCTTGCTTTGCATGCCAAGATTTGGGGTGGTGATGTTCCCATTCCTCTTTTCCGGGACAAAATCAAGCGTGACTGGACAGAATTCTGTGGTGAAGTGTCTTTTATTGATTTGGGTAATGGCTGGATGTTCATTAGATTTACTACTGGTACTGATCGTCGTTTTGTTTGGATTAATCGTCCTTGGTTTGTGCAAGGCCTTAATCTGGTCTTACACCAATGGGAACCTGCCTTTGACCCCTATACTACTTCCATTGATTCCATTGACCAGTAGGTTCGCATTCCCCGCTTACCCATTGAGATGTGGAACTTTCGTATAATTAGGGATATTCTTCTACCTTTGGGTACGCTGCTCAAACTTGATAATTTTACTCGCCTCAGACTTAGAGGGCTTTTTGCCCGTGTTTGTGTTAAACTTGATATCACCCAGCCTCTTAAGGCTTCTATTTCTGTGGATTGTGGGTATGTTTCTCGTGTTTATGCCTTTTGCAATGAAGGCTTGCATAATGTTTGTTCTCTTTGCGGTCTTGTTGATCATGATACTGATGCTTGTTCTCTTATTCTGATTTTCACATTTACGTGGAGCAACTGGTTGCCACTACTCTCTCTCCTCACTTAGTTGCTGCTTCTGGGAGTGTGGAGATCTAGATTACTGACACTCACCTTGAGTGGGTTACTGTTGTCCCTCAGCGTCGTACTCGTCCCCATCCAGTTACTTAGGCTGGCAGAACCAGGTATAGGGGTTCTACCTCTCATGCTAGTCCTTCTCAGACTCATGATGATAGAGGAATTGTTGAGGGCCATGATCCTGATGTGATTCAGTTGCCCGGGGATACGGGGGTTACAGCTAACTGTCCCACCTCCAACATCTTCTATATTCTTACTGCTACCTAACCCTGTTTTTCTTTCATCTACTGGTGATGATGATGAGTTTAGTCCCATTCGTGAGAGTGCACCTGTGACCTCCTTAGTTGATAGCTATGTGAGCTATGTCTCTCTCTTGGTGCTGGTAAGGGTGGTCGTAGTGCCTCTCTGGTGGGCCGCCTTCCTTCTCCTCTCACGGAGGATGAGGATGTTGAGATGGACTTTATAAGGATCATATTGTTCATGCTTTCTCTTCTGATTCTACTAAGAAGAGGAGGATAGAGGAGATGGTTGACTCAACTGCTAGCCCATGTCCTCCTAATGGTGACCACACTTGATCTTTCCCATGATCCCCTTTAATGTTCTTTCCTCTTTTCTACTATTTTATTATGATTTCTAGACTTTCCTTTTATGATTTCATCTCTCTTTTGCTATATCTCTGACCCTGACTTTTCCATCTGATGTATTTTTACTTATGCTTATTCGCCCCAGATGGGATTTTTTGTATCATTTGGACTCTATCTATCTATTTTTCTTGTTGGGTGGTTTATCACAAGTTGTTATTCTATGTTATTTCTTTCATTGCTTTGTATCTCTTTGTTTTTTCCCTTGCAAAAATTTATTCGTATTATTATCGTTCCTACTTGACTACTTTTCTTGATCCTTATTGTGTCATTCTTTTGCCTTTATTGTTCAAATGATGGACTGAGTTTATCCCTTTGAACTACTTAAGTTGTCTTTTTTGAATTTGGTACCTTGTTATGATCCTCTTCGTGGGTAGGGTTGTAGTGGTAACTTTCTTTTGTCATGCTTCTACTCTTTAGGATTTTCTTATTAGTACTTCCCTCTTTCTAGTTGGTTTTTATGAAGATTTTTTCTTGGAATGTTAATGGTGCTAAAAAGCGGATAGTGAGATGTGCTTCTATAGAAAATTTATACAACCTGATACATGTTTATCCTTGAAACTATGACTAGCACATCTAATTCTCATAGGTTCATCAAAAAATTAGGATTTTCTAACTTTGACTTCGTTAACCCAATGAATCACCCGGTGGGTATTTGGGTACTTTGGAATGATACTAATGTTAGTGTTAATCTTGTACATAAACTAGATAGAATCATTTCACTCAAAGTAATTGAACTTGTTAATGGATTTAAGACTATTGTTTCTGGTGTTTATGCCCCCGCCCAAGAATCTGATAAAGCGGCCTTTTGGAGCTCGCTAGAACAACTTAATGATAGCATTCATCTTCCTTGCTGTATTATTAGTGATCATAATGAGCTTGCTAGTACTAGCGATAAACAAAGGGGCATCGACTTGTTAGACTTAATAACCTGTTTGCAAGTTGTAAAACGAACGTCATTCTCTCTAGTGGGGGCAGGTTTACTAGGAAACGTAAATTTGGCCACTTCCACGTCTTTCAGAAACTAGATCGTGCTATTGGACGTACGGACAGGGACTCGGTTTACCCTCATTGTGTTGTTAAGAACTTATCGTTTACTTGCTCCGATCATGCTCCTATAGTTTTAGAAACTGGACCCCCGTGTCGTACGAAGCCTAAACCTTTTCGTTATCAACCTTTTTGGTCGCAATTTAAAGAAACAAAAGCTATCACTAAACGCATTTGGGGGTCTTCAGCCCCTGGTTCTAGGATGTTTCGGTTCACGAGTAAGCTCAAACATCTTAATGCAGAATTAAAAAAATGGAATTATTCAACCATCGGACACATACATAAAACACGTTGAACAATTTGGGCTAAAATCCAATCTATGGAAGCCAACATTCTTACGGCACCTAATTTGAATCATCAAAAAGCGCTTGAGAGACTCATTCTGCAAAGAGAAAAGCTCCTCCTCTTTTCCCAAACATATTGGAATGATTATGCAAAAAGCAAATGGCTCACTAATGATGATCGTAACTCCTCCTTTTTTCAGCGTATCCATCGCATTAAGGCCCGAAAAAATTGAATTTTCAAAATTCGGGAAGGAATTGCTGCTTGGCTCGAAGACGATATTCTCATTAAAGATCATGTTTTCTCAGAATTCTTGAAACGATTTAAATCCGACCATCATGCCCCAGATACCTTTCCATTGAGGATATCCCCCCTCTCATTACACCTAATATGAATAGTGCCCTTGTTATGGATATTGAGGAAATGGAGATTAAAAATGCCCTCTTTCAGATGTACCCATCTAAAGCTCCTGGTCCTGATGACTTTGGTGCCTGTTTCTTCCAAACATATTGGCACATTGTGCGCAGGTAATGAAGTTACTCAAGCTATACAGTCTTTCTTTCACGGGAAAAAATTGCTTAAGGAAATCAATCATATCTTTATTACACTTATCCCCAAGGTTAAGTTCCTGAAACTGTCAATCATTTCCGACCCATTAGCCTTTGAGGTAACTTGACTAAAATTATTTCAAAAGTCCTTGTTAATCAACTAAGGCCTTTTTTAGACAATATGGTCAGCCCATTCCAGGGTGCGTTTGTCCCTGATCGGTCTATCCATATTCCATGACAATATTCTCCTCACACATGAGATCATGCACATGTTCCGGCAGTCTCTCAAGCAAAAAAGGGTGGATAGTCATTAAACTAGATATGGAGAAAGCCTACGATCGCATTAAATGGGACTTTCTCTTTGAATGTCTCTCCCGATTAGGCTATTGTGAAACTTGGATTGAATGGGTTCGGCAATGTGTTACCATAGTCTCTTACTCGGTCTTGGTTAACGATAAACCATCTTCCCCCTTTGCATTCTCCCGAGGGCTGGGGAAAGGTGATCCCTTGTCCCCATATCTTTTTATACCCTGTATGGATGTCCTAACTCGACGAATTTGTACATAGTCTTCAGAGACGCTCTGGGATTGGTATTAAAATTGCTCCTCAGACCCCTATAGTCCCTGAGCTTTTCTTTGCAGATGATAGCATCCTTTTTTGTAAAGTGAATTGGGATGCTTATTCCCGACTTAAGGATCTCCTACACCAATATTGTGCAGAATCTGGGCAACTTATTAAATCAGCCATCGTTTTCTCCAAGTTTGTTACTCCTTCGACCAAACAGCTGGTTAACACCATTTTTAATATTCTCATTCGAGACTCTCTGGGTAAATATCTTTGTTGCCCAGTGCTTGATAAGACTGGGTGCAAGGCAAATTTTGGTGAAATTGCTAACAAAGCTCAAAATCATATGAATGCTTGGGCTGCTAGTACACTGTCTAAAGGTGGTAGGATTGTGCTTATTCAAGCTAATTTAGAATCAATCCCCTCCCACACCATGCAATGCTTTGCACTTCCTAAATCCACGTGTGCTGATCTTGGTAGGATCAACAGAGATTTTATTTGGAAGAATGCTGATGACAACCGTAAATTTCCATTGATAGGTTGGGACACAATTTGTAGGCCTAAGAAATATGGTGGGCTTGGGCTACGGAAGCATGAGACAGTTAATGCTGCGTTCATATGTAAATTAGCTGGAAAGGCCTTTCTCAACCGGACAATATTTGGGTTAAAGATGTGATTGCCAAGTATCTAGGTTGGGCTGCTCGACTGTAAGATTGGGCCTTCTTGCTTTTGGGCCTGGAGATAAATTCTGCATAACCGGTTGCTAGGGGTGAGAAGACTGATCATGATCCGGTAATCCGAACTTAATCCGGTCCATCTTTTACTCCGCTTGTTTGGGACCAAAAAAGGAGCGGAAACGGATTGACCTTTCAAGGAATCCGGATATCCGTATCCGTTCCGATTTAAAAATAAATAAATAAAAAATCCCAATTTTGTATACTTTATTCGCGTACTGAACTGGAAGCCTAAAGAAAAAATTTCTAGCTGCTTCCTCTCAACTCTGAACACACTCTCTCCTCTCTCTCTCCTCTATAGCTTATTGGATAGTTTTTCTTTTTCCCAATAACCAACTACATTATTAGTTTGGAATTTGGATAGTTTGATTTTGGTTACTATATATGTATGTGTAGACACCAAATTGTGTCTCTGTCTCACCAAAAACCCGATGATGATGGATATGGAATAACATGGACAATAAGAATTTTCGAAGTGTTCGAACTCTTGATCATTGGCATAAAGCCTCTCATTTCACCATAATCACATACCCTTTTCTATAACCTTTCCAATGACCCATACCTTGTCCCAAACGGACACCGGAGTTAAAAGATGTGATACCACAAAGTTATGGGACAAAAGAGATACCCTGATTACCGCACTCCACGGTCCAAATAGGATTGTCCTCCATGAGAGGAATAATTCCCAAGTGAGCCTAATTTACATGGATTCCTCACACAAATACCTTCAAAGTGACATATTATGGGTCCAAGTCCAATAAGAAACGAATGAGATATGATCCAGTTACCGCAATGTATATTGAAATGGATACCTCTATAATGTTTGGGTCATAACTCTAGAAATACTAATGAAAATTGGGATAATAATATTTCCAAAGAAAGCCCTTTGAATAAGGAATCCAATTCAAAACGAATCAGGTCAATCGGAGGTCAAACGAAGAAGTTATGGGCCTTTTAATTCAAAACTCGCTAGCTGGAGCGGTTGAACTGCTAGGCTAGCGGCTGAACCGCTTACCCTAGCGGCTTGACCCTTAGTCCTGTTGGAGCGGTAGCCGCTTGGACGCCAAGCGGCCCCCATTGACAGGCGCCTGATGGACTTTTTTTCCGGCCTTTTTGTCAGTTCGGTCCCAGACCTAAACCTACCTCTATATATACTCTTTTCCTCCGTTTTTTCAAGGGGAACACAATGGAGAGGTCAAATTGAACCCTAGAGCTCTCTAATTAACCCTAATCTCTCAGTCTTCATCCGTCTCCTTCCTCTTTTACCAAATAAACAACTCTAATCATCCTTCCACCAAAAAAACTGAACCTTTACCCTTTACACCAAAAATAAACCTTTAATATTATTCATCTTCACAAGACAACACATAATTCATCTACCTTTGATCAAGAACAAGAATCTTTGGGAATTCGTCCGCTCGTAAGTGAATACCCAAGTTATCCATCCTGAGGGTTTATTTTCTTTAAATCATTTCTTTATAAAATCATGTTTTATCTAGATTATGCTTATGGTTGATTAATTTGCATTTTTTCATTATGATTTTGTATATTAGTATATTAATCATGTTAGATTAGTTTAATTCATGTTTATTGCATGTTTAGTATAAAAATCATGTTTTTTTGCATATTTACATGTTTAATTAGTATAGAATTAGATTAATTGCATGATTAGATTAATTTTCTTATTAGTTATAATTATTGCATAAGAAGCATGTTTTTATTAACTAGCTACTTCTTTATTGCTTTAATTTAATTCCAATGAAGTTACTAACTTATTGATGTGAAATAAGTAACAAAACGGAAATTAACCTTTGATAGTATCACACAAAGGGATCTTGTTCAAGAATCACTCAAGAACAACTCACGAATCACTCGTAAGGGTTTCAACCTGAATCACTCAGTTTGAGGGGTAAATACTCACGTATTCAATAATTAATCATCAAAGCACGAGTTTACAGTAAAAAAGCTCTCCCCTATTTATAGACAAAGAAATCTAAAGCTATTCGGAATCCTAATCCTAGTCCAAATACGAAACTAACTACGAAACTGACTAAAATTGTAAAACGAGCTAATTAACAGCTTTCCTAATACCTAATGGACTCCTAATGCTACTAATAATCAGAATACTACTTTCCTAAACATATTCTAACTAATTAAGGAAATAGGGAAACGAAATCAAACTCAAACAACTAATTACTTGGCGCCCAAGGTTTAAAACGCTGGAACAGTTTCCTTGGCGCCCAAGGCTTCTTCTTTTCAGCTTCTAGTCATCTTCTTGCCACTCTAACATAGTTACCTCACACTTTACCTCACATGGCATTATACTCTTGGCAATGAGCAGCTCAAGATCAAGCATTAACGTTTCAAGAACTGGGTTCTTGGACGTTCTTGATTCGTGGTCTTCTTGCTTGTTCTTTAACGTACTTGCTCCTGCATCAACCTCCCCTTCTTTGAAAGAATTTGCCCTCAAATTCGTATCCTCTAAGTAAGGGCTAAGATCACCAACATTGAAGGTTGAGCTCACGTTTCCATACTCACTAGGAAGATCAATCTTGTATGCATTGTCTCCAATCTTCTCTAGGACTTGAAAAGGACCATCTGCTCGAGGCATAAGCTTGTTCTTGCGTCTTGAAGGAAATCTTTCTTTGCGCAGGTGTAGCCAAACTAAGTCACTAGATTCAAATAGAACTTGCTTTCTTCCCTTGTTAGCTCTAGCTTGGTACCTTGAGTTCATCTTCTATACTCGCGCACGAACTTGCTCACAGATCTTCTTGAAAGCTTGTTGTCTTGCCTTGGCATCTACATTGATAACATCTTCTCTAGGAAAAGACACAAAATCAATAGGCAAATAAGGATTAATGCTATACACAATCTCAAATGGAGAATGACCCGTGGTAAATCCAGGCATTCTGTTATATGCAAACTCCGCATGTGCTAGCTTAATATCCCAATCTTTTGTGCTTCTACTCACCAACCCTCTAAGCAAAGTACCAAGGGTCCTGTTTGTAACCTCGGTTTGCCCATCTGTTTGTGGGTGATGTGAAGTGCTAAAGAGTAACTTCGTCCCAACGAGTCTCCAAAGTGTCTTCCAAAAGTAACTCAGAAACTTAGTATCTCGATCCGACACAATGGTCTTGGGAATGCCATGTAGCCTCACTATCTCTTTATAGAACAAGTCAGCAACATGAGAGGCGTCATCGGTCTTGTGACATGGCACAAAGTGCACCATCTTGGACAATCTATCAACAACAACCATCACAGCATCTTTTCCCCTTTGAGTTCTAGGGAGTGCCACAATGAAATCCATGCTCACACTCTCCCAGGGAATGCTAGGAACCGGTAATGGTGTGTATAACCCTTTGTGAAAAGCACTCTTGGCCCGTTGACATGTAGCGCATCTCGTCACAATAGCATGTACATCTTTGAGCATCTTAGGCCAATAAAAGTGTTCTTGTAATAGCTCAAGGGTTTTAGTTACTCCAAAATGTCCAGCTAATCCTCCCGAGTGAACTTCTCTAACCAATAGCTCACGTACAGAGAACCTAGGAACGCAGAACTTGTTCCTCTTGAATAGAAACCCATCTTGTATGAAATAATCACAATGCTCCCCTTCTTTGCAAGCTCTAAATGACTCAGAGAAATCAGCATCCTTGTCATATAGTTCTTGGAGATGTTCAAAGCCTAGGAGCTTCGCTTCAAGTGTCACAAGCAAGTGATTTCTTCGTGAAAGAGCAACAGCAACAACATTGTTTTTCCCATCTTTGTACTTGGCCGAGAATGTAAAAGATTGTAGAAACTCTACCCACTTGGCATGTCTAGGGTTTAGTTTCTGTTGGCCATGAATGTACTTGAGAGCTTCATGATCCGAGTGCAACACAAAAGGCTTAGGCCTTAAATAATGGGACCAATGTTCCAAAGCTCTCACAATTGCATAGAACTCTCGATCATATGTAGAATAATTCAAACGAGTTCCATTCAATTTCTCACTAAAATAGGCAATAAGACGTTTTTCTTGAATTAAAACAGCGCCTATACCCACCCCATTAGCATCACATTCAACCTCAAACAATCTATCAAAATCGGGTAATGCTAGAATAGGTGCTTGACGCAACTTCTCTTTGACCTCAACAAAGGCCTTTTGCGCACTTTCACTTCAATTAAACTCTCCTTTTTTCATTAATTCAGTTATAGGAGCAGTAATAGAACTAAAATTGCGTATAAACCTCCGATAAAATGATGCCAAGCCATGAAAACTACGTACCTCATGTATATTGGTTGGAGCTGGCCATGAAGCCATAGCTTCTACCTTGGACGGATCAACATGTACACCATCTTTGGACACAATGTAACCAAGGAATATAACCTTAGGAAGCATGAAATCACACTTCTCTAACTTGCCAAAAAGCTGTTGTTCCTTTAGCTTCTCAAATACGCGCTGTAGATGTACTAGATGTTCCTCATTTGTCTTGCTGAATATAAGAATATCATCAAGGTAAACCACAACAAATTTACCAAGGAATGCTCTCAATACCTCGTTCATCAACCTCATGAATGTGCTAGGAGCGTTGCACAAGCCAAAAGGCATTACTAACCACTCATACAAACCATGTCGTGTCTTGAACGCGGTTTGCCATTCATCTCCCTCCTTGATTCTCACTTGATGGTATCCAGCTCTAAGATCTATCTTGGAAAACAATTGGGAACCATGTAGCTCGTCTAACATATCATCTAATCTTGGCATAGGGAACCTATATTTGATTGTGATATTATTGACAGCTCTACTGTCAATGCACATACGCCATGTCCCATCTTTCTTAGGCACAAGTAACGCAGGAACAGCGCATGGACTTAGACTTTCTCTCACATAGCCTCTTTGCACAAGCTCTTCAACTTGTCTTTGCAACTCTTTGGCTTCTTCGGGGTTACACCGATATGCTGGCCTATTTGCAAGTGGTGCTCCAGGAACTAGGTCAATTTGGTGTTCTATGCCACGCATAGGAGGTAAACTAGGGGGTAACTCCTCGGCGAACACTTCTTTGAACCTCTCTAACAATAGGCGTAACTCAGGATCATAATTGGGATTGCTACACATGTTAGGTTCAAACAACAACACTAGGTAGCTCATAGTTTCATTAGCCACCTCTCTTTCCATCTCTTTCTCTCCTATGACCATTACACGACTCGCCTTTTTACTAGCCTTTGCTTCTTTAACTTGAGTGGCAGTCAAGGGTAACAATTTGATTCGTTTCTGGTTATGCTCAACAGTATAGATATTGTTTACACCATCATGACTAACTTTCCTATCAAATTGCCAAGGACGACCTAACAATAGATGACAAACACCCATAGGCAGTACATCACACCATAGATCGTCTTTATAACACCCTAAAGTAAAGCAAACTCTAGCTTGTGTAGTCACTTTTAACCCTCAACCATCATTCAACCATTGCACAGTATAGGGTTTAGGATGACTTTTAGTAGGCAAATCAAGCTTATCAGCCATATCTTTAGAGGCAACATTAGTACAACTCCTAGAGTCAATAATCAAATTGCAAACTTTACCTCTAACCTTGCAGCAAGAATGGAATATTTGCTCCCTTTGGTCGGACTCATCATCGGCCACAGTCGTATGTAGCAACTTCGTAAGGATTAGGGTCTCTCCAACCTCGGGTATACCATAATCTTCAATGAATGGCTCTCCATTATCTTCATCACTATCCTCGGTTATGGGCATAACAAATGAGGGTTCCATCTCTTCTAGCTCAGCGATGGTGAGCGCTTTCTTCGAGCCGCACTCATAGGCATAGTATCCATATCCTTGACACTTGAAACAATGCAGTTGGTTCTTGTCCTTAGTAGCCACGGCTTTGCCTTTGTCTTGAGTTACGGGCTTGCTAGGGATACTTGCGCTCTTGAAGAATGTTGTATTCTCTCTCGCGTTGTATTGGTTCCGAAAATTTGTATAGCCTTTAATCACATCTTGAGCAACCGTTTTTTGTTCTCTTGCTTCTCAATCTTGAGAGCGATTTTGCACACGTCCTCAAAGGTTACGTAAGGAACAAGCTCTACCTTGCGCCTTAGAGTTGGGTTTAGACCTTTGATGAACCGTGCAATCTTTAACTCCTCCTTCTCTTCAAGATCACACATCATGTGCATATGTTCAAACTTCTAGAGGTAGTCTTGTACACTTGAGGTTTCTTGGCTTAAGGACGTAAGTTTCAAAAACTGTTCTTGCTCAAATTCTTTAGGCAAAAATCGTTTCTTTAAATATTTCTTGAGTTTGTCCCAAGTCTCAATCTTTGCTTTCTCTTCCTTCTTGCGTTGAGCCTTTAGGTTTTCATACCATAAAGAACCATGCTTGGTGAGTTTAAGCGTGGCTAACTTGCATCTTCGCCGCTCATCATACTCCTTGTATTCAAAGACTCTCTCCATAGTTCTAAGCCAATCAAGAAAGGCCTCTGGATCGTAGGAACTGTCATATTCAGGGAGTTCGACTTTCAAGTTCCTATCATCATCATAGGGGTGTCGTGGTTTAGGAGCGTCATTGGTTTTAGTCCCACTTGTGTCTTCAAACTCCTCATCGAAGTTGGGGTCACGATTGTGGTTTCTCCAATGAATTCCGCGCATCCTTGTCTCCATGTTTTCCCTATCTTCTTGGTTTCTTCTTTCCATAGCAGCCATCCGCTCTGCCATCCGCTCTTCTTGAGTTTTGAAAGATGCCCTAAGATCCTCTATGGCTGTTAACAACTTTGCTAGTTCGTTGGGCTCACCCATAGCTTCGGTTGTTGGTTTCTTGGGGGTTTCTTGGCTGTCTTCTTGAACAAAGGGCGGATCTTGCAAGAATCTTTCTCGAAAGCTCGCTATGGTGTCGTGTTTAAACTTAAGAAAGCTCAAACCTTTAGCTTTGATACCAAGTTGATGTGAAATAAGTAACAAAACGGAAATTAACCTTTGATAGTATCACACAAAGGGATCTTGTTCAAGAATCACTCAAGAACAACTCACGAATCACTCGTAAGGGTTTCAACCTGAATCACTCAGTTTGAGGAGTAAATACTCACGTATTCAATAATTAATCATCAAAGCACGAGTTTACAGTAGCAAAGCTCTCCCCTATTTATAGACAAAGAAATCTAAAGCTATTCGGAATCCTAATCCTAGTCCAAATAGGAAACTAACTATGAAACTGACTACAATTGTAAAACGAGCTAATTAACAGCTTTCCTAATACCTAATGGACTCCTAATGCTACTAATAATCAGAATACTACTTTCCCAAACATATTCTAACTAATTAAGGAAATAGGCAAATGAAATCAAACTCAAACAGCTAATTACTTTGCACCCAAGGCTCAAAACGCTGGAACAGTTTCCTTGGCGCCCAAGGCTTCTTCTTTTCAGCTTCTAGTCATCTTCTTGCCACTCTAACATAGTTACCTCACACTTTACCTCACGTGGCATTATAATCTTGGCAATGAGCAGCTCAAGATCAAGCATTAACGTTTCAAGAACTGGGTTCTTGGACGTTCTTGATTCGTCGTCTTCTTGCTTGTCCTTTAACGTACTTGCTCCTGCATCACTTATTTACTGATTAAAGTTGTCAATTGGCGCGTTAAGAATGAACGGTAGGTTTTGGAGAATATTATTATCTTTTGTATTTATTGGGTTAATCTTGCGCGTTATTAATTCATAGCATGTAATTGGATAAGTCATGTGCAAAGCGATAACAATAGCAATAATTCATGTTGTTCAACCCATTTAGTTAATTCTAGGAATTGGAAGTCCGGGTTTGTTTGGAGCCGTGCAAATTTAATTATTAATTTGGTGGCGACTCTTCAATTATCCTAAACACCCAAGCAAAGGGACTAAAATTCAAACCCTAGTGTTTACAGTATGTGAGTTCTTGATTCTTGTTTGATGTTGGTGGAGGCATTAAATTTGCCATAGGGAATCATATTATTACCACTTATTTTTTCAATTTCGATCTTGTGATTTGTTCTAACTACTACATATATACAGTTTGGAACCTATTTGGGTACGGTTTGATACAATTTAGTAGTTACTAGAGTCTCAATTCAAAAAGTAATTGAAAACAGGGAAAAAGATAAAAACATAAAAGCGGATACGGATATCCGCTGATCCGCTCCGTTTAAACCGGATATCCAGAAAAGCGGATATCTGCTTTAATGCGAAGCTGATACGGATCGACATTTTGCTGATCCGGAAAATCAGATATCCGGTCCGATTTTGGAAACCGGATCGGATAGTCCGCTTATGCTCACCTCTACCAGTTGCTGCTCAGTAAAGGCATTCACTGGATTGTTGGTAACGGAGAGCACATTTCCTTTTGGTTTGATTCTTGGTGTCTCGATAAGCTTCTGGCTGAATGTGTGGATTTATCTGAACTCCCAGGCCCCATTGTGGACGAAAAGTTTGTGATGTCATTTCTCCTAACCGATGCTGGAACATAAGTCTGCTACAGTCTGTTCTCCCATATTCTCTAGTTCAAAATGTCATTAGCATCCCTCTTCCCCATCACCCCACTGAGGATGACTTGTGCTCGGGACTTACTGGTAATGGCAATTTTTCTACCAAATCTACCACTTGGCTTGCCCATGGTATTAAACTGCTTGATTCGCCCCCTGGGCTTTCCAGTGGATTTGAAATTTGGATTTACCTCCCAAAGTCAGTGTTCTGGCATGGCAGATTTTCCCATGAGTCTGTTGCCTCTCGCGCTACCTTTGCTCGACGTGGTATTCCCATCCCGCAAGATTGCCCACTCTGCAATTTTTGGTCTGAGGTTCTTGACCATCTTTTTGTGGAATGCCCCCGTTCTAGGGCTGCGTGAGATTATGCTTACGACTCGGGGTGGCTTGATTGTATCCCCCCTACCCACAACCTTCTGCATTGGCTTCAAAATCTACGTTATTCTCGGGACTGCTCCTCTGTAGCTAAAGCCAAGGTTTTCATGCTACTTTGGAGTATCTGGTTTGAGCAAAACAGTGTGGTTTTTCGGAACACCACCCTCAATCCGATCAGTTGTTGGCTTAGGGATAAGACATGTATGTTTGAATGGACCACTCAAACTGGTCCGTCCCCTTATGATACTGATCTTCCTGGCCAACCTCCTCAGAAGTTGGCCGTGTCAAAATGGGTCTACTGGTCCAAACCTTTGATTAGTTACGCCAAGATTAATTTTGATGGCCCACTCATTGATGGCTCTGCTACCATCGATTTTGTCACCCGTAATGAAGGTGGCACGCTTCTTGAGGCAGGTGCAAGGGCCCTTGGGTGCACCTTTGTGCTTGTGGCTGAAGCCACGGCTCTCAGGGATGCGGTTAAAAAGCTACTGATCTCGGTCTTACAAAATTACACATTGAAGGAGATAATCATAATTGTCATTAAGGTCATGGGAGGCGAAATTGTTATCCTTTGACGAATCAGTTCCCTTATCATTGATACTTGGAAGTTCGTGGCTCCACTTGGCCCTGTTATTATTGACCATGTGTTTGGAGAAGGTAATTGTGCCGCAGATTGACTCTCTAAGTTCGGTCATCATTGTCAAGAGGATTTCTTTGTCAAGATTCCCCATGATCCAGATCTCCGTCGCATTCTTATTGAGGATTCATTAGGGGTTCACCTCGAGAGAAGGTCCTCCTAATCTCCCTTTCTCTTTTCTTTCCCTTTAACAAAAAGAAAGTATAAAAATAATGTGAATTGTAGAACAAATTTTATGATCTGGCGGCTACTATGAGTTTACCCTTGCTTACTAATGATATAAAGCTAATAGATTACTGGATAACATACGTGCATGTACCCTCAAAAAAAAAAAAAAATAAATAAATAAAATATATATATATATATATATATATATATATATATATATATATATAGAGAGAGAGAGAGAGAGAGAGAGAGAGAGAGAGAGAGAGAGAGAGAGAGAGAGAGAGAGAGGGGCGAGGACAGAGAGTGTCCGGCGAGCGCGCCGGCAGGAGGAAGATCGTCGGCGGAAGGGAGATCGCCGGTGGGACGACGCCAGTGGGAGTCGCGTGGGAGGAGAGAGAAAGTGAGGAGAGAGAAATAAAAAAAATGAGAAAAACGCGCAAATACGAGAATACCCCTCACTTAAGCTGAAAAATGACCAGCGTGTCCCTACCGTTTTATTTAATTCTCAGCGTGTCCCAATTTTTCCCAAAACAGATTTCGACCATTGATCTTTAAATCCAACGGCTCAGATTGGGTTTGTACGGTTTGTATTTTAAAAGGGGTTTGTATAGGAGTCTCCCTCTCTCTATATAAACCCCTCTAAAAATAAAAACCATACAAACTAGGAATTATTGTGGAACGTTCGATCAAGTAGATCAACGCTCAAATATTGACCCATAAGTGAACACAACGCGTGAGAATGAGATTTCACTAATGCCAAAATCGTAATATGATGCAACTTCATAAAATTCTTTTATTTTCTTGGACAATTTGGCCAAAACCCCCAAGATGTTTACATATTTTGATAAGAACACCCTGAAAAAATAAAGTTTGTCAAGAACCCCCAAATTTAATTAAAAAGCCGTGGTTTTCCCCCCAAGCAGTACTTTCCGGGCAATTGAAAAATTTTTTGGACCGTTTTACCCTCATGTGCAAAGCACGTGTTTGACTTAATGAAAATTGACTTTTTTTTTTCTTTTTTTTACCCACGATTTTGGCCTTTTTATTACCCCCAACCCACCCCTCTAATTAAGTCTGTATTAACCCCCCCTCATATCTCCTGATTGTCTCCATTGAAGTTCTTCAAGTCAGAGAAGAAAAGCTGCAAAGGTACTCTGCTCTCTTCCTTGTCTCGTTATTCTTTCTTTTCATTTTTTCTCTCTCTTCTCTTCTCTTTTCTTTGTTTCTGTAATTGAAATCCCCACTTGAATAATACAACACTCGTATTCCGCAAGATGCAACATTTCTCCTTTTCCCTCTTTGTTTCTGTAATTGAAATCCCCACCCCATATCTCTATTGAAAGAGCATAGTAGTACGAAATTAGGGTTTCTGTAATTGAATCCAAAATTGTACCCTCATTGGCCCTTAGTGTTGCTTAATTTTAATTTTTCTGTATTCTATACATAGGTTGAACCATGTCGAGTTCAAATTCAACCCCTTCTTGGCTGCCTCGGTGCAAGTGTAAGAAAACAGCAGCTTTGGTGAAATCTAAGACTGTCAAAAATCCTGGTAGGCGATTCATGGCATGTCCAGTGTATGATGCTCAGACAAAAAAGCGAGGTTGTACATTTTTTGAGTGGTATGATGAGGAGATGACAGAGTGGCAAAGGGAGTTGATATTGGAATTGATGGAGGAGAAGAAAGATTTGGAGACTGAAATAGCTGGATTGAGGGCTGAAAATGTGTGGTTAAAAGCTGAAAAGGACAAATTGAAGGTGAAGGCTAATGGTTGGGCTACTGAGGTGAAGAAGTGTCAAAGAAAAATGAAGATAATGAAGACACAATTGGGAAGGTTGTTTATGATTATTGTTGCTTTTGTGGTAGTGTTTATCTTTTTTTTATGTATTTGGTAAAAGAAAGTTGTGATGACTACTGTAGGAGTGTGTAGTAGTAGTATAAGTATGGAATGTATCTTTTAGATTGTTTAGAATGGAAAGATTTGTATCTTTTGGATGATTTACAATGCAATGAAATGTATCTTTTGGATGGTAAAAGAATGGAATGAAATGTGTGTTTTGGATGGTAAAAAATGCTGTGAGACATTGATTTTGTTATGATACTCAATAATGTTGTGATGAAACAAATAATTAACAAGAAACCATAACAAATATAAAATCACATAAATAGCATCAAAAAGTGGAATTATATTGTTTTCCAAGTACTCCTGTCATAGTAGTTGTCCAAAAATGAACAGAGCTAAACTAATGCTCTGTTGCTTGTCATAGATATTGTCCAAAATCAACAAAGCTAAACAAATAACTAAGCTACCTAAGTAATACTTGTTCATTAACTAGCCAGATTACAGATTATAATCCCCCCAAAAAACAGTGTTTCCCCTTAGATGAGTTGCAACTTCCTTAAGCCCTCCATGGTGGCCTTTCTGATATGCCTAACCAAAATGCTGCAGAGGTTGGTGTTGTACTGCTCCCACCAGGTCTTCTAGGTCTTGCTCTTCTAGGTGCAGTTGTTGAAGGAGGCCTTCTAGGTGCAGTTGTTGAAGGAAGCCTTCTAGGTGCAGTGGTTGAAGGAGGAGGTCTAGTTGCAGGTGTGGTGTGTGCATTGGTTGCAGGTGTGTCATGTGCATTGGTTGCAACATCAGCACTTGTACTCCCTCCACCCAAGTTGGTTGCACTTGTACTCCCTCCCTCGAAGTTGGTTGCACTTGTACTCCCTCCCTCGAAGTTGTTTGCACTTGTAGTCCCTCCACCCAAGTTGCTTGCACTGGTACTCCCTCCACCCAAGTTGCTTCCAGCATTTGTACTCCCTCCACCCAAGTTGCTTCCACCACTTGTACTGCCTCCACCCAGATCTGGTTGTGATTGGTGATCTGGTTGCTGGCTTTGTGATGTTGGGAAGTCAGTCATATCAGCATCCACAAAATCATACTCTTCAGGTATAGGACCCTGCAAATTCAAATCAGCATCCACAATGTTTTAGTATATGATAGCATATACACAATCATGGAAAGTGATAGAAAGTAGTAGAAGGATATACATACAGCTTTTCTTGCTCTCCTTGGATTGGTGGATGGGGTTCTTTTGTAAGCACCAGCAGGTGTTCTTGGTCTTCCACCCTTAGATTTAGGTTCCTCTGGTGGTGGCTTTGGATCATTGCTACATGTCCTCACATTGTGCCCAAACTCACCACATCTTTTGCATTTGTTTCCTTTGTAAGGTCTCTTCCCCTCTGCTGCCTCACCAGGCTCAAGTTTTCTCTTTCTGGTAGAAGGTCTCCCTGGCATCTTCCTAAAAACAGGTGGCAATGGTTGAACTTCACTTGTTTGTTCCCAATACTTCATGTTTGGCATGGCATGTAACTGAAAACTATAGGCTTTGAGGAACCTTTCCTTGCTGTAGGCTTCATCAATGAAACTTATGGGACTCATCCTGTTATATGCTATGCATCTGTATGCATGTGGACAGGGTATCCCAGACAATTGCCACTTAAAGCAAGTACATGTCCTCTCCTTCAGATTAACCACCACTCCATCCCCTCTATGGTTGACCTCAAATTCATCAACACCAGCAGGTAAAACACTGCAATTTCTAGACTCTTTCTCAACCCACTCTAGCCTTTTCAACACATTAGGCATCACTTTTCCCTGATATTTGATTCCTCCCTCCCTCTTTGCATAATGCCTTTGCATAACATATTTTCTGATCCACTCCATTTGGGTAAGAATGGATTTATCTCTGGCTTCTCTCAGGACATTGTTAAAAGACTCACAAATATTGTTCAATAAAAGGTCAGATTTTGGGAAAGTAGAAAATGCATGTCTTGACCAACTTTGGGGTGAGATTTTGTTCAGATAATTGAATGCATCTTTGGACATCAACTTAATACCCTCCATATACTTGTGAAAGTCCTCCTAATCAAGAAATAGCAAGTATAAATATAAATCACTCCATTCAAACAACATATTGACATAAAAGAAAAAGCAGGCCAATTGAGTTCAAAAAAGATTGAAATTCTAGTATACCTTGGTTGTTGCTCTGGCAGCACACCAAAATGCCTCTTTGAAAGCCATACCAGGATAGTTCAGTTTAAAATTTGCCCAAATATGCCTCACACAGAACCTGATAAATGCATCCTTAGCAAGTAGATCAAATGCATCCAATAGCCCCTGCACAACATGACAATAAACAGCACATGTTAGAGCTTATATTTGATAAAAAAACATCCTAAACTAAAACTTAATAATAGGCAAAACTTTTACCTTTTGTCTATCAGACATAAAGGTCCAATGATTGTCTTCCACAGAACCTATATCCTTGAGAAGCAGATACAAAAACCATGTCCAAGTGTCCTTGGTCTCCACCTCCACAACTGCCCAAGCAATGGGATATATGTTGTTATTGGCATCAATCCCAACTGCCACAAGAATCTGCCCTGTGTATACCCCTTTCAGATGACAGCCATCTACCCCAATGATAGGCCTACAACCTGCCTTAAACCCCTGCTTGCAAGCTTCCAAACACACATACATCCTTTCAAATACATTCAAAGGCCTATCTACTTGGACAACTGCAGTGCTACCTTTATTGTACTTGCATATGGCAGCTACATAATCATATACCCTGTTGTATTGTTCTTTACAAGCCCCATAAATAGCAAACTTAGCCCTCTTCCTTGCATTCCAGCAAAGATAATACCCAGCAAACAACCCTAAATCATTTTCAACTTCAGCTTTGAATGCTTTCAACTTCCATGTAGGATTTGCTCTCCACTTCTCCAGATATCTCTCTGCTAAGTACTCAGCAGTTAACTTGATTGTCACAGTACTCCTTTCACATTGATGCTCCAACCTCATACTTATCAACTTAAAAGTCTCCTCGTACCTGAGTTTAACTGCGTGAATCTTGAAATTGCAAGCAAACTCTTCTCTATTGCATTTACAACCCCTTTTCTTTCCTTTAACCAATGGGCATGGACACCTTCTCAAACAATATGTACTAACCCTATTGTTGTCATTGTGCATGTAAAAGTAGTCATAGCCATTTTGAAGAGAATGAATCCTTAGTGCCTTCCTTAATACATCATTGGAAGGGAACTTTAGATGTTTCTTGAACTCAATTGGCCTAATAAAATCTGCCCTAGGATTAAACACTGGATCAGTGTCTACCTCTTCATCACTACCCACCAAACTCTCTAACTCAGAATCCCCATGCTCAGCTTCTTCAGCAAAAGGACCAGGCCCTTCATCATCAGAGTCATCAGAATTGTGCACTCTAAACTCATAATGTTGAATTGATTCTTCAGCAGCATCCTCAAGGCTATGAGCTACTTGGTTTAATATCTCCCTAGCCTCTATATTAGCAAACACATCTGTTGCTGCCTCATTGAACTCCCCATCTGCATACTCAAAGTCAGAGTCATCATCATCATCATCATCATCATCATTAAAGTCAGAGTCATCAGATCTGCAATCCTCTACCACAAAACCCTTTTCCCTCACCTCAGTTGTCACATGTTCTTTGCCCTTCCCCTTATTCCCATCATTTCCCCTAACCTCAGTTGTAACCTTTTCTTTTCCCTTCCCCTTGGATGCTTGTTTATCACCTTCGGATGCTTTGCCTTTTCCACTGTGAGGCTTATTTTTGGGTGGCTGTGGGTTAGGGTTATGGCTTGGCTGACCAGAGTTGAGGAGAGAGTCACTTTGTGCTGGGATGTTTTCAACTGAGTCTATCATAATAGATAAGGGGATTTCAGATCTGGTTTGGACACTAGATGAGGTGGAGAGGATCAAATCAGGTGGTTGGGTGGGGTCAATTAAATGCTGACTTGGGTCTTGTGATGACAGGGCACTTATTGAGTGGTTTTGATTTAAATACACATTAAACTCTTTCCCAGCAGTACCATTACCATCACCACCATTAATATCACCATTTCCACCATTAACATCACCATTTCCACCAATTTCACCATCATTATCATCATTCTCATCTTCAATATTACCATCACAATCATCATTTTCATCTTCAACATCATCATCACAGTCATCATCTTCTTCATCCCCACCAAAAATAAACTCCCTATGAACCACATAAACATCTACCATTCCATGCTTATCTACACTTCTTATCAATTCCTTAATGACTTCTACATCATTCTCAATCAATTTCCTGTTTCTTCCCAAACTCTTTCCAGGTTTTGTGTTGAACCACATCTCAAAATGAACCACATAGTTTAATGTGTCCCTACACTGACTCACCAAGTCACTATGGCAAAGCTCAGTTTCAGCACTCAAAAAAATTCCACCACCATCATAAAACAACTTCCCCCCTTTAGAGCATTTCCGACTTCCCCCATAGTGATATCGAAGAACAATTTTATCAAGGTTAATAATACGACAAACTGATATTCTTCGTGGCATATTCATCCTGAATAAAAATTAGGGGCATGCATTATATAATTACAGTTCAATTAAACTAATACTATTAATTAATCAAAAGGACAGACCACAAAATTTCATCTAACATTATAAAATCAGGGTCCATTTATTAAAAAATCGAGCACATCACCCAAACACTTAAACAATCATAATCGAAGAATTAAACAATAAACTATAAATTTACCTAATTAAACACAATCCTAAACATACACAAACAGAAAGTACCATTTTTAAGTTTGGAGAAGCTTTTTTTTACCTTTATTTTTCGCGTTGAAAGCTCCGTCTAGCTGTAAGATTCTCCTCCTACTTGCACAATGTGGTCCCTTCAAGCTTTGTGTTGTTGTTTCAGCACAGAGAATACGGTGACATCAGGAGAGAGAAGATGGTGACAGAGAAAGAGAGATGGTGAGAGAGAAGATGGTGACAGAGAAAGAGAGATGGCGAAATAAAATGGAGAAAAGTGAGATAGATGGGTAAGTAATTAGGAGGGAAAATGGAAAAGAATTTAATGTGGTAGAGGAGATGGGTAATTAAATGGTTGGGGGGAATTAATTGTAAAAGGGTCGGTTGGGAGTAAAAAAAAGAAAAAAAAAAAGAAGTCAATTTTCATTAAGTCAAACACGTGCTCTGCACATGAGGGTAAAACGGTCCAAAAATTTTTTCAATTGCCCGGAAAGTACTGCTTGGGGGGAAAACCACGGCTTTTTAATTAAATTTGGGAGTTCTTGACAAACTTTATTTTTTCTGAGTGTTCTTATAAAAATGTGTAAACATCTTGGAGGTTTTGCCCAAATTGTCCTATTTTCTTATCACAAATTGAAAGCCTGCTCAATGTCACCAGCAACATTCTCTCTCCTTCATTTTTCAACATTTCCACCCTTCAAAACGTATAAATCGCAATATCTCTCCTTGGTCCCCCCTTTTGCTCCTGATTTTGGAACCCTAATCAATGCATTTGTTTAGGGAAGTTGAAGTCAAGTTGAATCTTCTATCGGTTTCAACGTATGTGTACATCTCCCTTTAATTGCTTAATTTTTATACGAAAATTTTAGGGTTGAGAAGCTTTGTTAAATGAGAGTGAGAGAGCGATTGATTTACAGTTGTTTTTGGATCTTATTAGTGGAGTATTATGTTAATAAACTTTAGATAATTGTTTGATAATAAATTGATGTACTTAATTTGATAGATTATGTGGATCACTTTCTTACTTTTGAAAAATTTTGTGCTTGTGTGTGGGATTAGTGTTTAATTAAGCCAACATTAGTCTGATTTCCAACATGATAGAACAATCCCCCCTCGTACAAGGATTTTGTGGTGTTTGTTCTACTTAATTTTGATCAATTATGTGAGTATTTGTGCCTGCTTTTGAAGGATTTTGTGTTTATATACTTATGTGTAAGAACATTGTTTAATTAGGCCAATACAAGTCTTCTCTAACTTGTGAAAGATCTGTAATTTTGCAATGGTCAGATCATATTTACTCTCTACACTTGTGAAAAGTTAGTAAAACAAATAAGAAATGTGTAGCAATCAGAAGATTCAAACATAATTGAAAACCTCCAGGTAGGCAGGTATGCAAATCATCATGTAGAAGTGGTTAGACTAGACTCAAGCTTATAAAAATAATAGAAAAAGAAAAGCTTCTGCTAAATTTCATTGGAGTACGAAGGAGTGTTCTGGAGTTTTTTGAGAGGACTCAAGTGAAAAAGACAAACGAGAATGACTATTCATATCTATCTTGAAGGTAAATGTGTCATGTTTAGACGTGATTTGTCAAAGGATCATATACAACTACATGTCTCTCTTCAGGTTGCGATTTTAGAAATAGTCTGATATTCAAGCATTCTTTTTGAGTTATTGGTGGCTTTATGGTCATGGCTCTTGGGTGAAAAAATAGATTATTGTTTGGTTTTAAAACAGAATGGGAAGTACTCTTTGTATTGGCTTACTGGTTCCTTAGGCAAGTACATCTGGATTGATGAATTTGTGTTTCATGTTCAATGAATCTGCATTTCAATTGTCATGAATCTACAGTTCAGTTTTAATGAATCTAAAGTTCAGTTTTAATGAATCTATAGTTTAGTTTTAATGAATCTACAGTTTAGTTTTTATGAATCCACATATATGAAATTGCACTTCTGTTTGACTTAATCTGTGGTTTTCAGTGTAACTTGAATTTGCAATTTTGTCTTAATGAATGTGGCTTTGAGTGTTTTACCAGGTGAAAAAATAATTGTCAACCTGCACCTTGCATTTGTTTGTGTGTAAAAAATTTCTGTTACAAGTCCATATGGGATGTTACTAGCAAACATGGAGATTGCTGGATTTGGAAGAAAATTTTGGGTGTTAGAGATCAGTTGGTTGATCGATGTGGAGACGGTCAGGTTGCTGGTATGATGGTTCAAAGCTGGCTGGGGAATAGATTTAATATCTCTAGTGCTTACAATTTTTTAGGGATGAGAAACCTGTTTGTAGGGGACATAAAATTGTATGGGAACCTTTTGAATGTCCGAAGGCATTGTTTTATTCTCCAACTGGCTGTGAGGAATAAACTTCTTACTGTTGATAACCTGATGAAACGTGGTATGCAAATGGTGAATAGGTGTAGTCTGTGTTGTGCCGCGGCTGAATCTGTCTCTCACATCTTCTTTGAGTGCCCTTTTGCTCGGAAGGTATGAAGGGGTGTGTTGAGATGGATGAGAATTGTAAGACAACCTATGAGCTTGAAAAGGGAGATGAAATGGTATAATAAATATTTTAAAGAGAAGCAACAGAGGCAGAGAGTTATGAGGGCTGGCCTTGCTGCTACTATCTACCATATCTGGTGTGAGCGCAATAGGAGGATACTCAATGAGCAATCATGTAGTGTTGAGCATATAAGTATGCAGATTCAGTCTAGTGTTTTTGTTAGATTGTATGCGTTTGGTTACAGTGGAAATGAGGTAGGATGAGAGTTTGTTAGGTTGCTTTGTTAGTCTCTGAGTGCAGGCAATTTCTGCATGTGTATTTCTGTGATTGATTTGTTTACCTCGAGTGGAAGAATACAAAAGTAGCCCTGATTATTTCAAATATATATATATATATATATATGTTACATAGAAACCCAATTATATGAATAAGTTTTCGCTTTTCTCACTCCACTTCCCACTTTATGTCTTTTGTGGATATGAGATTAGTGACTATGATTTTTCTGGTCCCTCCTTTTTCCTTTCCTTTTTTCCAAAACCACTTGCTTCCCTATTCTCGGCCTCATACGCTCCTCGCCCTATTTTCATGTCCTTCTTTCATCTATGGGTTATTCGTTCTTTAATATTCCCTATCAACTATTTCATCCATGGCTGAATGAATATGTAGTTTAGTTTCAATGTCTTATGTTGTTGTTGGTTGTGATTTGTAATTATTTGACTTCAAACCTATTAGCTCAAATGGTAGAGCATGTGCACTTGCACAAGATGTGGGTTCAAATCCTACATAGGTCTATATTCGATTGATATGATTTTGGTATCCTACATGCAAGTCTGACCACGGGTAACTCCAAACTATTGTATTAAATTAGCGACTAAGTTTTTGTTGGTGCTTTGTGGTTGCTGGTGCTCTGATGTTGATGTTGATGTCTACTATCGTTGTTGTTGCTGTCTGTTGTTGGTTGTTCTCGGTTGTTGTTGTTGGTTACTAGTGGCTCAATTTAGTGCTCATGTTGCTGGTTGCTAGCGGCTCATGTTGCTGGTTGCTGGTTGCTGTTAGGTTATGATAATTGGTGGCTATTGTATTATTGATATTCTCTGAGATCAAGGTCGTGGTCATGTTGTGGAGCATTATTGGCTTTTTTTAGGGCCTTTAGGGATGTCTTTTGATGGAACAAACCTTTCTCTAGAATACAAGTAGCAGTATAAATGGTGCTATGATGCTTTCACAACCACAAGTTTTGTACCAATGAGTACACAACTTGCATCTGCAAACCTCTATTACAAAAGAAGGAAAAGAAAAATCATCATTGCAGTCTACAAATAATAAAACGAAACTTATATAGTCAATTGTTGTAAGCCTATGTAGGAGTTGAACCTACATCCTTTGTGCCATTGCACAAATGCTCTCCCACTTGAGCTAATAGGCTAGAATATGCAATATTTTTATAAACTAGGGTCTCTTGAAAATAAGAATACTTGCTTCATAGGTGATAAAGATGAGCTACAATTTCAATGAAACTCAGTTTCATTTTAATGAAGCTGAGCTGCAATTTAATGAAGTTGAGCTGCATTTTTAATGAAGCTGCGTTACCCATTCAATGAAGCTTTGCTATTTTTTCAATGAAATTCGCCTACATTTTTGATGAAATAGTGTATTATTCTCAATGAAGTTATGCATTATATTCAATGAAGTTGTACTACATATTTAATGAAACTCTGATTTTAAAGCACGACTTAAATGAATATTCTCAAACAACTAAAAAAAGTCATAAATTAAATTTTCTCTCATGAATTTCTTTTTTTCTTTTGGAAAATGGTAAGCTTTCATACGAATATTTTCACCAAATGGATACCGATGCAGTACTGGACTACTGGTATGTATACTACTTCTTCAGGTTACAAGTTTCTGATGGGGAATTTGCAGAAATGTAGAAAAGCGAATTTAATATGGAATCATGTCTTCATGCCTACACATGGTTTCATAATGTGGGTTGCGTATTATGGGAGACTACCTATGTTACATGGACTCGATTAGAAGTGTCTAACATAGATACGTGTCCAATAAGTGTCGAACTTGTCAATATTTTGAAAATTCAGCATGTTTTTTTTTTGCCTCAAAATGAAGTGTCGAGTGTACTTACCGATGTCTAAGTGCCGAGTGTCGGACACGGGTACTCAAGGTGAACTGAAATGACGAGTCCAGGTAACATAGGAGACTACTCACCGAGGATAGGATGGCTATGGTAGGTTTCTTCAGTGGAGACATGTATTGTCCACTATGTGGAACTCTTAATGAAAATCTCAACCATCTCTTTTTTACCTGCAGCAAATAATCTGTAGGGAACCAGGGATTGGATGGAGTGTGACTCCAAGGCTGTTACAATCAAGGGCATCTGGAGCTGGACTGATAGAAGAGGCAAGACAAAAACAGAAAGCGGTTATATGCAGCTATGTGCCTATGCTTGCAGCAATTGTCTATGCTTTGTGGAGAGAGAGAAACAAGATTTTGTTCACAAGCATGTGATCTACTGACGATAAGATTTTTCAGCAAACTCAGTTTGATATCAAAGCTAGAATGCTTCTAGTTAATATAAGAAAGTTAAGTAGTTTTGATAGAATTTTGTTTGACAAGCTTATGTAATTTGTTTTTGTCCGTTTTTATAGCTGTAAGCATAGTGTTTGGGGAGTGGATTAATGGAAGAACTCTACCTAGTAGGTGGCTTTCTTTTTCTACTTGCCTTTTAGGTGTATTGTCACTCAATTTTTTGTAATATAATTTCTAACTTCTACCGAAAGAAAAGGTACAGGAGTCTTTTACAGAGGTTGTCAATGGTAGCCAAGGAATTCTCTACTGCCATATATAAGTTGTTACACTGTGCTTGGGAGTGGCAGTTGCATCCTAGATCGATCTCAGATTAATCTGAATCAAAAGCAGGCTGTTTGACGACCCATAAAACCACAATCAATGAAGTCATGGGTTTCTGCAAGGTAGCAAATGCACTTATTGTGTCTATTAGCGGTATATTAGCATAGCAAGACTTTGTAACTTTTGCTCCGCTATATGAAATTCAACAACAGTCCTTAAAATCCACATTCAAATTAGCGCAAGATTATTCAAGCACATTATGACTGCCTAGTCACACACTCACACATTTTTCAATAAATCTGTAGTTCATGCTCGATGAATATTCACTTCAGTTTTAATGAATTTGTATACTATTCTCAATGAATTTGATCTTTCTTCTCCATATAATTGTTGGAATAATGGCACCCAAAGGTTATGGGGTGATTTGTAACCGATTTGTAATTAATTGTGGGTAATTCATATCCCATGATGTGCCACTAATAAACCCATTAAAGCTACTTTAATGGGTTGTGGGAGGTTACATTTTACCATCTATAAATTGGGTGTTCATGTCCACTAGAGAAATAAAAATAGAGAGAATGTGAAGGAAGACACATCTGCTCATATCCCCATGTATGATTAGTTTCCGGGCAATGCAATTGTATTTGTGTAAGTTCCAAACCTCCATCCATGAGTGCACTTGTTTGGGGGTTGTTGTGTTAACCTTGGGGAGCGACCGGCGGAGGCGATTTGCACCAAAGTCGTGCCGAAAATCGCTTTCAAGGCAGTGGCCCTCATACCACGGCGCAACGATTATTTGATAAGTCATCTACTCTATCCTTTATATATTATTTTGTTATTGATCAATACCTTATATTTCCAACAATTTGAAAGCGATTTTATTTAAGGTATTGATTAATTGTGATTTTGTGAAGCGTCAAATTAAATTGTTGCACTTGTGATCATGCTTATTATGTTAACTTGTGTTTCACGGAAGGAAGGTGAAAAATTAGAGGTCTATGGTGCTGGTCTTGACGTTTATATTACTACTGGCTTGTCGTGGAATTTGCTATGTAATATATTTGTTGCCAAATATTCTGTATGAATTCAGTTTATTAGGTGTAAGTGGGCTCATGAGTGGTAGTTAATGTTGGATTTTGAGAGGCCTAGTTATTTGTCGTTCTTGTGTTGAGTAATTTTGTGAGAATTAATCCAAGAATCGATCTGCAATGTCTTTCTGGAAAATCCATGCCATATAGGAACACTTGTTTTGTTTTAATGGTTCTAACTTCTATGAGTTCATGTATCTGCCGGTTGTTTGCTTCTTGCGGAAATTTTTTGGCTTTAGTCAAACATATGCCTACATGGATAGTAATTAAGAAATGCAAGTTGATTAAAGGTGACTGGATTTGCACGTTGTATCACCTTCATCCATATCACCAACTTGCCAATCTACAATGACTGGATATATGTGAAAGAAATGTTAAAGATTGCTTCCCTATTACTGGTTGTAGACAATTCTAATTGTTCTGGATTTTGTGCTTAAAGGCCTATTGATCAGCAAAATGAATGCTATTTCTCGGATTTATTATTAATATATATATATATATATATATATATATATATATATATATATATATATATATATATATATATATATATATATATATATATATATATATATATATATATATATATATATATATATATATATATATATATATATATATGATCAGCTAGTGTGTTAATTGAACTGGCACACTATCTACTGTTATGATGATGAGCAGTTAGATGGATAGATTATCTCTACCTATCTGAGAAATTACGCAAATGTGCCTTTAGTTTTCCCCTTGTGTTTATATGGTGTTGACATTCAGTGATGTGTTGGAAAAGTCATATCTGATTATGTGAATCATTTTGATCAAAATATTTGTGGTTTTGTTGGTTGACCTTGACAAGAGTATAAATGGTTCTTGTATGGGATAGAATCAAAAGAGGAAAAAGAAATCTCATGTATTGTGTGCTTACAGAATTAAGCAAGTAATTGTTAATTAGTCTGACAATTATATGAGAGCATAATTTGAGCCTTATATATTGTGATTAAATTTTGATCCAAAACTTGTTACGGGTTCTTGTGAGTTGTACGAATAATTTCTAAAAATATTTAGAAATTGTGTAAATAAGTGGATGTTGTTTGTAGTTCACGTGCTACAAAAGTCACATTTTATTTTTTTTATTCTTTGATATTATCATTTGTGGTATGATATTTAATATTTTGTATCAAAGAAATTGCAAATGGATTGGTGAGAAAGTATATGATTTATGGTATGTATATTGAGAACATGTGGGGGAAGTTTTGTGCTCACTAGCTACATTTTATACATATTGGTGTTCTCAATATAAGTTGATAGAACTCGATTCTTTGAGAATGTGGGGGTAACTAATTAAATTTAGTTTACCGAAATCTTTATGTGTTTTTTGGGACCTTTGATATTTGAATGTTTATGTATATATCTTTTATGCTTGTACATAATACATATAATTTTAGAGATATCTTGAAGCATGAAAATGATGATTTGAATGAAATCATTTGTTATCATGATATACAGTAGCTTATATCGTTATATGTCTTACAGAGAAGATAAGCTAACATTGGCAATGAGTATACTTATAGTGGTTTATAATAAACCATGCATGATTATGGTATTAAAGATATTGAACATGGTGGGTGTTTAATTTGATGAGAAAAATCATCAATTTTCTTTATATGTGGAGATACTATTGAAAGAGGTCAATATTATTATTGTGTATTGATTGCGAGAACTCATGATAGCATATATTTATAAGAACAACAAAGATTCTAAATATTCTATATTTTGTGTATGCTAGAGTTATTGAATTAATATGTTTTTAACTTGTGTTTGCACTTTGATAGTCATCTCTGCCGTGTTTGATGGGTATATTGATGCAAATATGTGACAAGTTAATCATATATACTTGTACAAATGAGTATGTATTTTCCCTTGTTGTGGGTCTTGTCTCTAAAATCTGACGTGTATATAACATGTTATAATTAACTATTCTTGAGTGGGCAGGTCAAGAAGTTAGTTGAGACTTGAGAGACATGTTGATATGCATTTCGAGAAAGTTTAGTGTGCCAATTTCTTTTAATTATGATTTGTTAAATTAGTGTGTCATGACAAGAGATGACGCATTTGCAATAGACAAACTATCGTCAAGTAACAATATAAATTAAAGAAAGATTGGTTTAAGCTTTATTATTGAATCGTCGAGGGGGATGAGGTTTAAAGCCCTTATATTGAGGAAATCATGGTGGATACCCAACCTTCATTGGTTCAATGTGGTTAAACGAAGCCATGAGGTTACTCAATGTGCACCATCTTTTCCCATCCCTATGGCATTGTTGGTGCTATTGTGAGGTTGAGCACATGCTCTTAATGAATCCATAGCTTTTATATAGTGGTCCTTATGAGACGGACTTGATGGATTCACCGCATGTTGTGAGGTTGAGCTTCTAGCTCTTAATGATTCCATATCCCTATTTTTTGAGTGGTCCTAATTGAGACGGACTTGATGGATTCACCGTTGGTATATGAGAGGTTGAGCATCATTTGCTCTTAATGGTTTCTTAGTCCAGTTGTTTATTAGTCAAACCCATATGTGAGTTGGGTAGACTTGGTTATGATGGACGTGATGAAATCACCTACGTGAGTGTAAAGGTTTGGCCGCCTTTTATGAAAGATTTTGGGCTATCTTTCTAGAGCACTCATAAGACCCAAGGTGTACGTATGGCCTATATAATTGCGTTTATATTTTTCTATCGCGGAATTTGCACAAAATTAAGGTATAATATGTGTTGTGGGGGTCTCGATTGACCACGTGTAATTCATTGAGTTCAAGAGTACTTCACTCTTTGAATTAGCACCGATTACTCGCTCACTTCACTACGTATCAATTCAATCCTTCGGACATTGGTACTTAAGTATTCTATCTTTTCCTTTGTCCAGAAATTAAATCATTTGGCCTTTGTTTGCCATTAGTGGGGGATTGTTGGAATAATGGCACCCAAAAGTTATGGGGTGATTTGTAACCGATTTGTAATTAATTGTGGGTAATTCATATCCCATGATGTGCCACTAATAAACCCATTAAAGCTACTTTAATGGGTTGTGGGAGGTTATATTTTACCATCTATAAATTGGATGTTCATGTCCACTAGAGAAATAAAAATAGAGAGAATGTGAAGGAAGACACATCTGCTCATATCCCCATGTATGATTAGTTTCCGGGCAATTATATTTGTGTAAGTTCCAAACCTCCATCCATGAGTGCACTTGTTTGGGGGTTGTTGTGTTAACCTTGGGGAGCGACCGGCGGAGACGATTTGCACCAAAGTCGTGCCGAAAATCGCTTTCAAGGCAGTGGCCCTCATACCACGGCGCAACGATTATTTGATATGTCATCTACTCTATCCTTTATATATTATTTTGTTATTGATCAATACCTTAAATAAAATCGGGTGTTCATTTTACCATCTATAAATTGGGTGTTCATGTCCACTAGAAAAACAAAAATAGAGAGAATGTGAAGGAAGACACATCTGCTCATATCCCCATGTATGATTAGTTTCCGGGCAATTGTATTTGTGTAAGTTCCAAACCTCCATCCATGAGTGCACTTGTTTGGGGTTGTTGTGTTAACCTTGGGGAGCGACCGGCGGAGACGATTTGCACCAAAGTCGTGCCGAAAATCGCTTTCAAGGCAGTGGCCCTCATACCACGGCGCAACGATTATTTGATAAGTCATCTATTCTATCCTTTATATATTATTTTGTTATTGATCAATACCTTATATTTCCAACAATAATATTGTTCGGTTTCAATGAAAACATAAAAATAAAGAACATGCAAGTTGTAGTTAATAGATGATGATGTTTTGGTATGCTTTCAATGAAATTGTAGTGTTACATTTAATAACGAAGGTACAATCAAGAAGTTATGAAGCTGTGCTTTCTTTTCAATGAATTTGTGCTATATATTCGATAAATTTGTGCTTTAATTTCAATGAACTTCGGCTGTATTTTCAATGAATCTGGGCTATATGTTTAATGAATCTGGACTGTATTTTTAATGAATCTATGCTTTATTTTCAATGAAGTTATAGTCTTACATTGAAAGAAAATTGAGCTTAAGTGGACTACGTACTACTCATTCACAATTGTTTTCCAATTTTATGAAGAATGATATTAAAACAATTTCAAATAAAATAGAGATACATTTCTTTTCATAAGAAACACCAAAAACCCTAATTTTCCCTACCAAAAAAGAACTCAAATAACTATTTTTCATAAAATTTCTTCAACATTATCATACCATCGAGTAATTCAACAAATTCGACAAAAAATAAATCATATTAAGCTAATTGAACCCTTAATATGAAAAACACAATAATTTTTCGAATTAATTGCAAATATATATTTATATTTTTCAAAGATACGAAACAGATTATGAAGAAATCAATGAAAACCATAATATATGTTAACATACCTTAGATAAGCTAGAATGGTAGAATTTGATCAATTTCACATCTAGATCTTGTCAAAATGAATAATCTGGTCGAAGGTTCAATCGCAGAGAGAGAGAGGCGCAAATAACGTGACTTCTTTGAAGAAGAAACAGATCGAGCGTTTTTGCTTCTTTCTTTTTTTATTTATTTATTTTTTTTACCTTTTTCTTTTGTTGGCAGCAACCATTTAAGAACGCGATTATTTGAGGACCGTCTGATCAAACTGATCTAAGGGCTCCTATTAGTTTGTACAGTTTGTATATTAAGGGGGGTTTGTACCTGATCCTTCCCCTATATATATAGAGTAGGGATCTAGTGAGATGGGAAGCCACGGTGAGATGGTGAGAAGTCGATCTTAGTCATCCAATCGCGCAGATCTAATCAGGTTCATTAATGGCATTTTGGTAAACAAGTCGAACTCTGTTTTTCCTTGCTTAAGAAATTTTGTCGACGTTGTAAGGACGCGGGATTTTCGCACCAATCCTTTTGTTTTCCCCGGAGTACGTCCTTATAGAAAATTTGTCAGTTGGGGGCTTAAATAAGTTCAAGGGACCATCGAGTTAGAAAAGCTTTTGAAAAGACTTGAATTGAATAAAAACCATGAAAGACGTCACAAATCTGCTATTGGCGTTTGATCGAAGGGACAAACCGAAGGGACAACCCAATAGTGCGAAAAGTGAACTAATCATGTTTTTACAAAGACTCCCGCTTATATAAAACATATAAGTACCCAAGAATAAAGGGTTCGGGGGCGAAGGTACAAGGTGGTAAGGTGTTAGGCACCCAACTCGCCCGTATAATGACGGCCTCTACTAACTCAAGTTTGCTTAATAATTTAAAGACATAATTCCCACGCAAAACCGGATTAACAACCTAGACTTAGACTATTAATTGGTTCATCACAAGCATCACAACATTTATTTTCAACCATTATTTAGACATGTATTTGATTGACAAGTTGAGCAGCACAACGACTATACAGACAATATTTAGGAAGCAATAAAAACGTGACCTAGCATGATATCTACATTATGACTACTTAGAAAATAAACAAATAAGCAAACAATTTAATTTGAGCCCTCAGGAATTTGTACCTGAACTGTAGGCTATATTTGACAAGAATAGTAAAAATAGATCTCAAGTTTGGAAGAAAGAGGGGAAAGCTCAGAGTCAATACTACTGAGAATAGAGGTTGCCAACTGTAGGCTGTGTGTTTTGAACTGAGGGTGAGGGGTTGTTTATATAGGCGTGGAAAAGTAGGGTTGTACGGTCGAATTTGAGCTGAAAATCGGATTTGGGCCGAAAAAAGAGTCGAGCAGAAGGAAAAAGCAGTGCCGCTAGCGGCCCTGGGACATCCTCCAGGGCCACTGATGGCTGTCAGCAGCCAGTTGGATGACGTCATCCAGCATGTCTTTATTTTCCGGGGAATTTTTAATGATCCAAAAAATATGAAAAGACTGTTTTGCCCTTGAATGGTAAAAGACGATTTTACCCCTATATCGTAACTTGGCGACCGGGGGTCGGAATGAGGCATGAGACGCGTCATTGGAAAGCTCTTGAACGGGGCTTTTGAATGGAATGAAATAAAGGAGTGTTTGGAGGAAAAACCTGAGACCTTATTTTAACTATTAAAGCAAAATAACAGTTCAAGCTTAAAAAATACTCCTTTCATCATCGAGCTTTTACGGAGAAATCAGAAGACGCTTTTTTGGCGTCTACAGAAGCCCCCACTTTGATTGAGCTTGAGTAAAAGCGAAGATCAAACTACTCTGAAGGCGACATGCAGGATGCTGATGTGCAAACGGTGTGTGAGAGTATACAGTATGCATGCATATGAAGACAAACCTGAGTTGGAACACGCTCGTAGTGTGCTAAGACTTCATCCCTATGAACACAAGAGAAAAATAAAGGTTATAGTAGCAGGATAGAACACCGCTCGTAGATGGCCTAAACGTCTGCTAGGGACCTGTATTCAGAGTGAATGAAAAAATTAGTAATACTTTGAGAATGATCAACATAGACTGCTTCGACAAACAGTGACTAAACACCACTCGGCGGATGTCGAGATTTCGTCCTTGTATAAGAAACAAAAAAAACCAACGAGACAGCGCGATTAAAAATAACGGCTGCAAAACAGTTAGAACATATGAACAGTTTAACTGCAATAGGTTAAGCAATCATTGACTGGAACATATAAAAAAAAATGTACAATATAACCTGCTTTAAGAGATCATTGACTGAAGCATTTAAAAAAATAAATGGATAGTATAACCGCTTTAAGCGACCATTGACTGAAGCATTTAAAATATCTTAGGCGCTTGGGTCGAGAGTCTCCATGTAGATCCGTGTTTCCGTCTTTAGGACCTGCAAAAATAAATAACATGGGCGCTCGGGTCGAGAGTCTCCATGTAGATCCATGTTTTCGTTTCTAGGACCTGCAAAAATAAATAACTTGGGCGCTCGGGTCGTCGCCATGTAGATCCATGTTTCTGTTTCTTGGACCTGTAAAAATAAACGGGTTAATTTTACCTGTAAATGGTTGGTACCGTAAAATGGGCTAACTGTTGAATTTGAATTTGTGGGCCAGAGTGCTTTGCTCCCGCGCGTTTGATACTGATATTGCCGCGAGATGAACTGTAATAACGAACTCTAGACTAGAAAAGGGGCTTTGGGTCAGTTTGTGGGGCCCGTGCTGCAGGTCCGCAGGGCCGCCAGCGGCGCTGGGCCTCGGTTTGAAGCCGCTAGCGGCTCTGGCCAGCGCCGCGGCGCTGGGCTGGAGCCAAATAAAAGTGCTTCGGCGCTTTCTCTCTCCCCTTTTCGCGTTTTTGCTTCTTCCTCGCCGAGCCGTTGTCAAGAGCTTTGGTTGAAGTTCCTCCATTGTTGAGTGCTTCACTCCACTTGAGGTAAGCCGATTCTTGTCCGTTTTCTTCGGTTTTTGTCTTGAACTTGCTTGTTTTTTTGCCTAGTTGCTGAATTTTGGGTTGCATTGTTGAATCGGTGCTTGTAGCTTGCGAATCTAAAACTTTTATTTTCTCACTTGTAGATAGAGAAAACTCTATTGTGTTTCCATGGCTGCCGTAGACAAAGGGAAGCGTCCTATGTATGATGAGGAGTACGACCGGAGTCTTTTTCGCACCGGGTTTCCTTCAACCCGAGGGCCTCCGACCCGTCACGCGGATGGGGCTCGACTGTACCAGGATTCATTCATACGGTTAGACTGGCGCCCGCCTGGCGTTTGGAACCACAGTGTTCTGTTGCCAACTAGACGGAGCCATTTATCTGACCCGGAGCTGGTACGTTTTCTGACTCGACTTTTTTTGTGTTCAGTATACTTGAACTGAAAATTGGAACTGTTAGTGCTTTGGCATACGAACAAATTGGGATTTGTACTGGATTGGTGGTCAGCTGTATATAATTTGTATGAAATTTATTTTAGTTGTATTTGTGGTGTATTGGGTTTTTGAGAAAATTTTGTTGGTTTGGCTAGGGTGTTGGGTTTATGCTGCAGGCCCATGGGACCACTTCCCATTGGTCTATGATGTTGGGGACCTTTTCGGAGGGGGCCAGGAATTTGGTACTGGACTCGGGTCTCACTGATTTCTTGACGGTCATCCCTGCTTGTCACTCGGGGGATTCTAGGATTGTCGCCCGGGGATTACTGGAGAGGTTTTGGGATTCTACAAACACTTTCCATACGCCTGTGGGAGAAATGTTTCCGACCCCTTATCAGTTTGTTGTGTTGACGGGGTTATCCTTTAGAGGGCGTCGTATTCAGTACGACGTGGGCTATTGGCGACAGAATGATACTTTGTCGGATCTTTTTGGGCCTGTATACACCCATTTTGACCAGGATTGGATTTCTCTGGCGCGGTTGTGGGAGGCTGTTGTTGCGCGTGGGATCACCGAGGAGCAGAGAGCTCGCATTTGCCTGGCTTGTTTGCTGGGGTCGACGATCTTTGCTCAGAAGAAGAGCGTGAGTCAAGTCGTTCTCTTCACATGCTTGGAGAACTTGACTAAGGTACGTGAGTACAACCTTGGTGGGGCCGCTTACGCTTCCTTGTTGAAGTGGTGTCGTCGGGCCTGTAGGCCTAAGGAGACGAGCGAGAGGACATCTATCACGGGCCCATGGAGGATACTAGAGGTAGACACTCTCTCTCTCTTTTTTTGTTTATTCCTCTCCTTTTTGCCTATGTCCTCAACTAGGGTAATCATCTTTGTTTGTGTGCTTGCTTGTGTGGCAGTTGTGGTTCTTTGAGTATTTTCCAGCCTTCGGTCCTCACGTCCTGGCTTGAGGATGTTTCCTTTGGGTTCACGATGGGTCGGTAGGGATGCCCATCCGTTCACTTCCCTGGAGCAATTCCGGGCTACCTTTGAGAGCCATGCCGTGTCCACGGTATGTTGCTTGTTGATCTGTGCGTTCTTTTTGTTCATTTTGTGTGAATGAACTTTGACTTAATAATCTACAGGTGTTGTGGTCTGCCTTTGACGAGGTTCCTGGGGTTCCTCCCCACATTACCCTAGAGTCTTTCAGGGTATCTTCTCTACGGGTGGTCTTCGAGGGACCATTCAGCTTTGTATGGTATCTGGGGGATCGCTTGACTCGTTTGGTCTACCCTTCCCTGGGTACTCATTTGGTTTCGGAGGATCCTCCTTTGACCATGTTTTACCTGCGTGGTCTGAGTGTGCGAGATCTGGGGGTCGTGATCCGTGGTAGGGCGGCGCAGGAGTTTATTGTGCCGGAGGTTGTTGGCTTAGACCAGACTGCCATGTATCTGGCCTATTGCTTGGATCGCTGGATGCCAGGCCTTACTTATGAGGTAAGAAACTTCTTTGCATCTTTTATTCGTGTGTGTGATATACTGACTTTTTTTGTCCTGCATGCGGATCGTCTAGCTCTTCCGGGCCCTAGGAGGTCTCGTTCTAGAGCTTCTCGGGGTCAGCCCCCAAGTGTGACCTGCCGACTAATGAGGTGAGGTATTTTGGGGAGAGTGGGGGACGCATAGTGGAGGAGTTCCCTCTCGATATTGCTGATGGAGAGGCGGTGGAAGGCCTGCCCTTGCCTGATAGCTGCACGGGAGTGAGTCATCTTCTCTGTCTCTCTTTTATACTTGTGTTTGTCTTTGAGTGTTTGACTCTATTTTGTGGCTCTCTCTCTCTTTTGTAGTTGAACCGGGAGCAGACCTCTCACGTCTTCAAGCTCATTCACCTGTTGAAGAAAGGCTATGGTCGGGCGATCAAGGTGAAGAGTTCTCGGTCTAAGACTATTGATGTAAGTAGATTCTCTTCTCCCTTTGTTTGTTTTAGCTAAGTGAAGTGCTTGACTTAACATTTTCGATTACCTGCAGATGTCTCAGTCCTCATCTTCGGTAGGACCACGCCGCTCTTCTGCAGCAGGGGCTTCTTCAGCGAGCAGACCATCTATTGCTCGTTCCCCTCCTGTGGTGGTGACCGGGCCTCCTGTTGATGAGGCGCCCGGACCTTCTGTCCCGTATATTCCGGAGATGTTCTCCCCTGCTGATTTCCGGCCTTCCTTTGATAGACTGCCTGCTGCTACGCCCTTGGCTGTAGATTGGGCGAACACCCCTGGGTGGGATATGTCATATGCTGGGCCTTCTCATCAGGATGCGGCTATGGATTTTGCGAGTCAGGACACAACGAGCTTATTTGCCTCGGGGTTTTCGGCAGGTACCCCTATGCGGGCTCCAACGTATGATGGACGGGACATGAGGCCTGGGAACAGTAGGCCCATATATAGCTCTTTTTTCCCTTATTCGACCGGAAACTATGGTCAAGGGCCGTCCGTTGATGATGAGGTCGGCAGTGACGATTCCAGTTGAACAATGTTGGGCCGTCTTTGTAAACACTGGCCTTTGAATTTCGAACTCCTGTTTTTGGTGTAATACAAACATTTTTTTTTTTGATATGCATGAACATGTTATGATGACTCAATTATGCCCGTCTGATCTATTTTATGCAATGTGTTGTGTGCAGTAGAACAAAGCTATAAATTTAGGGAGTAGTAAAAAAAAAAAGTAAAAGTAAAAAAAAATTGCAAGTAAGACTCAAAATTTTACACATATTATACCCCCTATAAAAAATAGAAAAAAAAAATTAAAAAAAAAATGAAAAAGATAAATCTAAGAGAGTCTCGGGCTTTGTAATTCCGCGCGGGTGTTAAAAACTGGGCTGAAATCGGGTCCTCTGGATCAGAAAATGCGAATTGGAGCAAAATAAACCCAGACTGGGCCATGGGCCGCTAGCGGCGTTGGGCTAGGCCGCTAGTGGCGCTGACCAGTCCTGCTGACAGCCCTTTTTTGTGGATTTTTTTGCTATTTCGGCCCGCGTTCTTGCCTATAAATAGGATATTCGGGGTGCTTGATGTTGTACCACTTTTTGTATTCTTTTAGCTCTCCCAAACTCCTCCAATTATCTGCCATGGTGAAATCCTTTGAAGATCTGTTCGATGCTTGGTGTAAAAATCTGACCGTAGAAGATAAACTCGAACTAGCCCCGTTTCATGTTTCTACCTTGCTAAACCTAAAACCAACCAAAATATTGTGGCCCCTTCTTCGGTCTGCTTTGAATTATTGGGATCGTGACTTGCATGTTTTTCGGTTTGGTAATTCTGAATTATGCCCTTTAGTTGAGGAATTTGCTGCGATCACTAATATTCCTGATGTTCTTCCCCCAGCTGTGCCTTATGTGAGAGATGGTTTTAGGGATCTATACAAAAAATCCTTGGGCTTGTCATCTGCAGAAGCCAAACACATGGTGCTTGGTGCTGATATGGACTTGGTTCAACTTTGCAAAAAACTCGCTATTTCTTCTGAAAAAGGTGCCATATTCAGACGTTGTCGTCGACAGGCTTTCGTATTGTGCCTGTTAAACCGCCTGTTGTTTGTTAATGCAGAATCTTCCAACATGGGTAGAGCCTCGTTGCTGCGAGTAGTTAATCAAATGGTTGAAGACCATTCTCTCTTACACCTGGTCATAGGGGAAACTATCATTGGGCTCGACAGGTTGAAAACATCTCCTAACCAAGCTTTCTGGGGCAGCCCCCTGCTGCTTCAAATCTGGTTATGCGAGCATCTGAGGTTGATAGAGTCGCCGGATAATCTGATTATCCGCGTTCCTCGGACTTGGTCAAAGAAGACTTATACTGCTGCTAGCTTTCTGGTGAGAAAAAGGCTATACTCCAAAAAGTTCCTTGCTGAATGGGATGCCTTTTTCAATGCGGGACCTATCGTTCGTTGGTATGTGCCCTGGTGGAGCATGACTTCTTTAGTGGCTTGTGACGACTTGATCCTTCATACTACCATACTGGGTCTGTATAGGACCACTTTCTTCTTTCCCTCTAGGGTCATGAGGCAATATGGTTTGAAGCAGGTGATTCCTCGTCAAGAGACTTCGAGACCAAATGTCGTAGCCTTAACCACTGAATTTGCTGGAGAATGGGGAAAATATTGGCGTAGCCGGCATCGCTGTAATGTACCTCGGATGATTGCCCCAACTCAGGTTTCTGAAACCTATCTGGACTGGCTTTCCTGCAGTGATGGAGAAGCGAGATGAGTCCTTTGTCATGAGGAGTGGGACTAACTAAAGCCTAGGTATGACTCACAAACAGGAGGCAAGAAAAGGAAGGAAATGTCTCGTATGGGAGACTACCACGTACTGAAAAGAGGCAAGCCCCCAGCTCAAGGAAGCGATCACAGGTCGTCCTCAAGCTAGGGTCCTTCAAAGAAGAACTCTTCAACGATGCCTTCTAAAGGGAAGAAGGATTAGAGTAGTTTTCTAGGAAAGTAAGTCTAGTTTTCAAAAGAAAATAATTATAGGAACTTGTTTAGCTTAAACCCTCATAGTTGCATTATTTCCTAAAGAAGTTTTAATTCTTGCAATGTAAGTTGATTCATTCAGTTTGAATAAAGATTATCCTTTTTGAATGAGTTGAATGGAATTAATGATTTATTTTGGTCGGGCCCCTTTGAAAGGGTTACCTATGTGTCCAGTGTGGAATCAGACCAGCGTAGTTCGTTCAATTAGTGTTCGTCTTTTTTTTTTTTTTTTTTCTTTTAGACGTAACACTTCTTTAATTGATCCATGTTGGTGAGCTGGCTGAACTCGATGCCATCAATATCCATGAGTCTGACGGCGCCTCCTGATAAGATGTCTTTGATGATGAATGGTCTGGACCAATTTGGTCGAAACTTGCCTCTAGGGTCGGTTACTGGGGCTCGTGAATCAAGTCCCCTTCCTTTAAGTTTCGAGGTCGAACCTTTTTATTGAATGCTCTCGCCATGTGTTGTTGATACATGTGGGAATGGTCTAGGGCCCGTAGTCGTCTTTCATCTGTGAACATGAGCTCTTCATAGCGGGCTTGTAACCATTGGGTTTCGGGGATGTCTCCTTCTAAGGCTATGCGCATGGATGGTAGTTGGACTTCTATGGTTAAAACTGCTTCCATTCCATAGACTAGGGAGTAAGGTGTTGCTCCCGTAGAGGATCTTATGGATGTCCTATACCCCCAAAGGGCAAATGGGAGTTTGATGGGCCAATCTTTGTAATTCTCTATCATCTTTTTGATGATTGTCTTGAGGTTTTTGTTGGCGGCCTCTACTGCACCATTGGTTTTGGGAGGGTAAGAGGATGATTTGTGGTGCTGGATTTTGTAGTTTTTAAGGAGGGTGGTTGTTTCGGCTTTGAAATGGGATCCGTGGTCACTTATGATTTCATGTGGAACACCGTATCGGCAAATGATGTTGTTCCTTATGAATTTGGACACTTGTTTGGAAGTAAGGACGGCATAGGATGTATGGCTACTAGGATGTATTCGTGTCCTCCCGAGCCCTTTGGGGTGATCTTTCCAATGATGTCTATTCCCCTTGCAGAAAATGGCCAAGGAGAGGTGAAGTTGTGGAGCATCGAGGGTGGCATATGTTGTAGGTTGGCATATATTTGACACTTCTTACATTTCTTGACATAGTCGTAACAATCCTTTTCCATAGTAGTCCAGTAGTATCCCAGTCGTAGGACCTTCTTGGAGAGCATTCGACCATTCCTGTGTGGTCCACACACCCCATTGTGTACCTCGTCCATGATCTCTGTAGCTTCTTCGGCGTTCATACATCTGAGGTTTATCCCGTTGTGGGATTTCTTGTACAGAACCCCCTTGTATTCTATGTATTGCGCCGCTAAGAGATGGATGGCCCTTGAGCTCTGAGTGGGGCATCCTCAGGGTACACTCGACAGGAAAAGAGAAGAAGAGTCAAGGATCCCTTCCGATTCCGATTCTGAGGAAGAAGGTTCAGATGCCATGCTGGCTAAGATCACCTCTGTGCTCAAGAGTAGCGGCTTGATCTCCAACTATAGTGCCAACGTAGGAAAGTTTGACACTAAGATCAAGGGCAAGCTTCCAGCCAAGTTCTCCATGCCCGAGGTTTCGACGTTCGCTGGCACCGATAATCCACAAGACCACCTCAAGGCCTTCACCACTACCATGGGTTTAAGAGGAGTTGACAAAAATATCTACATTCACTTGTTCCCACAGACTCCTGATGCCCCAACTCGTCGTTGGTTCTACACCTTGAATTTGGAGAACTACCCAACTTGGTCCGATTTTACCACAGTCTTCCTTGCACGCTACAAGGAAAATGTTGGTCTACCTATGACCCTTTGAAAGTTAGAGATCACGAAACAAGAAGAAGATGAGGGATTCACTGCCTTCCTTAGGCGTTGGAAGCTAAAGATAGCCGAACTGGTTGAGCGACCTTCGCAAGCTGATCAAATCCGCCAACTCATCAAGAACCTGCAACCTGCTTACAAGGAACACCTCAAGTATCAAGCAATTGACTCATACAACCGGCTCTATGTTGTGGGCATCCTAATTGAAGAGAACCTTCTTAAGAATTCCACTTAAGTCGTGAACAACGCGAGTATCTACAGGGGGCTGTCCTTCGTGTCCCTGTGAACAGCCTATGCTCGAGAAGTTGAAGAGAGTCGAAGTTTCCTAGCGTGCAAGTCTAGTTGAGTCCAGTCGAGTTTAATGATGTCTAGTTTGTCCTTTCAATTCATTCATAGAGTCTAGCTTACTTCTCGTGTAATGCTTTTCTTCGATTCAATAAAGATTGCATTTTGATTCCCATCATTGTTCTTTGTTCAATTCTATGACGAACATTAGTTGCCTATGACGGAATAAAAAAAAAAAAACAAAAAAGAGATTCAAAAGAAAGCCTTCATTGTGGAAAACATTAAGCAACAACTCCCTAATGATCATCCCCATACAGGACATACAGCTTAATCGTCCGTGCCGAGGACAGGAGGCATTCATTTGGCACCTCACATCAATATCCTTTACTACCCTATACATCATTACCACTTGCAACCCTTTGAGCCAAACACATAGCCTTTCATTTCTTAACCACATCATCCTTACCCGGGGAATGGGTGTGTGCGACATGGGAATAGAAGCAACCTTCTATGCAAGGTGGACCGACCTACAAAAACAAAGAGCCACCAAGAAAAAAAAAAAAGAAGAAGAGAGAACTCGAAAGTTCAAGAGCAAAAACAAAAAAAAAAAAAAAAAAAAGAGAAAAAATTTAAGAGCGATCAAAAATCCAAAAGAGTGCAAACACTTCAAGAACAACCAAATAGTGGCCTTACCTAAACATAGGTCCCTTAGCCACCTCGCCTAGATCAAAAACTTCTATACCATCTAGCATACTCTGGGGAGTGGATTTACATTGGGTTTCTTTGAGCCTTTATCCTTCTTTGACACCTTAACCCAACCTGACATTACAACCCTAAAGCCCTCCAAGAGGTACGACCATTCAATTGTATAGTCCTGAACTACGTTGGCCTGATTCCACAAACTGGATACGTAGGAAACCTCAAAGAGGTCCGGCCACGACAACCAATTTGTCACATGATCATAATGAGTTTTCCCATTCCACCATTCTCATCTAAGGCAAAAAAAAAAAGAAGAGCCCGGTAGGTTGAAAACCCGAAAGGGCGGCCTACGCAAAAGTTAGGGCAACAAATAGAAAATACATAAAACAAATTCAACATCTTGAGGCAACTTAAATTTTCGAGGATTTAGAACATTGTTTCTCATGTAAGCGCTCTTTGGTCAGTCGTCTAGAGGTCATACTCATCACCTTTCTCGTAGGCCTGCATATAGACTTCCCAACTGGGGGTTGTTTTAGAATGAGTCAGTTCTTTGTCTGCTACGTTCAAAGTTGTCCATTTCATCCCCATACCTTAAGTTAGGATATTTTGTACCGCTGCATCAACACCCATAGCTCCTCGAGTAGGTCATAACCATTAAGAACCACACATCAAACTGGGGGCTGATTCCTCCTTGACTGCACCCAGTCTTGTCCACTTGTCTCTTACTCTGTCAAGATCACCACAGAAATGAAATTCTTGATCACAAAAACTTTTCTCATATGAAGACCCTCTTCAGACCCTATAGGAGAGTCGTGCATGTTAGGCTAGACTGCATGGAGCTGTGAGTCAATAGAGTCTACATACATCATATTTGCATAAGTACTAGAGTCGCCTTCAAAGGCATGCATGTGTACATAATTTCTCAGTGTCTTGAGTCCCTACGTGTTTACATGTCAGTCCCTCTGTTACCCGTGCATATTATTATGTCATGTGTTGTGCATCTTGTCATGGTCAGTCGGGCATGTCTATTGCATCTTTTCCCTATGTGCATATTTCCACTGCAGGTTTGAGTCTACCTGCTCTCCATTGAAACCAGCAAGCCCGAAACTCATGATCAAGTCTAGAAGCGACCTTCCAACTACAACCAAGAATGGAGATAACCTTCCAACAACACCCAAGCGCGCGGGCCCCTTTGCTGACCCAAGGCCCCTTTTTCCAGACCAGAGTTCGTTATTACAGTTTATCTTGCGACAATATCAGTACCAAACGCGCGGGAGCAAAGCCCTCGGGCCTACAAATTCAAAAATTCGACAGTTGGCCCAATTTACGGTACCACCCATTTACAGGTACAATTAACCCGTTTATTTTTGTAGGTCCCAGAAACAGAAACATGGGATCTACATGCCGACTCTCGACCCGAGCGCCCAATTTATTTTTGCAGGTCCTAGAAACAGAAACATGGGATCTACATGGCGACTCTCGACCCGAGCGCCCAATTTATTTTTCCAGGTCCTAGAAACGGAAACATGGGGTCTACATGGCGACTCTCGACCCGAGCGCCCGAATTATTTATTTTTGCAGGTCCTAGAAACAGAAACATGGGATCTAAATGGCGACTCTCGACCCGAGCGCCCGAATTATTTATTTTTGCCTGTCTTAGAAATAGAAACGTGGATCTACAAAGCGGCGACTCTCGACCCGAGCGCCTAAGATATTGTAAATGCTTCAGTCATTGATCGCTTAAAGCGGTTATACTGTCCATTTGTTTTTAAATGCTTCAGTCAATGATCGCTTAAAGCGGTTATACTGTCCATTTTTTTTTTATTATATATGTTTCAGTCAATGATTGCTTAACCTATTGCATTTAAACTGTTCATATGTTTTGACAATTTTACAGCCGTCATTTTGATCGCGCTGTCTCGTCGACCTTTTCGTTTCTTATGCGGGGACGGAATCTCGGCATCAGCCGAGTAGTGCTTAGTCACTGTTTGCTCGATAAAGCATTTATACTATTCACTCACATGTTACTAACCATTTTTGTAGCAGTTATTTTTTTCATCGCGCTGTCTTGTTGACTTTTTCGTTTCTCGAAAAGAGACGAAATCTCGACATCCGCCGAGCGGTGTTTAATCACTGTTTGTCGAAGCACTCTATGTTGACCATCCTCAAAGTATTACTAACTTTTTCATTCACTCTGAATACAGGTCCCCAGTAGACGTTTAGGCCAGCTATCCTGCTACTATTAACCTTTCAGTTTCTCTTGTATTTACAGGGATGAAATCTTAGCACACTACGAGCATGTTCCAACACAGGTTTGTCTTCATATGCATGCATACTGTACACTCTCACACACCGTTGTACATCAGCATCCTGCATGCCGCCTTCGGAGTACTTTGATCTTCGCTTTTACTCAAGCTCGATCAAAGTGGGGGCTTCTGTAGACGCCAAAAAAGCGTCTTCAGATTTCTCCGCAAAAGCCCGATGATGAAAGGAGTAATTTTTAAGCTTGAACTGTTATTTTGCTTAATAGTTTAAAATAAGGTCTCAGGCTTTTCTCCAAACACTCCTTTATTTTCATTCCATCCAAAAGCCCCGTTCAAGAGCTTTCCAACGACACGTCTCATGCTTCATTCCGACCCCCGGTCGCCAAGTTGCGATATAGGGGTAAAATTGTCTTTCGCCACCCAAGGGTAAAACAGTCTTTCGGATCATTAAAAATTCCCCGGAAGATAAAGACAGGCTGGATGACGTCATTCAGCTGGCTTCTGACAGCCGTCAGCTGCCTTGGAGAATGTCCTAGGGCCGCTAGCGACGCTATCCAGCGCCGCTAGCGGCACTGGGCGCTGCCTTTCCCTTCGGGCCCGGCTCATTTTTCAGGCCCGTCTCGTTTTGCAGCTCATTTTCACCCGTCCAACCCTACTTCTCCACGTCTATATAAACAACCCTCCATCCTCAGCTCAAAACACACAGTCTACAGTTGACACCCTCTATTCTCAGTAGTATTGACTCTGAGCTTCTCCCTCTTTCTTCCATAAACAATTCTATTCTATTCTCGGGAGTATTGACACCGAGCTTCCCCCTCTTTCTTCCAAACATGAGATCTATTTTTACTATTCTTTTCAAATATAGCCTACAGTTTAGGTACAAATTCCTGAGGGCTCAAATTAAATTAATTGCTTAATTGTTTATTTTTCTAGTAGTCATAATGTAGATATCATGCTAGAATAACATTTTTATTGCTTCCTAAATATTGTCTGTATAGTCGTTGTGCTGCTCAACTTGTCAATCAAATGCATGTCTAAATAAGGGTTAAAATAAATGTTGTGATGCTTGTGATGAACCAATTAATAGTCTAAGTCTAGGTTGTTAATATGGTTTTGCATGGGAATTATGTCTTTAAATTATTAAGCAAACTTGAGTTAGTAGAGGCCGTCATAATACGGGCGAGTTGGGTGCCTAACACCTTCCCAACCTTGCCCCCGAACCCTTTATTCTTGGGCATTTATATGTTTTATATAAGCGGGAGTCTTTCTAAAAACATGATTAGTTCACTTTTCGCGCTATTGGGTTGTCTCTTCGGATTGTCCTTTTGGTTTGTCCCTTCGATAAAATGTCGATAGCAGATTTGTGACCTCTTTCATGGTTTTTATTCAATTCAAGTCTTTTCAAAAGCTTTTCTAGCTCGATGGTCCCTTGAACTTATCTAAGCCCCCAACTGACAAATTTTCTATAAGGACGCACTCCGAGGAAAAACAAAAGGATTGGTGGAAAATCCCAGGTCCTTACAGATAGACTCCTGACCGCTTGTGGTCAGGGTTACCTGCTTTGCGGGGGCTGACGCGATGCTAATTTTAATAGCTTCGTCATCAAAGAGCGTTGTGTTGCTCTTCTTTGCGGGTGCCAACGTGACGCTAATTTTAATAGCTTCAACGTCAAAGAGCGTTATGTTGCTCTGCTTCAGGGGTTGTCAACGTGACGCTAATTTTAATAGCTTCAACGTCAAAGAGCGTTGTGTTGCTCTGCTTCAGTTGTTGTCGATGTGACCCTAATTTTAATAGCCTCATCGTCAAAGAGCATTGCGTTGCGTTGCTCTACTTCAGTGTTTAGGAAAATTGTGCCTTCAAAAATAAAATAAAGTGCCTATGCCTGTAACATATTAGATATAAGGCTCGCGCCTGCAAAAATAGATAATACCGGGCCCCTGGGATAGGAAACCAAGCTGTGGGGGCAAAAGAGTCATTTTGGTTGGTATGTTCAAATCTCCCGGGCTTCCAACGGTCGAGAAATGCAATCCCGCGAGGAATTTGAACTCGTGGGTCCACCCCGTGAGGGGGAACGAAAAAACTGATTCAGGGTATTTCTTTTGAGGAGCCGAATTTTTGGGTCATTTTGCCCCAAATTTTCGAGACTCTCTCTCTCTACCTCCATTGTTGCCCAACCTTCATTTCTTACTCAAATTTGCTCAAATTTTCTTCTTTTTGCTTGCATTTGCTTGGGTTTGCGTAATCTTTTCATAATTTGAAGTTTATTTGTGATTTCTCACAAATTTGGGGTGAATTTGAGATTGGATTTTTGAAACCCTTGGAGAGAGAAAATTCCAATTTCTCCATTTTTTCTTGTTTGTTCTTGCTTTCTTTGCTCATAAATCTTCATGTCTCCAAAATTGGTGAAGAAGAGAAGTAGAAGGGACGAGGTTCGGGAAGAGGTTGAAGAAATTAACATCTTTACCAAAGCTTTTCCTTCCCATGTCAAGCCTTTAAAGAGGAAGCTCAATGTGGCTTTCCCTCAAGATAGGTACACACGGTCGGATAGGATGCTCGACATCGTTTGGGATCGGTCGGAGTTGCTCTTTCGACCGGAGACTCACTTGAGTTCCCGTGCTTCCAAGTTTGTATTCATAGTTTTATGCATTGAATTTTAGTTTATTTGCTTTGCCTTGAGTAGAATTTGTGTAGAAATTGTATGCAATTGTCAAGTTTGTAGCGCATGTGATCTTGCGCGGCTTGAACGAACTTACAAACATGCTTAGGATTGAACATTTGGTTGAAAATGTGAACCTTAGACTTTGCAAATTGATCATAGGAACCCTATGGGAACTTGAAGCCCCATGGTAATTATGGTTCTTCGGTGAAACTTTTTAAGATTTTGCCCAAAGAGGTGCAAAGTGCAATTTTGGGTGCGGGGTTTGGGCCCCTTTTGAAAGCGGCGGACTCGGTTGAGCGAGTCAAAAGATGCATTGTCCGCTTGTCTTTGGAGTGTTTTTGGGATACTACCAACACGTTCCACTTCCCTAATGGGGAGATGATGATTACTCCTTCGGAGTTTACTATACTGACTGGGGTGTCCAGCGTGGGTACGCCCATTGTGTATGACGTTTCCATTTGGAAACGTAAGACGGAGATGGTGGAGTTTTTTGGCCCTTGGGGGAATACCTGGGGTCACCATTATCGTCCCTACAGCGAGCTCTATGCTGCTTTGACTGATACGAGGTACGAGAGAACTACCTCGGTGGAGCAGAAGGCGAGGATGTTCATCGCCTATCTCCTTACCACCACCATCTTTGGTGACAAGGGAGAACGTATTCATGCTATTTATCTCCCTAGCTTGTTGGATTGGGAGAGGGTGAGAGGGTACAACTGGGGGTTGCCGGGCTACGCCAACCTCTTGAGGCGCATGCGGTTTGCTTGTCGCGTGAATGATGAGGGATACAAGCAGACGACTCTTCCTCCTGTGAGCTTGTGCGCTTTCTGGAAGGCCTTGCAGGTGCGTTTTGCTTTTGTATCCGTTTTGGTGATTTGCATGATTTAAGTGTATGGTGCTTAATTTCATGTTTCGATGTAGCCTTGGTTTTTTGAGCATTTCCCGGACATGGCGCCTACGGGTTGGGAGTCGGATTTCCCGATTTGCAGGGCATGGCGTCATAGGGGTCCTGCGCCCTTCCAGACCCTTCAGCAGTACAGGGAGGCTCTCTTGCGCCTAGATTGGCACAAGGTAATGTTGCGTGTTTGTGTAGATTGACTACTTACCATGGGCAAAGTATCATGGGTTGGCTTCGGATGCCATCCTTGCATCTAGGGCGATAGGCCGCCACAGGATACTGATTGCGGGTCCATTCTCTTTCGAGTGGTATTTGGGAGAGCGGATCTTCCATCGGGTTTATCCTGATGTGGTGGGACCGAGGATTCCTTTGGATCCTCCCTCGACCATGTTTTTGGTGAGGTGCTTGTCTCGCGAGCAGGTTGCAGAGGCCATGGTGGGCTCAGACGCTATGCGGTATTTGAGGGAGCCTGCGGAGGACCTTGTGGGGCACTACGAGCAGTTCCGTCGCGATCGCCTCATGCCTTCATTTGTGGGTTTGAAGGTAAAAGTTTTGCATTGGATATTCTATGCTTTTCGTGTTTTGTTGGTTGCTAACCTTCTTTGCCTTGTAGGAGCCTTGGGTTGATGATGTTGACGTGGATGTCCCAGATATGAGGGTCCGAGGTCGGGACTATGGCGACAGATGGACGGTCGATCATTTCAGCTACCTTAGTTCTCCATCTTCCCACGAAATTGGTGAACCCCTCTTTATCACCTTGCTTGGTGATGTCCAACTCTCTTAATGTCATGGGTGGCAAGACATTGTCAGCATATCTCTGGAGGAACAATGTGGATAGATTTTCCCATTTTTCCAACTTTTGGGTGGGCAGCTTGAAGAACCAGGCCCTGACAGCAGGATCCAAGGTTTGGGCAAAGAGGTGAACATACAGCTCTTGTTCAATACCTCTAAGGCCCCATGCGGTAGTAAAAGCTCTAATGTGATCTTGTGGATCGTCGGTTCCTTTGAAAGTGGGAACTTCAGGCATGGAAAACTTAGTGGGCAACTTTCCCTTGATGTGGGGAGCATAGCCTTCTGAATTGATGATCATGTCATTGAAGACACGACTCTTGCCTAGGACGGATTGAAGCCTGTTCAGCTTGGCTTGAAGCTCTTGGACCTCTTTAGTGGAGGGTTCGGCCTTTTCCTCATCGGGTTTGGGCTCATCATCATCCCTAGTAGGGGGATCCAACATGGCGACACGGGCTTCCTTATTAGTGAATCTAGCATTCATGGCGACCATTTGGGCTCAAAGGTCATCCATCTTTTGGTCAGCAGTTCTCTCAGCGTCTCCAGACATAGCGGACTTAGGTGAATAGGGTGGTGAGGCTTGAGGTGACAATGACGTTGTACGAAGGTAATCGAGCCAAATGGGGCCCGCAAACTGTGCTTGTGGTGAAGGTTCGAACGACAACTTGCGGACTAACCTCTTGCTGGACTCGTCTCTCTCCCACTTCCTAGGACCGGGTTTTTTACTTCTACCAATTATGGACATAAAAAGGCCTGTTTAAGAAAATAGAAAATAAATGGGAACCTCCAAAGAATAAAAGGTTTTATTTTAAAACAAATGTGGGAAAAGAATCTAGCACTAATTCTTAACATGGTGATCTTTTGGGAAAGACGCGATTTTATGTGAATAGAATATTCTAGTCAATGATCTTTCGACTTTATTAGAATAACAAATACTCTTGACTTGCATATCGAATAAAATTGGACTCTTTTTTTTATTTGGTGAAAGATCATTGACGGGAATATATTATTTGCATGCAATCTAATTCTTATGGAAAGGAACGTCTTCCTAACATGGTCACTAGCATCATCGGAGTCATACAGGGATTCTACTTCCTAAAAAGAAAAGATCCTAGACTCTATTTGTAAACCTGACAAAACGTACAAGCAAACAAAAGGGAAACCTTCCCTAACCAGGACTCAATAAAAGAATCCTAAGGGGGGATCTAGTCCTAATACTCTATGGAAACTAATCACATAGCAAGGAAACAATTAATAATAATATAGCAAGTAAACCAATTAGCACCTTGATATGGACTATGGGACATAATGCAATAGTTGACACAATCTATAGTTGGATAAGGTAACCCATGACCGGATGCGTTTTGTCATCTATGGGGTGCATAGTAAGACTAGACATACCGTTTTACACATCTCGAATGGAAACATGTAAATGCCATGGGGTGGAATACGACTATGTGCAAAGGTAATTCGGACCGAGTGGGTCACTGGCCTAAGTCATAGACAATATTCCGAAGGGTAAATCCTGTTTATGAAGTGGTGATGTCTTTCGACATCATGCGATGACAACGCATGCAGTATGAATGATATGGATGTAAAAGCAACGAAAATAAACATATACAACAATTGAACCAAATAGCTAAAATAAATTATTGGCATGGATAAGTGTTCGAATTACATCCTCTTATTAAGTCCCCAGTGAAGTCGCCACTGTAAGAACCCTCGCCCTTTCCGGCGCTTTTAATCGAAATATTTAGTTGGAATTAATGGTTCTTAAATAGTGTATTGCATGCGATTCAAATTAATTATAAAGAACAATTTGCAAATAAGAAGCCGCCACCAATTTTTAAGGAAAACAATTGGAAACCATCAAAAATGCACCCAATTCCTATTGGGAATTGACTCATGCCCATGGGGACTAAGGATTGAGTTCGGGGATGTAGGTACGAAATAAACAAAACGAATCTCATCTATATCGCCCGTATAAACGGCTTCTACTAAGCTTATCCATGTCAAATATTTATTTATACTATATGGTTCCATGCAAATCTGGTCGTCCAAGGTCCTAAATTAACTAGCCGGGTTAAGAACAACCAAATTACCTATGTTATCGCTTTGCACAATTTATATTCAATTTACATGCATACTATTAACAAGCATAAACAAGATATAAAGCATTAAATTAACGCTCCAACCTACCAACTTTGCTAAACGGGCCAAGCATTGTATATGCACATTAATAAAACCGTTAGTAACTTCAAACAAATATTAATGATGTAAAGATAATAACTTTATGCTAAAATAAACATAGGAGGCTACTATATGCATGCAAAAACTACGAAAAGATGCAAACTTGCATAAACTAATAAAAAGATGGTAACTTTATATTAACTAAATATGCATAATTATGTACAAAACCCAAAACTTGCAAGTTTATTCAACCATAATCAAAAGCTAAATAAAACATGATTAATAAACGATAAAACAAGAGATTTAATATAGAGTTAGGCCATCAGGATGGTTAACCTGGACGTTCTATTCGAACGGGACTAGTAGAATTAGGATTGCTCTTCGATCTTGGGTGCTAGGCTAGGTGTATTGCTTGCTTGGCTCTTCAGATTTCTGAATTCTCTTTGATTTAGGAAAATATGTGCTCTCAATGCTCTCAAAATTATGAACTGACTGACCTCTTGCAAAAGAGGTGAAAAGGAGTATTTATAGAGTTAGGGGACGAATTTAGGGACTTAGGGCAAGAAGCCCGGTGCCAAAACTCGACCCAGCCAAAAAACTGGTTCGGCGGCCACACGGAGGGCAGCCAGGGCCCGTGGCCGCCGCTGGGGCCAGCGGCTGGCCTGATGGCCTCGCTGTCACGCGCTGGCCGCCGAGCAGCCTGCGAAGGCCGCCGAGCCTAACGGCGCGCGCGTTACTAGGGTTTTTGACTTTTTGTGCTCTGTAAATTACAAAATTGCCCTTGGGCTGACCCAAGGGGCCGGGATTGAGCGGTTTTGACCCGAATCTTCGAGACGCGATATCTCTTGATCCGGGAACCTGATTGAGGCAAGGTCAAAGGCGTTGGAATCCTTATAACAAGGGCTATCCAAAGACTGAGGTTTTAAGGAATTTGGTCTAGATTTCCGAGCAATGTCCTTTTCTACTTACGTCCATGTTAATCCATTACCATTTTCATCGGGCGTTGCGGTGTCAGGGATGAGAACCGATTAGGGTGTCTACAGATGAACTTTAATCAAACTATTTCATGGACTAGAATACTGAAAATGGACTAAAGTTATTATCATTGACATATTATGAAAGTCACTCTAGTTGAATAGGGTCACTTTAGGTTAAACAAGGGTCACTTTATACTAAAACAAGGTCATTCAAATTTTATCAATGCATCTCTGAGATTTGTTGGCAGGAAACTCCTATGGTCAATATTGCTTCTATCATATATTTTTCGACAAGTCTCACACAACTTAAGGTCATTTCTGTGCCCCTGAATTAGGTTAGGGATGAAACCTAAACTAGTTAAATAAGTTTTCTGATAGCAGTTGTAACTGAGTGTGTCGCGATGTACATCTACTTGATATTGTAAGTACTCAGATTGTGATTGTAGCTTAATTTTGCTACTATTTACTTGTCTTATTTAGGTGTAATGGAACAAGGTGCTACTTCATCAAGGGTGGCAAAAGAACAAACAGTTTCTTGGCTGCAAACACATACTTCAAGACCAATATTAACTCCGGGTGGTACACATGAATGGATCCCAAATATTGATACTACATTAAAGCCTGCCATTGGTCAAGAGTTTGAGTCACTAAGTGACGGAATAGAATTCTAGCGTTCATATGGTAGAGCTTCTGGATTTGATATTAGAAAGTTTGGAGTGTATAAAGATGGTCTTGAAATAAAGCTGCAATATATTGTGTGCAATAGGCAAGGTTATAGAGAGGCAAAGGAAACTAAAACAAAATGAAAAACAAGCAACACCAGAAACAACCAGCCAAAAGATAACAAAGAGGAGAAAGATTACTCGTGTGGGATGCAATGCAACATGTGTGTTTAAGCTTTCCGTTGGGCAAAAATACAAAGCCTTTAGCTTTCATGAAGGACACACTCATAAACTTTACAGCGCTAAATATGCACAGTTTATGAAGATGAATAGGAAAATGACGAGCTTTCATAAGATGGTGGTTGTGGACAATGCAAAGGTGAATGTTGGGCCTGTGAAGAGTTTTAGGATGTGCAAAGAGTATAATATTGGCTATGAATACGTTGGCGCAACAGTCGACGACTTCAAAAAAATTTCAAGGACTATCAGGCTATTCATCAAAGATCATGATGCACAGATGTTCATTGACAACTTCATGAAAAAGAAATCTGTTTCTAGTTGATGATGATGATTGCTTGAGTGTCGTATTTTGGGCGGATCCTATTTGCAGAAAGAACTATGCTCGTTTTGGAGATATGTTATCATTCGACACCACCTTCTCCTACAACAGGTACTATCACTTTACTTGGATAAAAGAATGCCTGAAATTTTTTATTGAACCTTGTTTAATTGTCAACTATATCTATATTGTGGCTCATGTTATGAAGACAGAAGGGTCATCGAAGAAAGAGGGGCCATTTTATAGTAGGGATCTCTTGACTATTAAGCTGTAAAGTTTTTATTGAACCTTTTTTAATTGTCAATTGTATCTGGATTGTGGGGCATATTATGATGAGCGAATATTATGAAGAAAGAGGGATCATTTTATAGTAGGAATCTCCGGACTATTAAGCTATAAATTTTTTTATTGAACCCTATTTAATTGTCAGCTGTATCTGGATTGTGGGGTCATATTATGAAGACGTAAGGGTCATATTAGAAGACAGAAGGGTCATATTATAAAGAAAGAGGGGTCATTTTATAGTATAAGCTGCCGGAATTATTCTATTTCCATTCAACAGGTACAATTTGGTCTTTGCTCCATTCACTGGTATGGAAAATCACAAGAAATGTGTCATTTTTGGAGCGGGGCATTGGTGGCGAGAGAAGATAAAAAGTCATTCACATGGGTTTTTAACAAGTTTTTGGAATGCATGGGCAAAGGCAAGCTCACTGCATAATTACCGACCAAGATCCGGCTATGCAGGTTGTAATTCCCAACGTATTTACAACAGCAAAGCATAGATTTTGTGCATGGCATATTATGAAAAAATTGGATAAGAAATAAGTCCTTTAATTTGTACCCAAGAATTTCTTACAGAAATCAATGGATATGTGTGGAGTATGGAGAATGAACCGGAAGAGTTTGAAACGTCGTGGTTTGATTTAATGTCGCGTAACAACTTTTTGGAAAATGAATGGTTGAATGAGATATATGCTATAAGAGATATGTGGGTAGCTGCTTATTTTAGAGATTTATTCATAGTGGGATTATTGAGAAGCATACAAAGATCAGAAAGTGAAAATCATGCTTTTGGACACTTTTTCAGTCCCTTTGTGACTTTGGTTGAGTTTTGGATGCGTTTACAAAGTGCCATTGATGTGCAAAGATACAATAATGAGAGACTAACCAGTGACACTGAAAATTCGCTTCCTGTACCGCTGAATCCAGTGGGCTTAGAAATGGGTTTGGAAAAACACGCTTCTGATGTTTACACTCATACTATTTTTTATGATTTCCTAGAGGAGTTGCAGCTTGCATTTTCCAAGTGTGGATTTCATAACTTCAGAAAAGATTGTCATCTAGAGATATTTTCAGTGTCACAAACGGACAAGCAAATGGTGTTTGTTGTGTTTTACAACACAGAAAACAATGATGTCAATTGTTCATGCAAGTTATTTGAGCAAAAAGGTCTACTGTGCAAACACATTCTATGGGTTTACAAAATCAAAATGTTGGATAGAATTCCTGATAAGTATATCAAGAGTAGATGGACTAAAGATGCACATAAAAATCCAATTTTTAACTTGGATGGCAATCTTCTGGAAGAGTGTGTGAAGATGGATCAGAGAAAGAATGCTATGAGTTTGTTATGGTCTGAAAAATTTATGAAGCAGTAAATGGTGTGCAAGACAATGAGGATGACATAAAAGCTCTAATTAATCATGTCAAAGAATTTAGGATGAAGACGGGAGTCAATGAATGTGCTTCCAGCCATCAAAGCAAGGAGAAAGAAATAGAGACTTTGTTAGGGTGTTCATCCTCTAATGAAGTGACCATACAACCCCCAAAACAGTCCATTAATAAGGGTAGTGGCAAGAGGCTAATATCAGAGAAAGATAAAATCATGGACGAACATCAACAAAAGAAGAAAATGCTTTGCCGAAGTTGTAATGAGATGGCTTACCATGATAGTCGAAACTGCAAAAACAAGTAGGTAACCTCCTTTCATCTCTTTCTTTCTCATTTTCATCTCCCTTTGTCTCTGCCTCCTTGGGGGGGGGGCTGCTAATCTCTAGCTAACAGGCTTTTCAGCCATGGTATGTTGAGATATTGATGTTCAATCTATGTTCATTAAAAGTGACCCTTATGTTCATTAAAAGTGACCCCTATGTTCATTATAAGTGACACCTACGTTCATTGTGTTTCACTATCCTATAACTATAAGATCATGGAACCTGGAAGCATACACTTTTGAAAGGTTACATGTTGCTTCTTTTTTTTTTTTTTTTTTTTTTTTTTTGCCAATTGATCAATATGTCTAAGTCCTATTGTGGATATCTCCCACTTTTCAATTGATGTGTCATTTTTGTAGGTGTTTGGGTGGATGAGACAGAAAGAAGAAAGAAGCGCATTGTGGAAGACTATTGTTTGGAATCAACAAGGTAGAAAGTCGTTGATGAAGAAATGAAGCAAAGGAATTTCACTATATTTTACCCTCTAATGTAATAGATTGCAAAGTGATATATACTTTAGTTCATACTCTATTGGAATAGATTTGTTATTGCAAAGTGAATTGAAAATTTTGAGACAATATGAACCACCATCAGCTCCCAACCAATTACAAGTTCTGTTTGCCTATATTAGGGTCACTTTGTGTTTTTCAATAGGTCACTTTTTATTACTGAAGAGGTCACTTTGTGTTTTTCAATAGGTCACTTTATGTTTCTTAATAGGTCACTTTGTGTTTTTCAATAGGTCACTTTTGGTGTTCAAAAATATATGTCTCAGGATTTGTTTTTCAATAGGTCACTTTGTGTTTGGTACGCTGTCACAACTATTAAGAGTTCCTTTGGTGAACGTTCTGGTTACAAGAACTCTAAGCAGTCAGAGCTTCCTCACAATCATTTTCTGGGGAGTTTGACAATATCAATAAGTCAATATGTACTCAACCACGCTTACAAGGACCATCCTGTTCCTTACTTCCTTCTGCTCAGCACAGCTGTCTAGCTCTCAGGGATATGCAATTCTTCACTCTATAAGCAACTTGATACACTTATTAAAATAGTACCTTAATTGCTTCATATGAAATATCATCTTCTAAACAAAATATACAACATATTTGAACTAGCAATTCATCTTCTAGACAAAATATGACACATGATAGACCGCCATTTCTTATTTACAAATGTACTAAAGTTTTTCCAATGGTCCATTGAGAGCAATTGGCCTGATAATCGAAAATAGCGTGGAACTTCATTCATTCAAAAAAAAAAAGCAAAAGAAAGTAGCGTGGTACACGGACTCTGTATTGTGCTGGCAGTGTGGGCTAACTTCTTTAGGAATTAGTGGTCATCATTCTAGTTCTTTTGCGTAACTGATCTGGTCTGGTGCTTAATGATCTCAGGCGGCTTATGTTGCGTTGCTTCTTGATGTTGTGCTTCTGTATGCTCTGTCTTCTTTGTTGCCATGCTTTTTTGTTCTTCATTTTTTGCTGCTGTATTCTCTGTCATTATTGTTCTTTTGGACCATTTAACTGTTGTGTTCTTTTGGGCTCATCAAGCACTCTTCGCACCCCCCGGCAACAAAAGATACCCTAAACCCCATTGGGGGTCGGTGTAAACTCTACACTTAATGAACCCTAAAACTTGATTCAGCCTAAACCGATGGGCAAATGCACATAAAAGTCCGGATGAGCTTAAAAGGGCATGTCGTATAAACCTGGTAACCGTTTTTCAAACGACTTAGGGTTTGGGGACTACCGTCCCGAAACCTAATCACTCTTCGCATCTCCCTTAAAAGGACATGCCATATAAACCTGGTAACCGTCTTAAGAGGGCTTAGGGTTTGGGGGTCCCCAAACCCTAAGCACTCTTCGCACCCCCCCCCCCCGCTGCAAGAAAAGATACCCTAAACCCCATTGGGGGTCGTGTAGACTCTACACTTAATCAACCCTAAGTCTTTATTCAACCTAAATCGAGGGGCAAATGTACATAAAAGTCCGGATGAGCTTAAAAGGGCATGCCGTATAAACCTGGTAATCGTTTTCAGACGGCTTAGGATTTAGGGACTACTGTCCCCAAACCCTAAGCACTCTTCGCACCGCACCCCCCCTCTCCGCAAGAAAAGATACCCTAAACCCCATTGGGGGTCGGTGTAAACTCTATGCTTAATGAGCCCTAAAACTTGATTCAACCTTAACCGAGGGGCAAATGCACACAAAAGTCCGTATGAGCTTAAAAGCGCATGCCGTATAAACCTAGTAACACTTTTAAGACGGCTTAGGGTTTGGGGACTACCGTCCCCAAACCCTAAGCACTATTCGTATCTCCCTTAAAAGGGCATGCTGTATAAACCTGGTAACCGTCTTAAGACGGCTTAGGGTTTGGGGACTACTGTCCCCAAACCCTAAGCACTCTTCGCATCGCCCTTAAAAGGGCATGCTGTATAAACCTGGTAACCGTCTTAAGACGGCTTAGGGTTTGGGAACGGTCGTCCCCAAACCCTAAGCACTCTTCGCACCCCCCGCAAGAAAAGACACCCTAAACCCCATTGGGGGTCGGTCTAAACTCTACACTTAATGAACCCTAAAACTTGATTCAACCTAAACCGATGAGCAAATGCACATAAAAGTCTGGATAAGCTTAAAAGCGCATGTCGTATAAACCTGGTAACACTTTTAAGACGGCTTAGGGTTTGGGGACTACCGTCCCCAAACCCTAAGCAACGTTTGCACACAAGGGTCACTCTTTTGGTTAAGTAAGGCTAACTGTTTAGTTAAGTAGGGGTCACTTTTTATTTAAGTAGGGGTCACTTTTTCGCTAAACATGGGTCACTTTTAAGTTCAACATATAGTTTGCCTTAACAACTTATGTAGGATTTGAACCTAATCTTTTGCGCAATCGCACAAAGGCTCTACAAATTGAGCTAACTGACTAGCATACGAAATTTTCAAAACCAACAATCAGCTTAATATCACTTAAAAATATTGCTACAAAATAAAGAACCTTAGTCTAACTTGTTGTGAGAAAACTGTGGGGGACCTTTTTCCCGTGCCAAGTTTTCTAAACTGGTGGGGGTATGGATATTGGATCCATTGAGTCCTACAAAGATATTGACACCAAATTTCTAGTGCGACCCACAACCCTCCCATATATCATATATCTTTCACATGTGATTGAACTCACTGATTACTTAGCACAAAGCTTACATGACTACAACATTTGTAGCACAAACCCAAAGTCTGCTTGGGTCGATAGGCAAACCTAAATCAAAAGGCACCAGGGAAAACTTTATCAGTTCACTAGTAATCAGATTCATGGTAGCACAAAGAACTACATTATTTGCATAAAAAAAAAAAGGAAGACTCAATTCTCACTTATACTACTTACATAACACATACCAGCAGTATAACTAACCATCATAGTTTTAAAACCCAGCATACCAGCAAGCATGATAAGTGAATATATAAATTCAAAAGGCAAAGAGACAAGGCACCAACCAGGAGAAAGAGATTGCTTCCACTTGTCAGCCTTCACCGAGTCAGCGAAACACAGTGTGTACAGGTATTTGGGGCAACAAACCTGAAACTTGATGAAATTCTTGCTTGTCTTGATCTCACAAAACACGCATCTTTCCTTCTGGCAGTCACAAGTGAATTCTTGATTTCATGTATCTACTTCAACAGTCATTTGAGCAAAATCATTTCAGTCAACAAAAAATAACTTCGCAATATGAAACATAAGGAAAATATAGGGGTCACTTATACTGAACACAAGTGTCACTTATACTGAACCCAGGGGTCATTCGATCTTGTATGAACTAAGAAATGACTTTAAACAAACGGAAATGACAACTTGAATAAATTTGTTGACATTTGCATTGCTCTTTCACACTATCCGACAAGTGACTCTACACAATATACGAAGTGATCCCACTCTCTTTCTGAAGTGACCCTAATTTCTCATACAAGTGATCTTAAGCTGTGTTAAAGCTATTCCAAAATTCAATCATGTACCTCAACAATATTGTCAACAAGATTCAGAAGTTGGTAATTAAGCTTTGAAACCCTAACAACCTAATCAATCAAAACAAGATGAACAATTTCAAGGAATCGAAAGCCTAATCGCAAAAAAAAAAAGAGATAACACTCTCCATTGAACAAATACAAACAATAACTAATCGAAAGCCTAATCGAAGGTACAAACAATAACTAATTTGCATAGTTAGCTCGAACTTTTAGTAGCAAAAAAAAAAGGAGATATGAACAAATACAACAGCAATATGAACTAGATTAGTAGTCAATCAATGAAAACCTAGTAATCGAACATAGACAAAGAAAAAACCTCACAAATCGACATAGACAACGAACACAACCCTAGAAATCGAAGATGTGTAAAAATTAAACACCTAGAGATTGAAGAACGGACAAAATCAAAACAAAACTTACCTAGAAATCGAGACCAGTACAATTGTGAGCTCAATATTTCTCCTCCACCCGATTAATCTCTTGCTTCGTCAACCATACAATGGCGGGAATCGAAGGGATGAGGAGAGAGAATAGAGGTTGCGTGAGTAGAGAGAAGAGGAGGGTGAGGAGAGAGAAAGAAATAAAAGGACGAACGTTTGGGCAGTAAAGAGAGAGAAAAAGAAAAGAGAGAGAAAAAAAGAAAAAGAAACTAATAAGCACTGTCACTGAAAAAAACACGCGATGATTGTGAGCCGTTTGATCTAACTGATGAACGGTTGAGATTGACTTCTCACCATCTCACTCTAGGGACCCATCTCACATGAACTCTATTATATATATATATATATATATATATATATATATATATATATATATATATATATATATATATATATATATATATATATATATATAAGGAGGTGTGGTTGAGTGGTAGGGACTCATCCATCCTTAATCAAGGTCGAGGGCAGTGGCGGATCTAGAAAAATAATGATATGGGTGCCAAAACTAAATGATTAAATAATATAGATGCCAAAACTAGATAATTAGGGTATTTTAGCAGGAATGTCCAAAAAAATCCAAAAAGTAGGGTATTTTAGCAAAAAATTTCGGAAAAACTGGGTGCCCGGGACCCCGAGACCCCATACTAGATACGCCACTGCTCGAGGGTTCGAATCTCGCCTTGGGCATGAAGCAGCTTTAAATTCCTTGGCCAGCTGTCCCACCCTTTGAGGTGCCTACAAGCCAGCGTGGGGAATAATCACTGTGGTCGACGGTGGATACCCTTGGTCGTGAACCAAAAAAAAATAAATTATATATATATATATATATATATATATATATATATATATATATATATATATATATAATACAAACTGTACACCATATCCTGATCATTAAATTTCAATATCAATGGCCAATATTTGATCTGCAAAATAAAGGACACAGGCGGAAGTCATAGTAAAGTTAGTGGCATTATTGTAATTCGCGCATCATTGACCAAGGTAAACAAACTGAATTTTTTTTCCAGTTCTCCACAATCGACATTCCCCGAACCCTTACCTGACAGTTTCTCTCTCCTCACAAGGAGGTTTCTCTCTCCTCAGCTTTACTCCGGAGACTCTCCTCTCCCATCGCCGGCGGCTTTTCTCTCTCCTCACCGGCGGTTTTTCTCTCTCCTCTCCAGTGCCTTTTTTCTTTCCTTACCGATGCCTTTTCTCTCTGCTCACCGGTGGCTTTATGTCTTCTCTCCGACGGTTTCTCTCTCCTCTTCCGGCGGTTTCTCTTTCCTCTTCCCACCTCTCCGACGATTTCTCTCTCTACTATCACTTTCTTCTCTTCTTCATTTTTTCTCTCCTATTACCAAATCTGATGTGAGGTTGTCGGAGGGAGGCGCCTCTCCGGTTTCCTAGGTGGTGGTGGAGTGGCGACAACGGCAGTGGATGGGGGAGGGAGGAGAGAGAATGAGGGAGGGATTGTTAATTTTCAATATTCATCAAATTGTAATTTGAAATTCATTGAAAAAGTTGATGAAGCTATATGTGTGTTACTATGAATTTACAGGTTGACAATGATGAATTTACAGTTTCCAAAATAATGAATTTACAGTATAAAACAATGAATATGCAATAAATTTGCAGAACCAGAAGAAGAAAAAAAATTGTAGAAAATTTGATGAAACTATAGTTATAGTTCAATGAATTTGTGAGTTTACTTCAATGAAGTTGTGCTTTAATTTTAATGAATTTATGATTTATTTATGATTTGTACAATTTGTATGCTAAAGGGAGTTTGTACCTGATCCCTTGCCTTATATAATATAATAGATTGAAAACGATTTTCCGCCTAACATCGAGCATTAAAATAATTTTCTGATAAAAATACTTTTCAATTGAAAATGATTTTTCGCTCAACCAAAGAGAGCCTTAAATTTTTATAAAAAAAAAAGGAGAGCCTTAAATTAGGCCGTGCAGCTTTATTTAGCGTTCTCTCACTTTGACTTTGAAGACTACTGTCTGTCTCCCTCTCTCTCCTCCTTAGAGTCCTCACTTCTCCTATTTCACTCATCAGCAGCTTCTAATAACATGGTGTTCAAAGGCAGATTTGTCTCCTATACAAAATCAGACTCTTCAAGCCCAGCTAAATTATCTGAAAAAGATGATCACCAGATCAGTGCTCCCAGTGCAACAACAACAACAAGCTCAAAGAACCACATTGAGCCCAAAGGTAAATTTGATTTTTGTTTTTTGTTTTTGTGTCTTAATAGTTGAGAATTGAGATTTTTGTAAATTCCCATGTAACTCAGTTTCTGTATTTCCCCAAACAGAAGCTTTACTTGAATGGGATCAGAATGATAACAAGTCGGAGTTAAAGATATCTAATAAAAGAGAGATGATCTCAGATGGGACTTCCATAATTTGTCGCATATGTGAAGAAAAGGTTCTAACTTTGAATGTGGAAGATCATACAAGGATATGTGCAATTGCTGATAGATGTGATCAGAAAAGCTGGAGTGTAAATGTCCGTCTTTTAAGAATTGCTGAAACTATTGAGAAAATGATGGATTTTCCCTGTCAGAAAGATTTACAACCTGCAGTTGGGAGCCCCAATGCTGCAAAAGTATCAAATTCTAATGTTATTGAAGAATCTGATGTGTTCTCACCAAAACTTAGTGACTGTTTTACTGAAGTAGATAATGCTGCATTTATGGATGACCTGAAAGGTTTACCATCCATGTCTTGTAAGACTCATTTGGGCCCAAGCTCATCAGCTGGTAGTATGACTCCTAGGTCTCCTTTATTGACACCAAGGACCAGTCAAATAGATCTGCTTTTATCTGTTAAAGGCCCTGAACGTGAAGATCATCCGCAGGTATGTTATATATTGTGTTTTTTTTTTTGGGCAAACAATAAAAGTATTGTGGGATGATCCTAATTCTTGTATGTCTTGTTAAGAAGAGAACTCTGAGTTTGTCGGTCACTCGGTCTCCACAATGAGGCAAAAACCCCATTATGGGGGCTGCCTGTAGCTGAAATCTGAATCAGGTGAGTGAGGTGAGGTGCCTATTAGACAGAGCTCCTCAATGGTGAAATGAGGAATTCTACATTAGACAATTTACCCAATTTTAGTGGCTTCCACTTGATTTTAGGGTTCACAAAGCCCCAATATATACCTACTGAACTACACAAAAGGATTACTTTACTTGCATTTTGTTAATGTCTTGTGCGCTATATCAGCTCATGATGAACTGAGGTCTACGGTGGATACCCTTCGTCGTGAACCAAAAAAAAAAAAAAAAAAAAAAAAAGAAAAAAAGCTCATGATGAACTGATGATGACTTTAATTCCGTTTAAAAACATTTTTGGATGATGCAGATGACTGACCTTGTAGATATTGCTCGATGTGCAGCAAATGCTATATCTGAAGATGATCACTCAGTGAGCTATTTGCTCACGTGTCTTGAAGATTTAAGAGTTGTCATTGACCGACGTAAGTTTGATGAGCTCACTGCAGAGACCTTTGGGGCACGCATTGAGATGTTGATTCGGTAAGTCTGATATGTTCAATGGCTTAAATTTTACTAATTAAGACAAAATGGCGTTTTCTTAAGGTCTCAATTATGAAATCTGATACTCCCTTCTGTCTCAAAAAAACCTGGACCTTTGTTTTTTCACGGTTTCAAGACACCACTTTGACCGTAAATAACTACAATTATATGAATATAAAAATTATAACAATACGAATTTTTAAAAGTACTTTTGAAAATGAATCTAACAAAAACATTTTCATAATGTAAATCTTTATATGTTTTCATAAATTAATGGTCAAAGTTTGTTAAGTTTGACCTTCAAAAAACAAAGGTTTAGGTTTTTTTGAGGCGGAGGGAATACTTCATAAGAGTTAATGGTGAGCCCAAAGGATGGGAGAGCACATAAGCCTTTAGAAATCCCAACTCGATCCCCATAAAATCGATATGGGACTCAAGTCCCATACCAAGCAATTAGATGGTAACAATCCACACACTCTGCAACCAAGGCACCCCTGGTCTAGTTGAATGCCAGATATTTTTCTAGCCCCAGGGCAATACTAAAATAATGGCCAGTACATTACGTAACAGCGGTTACATAGAAGATTTTGGGGTTGCCAATACGCAAAACCCTAATATGTAAAGGGATTTCTGATACGGGCGAAACATGACCGGTATGGTCGATAAATGACCAGTATGGCTGGTAAATGACCGATACATGACGGTTATGATCGATACATGACCGTTATGGCCGATAAATGAACAGTGAAGCCGATGAATGGCTGATACAGACGATATGTCGGAAACCAAAATTCACACCACGACTATGGCGACCTGATATGCGACATCCGTATCAGTCCGCTTCCACAAAATCGTGTCAGAAACCGCGATCGTGGCAGAAACCACTATTTTGTACCTTGCAGTTCCTGCCACAGGGAAGTCATGTTGCTGTCTTTGACTCCAATTGATACATGCTTGTAGGAGAGTACAGCCCCAAAACCTAGCTCAATGGGTGGAAGAGCCCACAAACCTATATAAACCCCACATCAGTTTTCCAAATGATCGATGTGGCACTCAAGTCCCATACCTTGCAATTGGATCGTAGTAGTAGTATGTTGTTGATATTATTGTGTTTAAAGACAGACTACTCCACAGCTTTTCATATGACTACTCACCAATCTTTCTGTGTACTTTTTGGATTTTTCTCATCATAATGAATATCATTACTGCTTTTGTTTTTTCTCCAGGGAAAAGTATTTGCAACTATATGAGTTGGTTGAAAATGAAAAGATTTACCTTGCAAGCACAGTGATAGATGAACAAGCTCCTTTGGAAGATGACATTGTCCGTAGCTTAAGAACCAGTCCTATTCATTCTGCCAAGGACCGCACATCAATAGATGATTTTGAGATAATTAAGCCTATAAGTCGTAGGGCATTGAGTGGGGCCTTCTTAGCTAAGAAACGAATAACCGGTGATCTTTTTGCTATAAAGGTACTAGATATGCTATTCTATTATGAGCATGAGTTGTTACTATTATGAACCTGTAGAGCATACAAGTTAGACAATATCTATTCCTTATACTTTTTGCATATAGGAATTGTGATTACTTGCATGTGTTGAAGTGTGCCAAACTCTTCCCTGGGTTAAAGGTGTAAGATGTTCTGCTCCCCTATTGTGGTACGTGGATGACAAGCTGTATCCTTCGGTTAGATGTGCATTTTCTGTCTGATTTTTGGAGGGACGAAGAGGCATTGTTCCATTAGTTTCTGTTCTAATCTATTTTCCTGGCCTTACTGTCATATTGCTGTTGTTAATCTCCATCAAAATAAATGCTTACTTTTAGTGTGACAATTAGTTGATTTTCATACCGTTAAAAGATATTTTTTGCATAGTGCTTATGGTTTATTACTTGACCACCTAGACACCACCAGGTGTAGTATTCACACCCGCTGATTACTATTAATTTCTATTTTTGTTTATATACGAGGTGGAAAAGATGAAACTTCCTATGGGAGTTATGAAAAATGTGAAGTTAATACTTAATAAAACATTGCAACAAGAACGCAAGGGTGAAGTATCAGGCCTAGGCCTTGCTCTCCTCTTCCCAGTGTAGAGTGTAGTTCTCTGGATCTCAAAGTTGCACTGAATGCAGGTTTTAAAGAAGGCGGATATAATTCGGAAGAACGCTGTTGAGAGTATTTTAGCAGAACGTAATATCTTAATTTCTGTTTGCAATCCTTTCTTGGTGAGCAGGTCTATCTAGTTTGGTTTTATTCCACTCAAACAGTATTGCTCATTTTCGTTTAACCCCTACTTGAATTTTTTCAGGTTCGGTTCTTTTATTCATTTACCTGCAAGGATAATTTGTATTTGGTTATGGAATATTTGAACGGAGGAGATCTATATTCATTGTTGAGGAATTTAGGCTGCGTAGATGAAGATGTTGCACGTGCACATACAGCAGAAGTAGTAAGTTTTTCTTTTGGGGATATACTTTTATTTTCATCATATATTGGGGCCTTGGCGGGATTGTGGTTTTTTCTTTTCCCTTCTTTCAATGCTGGATGGCCTCTACAATTGAAACTTGGATATGTTCCCAGGTGCTTGCTTTGGAATATTTGCATTCTCTTCGTATTGCTCATCGTGATCTAAAGCCGGACAATATACTTTGTTCTGATATTTCAATTTACTTAATTTACTCTGGAATCAAAGTTTCGGCTATCTGGATTGCATGTGACTTTCACCCGACCGGTGATCTTGAATCAAATTAGGGAACTTCTTCAGCATGACGATGACCACGTTGATTTCAAAGGTTGCTTGATTGAGCTAGAATTACAAATATCACCAATTGTTTTAGGTGTAGAATTCATATCCAGTCCTCGTCATCTTATAATAACTGGTAGAGTAAGGCTATCATCTCTCAGGCCTTTGTATTTGGTTTTATCCACAAAATCAATAAAAATGATATATCCTGCTCCTAATGAAGCACTTAGCTCCAAGTCTCCAACAATACAACAGCCTGAAGGAAAGAGAACTCAAACTGGTGACATGCCAAATATTGTCTTTTCAAGCTCTGCCTGTTTCATTCTTATGTGAAATACTGAAATTTGAATCACGAGATTTTCAAATAAACTAGCTTCCACATTTCTGTGACTCCCTTCTTCATATGCGCATTTGAGATCCTGTGACAATCCTTAAGACTCTGCAGCCTTCTAATGGTAACAATGGATATGACACTTTCAATTCCTGCAATTTCTTTGGCTGCTGCTGATCTTTTTCAGTTGCTGTTTCACTCTTTTGTACATGGACTAGATGTTTAGATAATGGATAAGGTCAAATAGTAGCTCAATTAAAGAGTTAACAAATTATTTAAAAGTAAATTCCAGTTCCTTGAAGCTTAATCCATTTGGCCTAGCTTCTCGCAACACCAACTTCTCCCCTCATATTGGACCTCCTTACACCCTCTTCCTCCATTGCCGCCTCCACCTCCAACTAAGAAGTTGAAATTGGGTTAGAAAGAGAAGTAGAAGTTACAAACTGTAACTTCTATTTCTAGCCCCCACTATGACTTCCTAGAAGTTGGAGGTGGAGGTGGAGGTTGAAGTGGAGGAAGAATTTAAGAGGAGAAGTTTAAGTTGGGGGAAGGTATGCCAAACTAGCTCGAGCTTTTTACCTATTATCGTAAGCCACTATCAAATAGGTCTATTGATCTTGGATGAACCAGAAATATGGAAGCAGTTCAGGTCAGTGAAACCAATCTAGAAGAGTACTGACAACCTTTCTATTGCAAGAATGAGGACAATACAAATGGGAAGTAACTGTGAAATATGATTTTTCTTATTTCTTTATTTTCGTTTTATCTTTTTTCCCTGGGATCAAAAAGAGAAATTTATTGAATAAATTAGTATGCAAACCCTGAGTGGGGGCAGTTCAATTAATAAGAGCCCTGAGATCTATTCCAGAGGTCCCTAGTTCGACTCCCCTTAGGGCCACCGGAGGTTTTTCTGGTCGTTAACTTCAGGCATGTGGGATTACCCGTGGTACTTGTGAGAAAAAGAGATTAGAATGCGCAAATGGAGGTTGCATAAATCAAATCTCAAGCCAATCCTTTTCTTGTGATCATGGTTTTTGCTATATAACATGGTTGGTCCAATTTTTTAAAGGTTGCCTATAATAACAGGTGATGATTGTGAAATAAATGTTGATTTTCTCATCGTTAAAGTTTCTCAATTTTAGTTAATAAGGTTTCCAATGCGCTTCTTGAATTATATTCTTTTTCTTGATCAGTTGACAAGCTTTTGGCGATCGAAAGTTGATCTCGTCAACAGCAGTGATGATTTATCTGGCCCTGAAGTTTGTGGGACATCCATCTTTGAAGAAGATCAACCTTAAATATCTGCTTCTGAAATGCAGAAGAAGGAAGAATCGTTCTGCTGTTGGAATCCCTGACTATTTGGCCCCAGAGATACTTTTGGGAACAAAACATGGTTTGTCGCATCTTTTGTGTTCTACTGCCTTCTTTAGCATTTTTCGTTGTCTCCTACGGTCTTTTCTGCGGATGGCTTTCATTTGCAAAACTTCATAATTTCTGTGTTTCTCAGACTAGCAGATAAGGATCCGAAGGGGTGCCGAGATATGAGTGTCAGGTCCTTAGGTTGCATAATTATAAGATACGGGGACTCGTCTACAAGGACACTGGCAATGCAGCAAAACTTCCGTAATTTCAAGCTCACATATCGGTACACACGCACAACAGAAAAAGTGAAAAACGAAAAACCCTTTAATAGTGATAGACAAGACCATTCTGGAAATTATAGGAAAAGAAAAGGGACCCCAAATGAAAATGATAAAGAAGATGTTCATGGAATGGGGAAGTGGGTGATAATGTAAAAGGCAAGACAGACAAAATCTGTAATCCAGCCAGCAAACATGGTCTGCCCCCCTCCCCTCCGCCTCTTCTTTGGCTAACCGTCGCTGAAGGCCAATATGGGTTTCTCGGCCAAGCAATATATAACAAAAACCATCCTTGTCGCAGCTATTCCTTTCTCTCCTTTTTCCTCATCATCTCCAGCAACCAGTGAGTAGTCATCTACCGCCAGTGAGCTCACAGTTCGATTTTTCCTTCCTAGTCGATCAAAAGCTCATCTTCGTCAATTGATGTTTCAATTTGTAGATTTAGGGTCTGCTGATGGAGACCGTAGATCTAAATCGAAATCATCTAGAGTTGAAGTTTGTTGATATCCAAGAAAGAAGTTGGGTGGGGTTGTATTCGTCCACCCTGTGTTCTCTCCAGTGTCTGATCGGGTTTGGTTTTGTGAGTCGGAGAAATGTAGCTGAAAGTTAGTATGCAGCATTTGTAACTTCCTATTTGATACTACTTCATTTCTCCCTTAAACAAAACATTAACGGATTGGGTAGGTTAGTTAAATGAAATCTTTGCAGCAAAACAGCAGAAGAGTTCACAAAAGAGAGCTCTATCAAATTTTAAACGCCCTGTTGGCTAGCTTATGCAACGTTTGCCTGAATGGGAAGTGGGAAAACGATATAAAGAGCAAACATATATATGGTGCCACTAAATTGGTCATGCGTTATCAAATTACAATCTTAGCTCTAGTCAAACGAAATCAGAAAGTAAGAAGAGGGAAGATAATTAGCTTCATTGCCAAGGCTATAAATGAACATCTACCAAGCGAAGGACCAAATAACCCTAAGGCTATTGTAAGGAACCCAAGGTGTTAGAGCAAGGGAAGCAGCCGTTTTGAGTTTCATTCAATCAATCAAGTAAGTCTTACAATGCTCGACATTTAGATACTTCATATATAGAGGGGAATGAAGCCAAAACACTAGAAAAAGTTCTAGAGGATTGGTGTGCTATCCTAAGGATAAAAATAAGCTGAAGATAGTTGTTTGGAAAACTGATACTAGAACCAATGAACAGCTGAAATTGTACTAACCCATAGTACACCCGGTACAAATTGTTGCGTCTTCTTGTGCTAGAAATGAGCTGGTGAGGTGCTACCTGATTTAGGTAGCAGTTGAGGTTTATCTTTAGCTCATGAGGGAGTATATTCCCCTTCTAGATGGTCGCCAATGTCCTTTGTAGCCTAGCCTCCTGCTGCCTTGTTTTAGGGATTAAAATCTCTAAATGCTTGAAAATAAATCCCTACGTAGCTAATTAACTGATTATATGCATGGTGCAAATAATTAAGCTAATTACAAGGGTTTATGATAAGCAATAACATTAAGGCCTCTAGGACCAAACATGTCTCTGCCACCATTATGCTCAAGTGTTCCATAAGCGAAGATGAGAGCATGAACATTTTAGCTTGATTGAGTGTCTTTAGGTGCCTCCGCATCAATTGCGATGTCTTTTTGCTATTACATGTTTCTTTGATTCATCTGCTGAAGACATGAATCAAGTCTTGGTGTTTGTTTTCTACAGGAGCTACTGCTGATTGGTGGTCTGTTGGTGTTATTCTGTTTGAACTCATTGTTGGCATTTCTCCCTTCAAAGCTGAACATCCACAGGTTATGTTTATTTTATCCTCTTTTTTGGGTTCAGATTATATTTCTTTGTTTCTCTCCATTTCCATTATAACACCTAGCATGAAGCTGTTGATTGCATTTATGGAGTTGTGGTATTTACCATAATTCTTGAAATTTATTCATAAGAGTATGCACCAAGTCATGAACTGTAGTTTCCTGTCAAAACCCTTTTGAAGCCTAGCACCCTAGAGTTTGGAGCTCAACTGCGTTGATCTAGTTTCTACAGGCATTACTTGGGTTCAATTCCTATGGCTTCACTGTCCATGTGATGGAAGCTGAAGGGTGACCAAATAGTTTACACAATCTGCGTTTGTTTCAGGCTTTTCCCCATGGTCCCTAGGCTTGCCTTGCACTGGGGAGTTTACCTGGGGGGGGGGGGTGGGCTCCTTCTTCACTATGTCAAAAGAAATACTGTGAAGCATACTGAGGATTTATTTATTGGTTACATGGTGAACATCCTTTCTTGGGGTTTTAGAGAGGAGTGGCATATTTTCAGCTTATAGGCAAATATAAATTAAGAATATTGCATGAACTGTGTGAATGTAGGACCATATCACCTACTGATGTGGATATTTCCTGTTATTTGACGTACAAGACTCTAGTTCTCAACACACCTTAGTTGTTCGAGAGGCAAAAATGATTTTTTTTTTTTTATGTCAAGTAAAACTTGGCTTATTAGTCCTTTGAGAAACTTTTACCATGCCAATTGGATTGTATGTTCTGCTTGAGAAAGAGAGTAGACCCACCTAGGATTGTGCTGCTTCTTCATCCTATTCTCTCTAATCCTCACTCTCATTGGGTTGGGGAAGGTTTTTTCTATTATTTTATTTTAAATATTGGGACTATAACTTTCTCGTTTTCCTATCTTTTAGATAATATTTGACAATATCCTCAATCGCAATATTCCATGGCCTCGGGTACCTGAAGAAATGAGCTACAACGCACAAGATCTTATTGACAAGTAAGTAACAAGAAATATTAACTTCGGAATCATTGAAAGGAACCATTTGTTAGATACTTGTCTATGAATACGCTATCTACTTCGTCAAGGCCAACGGAGGTTTTCCTGGCCGTTAAATTCCGGTCCCACGAGGTTAGTTGGGCAAGCCCAGATATCCATGGTATCTAAAATGAATATGTTCTCTGCTTACTATCTGTTCCAAATAGGAAGAGATGTTGCTGGGATATAGAAGTTGCTGGTTGTCTCTTATTGGTGCCCATAGGCATGAGTTCCTTTGGGGGTTTCCATAAGAGTCACCAGTGAGTTTCTTGGTGGTGAGCTCACATGGTAATCTTGTTCATATTATCCCTCCTCCAGTCTCATGGGTGGCCTTTTCATTCTATGCAGCCCCAACCTTGAGGAAAATACATTTTTCTTTGTTTGTGTCACCAACATCCATTCAATTAGCACCCACCCAAACCTTAGTCTAGGGCCTCTAGGCCCAGTGCTTATTTAGCTGCTTAAGATGTTTGTAATTGTTTTGTAATTGTTGTTTGGTTTTATGTTTTCTCTTTTGTTTTTTCATTTTTGGTGGAGTGTTTGTGCGTGTGTGTTTCTTGCATTTTTATTTTCATTTTTTTGATGAGGAGATTGATTGTGCCTTCTTTTCTAAGTCTATTCATGTTTGTGTGATCTTTTGCCCCTGCTGGCATAAAATAGGGAAATGCTTTCTTAAGGTGGTGAGCTTTTCCTGGAAGCCTTGAAGTTCCAAAAATTCTAATATGAATGTCAACATTTAATCTAGTATGAAGACAAACTGAAAAACATTTAATTGGATGTTCATAAATTAGAACTTTATTTGCCTTCATTTAGTATGATGAGAGAATTCCGCCAGCTTTGTAATGTGTTTGTTTTCTTTTTTGGTAATAAGATAGAAGATTTTTTATTACCAAAAGCACCAAGGCACCATAGCACCCTACAGGCAATTATAGATGCCAAGAATTGAGTTTGCTGTTGTAGCCCATCCCAGCCACCCTTTGACTTTCTGTTGCAGCAGCTGGGATCTTGCACATTGGATATCAGGTGAGAATGCATGCAATTCAGTTGCGTTCTTACTCAAGAAATAACCCCATCTGTGCAATCCTATCTTTTGTCACCCTTTAGGAAGTTGTATCCACATTGAACAGAGTACCTCCCATTGCTAGCAGCTGTCGACGAATGTTGTTAGTTTGTCTGTTATATAAAAATTTCCCTGTGAACTCCTGTGGCACATGGATTCTGGAGAGGTTTCTGACTAACACTGGTGGTTGGTTCTAGGCTTCTATCAGGCACAAAAAATACATGTGTACTGTTTAGACTTTAGAATGGTTTCTATGAACAGAGTTGTGAGCAAATATATCAGCCAAGTCAAATAGTGATTAGTATCAATGTGATATTGCATTATGAAAGACTTCTAATGAGTGGGGTTACTTTGGAATACTTAATTTGATGCTTATGCTGTATGGTAAGTAAGCTTACCCAGAGCAAGGTTACTATTTTTAGCTTAGTTGATCTCATGTCTCATGGTTTGTGCTTGTTTTTCATAACCTGTAAAACAGGCTAAATAGACAACTAGAATGAGTGAAACACTTTACTATGTTAAAAGGGAAGAAAAGTTTATGAAGCAATGATAATTGCCATAGTGACTAGGCCTTATCCAACCCCGATATTGCTACCAATAAATAATAATGACCTATAACATGGCTCTGTATATAATGTCCAGATTAATGACTGAAGATCCTGATCAGAGACTTGGAGCTAGAGGCGCATCAGAGGTGATAATCCATTTTCTGTAGATTTTGAATATCAACCATTTCAATTGCCTGTGGAACCTGACCTTTGATAGAACTAAATTTTCAATCAGGTGAAGGCACATCCTTTTTTCAGAGACATCAATTGGGACACAGTGGCTAGGAAGAAGGTGCAACTATTATGCTTATCTTCTACTGCTTTCCTGTCTCTAAATGCTTATCTATCCAATGACAATATGGCATTACTCAATCTCACCCCACGTAAGATTACAGGCAGAATTTGTTCCTGCTTCAGAGAGTGCCTATGATACCTGTTACTTTACTAGTGAATTCGAGGACATTAGTGATGATGGTACTGCCAGTGGCAACAGTGGCTGTCTAAGCAATAAACAAGATATGTCGGTATGACTTGTTGAACTATCGATGTGTGTGTGCATTTTCTTTCCTAATTCTCTACTTTGAATGTCAATAATTACTGATGCGTATGAGGTGGTGATTGTGATCAGGAAGATGAATCCAATGGACTGGCGGAGATTGAATCTGGGTTTAATTACGCCTTCTGTAATTTCTTATTTAAGGTATTTGTCCACTTGAGTTGGGGCCAACCTTCCTTTTTCAATTCTTTGAGATAAGTGCTCTTTCTTTACTGTTTGGCTTCAGCATTCAGTAGTCCAGGGAAAAAAGAGAGGCATGCTAAATCCCTCTCCCCCAAGGGCAATGCACGCATTTATTGTCATAAATTATCGTGTTTCCTGTGGTCTTAGATAACAATTTCCTTTGGGTGGGTTACGAGAATGGAGTCTGATGTTTGAAATAATTTGGTTTATAAGAAGGATACCATCAGTCTAACTTGCTAGCCTACCGTAAGTTTGTCCGATAACGTTTAAACGATCTCTGATCTGGTGCAGTGGAAATACAATTTGATGATGTGCTGTAGGTTGTAAAGAGTTTGATGACATTGTGTATAAATCATAAGAATGCTTAATAGGTTAACAAGTATAATTTGACTATAAAAGCTTATATATTGATCTAGTACGAACCACCTTTTTCCCAAACTCATTGTGGATCTTGCGTTCCTAAACTTCCTTTTACTTTTCCTTTATGTTTTTAGAAATGATTTTTATTTTGTTTTATTATTGAACAAATTGTATGAGTACAACTTTTGAGGGCAATGAATCCTCATAGTAAAAAGAAAAACCAACTACAATAATTCTCCCAAATACACTGAAAATCATTGAGCGAGGGACACCCTCCAAAAAGCCCCAGCCTCTTTGGCCCAATGAGAAGTCAAATACACCACACAATCCAAACAAAGTCAATCAGCTTGTCAACTCAATTGTTGGTTGTTAGCTCAATTGTTGGCTTGTCAGTTTATCAGCTTGTCAGCTAAGGATCCAAACAAAAAAGGGCTAAGGTTTGGATGAGTTGGCTGTTAGCTCAATTGTTGTTCTAGTCGGCTGCCACCAATACATTTGTTAACCATCAAAAATTTTATTTGGGGTTGACTTTTGGGTTGTGGCAAAATAAGGTTGGGCCAGTCTTTGTTGGACTGTTTCAAGTGCTGGTCAAGTTAATTTAATGAAACTTAAAGAGGCTTAGATGTTGGGCTTTACTTTAGGTGCTAAGTTGGTAACTTTTTTTAGATAAAAGAAAATTGTATTAATAAGTCTGTCAAAACAGCAGCAGAGGACAAGTTGTCCTCCTTATTAAGAACATTACAACAGATTCTTAAAAGCGCTCCCCGTCTATAGCCCACATAGAAGCTAAATTAGTCACTTTATCCCACAAGATCTCAGGGGGAAGGGAACTTCTAGAGAAAGTTCTTGCATTCCTCTCTAACCAGCAACACCAGAAAATAGCATTACGCACAAAATCTTCATCTCCTTATCCCTCCCAAACGCGAAAAAGCGCACCTGCAACATCTCCAACACAATCGCAGGAAACACCTGTTGCTCCCCCACATTGCCAAACAACTTACCCCACAAAACACGAACCATATCACATTAAGGAAATGTGAACAAGTCTCACTACTTGCACAACACAACACACACATATCAGGTGAGATAGCCTAACCCCGGTCGCCTTTTCTGGAGCATATCATTAGTATAGATTCTTTGCAACGCCGTCGTCCAAACAAGCGCTCTTACCTTCAAAGGAACCTTTGCCTTCCACAAGAGGGTAGCAATAGGAAAAGGGGCTTACTGTGAAGATGAACCTAAGCAAGCCAAAAACGATTTCGAAGAAAATTCCAACTTAGCATCTCCTTTCCGCACTCTTGTATCATCATTGCTAGAAAGACGAACACTATCCAGCAACCTGAGCAAAATAATAAGTTGGTAACTTTTAATTTCTCTCTCTAGGATTCTCTCTCTCTAGGGTGGGTGTTGGTCATCGGAGACTCCCCTGTCCACTTTCAGTGGGCGGGGCTCCGGGAGCCTACCCATTCTTTTAGAGTTAGCATCTTAGTTAATTATGGAGTCTGTTTTTAGGATTGAGAATAAACGTTTTGATCTGAAGCGTGACAATTTTGATTATTTATTGGTGGAGCAGCGTAGGGAAGCCAAGTTCGTAATTCGGCTGAGTCGAGAGGAACTCCTTTGGTGGGGGAAGGAGGCGATCTCACTGTGGCGAGGAGATAACGCTGGGAAATGGGTCAGAACTTTGCGTGGGAACGGTTATATCTTGCTGCTACGTATTAGTATCAATGGTGCTGGCCGATTTTTTCTGTTGGAGAAGCAGCCATTGAAGGGTAAACCTGTTTCTATAAGAGTCCCGGAGGGTGACAGTGGGCGAGGATGGTGTGCCATGTTTGAGGCCTTGCAATGTTTTGGTCCTCAATTTATTTTTGTAGGGAGTCCTCGCTTATTGCAGAACCAGCAGCATCATTCACCTAGGGATGGGTGGCCGGAGCGTGCACCGGAAAATAGGAATTCGAAGATATTGCAGAGGGGAAGCGTTGGGGTTGGAGAAGCAGTCTTTGGAAGGCGCGAGATTTCAGGGCTAGAATCTCGCTCAACCGTTATGAATAAGTCAAATAAATCAGTTTTTGAAAGAATTGGGCCTAGAGGGTCAATTGGAAGATTTCGCTCAACTGTTATGAATAAATCAAATAAATCAGTTTTTCAAAGAATTGGGCCTAGAGGGTCATTTGGAAGATTTGGGCCTCGGCGCTCAGCTTTTGAAAGGCTGGGGACTAGGAGTACTGTGTCCCAAAGACTTGGGCCTGGGGGTTATGCAAGGGGCCCAATGCCTAAATTAATCAGATCTGCGAAGTCAGCCTTTGAGAGACTTGGCCCAGTTCACCCACACAAGCCCGTTACAAGAGTCAGACAGATCTGGGTCCAGCGGGGCAAGGTCTCAGACCCGATAGTTATCGACGAAGAAACCGAGGCCAGTTCACGGCTGGCAGCAGGGGGAGAGAGCGCGAACAGTCGACAAGGGGACGGCGGTCGCTGGTCGCGTGTTTATCGGCGGCGCACCCGCCGGTCACCGGAGACTGACCGGCCGGCGAGTGGGGAATCAGATCCGAGGACGGCAGAACCACCGTCTGAGACAGAATTTGTCGGCCGTTCAAGGAGGCAGGTCGCTGCGTCTCCGGCGAAGGGTGTGACCACTAATGGGACTGCGCTAGGATCGGAGTTTGTTGGCAAGGAGGTTAGGGAGGTGAGTGGGCCAGAGAATCGACCGGCGATACTATCGCCTGAGACAGATTATGCGCAGGTTGTGGAAGCTGCGTCTCCGGCGAAGGCTCTGACCACTACTGGGGCTGCTTTAGGGTCGGATTTTGCCGGCGAGGAGGTTAGGGAGGTGAGTGGGACAGGGGGTTGCTCCCAGTGCGACATGGCTGCGTATTCCCCTCCCTTGGTTGGTAGCGACGAGTTGAGCGGCGGGTGTGAGGGGCTGTGGCCTTCGGCGGGAGAGAAGGTGACTCTTCCAAAGTCCGTCTTGGAGGCTAGCAAGCTACTTGGAGATGTTTATTTATTTGGGAAATGGGTTGCTGATACGATTCAGGTTCTTAAGGAGACCACAGCACAATCTGAGGTTTTATTAGAGGATGTTTTGGTCCGGCTTCGAACAGATTTGGGAGATGCCACGAAGGAGGTTCCTGAGCTTGGGAGATGGGAAGACGATGATGATTTGTTCAGTGATTTTGATGATGAGGATGCTGAGACGGAGCTCCTTATAGAGAGCTTACGTCGGAAGGAGGTTGATGACATGTCAACAGACAGTGATATGGAGGTAAATTTGCTGAACCTGGGAGATTCTAATATGTTTCTATCATCTGCGGAGGAGAGTATAGGTGCTGGTACGTGTAATTCAGACACAACAGATGCCCCTATAGATGGTGTTATTGAGTTAGCACCACTGACAGGCTCGGGTGTTGATGACAGAGATCCGCAGGCGGTTCTTGGGCTCATGCGATGCCAGCTGTATGATGTCTCGGAGAAGGAAATGCAGGTGAGTGTGGGTGAAAAGGTGCACTCTCGGAAGAAAGGGAAAAATTGGGAGAAGGAACTTCGTAATCTACAGAGCAGTGTTAATTATGGCAAGGAGAGTGGCCGTAGGAGGGGTCGTAGTCGTTCTTTATGAAGATTTTGAGCTGGAATGTTAATGGTTTGGGAAGGAGCGATAAGCGGGATGTGGTGAGAGAGGTTGTCTCCAAGATCTCTCCCGATGTTGTGTTTTTACAGGAAACAAAGGTGGAGGTTGCAGATTCTTTTTTTGTGAGGAGTTGTTGGGACTCCCGAGACAAGGACTGGGTGGTTCTTCCGTCTTTGGGGGCCTCTGGAGGGATCTTGGTAATGTGGGATACTAGGTTTGCTGTCAAGGTCGACGTCGTTTTGGGCTGTTTTTCTGTGACGGTGTGTTTGAACGTTCGAGGTAGGGGGGAATGGTGGTTTACCTCAGTGTATGGCCCATGCAGACATTCTGAACGACGATCTTTTTTCCAGGAGTTGTACGATTTGGCTGGGCTTTGCTCCCCACACTGGATTCTCGAGGGAGATTTCAATGTTGTTCGCAGTGTGGGAGAGCGACTAGGGCGTTCTGGTGGGTTGGGTGATATGAGGGAGTTTAATACAGTTATCAGGGAGTGCGAGTTGCGGGATCCTCCACTGCAAAATGCACAGTTTACGTGGAGTGTTAGTGGGCGACGGTGTGCTTCTTCGAGGTTGGATCGGTTTTTGTTCACTAATGCGGTTGAAGATGAGTTTCCTTTGTTGTCACAGGAGGTGTTCGCGCGCCCTTGCTCCGACCACTTTCCATTAATCCTTCACTCCAGGCCGGTGCGATGGGGTCCAACCCCATTTCGATTTGAGAATATGTGGACTTTACATCAGAATTTCCGAAGGAAGGTGGCTGAATGGTGGGGCACTTGTGAGGTCCAGGGATGGCAGGGCTATTGTTTCATGAGAAAATTGAAATTTGTTAAGGAGCAACTCAAAGGGTGGAATAAGGAGGTTTTCGGGGACATTAACCAGAGAAAGAATGAGTTGTTGAGTGAGATTGCCGTAGTGGATCAGACAATTAGCAACGGAGAGGGGGGTGAGGAGCTTGTACGTAAGAGTGTTGAGTTGAAAAACGATTTTCAGGAGGTGCTTTTGAGGGAGAAGCAGTGTCGACGTCAGAAAATGAAAGGGAGGTGGGCTAAAGAAGGAGACACAAATTCGAGGCTTTTCTTTAAGGTAGTCAATGGGAGGAGGAGAAGGGGTTCTATTAAGGAGTTGGAGAATGATGACGGGGATGTGGTTACCAATGTGGGGGAGATTAGCCGTGAGATTACTTCATATTATCGCTCACTGTTTAGCGAGGAGGAGATGTTACGACCTCGTATTGAGGGGTTGGACTGGAGCCCAATTTCACCAACTATGGCGGCTCGTCTAGAACGCCCTTTGGAGCTAGAGGAGGTTAGAGCAGCGGTGTTCAGTATGGATAGAGAGAAAACACCGGGCCCCGATGGATTCACAATGGCTTTTTTTCAGGATTGTTGGGAGGTGATTAAAGATGATCTTCTTCATGTTTTTACAGAATTTCATGTACAGGAGGTTCTTGGCAGGGGTATCAACTCTAATTTCATCACATTAGTTCCAAAGAAGGATCGATCTATAAAAGTTAAGGACTTTCGTCCTATCAGCCTCATTACTAGTGTTTATAAAATCATCACGAAAGTCCTCTTTGTGCGGATAGGGGAAGCTCTGGCTACTACCATTTCTTACTCTAAGAGCGCGTTTGTGGAGGGGAGACAGATTTTGGATGCTTCTTTGGTGGCTAATGAGACGGTGGATGATGCGAGGCGTAGAGGATCACAGGGTATTGTTTTCAAGCTAGACTTTGAGAAGGCTTATGATAGGGTGAGTTGGCGTTTCCTGGATAGCGTGCTCGAGAGGAAAGGTTTTGGGTTACTCTGGAGGCGGTGGATTAGGGGTTGTTTTTCGAATGCTCACTTTTCTGTGCTTGTAAATGGGGCGCCCAGGGAGTGGTTTTCTTCCTCTAGGGGTTTGAGGCAAGGCGATCTATTGTTGCCTTTTCTGTTTACGCTGGTGGTAGATGTGCTCAGTAGGATGTTGGAGAGAGGTATTGAGACGGGAGTTGTTGCTGGTCTGAAAGTGGGTCGGGAGGGGGTGCATGTCTCTCACCTTCAGTTTGCAGATGACACTATCCTTTTCTTGGATGCGGATCTTGAGAAATTTAAGAATGTTTTGACAATCTTGCAAATTTTTGAGGTGATTTCGGGGATGAGAATCAATCTTGCGAAATGTAGTGTGGCTGGGATAAATGTGGGTAATGACTTTTTGACGACGATAGCAGGTTTGGCAGGCTGTCAGATACAGGAGTGGCCACTTACCTACTTGGGTGTGCCCTTAGGAGGTAACCCACGTTCGGAGGCTTTTTGGGAGCCAGTTGTGCAGCGGGTGTCCACGCGCTTGGATGGTTGGAAGCGAGTTTATTTCTCGTTCGGGAGCAGGATTACCCTAATCCAATCCTGTCTTTCTAGCATTCCGCTGTATTATCTCTCCTTGTTTCGGATTCCAGTAGCCGTAGCTAATAGGATTGAGAAACTCATGAGAGACTTCCTCTGGACTGGTGTGGATGGGGAGCGAAAGGATCACTTGGTGAGCTGGGACAAGGTGTGTCGCCCTAAGGAGGAAGGTGGTTTGGGCGTGGACAGGTTGGTGGCAAAAAACATCGCCCTTGCGGGCAAATGGCTTTGGCGTTTTCCACGGGAGCCTAATAGTCTTTGGCATCGGGTCATTTGAAGTAGGTATGGAACGCAACAGAACGGATGGGACACACAGTTTACAGGGACTTATACACATGCTAGCCCGTGGAAGTTTATTTCACAAATCCTTCCGTGCTTCCTTCCTCATGTTGAGCTGGTACTTGGGAATGGTGCACGTACTAGGTTTTGGGAGGATAATTGGAGGGGGGGTGAGCAGTTTTGTACAAGATTTCCTCGATTGTTTCAGTTGACCACTCTACATGGGGGTATGGTTGCTGACTTTTTCTCGGTACAGAGTGGTTCCTGGAATTTACATCTTCGTCGGCCACCTCATGATAGGGAGATGGAAGAACTCACTTCGCTTCTTACTCTTGTGGAGCCTATTCAGTTGTCAAGCTCAGATGACTCTAGGAGGTGGATTGGGGAGCCCTCGGGGGAGTTCTCTTGCAAGTCCTTCTGTCGGGCTTTGGGGACACCTCTCCCTTGTTTTCCTTTAGCAGACTACATTTGGAAAGCAAAGGTACCAATGAAGGTGAAGGCATTTGTGTGGACTTTGGTGCTTGATAGGGTTAATACAAACGACTTAAGGCAGCGGAGGAGACCCGGGGTGCTTCCGTCACCAGATATGTGTTCGTTATGTCGGTCTAACTGCGAAACTTCTGCACATCTTTTTCTTTGGTGTGATGTGGCACAGAGTCTTTGGCGTAGGCTGATCCAGGGGGAGATGTTTGTTTATCCTTCTAGTGTTGAGGCCTTTTTACAAGTGCATTTCTGGGGCTTTGGGGGTGGTAAGGAGAGGAGGCTGCTGTGGCGCAATGCTTATTTTGCAATTTTGTGGTGCATTTGGTTAGAGAGGAATGCACGAGTGTTTAAGGGACTTTTCGCAACTCCTTCGATGCTCTGGGAGAGAATTACTTATTTAGCCTCCTTATGGGCTAAGGCTGCGGGGGCTTTTAGGGATTACTCTATAACTGATGTACAGAGGAATTGGGGCAATCTGTAAATGTTTTATTTAGAGGATACCTTATCCTCTCTCCTGCTGTACATTTAAAATCATATCAATATACTTTTTCTTTATCTAAAAAAAATAAGTTGGTAACTTTTACTTCATTTGTTAGGGTTGTTCAAAGGGTGCATTGGTATCCTTAATGTTTGGGAATAATTTTAGATTGTTACGTAACAGGTATGTGGAGTTGTTTGTTTTGTTCTTTCTCCGAGAATGTTTAGGTGTGTTTTAGTATTGTTAGGTTTACTTTTTTTTCAGATAAGAGAAAATTTTATTAATCAAGTGTTAAATAATACAAAAAGGTGGAGGATAAGGTATCCTCAGTATAAAAGAAAGAACTATCTACACATCATGCCAATGGCGTCAGCGGGACACCCTTAAACGCCCCCGCCGCCTTAGCCCAAAGAGAAGCCAAATAGACTACATGATCCCAAACATAATCAATTTTCTTCTCGAGATCCTGTTGTTCCTCTCCAACCAAACACACCAAAGTAAAGTCATACAAGCACATCGCCATAACAATCTCCCCTCCTTACTCCTCCTCATCGCTACAAATCGTAACTGTAAGAATCCGCCCACCGTGGATGGGCATACAACACTCTCCCCACACAGCAATCTATTCCATAAACTCCGCGCAAAATCACATTGCACAAACAAATGCAGACAATCCTCCCCACTATGCCGACACATCACACAAATCCCGGTGAAAGGGACCATCTAGGTCTCCTTCGCTGCAGCATGTCACAAGTGTTCACACTACCAAGCACCAAATTCCACACAAAAGCGCGTACCTTCAATGAAACCTTAGACTTCCAAATGTAAGTAGATAAGGGAAAGTGAGGAAACTGAGACGGAAGGCTAATATGGTAGAGGAAGGACTTGCAAGAGAAGATTCCCGAGGGATCCCCCGTCCAAATCCTAGAATCATCCCTAGGGACGATGAGAGTAAAGTTAAGAACACTCAGGAGGGAGACAAGCTCCTCCATCTTCCTATCATGCTGTGACCGGCGTAAATGTAAGTCCCAGGATCCACCCGTGACTGAGTAGAATGCAGCCACAGGGCCCCGTGTAGTGTGGACAGCCGGAAAACCCGAAGATATGTGGAAGAGAAAGGGAGATCCCCCTTCCACACATCCTCCCAGAACCGAACCCGTTGTCCATTACCCACATTGTACCTGACTAGTGGAAAGAAAATAGACGATACCTGGAAAATGAACTTCCAAGGGCAAGCATGAGAAGTATTGTCAGGTTTACTATGTTTGTTATATCAGAGACTAGACTCAAGAAGGGGTGAATTGAGGCCATGCGATTTTTGCACTTCTTCAATCTTAAACTCACTAAGTAATTGACTTGTGAGTTCTTTGGTGGTTCCTTGTGAACAAAATGTAAATTGCAAACTAAGAAGATAAATTGGACAAACAGATTTTTACGTGGAGACCATCTAGAGCTCAATTTAGATGTAAACCACGATCCTGGGGGATTTTCAATGCGAACTCCACTAAAAGTCAAATGAACAAACTCGGTTACAAGGATAATCCCTAAACTACCCTTGAGCGGTTGAGCCTAACTTGAACTCCTAACCCCAACTCCAAGTAACCCCAACCTAACCTCTTAACTATAGAGATTGCTAATCCAATCGAGTGGATAAAAGTGTTTACCAAAGAGAGCTTCACAAAAGCAGAATTGGTACAATAAAATCTAGGAAGTTTCATGCGAACTAGACTCAGAACGGATTAAGGAACTATTGGGGAACTCGTGAATATAAACGTTTTAGTGAGCCAACATAAATCTCTTAGGAAAAGCTTGTTCTTTCAAAATGAACTTTCTCACTCAAAAGGCGTACTCTCCAACTTAGTAAGTCTGATCTATTTATAGAGCAATTGCCAAACCCTAAAATAGTAGTTTGCGAAAGATAGGGAAGGAGTTTTAGTCAAAGCAAACTCTATCACTCTAACCAACTAGAGAGCTAACCAGTTAGAGTTCCTATTGATAAAATCGACGGAATAAATTGTCAAGGTGTATTCGGTTAGAGTGGGATAGAGTTCAAGTCTAACTAGGTAACTCACATGAAGTGAATCTCTTATTCAGTCAAAACTTATCCCAACTAAAATCAGTTTTATCAAAAACGTTTTACTGAAAAATGATTTTCGAATAAACCACGTTTTATCTAAAACATTTTCCAGAATTAATAAAACGTTTATTTACTGAAAATGGTTTTCAATTAAAGCAAGTTTATCAAAAACATTTTCAATAAATGATAAAACTCATTTTAGCAATCTTCATCGAGATGTTGACCCACACATTTTGTCTATAAGTTCTCTGTCATTCCTTAAACACTTTTCAAAGATCTAGAAAGCAAGTAACCTCTTAACATGACTAATAACACACGTAATAAAAACTTCTTCTTTTCCATCTTCATGCACCAGCATTGTCAGTCTCCTTATAACAGCAACATTTCATCTTCATGCAAAAACAATGCCATTCTTCATATAACAGCAACGCTCCTCTTTATGCAACAGAAGTATCAAGTTCTTAGATGATCAGCCCTACAACGAACCTTCTTAATAAGTTGGCATCCTGTATCAATGCTAAACCAAATAGATTAGCTAGATAAGCGCCATTGTTTGACATCATCAAAATCATCATAATGCAACAATGTTCCTTGTTCCTTGTCGGATGTTTGTTGTTGGTGTCTAGTGATTTCTTTGGATAGGGTTTTCTTTTGTCACATGGGCATATGTTTTTCCTTTTCGGGTGTTTCATCTTCTTGACCAATTGGTGTGAGTGTCTTAAGGTTTTGGTTTAGAGGTAAACCAGTTAGCTGTTTTGGTGACGTTGGTTTCTTGTAGCATGCTTGTCTTGCCTTTTGTTACTTTAAATCTCTAATAATAAAAATAAATAAAAAAAACATATTGGTTGTGTTCCTGTATAATTTGAATTGCAATAACTAGCTAGGGCGATTGCGTGTTTCAAAGCCTTCCCAGACCCCGTCCTCTGCAGCACACTTCCTATGGTGGAGGTGTTGTGTGTTCCTGCCCAACAGTCTTGGTGATGGATTTCTTGCTGGTGGACACTTTTAAATTTTAATGCCTTGGGTTGATTCATATGGTTGCTAATGCCCTTCTTGTTTTCTTGACTTTCGGCTATGTTCTTCAGAATACATCTCAGCTTGCATCACTTAACTACGATTTACTTACGAAAGGTTTGAAGGATGATGTACCTCCCAACTCAAATTTTGAACAACCAATTGCTTCCCATTAGTGTTTTCGCAAAGAGGAGTTCCCAGCCATTTCCCTATCTGTGTGACCTGTGCATGTATGATCTTCTCATCTCATGGACTTTTGTTAATCCCGTAATCTCATGTACTCTGCATAACTAATGGACAAGTTTTTATGCATGCCTGTGCAGAAACAAAAGCAGCTCTAGCGCAATGTAGAGTCACCTCTATGAGAACTACTTCGCATAATGGGTTGTCAATTTTGTAATAAGATTTTGGTCCAGTTCAGGGTTTGTTAAATGTAATTGATGGTAATCATTTTGGGGCGTCTTTCAGTCAGCCCTTTCTTGTACTACTTCATTTCGGATAGCAATGAGAACCACACCCCTATTTCTTCCCACTTATGTAGTGTGTTCTCTATATATTTATTTTTGATTGTTGGAAAACTAATTATGCCTATGATGAACAAAGACAAACAAGGCACTATGTAACTGCATCTTGGAAGTTATAATTATAATCCGACATGTCTTGATGCCAAGTACTTCGTTACTTTCTTCTCCACCAAAGTGATATTTAATCATGGGAAAATGGATGAAATACTTGGGTTGTGACTTTTAATTTTATTTCTAGTAATTGAAATCCCGGCCAACGCATTAGTACGTGATTCAAGCACAATTTCTGAGGGGCCGTTTGGGAAGTGGGAATGGGACTATAAGATTATGGGGATGGGATTTGTGTTGAATGGATAGGGAATTTGTATAACTAATCCCCCATTCCAATGAAAAGAGAGGATAAAATCTGCAGTCATTTTTAAGGGGCATGATAGTAATTTAGTTTAAAAACTCTTATCCCACCTCCAATTACCAGCCCCCCTATGAAATTAAAAAGGTGGGATAAGATGCATTTTTATCCCTATCCCTACCCCATCCCTAATCCCCATCCCTTACACCAAACATGGGATTTTACAATCCTAATTTTTTAATCCCTATCCACATCTCCTATTCCCACTAAACAAACGCCCCATGAGTTAATTAAAATTGACAAAAGAAAAATATAGGATAAATATTTATTCAAAATCGTAAGTTGTGTAAGATTAAAACTGACAAAGTAATAAAATATGACTATAGGATCAATGAAATCCGACTCCGATAAACATAGACTAATTTGACTCCAATTTCGAGTATGAGTCCGAGTCTGATTTCAACTCCAACTCTGACTCCGATCGGTATATATCAGACTCTAATTACTAATTAGTGAAGACTACCGATTGTAATGGATTTAATTTTGATTTAATTTCACACTAGGTTGGCCTAAATAAATAAGGAAGGGCAGAGTTAAGCTTTTTTTTTTATGGGTATTCTGTTTAGCGAAAATGGGGTAAAGGGGAGACAACAAAAATGGGGGTAAAGGGGTAACACATACAAGGGGTAACAGAGACAGAAAATTGACGAGCATAAAAAACAAAGACATCAAAAATGGGGTAAAGGGTACTCAGCTTTCTCAAACCCGCTTCTTTTTTTTTTCCCCAACAGAAAGCACATCTGATCATGTGAACTTCTTTTCCCATGACAACATTTACTATACAACAGCATTACTCAGAACTTCTCTTCCCCTTCTCTTCCTTTGACTGACCCATATTCTCCATATTCTTCAAAAGCTTCTAAATCATTTTAATGGATGAAACTCGTGCTTCTACTACCTCTTCCTCCAACCCAGTCAGCCGAATCATTCAAAAGCTTTTGCGTTTGGGTCGGAGTGCTCCTAAGCAACAAATTCATGCTTCTACTACCTCTTCCTCCATCCCAGTCAGCTATGAATCATTCAAAAGGTTCTGGGTCGGAGCAGTGGCGTATCCAGGATTCGAAAAATAGGGTGACAAAATCAAGTAAAAATCATCGATACATATTACATCAAAAAAATTTCAATATCAAACCGTCATACAATTCCACATTACAACTAATGCGGGTAAAAGAAGAAAAAAAACAAAATAACCAAATCAAAATTACATTTGTCCTCGACGAGTCTTCATATTTTGGAACCGATGGAGCACCTCATCATTGGTTACTTCATTAAAGACATCCTTCTCTACGAAAGTGACCAAACAATCATTCAATAATTGATCGCCCATACTATTCCGCACTTTATTCTTGACATATTTCATTGAAGAGAATACTCTCTCCACACTTGCCGTTGCCACTGGGAGAATCAACACTAGTGTTAGAAGCAAGTAGACTTGATCATACACCACATGCTTCTTTATCTCAACAAGCTTTATGGAAAGCTCGTTAAGGTTTTTCAACTCATCAAATTTCTCATCATTCCTCATATCCACAATATAATTCTCAAGTTGAAATCCAAATTTCATCAAAGCAACACTTGAAAATTTGTTAGGATAAAACTCGGCAAGTCTAACCAATTTTTTCTTATCAAAAGATGAAAAAGAATCAAGAGGACTTAAACAAGTCATACAAACAAGCAATTTCATGTTTACCTCGTCAAATCGGTTATTAAGCTCTTGAAGTTGGTGATCAATCACTCTATTGAAGACATCAATATGATAATGATGTTCATTTGAAATGTCACTGAAAAAACGCTTTGCTCTTCCCCGAGCAACAAATGGAGCAACCATATCTGAAATTTCAATGTCATGTTTACCACAAAATGCATCAACCTTAATTTTAAAATCTTTTCATCCATCCTCACTTAGTCTTAGGTTTTGCAATCGCTCCTTAGTAATACGAACTAGCATCATTGCATTAACAATATCTTGATCCTTCCTTTGCAAAGCAACACTCAAGTCATTTGTATATCCAAATATAGTCAACATCAAGTGTGCCATGAAAATGAACTCATAAGATTCTAACGAAAACACAATGGATTGTGCTTTCACTCGATCTTCTGGATGTGAACCAGTCTTCCCCACTTGTTCAAGCACACTAAGAATGGTAGGATACAAATCAATCACATTTGCAAGTGTATCAAAATGTGTTCCCCAACAGGTATCACAAGGCCTTTTCAACCCAAGTTCTTGATTTTGACCCTTTCCAGTTTCAATTTCACCCAATTCTAATTTCTGCACAATCAACTGAGCTTGTTTCACTCGAATCATATCTCTTCTCTTACAAGAAACTCCAATTACATTCAACAAAATGGCAAGTATGTCAAATAGCCAACCACAATCATTGTTATTTTTAGCAACGGCAACAAGTGTCAATTGAAGTTGATGAGCAAAACAATGAATGTAGTATGCACAAGGGGTATCTTTCATGAACAAAGTCTTAAGACCATTGATTTCACCCTTCATGTTGCTAGCCCCATCATAACCTTGCCTACGAATCCTAGAAGGACTCAATGAATGCTCCATAAGTAATGAGTCTATTGCACTTTTGAGTGTCAAAGAGGTAGTATCACTAACATGCACAATACCAATAAATCACTCCATTGTTTTCCCCTCCTTATTAACAAAACGCAAACAAAGAGCCAATTGTTCCTTGTGAGATACATCACTAGACTCGTCGGCTAAAATTCCAAATAAACCAACAACTTCTTCTACAATGCGCTTAGTTGTTTCATTGGCACACGCATTTATTAATTCCTTTTGAATAAATGGAGCAATCATTTGAATATTTTTAGGAGCATTTTTCAATACAACATTTGCCACATCTTCATTATTCTCGGCAAACCACATCAAAAGTTCTAGAAAGTTTTCTCTATTGCTTGAATCTTCACTTTCATTATGGCCACGAGATGCCAACCCTTGGCGCAAAAGCCATCTCAAACATTTAAGAGAAGCAAGCAAGCGAGCTTTATATGCACTTTTGATCTCAATTGATTGTTTATCAAAATGGGTTATGATGGATGCTTTAGAGTTCTTTAGTGCTAAATATTTCTCCATAGCTAGATTATGAGCACTCTTAACCAACCCAACATGAGTATCAAGTCGTTTGGGTTTATTCCAAGTCCTAAATTCTCCACTAACAAAGGCCTCTCCCCCCGCGGCATGAGTTGCGATTTCGTTCTTAAATAAGTAGCAAACAAAACAAAACGCAGCATCATTTTGAACACTATACTCAAGCCAATCATATTGTTCAAACCAAGATTTACTAAAACGACGCAAACCTCCAACTATTCTTTGCGGAAAATCATGACCCACCGGTCTACAAGGACCTCTAGATATATATGCTCTCCTCACCACATCTCGATCTTTAGGAGGATACTCCATGATACTTTTTCTTAATGCAGGATCATGTGGAAGGCTATCAACATCATATTCAATTTTCTCTTCACTATTATTAACATCAAATTCAGTTTGAGTTTTATTTTGAGTTGGAGGTTGATTTACCGAAGGGGAAGAAGTCTTGTGAGACTTTACTTTGCTCCAAAAGCTTTCTAAATTTCCATCACCCAACTTCTTTTTTGATTGGTCACCCATCATCTACAAACTGAATTAACATATACACAAATTTGAATTTAATTATATGAACTATGCTCAAGGAATAAAATAGAGAAAACAAAAAATGAATAAAATCCTATACCAGTAACACTATAATCGCAGACTCCTCAATGCTCTCACAAAACACACCCTACCAAATGAAGGGACTTGCAACAAAACAATAAAGACACATTATAATGATGGAAGCAATTACACATCCCCCTATCACTTTATCAGTTACTTTTGTTTCATGCAACAATTGCTCTTTGGTATACCTATATCAATTACTTCTCAGTAACTGAAAATTTATTACCAATTAGCAATTAATACTAATTACGAAATTCTCCTTCTACATGTCTATAAAACCTGCTCATACATTCCAGGATTAAGATTCCAAATGCAAGTTCTACCAATTGAAAACTAAGTGACAAAAGCAAACGCCAGGTATTTACACATATTTTCTCTTCTTACAGCCTTATACATTCAGTTCTAAGTTACACAACCACCATAAGTTTGAATAGCTTTTGGTCAATTCTAACCACTTGGAAACCTGTAAAAGATATTGTTATTACTGCTAAAGCCAGTAGGATTCCTATCAAGCCTATGTTGTACTTCTGTGAATTTGTAGCTAGAAGTTCTAGAAACAAATCAACTGTTTTCATATCGGTTTTCAAACCCTAATTTCAACTTATTTGATTCAAATAACCCCAATTACTCAAATTCATTCAATTTCTAAGTTCTAACTCAAAACCCACAAGTTATAATCTATACTAGCTATGGAGAGAGGGATTGAGAGAAAGAACTAAGGAGGTGTACCTCAACAAACAAAAGAATTGATTCGCACTTTTGCAGAATTGCAATAGCCTTGGCGTCGCCGTCACCGTCAAGCTTCGCCGTCAACTTGTCAAGCCAAAACTCCGGCGCCGGTAGGCCGTAGCCCAGTAGTCCGGTACTGTCGACTGTCGAGGGGCCAGGCGAGACTGCGAGAGTTGAGAACTTGAGATGGTGAGGGGATGAGAGAGAAAGAGTTATGTCATGGGTAATGGGTTTGCTTTAGTCGACTGATTTGTTTGAGGACCTAAGTCAGTAAGTCTCACTTGCAAATTATTTTTTTTTTTAAAAAAAAAAAAAAGAAAAAGAAAAGTCACAGATTTTTTTTTTCAAAAAAGGGGTGACCACTGTCCCCTCCTGTCCCCCTTTGCATCCGCCACTGGGTCGGAGTGCTCCTAGCGAGCAAACTCGTTCTTCTGTGGCTTCTGGGTGGAAACCTCTAACGTCTCCAACCGGGTGGAAAATGCTCAAGTGGTGGAAGTGCTACCAGCTTCGTAAGTATTTATGAGTGCTTTTTTTCATCGAATATTAGATCTATGTCTCCATCTTGATCCCTCGTGTCTTCAATTTATGTGGGTTTTTCTATTCTATGCCCTACTGTTTTTCAGTTAAATTTGTGAAAACGTTGTTTTTTTTCTAGAACTTGATGTTAAATTGAGCTTTGTTTTTCTTTGTTAGAACTTGATGATAAAAAGTATGTATTTACATGTATATTAACTATTTTGTGTGCTTTGGCTATTTCTAGGGTCAAGGTTTCATCACTTCTTGTTTTCCCTGCTGCTCTTATTGTTTTTAAATTGGGTTTTTCAGTTTGTAAATGGCAAACCACATAAAAGAGTTGGGTTAATATGAGACTAAAAAAGAAAGATGAAACTTTAAGGGTTTATGTTAAAAAGTCTCGTACTTTAGTGGATTTATTTGTTTGATGAGTTTGATCTTCAATTTAGTGAATTGAATAAAGATGAAGAAAGCGATTGATAAGTGGGAAACCTTGAAACAGACCTTGGCACGTGGGCGGGTCGGGGCAAGTCAACCTTATTACTTAATGGGCCAAGTCGGGGCGGGTCACTCAAACTCGATCACTAACAGGTCGTGGGTGGGTCAATCCTATATTACAAAAGGTTTGGTTATTCAATTCCTTTTTTTTCTCTCTCTTCTCACTCATTCTCCTCTCATTCTCTCTCCTCAATCATGCCCCCCAAAAAACTAGCCCATACTTCCCTACTCTCAGTTTTTTCTCTCTTCAATATAGTGGTTTCTTTCTCTCTCTCTCTCCATTTCCCATAACTCTCATTTCCACATGATATCACTCTTTTCTTTACCCCCCATTGATTTATTTCAAAGTTTTGGGATTTATGGAGTTAAAAACAGAATGAGGAAAATGAAAAGTTGAAAACCAATTATACATTGAGTTCACTAGAAAACATGGAGGAGAGAGAGTGACCCGTTTAGGGCCGACCTGTTAACAGCATAGATGGGCAATGACCCGGTTTAAATCGGGTCGGGTCGGCTACCGGGGACCTGCCCATGTGCCCAGGTCTAGCTGGAAGGTTACATGGATGTAGTGGAGTTTATTGGTGGGTTGGTTTTAAATGCAAGGGATGTGGTTTTAAATCAGCATCTATGAAGGATACCGATAATCTGAACAGGGGTGGACGGTGGTGTTAAGTATATATTTGGGGGTTGGGGTATTGGTGTTGGCTCGTTGAGGAGAGAGACATGGGTTGATTGCGAGATGGTTATAGGGGTCGAGAAGAGAGAGTAACAAAACGGAAATTAACCTTTGATAGTATCACACAAAGGGATCTTGTTCAAGAATCACTCAAGAACAACTCACGAATCACTCGTAAGGGTTTCAACCTGAATCACTCAGTTTGAGGGGTAAATACTCATGTATTCAATAATTAATCATCAAAGCACGAGTTTACAATAGCAAAGCTCTCCCCTATTTATAGACCAAGAAAATCTAAAGCTATTCGGAATCCTAATCCTAGTCCGAATAGGAAACTAACTACGAAACTGACTACAATTGTAAAACGGACTCACTAACAGCTTTCCTAACACCTAATGGACTTCTAATACTAATAACCATCAGATTATTACTCTCCTAAACAATAATCAAACGATTTAATGAAATACTAAACGAAATCGAGTTAAACAACTGATTACTTGGCGCCCAAGGCTAAAACCGCTGGAACAGTTTTGCTCTGTAACTTCAATTGCCTTTTCAACTCCTTTACGTTCTGAATATGGGAAAACTCAAAGCATGGTAGTTTTAGATGTCGTTTCCAGCTTTCTACAGAACTTTGAATCACCACAATCCCATGTCGTATGAGTGAGTTATGATTAAAATACGAACCAGTGTAGAAGCTGTCAAAATTACGGGAATCCTGATAACGAATGTGATCATATAATAAGAGCTTTAATCCCGATCTTGTGTGTAAACTCCATGTAATTATCTTTGTAGGAGTCAATTTAATGCATAACCACCAAAGAAACTCGATGTAAACAGGAATAGATGTTCTCTTGCTAGTTCCTTGGTTGTTCTGTTTACTTTGCACACTTGCTCCCGCATCAAGTTGATGTGAAATCAGTAACAAAACGGAAATTAACCTTTGATAGTATCACACAAAGGGATCTTGTTCAAGAATCACTCAAGAACAACTCACGAATCACTCGTAAGGGTTTCAACCTGAATCACTCAGTTTGAGGGGTAAATACTCATGTATTCAATAATTAATCATCAAAGCACGAGTTTACAATAGCAAAGCTCTCCCCTATTTATAGACCAAGAAAATCTAAAGCTATTCGGAATCCTAATCCTAGTCCGAATAGGAAACTAACTACGAAACTGACTACAATTGTAAAACGGACTCACTAACAGCTTTCCTAACACCTAATGGACTTCTAATACTAATAACCATCAGATTATTACTCTCCTAAACAATAATCAAATGATTTAATGAAATACTAAACGAAATCGAGTTAAACAACTGATTACTTGGCGCCCAAGGCTAAAACCGCTGGAACAGTTTTGCTCTGTAACTTCAATTGCCTTTTCAACTCCTTTACGTTCTGAATATGGGAAAACTCAAAGCATGGTAGTTTTAGATGTCGTTTCCAGCTTTCTACAGAACTTTGAATCACCACAATCCCATGTCGTATGAGTGAGTTATGATTAAAATACGAACCAGTGTAGAAGCTGTCAAAATTACGGGAATCCTGATAACGAATGTGATCATATAATAAGAGCTTTAATCCCGATCTTGTGTGTAAACTCCATGTAATTATCTTTGTATGAGTCAATTTAATGCATAACCACCAAAGAAACTCGATGTAAACAGGAATAGATGTTCTCTTGCTAGTTCCTTGGTTGTTCTGTTTACTTTGCACACTTGCTCCCGCATCAATCTCCCTTTCTTCAAAAAGAATTGTCCTCAATTCTTCGTATGTAGTAATCTTCTCCCAAACCTGTATATTCATCAAATTTTCCTTACAAATTTCCAATGAACCCACAAGGTTAAGAGCCTTGCTGTTGTCTTCTTGATGGACATCTTTCTCTTGTTCTTGATCAAAGCTAGATTCAAGAAGTCCCAACTCCATCTCGGATTTCTCTTGCATGTCATCAATGTAATCAAGATCTTCAAGGAAATCACCAATATTTTCTGGTTCAATGAATATTTCTTCGATAAACTCATCAACCACAGTTGGTAGGCTTGAATTATTAACTTGAACAACAATAAGGGGGTCAATGTTATTGGTCTTTTCTTGTGAATCTTCCATAGGAACAATATCTTTAAAGTAATCATCAAGATCTGGGTTTCCTTTGAATGTATCCACAACAAAGAGCCTATCTTCATTGATGGGTTGATCATTTATTATGCACCCATTCATGTACTCCAACTTATGATTTCGACATTGAAGTGCTTGTTGGTATGCTTGTTGTGCTCGTAGGTGCACTAATTATTGCTCCCTCTCTTGCCTCTCAATCTTGAGAGCTATCTTGCAAACATACTCAAAGGATATGTAAGGAACAAGCTCCACCTTGCGCCTTAGAGTTGAGTTTAGTCCTTTGATGAATCTTGCAATCTTTAACTCTTCCCTCTCCACGAGATCACACATCATGTGCGCGTTTTCAAACTTTTGGAGGTAGTCTTGTACACTTGAGGTTTCTTGGCTTAAGGACGTGAGTTTCAAGAACTGTGCTTGCTCAAACTCTTTAGGCAAAAATCGGTTCTTTAAATGTTTCTTGAGTTTGTCCCAAGTCTCAATCTTTGCTTTCCCGTCCTTCTTGCATCGAGCCTTTAGTTTTTCATACCAAAAAGAAGCGTGCTTGGTGAGTTTATGCGTGGCTAACTTGCATCTTCGCCACTCATCATACTCCTTGTATTCAAAGACTCTCTCCATAGTTCTAAGCCAATCAAGAAAGGCCTCTGGATCGTAGGAACCGTCATATTCAGGGAGTTCGACTTTCAAGTTCCTATCATCATCATAGGGGTGTCGTGGTTTAGGAGCGTCATTGGTTCTAGTCCCACTTGTGTCTTCAAACTCCTCATCGAAGTTGGGGTCACGGTTGTGGTTTCTCCAATGAATTCTGCGCATCCTTGTCTCCATGTTCTCCCTATCTTCTTGGTTTCTTCTTTCCATAGCAGCCATCCGCCCTTCTTGAGATTTGAAAGACGTCCTAAGATCCTCCATGGCTGTTAACAACTTTGCTAGTTCGCTGGGCTCACCCATAGCTTCGGTTGTTGGTTTCTTGGGGTTTTCTTCGCTGTCTTCGTGAACAAAGGGTGGATCTTGCAAGAATCTTTCTCTAAAGCTCGCTATGGTGTCGTGTTTATGCTCAGGACCGTGTTGTTTAAACTTAAGAAAGCTCAAACCTTTAGCTCTGATACCAAGTTGATGTGAAATCAGTAACAAAACGGAAATTAACCTTTGATAGTATCACACAAAGGGATCTTGTTCAAGAACCACTCAAGAACAACTCACGAATCACTCGTAAGGGTTTCAACCTGAATCACTCAGTTTGAGGGGTAAATACTCATGTATTCAATAATTAATCATCAAAGCACGAGTTTACAATAGCAAAGCTCTCCCCTATTTATAGACCAAGAAAATCTAAAGCTATTCGGAATCCTAATCCTAGTCCGAATAGGAAACTAACTACGAAACTGACTACAATTGTAAAACGGACTCACTAACAGCTTTCCTAACACCTAATGGACTTCTAATACTAATAACCATCAGATTATTACTCTCCTAAACAATAATCAAACGATTTAATGAAATACTAAACGAAATCGAGTTAAACAACTGATTACTTGGCGCCCAAGGCTAAAACCGCTGGAACAGTTTTGCTCTGTAACTTCAATTGCCTTTTCAACTCCTTTACGTTCTGAATATGGAAAAACTCAAAGCATGGTAGTTTTAGATGTCGTTTCCAGCTTTCTACAGAACTTTGAATCACCACAATCCCATGTCGTATGAGTGAGTTATGATTAAAATACGAACCAGTGTAGAAGTTGTCAAAATTACGGGAATCCTGATAACGAATGTGATCATATAATAAGAGCTTTAATCCCGATCTTGTGTGTAAACTCCATGTAATTATCTTTGTAGGAGTCAATTTAATGCATAACCACCAAAGAAACTCGATGTAAACAGGAATAGATGTTCTCTTGCTAGTTCCTTGGTTGTTCTGTTTACTTTGCACACTTGCTCCCGCATCAGTCGAGAAGAGAGAAAAGAGGGGGTGAGGGAGGTGGAGAGGACGGAGGTTGGCCGTGAGGAGAGAGAAAGGGGATGGGAATGCAAGATGGGTGGTGGAGTGGTGGGCTTGAGGAGAGAGAAAGGTTTTCTCAAGAATCACGCCATCCACCACAACCACCACTAACCCTACAACACTATGACCCGAATCCACGAGATTATCTCATCACGTCTCAAATACGCCGACTACCCATCCAGGTTCGCAAATTCCGCGGTGGTTAAGGGAGAAGTGGGGTGAAAAGAGAGATGGAGTGATGGTGGAGATGGTGATGAGAGAGATGGGGTGATGTATATATAGACAAAGTAGCGGTCGGAGGAGAGAGAGTATATGGGAAGCAGTGGGGAGGATGGAGATCAAAACATAATGGGGGAGAGCTGGGTGGTGGGCGTGGCTGAAGAGAGGGAGGAGGGTGGTGGAAGATGTGACAGAGAAAGGAGGGGAAATGGGAAGAAGAGGAAGAGGAGAGAGATGGAGGGTTAGGTAACTTAGGTTAAGAGAATTAATGATGTTAATGAGGATTTAGTTCAATTAGAGTTAATTAAGTAACACAATTAGACCGTTTAAGTTAACCCAAATTGTTAAAAAACAAAAATCAGCTTTTTGTTCTTTTTTTTCACATTTTTATGATAGAAATGACAACTTGGGATTATTTTTTTACACTTTTCAACTCGGGATTATTTTTGTCGGATCGCTCAAATTTGGGATTATTTTTGTCGAATTTCCTTATTACAATTACATTTTTTTGGCATGGTTCTTGGTAGATAGAAAATATGTAAATATGTTTTCAGATATATGTGGGTAACTTATGTCCACCTTACTGGTTTTTCGTAATTCCTGTAATTGGTTATAAAAAAATATTATATTTTTGTTGAGTTGTTTCTTCTAATAATATGGACAGAGGAGTAGGGATGTTAAATGTTATTATTCGGGTTTTGAGTTAAGTTTTTTTGTCTTTTGTTTAACGTCTTTGTTAACCAAGTCATTCTTCATCTTTGCAACTTTAAAACACCCTATTTCCAACTAAATTAGGGTGGTCCTACAAATTTTGTTTTGATAACGTATATTTACGTGGTTTACCAATCCTTTATATTATACTCCATGATAGAAAGTAGTGTAGACTTAAACGCCTTGGTGTACCAATTTTGGTATCAGATTTGTACCAGGGCTCTGTCGAGTGACAAGTGGTCATTTGTTGAGTTAACGTGTATTTACTTGGTCTACCAAATCTTCATCATGTACCCTTGGATAGAAAGTAGTGTAAACATAAACGACTTGGTCGACCAATTTTGGTATCATATTGGTATATATCAGGAGCTATGGTTGAGTGGCGAGTGAAGTGATTTGTAACCACATGGCATACCAAATTTACATATTGCACACCATACGGTTGAGTGATCAACATAACTAATCAAATATAATTTTTTCTATGTAGGGTACAATAATGTGGCCAGTGGAGGAGCCAGAAAAATTCATTGGGAGGGGGGACAAAAAATAAAAATCAAATTACCATTTAAAAATAGTAAAATATTATTCCTTTTTCCAAAAAAAAACAACTATAACGATATGTCTCAAAACATAATATAAGCTAATGATATGTCTCAAAAGAAATAATCAAAACTAATATATCTACTTTACATGAGTTGAGCCTGTCTCGTTTTCATAGAATAAAAATCCTTTAATATCAAATCTACCGAAAGGGTTTTAGCAATCTCTTTCTATGTAAACCACCAAATAATGAGAAAGAAAGTCATCCTCCATCCTATTACGAAGACTAGTCTTGACAATCTTCATTGCTGAAAAAGCTCGCTCAGCCGTTGCTGTGAAAACAGGAAGAGTTAAAATAAGTCGAATCAATCTATCAACCAAATAATACACATCCGACTTTTCATTTTCCTTTAAACCACGACACAGATCAACAATGGTGGTCAAGTTCTTCAAATCTTGATGGTTATTCACATCGAGGAGGAAATTCTCAAGTTGGTATTTCAACTGAAATTTCTCTTGTTCAGAAAAGTCTTCAGGGTAGTACTTTTCTACAAGCCTGCAAATATTGTCAATGTTGAAATTCTTATAACCCTCTCTTGGATTCAATGCAACACTCAGGATAAGTAACTCTGTTGTTTGCTCACTAAACCGACTATTTAATTCTTGTAGTTGTTGATCTACAGCAACTCTATATACATCTATTCGGTAGTGCTCCTTCACCTTGAATTCGTCAGTCTTACGACGAGATCGAATTATGTCTGAATATGGAATAGTCATATCAGGAATTTCTGTACCATGTTTACTACAGAAGTTTTGTACTTTCTTTAAAAGAGGTTCAAAACCATCATCTCTCATACTCTGAATCAAGGCATTTGTGCTTGAAACCAAGTGCATATCATTCAAAATATCTTGAGATTTGTGTTGTAGAGCTTGACAAAGTGCATCTGTAATTTCCATAATTTCCTGCATCTGATGCAAAACGAATACAAAATCAAATGATAATAATTTCTTAAGAGCAGATTTAGCATCCCCACGTTGAGACAATGAGGCTTTACGATCAGTGACTATTCTCTCGAGAACTTAGCGAGTTGCAGCAAACATCGTTAACACACTACAAATTGACTTAAAATGAGAACTCCATCTAGTATCTCCAGAACGCTGCAAAGTGCCAATTTGATTTAATCCTCTTCCCGTTTCAATTTCCTCAATCTCAATCAAATGCTCCATTTCATCTACATGGCTAGCTTGTAACTCATCATTTCTCTTGGAAGAAGAGCTAACCGTGTTTACAAAATCAAGTCTTTAAAAAAATCATGAACTTCAGCCACTTCTCTTGAAGCTGCAATAAGAGCCAATTGCAATTGATGTGCTAAACAATGCACATAATATGCATAAAGACAATCTTTCATAAACAAGGCTTGTAATCCGTTCCATTCTCCTCGCATATTACTAGCTCCATCATAACCCTGACCTCTGAGATTTTGAACATTTAGGCCGTGATGAGCTAATACAGAAGAAATTCCTCTTTAAGAGTTAATGAAGCTGTGTCTCTAACATGTAGAAGATCAAAAAATCGTTCCCGTAAAATTCCATCGGTTTCTACAAATCTTAAAACTATAGCCATCAGCTCTCCTTTTGGATATGTCTCTAGATTCATCCACAATTATAGAGAATTTTGCATCACCAATCTCTTTACGATTCACATGTTGCACATTTTGAGAGAACACATGTAAGATCTCGTTTTGAATCCTCGGAGAAGTGTATTTAGCATTTTTAGGGGCATTTTCCAATATGACATCATGTACTTCCTTATTATAATATGCTAAAAGTTTCAGCATTTCAAGAAAATTCCCCTGATTTTTTGAGTCTACACTTTCATCGTGTCCTCTAAATGCACATTTTTAAAATGTGAGTCATCGAACTGCATCAGTTGAGGTTTTCAGTCTCAATCTATTATTGTGGATCTCTTCAGTGGTTTGCTTTTCAATCACGTGCTCGATATGGCCTTTTGGTTTCTTCAAATTCAACAAACACTGAGTAGCATAACTATGAGCTGAATTCGTATATTTTCCCATGTGAGAAAGAAATGCACAATCTTTTCCATTGTTAACCTTCTTCCAATTTCTATAGCCATCCTTTATAAAAGTCTCTGAACCACACTTTCCAGTAGGCTTTTTCCCAAAAAGAAAACATGGAAAACAATATGCATCATCATTGGTGGGTGAATACTCTAACCAAGGGAACTGTTTAAACCAATGTGATTAAAATCGACAAGGATGCTTTTCTAAACCCGAAGGAGGATACTTAGACATTAAAAATTGATATGGTCCCAGATTAGCATACTCTCTCCTAATTCTATCTTGTTCTTTAGAATCATCATAAGTATCAATTGTTTTACGTAAAGTTGGATCACGTTCCAATGTGACGTTATCAACATCGTTGGGTCCAACTCTATCATTATTTGAAGGCTGCTCGTTCGGAATTTGAGTTGATATTTCAGGAATTGAAGTAGGATTAAAATCAGAAGGTTCCGACTCATTGATTATTGTTTCTTTCGGAGTTCTCTTCGTAAAATACGAATCAATTGTTTCCTCTTGCTCATACTTCAATAACCTAAGAATTTATTTATAGATTAATTACCAATTAAATGTTAACAAATAATCAAATTTCACCAAAAGTTTTAAGTATTAAATATCTAATACCCTAAAAAAAAGAACTAGTATTCTTAATAGTATGCATGTCAGAAGAAAGAAAAAAAAACTTTAATCTATAACATTAAAATAACAAGGTCAAAGAAGAAACTCTGGAAAAAAAAATACTAGGTTTTCTAGAACAAATCATAGAATTGTAGAAAGCAATTCAATTTCTCTGAGCTAGCAATATAATCTAAAAAACCCAATCAACATAAACATGTATAATTCATAATTAGTTAACAGTAACACAAACAACAAAATCGATTCAATGACGTACTGACAGAATTACAATCTACAAATTACTAAAGTGAAAAGAATACCTGATCTTAATTTAAAATCCACTGTGTAGTTGCAGTACATATGAACTAGCAAACAATTGGACCGCTTCGTTTTGTGTGTAGATGAGTAATGTCTGCTTTGTGAATTATGACAGCAAAGAAAGAGGCAAGTGGTGATTTTTTTTTTTTTAATAGTTTGAGATGGAGATTGGACGTGTGATAGGAAAAGGAATAGGAAAACGAAAGTCTTGGGAACTCAAACCATAAAGTTTTTGATTAAAATAATCACTTTCCACAAGCTTTTAGTTGCTTGTACGGGATTGAAGTTTCTTGTGCTGCCTTTGTGTTTTAGTGGGCCCATTTTAATCCTTTTTCATATTGTTATGCAAAGCTCGGATGAAAAACAACTCAATTTTTTTTGGGGCCATGGGGGGACCACGGCCTCCACTGGTCCCCCCCTAACTCCGCCCCTGAATGTGGCCATTTGATAACGAAGCATCGTCATATTATGATCAATCTGTGGAAAGCAATTATCCAGAGTTTCAAAGAACAGATAATGATGTGACCAATACAGTAGTGTTGCCAATCATGAATAAGATGTTAATCACGATAACCATGAAGATGATGGTAATCACGATAACCATGAAGATGATACTCCTGAAAGTGAAGATGAACATCTAGTGTATTTGCAACCACCCACTGAACATGAAATCATGCAGATGACATTTGGTTCTATCGGCGAATGTGAAGAATGGTATAATAGTTATGCGAAGTTAGTTGGGTTTTCGAAGAGATTTCAAGATAAAAGTTATAGTAGGAAAACGAAGGAGACAAACATGTGACTGATGGTATGCTCATGCCAGGGAGATAAATGGCCAAATGTTGAAAACCCAAACGAGAGAAAAAGAAAAGACAATGCATTGACACGAGCTGGTTGCAAAGCAATGATACAAATGAAATTGACAGAGGGTAATAGAGAGTGGTATGTCAGTAAGTTTGGGATCGACCACAACCACGAGCTTGTGCCACCGCATTTGACACCTTGATTACGTTTGCATAGAAATATACCTGATGCCGTGAAAGAACAAGTTATTCAAATGTACAAGTCAGGTATAAAGATATCAGCGATAAGACGTTACCTTGAGAAACAAACTAGCGGGTATGAAAATGTGGGGTTCGTTTCCAAATACTTGTACAATGTAATATCTTCGCTTAGAAAGAAGGAACCAGTTGATAGGGACGCCGAGGGTGTGTTAGGATATTTGCAAGCAAGGGCCGTTTTTGATCCACTAATGTTTTTAAGGCATGAAGTGGATACCATAAATAGGCTTCAATGCCTGTTTTGGTGTGATTCAAAATCTCGATTGGACTATGCCGTATTTTGAGATACCCTTGCATTCGATACTACGTACAAGGTGAATAATCACGGTATTCCATTTGTGATATAGGTGGGTGTCAACAACCATAGGGAAACGGTTGTATTTGGATGTGCATTATTGAGGGACGAGACGACAGAGGCATACACGTGGGTGTTGACAAAATTTTAAAAAGCAATGAATCAACAATGTCCGGATACAGTCGGCACTGATGATGATCAAGCAATGGCTAATGCTATTTATGCATGCTTCTCAACTTCTGTCCATAGACATTGTCTATGGGACCTCCAACGTAATGTCGTCACAAAAATACACAATGCACTTGCTTATACTTTTGGGAGGCTATCCAATAGGCAACGTCGTCGTAAAAGCTTTGAGGAAGCATGGCGTGTTTTAGTAGACCACTTCAAGCTCCAAGACAGCCATTGGGTGGGTGAACTTTGGAAGAAAGGGAAAAAATGGGAGGAAGCATACTTGACTGGTAAATTCTTTGCAGGAATGAGAACAACTAAAAAATGTGAGAGTATGAATTCATATTTAAAGAAGTTTGTGCAACAAAGGATGCAACTTTACGAGTTTGTAAACTTGTTTGAAGAAGCTCTTGCGGAAATGATAGTAAGAGAGATGGGGATGATTATTTATTTGAGCATACGAAACCGGTTATTAGATCACCAATGGCAAGGATAGAAGAACAAGCATCGCAAGTTTACAGAAGAGCTGCATTTGAAACATTTCAAATCGAGCTTCATTATGAGGATCACTACCAAGTACGCATTCCTGAACAACGGGATCTTAATAATAAAGCTTATTATTTGTCAAAGTATCCTCACAATGGTCCTAAATGGGTAGTTCTATACTCGGTGAAAGAGAAAAAATGAGTTGTTGTTGTGGCAAGTTAGAAGCCGTTGGCTTTCCTTTTCGTCATATGCTTGCTGTTATGAAATATGAAGGCATGGAACAAATGCCAAGTGGGTGATGTTAAAAAGGTGGAGTATTCATGATAATGATAGGCAACATATTGCGCTCCGATCGGGAATATCCGAAGACATTCAACAAAGAATGAGATGCAACACAGCATGTTTTGAAGGTTGTAAGAGCCGAAGTTTATTTGAAAAAGTTAGAGACACGGTTCATTCACTAGTGCTTGCACTTAAATGATGATTAACATTGGAGATGCTAATGTCAATGCGGGTAAAGGTGTAATGAAACCCCCCCCCCCCCCCCTCGAGGCCCCTCCAAGAGGAAAACGAATGCATGTTCCAAATGTGGTGTTACTGGACACATTGCACGTAATTGCCCTGACGTCATCCATGTATCCACTCCACCAAACATGAGTACTCCCACTACAAATACCATGTTAGCACTTTTTGGAGATGAAGCCTACCGTCCAGAAATGTCAGTATCTAACTACCCTAACTCAGAATCACAAAGGACACTCTAAAGTAAAGCCAATATTTTTTTGCCACTCTCTGATGCAAATGATCTTCGTTTCATGATCAGTTAATGGTCTTCAAATATTGTATACCTATATTTTGTTCTTACTCATTGCATGCTAATGACTTGTTTTTTTAGAATGTACATGTTCTACATATAAATACAATATTGAAGGATGCAAAATCCACCTCCTATTGTCCCATTAGTTGGAAATCCCACTCCTAGTGTCCCATTAGTTGGAAAACCCCCTACTAGTGTCCCAAAAAGGATAACCTATATGCATCACTTGTGGAGGAATTTATGAACCTTAGGTTCATGAATATGCCTCCCGAACCTGTGACCCTCAATTCTGGAAATCTGAAATCAATGGTGGGGGAAGCCACATCTCTAATTAGCCGGGATTTGTTGAGGATTTACCAAGAGCTTAGGTCAGTGGATAACATTAACATAGTACACTTCATGGTGGTTGAGACGAGGCAAGAATTAATGGAAAAAGGATGAATGAGATTGGCACAATGTGTAACCATATAGATTTAAACCAACTTTTATTGGTTGTCTGCCTCATCAAGCAAATGGAGGACGACGGTTTGGAAGTCGACATGACCAACTTTACTCCACTTGGTCAGCTTATTGGGACATCTACTTATCAAGGTAGTTAGATCAATTTGTGTATATTTGTTATCTAATTCTTTTCTGTGTGCTGTCATATAGTTGTAGTTCAATTGTTTCAAGTTATTTTTCTTTCACCATATGTATATAGTAATAATTCTTATTGTGCTTTATATAGTGTATTCCTTTTATCTTTATGTAATCTCTCCTCACGCAAGCGAGTAATGGTGCCACTCTTGTTGGTTGTCCACCCTATCTAGCTCGTACATGTCCCCTACACCTACAAGGCTACAACTAGCAGTCACAACCTTCTGGGTCAATTATACTTCTGCCATCATGAACTATTTTGCTTGATTTAAATTGTTATTTGAGTTCCATAAGATATTCATGTCATAACTAATCAGCTAAATTCTCTTTTTCTCACTTCAGTGAAACTTTAACTGATGTGAAAAACCAAATTCATGTGCTGATTACCTGTCACAGTGTCACATCCAAATACTTACATTTGCATATATGGTAGACCAAGGCTGCAACTTGAATAAACAATAAGCTGGTAATTATTTGCTAGGAAGTTGAGAAGCAGTATAAGTCACTGGACATGTTGCAATTTCTAGATGGACTATCTTTCCAATTTTTTATGGTTGTGTGGCAAGGACAGTGGCAAGGCTTAGAATTTCATTTGTTTGAGTTAAAAGAACAACATGCCCATAATTTTGAGAATATTGCACCAATTGTTTGGCAACCAATGTTCGTCTTCCATATGTTTTTTTTTTTTTTGACAAAAGCGAATGCAAGGAAACATGAATTAGCTAGTTAAACAAACAAAACATATTCAACACTTGTTGCTAATCCATGCGCATCTCGAGCAAGATCTCCAGGGACTTTGTGAAGATGTCCCGCTTCCGTGTTTCGGGAAATTGAGCTTCCATCCTTTCCGATCACCTGCACTACACTGCAGCCATCCAGACCCTGAGCCAAAGTGTCACAAAGTTGTGAAGACTCCCTTGAGATACTGAACCTTGTAGCAAACTCTGATACGCCTATGTTATGACCCTCGGAAGAGCGATCCCCTTCAGGATGGTAGAGAGTTGCGCGCTCATCAAATCCTGTAGCAAAATCCCTGGCAAGTCGAGTTTTAACAAGCCTCAGTTGAGACGTGCTATCAGCTGAAAAGTAGAAGATCCCATGTTGTGGTTGGGGAACCCCATGACCATTACACAAAATAGTAGAATCCTCCGTACCTGTGTTATTCTTCATACTCTCCTCCAAATGAACTCCTATGTTGATAGAACCAGGGTATTTCTCAACCTCCATGGAACTATGTTCCTCATGAGACTCCATTGTGACCTTCTTAGCTGGACTAAGAATCCGCACTTTTAAATTAGACATTTGATGGGGTAGAAAATAGCTGACCTCTTTCCCTTGAGCTATCTTGATATAATCCGAATAAGAGAGCTGAAGACAAGAGCCCGGCCTCCGTCGGTTATAAAACCGTAATTTGGGCTCAGCAGGATCACGATTTACAACTGAAGAAATACAAGATGCCTCGTGGGATTCAATCTCTTTCACATCATTATTTATGTCACTACTAAAAGATGTAGTGTTTGAGTAAATAGCATCTTCTCCTCTTGGGGAAACCTCAGAAGATAGTGGTGATGAAGGCACTAGCTCAAACTTACAATTCTCCACACCCAAACCAACATTGCAAAAACTTAGCAAATTCCCATGAACCCTTGATTCCTTGTCATACAAATTACCCTTGTCCTTCCAAGTTTCACCATTTTTTGATGCAATTTCTATGTCATTTACACACTCAGAGTTTCCCATCATATTCCTAGCCTCCAACAATTTCTTCTTAACATCCTCATTTTTTGGAGTAATCCCAAGAGCTTTGTCAAGATCCATGACAGCCAAAAATGGCTCACCTAACTCTAAGGCAGCTAGAGCCCTTCTATACAAGGCTTTGACATTGTCTGAATCATGCTATAGAACAAGTGAACATATTTGTCCAGCTCTAATATAATCATGAGTTTTGAGAAAACAGGCCGCCAAATTTAAATTTAAAGTTACCACTAACCCCCCATAACATTTTTTTCTCTGCATCATCTCTGGCAGACATGAAAGAAAGCAATTTCACAGCCTTCACATAAATATCACTAGCCAAATCAATTTGCCCAAGTTTAAAGAAATGATTGGCTTCAATTTTTAGCTTTTGAGCATGAGTTAATATTTGACAATTATCTAGATCAGAAAAAGAAGACAAGAACTCAATAAATTCTTCATCATGCTCTTCAAAGTGGAAAAAGATGAGATCATCCATTGAGATATCCAGCACATCCATGGCCAACAAATTGTTCCACAATTACTCAGAAAAAAATGGATACCAAAAGCACTCAATCAATTTGAAGAAACATCCACTAGATAACCCCCAAACAAAACAAGCCAAACTACACAAAACCTAGAAAAGGAACGAAGTTACCTGGAAAAAGGAACTATTGCAACAAATGTGAAGAAAACAATGCCCACCGGTGACTAGACGACGCCGAACGGCGAGCTAGATCAAGGCTGGTGCGGTGGTTGGTATTCTCACTTGGAAGTTTCTAGAGAGAGAGTGGGTTTTCAACGAAACATCGTCTTAAAGAAAATTCATCTTGTATATGTTTGGACAATGAAGTTGGTGGAATACATTTTCAATTGGGTTTCTAATTTTTGAAACAATTGTAAGGTAGAATTAGTGGAATTTGAACTGAATTATGAAATAGTAAATTAGTTTATTGGCATGATCAATTAGGCGTAAACTGTAGTATATATGATCTGTGTGAATCTAATCTTTGGCGCTCTAATTCTGTTTATATTGGACTGTTGAGCTCAATGTTATTTCACTCCTTATTCTGTGAACATATTTAGGGCAGAGCCAATTAAAGTACAATTGGAACTCTATCACTTGCTATTATGGTTTCATTTGAACATGTTTATGATTTTCTACTTACATGTTTATGCCAATAATCTCTCCTCACATGTTTATGTTTTTCTAAATTTTTTTCTAGACATGGAAAGTTGACAACTTATTTCACAGCTAATCAGGTGCCAGTTTTGTTATGTATCTCTCGATTTTCTTTTCTTTTTTATTTATCCATAAATCTGTATAAATGGCGACTTTTTAACAATTACTGGAATTTCTTGACAGTTTTTAGGAGTCTGCATTAAATCTTGTTTTGTATATATATATATATATATATATATATATATACTGGAATTTCTTGACAGTCTTTTCCCTTTGTCCTTTCTCATTTCTTGTTTTTATCTGCATATTTGTTTCTATATGTCTCTTATCCACCTTGTTAATTGATCAATCTCTTTAAAATAGAGTGGAACTCCATATTACTTGTTTACTTAAATATAGCATGCACAAGTTTTGTCTATTTCCTTTATGCTGAATTTTGGTGTTCTATCTATGATATAATTAAATAAACTGCATTGTTTGTAGATTTCCTGTATGAAATCAATAAAAATGGTTCACCACAAAAAGATTCTGCTTAGCAGGATGAAACTAATGCAATGAACAATCTCAGAACAATGGGATTTCAGGTTTTGCTCAGTTAGATCAAACTATTGCAAATATCACATCTCATGACAATGGGAATTCAGGTTCCAAACTAGGTAAATAAAGTATGCTAGTTTCTTGTTATTTTTTTTAACATTTCCTATAATAATTAATGGTTGGTTGTACATAAGTCTGCAAAACAGAACATGAATTGTAATGAAGCACATAAGTCTAGAGAAAGTATCTTCTGTTTTTCTTCTTTGTGGCATTTGTGACCTTCTAAGTTCTAACACACTCCTAGATTCTGGTTAAGCGGCTTTAAGTATCAATATGACTTGGATAGACTTTGCTTTGCATGTCAAGTTGTTGCCCGTGTACGAATTGTTATTTGTTTTCAACTTTAATGGTCTAATGAACATCATTAATTTCAATGATAATATATACTACTATACTACTAATGGGTCGTTACCTTTCTTTTCCCACTTTATCTCAGTGCAAGAGGTTAACTTTTCAGAAAAACAGATACCTCATGTGACCTCAAGCACTCTCCAGCCACCTTCATTCAGTTTGGCCTACTTCTGTTCCCACACCTTCAGTTGTCCAGCAACGTCATGAGACTTCACCTCATGCGCAACCAGCAGATGACAACCCATCAAAGAAGACACCTTCAGATAAGATATCGGAGACTCTAATAGGTGAGTCAACCATATCATGGGCTATTTTTCTTAATTGTTTTCTTGGTAGATATACATGTTGTCTTTATAAAATCCACAAAAAAATATACTATGCATGGAAAACACTTTTGAGGTGGTCTTTACTCTCTTGCCCTTTAACTTGATTTTCGGTGTTTGGAAATCTTTTGTATATTTCTAACTATGTTGTATAGACTGTCTGGAGGTAATTCAATACTACATGCCTATAGTCTTCCTAGGTCGAGATCAATGTTTTCCTTTTAATTTGCAACATTAAATTTTCATATGATGGATATTGAGATTAACAAGTAGGGGGCTGACTGCACTGTTGTAGAATCCTCAAGTTTGAGGTCAAAACTAATAGTATGACACTTCAGTTCACCTAAAATCCATTTGCCATTTATCTAGCCACTGTAATATGGATAACATGTTTTGTTATAATTATGATATATACATACAGATTTACATTTTCTACGTGGACTTTGAACTTTAATTATGACATGTGGGGATTGAATTATCATTTTGCTGCTTTCATAAGGTAGTTCATATTTGTTGAAGATGATCATTTGAGGCTATCCTGGTTGGAAAGTTGAGCTCCAATACTAAACTTGTTTCTGTTAGACTTGTTATGTTGTTTGTCTAGATTCCTTGTCACTTTATTTCACCTTATTGCTGGGCTAGTTTATAGATATGTGCGTGGCTGCCCATTCAATTAGCTAGTTATTATCTTGGAGAAGTTTAACAATAACACTATGTGTCTAGGAAGCCCACTAACTCTGGGTTTGTGGAGCCATCTTTAGTGCTAACATCCAATAGTTTTGATCATGTTTCGAAATTGGCTTGGCAGAACCACGACTTGACAATTACCTTTATGATTGATTTGATGGCTCATGAAACCATAGTTTGTATACCACTATCATATTTGACCATTGAATCAAGTAGATTGTGAGTATTGTGAAGAATTGAATCTTATTGTTTGTAATGAGTATATTGTCATTTCTTGAATGTCTGCTTTTTTCTGTACAGTACACATGATACCCTATGTTTTGTAGAAAATTTTCAATATTCTCTACCTTTGTTACAGTAGAGGCTCCGTAATAGTAAGCTCAAGAATTTCATGTGAAAGAATCCACTAGTAGAAAATAGTACTTCATTTCCTTCTAAGTTGCTTGCTAGTTGCTATCATACTGAATACATGATGCACTTCTAGCGTACTACATTGTTCATCTTTCTTTGACAATGGAGTATGGCAACAAATCTTCTTTTATGGGAACATAGTTGCCAATCCCAGTTGGGTGGGGTTGGGAAATACTGCAGTTGGTAGGTTTGTTGTAACATATTTTTGGTTTGAGAGTTTCTGTTAGACGTTTTGTAACTGCGGGTTGTGAATTGTTTGTCATTGATTTACTATTTGCAATGATGGTCCTGTGTGGTTCAATTTTAGGTCAGATATTCGGACATGAATTTTGACACTGCCTTTAGTTATTGGATATGGTTTGATTATTACTTTCACATTGGAGGGTTATTGTTGCATATGACCCTAACAGAGCCATCTATGAATCCGCAATAATTTTTGCATCTATGAAAAGTTGCATATCTCAACAAGCTTGGTTCATGTGTGCTTTGTTTCGAATCGTTTGTAACTTGGTTGTTGGATGTAAGGTGAATTCGTTGTTATTGCAGCAACATCACAGAACAGTGCAAGTGATGGAGAAACTAATGGCAAGGAATCTGTGAATGGAGGAACGAAGGATGCCAACAAATTTGATAGCGATGCCAAAAAGGGAGGCAATGATTCTGATGGAGGAGAAACTAAGGGGCAACAATCTGAAGCAAGCGTGCAAGCATCCAACCCTCCACACTCGTCCTAAAACGAGGTTTATATCGGACATGTTCCTTTTTGGCTCCCGGGTATGCTTGGGTTTTATGAATGTAAATACACTAATTTGGTTACTAGTTCGCCTAGTTACTCTCAAACACGGCACAAGCACTTTAACATCCCTAATATTTTGTCATTTTGGGGGCTTAACGTACAGTTAACATGAAAGTATGTGGAAATAGGGATAGCTTTTGGATTGATGCAATAGCAAAAACTCTGCATCATAGTTGTTCAATATTAATCTTTTTAATGTACAAATTCGAATGATGTGTTCATCTCCTTCTTTTACTATTATTATTTTATGTTTATACTGTGCCTCTATTTTCCTACATTCATGATATTAGTTCCTCCATTTTCCTTTATGATTATCCAGATAACTTCACAACTAGGTGGTGCGCTATACGTGTGTGTGGTGCACTATTTTTCATCCGCAACCTCTTATACATCTTTCTTACACTAACTTTGGTTCTACCATACAAGATTTACAAGATACATTGGTAAAAAAAATTAATAAATAAAATAGCCAACAAAAATAATCACTCCTTATAAATTTACTCTATATCAAGTTATATTAATTATAAATTTACTCCATATCAAAACGGTATTACTCCATTTCTCTTCTTTTCTTATAGGGCAACCTTTTAAATTTTTTATTTTTCAATTTTAATTTCTACCATTATACTGTACAATTATGGTTTTCAACTTCTACTATTTGGGCACCACAATATACCATACCAAATTACTCCATATTATATCTGTCTTGCTCCATCTTTTTCACAATACACTCCATTTTCTCAAAAAACACTCCATTTCGTAAAAAAAGACTCCACCATTTAACATTAGTGTATAACATTTATAAGCTATGGTCTACCATTATATCCAATTGTCTACCTTATACCTTTTATTGGCATTACATCATTTTGTCGACCACAGCATACATTTGTGCATTATCCTATAATTTGCTCCGTTCTCAACAAATTACTCTATATCTTGAATTTCTTACTCCTTTCCTTATACAATATAGTCCATTTCTTACACCATCTATACTAGTGGGCATCATTCTATACAAATAAGTATAGTATGATGCGCCATCATAAATAGTTGTCAACAATTATGTTATTGTGGACCATGATTCAAAATTGTACACCAAAACAGTGCCTATTCACTGGACCTGCGTCCAGCCAACGAGACTGGACCAGACCCAGTAATAGCGTGTCACGCCTCCCACTTGAATCAGCCGAAAAGATACTTTGTTGTACTGATTTAAAAATATGACCGTTCTCCTACATTAACAAACAAAATTATTCAGGCTCCACTCTGTTTTAATTGTTTCGTTTTTTCTTTATCTTTTCTCTTCAATTTCTAACGAACCTTTTAGTATTTTTCTCTTCTTTTTTGTTTTTGATGAACTATATATTAGCTTATTTTTTATTGACCACTAATTTGTAAATTAATTTTTTATGAATATTATATTGAGCATTTTTAAATTACTACTTTACTTTGTAATTTACTTCATACGTTACAAAATCTGCTACCCACTTCTCCTTGTACGGAGTATGAACTGTTGAACTTTTTTTTTTTAATGAATCTTAGGTTAATAATTTATGAACTATTCGACTATCTTAATGAACTATTGGTTTGTTATTTATGAACTATTAGACTACTTTTAATGACACTTAAGTTTATAACCTATGACCAATTATATTAAGTTAAATAAACACTACGCTTATAACTTATGAATAATTAGACTATTTTAAATGAACATTACATTTATAACTTACGAACAATTAGACCATTTTAAATGAACACTACTTTTTTTTTCTTTTTTAGAGGAATAAACATTACGTTATACCTTATGAACCAAACTAGAATATCTTAAATGAACACTACGTTTATATCCCAAGGAGTATTAGATTACTTTAAATGAACATTTTATATAATTTATGAATTATTACACTATTTTAAATGAGCCATACCGTTTTCAATTAATTAAATTTATGTTTAAATCTCATGAACTAGACTATTTCATTTAAAATGAACACTACTTTTATACATTTTGAACAATTAGGCTATTTTAAATGCACACTAGACTATTTCAAATGAACACTACATTTTTACCTTATGAACACTTAGACTAATTTAAATGAACAATACGTTGTACAATATGATCACAATCAGGCTATTTTAAATGAATATTACGTTTGTATCTTATGAACAATTAGGCTATTTTAAATGCACACTATGTTTTTACCTCATGAACAATTAGGCTATTTTAAATGAACACTATGTTTGTACCTTATGAACAATTTTTAATGAACATTGCACTCATAACAGATGAACAATTGTATTTTTAATGAACATTATATATATATATATATATATATATATATATATATATATATATATATATATATATATATATATATATATATATATATATATATATATATAACCTATGAACAATTAGACTATTTTTAATGAACATTACATATATAAGCTATGAACAATTAGACTATTTTTAATGAACATTATGTATATATAACCTATGAACAATTAAACTATTTTTAATGAATATTGCACTCATAACCTATGAACATTACATATATAATATATGAACAATTAGACTAATTTTAATGAACATTATGGATATAATTTATGAACAATTAGACTATTTTTAATGAACATTATGAATATAACCTATGAACAGTTAGACTACTTTCAAATGAACATTATGAATATAACTTATGAATAATTAAACTATTTTCAATGAACATTGTACTTATAACCGATGAACAATTAGACTATTTTTGATGAACATTACGTATATAACCTATGACCAATTAGACTTTTTTTAATGAACATTATGTATATAACCTATGAACAATTAGACTATTTTTAATAAACATTATGTATATAACCTATTAGACTATTTTTAATAAAATTGAGTTAATATTTAACAATTTTGTTCATAACTAACAAACACATACAAACTAAAAAATATGAAGGAAAAAGGAAAAAAAAAAGGAAATAAATCATCATGTTTAAATCATCATCTTCATCAGCGTGCATTGAACAACAATGGACATCGGCACATCGCCGTCCATCCCCTCCCACACACACAGCACCACCTTATTTCTCTCTCCACCACCCATCTAAAATGGAACCACCTTGCCGGCACAACACCACCCACAACACCATTGACCACCACGACGGAACCACCAACTGCACCACCACCCCGGCCACACTCTCTCCTCCCTTGCCCAACTATCTCTCTCTCCTCCACGCACAAATGAAACAAATCAGCCGCCACCACGCCCACTACACCACCCCTGGATCGACTACCACCACTGTCCACCTCAGATATCCACCGACACCCTCACACCCTCGCCGTCGTCATCTTCCCATCCACCGCCGGCAAACAAGATCGAAAAACAAACTAAAACGAAAAATACTCAAACTGGATCTTGATAAACTCTAAAAATTTAGAGGAGTCTTCATATAACAATTTTATAATTTAATTTTTGAGTTTGAAGCCAACATAATCCGTTATATTTCGATGATTTGGAAGTTTGAGGGAGGAGAGAGAGTGTTCGTATTTGCCCAGAGGAGAGAGTGTTCACACCAGAAGATAAAGGAGGAGTCCGTCAAAAAGAAAACAAATTAAAGACAAAAGAAAGAGGCGCTATATAAATGCCCTGACATTTTTCATCTATTTACAAACTTGCTACTGTAATCCATTTAACTTTTTTTTTTGCTAATCATAGTCCATCTAACTTGGATGAACTTAGATCCATACAAACTTTTACAGTAAAAAATTTTACACCAAAATATTACAGTAAAATATACTCCCTCCGTTCTTGTCAAACAAGGCATTTTCACCATAATTATTGAGCGAGTTCAACTCACGTCCTTCTTTTTGCTTTCTGGATGCTCCACAAATGGACCATAGACGCTCCCATCTACCTCTGAGGCGACACAGTGATACCAAAACAGAGTCTCTCGAGATAAAGAGGGGAGTAGAAGAGAGAGAATATCTGAGGTTTTGGAGATGCGGACCATACCAACCTCAGGCCTTGGAATCTCCGTAACCTCAACATCCTCAAACGATTCTTCATCTTTCATCTCCATTTCCAAATCATCATCATCATCATCATCATCATCATCTTCACTTTCTCTCTCCTCTATAAAGAAACTCCGCCCATCTCCCACAACCTCCTGTCTCGCTCACCCCAGCAAATCACCAGGTAACCATTTCTGTATATTGCTAATTTACTCATTAATGCTTACTTTCATTGTCGTTGACCATTGTTTTCTAGAAATAGTTGATTTTCTTTCTTCTTTGTGTGTTTTGGTATGTGCCAACTGGCTGTGATGGTTATTATTATTGTCATCATTTATTTTGCTCACAAGCTGTTATGCTTAGTTGGTTTATTCAATTTTGGACAATTATACTTGGCTGTTCACATAGATCTAATGCACTAGTTTCTCGTATTGGTGTATGTAGTTCGAATTGATTGAAAAAATAGAGAGAAGATTAAGCAGAAAATGTATAAACCCCTGAGATTAGCTATTGGTATTGATAAATTTTTAATGCCATTAACAGCATCTGTGGAGGGTAATGAAGGGTGAGGGGAAGGAAAGGGAGATAAACTGAGGGGACAAGTGAGTGACCTTAGTCACCTTACTCTTTCACTTGGTAGTGACCAATGAAGGTTCCCTTGAAGGTTCGTGCTTTTGTCTGACTTTGGCATTCGGGTGGATTAATACTCAGGGCTGTTTCTGACATTTACAAGTCCATGGGGCAAAATAAATTTGAGGGCCCGTATATATTATAGTAATAATAATTATTTTTATTAACTCGTCTCACCAAAAATTACGATAAGACCGTCTTACACAAGTTTTTGTTAAAATGTTAAAAAGTAAGGGTCGGGTATTTATATACAATCTCCAAAACTAGCAAAACACGGATCTTATAGCAACATACGAGTATACGACTATGATACATTACAAACATACACTACAAACAATGGCAATATCGTGACGATGCTCGCCGAGACTGACATCTGAAACAAAGAAAAAGTATAACGTAGTTAGATGCCAAAAAGTGCACTGCCATCACAAGAACAACAAAAAAAACTTCACCAAAATGATGCTAGTATACTTAAAACTTAAAAGGATACCAAATTGCAAATAACTAACCTCAAATTGATAGTTGTTGTCCTGCAAGATCTCAGTACTGAGTACACACTTTCGAACACGCTGTCACTTTCGAGCACGCTATCACAAACTCATCCAAATTACTTTGAGGCATCAGAAAAGTGAGACAACAAAAAAAATAATTCTGAATTTATATTACAGAAATAAGACATTATTAGTATTTTAGTACCTTTAAGAAGAATGGAGAGCTTCCAATATGAAAATTTTGACCTTCAACCTTAAATTCAGTAATGGAGGTAGGGAGAAAAACCAATTGAAAATTGATAATTTTTGATGAAATGATTCAGATCTTATGCCCATATATAAACACCCAATTCATACCTTTATGGGAAAGAGAAGAAGTTGATTGAATGCAAAAAATTGAATCTGATTGATTAACTTAACTTGCGCCATCTCTTTCGCCAATATCATGGTGAATGGCGCAATTTTCGGAATCCACTTCCCCAAATTCCCGTACTGTATCACTTATGGTATGTTTTCCTTTTTCTTTTTGTTGAGAAAACTGGTTTAGTGCAACACGATTGGGCCCCCTTATTTCATGGGCCCCTGGCATGTCGCCCCGAGGCCTATGCTCTAAAACGGGCCTGTTAATACTATAGAAGTTATTCAAAGGAGGAGAGCATTATGTGTTTGCTTTGTTGGGCAAGCTGTGAGTCTGGCTTGCATGTCTTTCTTCATTGTGAGTTTGCATGGCGCAAGCCTTTTGGTGTTATGGGAGAGGATTGGGTTTGTCCAGCCTTTTTTGAGCTACTGGAAGTCCGCTTTGCGGGATTTGGGAGAGAAAAGGAGAAGAAGCTTATGATACGTGATATAGTGATAGCTTGTGTTTAAGTGTTTCTGAGGGCAATTGAGACTAGTAAGTGGTAATGAAGCAAAACCGTGTACAAACAAGGATAAAAGGAACAAGATAAATGAGACTCCACCCCAATGAACTAAAGGATAATATCCACCGCCAAAGGTTAAAGGAATCACACTAATCACCATTGGTAAAGAATGGATAAAGATAAGAGATTTGGTTGCTTTACTCAACTTGAGTAGAATCAGTTTTCATGTCATTTATCATCCGATTTGTAACTACAACCAAGGCTCTTGTACATAGGAGTATTCAAGGTTAGACAAAGGCACAAATAGATCTAAACAATCTGAATTTAAATGCACAGGAATCAAACAAAAACAACAGCCGGTAGTCATTGTCCATGATAGGGACTCCTAGGATGTGGTCGCTTTCAGTGTGGTTGTTTTCTTGTTGCATCTCCATGGAGTTGATCCCTTGCTTTTAGGACGTGCCAAGGGTGTCATCCGTGACCTTAGACCTTCCTTAACATCTCTTAAAGCCAAAAATATGCTTCAACAAAGAGTTGTTATGAATGTGACGACACCAAAGAAAACAATGCTTAGACTGTATGCAATGTAAACAACTTAGGGAAAAACACACTTTCAGCTTCCTTATTGACTTTAGTCCTTTAAACTAACTTGTGACCCTTCTAGGGGACACTCTAAGGGGTCCACCAAAGTAAGACACGCCCTAGTGTGACCTCAAAGAGATAGGTTAATAGTTAGAGTTAAAAACCGGGTACATGTGAAAGTAAAGTGACCGATTTGTGCTTGATTAAGTAGCTTGTGAGCAAAAGCAATCCTTGGCATGACTTGACCTTCTTCAAGGTGGAGAGTTTGATGTTGGAGCAAACCTTAAGCTCCTTATCAATGTCGTGAAGAAGGTCATGAAATTCAATTCATCCCAAGAGTTTGCATTTGCTAAGAAAGTCATTAATCAAGAGCAACAAGTCGAAATTGTGTCCAACATCAGCCCTGTATTTAAGACATCATGTGGCATGGCTTTTAAAGACCCATGGGTTCGTGCCACACCTTGCTGGAAACATTAGGATCTCTTTTAGGAGGATCACAAGTTAGATTAAGGGTTTGAAGTCAATAAGGTAGCTGCAATTGTGTTTTCCCCCAAGCTGTCCCTGTCACTCATCATTTTCAAACGGCTTATGTTTAGACTTACTGAAGCAGTTGTGGTCCAAATTTCATTGGTAAAATCCATGGGAATCGTCCGAAATGATTTGTTGAAGAGGAGCCTATGTGTTGAAAGCGATTACACCATAGCAATCCTTTTCATGACAATGACTTGTAGCTGTTGTTTTTGTTTGATTCCCTTAGCTTTTGAATTCATTTGTAATTAGTCTTTGGTAGCATTGACTAAGCTTGGACACCCCTATAAATAGGGCCCTTAGTTGTTGTAGCAAATCAGATTTGATGAAGTGAAAACCAGTTGCTCAAGTTGAGTAAACTACCAAAAATCTCATATCTTTATCTACATTTTCTAATGGTGATTTGAGTGGTTCCTTTAACCTGTTATGGTGGATTGTTTCCTTTAGTCCTTAGGGGTGGATCCTTAAACTTGAGTGGTGACCTATGCTTTATCTCAAGTAATATATCCTTCTTCTTGTCTTCAATTTTAATTTGTTCTTGTTGACTTTAATCTCAAAAATTGTAATCCGCGACGCATCAGCTTCTTAGCGATTCCTCTGGTGCATTTGATTGGAGAGGAATGTTAAGGTATTTTCCAGGAGAGGTTTGTCTTCTTTTTTGTGTGGGATAGGGCCACATACTTAGCTTCTGTGTGGGGGCTAAAGCAGGAGGTTCTTTTAGAAGTTATATGATTTTTGACATCCAGAGAAATTGTGTGATGATGACACATCCAATGAAACATCTTCATCTTAGTCACCAATAACTTGGCATTGATAATGCCAAGGTTCAAATGATCACTTACTAGGGGTCTTTTTAACCTTGACTTTATCCTCACCCATTAACTTTTGAGTCTTGTGCATCATAAAATGGTTAGCACTTATCTAACCGCTTTCGGTTAATTTATGTGGAAACCTTTTTATTACCCTCGACTTAGGCTCCTCCACCCCCCTGACCTTCATACAAATATACAATGCTTGACAATGTACATTTATCTCTCCTTAAATATAAAGATATGAGTATTTGCTCCAACTGTTGATATTCTTAGCATGAATCTAAGCTGATAATTTGATATGCATGTGCCCTCAGTTCTAGTGTTCTTTTTATTTTTTTTATTTCAGTTTTATCACTCGCCATGGCGCTCCTATTATTTCATGGTGTCACTAAGAAACTCAATGTTAGCCTAGCAGTTGTATTAATTTCATACCGAACTATGACTAATTGGATTGCACACGAAGTTGACTCCACTAGTGGCATGTAATTACAAATTACTATCCACAAGTCAAAATTTACACTATAACACATGCTTATGTTCAGATTGTGTTACGTCGTCTTTCCTGATCCTCTTATTACTTATGAGTAATGACCCCCATTATTCTCCCTTAACCTACTGAAACCCCTAACCAAGGATAATTACTTTTCCTTCCCTTGCCTCTCTTTACTTGCCTTTTGATGCAGATTTCAAGAAAGGGAATATGATGTTTGATATTTATGACGTTAGTATAATACTTGAACAATTGTATCTTTAAAAATTTTCATATGTTCGCCTTTAGTTTTTGGGCTATTTTCATAGGAATTATTTCTTATTATGTTAGCTTCATGATGATTAAGAAACTACTATTTTAGGTAGATCAAATACTTGTTTTGTTTTTAAATTTTGCGAGTAAAAGTGCCTCCTATGCAATGTTATGGTTTGAAAAGATTGTTGAGAGTTTTAAGTGGAATATAAATTTATTTTTGGAAGGTTTTTTAGCTGAAGAGGTTCTGCATCAGTTTCTTATACAAGTAGGTTTTCATAATATACAAGGCTGTCCGTTGCGAATCTTGGGAGATGAGATTGATTTGTGATTTGTAAAAAAATCACTTTCGCCAGTGAGTGTGGAGTCTTTTGCGTAGCAGTGCAATCTGTGACATAGTGGAATCTGTAACGTTTCGTTTCAATCATCTGTACCCTTGCCGCATTAGTTGATAGGTGATACCAATGGAGGTGCCGACCTTCCATACGAACAAGATCAACTAATGATGATTCATCATAGTTAAAATGTTCTTGCTGAAAGATAGTCTTCATAGTCTATGTTGTGTCTTTCATTTGCTTCCTTGTTGTCTACTAGCTGTTCTGACATATATGTCTTCTTGCTGTTTCTTGTCTCGACTTCAGAGGTTTGCCGAGCTAGTCAAGTTGTGGACTTGTTCCCAGCTGTCTCTCCTGATATAGTTGTTCGAGAGGCTCGGATGGAGGATTGCTGGGAAGTGGCTGAAACCCATTGCAGCTCCTTCTTCCCTGAATATTCTTTCCCAATGGACTTTGTTTTGAGGATTGACAGATTAGTGGCCATGATCTTTGGAGTTTCGGTGCCTAGTGGTTGCAAAAAGACTTGCTTGGTTGCAGTTATTGGTAGCTCCGAGGATGATATATTTCAGTTTGGGAGTGATGATCTCAAAATTGGAAGTTTCGATGGTAAATTCAGTCTGAACAAGGGTTATGTTGCTGGGATATTAACTGTAGATACTGTAGCTGATTTCCTACCGAGGAAAGGACCACTTCGGCAAAGAAGGTGAGTTTGCCTTAACTTTCTTTGACTGAGGAATGTATTGCACAGTTTATCTCTAACCATACTTTTTTGAGCATAGACGTGTCCTCATGCCAGAATTATTGCATGCCAATGAGCATACCCTAATAAAGAGGAAGGGTCTCAAACCATCTTTGGATGCATTCTTGAGTAGATAGCAAAATTTTAAAATTATGTAGCAAGATTCTTATTTTCATATTTGGATCTTCAAACTGATGTTCGACTTCGACATAAGGCATCAAGTGGTAGATGCTTTTTTTAATTTATATTTTTTCTTCCTTCCCCTTGGTTTCTTGGGGAAAGAAACTGTAGATAAACTCGGGGTAAGGTATTTTTAGCCTGAGAATTTGTTGGACCTCAAAGTTGTCGTTGTGATCTTGATCTATGTACATTGTGCATGACAACAACAACAATAACAACAACAGCCCAGTAAGTATCCCGCCTAGGGCGGGGTCTGGGGAGGTCCAGATGTACGCAGTCTTACCCCTAACTAGTCGCCTAGAAGAGAGACTGTTTCCGAAAGACCCACGAAAACTTTTTTTTTTTCATTTGCAAAACGGTTTTTCAGGTAATAAAGCAATAAGTGATGATCAAAAGGGCAAGAAAAGTAGAGCTGTAAACATACTAACACAGGATACTACTAGATGAACAACATACAGTGAAGAAGGCACTACAGGCTATGAACAAAATGAATCAACCTCTATTACTAGCCAATGCAAAACCATAATCTAACGAGGGTCCTCTACACGAATCCTGCTACGCCATAATTTCCTGTCTAGGACCAAGTCCTCGGTAAATTCTAGAAGGGTCAAATCCTGTCTGATTACCTCTCCCCAAGTCTTCTTCGGGCGTCCTCTTCTTCGTTTACAGTCTCTAAGTATAATTCTCTCACACCTTCTCACCGGTGCATCTCGATGCCTCCTCCTCACATGCCCAAGCCACCTAAGCCTCGTTTCTCGCATCTTGTTGTCAATATCGGTCACTCCCACCTTGCCTCTTAACACTTCGTTCCTAATTCTATCTCTTCTTGTGGAGTTGCACATCCAGCGAAGCATCCTCATTTCGGTCACCCGCATCTTCTGCACATGCACCTGCCTCACCGGCCAACACTCCACCCCATATAGCATAGCTGGCCTGATGGCTGTACAGTAGAATTTGCCTTTAAGTTTTAGTGGGATTTTTCTGTCACATAGGACTCCCGTCGCACTCCTCCACTTTAGCCACCCCGTTTTGATACGATGAGTCACGTCATCATCGATCTCGCCGTTTTCCTGTATGATCGAACCGAGATATTTAAAGCAATCCTTCTTCGGTACCACTTCAGTACCGATCTTAATCTCCATATCCGAGGTAACCCCATCTCTTGTAAATTTGCAATCCAAATATTCGGTCTTGGTCCAACTTAACTTAAATCCCTTTGACTCTAGTGTATCCCGCCAAAGTTCTAGTTTGGCATTAACACCTTCTCTAGTCTCGTCTATCAAAACAATGTCGTCAGCAAACAACATACACCAAGGCACATCCCCCTGAATAGTCTTAGTGAGCTCATCCATAACGGTTGCGAATAAAAAGGGACTCAACGCTGACCCTTGATGTAACCCAATATCTATAGAAAATTGCTCAGTGACCCCTCCTGTAGTCCTGACCCTAGTCCTCACTCCTTCATACATATCCTTAATCACTCGAATATAGGCGACTGGGACCCCCTTGGATTCCAAGCACCTCCACATAACTTCCCTGGGTACCCTGTCATACGCCTTCTCCAAATCAATGAAAACCATGTGCAAGTCCCTTTGTCTATCCCTGTAGTACTCCATAGAACGTCGAATCAGATGAATCGCTTCTGTTGTTGACCTCCCTGGCATGAAACCGAATTGGTTCTCCGAGATAAGGGTACTCTTCCTTAGTCTCCTCTCAATAACTCTCTCCCATAGCTTCATGGTGTGACCGAGTAGTTTAATACCTCTATAGTTGTTGCAGCTTTGAATATCTCCTTTGTTCTTGTATAGAGGAATCAATGTGCTGAGCCGCCACTCCTCCGGCATCCTTGCAGATTTGAGGATCGTGTTGAAAAGCCTAACTAACCACAATAAACCTTCTTCCCCAAAACTCTTCCATACCTCTATGGGTATCTCATCTGATCCTACTGCCTTTCCACTCTTCATCGTCCTCATGGCCCCTTTAATTTCTTCCTTCGTAACACGGCGACAAAAGCTGTAGTTACGGTGTTGCTCGGATGTGCTAAGATCACCCAACGAAATGTCTACGTCTCCTACATTGTTAAAAAGTTCATTGAAATACCCATGCCACCTCCTCTTGATGTTCGCTTCGTCCACAAGAACTCGTCCCGCCTCATCCTTAATACAACGAACTTGGTCCAGGTCCCTAGTCTTCCTCTCCCTAGCTCTCGCCAACCTGTAAACGTCCTGTTCTCCCTCCTTAGTAGCCAACCTATGGTACAAGCTCTCATAGGCTTTACTTTTGGCTTCTGCTACTGCTCTCTTTGCCTCCTTCTTTGCCGCTCTGTAGACTTCTCTCTTCTCCACCCTTTCCTCATCCACAGTGCTATCCATTAAGGCTTTATAGGCCACCTTCTTTGCCTTAACCCTGTTTTGAATGTCCTCACTCCACCACCAGGATTCCTTCTTGCTACTTCCTATCCCTCTTGCAACTCCGAAGGTCTCCTTTGCCGCATTTCTAATGAGATCCGCCACCCCTGTCCACATTTGACTCGCATTCCCTTCTCTTTTCCATATGCTATCCGACTCAATCTTGGCCTTAAATTGCCCTCCCAAGGTTCCTCTAAGATTCCACCACTTGATTTTGGTGCAATTGTATGCACTTCTCTTTCTCTTCCACCCCTTCATCTTAAGGTCTAACACGACCATCCTATGTTGGGTCGACACACACGCACTTGGTAAAACCTTGCAATCCATGCACAATCCTCGATCTCCACGTCTAACAAGAATGTAATCAATTTGGGTCTTAGCGATGCCGCTTCTAAAAGTAACTAGGTGTTTTTCTCTTTTGTTGTAGAAGGAGTTGGTTACCATTAGGTCATACGCAGTCGACAAATCTAATACCGACGTGCCACCCTCATTCCTAACTCCATACCCAAAACCTCCATGTGCACCCACATAACCATCCGAAGTAGCCCCTACATGTCCATTTAAATCTCCTCCTATAAGGAGTTTCTCACTAGGGGGGAACTGCTGAATAGCCTCATCTAACTCCTCCCAAAAGCGACGCCTAAGGTGCATATCCTGCTTGCGGTGCATAAGCACAAATGACATTGAAGGTCTCCTCCTTCACCACAACCTTGATAGACATGATCCTATCATTGGTTCTCTTTACCTCTACAACATGCTGTTTAAGCTCCTTATCGACTAAGATCCCGACCCCATTCCGTTGACTCGAACACCCTGAATACCAAAGTTTGTATCCATTGATCTCTTTTGCCTTGGCGCCTGACCACCTCGTCTCCTGGACACACACTATATTAACCTTATATTTTTCTAAAACCTCCACTAACTCTAGAGTTTTTCCCGTGAGTGTCCCTACATTCCATGTTCCAAACCGCAATCTGTTTGCCCCAACTCTCCCCCTGTGCGACCCAGAGCTCACCGGAGGACTGGCCCTAACTCTACCAATAGAAGTCACAGACGCCACACCGACCAAGAGGAATGCTCAAGCAGTTAACTCAAAATAAAAATTAGAAAAGCCATGAAACTAAGTAAGTATTAGCACACCCAAAGGTTAGGTAACGCAAAACGTAGCTATTTAGCAACAAATTCTCTGCTTGCAAACAAAATTTACTAGCAATAGTAGTAATTGTACTAGCAATGACAATACTAATAATAGAATAATAATTACAATAGTAATAATAATTATAGTAATAACACTAATAATAATAATACTAATAATAATAGTAATAATAATACTGACAAATACCACAACAGCTGCAACAAACAAACACTAATAGTACTACTTATAAATACAACCGAAACAGTTGTACCACTAACTTAATACTAGTAGAAGCAACACTATTGGTTAAATAATACTACTGCTACTTTTATAGTGATAATAACACTAATAACACTACTAATAATAGTGATAAAAATAATACTAAATAGGCTATAGATACAAACAACGACACAAACAGAAACAAATATAAATGTTACTGCGTTCCACTTAAAGAAATAGTTTCCGAAAATCAATACCAGGTAACCAACTTCACTTGCTTGGATCAGCGAAGTCAACAACAAGCATAAATAAATAACAGAGTGAGGGTCAAACCAGAGCACAAAAGGGGGTCTGACTGAAAATAAATAACAGAGTGAGGGTCTGACTGGTGGATAGGGATACGCCGGTGCTTACCACGGCGCTACTACCTGTTTCCGGCGGGGTTTGTACCGGGCAGAGGACGATGGCCCAACAGAATGCTGGTCGCTTCTCCTACCACGGCTGCTTGGGATGTTGTTAGTATCGTCGAGCTCGACTTTCCAGATCCAGAAGTCGAGGTCGTCGGGCTCGAGTTCTCAGACCCGTTCTCCGGCTACGCTCCCGTGTTCCCAGCCACTCGCCGCTGTTACTCCCCGGCGATGAAGCTTCGCCTGTGCACAAATGAAGCCTCCGACGAAAGATCGGAGGTCTATTCAGCCTCTAGTGGGTCGGGCTGGTTTTGGGTCAGCGACACCGGCCTTGGAGAGAGGGCGCGATGGAGAGAGAGAGAGAGAGAGGAGGAGGAGAAGGAGGAGGAGAGAGAGAGAGAGATAGAGAGAGCTAGAGCGAGGAGATTTAGAGAGAGAAAATTTGAGAGAGAGAGAGAGAGAGATCGAGAGCCGTACGCTAGAGAGAGAAAGTGCGAGATCTAGTACATTGTGCATGAGTGTTTGCGAAATACCTTACCATACCATACCATTGCCAGTACCTTTCATGAAGCTTTTCCCATGGATGGGACGGGGAGGTTGGATGTCCACAACCTTACCCATGCAATTACAGAGATTCTTGATTTGAGATGCATTAACTCTAATGCGAATCACAGCAAATGATAATTTTAGAACTAGATTTGGGCCATCATAAAGCAAAGCAGAAAAGTTTCCAACAGTGACCCTTCCATAGGCATATCATCTTCTGTTGCTTCATGTTCTACTATTGCTTCGACAAAAGAGGTTCTGGTAATTCTTCAATGATGTTAGCTTTGCTTGAAACACTGCTTCAGCTTCCCGCTTCTTCTTTTTGCTTCCAGAACCTGCGCTTCTGTTTTGCGTCAGAGAAAAGCATGCTCATTTTGGAACTGTACAATTCTTCCATTACTAGATCGGCTTCTTTTTGGGAACCAGTTGTCTCTAGAGTGTCTAAGCGTCTTGATGGGTGGAAAGGGGTGTACTTCTCCTTAGGGGGTAGGATCACTATTTTACAGTCTTGTCTTGCTAGTATTCTCTTTACTACCTTTCTCTCTTCAAGATTCCGGTTAGCGTAGCTAAACGAATCGAGAGGATGATGCGGGACTTTCTTTGGTTCGGGGCGGACGGGGGCAAGAGAGATCACCTTGTTAGTTGGGACCATGTCTGTAGGCCTAAATCTGAGGGGGGTCTGGGTTTCGGGCGGTTGGTGTCTAAGAACATTTCGCTAGTTGGCAGGTGGTTGTGGCGTTTTCCATTGGAGTCCGATTCCCTATGGCACCGAGTAATCAAGAGCAAGTACGGTCTGCAACAAAATGGATGGGACGCCCGAGCTGGTACTACTGTCTCTCATACTTGCCCTTGGAAGTTTATCTCTCAGGTATCATCTCTTTTCTTTCCCTTGGTTAGATTTAATGTGGGTAATGGCCAATGGGTAAGGTTCTGGGAGGATGTGTGGAAGGGTGATAACTCTTTTTCTTCCACGTACCCTCGGGTTTTTCGGCCGTCCATGCTTCATGAGGCGCCAGTTTCGGATTTCTTTTCCGATGCGGGTGGTTCATGGGACCTTCACTTACGCCGAGCTCCTATTATCGAGAGATGGAGGAGTTAGTTTCTCTCCAGGGTGTGCTAAACACTACTCTTATCATCCCAAGGGATGATTCCCGGACTTGGGGAGGAGATCCCACTGGTGTTTTCTCTTCCAAGTCTTTCCTACATCGCCTTAGTCTTCCTTCTCAACTTCCCCACTTCCCTCTTGCCACTTACATATGGAAGTCTAAGGTTCCTCTGAAGGTGCGTGCCTTTGTGTGGACCTTGATGCTAGGTAGGGTGAATACGCATGACATGCGACAGCGACGGAGGCCTGGTTGGTGTTTGTCGCCGGGTTGTGCGTTATGTGCCGTCATGATTGTGAGGACGGCTTGCATCTATTTGTGTTATGTGATTTTGCTAGGATGTTGTGGGGTAGGTTGTTTGGGGGTGAGCCTTTTGCAAGCCCGGCTACAGTAGGGCAGTTCTTACAGATGCGATTTGCTGGTGGCCGGAGGGGGAAGGAGGGTAAGCTGTGGTGGAAATGTGCGTGTATGGCCATTCTATGGTGCATTTGGTTGGAGCGGAACACGAGGATTTTCTCTGCTTCTGGGACAACCATTGATTGCATTTGGGATCATATTGTCTACTTAGCATCTTTGTGGGCAAAGGCAGCTGAGGCCTTTAAGGGTGTTCCTCTTACTCTCGTCCAGTTACAATGGCGAGATCTGTAGATATTTCTTTGTTACCATTTGAGGACTCCTTGTCCTCCACATATTTTGTATTCTTTCGTTGCTTCATTAATAAAATTTTTACTTATCTAAAAAAAACAATTCTTCCATTACTTGAACATATGTCTCGAAGTCTAACTACCTCTATCTTAAAACCATTTACCAAGTTAAATATTGGAAGGTAACTCCATAATATGGTTGTTTAATCCAACAAAAGTTTGAGAATTGATGAACTGCCAAATAATTGGTAGGATATGGCGATCTATATATGAGTATAGATAACCCAAAGGGCTTCTCAATATGATTAAGTAAGAACTTAAAACTGTGGCAGTAGGCTAGTAGCCACAAGAAATTATCTGTGTTATTTTCAACAAATATAATAAATCAAGGAGCAAGCAAGTATTGATCTTTTTGATTTATATTTCTTACCATCATGCTCTGGAGAGGAGGTAGGTGAGATTGCACTATGATGCATAATATTCCACAATTGTCATGAAGGTGATTACAGAACACAAATCAGTCCCATATGTTGGCCTTCTGCTTTGGTACCAAACCGAGGGAGAACCTCCTCAACTAAGGGAAGAGCTTCCCAAACTTAAATTCCATTCCATTGAATCCATTCATATTCCCGAAATCTGAATATGACCTAGCATAAGGGGCATATACAGCCTTTATGCTAACTTACAGTGTAAGAGAATATTGTATTACCGTCGCATACATAAAATACTACTTTCCTAATTATAACAAAGCTAATATTGTAAGATCTACTTCTAATACAGATAACCTAAACTCAAAACGAAGTTGGAGCATAATAATGATATCCTAAATGTCCTATATATACAATTTGTACTTTGATTTACTACCCATCATGCATCCTACATAAAGAACTCAGACAGAAACATCTTTATTTCTGGTTGGGACTGCTGTATAAAGTATGGGGCTAGCCTAGAGCAAGATTTTTGATTACCTGGAGAGCCAACATCCTCAAGCTGCAAATTATATTTGGTGATGCTGAGTTTGTCAGTCTTTCGTCAATCATATTGGTATAATTTACGATTTTGTGCGTTGTTGATCCTTTCATTTTCTTGACCTCATTGTGAGGCTGCAAGATAGAACATAAGCAATAGCGGTATAGGGTGTATCTATGATTGATAAGATAAGAGTATTGGTTAGTGAAGACTGGGTAATGAGTTTACCAACTCTGAAGCTGATTCATTGTGGGAGGGGATGTCTCGTCGTTGTCTTGCCGTTATTCAAGTTTGGCTTATTATCTTAGAAAGGTCTCAGAGCTTTTCAATTTTATGACTCATGGACCACTGGACCTTATTGGTTAACATTCGGCATACTCGAGGGTGTTCTCCGATGTTGGGAAGCCTAGAGATTATGTGTGGGATCATGTGGTCTATTTAGCTTCTCTTTGGGCTAAGGCCGCGGGGGCCTTTAAGGGTGTGCCGCTCACATTTGTACAACGCCATTGGCGACACTTATAGATAGTTTAGGTGCTATTGAGGATACCTTATCCTCCTTTTTGTATTCTTTATTGATTTGATTAATAAAATTTTCTCTTATCTAAAAAAAAAGATGTGGCAGACCACAGTTTCTCGCTGCAAACTGTTTCAAGTCCTCCTGAAGTTTAAACTTTTGAAATCTAACATTAAACATGGGTAAAGCTTCTGAAACATAAGTGAAACAGAAGGTTGGAAATGAGTGGTTGAGACTTGGAAATCAGAATAGTGTCAGCTAAAGCAGAAAAGGCATAGGAACAGTATCCGCGTAGCTTATGATAATCTCAATGATAGAGTTCTTTAATACTTGTTGGGTGTTACAATGGAATGCTTGGAGCGTGAACTCCTGTTTACAACTTCACATGCAAATTCGACTGTGTTTGGTGCTACGCCTCTCTTGAGGATTGAGCAGCTGGTTAGCCTTGTGAAGCTTTCTTGTGCTGATGAAAAGGCGCTTTTTTCTGTACTCCTTCAACAAACAGACCTGGACCTAATGGCTTCAATAGTGGCTTCCTTAAAGCTAATTGGGATGTTGTTGAATTCTGTTGATATCTTTAAAGAGAAATTGGACCTCTTCACGATAGGTTAAGTTCTGAGAGAATTTCAATGCTCCACCTCGATACTAGATCTCTAAGATGGGGTCAGGGGATTAGAGGTCTAGGCCTATTGCTGAGTTTGATTCTATCTAAAAGTGCAGCTCTACGTTTTGTGGGTCCAAGAAGCAAGTGATTATTAGTTTGTTGGTGAGAATGTTGGTTATTATTTGATCTGACAAAGTTTGATGATCTGATGAGGGTTTGCCTTTCCTGAATAGCAAGAAAGCCTCCTTTATTAAGGAAATGAAAACTCGAACCCATGTCTTTAATGAGAACGAGTGGGGGTGCCTCAACCCTCGGTCTGTTTCTTTTTGGGAGCCGGTGGTGTCTAGAGTGGCTAAGCGCTTAGATGGTTGGAAGGGAGTGTATTTCTCTTTGGGGGGACAGATCACTATTGTGCAGTCTTGTTTAGCGAGCATCCCTCTTTACTATCTGTCCCTCTTTCGGATTCCAGTTAGCGTGGCTAATCTGGTCGTGAAGATGATGAGGGACTTCCTCTGGTCTTGGACATGGGAGGGTAGACGGGAGCACTTAGTTAGTTGGGAGCATGTTTGTAAACCCAAGTCACAGGGGGGTTTGGGGTTTGAGTTTCGGTAGATTGGTGTCAAAGAACATCTCGTTATTGGGTAAGTGGTTGTGGCGGTTTTCCCTGGAGTTCGACTCCCTATGGCACCGAGTTATCAGAAGCAAGTACGGTCTTCAGCATAATGGGTGGGTGGGACGCCTATGCCGGCTTCTCTGTCTCTCATGGTTGTCCTTGGAGGTTTATCTCTCAGATTTAATGTCGGTAATGGTAATCGGGTTTCTGGGAGGATGCGTGGAAGGTAACTCTTTCTCTTCCACTTACCCGCGGGTTTATCGGCTATCCACCCTTCATGGGGCGCTTGTGTCTGCTTTCTATTCATGCACGGGTGGTTCCTGTGATATACATTTGCGCAGTTCCCCGCATGGTAGAGAGATGGAGGAACTTGTTTCTCTCCTGGGTGTCCTTCACTCTACTCTCTCTCGTCCCTGCAGACGACTCTCGGATTTGGATTCGGGACCCTTCGGGGGTTTTCTCTTGCAAGTCCTTCCTTCACAATCTTAGCCTTCCTTCACAGTTTCCTCAATTCCCCTTAGTCACATTTATTTAGACGTCTAAGGTTCCGTTGAAGGTCAGAGCAGAGTCTGTTGGACTCTGGGGCTTGGTAAGGTGAACACCTATGATATGGTGCAACGCCGGAGGCCTAGGTGGTCACTTCTTCCGGGTTTCTGTGTGATGTGCCGTCATGATGGGGAGGATAGTCTGCGTCTGTTTGTTATGTGTGACTTTGCTAGGTCTTTATGGAGTAGGTTGCTGGAGGGGGAGAGTTTTGTGTGTCCTGCTACGGTGGGTGATTTTTTATAGCTTCGTTTCGCAGCAATGAGGCGAGGAAGGGAGGGGAAATTGTTTTGGAGGTGCATGTGTATGGCTATCCTGTGAGGTATTTGGTTAGAGAGGAACTCTCGGGTTTTCTGTGATGTTGGGAAGCCTATAGACTATGTCTGGGACCATGTGGTCTATTTGGCCTCCCTTTGGGGTAAGGCGGCGGGTGCCTTTAAGGGCGTCCCGCTTACCTTTGTACAACGCCATTGGCGAGATTTGTAGTTTCTTTTGGCTGCATTTGAGGATGCCTTATCCTCCTTTTTGAATTCTGTACAGATTTGATTAATAAAAAATTTTCCTTACCTAAAAAATGAGAACGAGTGGGGGTTTGCACCATAACCCATTAGGCATTTTTGGATGCAAATGTTAGTGGATTAAAATTAAAATTATGTAGGCGATATTCTTATGATCATATTTGGATCTTCGAACTAATGTTCGACGTAAGGCATGAAGTGGTAAATGTTGTTCTTTTTCTTTATTTTTTCTTCGTCCCCCTCTTTTCCTGAAAAAGAAAAAACACAATTATAGATAAAGTTGCGGTAAGGTATTGTATAGCCTGAGAATTTGTAGGACCTCAACATTGACCACTAGGCCATGCCCCTCGTACGCTCTTGCTCTAGATTGTGCATGAGTGTGTGCTACCATACCATACCATTGCCAGTACCTTTCATGAGGCTTTTCCTCTAGATGGGATGTGGAGGTTGGATGTCCACAGCCTTACCCATGCAATTACTGATATTCTTGACTGGAAATGTGTTCACTCTCTGTTGACAGATAAGAGAAAATGAGAATCTTAGAGCAAGGTTTGGTCCATCACAAAGCAACGCATAAAAGTTTCCAGTAGTGACCCTTGCATAGCCAGATCATCTTCTGTTGCTCCGTATCCTACTATTGGGCATAGGCTCAATAAAAAAAAGGTTCTGGGAATTCTTAAATGATGTTAGCTTTGCTTGAAGCACTGCATCAGCTCCTCGCTTCTTCTTATTGATTTCAAGACCTGCACTTCTGTTTTGCATAAAAAAAATACTATCCTTATTATAACAAAGCTAATACTCTAAAATCTACTCCCAATACAAATAACCTATGACTCAATACGAAATTAGAGCATAATAACATTTTGAGGACATCTTATCTTTTACTGTGAATGAAATTTTTACTCATCTAAAAAAAAAAACCAATAGAACGAAACCCTAAATGTCCAAAATCAAATTTGTTTTATTTACTACCCATCCTCGCATTCTACATCAAGAACTCTCAGACACAATAAACAAATATATTGCTGTTTGGGACTGCTGTATGAACTCACCAAATGGGGGGTGCACCATTGTGCTACCCACCTTTACCTCAATAACTTGCATTTTCAACTACTAGCGTTTCTCTATTGTTGGGCTTCGTGGTCTTTTGAAGGCATGAATGCTTGATATAAGGTAAGCCTGGTACACTGTTGCCATTTATCTTGCTTATGAATAGTTACATCTATGAAATTTGCTAGAGGTTTCAGCTTACAAGCTTGTGTTCTGTCACTGATATTCTTTTCTTCAACATGCTTATCAGCTTATGTTGTTTTTCTAAATAAAAGAGTGGAGTATTGCCTTCATTTTTAGTGTACTTGATTGTGTGCTTACCCAAAAAAGTCACAACTTTGCATCAGTGGTGACTGGTGAGTAAGGCAGCATGTTAGATTGATTGAGGTTACCTCTCTTGGTGAATTCCCAATTACTTGTCTTAGTGAAGCTTTGTCCCCTTCTGAAATGGATTTAATGTGATTGTCTGTTTACTTTAGATTAATTCCTCAGACAAAGCTTTGTCATCTTGACATTTCACTCATGTTTGAAGAAGTCAGCTTCTCATTGAAGTGGTCCTTTCCAAGTATGTACGTCAGTTTTTTGTGATATCCTTCTCAGTGTTGTGAAACATGTGGAGTAGGCTTTCCAGCAATGCTTGTGGAGCGGAAAACAGAATGGCCTGAAACTGCTGTTTTTTTTTAAATAGCTGGTTGCTTGGTCTTAATATGAAGCATTGCATAACTAGGAATACAGTGTTATCGCCAAACACCTCTAGGCGCTCTCCTCTAAGTAGGAAGCTTTATTGATAACAAGGGTTGATGGGGTGTACTTAGAAGGGGCTACTTGAATGATTGTAGCTGGTACTGGAAGAAGCTTTTAAATGAGGGATATCTTTTCTTCACTTTATGTGCAGAACAAACGGATTCTTTCAAAAAGGTCTGTATTCCGTTGACACTTTAACAGTGGCTATAATCGGTTAAGGGGAGAGAGTAGTAAGTTTAGGTATGCTAATGTTTGGAGCAAATCTAAGCACTCCATATGCATCTTGCAAGGTTAGGACGTTATTCACCATGGAAAGACGGCTGAATCTGCATTCGATATTTTAGTTTTTTCTGTCTTTGTGCTGCTAATAAATGAATTTATGGGGCATGCTTCGTTTAGTTGCCTGCCAGGGTGTTTGACTGTTCTTTGCTGATTCTAAGCTGGGTCGAAGTCAGGGGTTGACTGCTTTCCTGATCTGGATGTTTGACAGGAGCAGGGGGGTAGTTAAGTAAGGAAAATGGTGACTTTTACCTCCATTGCTGCTAATGTACAGGAGGTTCAGCACGAATTATATGACGATTGGCTTCACTTTTTAATCTTGATGAACCTTTTATTTTACTTTTTTTTTTGGGGGGGGGGGGGGAGGTGATCCTCCTTGCTTTATGGTATTGGGAGAGGTGGGTAGGGGAAGGGTACAAGTGGCTCTCTAACACTGGTGGGCAGTAATTTTCAAGGGAACAAAACCCACTAGACTCAGCCTAGCTAGGTACCTTGATGAACTTTAACTAAACTTATTGTTTTTCTTTCTGGTTGGCTTAAGACTTTAAAAGTCTTGGAACTTTGGTGTCCCTCTCTGTTTTCCCATATTGTTCTACATGGTTTATCCTGATGAAGGTTGATCCTTGTTACATGTTTTCCTGATTAAGGTTGATCCTTGTTACATGTTTTTGGTTCTTGAGATGACTTGTCTTTCTGGTTTTTAACCTCTTCTTTTGAAGTTTATAAATTTCTTCTGCTATGGTGGAAGTAAAATTGTATGCAAAAAAACTTTCCAGTAGTTTATCATTGAGCTGCAGTTCAAGATAAGAAATCCCCATAAGAAGAGGATCTGATAGTATCGTCCATTGTTGCTTCTGTGATTTGAGAGGAAGTTTGTAGGTATGGACAAGAATTATAAGGGTCGAGGGTAAAGGAAGCATACTATCTGTTATATGGATCTTGTGTGAAAAAAGAAGGATCTTGTTTGACTGGCTAATCTAATTTTGGTGAGCGGTAGTCATGTAAATTTGGACTGGACATAACTGGACGCTCACATACCCTATTGGCCAAAAGACTTGTGTCTTTTTAACTTCAAACATTTATAGCCTCATTCTAGGTGATGGTGGATTTTAATGTTTACGCTGCTTGTAGACAACCTGCTTTGTGATGTTCCTGATATTTGCCATGCACTTGGGCAGGCTTATGTATGTAGATTGCAAGGAGCGCGGATAAGTAGTATAAAGCTATGATTCCACAAGCATCTAAGTCTGTAAAACTTAAACCTGCGTTTCAGAATTGTTCCCCACTTTCTTTTCATTTTTTCCAATTTCTTTTGAAGTTTATCTGCGGAAATCTTTACAAATAATCTGTTATCAGTGGTAGTTGTTTGATGCTATGTTGTTCATCTTGAATACTATTGCTGCTATTTATGAATATAGCCGTATTTTTCGTTTTTATAAACCTGGGGTTCAGAAAATTTTTGCCACTTCTTTCTTTTTTCATTTAGTTTTGACAAGATCTTCGTTGGTCTTTTATTGGCATCAAATCCTTTCGAACAATCCATTATCAGGTTGTTTGTTTGTGGCTGCTATGTTGTTGATCTTGAATATTAGTGCTGCTATTTATGCATATAGGCCTTGTATATTATCTGACACCATTGTAGCTCTATGTACTGTATAGGATGAACATGTTTCATCTCTTCTGGCAGACACAGCTGCTAAATCCTGCACTCTAGAAATGTATTACCAAGTCCTGATCGTTTCAGTGCTTTTGCAGGATGGGAATAGCATACATCTCAAACGTTGCAGTTCGAGACAAGTTCCGAAGAAAGGGGATAGCTAAAAAGCTCATCGCCAAGGCAGAGACTCAAGCGCGTAACTGGGGATGTCGTGCTATTGCACTTCATTGTGATTTGAAAAACCCAGGGGCTATAAACTTGTACAGAAACGAAGGTTTTAAATGTATAAAAGTGCCTGAAGGAGCTAATTGGCCACAACCCAGAACCTCACCAGATATCGAATTCAACTTTATGATGAAGCTTGTATAGAAATAAAAGACTAATAATTGGTTAGAACTTAAGTTACTCCCATGTATAAAAATAGCGTGTTTTGTTTCCTGTATATGTGTACTCATCTCATCTGTTGTGGCTTAGATGGCCATCCTTACCTACGTAGATGCGCCCTTGTATTTATGCATTCAACTGGTTGTCTATATGTATCAAAGTACTATCAATCAGGACTTGCAAAAAGCTATCAGTCAAAACTCTCTGGTCTCTGTTAAGTGTTATTAGATATGGAAAGCTGGTCTTTCCAACCTAGCTCCCGAGAAACTGTTTTGGGTTTTTCTTTTTTCTTTCCGTTAGAAAATGATGCAAATTGCAAGAGTGTATGTTGCATTTAAGGAACTACACTAGCCCATTGTTGATGCTACGTTGACGAAACTAGTGCTTGCGCTAGTTGTTCAGCTAGTTTGATATGTTCGCTATTGAACACGAGAGTTCGAACATGACGTAAGAGGGGGTGCCTCGGTCGTATTCACTTGTACCCTTTTTTTAATGAGCCAAAAAAAAAGTGTTGTGTGAGACCCTCACACTAAAATGGGGTCACTAATGACCCTTGTTTAACTAATGCCCTGTTCTTTTCGTCGTTTCTATGCTACATTCCGTTCCGTTCTGCACCGTACCGCAATTTCCATTTCGTTCTGCACTGCACCAAATTTCCTTTCCGTTCCGTACAGCACAAGTTATATTTTTTATTCCATTTCGTCCTGCGCTGCAATTCCGTTCCGTTCCGTACCGCGCTGCAATTTCCATTCTGTTTCGTTCCTCACCATCCCGCATCATTTCGTTGACGAGAACAGGGCCTAAAACGTGACCCTCATCTTACTGAAAGTTACGGTAAAACTGTCAATACAATTTTATTTTATTTTGTTGTTGTTGTTGTTGTTGCTATTATTGTTGTTGTTGTTGCTATTGTTGTTGTTATTGTTGTTGTTGTTGTTGTTTTTATTTTTCGTTATATGAGAGAAAAAGTAAATTACTGAACTAAAATCCATTGAACTGAATCTATTACTTCTAATGATTAAGGATAACAACGAACTCCAATTTATTCCAAAATTTTAATTTTTAGTAAAAAAAATTCACTTTACTCCAATTTACTCGTTTTTTAATATCTATTTATACTTTATACTCCAAAAAAAACATGCTCAGTTGGTTGGGAATCATAATCCCTCTACTAGTATTATGAAATGGGTGACTAACAAACCATTTTTAAGATTTGGCGTTTTGATTGTAATGACAACATAATAGTGTAAGCAATCGCCTTTTAGTTATTCGGTTTTGTTTCATGATTTCTTCCTAGTTCTTATGTTTGTCAAATTGTCATAACTCTAGATTATTGGGATCATCTACTACTTAAAAAGGAAAACGAAAAACAAGAAAGAAAAATAAATAAAAGGACTAAACAAATTGCATTTTGCGCTTCACAATCCCAAAGCTTTGCCAGTTGGGAAAAAGTGTGGAAAAAGGTTGCTTCGTGATCAACAGTTGGCCTCACGTGTGGTTATCGACAGCGTCAACCAACAATAACGCCGTTTTGGTGGCCGGGCCTTTGATTTCCTGGTTTCTTCATTCATTACCCATTACCGCTTGTCTCGCTACCTTCTTTTTTTTTGTTTTATTTCTTCCTAAGTACATGTTAATAAGGGTGTGGATTTTTCAACTAATTATCACTGATTGGGTAGGGTGCTACTAGTGCTTAAAGCCCGGCCACTATTCTCACTAATTTAGTATGGCATGCTACTGGTCTGTGAGTCCAAATGTGTTCTTTTAACAAATTTGGTAAAGTCGTGCCATTAATTTTCATTGATTGGGTAAGATACTATCAATGATTCTCATTGATTTAGTAAGGTTTTATCACTAATTTTCACTGTTGAAAGGTTTTGTCACTGATTTTCACCTAATTGAGTAATGTCCAATGAGTGGAAAAGAACACATCTTAAGTTAGGGATAGAAACGGTATCCTCTCCATCTTAATTCAGTTTAGTTCATGTATATTTTCTTATTACCTGAATAATTTTTATCCCTAAATATATATCCACATAATTGAGTTCAGTTTAGTGGAGTTTAGTTTAGTTCAATTCAGTGGAGTCCCACACTTTATACATGTGTGGTCGAAGAAATTTCAACAGCTATTCCCAAATAAACTCCACATTAAAGATGTTTTGACGAGTTATATAAGAGGTAAATATCAAGAAGTAAAAATCAATTAAATTTAGTATAGTGTTGAAATCAATTTAGTTAAATCCAAATCATTTTATTTAAATTTGAGTTCACACAATTTAGTTAATTATTTCACTATCACGTTTAATATTTCAATGAATGCTCTAGTTTTACTCTATATTGATAATCTTTTTCCTCGAAAATCATTCACTATTTGCAAAGCAATTACCTACATAGGACTTTGTGAACAAATAGGAAAAGTAGAACTGAGAAATTTAATAGTCTCAATGCACATACATAGTTATATTTATCTCTTAATGTTTGATAATTCAATATACTTATTTCTGTTTAAATTTGGAAATAGAAAATATATATGTGGATGGTCTATGAATGTGTTCTTTTTCACATAACAAAATAAAACTGAATTGTAATGTGGGCGAAAATGTAGATCACTAAATTGAGATGAAATAAATTGAAATGAACTAAACTAAATCAATTGTTAAGTGGAAAAGAACTAGAGCTGATAAAAAAACGGACTTGATCCGTATACGGGTCAGGTCTGACATAATTTTATAGCAGACGGATAAGGCGTAAGCGGCCTTAGGCCAGATTAGCGGCCTTAGGCCAGATTAACGGCCTCAGTCTTTATAAACACACACTTTTATGTTGTCCATAACAACCCAATTCCCAGTTCGGATGGACGAGCGCCATAAGTCAGTTCACCCTTGATCAACTCTAAAAGAACAAACCCTAATGTGATATTTAGAACATAAAGATGCTGAATGCGGGGTAGATAACATAGGGTAACATCGCTCACCAGTCCCCTTGAAATATCTGGAACGAGGGTCATAACTCGGTGACTTTTTAGCAATTTAAAAAACAAAATGAAACCTAAAAGTGAGAATCAGGGTGTTTTTTTTTTCACTTATTGAACCTTACTAATCTAGTGGAAATCAGTGGGAGGACCTTACCGTATTAGTGAGAATAAGTGACGGGACCTAACTGAGTTAGTGAGAGTAAGGTGAATCACTGAGATTAAGTGGAAGGACCTTACTGAATCAGTGAGAACCGGTGGCAGGACCTTACCGGAGCCGTGGATATCACTAAAAAGAACACATCCTTATTCACAACATCAGTATCCTGCGCTTACTGAATCATTGAGAATCAATGACATATACTTATTAAATCAGTGTAAATTAGTGGCAAAACCTTACTGAATCAGTGAAAAAACTTTACCGAATCAGTGACAAAAATGACATAACATGGCTAATTCAGTTGGTATTACTGAAAAAATTTCAGTGAATTAGATCGAATCTAACTAAAGTAATTTTGAATTTACAGAAGGCGTATGAGACGATATGTTAATTTAATGTTTGCAATCTGACAGCAGTCCCAAGTTTCTTGGTGCAGAGAAAACTGACGAAGAAAGTTCTATTCCAGGTTAAGTTATTCACATAAACTATACATCTACCACTATTACAAATAGCATCATGCTACCAGAGAAAACATATAGGTACAATAAGATTTTACCAGTAGTACTTCATACAGTATCACATATTGCATAAAAGAATTCCTAAGAACACGCCAATGCCACAGTCAAAGGCAAAGACATAGCTTACAGCCATATGCCTCATTTAAACAAATGGAGTAAATGAGTAACGTGGAGCTTTTAATTGCTCTCTTTCTCTCTCCTCTCAGGAGAGACTTAAGTCAAGTCAGGGAATCTTTTCAGCAATTGTGTTGTGTGTGAGTGAGTCCATTAAATATTTGATTGATCAATAAATGGTCCTTACTGGCCCTATACTGCTTCTGTTCTGTTTCTGTTCTGTTTTTTTTTCTTTTTCTTTCTGTCACATAAAATTAAACTAGACAAAAAAAACTATTGACCGACAAACTCTTAAATTCAACAGTTAATCTACCATTATGCCTTTGGTTATCACTATGACCCCAATCCCAATGCTTTACTTATCAATGTCCCCTCTTGTAAAATCTTTTTTCTTTTGATAAACAAAAAAGAGGGTTTTGGTGGTGATTCAATGTCGCCAGCTATTGCGGCATAAGATGAGGCTCCTTGTATTAAGATAAGATACACTCAGTAAAATATAGCACTAACCACAACCAGCTCACTAAAGTTGCATTTAAATACCAGTAATCATAAAATTTGTCAAATGTTAGCCTAGACTTGGCAAATAGGTCCACCTTAGCTTCTAGGGTTAACTCGGGTCAACTTTGTAAGCGGTACAGATTTGAGTCAGTTCTAATTATGGATGTGTGTTGTTTTAGTCGGATTTGAGTACTAGTAAATGTGGTTCTGAGTCAGTTCTCAATATTCAGGAAGTATCTTGGTTTTTTTTCTCGGATTAACGACGTACTTCGTTCCGAATTCACGTATAAGTTGGATGAAAAATCAAATGTGATAGATATCGAATGGTAATGGCTTACGAGTAGTTAGGTTAGATTGCGTATTTAAAGGTTCATCAACTGGATTTGGTTGAAAAATATCCTAATCTTGGCTTAATTTGGTTGTTTCTTTTATCTTGAATAATGTCGAAACATGATTATAGGACGTTTTAAACTTCAGGTTTTCTAGACGTGTTGTAGGGCAGCAACTGAGTCAATGCGCTCGTGTGTGACTCGTGAATATATTCAGTCAAATCTCATTGTATAATAAACGAGTCGAATACAAGAACCAAGTCAATACTCTTTAAATACACGAGTCGAGCACGACTACCACATTATTCTGCTAGTTCAATATTTTGATAGTTTATAGTACGTTCATAGCTAGCATACTCGTGAGCGGCTCGTAACCACACTCGGCCAAAACTCGTATGATGCTCGCTCGATTGTGAACGAGTTGAGCATGAGCACCATTTAGCCCTGACTAAATGGTCGTTCGATTCTGATATATTCGGATTGGGCCATACTCAGGTCCTGTTCTCGTCAACGGAATGATGCTGGACGGTGAGGAACGGAACAGAAATTGCAGCGCGGTGCGGAACGGAACGGAAATTGCAGCACAAGACGGGATTGAATAACAAACATAAGTTGTGTGGTACGGAACGGAACGGAAATTAAGATGCGGTGCAGAACAGAATGGACATTGTGCTGCGGTGCAGAACGAAACGGAATACAGCATAGAAACGACGAAAAGAACAGGGCCCCAGTTCATGGAATAAATGATCAGTTTTGGGTTGGGTCAGGTCAACTCAGTTCGAGTTACATTTAGATTTGTTGTCAATATGCTTATTATGCTTCATTGAATTCATTTCATTCGGCCTTTTTGGGTTCGAGTTCGATATTTTAGGTTCACGTCGAGCTTTTCTGAATGGACCAATCGTCGAGGCTGTTTTGCTAGCTCTAAGAAATAGTATGTTGTTCATTTAATAAATAAGAGTGTGTTATTTTCCACTTATTGGACCTTATCCAGTCAGTGGAAATCAGTGGCAAGACCTTACCAAATCAGTGAAAATCAGTGGCAATACTTTACTGAGTGTGCGTTTGTTAGAGTTTATATGGTCAGTTCAGTTCAGTTCAATTCAGTTTAGGTGTCAATTCAGTAATTTCAAATTCAGTTAAATGATGTTCAGTTCAGTGGTGCTGAGTTCAGAAACATGCTTTTTGTCTCACATATCAAGTTGTGTTCAATTCTGTCAAGTAGTTGTATCTAGTTCAGTTCAGTAGTGTCCAGTTTAGTAATGTTGCAACCAGTTCAATTCAGTTCAGTTATGGTAAGAACAACTCTAACAAGCGCACCCTGAATCAATGAGAATTAATGGTAGAACATTACCAATCAGTGGCGGGATCCACATTCCTACTCACAGAATCAGTGGCAGGATCTTACTGAATCACTGAGAATCAGTGGAAGAACATTACCGAATAAGTAGAAATTAGTGGTAAGACCTTATCCAATTAGTAAGAATCAGTGACAAAACCTTACCCAATCAATAAAATCAGTGAGAATAAGTGGAAAAAAGTCACCCTAAGTCAAACATGAACGCAACAATACTTGGTTTGGTTTTGTTTGTTTGCATCGCTAATGAATTAGGACATTACATGGGTGTAGGCGACGACTTAAGTGTTTTTGAGGTTGTCTTTCCATTTTAATACATACGTTGGTTTATTTAATTTTCGCATAATAAATATCTGGGACGTCCATATTGTACGTACCAACCCCTCAAATAAGAGAGTGCTCTTTGCGATTGAAAACAATCGAACACTATTGAATTAAAGTGATCAACACCATCTATTTGGAAGCTGTTATGACCCAAAATATCTGATTAGGCTCACAAGACTACTTTTCTTTTAGGGTCCGTTCGGAGAGCCCCCTGGAAACCCTAATTAAGAAAAAAGGCCCTGCAAATATACGTGTCAAGCAGACATTTCTCAGGGATATCCTCCTATTCGTGCATGCCACGTGTCACCTTGGAATTGTCCCAATGCCCGTGAAATCCGCGCCTATAAGTAGTCTCATTTCAGGTATGAACAGGATAACTACACTCATTCAATGAAATCATTCATTACCTGTAATAGATAGAGAACTGACTTAAGCATCAGAGCGGGGTTCCCGGAAAAACCCCTTCGGGCTAGTGACGTGCTCTGATCTTGCAGGTACCGACGTAAGGAAAGAAGTACTCCCAATGAAAGAGGAAAACCCCACAACAGAAGCAAACACTACTGAATTGATCAATTGAACTGAATGTCATTGAACTGAATAATATTATGTGAAAGAGAAATTATGTTTTCGAAGTGAACTATAGTGAACATAAGTAAACTGATATGAACACCAACTAAATAGAAAACCATTTAACTGAACTAAACTTATAGGATAAATTTTAACGAACGTGGAACACACTATAAGTTAATACAAGCTGAAATTCTACGTTAGTTAATGGTGTTTATACATCATATTAAATCTAGTTGTTCTAATTAACTTCACAGTTTTAATCTACAAATTTTTGTAGGAGATTTTAATCTAACAATTTTAAAGTAAAATCTTTGTACAGATGTACAAATAATACCAGACAATACAGTGAACAGAAGAATTGAAGAAATAGGGTACGTTCAAATACAATAGTCAACTTAGGATGAGGGAACATTATTGTATTGATGGGTTAGGCCGTTAGGCGTAGTACACACTTCGCTTATTCATTTTTTTGTCAAAATAACAATAATAATAATAAAGGGAAGAAGAAGAAGGAGGAGGAGGTAGGCAATTACTTACTATTTTGATAGAAGTATATAAGGATAGTTTGATGCCAATAATTCAAAGTTTTATCCGTTTTTTAATAATAATCTCAAGTTATAACCTATATAACAATAATCTTAAGTAATTATTTTTGTCACAATATTGTATCATTATCAAACGCTGTTTAAACCCATTAGCATTTAACGCGTATTGACTGTTTTAATCACATTTGACTTCCCTATCACCAATTGACTCAATTCCTTTATCTCGCTTCCCTCAATTCATGAAATATCCCCCAATAGAGTGGAACTTTATAAACTAAAATCCCCCAAAAAATTTCAATCAAATCTCCATAAACCCTGAATTATTCTTCAAATGGTAAATTCGAACTATGTACAATGATAAGATACTTAAGCGAGCATGTCTAACCGCAAACTCTTTTGTCTCTGGCTAAAGATAGAGTTCAATAAACGCTAAAGGCTAACATGGTTAAACGACGTCAGGCAATACTCCAATATTGTGACCAAAAAAAAACCATTAGCATTTTTATTGTATAAGTTACAACTTGGGATAATCATTGTGGACGGATGGACAGATGAAACTTTGGATTATAGGCCTGAAATTTTCTATATGTAAAATTTCTTTTTTTTTCCCCCAAAACACAATTTTTTTTCATCCTACCTTACCTTACCTTACTTTTCATTAGAACAAAAGGGTAATTGTATCCTATGAAAATAAATGTCAGTGCCGTTGTACATAATTTAAAAATCGAAACTACATATAGAGCAGCAATTTTCTAGTGTTTCAGTAACACCACCTGGATATGTTACCCTCTAATACACCCTTGAAAATAGGGAGGTGGTTTTAGAGTATTTAATAAAAGAAAAAAGAAAAAAATTGGTTTAAAAATATCCTATTAGTTGGATAACACCACATAAGCAAATAGGTAGTTTGTTACTGAAACACTAGAAATTTTTCGCATATAGAGTATTTGTTTGGGTAACCGCAAATCTTTGACTCCTTTGCGTCAAAATTCATTTGCAGCAATTCCAAGTCCGATAATGTACAACATAACGAACATAAGCAAACATTTGATTTAGAGGAGAGAGCGTGTGGTAACGTGGTAGATCAACCGGACCGGATGAGGGGGATCCCCACGTGTGGGTGAATAGATGCAAAGAAAAAGGCAATTGAACTAAAAGATGTTTGTGTCTTCATCTTAAGGGGTGACTTTAAGGTTTTGTATTGTTTACTTCTAAACTCAAAATGCTATATGCAGGGACAAATATGGTACATTAATTTACTATAATAATGGTCCACATCTAATGCCTTAAGACCCGGCTTCGGGATGAATCCCACTATTATGTCATAATCCCAACAATAACTCCAGTAAATCTTATGTATTTTCCTGTTTGTTGATATCGGACCATGATACACATATATTAAGTGTATATCTCATTATAAACACAAGCTTTTTTAATCATACATGTGTCAAGATTGGTAGAATATTCATTTACCCCACTTGTACAATAAATATAACACTAGAATCTTTTTGAACTTAGGAATGAATTTCAAGTTTTAAATTTCAAATGGAAAATGGTGTCTTATTAATTACTCTCTCATTCCCCATGCATTGGTAACAACATTTAATCACCTATTAACTAAAAATATAATTAAAATGCTTATCCATTTGAACATCGACCACCATGAACGAAGGACCTACGTACCACCCTACTCGCGATAACTTTTTCGGTGGAGAAATTTTCCGGTTACACAATCGCAAACATAAAAGAGGAGAAGTCGATCCATTTAATACCCGACCCAACACTTTCCCGGCGAGACACGACAAATTGTTTGGAAAATGAGATTCTAGTGAGACAACACAAAATTAGTTGAAAAATAAATTCGACGTTACGCCATTTTTTCCGACGAGATTGCAAACTAAATTGATACGAGTTAACGTAAAAACAATGGTTGAAATTACGAATGGATATTATAGAAGAAAACTACTTAATGCACAAATTTTGCTACCAAAGTCTTGAGATACTTTTTTTTTTTTGGTGACAAAAGTCTTGAGATACTTTGAGCAAACTAATTTAATGTGTAAATAATATTGATATTCATACTCAACAAAGCAAAACTACTAAATACACTAAATTTGCTACCAAAGTTTTCTTTGTCTAAATTGATTAGATTTGCCAACTACATCTAAGGATTAATATTAATGATCTATTGTTCAAGAACCGACGACAGAAGAATACTAAGGACCATTATATTTCTATTAAAGTTTTCACATAGAAAACCCTTCAAATTTGTTCAATAAGTACATTCAAATCTAAATCTTAGACCTCATTTTGCTACTGAGATTGAATCCAATGTATGAGTTACACTTATATATATTGATCCGTTGGTCAATGGAGAGAACATGTTGTCAAGGCGGATTTAGACTTTGGAATTTAGAGGATAAAATGATTTAGAGTAAGGGTAAAGGTTTAGTCGATAAATGGAAACAGTGAAGAGATTAGGATTATTTACCATACATATACCTAATTTCGCTACAAGAATTGAATGTTAATGTCACAAATGAATAGCCAAATATAATTTTTCAAAATTTACCAAACCAAAAAAATGTTTCAATAATAATATATTATTCGTATACTACAAAATCTCAATATCACAATTATTTAATTGAAATTGTGAATTTGTTTTTTTTAATAATTTCCTATAAATTTTCAATGCTGATATTGTTTAATTCTAATAAATAGACCAAGTAAGTAAGTGTTACTAGTAACCTTTTATATACACCCTAAAAAAGACCCTAAAAACCTTCAAAAAAAGTAACTGTATTTTATATATATGTAATTATGATCATTTAGTTGAGAGTTAACATTTTAATTAATCGCGTGTCTTACTATAAGAAATTTGACCTAAGATACCATGTTACTACAATGTGAACTTTAATCCCATGATCATGATATCTCTTACAGAATCCCAATATTTCACAATTATTATATTCTGTTATGATTATTAGGTTGAACCAATATGTAGTTCTTAATCAAGCATGTGCTTTACTATTAAGAGCTTAAGAATAGTTGATATTTTACTCCAATAATAATTTTATATGTGAATATTGTATTTATTGACATTTATAATGAGATGGCATGTGAGTATAAGGTTGACAATACTTTCTTAACCTAATGTCTAATATTTTTATTAAATTTGAACAATATTATTGAAAATAATGGTTATATTAAATTAAATTATACAGAGTGATCTTTCTAAATATATCATTGTGTATTGATTGAGTAAACTGGCACCACACAAAAAAAGAGACTAATATATGATGTACTAAACAATAATAGCCGGTGAATACTAATGTTAGCTAACTAGATGTGTAACATATCAAACTTTTAAATATCTTATAGTGAAACAATAACCTAATAAAAGTTAACGTTCGTAACATTTGTCGCTTAGCAAAATTGTTATTACGAATTTCTTAGGGTTTTTATCAATAAGATTATAGGTTTAGGTTATAGGGTATTATGGCATAGCGTATAGGGTATAGGGTATTGGGTATAGGGTATATAGGGTATCAGTGCTTTGCATATATTTTATTTTGCTACTAATATTGAAATCAATGTATCTATATGGTTCATGACCTTATTGAAATTATGCTACCAAAATTGATATTAAGATTGAAATAGTTTATAGGCCTCATTTTGCTACTAAGATTAACATTTATATTGACGATGATTTCCACTACTTGTCGGCCGGAAACGATGTAGAACTCATATATTATTTCTCTCTCTCTCTCTCTCTCTCTCTCTCATTTCAAAAAAATAATTGACAATAGTAGTAATTGTTGTTGACTCTGCATTTTTTTTAGCTTTTCAATGCACCTATTAATTTATTTTGGCTCCAAGTAACTTTTCTCTCTCCTCTAGTGAAAAAATTGGCTCCAAAACTCCCTTCATTTTTTGTCACATTTATCAAAAATTGATTCCTTTAACTTGATATGTGGAGAGTTGAGATGAATTGTGTATATCTTACTATATACACTTAGTATACATGTAGCCTTTTCCATTGATATCTGTTTGCTCTTATAATTTTCATTTCACTAAAAGAAACCGGTTTGGTTGCATCTCACTTTGTTATGGCATCTATTGAGCGAAAAAAAAAATCCTCATTCATCAACGTTTGGCGAGTTCATTTCACTGAATTGAAGACAACTAAATCAGTAGGCAACAGTGGCTCTTAATGAAAATGAATTACTTTGAATATTTGGGGAAAATTTAACACACATTATATAAATAAAACATTAGCCTAATGGGTACATTAAATCCTATATTCAATTTTTCCTTCCATTGTATGTAATCTTTATACAGATCTTTGTGCCTCGATCAGACAAATACCAAATACGTGAATCAAGTTTTGATAAAATTGAAGTATTGAACATATTGGGTTTTATTTTTTTTATTAATATTTATCATCTTACACCAAATGAGCTCTAAGGGTCAAACCTCAGAAATTGTGACATATATTCTTATAAAAAATAAAGATAATGATGTCTTTGTATTATCTAGTACATTTTGTTGCTGGTATGTTATGCGTATGAATATGATTCAAATCCAGCTCACTAATTTTAATTTCACATGTCATCACTTGCATAGGTCTAAAAATAGCAGGATTTAACAAGGAAAACAGGCACAAGTCAACCTAAAATGGTAGGAGCCCTTTGGAGGAACTAGAAATGGTCTAGATCCCAACTGATCAGTTATATATTAATTCGTAGTATGAACAATTTGACTAGGGATTAGCAACAAAATTCCAACCAAAACCTTTTTTGTAGTATTTTTGTTGATTGTGACCCTTGATCCGAAAAAACTTTCCTGGCATCCAATCAAACCCTCAACCTACCAAGCTACCAACTATGATAATTTGTTTCATCCATATAATGGCGAATTTCTCTCAAAGTTGTTACATAAAATTATAGAAACTGAAACGGAAATCTAAAAACGAGGACGTAGAGTGTGTATTTTTTCACTAAACTGAATTGATCTCCACTAAACTGGACTGAATAGTGGAAAAGAACACACTCGTAGTGCACCTCAAATTGCTCGTCTAACAATTACATCTCATCTTAGTTAGTTTGGCATTTTACGTTTACCCTCAGTTTTATCGAGTTTCCAGTTTGTGTGCAGTCACTCGGCATCAGAATCAGACGAAATGTCCTATACACAATGCAAACCGATGCAACCATAAGAAAGATGTAAACTTGCACAAAGAAAGTATAGCAATGGAAACCAGAGCAGGGCTCCAAGCAATTTCATTACCTAAAAGTAGAAGATTTAATGTTGGATAGTACAGAAATATTTAGCAATTGAGGGGCGGAACAGGCTCCTTGCCATTTCAAGGCCGCAATCCTGAAATGGATAGGAGCCATTTCCTTTAATAAAACAGACTTAAGATCCCAAGTTTTTCTAAGTACACATCAAAGGTGAAATTCATAAGCAACAATGACTGCTAAGAAGATGATGAAGTGAGCTTTCTCTCTGCACCACCAAAACAAGTTGAAAATGTAGAAAGCTCCCAAGGTAAGCCTGTACAAAATCCGATATCTAAATCTGATGATGAACTGAGAGGTCCGTCCCTGGGTGTGCAGCTTGTGTCTAAAGCGCACATTGCTCGGCTTCTCGGACCTTACCTTGCCAAACATGATGAGCAATCTTTTTATACAAATCTTCATATGACCCAAGGGAAGGAAGTCCGATATTTTGACCAACATCCCCCGGTTGCATGAAAACTTTACACGGACGTTTGTAGCCAGGAAAATGTTCTTCTGACCAACTATCCAATGTACCATTAGAACCATCAGATGAGTTTCCCATCTTCTCTAAATTTGCGTCTGATGTACTGCTGCCGGTTGAATCACCAGAGGAGCTCTGTGAAATTTGCTGCTCGGTGAGGATGGGTTTTCCGAAAAGCATAAACTTAGGTGTCTTAATATCATCTTTCTTAGGACTCTGATCGGGGATCCCCATTGTTAGGAAGGAAGATAAGTTGTCACTGATTTTGGGTTTCGACAAGCAGCTATTTAGAATTTTCAAACCAGGACCACTGGTAAAGTGACCGGAGTTCAGTTTGTTTAGGTGGAGATCTGACAAGAATTGTCCGAACTGAGAATGCCTGGCTCCCTGTATGCCTGCAGGGACCCTGTCTGTCAAACCAAACAAGGGGCTGCTAGGGCTGAGGGTGCTATTGGGGAAAGATTGCACTTGGAGTTGATCTATGAAAGGGAAATCGGGAGCTTGAGGAAGCCTTAGCTTCTTTCTTGGCGGAGAAAATGGCGACATATGCATTGTGGGCATGCTTGCCACTACTTCAACCAACCACGGGTTAACTCGCTTCACATTTTGGAGTAAATCAGGTTCATCCCATGCAACCTGCAAGGTCATATTAGGCAAAATGTTAGCATCATACATCACAACAATCAAACTTCAACAAAACAATGTAAATAACATGTCTTAGAACATCTTTCAAAGTTTAAAGATCTTCCAAATTTTAGTACCTGAAGAAGCCTCCAAGGAGAGTTAGGCCAATTGAAGGGTTCAGCAACTTGAACAGAAGATACAGTCCCCATAAACCAACTAATCCGGGACGAATCCTCAGTCTCAAAAGCCATCTTGAATCTCATTCCAGCACACCACTGGACTTGCATAGCGCCCCTCACAGCCGAGGCCTTTACACAGAACTCTGGAGTACTCGCCCTCGGATAATACAAAACCTCAAATGGTTGCCCATTAGCAGCAAGGGTAGTAGCTTCAACCACAGATTCCACCTTTACTTTACCACTTCCTACATTGCTACTAGAATGATTGATCCCATTCCCTCTAAGCAATTTGTTCTCATCATCTCTCAAGAAAGCAGAATATCCCCCATAAGGAGAGCCACAATTCCCATTCCAACCCGAAGGCGCTTCAGGTCCACCACCAATCCCTCTCTTTGCCCTCCGAATCCCCACACACAGATCTCCGTTCTCCGCCCTCAAAAACACAATCGAATCACCAGCAACAAGCTTCTTTTGGTTAACAAAATTACTCCAACCTGTTGTCAAAAGATGCCTCCTAGGTGTACCCCTGTAAATGTGCCTAAACTTCCATGTAACCCCATGAACATCCTTAGCTAAGATGGTCTGCACAGGTGGCTCGGCCGAATAATCTAACCTAGGAAAGATAGTCTCAGCACAATACCTAGGAACTGAGAACCCACCACCATTGTTAGCATCAGATTGGGTTAAGGTTTTTGCAAATGAAGCAGGTTTATCTGAACCCTCAATATTATCATGATTTCCCAAAAAACCATCATCACCAAAATCAAAATCATTTCCTCTTAAGGGTATCAATCTAATCTTGGCATAAACCTCATCAGTTTCTTGATCAGCTAAATACTTAATAGTAGAAATTCTACAAGGAATTAAAGGGGAAATGTTTTTAGGGTATGTTTTTGGATCAACTGTTACTTGGGCATGTTCTATATGACCCTGTGGGAAATAAAATACCTTAGAATTAACTGGTGGCATTTGAACCATCCCTCCAGCACAAGCATGCCATAACTGAGGATCCAAACAATTTTCCACTTCTTTCAAGGATTCTTTACTGGGATTCATTACATTAATCATTGCATTCCAAGTATGACAAAAATTACTCAACTCTCACTTGTTTCTGCTTCAATTTACACTGCAACCACACAAACATTTTGGATTTGTCTCAATATACATGACTTGCAATAACACATGAAAATAGACACTTTTATGAAAAAAAAATTAGACAAATTAAGATATTGAACCATGCATTAATCCCCTTTAAACTCCAGAAAATGCGTAACATCAAAAAAAAAAAAAAAAAAAAAACCCCAGAAAATGTGTATGTGAAAAAAAAAACTCTGTTTTCTGTTTTTCTTTATTTTTCAAGGGGTTTTGTCAAAGAACTCTACAATAAATAATACTGTAACTTAGAAAATAATAGTTCAACAAAAATGAATGAAATCAGAAAGTATAATCACATACCTTTGGTTGAGACTCTGAAATGAATACAAGTAATTGTAGTAGTAGTAAATCTTCAAACAAAAACCGAAATGGCTGAAAATTTTACCTTTATGACAAGTAAAAAGTAGTAGCAAGTGACACTTTGCTTATTCTATGTTTGGCTGAGAGGGAAATCAGAGGAAGTGGGAAAAAGTGGAGGAGAAAGACAAGTGTGGAATGCCAAACAGGGAAGTAGTGTGAAAGAAAGGGAAGAGAGAGAAAGAGAGAAGGAAGTTTGGTTTGTGGGGGGGCTTTGACATGAAAAAGTGGGTAAAGCGTGTGAATATATATATGAAAGGAAGGGAAAGATCAGATTTTTGTGATTGGAAAGATCAGGTTGATCCATTTTTCTTCTATTTTTTGTTTTTTAATTGAAAATATAAAAGAAAACATAAATTGTTTTTCTGGTGGGTTTGTTCCAGCACTCTCAACGGACATAGATCTGACTGAGACTCTCTGTTCTCTCTGCCAACACGTAAAAGTCGTAAGGTTTGTCTGCCTCACTCGAGAATTAGGCCTGTGACAACACGTTTCTGATTGTCCATATTTAGGACTATTATTTAATTTGACTTTTGATTTTAGAAGTTACAATTATAGTTAGAGATGACTCTGGACAAGGCTAGCACGAGACACGACACGTCTCGACACACCTTTTACACGGCATGGATACAGAACAAGCACATGCATGATTGAGCGGCCCTGTACATGGGTCTGGATCTTGAAGATAAAGTACAATTCAACACGGCAAATACACATATTGCACGACAAAATTTTAAAATAATATTTAAAAACATTTAGGCACGATACGGACACGAGTATGACCTGAATCTACCTTTTGGAGGATGATCAGGCACGAAACGACATGACATGAAATCTAACAACTATAAGCACGACACCGCACGACACTCTATACGTCTAAAAAGTGTCGCCATATTTCTCTGTAAAAACCCATGATGAATGGAGTAATATATGTACATGTTCACTATATTGGTTTGACAGATAAATGAGATCTCAAGTCATCTGAGAGGTTTATTCATTGTCACTCCATTGACTAATTATTCTCAAAAGCTTTCAAACAATACCTTTTGGATCCTCTTCGTATTATTGTCAGGATAATTGGAGGTAAAATCGTCATTTCACTACACAAAAGGCGAAATGGTCTTTTCATAATTCCCATTTTAATTAAGAGGTATCTATTATGTAATTTGACTTTTTGATATTACAGTTGGTACCCCAATACTTATGGCTAGAGATGGCTCCAGCCTCCAGGCATGATTAGCACAAGACACAACATGATCGGATTAGAGATGACTCTATGCAAAGTTAGCATGAGGTATGATACGACCCGACATGCCTTTTACATGACATGGGTACGAAGCACAGGCACACACACGGACATGGATAAGCGGGCCTGGGCTTGAGCCTGTATATTGAAGATAAAGTACGGCTAGACACGGTCAGACACGACAAGACACGACAAAAAATCTAATATCGCACGACACTGTATACGCCTAAAAATTATCATAAGATTTCTCCAAAAAAATCCAATTATAAAAGGAGTAATTTTTATACCTTCTGGCTATATTGCTTTCATAGGTAAAAGAGATCTCAAGCAAAAAGATTCATCCACTTTCATTTCATTGAATAATAGTCATTCTCAAAAACTTTCCAATGATTTCGATGACGTTAATGTTGGGATCATTGGTGGTGAAGCCGTCATTTCACTACACAAAAGGCGAAACCCTCTTTTCATAATTCTCATTTTAATTTCTAAGGCAGCCTTGAAAAATATCTAAATTCGGCTAATTTTCCTAGTAGTCCAGTTGCGTTATAATGTCATCCAACTCACAAAAAGCAGTCATGCTTATATTTTGTCATAGCCACAAACAGTTAAGGCATCATTGCTTTTAGCCAGCGGCGGCAAAGGCCTCAGCCGCCAATGGCTAAGGCAAAACCCTTACCTGCTATAGCTAAGACTACAAGTCTCAACCGTTAGTCGCTAGCTGTTGAGGCTGTCGTATCTTTTGACTGTTTTTTTTTACCAGGGAAAACTCTGAAACCCTCTCTTTCACCCAAGATTTGAACCCTCATTTGGATCATACAGCTTGGAGCAAAAACCGGTTAACAGAGCCAAACTCTATTCTACAAACCCTCTCCTTCTTCTTACTTGATATTTTCGATCAATTGCTTTTCTTTGCTAAATAGCCTATAATTCAGGTATTGCAAACCTGATGGATGAAATCAATTAACTTGCTTTAATTTCTTACTTTCCTGTTCGATTTATAGTCTTTACAATGTAGATATCACGAAAAATTTACTCTTGTTATTTGTAAATAATAACCCACTAGACCGTCTACTCTTTTCTTTCGTTATAAAGCATGTTTTGTCGTCATACTTCTGAATGCTTGAATCAGATGCATGTTTAATATGGACATAATTAATGTTTATAATGCTTGTAATAAACCAACTTATTAATAGCAAACTTTTGGTTGTTAATTTATATGGTTTGCGTGAGAGTCATGACCTCAATGTATTAAGTAAATTTGGATTAGTAGAGGCCATCATTTAAACGACCAGATTGGATAACTAACACTTTCTCAATTCGTAAATTCGCCGCGAGACTCATCTCCTTGGATACTCATATGTTGTATATGAGCTGAGGTCTTTCAAAATATGGATAATCAGATCTTCCAGCGTAGGGTAATCCCTTCGGCATGTCCCTTTAGATAAACATGCTTGTAGTAGAGGATTGGGTCCTTCTATAGTTGTTTTCAAAAATCAATGACTTTCAAATTGTTTTCTAACTCGACAGTTCCCTAATACTTACTTGGTCCCTTATTCACTTACAATACAAATTCTATAAGTACGCTGAATCTCTCCCGTGAAAAGAGGAGGTCGAGACCTCGTGTTCTTACAGTGGCGACTGCGATGCGGACTAACTAAGACGGTGAGACTCGAAAATGTCAAGTTTGCTTAATGAATTTCAATTTGCATATATGTTTGCATCACTTGCATCATGTACATGTGCTTCTGACACACCTTTTCTACCCATATCTACCTCGAGGAAATAACAGTTGCTACTGGTGTAGAGGGTTAGTATGTCCCAAGGAAGACATATATGTCTGTCATGATGGACCTCCCAGAATTTGCTCACCCACGACGCTTCACTAGGTTATGTCTGGTGTAAGTGTAACTAATTAAAGTTGATATACCGACCATTTTTGAATGGAGATTGTAGTCTATCGTGGTGACTTCACAGGAACCTAAAACCTATGAACCTATATTATGCGTCCGCTTGCTTGTTGCGCATATACGAGTATATATCATTGTAATTCTTGTATGATAGCATATTTGCTTGTAGCTACGTCGTCGTAATGTCTACCTAACTTCATGAATGTTCTGTTTACGTGCCAACTTGTACTTACATGTTAGTTTCTTTAACAACGAAACATTGTTTAATTTGTCAATACCTTTGTCATGTGTCTTTGTATGTTACACTTTATATAAATTTTATTTCGCTAGTATAATTTAAATATACATAGGGAAGACTGTTTGAATATGGGACCTAATGTGCCCAATACGCTTCAATTTTAACCACTAGGTCAAGATATTATTGGTTTATCTGATTTTACTAATATACAATGATTTAGATGAGAGAAAAAGAAAAAAAAACAAAAAACAAAACGCAAAACATAAATTTGGGCATGCAAGATTGATTATTGCTAGCTGTCCAAGACTTTATTAGAGTGACCTTGATACAAGTTTTTCTCCAGCATCAAACTTGGTTTCATTAAAAGCTCACACATGCATCATCTAAAAGCCATAGTTAATTGGAGTAATAGTACAGAGAGATTAAATTCTATCAAATCGGAACCAAACCATATCTTTAACCATGTTATATAATTTGTACAAGATCCCAAAACTTTCCAAACATCCTAAAACTGAGTGTCTATATTTTCCCAGTCAAATGTCTATCTCCTAAATTTCATAAAAGAAGCATGCACTTCATTTAATTCAATTAAGTGCGATTGGGAATTTCCCCTTTTGTTTATTACCAAACCATTTAGTGGATGTTAATCAACTGCTTGGACATAATTATGACGAGTATTAAAAACTAAGGCATTAATTTAAGTAAATATATGAAAACCAAGACAAAGACTTTCGAGCTTTTTTATATCCCAAAGCTAAATTTTCACACTTCCATACGTGGACCTTAAGACTGCCCTGAAATCAAAGCAAGAGCCAAGCTAAGCTCCTATACTTAATTACATGAATTAATACGTTTTACGTACGTACAGCTTGTTGTAGCGTTGTCCTAGCATGACTGTTATATTCAATTAACTAGTTTTTATAGTGCAGGATGAGGAAAGAGCACAAGTTATAAGTGTCCCACTCTTATAATTTATTGGTCAGAGGTCCAAATTCTCATATATGTAAAGAGAATAAAAATTTTCTCTACCTTTCTTTGTGAGGAGGGTCTTCTCCTCTGTTTGAGCCTGTCACTCGTCAACCCATCAAAAATAGAAGAGAAAAAAAAAAGTTTCCATAGTAGCTAGAGTCTTGATCAATTTTATAAGGTCAAAATTGGGTTTTTCAAAGTACAATACATCTTAAACAAGTGCCGGTTGTTGCCAAATTTAATGTAAGGTTTCCCCAAATCTCGGTCAGCTGGTACTTGTTCTTCTTGTTGTTGGATTTACCAAAAGAAACTTTCCCCCCATTTTATCTTCGTCCTTCTATTCACCATGGTCGAATAAGGTTGCGTTTTTTCCGGTAAGGCTCTGTTTGATTCACATTAATTTTATTTAAATTCAGTTCAGTTCAGTCCAGTTCAGTTTAGTTCAGTTCAGTTCATGTATAACTTTATTACTCATATAACATTTTATTCCGAAATAATTTAATGATGAAAATTATGTAATCGGAAAGATCTCAAAGCATTCTTTCAAATGAGTCCAATATTGACTATGTTTGGACGAATTTTAAATGGTTAACGGTCAAGTTCAAAAAATCAATTAAGTTTAGTTCAGTTCAGTTCAGATCAGTTTTATCCAAGGCTCCGTTTGATTCACCTGGAAAAAATTGAAATGAATTGAACTAACTAGATTGATTTTCTTAACTTCACTTCACCGTTGACCATTTAAAATCCGTCCAAACATATTCAATATTCGACTCATTTGAAAGTATACTTTGAGATCTTTCCAACAACATAGTTATCATTATTAATTTATTTCAGACTAAAAAGGAAATATCTTAATGTTCAAGTTATACATGAAGTGAAGTGAAGTGAAGTAAAGTGAATTGAACTGAATTTAAGTAAAATTAAGGTGAATCAAAGAGAGTCTATGTTTTCAATTCAATTGATTAGTTTACTTGTATTCATTATCTTTTCACATATAATTATCAATTCAGTTCAAGTCACTTTAATTAGTTTATTTTAGCAAAAAAAAACACACCCCAAATAATCTCTCATATGATAGTCTCTTCTTTTCCATTCTTTCGTTGTGGGACAATCACATCAATCACATGCGGGTTCTTCTCTTAACACTCTCATTTTGCCATGTAATTAATGGAAATGTGTGGGGTGACAACAACAAGACCCAACTTGTTTGGGTGGGGTCGTGTGGAAATGGGGGCCTTTAACCACTTAACCTGATCCAATGCGAAATGGGTTGGGTTATAGATCCAAAACGGGATAAATTACGTGGGGTCGTTCTTACCACCATAAAAATTAATATTAATAGAAGGGATGTTTGTAGGTCTAATGTTGACCAAGATTTTGGATAAAGATATGAAGATACAAGATAAGTATAGTCATATCTAGGGGTGTATGAGCGCAACCGGGTACCCACCGTGTAATGCACTACCCGAAATTGGAATTGGGTCCACCGATTTTTAATTTCAAGGATTTGGAATTGGAATTGGTTCCACTAGTTTCTAATTCCTGATAATTGGAATTGGATCCACCGAATACCCACCAATTCCTGGGTACCCACTAATTTCATATTAAATCGAAATTTAGTTTTTTTTTAAATCAATAAATTAAATATTAAATAACCAAAAACAACAATTTTATGAGCAACCAATGTCACATATCAATAGGTCTTGTGTGAGGCTCCCTCATCTTGAGGCCTCTTAGTGTTCCACTACATCACTAATCCCCTTCTCTCTCTTCCCCTTCCCCCCTCTCTCTCCTCCTTTCACCTTCACCCACACCCACACCTACATCGTCACCACCTGACCGCCTCACCACCGCCACTGCCGCCTCACCTCCACCTCCCCGGCAACCGTCGTGGTCGGCGCTGGCCGGAGACTACGACGGTGGCCCCCACCAGCCCACCGTACCCCCTCCCCCTCTCTCTCCTCCCCTCACTCCGTAACCACCGCCACCACCTCACCGCCACCACCACCGCCTCACCTCCACCTCCCCGGCCACTGTCATGGTCGGCGCTGGCCGGAGACCACGACGGTGGCCCCCACCAACCCACCCCACCCTCCCCCTCTATCTCCTCCCCTCACCCCCAAACCACTATTGTCTCTCTCCTCACCGCCCCACCTCCCCACCGCCCCTCCACCCCCGCCCTGGCCACGGCGGAGGTCGACTCCAGCCGTCGACCTCTGCCGTGGCCTCCCCCGACAACCACCTCCCCCGTCGTCCAGGAAAAGTAATCGAAACCCAAAAAAATTCGAAAAAACCCCCCAAAAAATCCAAAAATCCCCAAAAACGAAAACCCTAGATCTAGATTGGTTTAAAATTGGGCATGGTGAACCCTTTAAAAAAAAAAAAAAAACTGGTCGGCGCGTGAATCCGCTAATCGAGCGGCCGCAGCTTGAGACAACCGCGTTTAAGTTTTTGCGATCAAATATAAAGAGTAAAAATTACAACAACCTTAAAAGTTATATTACAATCCAAACACCGGAAACAATAAGAGTAAGAGCTAACTTTGATCCACAAGGCCCAAAGCCCAAAGGACATCTTTAGTTTCATTTTGGTTTGTAGTAACAGTAAGAGCTGACTTTCATTTTGGTTTGTAGTAACAGTAGGAGTATAATACTACTGAGCACTGACTAATAACAAAATAAAAGGCTATTTGAATGAATTACGGTTCCGATTCCGGGTATCTACCGGTTTCGGGTACTCGGAGTTGAAATTGATTTTGCACCGGGTATCTAATCGTCCCAGTTTCTAAAAGTCAGGAATCGAAACTGGAATTGGTTGGTACCGGTTTCCATTTTCCGGAATCGGAATTGAAGTCATCGACCGATTCCGCTTTCGGAACCACCGGTTCTCAACCGGTCCCAATTCCAATTCTGAGTACCCAAAATTTTTGCTCACACCTAGTCATAACTAGTGATTGAAAAAAAGAAAAAAAAAAGAGGTGGTGGTAACTCACATAAAGTACAGTAGTTTCGCAACCCACAATATTTAACGTTTCTAAATATACATTTCGAGATTATCGGTCGATGTTTAAGAATGTTTGCTTTGATGCTAGCTCTTGCGTCCGAATGCCAATCAAGTCCACACAAAGTAACCACCTCTCTACTACTATCAATCAAGTATCAACATATGTATATCCTTAGCTTACTAGAGCCCAACGACCTCATATCGAAGTTAAAGGTATGGTGAAGTCGATCAAGTCTCAAAGGTAAAACATTTTGCCATTTGTTCAATAAGTATAGCTGTGGAAATTTAAATTATAAAAATGAATAGCGCTGAGCATTTATATAAACTAGTGGATTACTAAGGTCAATTATTTTTGAGTTAGAACCTCGATCACTTGCATTATACTCCTAACTTGATTAATAAAAGTGCATGAACTCGCTACAGCTACCTTACTTCTTTTGTATTCTAATCTATATTGTACTATTAGTGAAGAAAAATAAAATACTCCGGAAATAAAGTTTTCTGTGATGTGAGCTGGGACAAGCCATTGAAGCACCTAATCCTTTGTTGGTGAGGCCATACTAATATACTATTGTGTTATCAGTATATAAAACATTTATTGTGGGCTTGGGCCTTACTCAGACGAGGATCACTGACTACTTCACTTCCCTGACTGACCTAGCCCGTTAAGTAACTCAAGAAGCTAAAGTTCTTATGTTGATCAATTTGGCCTTGGAGAATCCCACCAAGTCCTAATCCTGTTGGAGTATAGGGTGGGAGTATAAGTGGTAAGTGCTCCACACTCACAAACCAGTGGTTAAAGACTCAAATCATCATATTGTAGAGAGAAAATTTTCTCCTCTACCTTTCTTTATAGGGAGGGTCTCCTCCTATACTTGAGCCCGTCAACTTATTAAAGATGAGTTGGCTTGCCCGACACGTGTGGTTTACGGTCTAATCTGCATCTTTGTAAACAGCTACTTCCCCCGATCCACGAAAATCTTTATGCTTTCCTTTAATGTTTGGCTCAGAGAAATATTTACGTTTCCTTTTATGATATTGTGTTTGAGAATCATTTCCTATTTTACCCCTTATCCCCTTATGTGCCCATATTCCCTTAACCCCATTCTCTCTCCTCCCTTTCCCACCCACACACGCACTCTCTCTATGGCCGCCAATTCTGTTATCTTGCACAGGAGCGTCCTACGCATTAAGTTATGGTGTGTAACACACTCGCTTTCTATTTTGAAGGGTAATAGCCGGTTTTGGTAACCGGAAACAAGAAAAGTGGAAAAAAAAATTCAATTGGTGCACCAAAAAACTCAACTGGTGCACCAAAAGTCAGTTAGTCGACCAAAACAACCAAAACAAATGAAATAGTTTTGAAATTGAAAATATGCCTTGTAATTTGGAGTATAAACTTGCCTATAGGTGTATTTTCATGATGAATTGGAGTAAATAATTTGGAGACATGGAGTAAGTGATAATTTTTTATAATCGGATAAATGGTAAGGCGAAGTAAAAGTATGATGAAATGGTGTATTTCATTGTTGGGGTGGAGTAGAAACCGATGATATGGAGTATTTTAGCATATAGTTGGTGCACCAAAAAATCAGTTGGTCGACCAAAACGAATGAAATAATCTTGAGATTGAAGATTTGACTTACATGGAGTAAGTGATAGTTTTTTTATTTATTTATTTTTTATTTATTTTTTATAATTGGGTAGATGGTAAGAAAAAGTAAAAGTATAATGAAATGGTGTATTTCAATGTTGGGGTGGAGTAGAAACCGATGACATGGAGTAATTTCGCATATAGGCTGGTGCACCAAAAAAATCAGTTGGTCGACCAAAATGAATGAAATAATCCTGAGAATGAAGATATGACTTACATGGAGTAAGTGATAGTTTTTTTATAATTGGATAGATGATATAATGAAGTAAGAGTGTGGTCAATTGGTGTATTTCTTTATTGGAGTGGAGTAGAAACCGATGATATAGATTAATTTTGCAAAATAGAGTTGGTGTACTAGGTGAACTTTTGGTGGACTATTAATTTTATTTGGTAAACCAGTCAATTTATATGGTGGACCATATTGAAAATAAGAGTAAATTGGTGTGGATCGGAGTAAGCTAGCAAGTAGTAAGTTAAAAAGCAACAAATAAAATGAAGGGCTGTGATCAACACGCACATCTAACGGTTTACAAGGGTGCAACACAACAGAAGCGCCTCTCTTTCTCTCTCTCTCTCTCTCTCTCTCTCTCTCTCTTTTAAGAGTAACGTTGGAACTATTGTGCTTACATGCACTGGAGGGAGTATATAACAAACATGATATTCTCCAAGTGTATTATTATTATTATTATTATTATTATTATTATTATTATTATTATTGGATCTTCTATACCAGAACATTTAGAAGCAAAACTAATCTTATATTGAACTGAATTGCACTGAAGTAAACTGAATGAATTATTTTTTCCACCTTGATCTTTAACCATTTAAAATTCGTGAAAATATATTTGAGGAAAATTGATGCCAATAATCCAAAGTTTCATCTGTCCCACAATAATAATTTCAAGTTGCAACTTATACAAGAATAATCCAAAGTGATTATTTTTGTTACAATATTGGACCATTATCAAATACCGTTTTGCCCCATCAGCATTTAGCGCGTATTCGACTGTTATTAAACCCCATTTGACTTCCCAATCTCTAGTTGACTAGATCATTTATCTCTATTCTTGCAACTCTTGAAAAAACCTTAAATAGAGTAGAACCTCATAAACTAAATTCCCCAAAAGTTATTCAACTAAATCTCCCCAAACTCTGAAATTGTTCTTGCAATGAGATACTCAGTTGTTTGCGTCGTGATCCCCGAAACTCTCTGTCTCTGGCTAAAGATAAATCCCAATACACGCTAAAGACTAACGGGGTTAAACGACGTCAAGCAATGCCCCAATATTATGAGAAAAATAATGACTTGAGATTATTGTTGTGCGTAGTTGCAATTTGGGATTATTATTATGGGACGGATGAAACTTTGAATTATTGGCATCAAATTTTCCTATATTTAATATTAGACTAATTTGAAAGTATGATTTGCAAGCTTTCCAATAACATAGGTATCATCATGACTTTATTTGCAATAAAAATTTATATAACTAACAAGTTACACATGTACTGAACCGTATTGACCAGAACTGAAGACAACTAAACTGTCCTATCGAAAACAAAAAAAAAGACAACCAAACTGAATTTAAGTGAAAATAAGCTAAGGATAATAAACCCTTAATTATTAAGTACGCTAGGGAAAGACAACACGCCTTATTACTTAAGTTTCTCACTAATAAGGAGTAATAGTTAATTGTGAAGACTACATACAACTTATTTTTTTTAGTTAGATAAATGACTTGTGCTTTCATATGAGAAGTAACTAAGAGAGATATTAGTGAGAAACTTAGATGGTGAGATATATTTGTCTTTTATTTATGGGGGTGTCTATCCTGTGCCCCAAGGGCACAGGTTTAGTTGCATTTATTGCTCCTCTTTTTACGATCTTCAATTGCAGAAACAACCATATTTTTATAAGCCTAATTATTGCTTCTTATTATTTCACCTATCTAACTTCTTTTTACCTATTACCTAGTCTACCAGTTAAAGCTCGAATTGATTTCATTCGTTGTATTCCTTGTATCTTGAGACCTTGACTATCAATATTTTTCTCTCCTTTTTTATTTGCCCTTTTTTCTTTTCTTTTCTTTTTTCCTTTTCATGTTTTACAAATTCTGTAGTCATCCTTTCCTTTTCTAGATCACTAGTTGTTGGAACGCGTGCGATGCATGCGTTTCCCCAAATGGATTAATCAAATTTAAAATATTATTAAAGACTTGAAGTAATAATGAATCTATCTAATTTTATTACTAAAAATACAAACTTTAAAATATTATTAACAAGAAAATTAGAATTATGTTATACCAATTGAAATGTTTGTTTCAACTTAAAGGTCTTGAAACTTTAGCACGGAACTCTTACTATCTCAGAAATCAGCAATTCCAATTTCATACTGATGATCAGTGCTTATGACAAACAATACTAAATAGGAATTTTACATTTTCATACTGGCTCATCAGTTGCCTATGACAAATTGAACACGAAGGGAACATACTACATCAAGAAAACCAGATGATATGAATGGGTTTTCGTCGTGAGTTGCCACTATACAACTAGCAATACTATTCAATGAAATTGCTGCACAAAATAATAATACTATAGTTTGGGAGTTTGAGAATCATAGCCACAAAACATATGGAGAACCACTTTAAATTGCCACTAATAATTACTCTAGTGTTTTAATGTTCCAAAATAAAAGTACACTTTGTCACCTGCTTTGGCTTATAGAGCTTGTACAGTGCACACTTAGATTTGTAAATTCCATGATGCAGTACATTCTCTATGAGCGAGTTTCAATATCTCAAAATACACAAAAGAGAGATTTGCATATCATAGTTCATACACGTTCCATAACACACAAAAGGAGTCAAGCTTCCCTATAATAACTAACATATTAGGTCACATGCTCTTCTCCGAGCATAGCACCCATGACAAGAGACTTTGCGATGTAAGATCACTCGAGTGACAAAGACTTGAGGATCCACTTTAGGACTCGGTTTCTTGAAAGGGAGGTTGCTGGCCCAACTTGTATGTAAATGTTTTTTGCACGTATGCTAGTAGTAGCATTGTCAAAGAAGTCCATGCGTTCCTTCAAATCATTAAAGTAAAAAAAAATTGGGTATATATTGAAGAACTAAAGGAGCAAGTATTTATTAGATGAAAGAATTAGTTGCATACCTTAACTTTCATGTCATAAAACTCCACTGCACAGGTGCCAATGATCTTCTCAGCATCATCTGTAAATGATGTGAAGGAGAGCGAGCCACTGCCATCACTTGCCTCAAAATTTAGTGTAATCTTGTCAAAGATAGAATGAATCCTAAATAAGATGCTTAGGGGAAGTGAACTTGCAAAGAAGGGTTTACACATCCCTACGTGACATCAAAAGGAAGTTTTGAACTAATTACCTTGGAACACAAACAACATCTGTTTTGCAATTGGAACATGTATGAGCAGCATTCTGTTCCAAACCCAAAAGTTTTCCACACTTGTTACAGCCCAAATACAACCTAACGTCATTTCCATCAAAGTCTGGAATAAGAATGCACAGCCAAATTCGTTCTTCTTTCATAGTATTTGCTGCCTGAAAATTATATCAGAGAAGTTTCATATGCAAATTTGACACTTAGTGCAACTGAAATAAAGTAAAAGAGTGCATGTGTATGCAAGAAGAAGGTCCTTGTTTGTTGGATTAAGATGAACTGTGATGCCATTTTTCCAGGGACCATCTAGTGTCAAGTAATGCAGGTGTATGCAAGGATTATGAGTGTAACTCGGAAGCAGCTCCATAATAAACATAAGAGTTGCGATTCTTACAGCCAAACTGATTGCCACAAGAGAAGGACTAAAGCAATGACTACTTAACAACTAGCCCAAATTTCACATTGAATCTGATTCAATCACGTGTGCAGCTAATTAACCAGGAGCATACTACAAATGATTGTTTGATTGATCTCCTTTGGGAATGCAGACTTGATGTGACCATTGCACACTGCTACAAAGATAAGAACATATTGGTAGATACTTTTGAAATGAGCTTGTAATACTTGACTCTATTCCCACTGATTGTAATAGCTCTTATGAGCATGACTTATTGGGGATCCGACGCCCCAGGCTTATAGCCACGTAATCTTATTTAGAAGTACCTTTTTCCTTAAAAAAATAAAATAAAAGAGTGCATAGAATAAAATAATTCTACTTGTACCTTCTTGGATTTGATTTCTTTAAGGGTACTAATTACTCTCTCGGTTGTTGGCGTTCTACCATTTTCAACTTGTGTTTTCTTCTCTAACAACATGTTGAAGTTGGCGCTCGACCTGCCAACATTAAGTATCATTTTTACTCATTCTTAGTATGAGATAACATTATTTTTAATGCATGGAATCATAAGTTATTATATAAGACTTAGAAGCAAAGTTTTGACTTTTACCGGGATTTGAGTGCATTTACTTTCTCCCCCTTTAGGTCAAGTATCACCAAAGTGGACATAGTTGTTAAAAGAGAGAAACCTGCCAGCAAACATGATATTTAAATAATGATAATATTGGAATTTTAAGAGTAAATGTTGTTATTACGTTGTTAAGCATTACCTTTGTGTTTTGTGGGATTTAAAGTTGTGAATCCCACAACAGGAAAGGACCATATCTTATCACTTAGTGTGTTGCAATCATTAATAGCTAGATCATTCCAAGAGACTACCATTGTTTGTTTGGAGCTGACGACATTTATGGGTGAGAAAACATTATTAGAATCGACTTTTTATGCATCTTGAACAAATAAAGAATTAGTTGAAAGTGACTTTGTCACCTAGAGTCTATAACAACAATCTCTCGCACATCTATTTCTCGCCCATCCTGCTCCAGAATGACTTTTCTTGTGGGCTCCATGAATATGACAACAACAAGAAGATCTACAATTTGAAGCATACAAAAATTAGAACTTTGGATGAGAGTTGTCCAAATTCCAGCAATTAAACAGCTAAACCCATAATGTCAGTTCTAAAATTTTCAAGGCAATCAAGTTTTCCACTTTTATTAATCTAGCTAACTGCTTAATTAGACCAAATGAAGAAAACAACTCTGTAGTACTCCAATAGATAGAGTTAGCTAAGCAGCCACCAACAATAATTGAGAAATGAACTAAGCAAAAAAATGTTGAACCCAATGGAGAGATTTCTAACAGTACCAATCTTTATAAACAAGGTTCAAGACATGTTCGTCGAATAAATTTAATTTGGAGACTTAGATTGATTGGTTCAAGATCTAAGATATTAACTTGCAAGAATTAAGAATTATGCAATTATCCCATGAGTTTCCATACTTACCAAAGCGATCCTCAGTGTCTGTTGCTCAGGGAATAGATGTAATGCTATGATACTCAGGACCAGCAGGTGCTTCTGTCGTGTTTTGCAGTGGCTGAATAAGAGTTTGATGATTGAAACTCATTTGGAATTCATTAGGCCTTGTTTGGAAGCGTTGAACAACAGGCTTGACTGAAGCATTAGATATTTCATAATCCATATTATGTTGGATGACATCTTCATATGCTTCAATGTTGTCGTTAAAGAGAGCTGCCTGCGTGATATTTTCCTACAGTCAATATAATCAGAGTTAAGATTCTGAAAAATAGGACTTGAAGTTTGATTTCGCTAACCTTTTAGTTCATGTATACTAACCTGTTCATCTTTTAGTACAATTCTCTAATATCTGCTCTTTCCAGGTGTTCTTTGTGGTCTGGATTTGTCAATGACCTTCACTTTAACAGTATACGACCCGCTCTTATCACTGACTTCATTCAGATACACTTTCTTGGGCTTCATTCTATGTTCAAATAGTCATTGCAACCAATTAAATGGAAGAAAAAGTGGTTATTCTTTGAGTTCTATGCCTTATTAGTTGAGAGTATTAAGCTATATTATGAAAGAATGCTGGTTTAACAAAATGATGATGCGTCTTTATCTATATAGAACTCATGTCATTCATAATCATATGATATGTACCTACTAAGTATATATTTCATGTAACAACTGACTGAAATAAATAACATCCATGAAAGAGAATAAATGAATTCTAAACAATCAAATTCAGAAGACCAGATAAATGGTTGTTTACCTTGTTATAATGCACTGTGAGAATCAAGGAATATGCAGAAGTTTTTTCTCCAAACAAACTATGTGTAATTTAACATGTGTGTTCTGGTTTATGTTTGGGAGGAGTGAGCATTATTCACCTTATAGGAATTATAAGTAATAACAGGTAACTGGTCAATGTACAGTAGATAATAGTGGTTGAAAATTGTAGCTAAATCAGCCAAATTTCTGAGCCATACTTCCTCCACCCACTTTCCCAAAAGTATATAAAAAATACTTGTTAGCCATACTTCTGACCATGACTTTTTAGATTATAGATAACCATACTTTGAAGGACCCTTTTCCCCCTTTTTGGGAGGCTTATATTCAGAGGGTAGTTCATTTTCCATTTCTCAGGAATAAACCTTTTATTTTGTACAACACCTTAAAATTAGAACATCACAAAGAACGGTGAAGTAAGAAAAATACCTCTGCGAAGGTTACTTGGGTCGGCGTAATCTATGTGGAGAAAGTAGAACATCACAAAGAATTCGAGTTATCGTGCAAGACTGATATTTTATTTTGTAATGACATAAAATTTGAGATTAGGGCCTGGGTCAACAACATCACAGGGGAGAATTATGCAGATAGTTGCAAAGATATCAATGCCTAAGCTTCGAGCAGTGTTGATTTGTTTTTGGCAACCCTTCGTAACAGGTAGCCCAAAATCAAACTACTTACAGTTGTATAATTTGTTGAGTCCTTTTACTAAAAAAATGCCTATAGGATTAGTCCCTACTTGTAAGTAAACACAGAAAGGAACAAAAAAAACAAATTTCTTGTGCGGCAGAAAGCAAAGCATCCATTTACAGAGTAAAACCAGCTTCAAATAGAGGTATGGTTTGAATACCTTCACATTAAGCATAAACAACAGAGTCAGGGAATCACAAGCATATAAATCTATTTCTAGTTAGAGAACAAGATACACATAAGTACATGAATTTCAAGACCACCCTCCTTCACTGCTTTTGCACACATTGACAGTCATCTGTGATCTTAATGAGTAGGCATACTGAAATAGATACTCAAAGCAAGATAGAGGTTGAGGGTCAACACTCAACAGTCATGAGAGGCATCCAAAATTTTGATACCCACCAAGTACCAAGCAAACTGACAATACCAAGGCAAGATTCATTTCTAGCAAAATAACACTTGGGGAAGTTTAATATGCCAGGTGACAATTTTAAAATATTTTTCAAATAGAATACTTTCTAGAGATATCTATCTTTGTTAGGCTACTCGTGATGTTGGCATTTTTCATAGTATTTTTCTTTATGAGGATCATCTCCAATAGACTACAACAACATATTTTCCCCAACACAAAGGTGTTCCTAGAAAAATACGCATATTTTCCCCAGCACAAAGGTGTTCCTAGAAAAATACCCCTCATAGTTTTCGCAAGCAATTCCATTTGAAAAAGAGACTCAAATTTATTAGGCACTTCAAATTTTACTTTCCTCTCATAGTTCCACACATTTGAGCATGTAACTGATTTTTCAATTAACTGATTTTTCAATACAGTTCTTTGCTTATAGATATGAACTACTGGGAGCAATTTCATAAATTACTCAAATTTTAACCAAAAGAGATAGCAGTACCACATAGTGACGTGATAATATTACAAGTAGAGACCATACGCACCTAATAGAAGAATAATTTGTCTTTGAAGCCATCCAAAAACCTCATCTTATCTGGTAAGCATGAGCTGGAATCCTTGAACACTATGAAGCAAAGACAAATACACATTGTCTATTAATAACAAAGTATATCTAATGATTGATTGGAAATGTTCAAAAGATGTATTTTACGGGAAAAGTAGTTGTATGTACTAATGAAGTGTTAGTATAAAACCTAATTATAATATGGGGGCAAAAGAAAGGCGACTGGTAATGCGTATGTTCTCACTTCATGGAAGATATCATTTAATCTCTGCTCTCTGTAACATCTCAAACGACACCACATTCTTGACCAAGATTGTGCTATTCGGCTGTTGTGTAGGCGGCTTAACCAAAACTGTTAGCTGATTTGCTTTCCGAGCACGAGAAAGTGCCACATACAATTGGCCATGAGAGAAACAAGGATGTCCCAAGAAAATACCAACTTGCTGTAATGTTTGCCCTTGTGCTTTTTTCACTATCATTGCAAAGCTGAGCTTGATTGGAAATTGTTTCCTCTGGAATTGGAACGAATACCTTGATGATTTCGATGGTTTGAGTGTTATCTGTGGAAGGAAAACATGTTCTCTCTTATAGCACCCTATCGCAATTTCACATTGGATCATATTTGGGAAGAATTTTTTGCAAACTAATCGAGTTCCATTGCATAGTCCAGATGCAGGGTCGAGGTTTCGGAGCAATATTACAGGATAATTTTTCTGGAGGATTAGCTCATGCGAGCACATGCTGCCAGGACATAATGTATTAAGAAATACATTGGGATAGCTGTTACAATTATCATCTATCACAGTATCAAAATCTCTGTAGACAAAAGACTCCCAATGGAATTGATCAATCAACACTTTGTTGATTGTATCCACATCATCATTTTTCGGGGTCAATATCGCTCTTGTCGTAAAGATTTCCAGGTCAAAACAAGGCTGTTCGATTTCTGGGAAAACACGCCCCACAAGGTGTTCAACTGAATGTTCCTTGAAAGAAATCATTAACTCACTTGGCATTGACACCAAATCACTTCCCCCTCCCTGTATCTGCAGTTCTCCATTTCCCAATTGTAACAAGAATTTGGAGAACTGGGGATCTTCTTTTGCTCTGATATTTTCAATAAGCTTAAATTTTGTTAGGATGGGCCACAAAGAGGAGCTGACTAAGCTAGCATCTACTGCTTCTTGTTGTGTTTTGCGTGGTAGGACGGGCAAAACTTGTCAAAAATCACCACCAAAGACGATGAGCTTTCCACCGAAAGGTTCGTTTGCAGTGCATAAGTCTCGAAGAAGCAAATCAACTGCTTCTATATTTTCCTTCTTCGCCATAGAAGCTTCATCCCAAATAATCAGTGATGACTCTTGTGGCAAAGTTGCTAGGCTACTTTGTTTTGGAACATCACAACTCAGTGATGAATTATCATCAAGAGGGATTTTGAATCGAGAGTGTGATGTTCTTCCTGTTGGAATGTTTGATGCAGCAATACCTGAAGTGGCCATTTGAAGCACAATCTTACCCATCATTCGAACTTTTGCATATAATGCATAGTACAAAAAGGTCTTCCCAGTTCCACCTGACCCATCAATAAAAAATGCACATGGTTGTCCATTCTTAACATGATGCATTATACACTTGTATACCGCGCGTTTCTCGTTGTTGAGTTCTTTCCTAGCGTTTTTGTATCTCACAGGAACTGAGCTTTCAGAGCATCAACAATATCTCGTTTTCCTAAGGGTTTGATCTTGTAAGACACGAAGATGGTGGACATTAAATTCACTCGGTGATTTACCCATACTTTTTAAGAACTGTTCCACTTTTTGAGCCGTCAGCTGTAATGCCCTTGTATCATCTCCTGGGTATTTATGCTAATAATCATCTGAAAGAGATCCATAATATTTTTCCCACAGGGCTTTTGGATCACTTGGTTGGCAGAAGATCAGTAGAGTAGCAAACAATCGTCGCAATACATGCGGCATTCGGACTTCAATCCCTTCATTCATGCCTTGCTCAATAGAGTTGTCTTTTCCAACAAGCCACGCTTTAATGCCGACTCTTGGAAAGTTGCATATCTCTGACCATCAATAGTGTATAAATCGTCAAACGATCTCGGGCCTGGTACATGAGCTAGTAAAAGTCGAATATAGTACCTTTCACCCTCCACAGGAGCAGCATATACAAGCTTCCGAAGAGTGATTCCTCTCTTTCGATCTTTCCACTCTTTTTGGCTGTTCTCCCATACGAAATGCTTGGAAAACTCTGAATACAAAAATTTCATCCATTCACCTCTTTCATCATTAATTTTGAAAAACTATGTGAGCATACTCTTTGATCGTCCAGTATCTGAGACAATGTCTTCAAGTTTTTCATCTGGTTTAAACTGCACAAAGTGCTTCCCAGGCAAGTGAATTTGTAAAGGAAGTATTGTTGAATACATTTCATACAACGGGAAGCCAAAAATCCTCCAAGCAACCTCAGGGGAAGAAACCCATCTTCCTGATTGGAATTTTTCAATCTCATCAATGGGACTTTGAGTGGCAGATTTTACAAGATTAAAGGAAATGCAATCATGCCCCTTTTAAACATATTTGTACAAGTACTTGACAACCTTGATTGTGGAACAAACTTCGACATTCAGATGACAATCGAACATTGCTAAAAGATATGAAGGATAAGGAATCAACCATCAATTATCCATTTCAGCTCTTCTCACGAAAACTATTTCGCGAGTGTCCCTTCTGTAAATCGGGTAAGAATCATTGCCATTTGTTGTAAACTCTACATATTTATTAGGATAAACAGATTCGAATAATCTTTTCAAACTCGTTTCTTTCATACATGGACACTTCGAATTTTTATCTCCGCAAGGGTCATGCATCATATGTCGTAAAACTGCAGCACGCAAATGAGGATTTTCATTAGATGGGAGCTCTGCACTGATATACTTCTCGAAATCTTCAAGGTTCTTGATCTTGAACTCGGGTTTTAAGATAATCAAAAAATGTGCATGTGGTAGGCCTCGCTTTTGAAATTCAATGACGTGAATCATTGCGGCAACCTCACCAAAGACCTTCTTATCCATAATTTCCTTCCTCCATGCAACCAATTTTGCATGGAAGATTCGTGCCACTATATCTGGTCTATCTTGTACTTTTTCCCCCGTACCAAGCTCTGTCTTGATTTCTATCCAATTGGGATTGCAAGTCATCATCAAGAATAAATCTGGTTTTCCATACTTTTGAACAAGCGTCATGGCATTCAAATATCGCCGCCGCATGTCAGGAGGACCTCCAATAAAAGAAGGTGGCAAAATAACACGATGGCCAACATTAGAAGCATCCTTTTCTCCGGTGCTAAAGCTATCCACTATGCCCTGGTAAAGATCAGCTTTGATTGTATCTTGATTTTTCCTCGCGAAGTCTAATCGTGTGTTCTCAATCTTGACATAGATATCAACAATGAATTGTTGAAACAACCGATAGTTCGGAGAAGGAAGTTACCAAGACGAATTTGCAGCTTGTATGCATAATATTCTCTGCATGAAATATCTTTGTCTTCCTTTAGTTTCATTGCGCGAATTGCTGCAAGTAATGAAACAAATATTTTTTATATTTATTATACATAGCATCGATTGCACAAAATAAAAAGGGTGATGAACAAAAATGTAATGTACATTGATCCTCCTCTAATATCAAGTCTTCCGGAGTTTGAATCAAGACTGATGAAATCGGGAATGTGGGATTGGTCGGTTTCCTTTGATCAAGTCGAGTCCTTTTTATCAGCCCTTTATGCCAACCACAATCTCCATATGGGTATATAAGTGGATACTATAACGGATCATAGCAATCATAGTAGTGCTTGATTCTGTGTGGCTGGTTGGATTCCCCAAAAACTTTTATGTATGAGTGTAAGAACCCTCGCCTTTCCGGCGCCTTTATATGCGCGAATCGATTTTTAGTTGAAATTAATGGTTCTTAAATAATGTGTTGCATCTGATTCAAATTAATTATAAGGAACAATTTGCAAATAAGAAGCCCGGCGCCAAAACTCGGCCCAGCCAAAAAGCTGGTTCAACGGCCACACTGAGGGCAACCAGGGCCAACGGCTGGCCTAATGGCCCCCGCTGTCACGTGTTGGTCGCCGAGCAGCCTGCGAAGGCCGCCGAGCCTGATGGCGTGCGCGTGACTAGGGTTTTTGACTTTTTATGCTCTGTAAATTACGAAATCGCCCTTGGGATGACCCAGGGGCCGGGATTGAGCGGTTTTGACCAAAATCTTCGAAACGCGATATCTCTTGATCTGGGAACCTGATTGAGGCAAGGTCAAAGGCGTTGGCATCCTTATAACAAGGGCTATCCAAAAACTAAGGTTTCAAGGAATTTGGTCTAGATTTCCGAGCAATGTCCTATTTTACTTACGTCCATGTTAATCCATTACCATCATCATCTGGCATTGCGGTGTCAGGGGATGAGAACCGATTAGGGTGTCTACAGAAGCCCCCACTTTGGCCAAGCTTGTAAAAGCGAAGGTCAAAAGTATTTGCTAAAAGTGCCTGCTTTGTTTTTGTTGTTTGAAAATGCTTTATGTTAGAAAGAAAGGAAAGGAAAGACTCCTGACCGCCTGTGGTCAGGGTTACCTCCTTTGCGGAGGCTGACGCGATACTAATTTTAATAACTTCGTCATCAAAGAATGTTGCGTTGCTCTGTTGTGCGGGTGCCAACGTGACGCTAATTTTAATAACCTCAACGTCAAAGAGCGTTGTGTTGCTCTGCTTTGTGTGTGTCAACGTGATCCTAATTTTAATAGCCTCATCGTCGAAGAGCGTTGTGTTGCTCTGCTTTGTGGGTGTCAACGTGACGCTAATTTTAATAGCCTCATCGTCGAAAAGCGTTGTGTTGCTCTACTTCAGTTGCTGCCTGTGTTTAGGAAAATTGTGCCTGCAAGGTAAAATAAAGTGTTTGTGCTTGTAATAGTTAGATATAAGGCTCGCGCCTGCAAAAATAGATAATATTGGGTCCCTAGGATAGGAAACCAAGCTGTGGGGGCAAAAGAGTCATTTTGGGTGATATATTCGAATCTCCTTGGCTTCCAACGGTCGAGAAATGCAATCCCGCGCGGAATTTGAACTCGTGGGCCCGCCCCGAGAGGGGCTAACGAAAAAAAAGGCTCGACGGCCATGCGCAGGGCTGCCGAGCGCGGGGCGGCCTTTACGGGCTCGCTCAGCGGCTCGGGTTGCCGTGCGGAGGCCACCAGAGGGGCCGCCCGGCCTGGCGGCCGCCAGGGCCAGCGGCTGGGCCGCTGAGCCTAGGCAGCCCTGAACCGGGCCGCTGGGCCGGTTCAGAGGCTAAAACGGGTATTTTTGTGTGAGGAGCCGATTTTTTGGGTCATTCTTCCCCAAAATTTCGAGAGTCTCTCTCTACCTCCATTGTTGCCCAATCTTCATTTCTTGCTCGAATTTGCTTCTTTTTGCTTGCATTTGCTTGGGTTTGCATAATTTGAAGTTTATTTGTGATTTCTCACAAAATTGGGGGGAATTTGAGAATGGGTTTTTGAAACCCTTGGAGAGAGAAAATCTCAATTCTCCATTTTTTCTTGTTGTTCTTGCTTGCTTTACTCATAATTCTTCATGGCTCCTAAATTGGCGAAGAAGAGGAGTAGAAGGGCCGAGGTTCAGGAAGAGTTTGAAGAAATTGATATTTTCACCAAAGTTTTCCCCTCCCATGTCAAGCCTTCCAAGAGGAAGCCTAATGTGGCTTGCCCTCAAGTTAGGTATACACGGTCGGATAGGATGCTCGACATCGTCTCGGATCGGTCGGAGTTGCTCTTTCGACCGGAGTCTCACTTGAGCTCCCGTGCTTCCAAGTTTGTGGTAAGCCTCAAACTTTAAATTCATAGTTTGAAGCATTGAATTTTAGTTTATATGCTTTGCCTTGAGTAGAATTTGCGTAGAGATTGTATGCAATTGTCAAGTTTGTAGCGCATGTGATCTTGCGCGGCTTGAACGAACTTAGAAACATACTTAGGTTTGAACATTTGATTGAAATGTGAACCTAAGAGGTTACAAATTTGATCATAGGAACCCGATGGGAATTTAAAACCCCATGGTAATTATGGTTCTTCGGTAAAACTTTTTTATGTTTTTTCCCAAAGAGGTACAAAGTGCGGTTTTGGGTGCGGGGTTTGGACCCCTTTTGAAAGCGGAAGACTCGGTTAAGCGAGTCAAGAGGTGTATTGTCCGCTTGTCCTTGGAGCGTTTTTGGGATACCACCAACACGTTCCACTTCCCTAGCTAATGGGGAGATGATGATCACTCCTTCGGAGTTTGCTATGCTGACTGGGGTACCTTGCGTGGGTACGCCCATTGTGTATGACGTTTCCATTTGGAAACGTAAAACTGAGATGGTGGAGTTGTTTGGCCCTTGGGGGAACACTTGGGGTCACCATTATCGTCCCTATAGCGAGCTCTATGTCGGTTTGACTAATGCGAGGTACAAGAGAACTTCCTCGGTGGAGCAGAAGGCGAGGAAGTTTATCGCCTATCTCCTTGCCACCACTATCTTTGGTGACAAGGGAGAGCGTATTCATGCTATTTACCTCCCTAGCTTGTTGGATTGGGAGAGGGTGAGAGAGTACAACTGGGGGTTGCCGGGCTATGCCAACCTCTTGAGGTGCATGCGGTTTGCTTGCCGCGTGAACGACGAGGGATACAAGCAGTCAACTCTTCCTCCCGTGAGCTTGTGTGGTTTTTGGAAGGCCTTGCAGGTGCGTTTTGTTTTTGTATCCATTTGGTGATTTACATGCTTTAAGTGTATGGTCCTTAATTTCATGTTTCGATGTAGCCTTGGTTCTTTGAGCGTTTCCCGTAAATGGCGCCTACGGGCTGGGACTCGGATTTCCCGGTTTGCAGGGTGTGGCGTCATCGAGGTCCTGCGCCGTTCCAGACTCTTCAGCAGTACAGGGAGGCCCTCCTGCGCCTAGATTGGCACAAGGTAACGCAATTTTTCTTTTTTGTTGCATGGATTGTATTTCTTGGTGTGGAAATGTCTTATGTTGCATGTTTGTGTAGATTGACTACTTCCCTTGGGCGAAGTACCATGGGTTGGCTTCGGATGTTGTCCTTGCCTCTAGGGCGATAGACCGCCAGAGGATCCTGATTGTTGGTCCGTTCTCTTTCGAGTGGTATTTGGGAGAGCGGATCTTCCGTCAGGTTTTTCCTGATGTGGTGGGACCGAGGATCCCCTTGGATCCTCCCTCGACCATGTTTTTGGTGAGGTGCTTGTCTCGCGAGCAGGTTGCAGAGGCCATGGTGAGCTCGGATGCTATGCGGTATTTCAGGTAGCCTGTGGAGGACAGTGCGGGGCACTACAAGCAGTTCCGTTGTGATTGCCTCATGCCTTCATTTGTGGGCTTGAAGGTATGAATTTTACATTTGTTATTCTATGCCTTTCTTGTTTTGTTGATTGCTAACCTTCTTTGCTTTGTAGGAGCCTCGGGTTGATGCCATCGACGTGGATGTCCCAGATATGCGGGTCCGAGGTCGGGACTATGGTGGGAAGGAGTGTTGGGGAGAGGTCCCGATGACGGAGGACCTTGATGAGGACATCCAGGGCCTTCCTCTTCCAGTTGGCCATCCAGGGGTAAATTCGTCATTGTACCTGTTGCATGTGATTTTTACTGCTTTCATGCTTGTATTGACTTTTTCTTTGTGTAGCTTGACCCTGAGCAGTCCGGGAAGGTCTTTAGGATGATGCATGCTATGAAGTCCTGGGTATCCCGAGCTCTTTCAAAGGGCGCTTGCTCGAGAGCTGACTTGGATAAGGTAAGCTTGACTTTGTATCTTCAAAGTTGTGTGCTTTGAGAAATGTATCATATATGCTTGGTGGGTTGCAGGTTGAGTACCATCGACCTCTTCCTCGTCGGTCCCGACAGGTGGTTATGTCTGATGTTGAGGTCGTGAGCTCTCCTGAGCATAGCCCTTCTCGCGAAAGGAGCCCTCGGAGGGAGAGTCCTAGGAGAGAGAGAGAGAGAGAGCCTGTACATCGGACGGACCGTCCTGGTGGGAGTAGGATGACTCAGTTTGTGGAGCCTACTCCTATGCCTATGCCGATGTATCCTTCTTATCCCGGGTATGTGGGGTATGCTCCTTATAGCGATCTTTTTTACCAGCCACCTGTCCCTCCTCCTATGATGCCTACCATGCCTCCTCGTTCTTTGTGGGGGTATGATTCGAGTTATGCCGGAGAGGGGTGCTCGTATCGGGAGCCTGCCCGTTATTCTTCCTTTGACCCGGGCTAGCCGGCTGCGTCGATCTTTGGTGATGAGCCACAGAGGTAGGAGGATCACTTTGAGGTGCTCCGCACGGATGCTGATGCGGGTGATGATTTCTATGATAATGTATTTGTATAAAATACATTCTTGAACATTTGTGCTGAACAAATATTCAGACTTTGCTTTGTAATATATATTGCTGTTTATTAGTCCCTGCATATAATTATGCTAATGCAAATGCACCAGTAGTCAAGCAAAAGCGCAAGCAATAGCCATATAGCAAAAATGGTACAACCAAAAGTTAAAATTGGATGTACCCTATCCCCCCTAAAAAAAAGAAAAAAAGAAAGGGGTGCAAAAAATAAAATGAATTTAATAAGTAGAAAAAGAGAGTAATAAAAATAAAAGATGATAATCATCCAAAAAGAAATAAGGAAATTGTGGGGTTTCCATAAATAATTAAGGAAATAATAGAAAAATAGAAATAATAGAAGAAATAGGAAACTGAGCCAAATTGGAGTCCAAAACGGTTAAGGAAAGTGTCCAAAACCGGGTAGGAGAGGGTTGTCTCGAAAAATGGGCTCTGCGGCCGAAGGAAGGCACTCAGCGGCTGACGTGAAGGAGCGGGGGTCAAAAGAGGGGCCGCCAGACTCGGTGGCTGGGCCGCGGAGGCTGGGCAGCTGGCCGCTGAGTTTCAATAAGGCTCCTGTTGATGAATTCATGGAGGATGTTGTCCCTACTACCGAAGCTACGGAGTAGTCTATTAGGAAATACTCTTTTGGAGCATGTCTAGCTTCGGATTGCCTTTTATTTGCTTTAAATTCAATAAGGGTGATGTGCCCCCTTTTTTAGATTTAGTTAATTTGTTTTTATTATTTAGGAATTGCCAAGTCTTGTAATGGACTTTATTATTATTGATGGAGACATGTTTATTTTAACATTGCAAATTTGTGTTTATTATGTGCACAATTTTTTAACAATTTTTGAATGCGAATTTGATGAAGGGGCCAGGCCCAATTGTAATTGGGTTGTCCTACGTATCCTTTAAGGGGAATCAGGCCGCTCGTAGTTCTTTAACATTAAATCCCTTTTTTTTTTTTTTTTTTTTTTTTTTGGGATTAGTTTGCCTTGTGTGGGCCTCTCGAAAGTGCTATATTGGGTGTCTTGCCTAAGCATAGAACCTCTTTAATTGATCCATGTTTATCCATTGACTAAATTCAATTCTGTCTAAATCTACCAATCTTGCAGCGCCACCCGTTAAGATTTTTGTGATGATAAACTGGCCTGACCAGTTGAGTCAAAATTTACCTCTTGGGTTAGTTACATTGGCCCTTACCTCCTTAAGTACTAAGTCTCCAACTTTAAGGTCCCTCATTTTGAGCCTTCTAAGAATATAGCAGGTAAACAAGCAGATTCCTTATGTTAGTGTACCATTCGTCTTCTTCGTCATAGAACACTTCCAAATTGTCACAATATGAAGGCTCGGATCTCCTTTGTACACAGATGGGCATCATCCGAATGGTTTCAGGTATATTGATCATGCTTGCTAATTTAGTCAAGGCATCTGCAAACTGATTATCTTCTCGTGGAAGGTATGTAAAGTGCATTTGATTGAAATACACTATGATCTTATCTTAGTACTCCTGGTAGAGTGCCAGGGATTCACTTTTAACCCTCCATACTCCGGAAATTTGGTTAATTATGAGTGACGAGTCCCCATAGACTCAGAGTGTTTTGATGCCAAGGCTTATGGCGGATTGCAGTCCTATTATGGAAGCTTCATACTCGGCGCCATTATTTGTAACCTCATGGACCAGTTTGACTGAAATAGGTGTATGTGCACCTTCGGGGGACACTATTAGTACTCCTACCCCGAAACCCTTTTGGTTGGATGCTCCGTCGAAGTATAATTGCCAAGTTTCAGTATCTAAGGTCCTAACTCCTTCTTCCAGAAAGTGATATTCTTCCTTGTGATCTGGTTCATGTATGGCCTGGTCGGCTAGATATTCTAAGATAGCATGCCCTTTTATGGCCTTTTGGTGTTCGAATTTAAGGTCGAATTCTGAGAGAAGAACAGTCCATCTTGCTATCCTACCGTTCAGTATGGGCTTTTCGAATATGTATTTCAAAGGATTTTCTCTTGATCTTATGTGGATCGTGTGCTGGAGCATGTACTGCCGTAGCTTTTTAATAGTTGCTACCAAAGCTAAGCATGTCTTTTCTAGGGATGAGTAGCGGGTTTCGTACTCCAGAAACTTCTTGCTCACATAATATATAACTTTCTCTTCCTTATCTACTTCTTGGGCTAGCAAGGCCCCCATTGACGTTTCTGTGACTGTAAGGTAGAGGATTAGAAGCATGCCTGGAATGGGCGGTACTAGAACAGGTGGTTCGGAAAGATAGGCCTTAATTTTGTCAAAGGCCTTTTGGCATTGTTCGTCCCGTTCTGTCTTTACCTCCTTTTTGAGTTTCTTGAATATGGGCTAGCATGTGATAGTTAATTTGGAAATGAACCTGTTAATGTACTGGATTCTCCCTAAAAATCCTTTTATTTCTTTCTCCGTCTTTGGAGGTGGCATGTCTATTATGGCTTTGATCTTGGATGGATCAATTTCTATTCCTCTGGTGCTTATGACAAATCCTAGAAGTTTACTGGATGTGACTCCGAATGCGCACCTTTTGGGATTAAGCCTCATGTTGTACTTCCTAAGCGTATCAAAGAACGTTTGAAGTGAGGGTACATGCCATTCTTTGTCTTTGGACTTTATGATCATGTCATCTACATACACTGCAGCCTCCTTATGCATCATGTCGTGGAGTAAGGTTGTAGCGGTTCTTTGGTATGTGTCTCCTGCATTTTTAAGCCCGAACGACATTACTGTATAGCAATAAGTGCCCCACTTGTGATGAAAGTGGTTTTGTCTTCGTCCTCTTTGGCCATTAGGACCTGGTTATATCCTGCGTACCCATCCATAAATGATAGAAGGGCGTGTTCGGCGGTGTTGTCTACTAAGACGTCTATGTGAGGTAAGGGAAAGTCGTCTTTCAGACTTGCTTTGTTCAAGTCCCTAAAATCTACACACATTCGGACTCGTCCGTCCTTTTTTTGGACTGGGACGATGTTGGCTACCCAACCGGGGTAATTGGCCACTCTTATGAAGCCTGCCTCTAGTTATTTCTGGACCTGTTCCTTGATCTTAAGAGCCCACTCTGGCTTCATTCTTCTTAACTTTTGTTTGACTCGTTTGCAGTCGGGGTTTAGTGGGATGGTGTGCTGAGCAATTTTGCGGTCTATGCCTGGCATGTCCTTGTAGGACCAGGCGAAAACATCCGTATAATTCTATAGGAGTGTTACGAATTGTTCGCGTTCATTAGATGTTACAGACAAGCCTATTTGCACGTGGCGAGGCTCATCATTAGTTGCAATGTTTATTGTTTCTGTTTCTTCGACTATTGAAGTCTTTTGCTCATGTTCGATTAGTGCTTTAATAACTTCTTTTTGCAATTCCGTTATATCTTCTGAATTATCAGTAGTGAGGGAATCCGAGTAAGAAAAATCGACGTTCATAATATTAATAGAAGCGGACAATACATCAATGAGGTCATCACTAAGGACCTTAGCAATAGAAGGAATCGACTGGGGTGGACTACCCGACACTTCCAGGATAACAGACTCAGAATCAGACTCGGACTCGGGGTCAGACTCAGAATCAGAAATAGGCCCTCCTGTAGGACCGTTGCGGATTGTGAACTTGTACTTGGCTCCCTTGACTGGAGCCCATTTCGTCTAGTGCTTCCAAGTGGTGCGGTCGGGCCCGATTGGGGCGATCAGCTTGGACGGGTCAAAACCTTCATTAAAAAGCACAGTAAGGGGAAGTTTAGTAGTTGTCTCGTCGTACTGACGACGTTCTTTGCCAAATAAGAGCCCAAAGTCATTGGATGCCATATCATTAGCCCAATCTTTAGTGGATTGGTCCTCATTAAGAGGTATGAGTGTGTCTTCACTCATGATGAAGCAGTCTTGAAATGCCTCAAAGCCTGGTATTAGGATCCCGCTAATTGTGTATGGTTCAGGAAATCCATAGTAAGGATATGGATCGCCTTCTTGAAGAAATTCCCCATTGAGGGTGAGGGGGTAAGGATTCATGCTGTGTGAACCAGGTTTGTTAGCAGAGCGGGCTCTTTTCTTAGCCATCACTTTGGATATGTAGGCCTTAACTTCTTGCCTTCTGGGCTTGTAGCCCAGTCCAAATAGATCATTTTTGATCTTGGTGTTCCAGCAGGTTTGAGCTACCTTGGGATGAGGGCCCAAAGTGGTGCCTGGGAAGTGGCCTTGCTTTCCGAGTAAAGCATTTACATTAAGTGTGGGCTCTATTGTTTCTATGAAGGCTATCTTCTCGAAGCCCCATAACTCTTCATCTTGCTCATTATGCTCTATCTTTAGGATTGGAGCTTTCTCAATTTGGGCCATCATAGTATCAGCGCAGACTTCCAGGATGGATCCTGCCAAGAATAGCTTTACCTTTTGATGCAGGGTTGAGGCTACGGAATTTAGCCCGTGTAACCAAGGCCTTCCTAAGAGTAGGTTGAAGGTGACGGGAATATCAATCACATGGAACTGGACCATTTTCTCGATGGGCCCAATATTGATATTCATGGAGAAGATACCCAATGCATTCCTCTTGGAATTATCGTAAGACCTTAGCCCTTGTGCGGAATGCGCGAGGTTGTTGCAGTCTATTTTGAGGTGTTCAGCAGTACTCAAGGGGCATACATTTACAGTAGAGCCATTATCCACCAAAGTCATAGGGATTTGTCTTTGTTGACAGATTACAGTAAGATAAAGGGCTTTATTGTGGTGAATACCCTCAGGTGGAAGGTCTTTGTCAGAAAAAGTGATGGGCGTGGATGACTTTCCTTGGACCAGGAGGTTGACTACCTCTTCAGGGGTGGCATTTGGAGAAATGGTAGTTGCATTCAAGGCCTCTAGCACGGCGCTTCTATGAGTGATAGAAGTGGTCAACAGTTGCCAAATGGATATGTCGGCTTTTGTTTTTTGTAGTTGTTTGAGGATATTGGTCCCATCATCCTCTTTTGCCATTTCTCTTTGGGGCGAATCCCTATTGGGGATGGCTATAAGCTCTACGGGTTGGATTTGAGATGGATCCATATAGATATTTTCGGGCCTGAGCTGGCGTCCTGATCTTGTGAGGTAGTTTAGGGCTTTATTATCCTCTTCTTTTTCATCATCGGAGATATCATACCAGGCTTTGCCATCAGCTATGTCATGGACTTGAGGAGTCAACACATCTTCTGGATCAGTATATGACCCATTATCTTCCTCATCGCTGTCCCAAAGGCCGCAGACGTCCAGCGTGGGCTTTGGGTTTGGGTATGGTGGTATGGTCTGTCCAATAGGTGTGATCAGATAAGATGGATCAAATCCTTCTTTTATGTCAATGGCAAAGGAGTTCCCGAGGGGATTATTGTTGTTGCTGGGTGGTGGTGCATCTTTGGGCAATGGTATTGTGCCATTATCAAACAAATCTTGAATTTTATCTTTGAGCGTGTAACACTTTTCAGTGTCGTGCCCGCGGCCCCTATGGTACTTGCATAATGCTGATTCGCTCCAATATGGTGACCTTTTCTGTACAGGTGGATTGGGAGTAGGCCCAATCGGATGTAGATAGTCTCCCTTGATCAACTTGTCTAGAGCTTTGACATAAGTCATTCAGAGAGGAGTGTACCTTCTTGGGCGTCTATCAGCTATGGCGTTCACTTCATTTCCTCTACTTGTGGAGGCGTGGTTGGTATTAGTGTATTTTTTATCCTTATATCCACTTGTGTTGTTATTGTAAGTGACCTTGTTCTTCCCTCTTTGGAGTTGATCATCTTCAATAGCCATGCCTACTTCAGTTAATTGGGCATAGGTGGTTATGGGCTGAAACTTTATGTGTTCACGGTATTCAGATGCCAAATTTTGAACTAGCATTCTGATTTGATCCCTCTCAGATGGGCGATCAATCATTTCAGCTACCTTGGTTCTCCATCTTCTCACAAAATTGGTGAACCCTTCTTTATCACCTTGCTTGGTGATGTCCAACTCTCTTAATGTCATGGGTGGCAAGAGATTGTCAGCATATCTATGGAGGAACAATGTGGATAGACCTTCCCATTTTTCCAACTTTTGGGTGGGCAACTTGAAGAACCAGGACCTGACAGCAGGATCCAAGGTTTGGGGAAAGAGGTGAACATATAGCTCTTGTTCGATACCTCTAAGGCCCAACGCAGTAGTAAAAGCTCTAATGTGATCTTGTGGATCGTTGGTTCCTTTGAAAGTAGGAACTTCAGGCATGGAGAACTTAGTGGGCAATTTTCCCTTGATGTGGGGAGCATAGCCTTCAGAATTGATTATCATGTCGTTGAAGACACGACTCTTGCCTTGGACAGATTCCAGCCTGTTCAGCTTGGCCTGAAGCTCTTGGACCTCTTTAGTGGGGGGTTCGGCCTTTTCCTCATCAGGCTTGGGCTCATCATGATCCGTAGTAGGGGGATACAACTTGGCGACACGGGCTTCCATATCAGTGGATCTAGCATTCATGGCGACCATTTGGGCTAAAAGGTCATCCATCTTCTGGTCAGCGGTTCTCTCAGCGTCTCCAGACATAGCAAAATTAGGTGAATTGGGTGGTGAGGCTTGAGGTGACAGTGGTGGTGTGCGAAGGTAATCGAGCCAAATGGGGCCCACAAACTGTGCTTTTGGTGAAGGTTCGAACGACAACTTTCGGACTAACCTCTTGCTGGACTCGTCTCTCTCTCACTTCCTAGGACCGGGATCTTTACTTCTACCAATTCTGGACATAAAAAGGCCCACTTAAGAAAATAGGAAATAAATGGGAACCTCCACAGAAAAAAGGTTTTATTTTAAAACAAATGTGGGAAAAGAATCTAGCACTAATCCTCAACATGGTGATCTTTTGGGAAAGACGCGATCTTGTGTAAATAGCATATTCTAGTCAATGATCTTTCGACTTTATTAGAATAACAAATACTCTTGAGTTGTATATGGGATGAAATTCCCTAATTTAAGGAAAAAAAAGATATACTATTAACTTGCATATGGAATAAAATTGGACTCTCTTTTTTTTTTGGTGAAAGATCATTGACGGGAATATATTATTTGCATGCAATCTAATTCTTATGGAAAGGAACGTCTTCCTAACATGGTCACTAGCATCATCGGAATCATACAGGGATTCTACTTCCTAAAAAGAAAAGATCCTAGCTAGACTCTATTTGTAAACCTGACAAAACGTACAAGCAAACAAAAGGGAAACCTTCCCAAACCAGGACTCAATAAAAGAATCCTAAGGGGGGATCTAGTCCTAATATTCTATAGAAATTAATCACATAGTAAGGAAACAATTAATAATAATATAGCAAGTAAACCAATTAGCACCTTGATATGGACTATGAGACATAATGCAATAGTTGACATGATCTATGGTTGGATAAGGTAACCCATGATCGGATGCGTTTTGTCATCTATTGGGTGCATAGTAAGATTAGACGTACCGTTTTACACATCTCGAATGGAAACATGTAAATGCAATGGTGTGGAACACGACTATGTGCAAAGGTAATTCGAACCGAGTGGGTCACTGGCCTAAGTCATAGACAATGTTCCAAAGGGTAAATCCTGCTTATGGAGTGGTGATGTCTTTCGACATCTTGCGATGATAACGCATGCAGTATGAATGATATGGATGCAAAGGCAAAGAAAATAAACACATACGGTAATTGAACCAAATAGCTAAAATAAATTATTGACATGGATAAGTGTTCGAATTACATCCTCTTATTAAGTCCCCAGTGAAGTCGCCACTGTAAGAACCCTCGCCTTTCCGGCGCCTTTTTATGCGTGAATCGATTTTTTGTTGGAATTAATGGTTCTTAAATAATGTGTTGCATGCGATTCAAATTAATTATAAGGAAAAATTTGCAAATAAGAAGCCGCCACCAATTTTTAAGGAAACAATTGGAAACCATCAAAAGTGCACCCCAATTCCTATTGGGAATTGACTCATGCCCATGGGGACTAAATATTGAGTTCGGGGATGTAGGTACGAAATAAACAAAACGAATCTCATCTAAATCGCCCGTATAAACGGCCTCCATTAAGCCTATCCATGTCAAATATTTATTTATGCTATATGGTTCCATATAAGTCCGGTCGTCCAAGATCCTAAATTAACTAGGCGGGTTAAGAACAACCAAATTACCTATGTTATCGCTTTGCACAATTTATATCCAATTTACATGCATACTATTAACAAGCATAAACAAGATATAAAGCATTAAATTAACGCTCCAACCTACCAACTTTGCTAAACGCGCCAAGTATTGTATATGCACATCAATAAAACCGTTAGTAATTTCAAACGAATATTAATAATGTAAAAGCAATAACTTTATGCTAAAATAAACCTAAGAGGCTACTACATGCATGCAAAAACTACGAAAAGATGCAAACTTGCATAAACTAATAAAAAGATGCTAACTTTATATTAATTAAGCATGCATAATTATGTACAAAACCCAAAACATGCAAATTTATTCAACCATAATCAAAAGCTAAATAAAACATGAGTAATAAACAATAAAATGAGAGATTTAATAAAGAATTAGGCCCTCAGGATGGTTAACCTGGACGTTCTATTCGAATGGGACTAGTATAATTAGGATTTCTCTTTGATCTTGGGTGCTAGGTTAGGTGTATTGATTGCTTGGATCTTCAGATTTCTGAATTCTCCTTGATTTGGGGGAATATGTGCTCTTAATGCTCTCAGAATTGTGAACTCACTCACCTCCTGCGAAAGAGGGTGAAGAGGAGTATTTATAGAGTTAGAGGACGAATTTAGGGACTTAGGACAAGAAGCCCAGCGCCAAAACTCAGCCTAGCCAAAAAGCTGGTTCAGCGGCCACACAGAGGGCAGCCAGGGCCAGCGGCTGGCCTAATGGCCCCCGCTGTCATGCGTTGGCCCCCGCTGTCACACGTTGGCCGACGGCGCGTGCGTGACTAGTGTTTTTGACTTTTTATGCTCTGTAAATTAGGAAATTGCCCTTGGACTGACCCAGGGGCCGGGATTGAGCGGTTTTGACCCAAATTTTCGAGACGCGATATCTCTTGATCCGGGGACCTGATTGAGGCAAGGCCAAAGGCGTTGGCATCCTTATAACAAGGGCTATCCAAAGACTGAGGTTTCAAGGAATTTGGTCTAGATTTCCGAGCAATGTCCTTTTCACTTACGTCTATGTTAATCCATTACCATCATCATCAGGCGTTGGGGTGTTAGGGGATGAAAACCGATTAGGGTGTCTACAATGAGCTATTATGTTCCACAGAGGAAGACGAAGAACTGTCCAGCCAAATAGCAACGATCTCATTTGCATTAAGAGCATTATATGTCCGTTGATTAGGGACTGAATTGTGATTAATAATAATTTCAGTGTCTTCCCGAATATCAAGTTCTCTAAGTGAGCGGAAAAAATTTGCATATGGATTTCTTTTCATGACATTCATAAGTATAGACACAATATCAGCTTGTAGTTGTGGGAAAACACCTAAGCGATTTTCTTTTTCATGCTCAAAATCATAGAAGTATAGTTGCAAATATTTAGGCTTATGATCATTAGGCAAAAAATCGGGCACGAAGTGATTTATTTGTCCATTTAATTTAAAAACATAGATACCTTTTTTTGTTTGCGCATTGAATGTACCACCCAGTGATTTAAATGCAAAAAGGTTATTGTAAAGTCTGGCATATTTTTTAAATTGCACGACATCTTCTTCATCTGAAGTAAATAACCTGATAAGCTCAGTCGAGGTTTCATTAGTGGCTATTTGCACGTCACCACCACTGCAACAAAAGAATGGAGTTTCTTATTGAAATTTCTTTACACCACACTTTTAGTAATAAGTTGGTGCAGATAATCTTGAAGCGCTGGTAGGAGCAGATTTGCCACCTAATGCGGCAGGGACCCCTATAGTTAGAACAAAGAATAAATTTCAACATATTTCGAAAAAATTATTTCCCATCACTCCTACCTAAAATGCAACGAGATAACTTTTATATTTTCAGCATATACTTTTCAGTCTTTTTCTCTGGCAAGTAGTAGGAACCAGCTGTTGGTTAACGAATTGAGAGCTAACAAGTTGATCGTCGAAGGTACTGAGGGGGTACGCCTGCTGCGGTAAGCTTTTTTCTTTGGTACTCTTTGTATCGAAGTCTCATGTTGCCTACTTTTTTTCTGCTTCTCTAAGGTTGCATCCACCACAACCTCGCCAATACAACGTTATTCTATCTTCAATCACAATGAACGTGCTATTGGGATCCTCACTTGACATTATTTGTTAACTTGTTTTTGGGAACAACCTTCAGGGAAAAGATATTCATGTTAGTAACAATAAAAGTATGTACGCTAACCAAACTCGTTAAGGCATTTGTAAGGGTTTGCAATAAAAAAAACAAAAAGGGGGTTCTCTTTTCATTTGTGGGTGGAGGGTTTTTTTTGCAGCAAGCATGCATAACGGATTGAGAAGTAATTGAAGCTGAATTATCTTAGCATGTCAACATCATTAGCATCTCAATAGTGCACTGGGGTTTAGAGGTGAGTACAAAATTATGTAAGCATAGAGTATAGAGGAGTTAGAGCATTGTAAAGCGCAACTGAATGCCATAATCCAAATTTATATATTAACTGAATATTATACAACTTGAATATTAACAATAACAGTGTTTACCCATACAAAAGTAGCTTCAGAATAAAGTAGTGGTCATTACAACAACATATTAACCACAATATATTTCACCCAAATACATGTGTTATACCAAAAAGAAGGATGAGAATGCATAACATCAGTGCAAATGACCTAAGTTTAAAACCCTAGCTATTTGTGATGATGTTGCAACTCTGAGTTAAATCCTTCGCTCTGAAAACTTTAGCAAGGTTAGCAAAACTTAAGCAAAAAACACCCCAGCTACTTGTGATGTTTCTACTTGTGATGTTGCTGGAACTTCAAATCTGGTGCTTGGTTATGAAAACATTAGCAAGGTCACCGGGGGTGACAAAAGTAGGGGCGAAAGAAGCTATGTTTATTGGAGGCAACATTAATGGTCCAGGAACTGATCTTGGCTTCTTAGGAGCTGGAGGAGGATTATTAGAAATATGAATATGAGATTCAATGTCTTTAGGTGTCATGCATTCGATCCCTATAGCCATTGGTTGAGGGTTTAGATCTTATTTAATACCAAGCACCATCTCCTTAACTGTTAGGTAACTTTCCCTTTCAAAGGGACAATGAAAGTTAGCAAAAAGCACTGCATTTATTTTCCTTGCATAAGTCTTTAAACTTCTCTTGCCATGAGGATTTGACTTAACCTTGTTTGACCCTCTTTCTAGGTTGTCTAGTCTCTCCCTCTTGGCTTTGAAAAATTCGATACAACTTTTGTACCTATTTTTTTTTCTCCAAATTGATATCCTCCACTTGAATTCTGTATTTTTTTCACTAAAAACATAACATTTTTTTTCAGCTGCTTCCTCCTCAGGCTCCCTTAAGTAGTCACCTTCTTTCCCTTCAAAAAAGAAACCCCTTGCGCCAGCACCACCCTTGTGTACAACTACATAGGCAATATTCTTCGAAATAGCTACCCGATTATAGATGGGGCATGGCAATGTTAGATTTTCACAAATATCACTTAGGAGGGTCTTAAATGAAATCGTGAATGTTCTTTTCTCCATAACCTCTAAAACAAAATACTTCCATTAAGGCACTTCTTAGGTTAGGTTTGAAAAGTAAAGACCTTAGACCTCTATTCGACGCTATTGATAAACTGTGGCACCCAAGCACCCTAAGAACGCATAACCCAACCAGCGTATCACTAGTGTGGTTATTTCCCATTATGATTTGCAACAAGCAAAGAAAAGAAGATAAAAAAGAAGTGTATTAATGAGCCGATTGTTTCTTCAAAGACAAGGTACGGCAAACATAGGCAATACGTAAGGGGGCACTAAATGCACACACTACATGGGGAAGGAAATTAGCCCATATTAATTTGGAGAGGTTGTTTGTTTCAAAAATTAAAGTTTTATTCCTCACTAAGTTGTTAAAAGTGAATTCAAACATAAGACTTGACTAACGCCAGTCAAATAACTAACATTAAATTACAATTAATATGGTCCAGAAATAGAGTGTGTTGTACCTTTCGAGGTGTTGAACAAAAACAGAATGAGGTGAAGTGAAGTTGAGGAAGTTGAAGTGAAACGTGTATAGCCTTTGCAAGTTTGATCGCCAATGCAAATAATGTTGTTTTCTTTGAAAGGAGAACCCTGCATAATTGCATTCATAAACATTAGTAATCATGTTGGGGAAACAACTACTGAATAAGATTATGCACCCCCAAAAATAAAAGCCAGAAGTTAAACACCTACTGTACAAAAAGACAAGTATCAATTGGATCAGTCGCAAGATAGCGAAATCGCGAATTGAGAAAGTATTGTCAAATCAGTGGGAATGTCAATATTTTGATCTTAGTCTGTGTGTGAAAGGTACAGATTGTTTTAGAGACTAATATAGTTCTACTTCAAATCCAAAACTTAAAGTAACACACACCCAAAAACCACCTACCCTGGTGAATTATCCCCAGTGAATTATTAGTTGGACCCATCCTGAAATAAACGCAGATAGCATGTTGAAAAAGAATTTACCAATCATTTTCTTTTCATTCTCCATTATTTTCATTATGAATTGCAGAACATCCAAAGCCAAAGGAATTTACAATCTTTTAGATCTATATTCAAATAGAGGTGGCAATCGGGCGGATTGGGTCGGGTTTGGGTCGGGTCTTTCGATTTCGGGCCATTACGGATTCGGGTAATATCGGGTCAGAATAGTAATCGGGCCAGCTTGGGTCGAGTCGGATTGATTCGGGTTTATGTTGATGTCGGGTTACGGGTCAACTCGGGTCGGGTTAGTTCGGGTTTCGGTTAAGTCGGATTCAGGTTAGTTCGATTTTCGGGTCATATCAGGTCAAATTTAATTCATATTTCAAAGCATATAAATTCGAAAATAATATGAAAAACTCAATTTTATATGAAAATTTTCAATAATATGGACTACATGTGTGTTAAGTTAGTGTTTTTTCAATCATTTTGAATATTATGTCATTACAAGTCAGATATACTCGGGTTTCGAGTAGAGCCGGTTCGGGTTCATTTCGGTTTCGGGTAATTTCGGGTCGAGTGTTATCGGTTTCGGGTCACTTCGGATAACGGGTGTTGTCGGGTGTCGGGTTGAACCAGGTCGGGTCGGGTCGATTTCGGATAATGATAATTGATACATTTTCGAATGTCGAGCGGGTCTGATATCAGGTGGTTCGGGCCGGTTATCTCAGATCGGGGCGTGTTTTGTCAGCTCTATATTCTAACATCCAACTACAAGAGAAAGACACTTCTAAAATTATTCCTTTTCCCCTAGGACATACAAATACACAAAAATGATCGGAATAACATAAAATGAAAAATCATAAATCTCTAACATATGGGCAGGAAACAGCCCTCTAGGACTTCAGGTTCAACCAAGTCGATTTTAAAAGGGGCAAGATTATTTGTTATGCTATTAGTGAATTTTTTTTATGTTTAAGAATAATAATCACAATGATTTGTAGCAATTCATATTTTGTGCAAATAATAATATAACAATATTGTTGAAGACCTACCTTATCAAAAGCAAATTACATCTGTTTTTACTCTTATTTAACATAGAAATGGTTAGCCACTAAAACAACTCAATTATAGCCCTCGCCTAAAATTCCGGTTATGTATTTTTTTTTCTTTTTAATTTCCTAGCCATCATTAGGTCATGTTAGTTCAACTCTCCAACATCATATTCCTGTCTCATATTAGTATATTACTCTCAATTTAGTTCAATTTAAGCAAGATATGTTCACTTCATTTCGTATAAGTTCATTTTCGGATAATACAAATTCAAATTTCTTCTAATCCTCATTGCTATTAGTTTGAAAACTCATTCGACATCCTATACTAACAAAACTTAATTGTCAAGGATGTCCAGAGTTTTGGACATCTACAAGGAAAATAGACCATAAATTCAAGATAAAACAAACAGAGCCAATCATAGAAGTGACACAGCAAGTTAGCACAACTCCACAGAGTATAGCACTCAAATCCAGATAACATGACTGTGATTAATAGTCTCACTACAAATTGAAGTAGCAGACACAACCCAGAATGGGTGAACTCAACAAACAATAGAAACCGAGAAGGACCAAAAGGATTTCCGACTCTGGTGAACACAAATAGTCTCAATGCTTCCTAACAATCAATATAACTTTCCAAGAGGACTGCTTTAATATCTGGATGTAAGCACTAACGGGGATCAATATCAAAGGTATGTACCTAACTGTTCCTTCATTAAGATGAGCAAAAAAAAAAAAAAAAAAAAAAAAACCCTCCATTCAACCTAAGAAGGAACCTTGACTTGTGGCTGAAGACATGACAAGTCGGGTGCGGGAAAGGTTGTTATTTAGGGTAGTCTTAAAGAAGCAACAAATTTACCACCTGCATTTCAAGAAGAGAGACATTTTTTTGCAACCACCTCAAATGCAAATGTTTTCAAATGTTTTCATTATTTAAAGGGCTGAGTGAGTCTTGCTCTACTGAGTTAGATATGGAAGTACACTATTAGCACGAAATCAAGGGATACACTGTCAGATTTAACAAACCGTAATAATACTTCAGAAAGGAATGAACAAGGGCTAACAAGATATAGGATGAATTCCAAATTTTGTTCACACAAGTTCAGCGTTGGGTCATCTCACTCATCTGTACCTTTGTTACTTGGCCTCTTCCTTGCAAACCAGAATACTTGCACATGACCATCGAACTCCTAAATACTCCATAATAGAACACATGGACGCCCCCCCCCCCCCCCGAAAATAACCATGTCCAACCATTCGATGCGTTGGATGCACAGCTGTACACAAGTTCTTGGAACATCGATCCAGAACCTAAGATATGCCAATTATCAGATCAAAATCTCAATATCACAGAACTGTTGTGTATATTCCATGTTGTATCAGAAAGGGATGAAGATGCCCATGATTCATAGTCCAAAATTCAGCAATTACCTAACAGTGACTCTATTGTCTAAACTCTAAAAACAGCTATCTCAGTTTTCATGTGAATTAGTCATACTCGCTCCTTTATTTTGAATTTCGGATCAGTGCTATTATGTAGAAGAGCTCAAAATGATACCAAAGATTCTAGCCGTCTATTTTTTGGCTAGAGCATATAAGCATCTAAGGCAACAAAAATATGGTTACAAATTATATGAGACTCATGATCACGTATACAGAATTTGGCTCCTGGCCTAAAAATGCATGTCTCTTATGATCCTCAATTCTATCAATTTGAAAACACAGTTCAAACATCCTATACTAACAGAACTTGATAGTCAATATCCATAAATTGAATTCACGTGACATATGCTAATTACAAGATGAAAATCATCGACTAATTATTTTTTAAACTAAAAGCGATATCAAGTTAATTTCACAAAAGGGTCGATCAGAATTTATCAAAGAAATTCAACCCAAAAAAAAACGACACTAATTAAAGAGAGTGAGAGATAGTAGTACCTGAAATTTCCAATTTAATTGTTCTTCACACTATATCAATGCAAATAAAAGTCCATGTTCTTGTAGGAGCCACAGAAATTAAGAACAACAGTGTTAATTTGCAAGTATTATTTACAAAATTTCACAAAATTTAGAAAGAGAGAAGAACAAACCTGAAATTGAAATAAATTACACTACTTCACGGAGTAGGGAGCACAATATTACTAATGAAGGTAGATAGCTGTAGTAGAGAGAATGAGGGGGAAAAAGAGAGTGAAGGATGTGACATAGAGTAGACGAATGACACCCATAACATAGAAAGTATATGTTTAAGCCTGGAAACTAGTTGTGGCGGTTGGAGAGAGGAGGGAGGGGTTGAGGAGAGAGAGGGGGGGGGGGAGGGGTTGAACCTGATTTCCATGAGAGAGAGAGAGAGAGAGAGAGAGAGAGAGAGAGAGAGAGAGATGGTATGTCAGTTGTTTTGATTTGAGAAGAGAGGAGATTTTTTTTACTGAAAGAAGGCTCGTTGGTTGAAGCCCTTGAAGGGTGTAAAGGTTTTTTCTTTGTTTAAAATTATTAAATATATGTTGTGGACCTGGGCTAAGTTCGATGGATCAAGGGTTGATTTGGATGAAATAAATGTTGTTGACCTGGGCTAAGTTGGATGGGCCAATTGTTGATTTGGATGAAGGTTAGTAGATTAAGATAGCCACCTACATTGGACCTTTTTAGAAGGAGGCCCTTCATAACTAATTTTAAAATGAAATAAGACACTGGCTTTAGATCTGTTTATAAAGCACTCCAAACAAATAATATTTGTAGTACACCTTAAAAAAATAAAATAATACTAGCAGTTTGATAAATATTGTTTCCTCTCAAAAAAAACAAAAAAAAGTAAAATCGAAATGTTTAAAGAGAGAACATGGTTCACATCTCCACAGTTTTGAATAATCTTTTTTCTTTTATTTGCAACATGATTCAGACTAATATTCTCCTTCTCTGGACAAGTAGTAATGTTGTGGCCAACCTTCTTGCAAAAGCTGTATGTTTTTACTTGTTTTGCCAATCCATTTCCACCTTTCATTCTTCCTCTTTTGGGACGTCCTTTTGTGATTGAAGCTGGAGGACATTGGACAATTACGTCCTCACCAATACCAACATTGCCTTAAGATGATCCTTCTATGACACATAATGTTTCATCAAGCATAGAAACAACCCTACCTCCATAAAATTCGTCACGACCCCAATGTACTGGCAAGTATGCAGCTGAGATTGAAAACAATCTTTATGGAAAAATATAATGGATGATGACAAATAATTCCCCAAAACTCAAAGTTCTTGCAATTACAACAAACCACATCACCCTCCATTTAACTTGATGCCTTTGTGAATGTAACCCCCTGTAAAATTGCACGCTAAAAGTCACATGATTCTCCTTCTATACCTTATACTGAGTCGCACGCTCAAACTCTTCTTGAAATTTGGTGAAAGAAAACTTTGTGAAAATACAATATACTTTCTCCTCAATGGGGTGACAAAGTTCTCAAAGAGGAACCTCTATATGTATCCAACATGCTATAACGTAGTTGTGTTTGTGTGATACCTCAATATTGTCTATAATTATAATATCGATTATATTTCATTAATAAATAGTTTCAGAGATTTAAATCGTCTATAATTATAATATCAATTAACAACGATTCGATTTACTTAATTAAAGTCACAATAATATTAATTCTTATTAAGGGAATTTCGTGTTTATATTTGTCAAATTGTGGGATTTAATTATTATTTTTTATGTATGAATAAGGATTATTCATATAAAATTGATTTTTCGCCATAATTTAAGTTGCTTTAGGAATTACTTTAGCTTCGAATTTTTCTCTCTCTAAAAAATGCTCTCGTGGTGTAGCCTAAGCTGAGATGGCTATCCTGCACCGCGGCCATTAATGGGGAGACAAAAAACATCGAGAGGATCTACTGTTCCATTAAACGAGTTTCTGGGCTCCATTCCTACAATCCCTGAGGATCAAGAACTTTCTTTGGAGAGAGAATCGACACCGGAGGATCTAGGGGCTTATAGTTCACTCTCTCAAGGGCTCCCTGATTTTGAGGATTCAGCTGAGAATGTTCAACCTCGAGCTCCCCGACAATTGATATTGGTCGCTACCCCTCGCTCTGGTGCCTCTCCGACGATAGCAGAAGCTGTTACGCCGGTGGCAGGTGTTTCTATGCCTATTTTGGTAGTATTCCGACTTTGCTGAGCTCGATTGTTACGCCCTCTCCAGTGGCTACTCCCACAACTCCGGTGGCTACCTCTAGCATTCCGATTGAGGTAAACCCTCCCACTGAAACTGATAATATAAGAAATTCTTCGAATCGTTTTGGTAGTAAGTCGTATAAACTGAAATTTATTCCTCCTACAATAAAAGAGGGGAAAAGAGTTGCTAAACTTCAGAAAAATAAAATTGAATCTGCAATTAAAATATTGGATTCATCAATTATTGGCTTTGTTTTGGTAGATGCTCCTTATTTTAGCCAAATGTAGAGTTATGTAGCTTCCTAAAAGAAATTTGTAGCCATGCCCAAGTGCTATCTTCATGAAAAAGGCTATTTCATTTTCATATTTGCTACCATAGAAGATCGAGACGAAGCCCTTCATAGAGGTCCTTTTGCCTTTAATGCTAAGCCCTTCATAATTCAAGAATGGACATCTGATTTTATGATAGACCCTGAGAAACACAGGGAAATCCCACTATGGATTCAATTTCCTAATCTTTCATTAACTTGCTGGTCAATGGACTCTCTGAGTAGGTTAGGTAGTTGTGTGAATAAACATTTATATGTTGATAATGTTACTGCTGAATTGGAGAGGGTGTCTTATGCTCGATTACTGATTGAAGTTGATATAACTGTACCATATAAGGAAGAAGTATGGTTTGAGGATGATGAAGGCACCATGGTTCAGCAAATGCTTACATATGAGTGGAAGCCTGCCTTTTGTCAAAAGTGCAGGAAATTTGGTCATCTGGAAGATAGGTGCAATCCTGCTCATTCTCATCCTGAGCAACCTACTTGTAGGAAAAGAAGGAAAAATAGACAGGAATGGCAGCCTAGGGCTACTGCTACTATAGCTCAAGCTCAACCTGTTGTCCCTGCTGGAACAAATACTGAGACCACAGAGTCTGAACCTGAACTATCTGCAGAAATGGCTGATTTACAAGAGAATCACTTATCTCTTGAGGAAACAAGATGGGAGAGTATGCATAGGCCAAGTGCAAATGTTGCTTTGCATAACTCTTTTACAGTTTTGCAACTTAATGAGGAGTCTGGGCATGATGATATTGATGTTGCAACTGATTTTGTAGAAGTTGATTTGCTCATTGGAGAAAGCCCTAGTGCGCAGGTATCTCCCAACCCAAATAGTTCTTAATGAAGATGCTTATTTGGAATGTTAGAGGGATGAATAAACCCTCTAAGTTGCATGATAGAAGTTTATTTATAAAAATAAATTCTATTTTGTTGCACTTCTAGATACAAAGGTGAAGGTGAATAATTTTGATAAAGTAGGCACTAAAATCCTGAATAATTGGCTTCATCTTTGCAACCACAATGAAGCACCTAATGGTAGAATTTGGATTGCCTGGGATCCATCTGTGTTAAATGTTCAGATTCTAGCTGTGTCTGATCAATTTGTGCACATGAAAATTTTATTCCTCTCTGGGATTACTTTCTTATTGACTGTTGTGTATGCCAAGAATGATATAAATCTGAGGAGTGTCTACTGGGATAATATTGAGAATTTGGGAATGAACATTATTGAACCATGGCTAATAGGTGGTGACTTCAATGCCACTTTGAGTGTTTCTGAAAGATTACAAGCTGGAAATCATATATCAGGGACTGAGGAACTTCATGACCTTTGTTATAAGCTTAGCCTGGAGGATATTAGGGCTAAAGGTATGGAATTTACTGGTGTAACAGACACAATGATCATACAAGAGTTTATAGCAAGATTGACAGGGTACTAGGGAACTATGAATAGATCTCTACCTTCCCTAGCATAGAGGCTGACTTTTTGGCTCCTTTTATCTCTAACCATTCACTTGCATCACTTACTATAGTACCTGAGACCCAAGAAGAAGGTAAGCCTTTTAGATTCTTCAATTTGTGGATTTCTCAATTTGGGTCCAAGGAGGTGTTTGAGAAGGGCTGGAAATTTGAGGGGCAAGGGTCTACAATGTATAAAATTTGGCAAAAGCACCAGAATATGAAGAAAGTGCTTAAGCAATCCCACCTCTACATCCCTCACTGGGAAAACAAAGTGCAGAAGGCACAAAATAGCTTGATCCAGGCTCAAGAACTTCTTCCAGATGATAAATTTAACCTGGAGCTTATTGAGAGAGAGAAGCAGGCTTATGATCACTTTCATAAGATCAGAGACACTGAGGAGTTAAATGGGCAACAACAATCCAAACTTCATTGGATTAGAGCTGGAGATGACAATTCTACATTCTTTCATGCTAGTATTAAAAGTAGAAGAGCACACAACAAGGTTTCTTCTATTTATAATACAAACAATGTCAAAATGACTGACCCTGCTGCTGTTAAAGCTGAATTTCAGTCATTTTTCGTCAACACGATGGGGTCTAATGCTACTGAACTCCCCGCCATTGACCTTGACATCATGTCTGCTGGTCCTGTACTTACAGTGGAGCAACATATTGCATTATGTGAATTCTCAGCTCAGGAGATTAAGCAAGCTTTGTGGGAAATCAATGATGACAAGGCTCCTAGCCCAAATGGATTTTCTGCAGCTTTCTACAAACAATCATGGGATACTATGGGCAAAGAGATCACTGATGCTATTATTGACATTTTTGAGTTGGGTAACATTTTAAAAGTTATAAATTGCACTGTAGTCACTTTTGTTCCTAAAAAATCTTGCCCCTCATATGTAAGTGATTATATCCCTATTGCATGTTGCAATGTAATTTATAAGATATTGTCTAAAACTCTTGCTAATAGACTAAGCAAAGTGCTAGATGATGTTGTGTTATTGGAACAATCTGCTTTCATAAAGGGGTGGTTTATAGGTGACAATATTATCCTTCCTCATGAAATTGTCAAGCACTATGGTAGGAGGGATATCCCCTAGATGTGTTCTCAAAATTGATCTAAGGAAAGCCTGTGACTCCTTGGAATGGGTTTTCCTTGAACAAGTGTTACTTGGCATGCACTTCCCTGTGAGATTTGTGAAATGGATAATGATGTGTATCACAACTGTGAGTTATTCTATTTTGTTTAATGACACTCCCATGGCTCCTTTTTCTGCAAAGAGGGGACTTTGACAAGGAGATCCTCTTTCTCCTTATCTATTTGTCATTGCCATGGATTACCTCTCAAGATGTCTAAACGGGCTCCAAACTTTTAGAGAATTCAAGCACCATCCCAGATGCAAGAAGTTCTCCCTTGTTCACTGTATCTTTGCAGATGATTTGTTACTATTTTCTAGAGGTGATCAACAGTCTGTGGCTTTTTGAGAAGTTCAAACTATTTTCAGTCTGTTCAGGTCTTCAAGCTAATGAGAGCAAATCTGAAATTTATTTTGGAGGGGTTGATAATGCTAAAAAATTGAGAATTATGGAATGTACAGGTATGCAGGAGGGTTCTCTACCCTTCAGATACCTGGGTGTTCCTCTTACATCTAAGAGATTGCAGATTAATCATTATGACCCTTTAGTGCACAGAATTACTGAGAGGATCCAAGCTTGGACCTCAAAATTTTTGTCTTATGCAGGAAGGCTCCCGTTGATTAAATCTGTGTTGTTTGCTATGCAAAACTTCTGGACATAGTTTTTTCATATCCCTGCAGCTGTCACTCACAACCTAGTAGAAGAGCCCTAGTGGCCTGGGAAGATCTGTGCAATCCTGCTGCTAAGGGGGGCCTTGGCATCTTCAATCTGAAAATATGGAATAAAGCTTCCCTTGGGATATTGATATGGGATATTCAGCATAAGAAGGAGAAATTATGGATTAAATGGCTAAATGCTTATTATGTTAAGAAAAATGATTTCTGGACCATGAATAAGCCTATGCAAGCTTCATGGCTGTTTCAGAAACTATTTGATAAACGTGAGAATTTGCAGCACATTGTCTGTTCATGGCCCCAGTATAAAATCAGTGCTGTGTACAAACAGATGTTGCCTGACCTGCAGAAGAAATACTGGCGTAATCTAGTCTGGAGTCATCTTGCTCTGCCTAAATGGAAGTTTGCACTGTGGATGTGTATCCAGGAGAGACTACCAATTTGGAGTAAGCTTCATAAGATTGGTTTGCAAGGACCAAGCTACTGCTATTTATGTAGAAATGATGAAGAATCCTTCAAGCATCTATTAATTCTTTGAGGGTGATTTTGCTTCTCAGTTGTGGGGGAGAGTATTTACTTGGCTGAAGCTAGCCCTTTTCCAATGGTAGTGGCCTAATGTTTACCAGAAGATAGGTGATAAGTTTAAGGGAAGACAAGAGAAGAACAAAGTTATGTATGCTTGTGTAGCTCCTGTAATCTAGCACCTCTAGCAAGAGAGGAACCAGAGAATATTTGAAGCAAAGACAGGCACTGTAGACCAGATCATGAAGCAAATGATCTTTGCACTCCATGTTTGTGTTGCTGCAGCAAAGATTGAAAAGATCCAAAAATACTTCTCTTCAAATCTTAACTTCTTTTGCTAAAAAATGTTGTGTGAGTAGTTGAGAAGCTCTGTTTTTCTTTTTTTGTTTATTTTCACATCATTATTGTTGTGATACCCCAATATTTTCTATAATTATAATATCGATTTATAATTCATTTATAAATAGTTTCGGAGATTTAAATCGTATATTTATTTAACGATTCGATTTACTCAAATTAAGCCATAATAATATTAATTATTATTATGGAAATTTCGGGATTTATAATTATCAAATTGGGGGATTTAATTAAAATGGTTTTGTATATGAATAAGGCTTATTCATATTTTTTTTAATTAGTTTTAATTAGCATTTAATTAGTTTTAATTATTTTAATTAGCAATTAAATCAGAAAATTAACCCTAGGTCTAGTAGGTTTTGACTTTCATTGACTAGGCACCTATATAAGCCAAGAGATGGGCCAGTTGATCAGTTTGCAAAAACTGAGCCAAAAACCTTACTTTCTCTCTCTCCTCTCTCACAGTATTCTCTCTCTTTTCTCTCTCTCTCTCCAGCGCACACTCATTCTCTCTCCCTCCCTTGCTGTCGCCGGCCACCAGGCCTAGCCACCGGCCTCCTCTTCCCGCCGGTAAAACCCCCTACCCTCTCTCTCTTTCGTGCTCTGTTTTCCCCCTCCCCTGTTTTTGTCGAGTCGCGGCTGTCGCGCCACCTCCACGCCACCAGGTTGTGCCTAGGTGGTCGCCGACAAGTGGCCGACGCGACTGGGCCCTACCCGTCGCTCCTCCCTCTCTCAGTCGCCCCCTCTCCCTCGCAACTTCTCTCTCTCTCTCTCTCTCGCGCGATCTCTCTCTCCTTCGTCGCTGGTGCTCCGGCTAGCCACCGTTGACCATGGTGGTCGGTGGGTAGTGGTCTTGGTGATGGGCTAGGTAGTGGGTCCCATGCTTGGTGTATCACGACCTAGACTCGAAAAACCGATTAGGGTTTCGTTTAATAATTTCATTTTGATTAATTTCGTATTTTTCAGTATTTTTCAATAATTATTTTTATTTTTCTGTACTCGTTTGGAGTCCGAATCCGGATTTTGAAAACTCTAGATTGGTTGGAATAAATCAAGAAATTTAATAAAAATATTTTTTTACAGTTTCAGTACTGTTTGGATTTTTGTATTTACTGATTATATCTCGGTAATTATTTTTAATTAGGACCAACCGGACAAGCGTGATCCGGTTGTGATTAGCAAAGTTACCTACTTCGTATTGAGCGTTTGTTAGGTAAGCGATTGTGCCTACCTCTTTCCAAAGCCCCATCAAAACTATTTTAATGTGTTATGTGCTAATTGATTATTATTGTGAATTTAATATGCGAAGCATGATTAAATTATATCATCGTTAATTATGAGAATTAGAAATATATTCTTCGCTATAAATATGAATTACATTGAGTATGACAAGTTTATGAAGTTTCGTTGATTAATTAGTTCATATGCTATTTATCGAGCATGTATGGCGATGTTGAAATTCTTTTACTATTATTATTATATAATATATGTGCTATTTGGAATGGGTTATTATTGAGTGCTAATGAGCACCTAATATATTTAGATGATTTATTTGTGAAAGTGTAATTTTCGGATATCATGATTTACTGCCGAAATGCCGCCGAAATTTCATTAAACATATATGAAGCATGATTATGTTAATATGCATATATGTCGTTATTTGTTATTATTATTATTCATTATCATGAGCATGAAATGAAGTAGTATGTCGTGGTCTCGTTGTACCACTAGGTCAATCAATGCAAGTATGTGAATTGAATTATAAATGAGAATAAGACTCCTAATGGATCCCTAGGAGTAGTCGAGCTATCGAGACTTATCTAATTGATGTAGTCTAGGGATGCGTGATTCTCAAGTTACTCTTATGGACACCTAGTAGTGTGTTCGGGACGGATCATTCCCCATCGTTTAATTCTCTACGTATCGATTATTATGTTAGAGATAGTGTGAGTATACACTAGAGTAAGTCCATGGCATGTCTATATCTATCTATGGACAGTATGGGTAATCGCTGTTCTATTCGCTCTCTTATTACTCTAATCAGGATGGTTTATCTATTTGTGTTCGAATGATCACTAAAGAAAAAATTGCATGTAATTGAATATTCAGTATGCGTGTGCTTAATTGTATGACTACTTGTGCATGCAAATGAATTTCAATGATTCTTCTAAAACCCAAGTAAGGTTTGCGAAAGTGTTTTTACTGGGTATGGACGACGTTTATTCAGTTTACCTGATTTTTGTTTTTCTTTTGTTTCTTCTCTTTTCTTCTGTACCTTGTTTCCGTCACGAAAACAAAAGTGCAGGTGTAGTTGAGTGAGATCGGAGTGATTGAAGTTTGAATGTGGGCTGTTTCTTTAGAACTATTGATTTATTGGTTATTTTGCATTATTGGGATTCTGGTTTGTGCCCTTGAAGGCAAAGTTGTAATAATACTTTAATGGACTTAAGTTCACTCATTAGACGACTCTGATATTAATGTTTAGTTTGTTTAGCTGCTTCCTTTGATACCTAGTTTTCCTTTCTGCTTAGCATTTATTCCTTAGCGATAATTGTTGCAGCAGCATTCCCTCGGGTTTGTGACGGTTCGGCGGTGTCGAGTCGCGTTCATCGACGTCGATAGTTCCCTGGAAATTGTTGCGAATTCGGGGGTGTTACAAATGTAATAGCAAAATCCCTGTATATTCTTTTAGTTTGATCACCCTTCATATAAGGTAGGTCAAAGAGCAAATTTTATACGAGCTTTGTGTACTAGCAACCTGGTGCTAGAGATGAGGTAAAAGAATGTTTTAGTCTTGGTGATTATGAGCTCATTGTAATATCTAAAAAACATTTGGAAGTAATGAAATGCAAATTTACATTCCAAAAAAAAAGGATTATTCATATGGTTTTAAATAGTTTTAATAAGCATTTAAATCAAAAAATTATTCCTAAATCTAGGGGGATTGACCTTGGTTGATTGGAGGTATATATAAACAAAAAGATGGGCAATTTCAGCAGTTTACAAAATTGAACCAAACCCTCTCAAACCCTCACTTTCTCTCTCCTCTCTCACGACACTCTCTCTCCTCTTTCTCTCCCTCAATCGACCGTCCTACTCCACCTTGCTCAGCCGCCAGTCACCGGAATCAGCCAGGGCTACCACCGGTGAGCCTTCCTCCTTTCTCTCTCATCCTTTCTTTCTCTTTCTCCTTCTTTCTCTCTCTCTCTCTCTCGTGCTCTGTTTCTCACTCCCCCTCTGTTTTTCGCGGGCAGCGACTACTGCGCCACTGCCGTGCCACCAGGCCGCGCCTGGGTGGTCGCCGACGAGTGGCCGACGTCGCCAATGCTCCCCTTCCCCTTCTCTCTCGCTCAGTCGCTCTCTCTCTCTCTCTCTCTCTCTCTCTCTCTCTCTCTCTCTCTCTCTCTCTCTCTCTCTCTCTCTCTCGCTTGTTTTCCCTTTTCTCTCTCCTCGCCATGGCTTCGGCGAGTAACCGACGCCACCACCGGCCTAGGGCTGATGGGTCCGATCATGGGTCCCCTTGTGGGTGACCGTGGTCGAGACTTGCACAATAAGTTAGGGTTTTGATTTTGCAATTTTTGTAATTTAATTAATTTGATTTTCAACAGTTTTTAGTTAATTGTTTCTATTTTTCTGTACTCGTTTGGAATCCGAATCTGGATTTTCGAGAGCCTAGATTGGTTGGAATAAATAAAGGAATTTAATAAAAATATCAGTTTAGAGTTTAAGTACTTTTTAGATTTTTGTAATGAATAAACTCAGTTCTGGTAATTGTTTTTTATTAGGGCTTAACGAGCAAGCGTGATCATCTTCGTACATGGAGGTTACGTACTAATTAGTGAGCGTTTTTTAGATAGGCGATTGTGCCTACCTCCTTCCAAAATCTAAGTTTTGACTTATTATGTGCTAAATGCCTATTTGTTATGAATTTAATATGCGAAGCATGATTAAATTATATCGTCGTTTATTATGGAAATTAGAATTATATTTCGCTGTAATTATGATTTATAATGAGCATGATGAGTTTATGAAGTGTCGTTAAATAATTAGTTTTTATGCTAATTATTGAATAAGTATGGTGATGTTGGATTGTTAATATTATTATGATATAAAATATGTGCTAAATAGAATGGGTTATTATTGAGTGCTAATGAGCATTTATTATACTTTGTTGGATGTATTTGTGGAATGTGAAATTTTGGATATCATGTTCTACTACCGAAGTGCTGCCGAAATTTCATCAGACATATATCAAGCATGATTATTCTTATTATGCATAAATGTCATTATCGTCATTATTATTATTCATTGTCATAAGCATGAAATGAAGTAGTGAGTCGTGGTCTCGTTGTACCACTAAGTCAACCAATGCCAATTATGTGAATGGATTTGTAAATGAGAATAAGAGTCCTAATGAATCCCTATGAGTAGTCAAGCAATCAAGGTTGTATCTAATTGATGTGGTCTAGGGATGCGTGATTCCCAAGTTACTTATGGACATCTCGTAGTGTGTTCGGCATGGATCATTCCCCATTTAATTCTCTACATATCGATTATTATGTTAGAGATAGTGTGAATATAAACTAGAATAAGTCCATGGCATAAGAATATAATTTGATGAACAGTATGGGTAACCACAGTTCTATTCGCTCTCTTATTACTCTAATCAAGATGGATTGTCTATTTGTGTTCGAATGATCACTAAAGAAAGATTTGCATGTAATTCAATATTGAGTAAGCGTGTGCTTGAATGTATGATTACTTGTGCATGCAAATGAATTTTAATGTTCTAAAACCCAAGTAAGGTTTACGAAAGTGTTTTTACTGGGTATGTATGACGTTTATTCAGTTTATCTGATTTTTGTTTTCTTTTGTTTCTTCTCTTTTCTTCTGTACCTTCTTTCCGTCACGGAAACCAAAGTGCGGGTGTTGTTGAGTGAGGATGCGTAGCCTTGGAGTTAGACATTGGGCTTGTTCTCTAGACTTGTTATTCTGTTGGATTGTGCATGGGATTTTGGTTTGTGCCTTAGAAGGCAAAGTTGTAATAATATTTTAATGGACTTAAGTTCACTTTATAGACAACTCTGATATTATTGTTTTAGTTTGTTTAGTTTGCTCCTTTTCATACCTAGCTTTTCTTTCTGCTTAACTTTTATGGAGTATTCCTTAGTGATAAATGTTGCAGTAACAACCCTCGAGTTTGGTACGGTTCAGTGGTGTCGAGTCATGCACAACGACGTCGATAGTTCTCAGGAAATCGTTGTAAATTCGGGGGTGTTACAGTTTGCCCAATATCTTCAATAGCAAGATCAACCTAATAAAATCAAAGTTAAAAATAATCAACCTAATGTTTTTCTTTTGAGTCAAATCTCAAGACTTCAAACTAGATGTGGCAATCTAGCGGATCAGATCGGGTTTCGGTCGAGTCATTACGGGTTCGGGTAATATCGGGTCAGAAGAATGATCAGGTCGGGTTGGGTCGAGTCAGATTGATTCGGGTTTATGCCGATGTCGGTTTACGGGTCAACTCGGGTCGGGTTATTTCGGATTTTGGTTAAGTCGGATTCGGGTTAGTTTGGTTTTTGGCTCATATCAGGTCAAAAATAGTTCTTGAATCAGAGCATATAAAGTTGAAAATAATATGAAAACCTCAATATTAAATGAAATTTTACAATAATAAGGCCTACATGTATGTTTACTTAGTGCTTTTTCAATCATTTTGAATATTATGTCATTACGAATCGGATATATTCGGGTTTCGAGTAGAGTCAGTTCGGGTTCATTTCGATTTCGGGTAACTTCGGGTCGTGTGTTATCGGTTTCGAGTCAATTCGAAGAACGGGTGTTGTCGGGTGTCGGATTGGACCAGGTCCGGTCGGGTCGGTTTCGGATAATTATAATTTATTACATTTTTGGATGTCGGGCGTGTCTGATATCGGGCGGATCGGGTCAGGTCGGGTTTTGCCAGTTCTACTTAAAAACACACACACACACACACACACACACACACACACACACACACACACACACACACACACACACACACACACACACACACACACACACACACACACACACACACACATATATATAGGGGAAGGGTCACATACAAACCCCCCTTAGTATACAAACCATACAAACCCCTTTAGTTAATAGTAGCACTTAGATCAGTTTGATCTGACAGTCATGATAAATTATAAATTCATTAAAATGCAAAGCAAAACTTCATTAACTTAAAATTGCAGATTCATTAACATAAAATTACAGATTCATTAACATAAAACTGCAACTTCATTAACATTAAATTGTAGCTTCATTATAATATAATCAAAGCTTCATAAAAAAAAAAATTAGTTTTGCAAATTCATTGTTTAATAAGTGTATATTCATTATTAATAAACCACAAAATTCATTGATATAAACTCACCAATTCATTGTTCATATGCAAATTCATCAGTTAATAAGTGCAAATTCATTGAATTACAGCATCAGATTCATTAAGCTATAATTTGAAATTCATTACAAAAACAATCCCTCCCCCAACCACCAGCACTGTCACCCTTGTCCCACCACCGCCACCACCACTACCGTCGACGTCCCACCACCAGCAGTGCCTCCACTGCCCCATCACTGTCGCAGCTGCCAACTACTCCATCACTCCCCCATTCTGTCTCCTCCCCTCCCCAACCACCACCTCTGCCCCACAGCCACCATCACCGCTACTCAGGACACCGGTGAGGTCGCCTCCCGTTGGCGCCTCACCCTTCACGCACCACCTCAGATCTGTGGTCTAAGTAGTGGTCGTGTGGTCACTGAACTCCGACAATCGGCAACGAATCAGAGCGAAATGGTCAGAAAGTAGAGATAGGGACAACGCCAGATGGAGGAGAGAGAGAGAGACAGAACGCTCAGAGGACCGCCGGAGAGGGGAGAGAGAGACCGGAGACCGCCGGGGAGAGGAGAGAGAAATTGGAGATCGCCGGAGAGAGTGTGTGTGTCGGAGAAGTGAGGAGAGAGAAAGGGGAGGAATATGAGAGGCATCTGATCGATGAAAGAATCGATTGACTTGGTGTTGGATTTGACGCGCAAAAAGAGTATTATACCCTTGTCTTTCCAGTTAATCCCCAACGTGTCCTTTTCTCACAAAACAAACATGGACCATTGATATTAATATCCAAGGGCTAGGATCTGGTTTGTACGGTTTGTATTTTAAAGAAGGTTTGTATAGGAGCCTCCACCTCTATATATATATATATGAAAAATAAGTATGAAAAGTATAGTTAAGGTCTCAATACCAAGTAAAGTAGCATGTATAAGAAGAGATAAGAGCCTATCCACTCCAAACGCAAAACAAAACATGCCGCCATATACTACTAAGTAAGGTACTGGATACCATAGTAGATTTAAAGACATAAACAATTGTCTAATTGATTAGTTTGGTAAGGAAACTTATTTGCTTGATAAGTAGGGATAAGCATAAGTGTGAATTCGTAAAATCTTTCACAAAACTATTTATACTTTCAGATCTCCCAGTCGTTCTCATACCGCTAAAAAGTAATCTCGAAGACAAGCCGGTACCAAAAATCCTTGATGTCATACAAGCCTTTGACATGCTTATGGGCTTGTAAATTGTACTTTGAAATGGTGAGAGGCTATTCACGTTCAAATTCTTCAATATGATCTAACTTGTAGAGCCTATAAAAATAAGAGCACGAAGTCGAATATTGATCCCTAAGAACGGTAAACCAACCACTAAATTTATATGTTATGTGCTATTGGGTTCCTGGTTTTGATGATAACAAATAAAGTGTCCTTATCTTCGTTGAACTGACAATGATGGCAAGTTTACTTAAGGATTCAGGAAGTTGAAGCGCTTGATACATGATTACTCATGAATATGCTTGGATCCTTACAAGACATGAACACTGTGTCTTTAGTTGGTATTTCTATTATTAGTCTTCATGTACTATGCATTGAATGTGTTATAGGTTGGATTCAAAGTGGTCTTGACAAGGGACGAACATACACAAAGGTTGAATTGCATAAGGTTCAAAGACTACAGAGGAACATCCCTCGAACCTTGCTCTCTATGAACTGCACTGAAGTTTGAAGGAACCTCATGGAAACAACGTGTTGGACCCTGTTTCTTCTACCTGACTGTCTGCACGAGCATATGCATATTTGGTATTTACTATTTCTATGAATCTTTTTGTATAATAGTGTTAGATCTTTAACCAAATATTATTCTGGTGAAATATAAAATGTTTTAGAAATGTAGATATTGCAAAATCGTTTTTACAGAAAGGAAAAAACATTATTTTGAAAATGATATTATCTTTTACTTTATGGTCAATGTTTATTTATTATGGTAAGTATTATTTAATGGAATATCTCTATTATCTTTTAGAGTTTATATTCTGATAATATACCTATATTGGCTGGCCTAAATCTTCTGTATAATATGTTGGACAAATTTCCATCTAGATTCATTAGGGTTTTATAAAATCAAAAGAGTTTTTGCTTTATCTCAAAATCTAGGATATCTTTTCGGAGATATTATCTTTTGGAAAATGATTTTGACCTAGAAGAAAACTGAGCCTTCACCTCCCCTATATAAGTTGGAGAATAACTTCATTTTACTACATGCCTGTAGACACCGTAATCGGTTCTCATCCTCTGGCACAACATCGCCCGATGATGATGGTAATGGATTAACATGGACGTAAGTCAAAAAGGACATTGCTCGGAAATCTAGACCAAATTCCTTGAAACCTCAGTCTTTGAATATCCCTTGTTATAAAGAATTCCAACGCCTTTGACCTTGCCTTAATCAGGTTCCCGGATCAAGAGATATCGCGTTTTGAAGATTTAGGTCAACATCGTTCAATGCCGACCCCCTGGATCACCCAAGGGAAATTTCGTAATTTACTGATCACAAAGAGTAAAAAAAACCCCAAGCCACGTGCGCGCCTCCGGGCGAAGCAGCTAACGGTGTCAGCCCGGCAGCACACGCGTGATAGCGGGGGCCCTCAGGGCAGCCGTTGGGCCCAATGGCAGGCCGCTGACCTCCAGCGGCACTGCTGCTAAGCCCCAGCGGCAGCCGCTAGGCTCTAGATGCGTTCCGGCTGGCTGTTGGGCCTGTTTTTTGTTGGACCGAGTTTCGGCGCCGGGGTTGCAGCCCTAAGCCCCAAATTTTGTCGTCTAACTCTATAAATACTCCCTTTCACCCTCTTTTGAGAGAGGTTGTTCAGTTTATATTTTTGAGAGCAATTTGAGCACAAATCCCCCAAAGCATAGAGAATTCAGAATTTGAAGACTCAAGCAAGCCACTGCACCTAACCTAGCACCAAAGATTGAAGAGCAATTCTAATTCTACTAGTCCCGTTCGAATAGAACGTCCAGGTTAACCATCCTGAGGGCCTAAATCTTTCATTAAATCTCTTATCTATTGTTTATGATCATGTTTTACCTAGCTTTTGATTATGGTTGAATAATTGTTCATGCCTAAATCCTTGTAAGTAATTATGCATGATTAGTTTATTTAAAGTTTGCATCTTTTTATTAGTTTATTTAAAGTTTGCATCTTTTTTATTTTTTTATTTGTTTATGCAAGTTTGCACCTTTTTTTATTGTTTGTGCATGCATGTAGCAACCTCCTAGGCTTATTTTAGCATAAAGTTAATATTTTTGTATTGTTCTTCTATTGAAGTTACTAACAAATTTATTGATGTGCATATGCGATGCTCGGCGTGTTTAGCAAAGTGTGGTAGGTTGGAGCATTAAATTGTTGCTCTTATCTCTTATTCGTGTTTGATAGTAGTATGCTTGCAAACTGGATATAAATTGTGCAAAGTGATAACATAGGTAATTTGATTGTCTTTAACCCGCCTAGTTAATTTAGGATCTTGGACGACCGAATTTATATGGAACCATATAGCATAGATAAATATTTGACAGGTATAGACTTAGTATAGGCCGTTAATTCGGGCGATTTAGATGAGATTCGTTTTGGTTTATTTCGTACCTACACCACCGAACTTAATATTTAGCCCCATGGGTATGAGTCAATTCTCAATAGGAATTGGGTGCACTTTTTGATGGTTTTCAATTGTTTCCTAAAAATTGGTGGTGACTTCATTGCTTACAAATTGTTATTCCCCATTATAATTGAATTTAAATTGCATATGACGTATTATTTAAGAACTGTTAAATTCCAAATTAATATCTCGATCGCATTTAGAGCCGGAAAGGCGAGGGTTCTTACAGTGGCGACTTCACTGGGGATAATTAACAAGAGGGTGTAAATCGAACACCTATCCATGTCAATAATTTATTTTAGCTATTTGGTTCAATTACCGTATGTGTTTATTTTCTTTGTTTTGCATCCATATCATTCATATTGCATGCGTTATCATCGCAAGATGTCGAAAGACATCACCACACCATAAACATGAATTAACCTTTGGAGCATTGTCTAAGACTTAGGCCGGTGACCCAGTAGGTCCGAGTTACCTTGCACATAGTCGTGTTCCACCCCATGGCATTTACATGCCTTCATTCGAGATATGTAAAATGGTACGTTTAGTTTTACTATGCATCCCATAGATGACGAAACGCATCCGGTCGTGGGTTACCTTATCCAACCATAGATTGTGTCAAGCTATTGTATTTAGTCCCATAGTCGATATCAATGTGCTAATTGATTTACTTGCTATATTGTGATTGATTGTTTCCTTGCTATGTGATTAGTTTACATAGAATATTAGGACTAGATCCCCCCCCCCCAGGATTTTCTTGAGTCCTGTTTAAGGAAGGTTTCCCACTTGTTTGCTTGTGCGTTTTGTCAAGTTTTCAAATAGAGTTTAGGATCCTTTCTTTTTAAGAAATAGAATCCATGTATGACTCCGATGATGCTAGTGACCATATTAAGAAGACGTTCTTTTCCATATCAATTAGATTGCCTGCAAATAATATATTCTCGTCAAAGATCTTCTGCCAAAAAAAAAAAAAAAAAACTCATTGACTAGAATATGCTATTTACATAAAGTCGCGTCTTTCCTAAAAACCACCTTGTTGAGGACTAATGCTAGATTCTCTTCCCCATTTGTTTTTAAATAAAATCTTTCTTTTGTGGATTTTTTCATTTATTCCTTATTTTCTTAAACGAGCCTTTTTATGTCCAGAATTGGTAGGAGTAAAGATCACGGTCCTAGGAAGTGGGAGAGGGACAAGTCCAACAAGAGATTGATTCGCAAGTTGTCGTTCGAACCTTCACCGCAAGCACAGTTCGTGGGCCCCATTTGGCTCGATTACCTTCGCACACCGTCATTGTCACCTCAAGCCTCGCCACCTAATTCACCAAAGTCCAAAATGTCTGGAGATTTTGAGAAAACCGATGACCAAAAGATGGATGACCTTTTTTCCCAATTGGTCGCCATGAATGCTAGATTCACTGATATGGAAGTCCGTGTCGCCAAGTTGGATCTCCCTACTATGGACGATGACCGCCCAAACCCAATGAGGATAAGACTGAGCCCTCCACTAAAGAGGTCCAAGAACTCCAAGCTAAGCTGAATAGGCTTGAGTCCATTCTAGGCAAGAGTCGTGTCTTTAATGACATGATCATCAATTCTGAAGGCTATGCTCCCCACATCAAGGGAAAATTGCCCACTATGTTTTCCATGCCTGAAGTTTCCACATTCAAAGGAACCGATGATCCACAAGATCACATTAGGGATTTTACCACTACATTGGGCCTTAGAGGCATTGAGCAAGAGTTATATGTTCATCTCTTTCCCCAAACTTTGGACCCTACTGTTAGGGCCTGGTTCTTCAAGCTACCCACTCAAAAGCTACAGAAATGGGAAGATTTATCCACTTTTTTCCTGGAGAGATATACTGACAATGTCATGCCTCCCATGACATTGAGAGAATTGGACATCACCAAGAAAGGAGACAGAAGGATTCACCAACTTCGTAAGAAGATGGAGAACCAAGGTTGCTAAAATGATTGATCGCCCATCTGAAAGGGATCAATTTAGAATGCTAGTTCGAAACTTGGCATCTGAATACCGTGAGCACATGAAGTTTCAAACCATAACTACTTATGCCCAATTAACTGAAGTAGGCATGGCCATTGAAGACGACCAACTCCAAAGAGGGAAGAACAAGGTCACTAACAATGACAACACAACTGGTTACAAGGATAAGAAATACACCAATACCAATCATGCCTCCATAAGTAGAGGAAATGAAGTGAAAGCCATTGCTGACAGGCGTCCAAGAAGGCTTACTCCCCTCGGGATGCCTTATGTCAAAACTCTAGACAAATTAGTCAAAGGAGACTATTTGCACCCCATATGGCCTACCCCTGATCCACCCGTAGAGAAAAGATCTCCATACTGGAACGAGCCTGCATTCTGAAAATACCATAGAGGTCGTGGACACGACACCGAAAAGTGCTACACTCTCAAGGAGAAAATCCAAGATCTGTTCGACAATGGCACCATACCATTGCTTAAGGACGCACCGCCGCCCAATAACAATAATAATCCCCTCGGAAACTCTTTTTCCATTGACATAGAGGAAGGATTCGACTCATCCTATCTAATCACTCCTATTGGGCAAGTTATACCACCATACCCAAGCCCAAGGCCCACGTTAGACATTTGTGGCCTTTGGGATAGTGATGAAGAGGATAACGGACATCTGATCCTGAAGATGTGCTAACCCCCCAAGTCCATGACACAGCAAATGGCCAAGTTTGGTATGATATCTCCGACGATGAGAAAGAAGAAGATGACAAAGCTCTGAACTACCTCACAAGATCAGGACGCCAGTTCAGGCCCAAAAACATCTACATGGATCCATCTCAAGTCCAACCTGTAGAGCCCGTAACAATCCCCAATAGGGATCCAACCGAAAGAGAGGCGACTAAGGAAGATCATGGAACCAACATCCTTAGACTATTGCAAAGAACAAAAGCTGACATATCCATTTGGCAATTGTTGACGACTTCTATCACTCATAGAAGGGCTGTACTACAAGCTTTAAACACAACCACCATTTCTCTAAACGCTACTCCCAAAGATATGGTTAACCTCCTGGTCCAAGGGAACTCATCCACACCCGTCACTTTTTCGGACAAGGACCTTCCACCCGAAGGCATCGACCACAACAAAGCCCACTATCTAACTGTAATTTGTCAACAAAGACAAGTCTCCATGACTTTGGTTGACAATAGCTTCTCTATAAATGTATGCCCCATGAGAACCGATGAACACCTCAAAATAGACTGCAAGAATCTCGGCACTCCGCGCAAGGGCTAAGAGCTTACGACAATTCCAAAAGGAACGTCTTAGGCACATTTTCCATGAATACTAACATTGAGCCCATTGAGAAAATGGGCCAGTTTCACGTCATCGACATTCCAGCCACCTTCAATCTACTTTTAGGAAGACCTTTGTTGCATGGGCTAAATGTTGTAGCCTCAACCCTTCACCAAAAGGTAAACTATCCCTAGTAGGATCCATGCTGGAAGTCTGTGCTGATACCATGGTGGCTCAGATAGAAAAAGCTTTTGTCCTAAAGATAGAGCATAATGAGCAAGATGAAGAATTATGGGTTTCGAGAATAGCCTTCATAGAAACAATAGAGTCCACACTCAATGTAAACTCTCTATTTAGAAAGCAATGTCACTTTCCAGGCACCACATTGGGTCCTCACCCCAAGGTAGCCCAATCCTGTTGGAATACCAGGATAAAAAACGATCTATTTGGGCTAGGCTATAAGCCCACGAGGCAAGATATTCGAGCCTACATATCCAAGGAGGTGGCTAGAAAGAGAGCTCGCGCGGCCAACAAGCCAATCCCACATAACATGGACCTTTATCCTTTAACTCTCAATGAGCAATTTCTCCAAGAAGGCTATCCATATCCCTATTATGTATTCCCAGAACTATACAGGAGCAACGGAGTTCTAGTTCTTGGCCTTAAGGCATTTCAAGACTGCTTCACTATGAGCGAAGATGCACCAATACCTCTCAAATAGGACCAATCCACTAAAGATTGGGCTAATGACATGGCACCTAATGACTTTGGGCAACTATTTGGTGAATAACTTCGCCAATATACAACGAGGCAACAAACAAACTTCCCCTTACTGTGCTTTTTAATGAAGGCTTCGATCCGTCCAAGCTGATTTCCCCAATCGGGCCCGACCGCGCCACCTGGAAGCACAAGACGAAGTGGACTCCAGTCGAGGGAGCCCAGTACAAGTTCACGATTCGCAATGGTCCTTCAGAATGGCCCAATTCTGATTCTGAGTCTGATTCCGAGTCCGAGTTTGATTCTGAGTCTGTTACCCTTGAAGTGTTGGGTAATCCACCCCAGTCTACTACTTTTGCTACTAAGGTCACTAGTGATGACCTCATTGATGTATTGTCCACTTCTATTAATGTTATGAGTATCGATTTTGCTTACTTGATTTGCCTTATTACTAATAATTCAGAAGACATAAAAGAATTGCCAAAAGAAGTCATTAAAGCATTAATTGAACATGAACAAAAGACTTCCATAGTCGCAGAAATAGAGACAATAAATATTGCAACTAATGATGAGCCTCGCCATGTGCAAATAGGCTTGTCTCTAACTTCTAATGAACGCGAACAATTCGTGACACTCGTAAAGAATTATACGGATGTTTTCGCATGGTCTGTGAGAACCCTCGCCTATCCGGCTCCTTTGAAATCGTGATTTTATTTGATTGGAATTAATGGTTCTTAAATAATACGTCCTATGCAATTTAAATTAAATATGGGGAATAACAATTTGCAAATAAAGAAGCCGCCACTAATTTTTAAGGAAACAATTGGAAACCATCAAAAGTGCACCCAATTCCTATTGGGAATTGTCTCATGCCCATGGGGACTAAATATTGAGTTCGGGGGTGTAGGTATGAAATAAACAAAACGAATCTCATCTAAATCGCCCGTATAAACGGCCTCTACTAAGCTTATCCATGTCAAATATTTATTTATACTATATGGTTCCATACAAGTACGGTCGTCCAAGATCCCAAATTAACTAGGCGGGTTAAAAACAACCAAATTACCTATGTTATCACTTTGCACCATTTATATCCAATTTGCATGCATACTATTATTAACCATAAACAAGATATAAAGCATTAAATTAACGCTCCAACCTACCGCACTTTGCTAAACGCGCCAAGTATTGCATATGCACATCAATAAAATTGTTAGTAACTTCAAAAGAAGAACAATCCAAAGATATTAACTTTATGCTAAAATAAACCTATGAGGCAACTATATGCATGTGAAAACTACAAAAACATGCAAACTTGCATAAATTGATAAAAAGATGCTAACTTTATATTAACTAAACATGCATAATTATATACAAAACCCAAAACATACAAATTTATTCAACCATAATCAAAAGCTAAATAAAACATGATTAATAAATAGCAAAAAAGAGATTTGATAAAGAGTTTACGCCCTCAGGATGGTTAACCTGAACGTTGTATTCGAACAGGACTAGTAGAATTGGAATTGCTCTTCAATCTTGGGTGCTAGGCTAGGTGTAATGCTTGCTTGAATCTTCAGAAATCTGAATTCTCTTTGATTTTAGGGGAATATATATGCTCTCAATGCTCTTAAAATTATGAACTAACTGACCTCTTGCAAAAGAGGGTGAAAAGGAGTATTTATAGAGTTAGGGGACGGAATTAGGGGCCTAGGGTAAGAAACCCGGCGGCAAAACTCGGCCCAACCGAAAATCAGGCCCAGCGGCCACACGGAGGGCAGCTGGGGTCAGTGGCTGCCGCTGGGGCTCAGCGACTGGCCCCCGCTATCACGCGCTGGCCGTCTGGTTGATAGCGATAGCCGCTGGGCCAGGAGGCGCGCGCGTGACTAGGATTTTTTGACATTTTGTGCTCTGTAAATTACGACATTGCCCTTGGGCTGACCCAGGGGGTCGGGATTAAGTGGTTTTGACCCAAATCTTCGAGATGCGATATCTCTTTATCCGGGAACCTGATTTAGGCAAGGTCAAAGGCGTTGGAATCCTTATAACAAGGGCTATCCAAAGACTGAGGTTTCAAGGAATTTGGCCTAGATTTCCGAGCAATGTCTTTTTCTACTTACATCCATGTCAATCCATTACCATCATCATCGGGCGTTGCAGTGCCAGGGGATGACAACCGATTAGGGTGTCTACAGAAGCCCACACTTTGGCCGAGCTTGTAAAAGCGAAGGTCAAAGTATTTTGCTAAAAAATGCCTGCAGTGTTTTTGTTTGACAGCCTGTGGTCAGGTTTGACAGCCTGTGGTCAGGGTTACCTGCTTTGTGTTTGCCAACGCGATGCTAATTTTAATAGCTTTGTCGTCAAAGAGCGTTGTATTGCTCTACTTTGCGTGTGCCAACGTGACGCTAATTTTAATAGCCTCAACGTCAAAGAGCGTTGTGTTGCTCTTGTTTAAGGGTGTCGACGTGACGCTAATTTTAATAGCTTCAACGGTTGTTGCTCTGCTTTAGTTGTTTCCTGTGTTTTGGAAAATTGTGCTTGCAAAATAGAATAAAGTGCATGTGCCTGTAAAACATTAGATGTAAGGCCTGCGCCTGCGAAAATAGATAATACCGAGTCCGTAGGATAGGAAACCAAGCTGTGAGGGCAAAAGAGTCATTTTGGGTGACATGCTCAAATCTCCCGGGCTTTCAATGGTCAAAAAATGCAATCCCGCGCGGAATTTGAACTCGTGGCCCCGCCCCCTGAGAGGCGGACAAGAAAACTGGTTCGGCGACCATGCGCAGGGCCACTGAGTACTGGGCGGCCTTATCGGGCCTGCTTAGCGGCTCAAATGGAGATGCAGGGGCCTTGAAAGGGGCCGCCCGGCCTGGCGACTCAACCGCCAAGGCCAGCGGCTGGGCCGCAGAGCCTGGGCGGCCCCGAAACAGGCCACTGGGCCGGTTCAGAGGCACAAACGGGTTTTATCTTTTGAGGAGCCGAATTTTTGGGTCATTCTTCCCCAAATTTTTGAGACTCTCTCTCTCTACCTCCATTGTTGTCCAATCTTCATTTGCTCAAAATTGCTCAAATTTGTTTCTTTTTGCTTGCATTTACTTACTTTTGCATAATCTTTGCATAATTTGAAGTTTATTTGTGATTTCTCACAAATTTGGGGTGAATTTGAAAGTGGATTTTTGAAACCCTTGGAGAGAGAAAATCCCAATTTCTCCATCTTTTCTTGTTTGTTCTTGCTTGCTTTGCTAATACTTCTTCATGGCTCCAAAATTGGTGAAGAAATTGACATCTTCACCAAAGCTTTTCCTTCCTATGTGAAGCCTTCAAAAAGGAAGCCTAATGTGGCTTTTCCTCAAGATCGATACACGCGGTCGGATAGGATGTCCGACATTGTTTGGGATCGATCGGAGTTGCTTTTCTGACTGGAGACTCACTTGAGATCCCGTGCTTCCAAGTTTGTGGTAAGGCTCAAACTTTGAATTCATAGTTTTATGCATTGAATTTTAGTTTATATGCTTTGCCTTGAGTAGAATTCCTGTAGAAATTGTATGCAATTGTCAATTTTGTAATGCATGTGATCTTACGCTGCTTGAATGAACTTAGAAACATGCCTAGGATTGAACATTTGTTTGAAATTTGATCATAGGAACCCGATGGGAATTTGAAGCCTCATAGTAATTATGGCTCTTCGGTGAGACTTTTTAAGGTCTTGCCCAAAGAGGTGCAGAGTGCAGTTTTGCGTGTGGGGTTTGGGCCCCTTTTGAAAGCGGCGGACTCGGTTGAGAGAGTCAAAAGGTGCATTGTCCGCTTCTCGTTGGAGCCTTTTTGGGATACTACCAACACGTTCCACTTCCCTAATGGGGAGATGATGATCACTCCTTCGGAGTTTGGTATGCTGACTGGGGTACCCTGCGTGGGTACGCCCATTATGTATGACGTCTCCATTTGGAAACGTAAGATGGAGATGGTGGAGTTGTTTGGCCCTTGGGGGAACACCTGGGGTCACCACTATCGTTCCTATAGCGAGCTCTACGCCGCTTTGACTGTCATGAGGTACAAGAGAAATACCTCGGTAGAGCAGAAGGCGAGGATGTTCATCGCCTACCTCCTTGCCACTACTATCTTTGGTGACAAGGGGGAGCGTGTCCATGCTATTTACCTCCCAAGCTTGTTGGATTGGGAGTGGGTGAGAGAGTACAACTGGGGGTTGTCGGGCTACGCCAACCTCTTGAGGTGTATGCGGTTTGCTTGCCGCGTGAATGATAAGGGATACAAGAAGTCGACTCTTCCTCCCGTGAGCTTGTGCGGTTTTTGGAAGGTCTTGCAGGTGCGTTTTGCTTTTTGTATCTGTTTTGGTGATTTGCATGATTTAAGTGTACGGTGCTTAATTTCATGTTTCGATGTAGCCTTGGTTTTTTGAGCATTTCCCGGACATGGCGCCTACGGGCGGGGAGTTAGACGTCCCGGTTTGCAGGGCGTGGCGTCATAGGGGTCCTGCGCCCTTCCAAACTCTTCAGCAGTATAGGGAGGCCCTCTTGCGCCTTGACTGGCACAAGGTAACATAATTTTGCTTTTTGTTGCATGAATTGTATTTCTTGGTGTGGAAATATCTTATATTGCATGTTTGTGCAGTTTGACTACTTCCCATGGGCGAAGTATCATGGGTTGGCTTCGGATGCTGTCCTAGCATATAGGGTTGTGGATCGCCAGAGGATCCTGATTGCGGGTCCGTTCTCTTTTGAGTGGAATTTAGGAGAGCGGATCTTTTGTCTGGTTTATCCCGATGTGGCGGGACCGAGGATTCCTTTGGATCCTCCCTCGACCATGTTCTTGGTGAGGTGCTTGTCTCGCGAGCAGGTTGCGGAGGCCATGGTGGGCTCGGATGCTATGCGGTATTTGAGGGAGCCTGCGGAGGACCTTGCGGGGCACTACGTGCAGTTCCGCAGTGATTGCCTCATGCCTTCATTTGTGGGTTTGAAGGTAAGAACTTTTTATTTGTTATTCTATGCATTTCTTGTTTTTGTTGGATGCTAACCTTCTTTGCTTTATAGGAGCCTCGGGTTGATGCCATCGACGTGGATGTCCCGGATATGCGGGTCCAAGGTCGGGACTATGGAGGGAAGGAATGTTGGGGGGAAATCCCGATGACAGAGGACCTTGATGAGGATATCCAGGGCCTTCCTCTTCCAGTTGGCCATCCAGGGGTAAATTCGTAATTTTACCTATTGTATGTGATTTTTCCATTTTGCGTGCTTGTATTGACTTTTCTTTGCGTAGCTTGACCGTGAGCAGACTGGGAAGGTCTTCAAGATGATGCATGCTATGAAGTCCTGGACATCTCGAGCTCTCTCGCAGGGCACTTGCTCAAGAGCTGACTTTGCATTTTCAAAGTTACATGCTTTGAGAAATGTATCTTATATATTTGCTGGGTTGCAGGTTGAGTATCATCGACCCCTTCCTCGTCGGTCACGACAGGTGGTATTGTCGGATGACGAGGTCGTGAGCTCTCCTGAGCGCAGCCCTTCTCGCGAGAGGAGCCCTCAGAGAAAGAGTCCTAGGAGAGAGAGGGAGCCTGTACATCGGACGGACCGTCCTGGTGGAAGTAGGATGGCTCCGTTTGTGGAGCCTACTCCGTTTGGGTATACGGGGTATGCTTCTTATGTCCATGCTCCTGTGATGCCTACCATGCCTCCTCGTTCTTCGTGGGGGTATGATTCGAGTTATGCTGGGGAGGGGTGCTCGTATCGGGAGCCTGCCCGTCATTCTTCCTTTGACCCTGGCCAGTTGGCGGCATCGATCTTTGGCAACGAGCCGCGGCGGTCAGAGGATCACTTTGAGGTGCTTCGCACGGATGTTGATGCGGGTGGCGATTTTTATGATAATGTATTTGTATGATATACAGTTTTTGAACATTTGTATTTGAACAAACATTCGGACTCTTGCTTGTAAAAAATTGCTTATTTATTGGTCCCTGCATATAATTAGGCTAATGCAAATGCACATGTAATCAAGCAAAAAGCGCAAGTAATAGCCATGTACCAAAAAATGGTACAGCCAAAAAGTTAAAATTGGGTGTACCCTATCCCCCCTAAAAAATGAAAAAAATGAAGGGATGCAAAAATGAAATGAAATTAATAAGTAGAAAAAGGGGGTAAATAAAAAAATAAAAGATGATAATCATCCAAAAAGAAGTAAAGAAATTCTGGAGTTCCCATAAATAATTAAGGAAATAATGGAAAATAAAAATAATAGAAGAAATAAGAAACTGAGCAAAATTGGAGTCCAAAACGGTTAACGAACGTGTCCAAAACCGGGTAGAAGAGGGTTGCCTCGAGAAAATGGTCTGGCGGCCAAATGAAGGCACTCAGCGGCTGACGCGAAATAGCAGGGGCCAAAATTGGGACCGCCAGACACAGCGGCTGGGCTGCGAAGGCTCGGCGGCTGGCCGCAGAAGTTCAGCGGCTGGGCCGCTGGGCCTTTGCTGCTGTATCGTGGCCGCCGAGCCTTCGGCGGCTGTCCCATGGGCTGCTGAAGCCCTTTTTTCGTCGGGTTGCCTTATTTTAGTCTTTTTTCGTGCGAGCCCTATATAAGGCTTGGGTTAGTCCGATTTTGGGACATCACCTTCATAATTTACTATAATAGAGAGCTTTTTAGAAAGAAAAACTCCCAATTAATTTAGATTTCAGACATGACAAGTTTTGAAGTTAAATTTGGTAAGTGGTTGCAATCTATGACCCCTGAAGAGGGGATGAGACTTATGCCCTTCCACTTGAATGCTCTCTTCCACTTGAATTAAGTTCACATTGTTTGGAACCTTCTCGAGGCTGCCGTTGAATTTTGGGATGACAAACTCCATGTTTTTAGGTTCGGGTACATTGAATTGTGTCCTCTTCCCGAAGAATTTGCCGCCATACTTGGATTCCCTCATGATCAAGCTCCTGCTATTCCACAGGGGTCAACATAGGGGCCGCCAGACACAGCGCCTGGGCCGCGGAGGCTCGACGGCTGGCCGCTGTAGCTCAGCAGATGGGCCGCTGGGTCTTTGCTGCTATATCGTGGCCGGCGAGCCTTCGGCGGCTGTTCCATGGGCCGCTGAAGCCCTTTTTTCGACGGGCTGCCTTATTTTCGTCTTTTTTCGTGCGAGCCCTATATAAGGCTTGGGTTAGTCCGGTTTTGGGGCATCACCTTCATAATTTACTATAATATAGAGCTTTTTAGAAAGAGAAACCCCCAATTAATCTAGATTTCATCCATGACAAGTTTTGAAGTTAAATTTGATAAGTGGTTGCAATCTATGACCCCTGAAGAGAGGATGAGACTTATGCCCTTCCACTTAAATGCTCTCTTCCACTTGAAACAAGTTCACATTGTTTGGAACCTTCTCGAGGCTGCCGTTGAATTTTGGGATGACAAACTCCATGTTTTTAGGTTCGGGTACACTGAATTGTGTCCTCTTCCCGAAGAATTTGCCTCCATACTTGGATTCCCTCATGATCAAGCTCCTGCTACCTCATGGCTCGGAGCCAACCTTGAAGGCTACTATAAAAGGTATCTTGGTCTATCCCCAACACAAGCCTCCTCCGTGGCTAGGACCGGTGAGCTAGACCTCAATGGTGTGATTGATATCTTTTTTCCCAAGGTAAGGGATGATTACAATGAGACATATTATAGAGGTGCTTTTATCTTATGTCTCTTACATAGGTACCTCTTTGTTGGTGGAGGTAATAATGGTAAAACTTGTATGCTTAGAATGTTGAGCAAATTCAAAACGATTTTACCCTATGTCTCTTGTTCTTGGTGAAACCTTAATTTGCTTGGACTGCAAGAAACAAGAGCCATCGCCTGGCGAATGGACGGGAAGCCCTCTTCTCCTTCAAGTGAGTGCTTGAATAATTGCTTTGGGTAATTTTATAAAGTTTGAATCTTTAATGGATACCTAACTTTATATGTTTTTGTGTTTGTTTATTTTTGTAGATATGGCTCTTGGAGCATATGTGCTTCATTGAGAGGCCGGCTAATGCGCTCAAATATCAACCGAAGCAGTTTCTTGCTCGCCGAAGGCTTTATTATGAATCCACCATTGATGAATGGCGTGGATACCTTAAAGCTTGTCCTTTGCTAAGATGGACTATCAAGTGGTGGGGCCCAAAATCCGCAATCGAATGCAGTAAGGAGATGGGATATTATCAAATCCTTGGTCTTCAAAGTTTGACTTATATATTTCCTAACCGTATCATGCGGCAATATGGGAAACGCCAGATTATCCCACAGAAGGATAGTGTTGCTCCTTCTACCCAGGTTTTGACGATTCATATGGTTAGATCTTGGGAATGTGCATGGGAGCCCTAAGTGGACTATTCCTCACATCAAGGCTCCAATGGCCATATCTTCGGCTTATGAAGCTTGGGAGGATTGTAAGACTACGGAGGGTCGTCGTGCATGCAGGAAATCTGAACGAGACGATCTTAAGGCCCAATCGGTCAAGGCTAGCTTAAGGCTTTCTAACCCTAATGATCCTAAAGGGAAGGGTAAGCAAAAGGGAATTAAGCATGTAAGGAGTGTCCTCAACCCGAAGGCCAAGAAAGCTTTAGCCAAGATTACTACCAAACCGGAAGAGGAGCCCCAAATTCGGGCCAATGATCATGAAGCCTCTTCAAGTGTCCCTCTAGTGGAAGTCGAAAAAGAAGAGAGCCTTTGGTTCGAGAGAGATGAGCTCCCAAGGGACGCGAAGTGGAAGGCCTAAAGGTTGATGAGCCCATGGAGGATGTAGTCCCTACTACCGAAGCTACGGAGTAGTCTATTAGGAAATACTCTTTTGGAGCATGTCTAGCTTAGGATTGCCTTTTATTTGCTTTAAATTCAATAAGGGTGATGTGCCCCTTTTTTAGATTTAAACTTAGTTTTTTTTGTTTTTAATATTTGGGAATTGTCAGGTCTTGTAATGGACTTTATTGTTATTTATGGAGACATGCTCATTTAATATTTCAACCTTGCTTGTGTTTATTATGTGCACAACTTTTAACAACTTTTGAATGCGAATTTGATGAAGGGGCCTGGCCCAATTGCAATTGGGTTGTCCTACGTATCCTTTCAGGCAAATCAGGCCGCTCGTAGTTCTTATCCGTTTTTTTTTAACATTAAATCCCTTTTTTTAAAAAAAAATTTGATTTAGGGATTAGGTAGCCTTGTATGGGCCTCTTGAAAGTGCTATATTGGGTGTCTTGCCTAAGCATAGAACTTCTTTAAGTAGATCCATGTTTATCCATTGACTAAATTCAATCCCATCTAAGTCCACTAATCTTGAGGCGCCACCCGTTAAGATCTTTGTGATGATAAACAGGCCTGGCCAGTTGGGTCGAAATTTGACTCTTGGGTCAGTGACATTAGCCCTTACTTCTTTAAGTACTAAATCTCCAACTTTAAGGTCCCTCATTTTGAGCCTTTGATTAAAGTGCCTAGTTAGTCTCTTTTGATAGACTCTTATGTTGTTAAAGCCTGCAACATTTTCTCATCTAGCAAGACTAATTGGTCATAGCGGGCTTGGACCCAATCCACTTCTGGAATTTGACTTTCTAAAATGATCCGTAGAGATGGAACCTCTAACTCAATCGGCAAGACAACTTCCATTCCGTAAACCAGGGAGTATGGTGTTGCTCCGTCGATGCGCGGACCGATGTCCTGTAACCCCAAAGGGCGAATGGCAACTTATCGGGCTAATCATGATAATTTTCGGACATTCTTTCAATGATTTTCTTGATGTTTTTGTTAGCTGCCTCTACTGTGCCGTTCGTTCGCGGTCTGTAGGGAGACGACTTTCGATGCTGGATCTTAAACTGGGTTAACAGCTCAATTACTTCTTTCATGAAGTGTGACCCGTTATCACTGATGATTTCTTGGGGAACTCCATATCTAGATATTATGTTATTCTTAATGAACTTAACCACATGCTTTGCTTTGAGCTTTGCGTACGATTGCGCTTCGACCCATTTGGTGAAATAGCCGATTGCGACCAGGATATATTTTTGTGGCCTCCTTTTCCTGTTGGGGTTATTTTACCGATGATGTCGATTCCCCAAGCCGAGAAAGGACAAGGTGAGGTGAAGGTATATAGCAGGCTTTGTCGTAAGTGTTGTAGATTTGCATGTGTCTGACATTGTATGCACCTTTTGACAAATTCACAACAATCCTTTTCCATTGTTGTCCAATAATAGCCAAGCCTTATTATTTTCCTAGATAGCATCATACCGTTCATGTGCGATCCACAAACTCCTGCGTGTACCTCTCTTAAGACCTTATGGGCCATTTCAGTGCCTAGGCATAGGAGATTGACTCCGTTTGGGCTTTTCTTGTATATCTGACCTTGTACCTCTATGAATTGGGCTGCGAGCCTTCTGAATGACTTTTGGGCTCTAGGACTAGAATCAGGAAGGTAAAGCTGGTAAATGAGTAGATTCTTTATATCGGTGTACCACTCATCTTCTTCGCCATGGAATACTTCCAAAGTGTGGCAATATGAAGGCTCAGATAGTTTGTACGCAGATGGGCATCATACGAATAGTTTCGGGTATGTTGATCATGCTTGCTAATTTAGCCAAGGCGTCTGCAAATTGATTATATTCTCGTGGAAGGTATGTAAAGTGTATTTGATTGAAATCCACTATGATCTTATCTAAGTATTCCTGGTAGAGTGCCAGGGATTCACTTTTAACCTTCCATACTTTGGAAATTTGGTTAATTATGAGTGATGAGTCGCCATAGACTCAGAGCGTCTTAATGCCAAGGCTTATGACGGATTGCAATCCTATTATGCAAGCTTCGTATTCTGCACCATTATTGGTGACTTCGTGGTCCAATTTGACTAAAATAGGTGTATGTGCACCTTAGGGGGACACTATTAGTACTCCTACTCCAAAACCTTTTTGGTTGGATGCTCCATCAAAATATAGTTGCCAAGTCTCGGTATCTAAGGTCACAACCCCTTCGTCTGGAAAGTGATATTCATCCTTGCGATCTGGTTCATTTATAGCTTAGTCGGCTAGGTATTCCGAGATAGCATGCCCTTTTATGGCTTTTTGATGTTCAAATTTAAGGTCGAACTCTGAGAGGAGAACGGTCCATCTGGCTATTCTACCATTTAGTACGGGCTTTTCGAATATGTATTTCAAAGGATTTTCTCTCGATCTTATGTGGATCGTGTGCTGAAGCATGTAATGTCGCAGCTTTTTAGTCGTTGCTACCAAAGCTAGGCATGTCTTTTCTAGGGATGAATAGCGGGTTTCGTATTCCAGAAACTTCTTGCTCACATAGTATATCGCTTTCTCTTCCTTGTCTATTTCTTGGGCTAGCATGGCCCCCATTGAGGTTTCTGTGACTGTAAGGTAGAGGATTAGAGGCATGCCTGGAATGGGCGGTACTAGAATAGGTGGTTCAGTCAAATAGGCCTTAATTTTGTCAAAGGCCTTTTGGCATTGTGCGTCCCATTCTTTCTTTACCTCTTTTTTGAGTTTCTTGAATATGGGCTCGCAAGTGATAGTTAATTTGGAAATGAACCTGCTAATGTATTGGATTCTCCCTAAAAAGCCTTTTATTTCTTCATCTGTTTTTGGAGGTGGCATGTCTATTATGGATTTGATCTTGGATGGATCAATTTCTATTCCTCTGGTGCTTATGACAAATCAAAGAAGTTTGCCGGATGTGACTCCGAATGCGCACTTTTTGGGATTAAGCCTCATATTGTACTTCCTAAGCCTGTTGAAGAACTTTTAAAGTGAGGGTACATGCCCTTCTCTGTCTTTGGACTTTATGATCATATCATCTACGTAAACTTCAGCCTCTTTATGCATCATATCGTGGAGCAAGGTTGTAGCGGTTCTTTGGTATGTGGCTCCTGCATTCTTAAGCCCAAATGGCATTACTGTATAACAATAAGTGCCCCATTGTGTGATGAAAGTGGTTTTCTCTTCATCCTCTTTGGCCATCAGGACATGGTTATATCCTGCGTACCCGTCCATAAATGATAGGAGGGCGTGTCCGGCAGTATTATCTACTAGGACATCTATGTGATGTAAGGGAAAGTCATCTTTTGGGCTTGATTTGTTCAAGTCCCTAAAATCTACACGCATTCGGACTCGTCCGTCCTTTTTTGGGACTGGGACGATGTTGGCTACCCAATCGGGGTAATTGGCCACTCTTATGAAGCCTGCATCTAGCTGTTTTTGGACCTCCTCTTTGATCTTAAGAGCCCATTCTAGCTTCATTCTTCTTAACTTTTGCTTGACTAGTTTGCACTCGGGCTTTAGTGGGATGGTATGCTGGGCAATGTTGCGGTCTATGCCTGGCATGTCCTTGTAGGACCAGGCAAAAACATCTGTATAATTCTTTAGGAGTGTTACGAATTGTTCGCGTTCATTAGATGTTAAAGACAAGCCTATTTGCACGTGGCGAGGCTCATCATTAGTTACAATATTTATTGTCTCTGTTTCTTCGACTATTGAAGTCTTTTGTTCATGTTCGATTAATGCTTTAATGACTTCTTTTGGAAGTTCCGTTGTATCTTCTGAATTTTTAGCAACGAGGCAATCCAAGTAAGCAAAATCGACACTCATAATATTAATAGAAGCGGACAGTACATCAATGAGATCATCACTAAGGACCTTAGTAATAGCAGGAATAGACTGGGGTGGACTACCCGACACTTCTAGGATAGCAGACTCGGACTTGGAATCAGACTCAAAATCAGAAATGGGCCCTTCTGCAGGACCGTTGCGAATCGTGAACTTGTACTTGGCTCCCTTGACTGGAGTCCACTTCTTCTCGTGCTTCCAGGTGGTGCAGTCGGGCCCGATTGGGGCGATCAGCTTGGACGGGTCAAAACCTTCATTAAAAAGCACAGTAAGGGGAAGCTTGGTTGTTGTCTCGTTGTATTGGCGACGTTCTTCGCCAAATAGTAACCCAAAATCGTTGGATGCCATGTCATTAGCCCAATCTTTAGTGGATCGGTCCTCATTAGGAGGTATGGGTGTGTCTTCGCTCATGGTGAAGCAGTCTTGGAATGCTTCAAAGCCTGGAATTAGGATACCGTTAATCGTGTATGGTTCAGGGAATCCATAGTAAGGATATGGGTCGCCTTCTTGAAGAAATTGCCCATTGAGGGTGAGGGGATAAGGATCCATGTTGTGTGGAACAGGCTTGTTGGTTGCACGGGCTCTTTTTCTAGCCGTTTCCTTAGATATGTAGGCTCGAACTTCTTGCCTTGTGAGCTTGTAGCCTAGCCCAAATAGATCGTTTTTTATCTTAGTGTTCCAGCAGATTTGAGCTACTTTGGGGTGAGGGCCCAAAGTGGTGCCTGAAAAGTGGCCGTGCTTTCTGAGTAAAGCATTCACATTGAGTGTGGGCTCTATTGTTTCTATGAAATCTATCTTCTCGAAGCCCCATAACTCCTCGTCTTGCTCATTATGCTCTATCTTTAGGACTGGAGCTTTCTCAATTTGGGCTACCATAGTGTCAGCGCAGACTTCCAAGGTGGATCCTGCCAATGATAGCTTTACCTTTTGATGCAGGGTTGAGGCTACGGCATTTAGCCCATGTAACTAGGGCCTTCCTAAGAGTAGGTTGAAGGTGGCTGGAGTGTCAATTACATGGAACTGAACCATTTTCTCGATGGGTCCAATATTGATGTTCATGGAGAAAGTGCCTAATACGTTCCTTTTGGAATTATCATAAGCCCTTAGCCCTTGTGCGGAATGCGCGAGGTTGTTGCAATCTATTTTGAGGTGTTCAGCGGTCCTCAAGGGGCACACGTTTACGGCTGAGCCATTGTCGACTAAAGTCATAGGGACTTGTCTTTGTTGACAAATTACGGTCAGATAAAGGGATTTGTTGTGGTGAATACCTTCAGGTGGAAGGTCTTTATCAGAAAAAGTGATGGGTGTAGATGACTTTCCTTGGTCCAGGAGGTAGACTACCTCTTCATGGGTAGCATTTGGAGAAATAGTGGTTGCATTCAAGGCCTCTAGCATGGCCCTTCTATGAGTGATAGAAGTGGTCAACAGTTGCCAGATGGATATATCAGCGTTTGTTCTTTGTAGTTGTTTGAGGATGTTGGTCCCATCATCCTCTTTTGTCGCTTCTCTTTGGGCCGAATCCCTATTGGGGATGGTTACAAGCTCTACAGGTTGGATTTGGGATGGATCCATATGGATATTTTCGGGCCTGAACTGGCGTCCTGATCTTGTGAGGTAGTTTAGGACTTTATCATCCTCTTCTTTCTCATCGTCGGAGATGCCATACCAACCTTTGCCATTGGCTATGTCATGGACTTGAGGAGTCAGTACATCTTTTGGATCAGTATATGACCCATTATCTTCCTCATCGCTATCCCAAAGGCCACAAACGTCCAGCGCGGGCCTTGGGCTTGGGTATGGTGGTATGGCCTGCCCAATAGAAGTGATCAGATAGGATGGATCAAACCCTTCTTCTATGTTGATGGCAAAAGAGTTCCCAAGGGGATTATTGTTGTTGCTGGGTGGTGGCGCGTTTTTAGGCAATGGTATAGTGCCATTATCAAACAAATCCTGGATTTTATCCTTGAGAGTGTAACATTTTTCGGTATCGTGCCCACGCCCACTATGGTATTTGTAGAATGCAGACTCATTCCAATACGGTGATCTTTTCTCTACGGGTGGATCGGGAGTGGGCCCAATCGGATGTAGATACTCTCCTTTGATCAATTTGTCTAGAGCCTTGGCATAAGGCATTACGAGGGGAGTATACCTTCTTGGACGCCTGTCAGCAATGGCGTTCACTTCATTTCCTCTACTTGTGGAGGCATGAATGGTATTGCTGTACTTCTTATCCTTATATCCACTTGTGTTGTTATTGTAAGTGACCTTGTTCTTCCCTCTTTGGAGTTGGTCATCTTCAATGGCTATGCCTACTTCAGTTAGTTGGGCATAGGTGGTTATGGGTTGAAACTTCATGTGTTCGCGGTATTCAGATACCAAATTTTGGACTAGCATTATGATTTGATCCCTTTCAGATGGGCAATCAATCATTTCAGCAACTTTAGTACTCCATCTTCTCACGAAGTTGGTGAACCCTTCCTTATCACCTTGCTTGGTGATGTCCAACTCTCTTAATGTCATGGGTGGCAAGACATTATCAGCATACCTCTGGAGGAACAATATTGATAGATCTTCCCATTGTTCCAACTTTTGGGTGGGCAACTTGAAGAACCAGGCCCTGACAGCAGGATCCAAAGTTTGGGGAAAGAGGTGAACATATAGCTCTTGTTCAATGCCTCTAAGGCCCAATGCAGTGGTAAAGGCTCTAATGTGATCTTGTGGATCGTCGGTTCCTTTGAAAGTGGGAACTTCAGGCATGGAAAACTTAGTGGGCAATTTTCCTTTGATGTGGGGAGCATAGCCTTCAGAATTGATGATCATGTCGTTAAAGACACGACTTTTGCCTAGGACAGATTCAAGCATGTTCAGTTTGGCTTGGAGTTCTTGGACCTCTTTTGTGGAGGGTTCGGCCTTTTCCTCATCGGGCTTGGGCTCATCATCATCCCTAGTAGGGGGATCCAACTTAGCAACACAGGCTTCCATATCAATGAATCTAGCATTCATGGCGACCATCTGGGCTAAAAGGTCATCCATTTTCTGGTCAGCGGTTTTCTCAGCGTCTCTCCAGACATAGCGGACTTAGGTGAACTAGATGGTGAGGCTTGAGGTGACAGTGGCGGTGTGCGATGGTAATCGAGCCAAATGGGGCCCATGAACTGTGCTTGTGGTGAAGGTTCGAACGATAACTTGCGGACTAATCTCTTGCTGGACTCATCCCTCTCCCACTTCCTAAGACCGGGATCTTTACTCCTACCAATTCTGGACATAAAAAGGCATGTTTAAGAAAATAGGAAATAAATGGGAAACTCCATAGAATAAAGATTTTATTTTAAAACAAATGTGGGAAGGGAATCTAGCACTAATCCTCAACATGGTGATCTTTTGCGAAAGACGCGATTTTATGTAAATAACGTATTCTTGTCAATGGTCTTTCGACTTTATTAGAATAACAAATACTCTTGGCTTGCATATGGGATGAAATTCCGTAATTTGAGGAAAGAAGATATACTATTGACTTGCACATGGAATAAAATTGGACTCTTTTTTTATTTGGTGAAAGATCATTGACGGGAATATATTATTTGCATGCAATCTAATTCTTATGGAATGGAACGTCTTCCTAACATGGTCACTAGTGTCATCGGAGTCATACAGGGATTCTACTTGCTAAAAAGAAAAGATCCTAGACTCTAGTTGTAAACTTGACAAAACGCACAAGCAAACAAAAGGGAAACCTTCCCTAACCAGGACTCAAAAAAAGAAATCCTAAGGGGGGATCTAATCCTAATATTTTATGGAAACTAATCACATAGCAAGGAAACAATCAATCATAATATGGAAAGTAAATCAATTAGCACCATGATATGGACTATGGGACATAATGCAATATTTGACACAATCTAGGGTTGGATACGGTAACCCATGACCGGATGCGTTTCGTCATCTATGGGGTGAACAGTAAGACTAGACGAACCGTTTTACACATCTCGAATGGAAACATGTAAATGCCATGGGGTGGAACACGACTATGTGCAAAGGTAATTCGGACCGAATGGGTCACCGGCCTAAGTCATAGACAATGTTCTGAAGGGTAATTCCTGTTTATGGAGTGCTGATGTCTTTCGACCTCTTGCGATGATAACGCATGCAATATGAATGATATGGATGCAAAAGCAAAGGAAATAAACACATACGGTAATTGAACCAAAAAGCTAAAATAATTTATTGACATGGATAAGTATTCGAATTACACCCTCTTTTATTTATCCCCAGTAAAGTCGCCACTGTAAGAATCCTCGCCTTTCTGGCTCCTTTGAAATCGTGATTTTATTTGATTGGAATTAATGGTTCTTAAATAATACGTTCTATGCAATTTAAATTAATTATGGGGAATAACAATTTGCAAGTAAAGAAGCCGCCATCAATATCAAAGGAAACAATTGGAAACCATCAAAAGTGCACCCAATTCCTATTGGGAATTGACTCATGCCCAAGGGGACTAAATATTGAGTTCGAGGGTGTAGGTACAAAATAAACAAAACAAATCTCATCTAAATCGCCCGTATAAACGGCCTCTACTAAGCTTATCCATGTCAAATATTTATTTATACTATATGGTTCCATACAAGTCCGGTCGTCCAAGATCCTAAATAAACTAGGCGGGTTAAAAATAACCAAATTACCTATGTTATCACTTTGCACCATTTATATCCAATTTGCATGCATATTATTATTAAGCATAAACAAGATATAAAGCATTAAATTAACGCTCCAACCTACCGCACTTTGCTAAACGTGCCAAGTATTGCATATGCACATCAATAAAATTGTTAGTAACTTGAAAAGAAGAACAATGCAAAAATATTAACTTTAAGCTAAAATAAACCTATGAGGCTACTATATGCATGCGAAAACTACAAAAAGATGCAAACTTGTATAAACTAATAAAAAGATGCTAACTTTATATTAACTAAACATGCATAATTATATACAAAACCCAAAACATGCAAATTTATTCAACCATAATCAAAAGCTAAATAAAACATGATTAATAAATAGCAAATAAGAGATTTGATAAAGAGTTTAGGCCCTCAGGATGGTTAACCTGGACGTTCTATTCGAACGTGACTAGCAGAATTGGAATTTCTCTTCAATCTTGGGTGCTAGGCTAGGTGTAATGCTTGCTTGAATCTTCAGAAATCTGAATTCTCTTTGATTTTAGGGGAATATATGTGCTCTCAATGCTCTTAAAATTATGAACTGACTGACCTCTTGCAAAAGAGGGTGAAAATGAGTATTTACAGAGTTAGGGGAAGGAATTAGGGGCCTAGGGTAAGAAACCCGGCGCCAAAACTCGGCCCATCCAAAAAACAGGCCCAGCGGCCACACGGAGGGCAGTTGGGGCCAGCGGCTGCCGCTGGGGCTAAGCGGCTGGGCCGCTGAGGCTCAGCGGCTGGCCAGAAGGCTCCCCGCTGTCACGCGCTGGCCGTCGGCCTGATAGCGATAGCCGCTGGGCCTGGAGGAGCGCGCATGACTAGGGTTTTCTGACTTTTTATGCTTAGTAAATTAAGAAATTGCCCTTGGGCTGACCCAGGGGGTCGGAATTGAGCGGTTTTGACCCAAATCTTCAAGACGCGATATCTCTTGATCCGGGAACCTAATTGAGGCAAGGTCAAAGGCGTTGGAATCCTTATAACAAGGGCTATCCAATGACTGAGGTTTTAAGGAATTTTGCCTAGATTTTCGAGCAATGTCCTTTTCTACTTACGTCCATGTGAATCCATTACCATCATCATCGGGCGTTGCGGTGCCAGGGGATGAGAACCGATTAGGGTGTCTACATGGTCCTACAAGGACATGCCTGGTATAGACCGTGACATTGCCCAACATACCATCCCATTAAAGCCCGATTGCAAACCATTCAAACAAAAGTTAAGGAGAATGAAACCAGAATGGGCTCTTAAGATCAAAGGAGAAGTCCAAAAACAACTCGATGCAGGCTTCATAACAGTGGCCAATTACCCCGATTGGGTAGCCAACATTGTCCCAGTCCCAAAAAAGAGCGGACGAGTGCGTATGTGTGTGGATTTTATGGACTTAAACAAAGCAAGCCCGAAAGATGACTTTCTATTACCCCAAATAGATGTTCTAGTAGACAATACAGTAGGACACGCCCTCCTATCATTCATGGACGGGTGCCTAGGATATAACCAAGTCCTGATGGCTAAAGAGGATGAAGAGAAAACCACTTTCATCACATAATGGGACACTTATTGCTATACTATAATGCCATTCATGCTCAAGAATGCAAGAGCTACATATCAAAGAACCGCGACAACCCTGCTCCACGATATGATGCATAAAGAGGACGAAGTATACGTAGATGACATGATCATAAAGTCTAAAGAGAGAGACGACCATGTACCCTCACTTTAAAAGTTCTTCGATAGACTTAGGAAGTACAACATGAGGCTCAATCCCAAAAAGTGCGCATTCGGAGTTACATCCGGTAAACTTTTATGATTCGTCATAAGCACCAGAGAAATAGAGATTGAGTCATCTAAGATCAAGGCCATAATAGATATGCCCCCGCCAAAAACAGAAAAAGAAATCAAAGGTTTCTTGGGGAGGATACAATACATTAGCAGGTTCATTTCCAAGTTAACTATCACCTGCGAGCCTATATTCAAAAAGCTCAAAAGGGAGGTAAAAACGGAAGTGGACGAGCAATGCCAAAAAGCCTTTGACAAAATCAAGGCCAATATAGACGAACCACCCGTGCTAGTACCGCCCACTCTAGGCATGCCTCTAATCCTCTACCTTATTGTCACAGAAACATCAATGGGGGTCATGTTAGCCCAATAAATAAACAAGGAAGAGAAGGTCGTCTACTATGTTAGCAAGAAGTTTCTAGAATACGAAACCCGCTATTCATCTGTGGAAATAACATGCCTAGCCTTGGTCGCAACGACCAAAAAACTACGACATTACATGCTCCAACATACGATCCACATAAGATCGAGAGGAAATCCTTTAAAGTATATATTCGAAAAGCCCATACTAAATGGTAGGATAGCCAGATGGACCGTCCTCCTATCAGAGTTCGACCTCAAATTTGAGCACCAAAAAGCCATCAAAGGACACGCTATCTTGGAATACCTAGCTGACCAAGCTATAGATGAGCCCGATCACAAAGAAGAATACCACTTCCCATACGAAGGGGCTATGACCGTAGATACCGAGACCTGGCAACTTTATTTTGATGCAGCATCTAACCAAAATGGTTTTGGAGTAAGGGTACTAATAGTGTCTCCCGATGGTGCTCATACACCTATTTCGGTCAAGTTAGACCACGAAGTTACCAATAATGGCGCGGAATAAGAAGCTTGCATAATAGGATTGCAATCTGCCATAAGCCTTGGCATTAAAACACTTCGAGTCTATGGTGACTCGTCGCTTATAATTAACCAAATTTTCAAAGTATGGAAAGTCAAAAGTGAATCCTTGGCACTGTACCAAGAATACTTAGACAAAATCATAGTGTATTTGAACCAAATACATTTTACATACCTTCCACGAGAAGACAATCAATTTGCAGAAGCCTTGGCAAAATTAGCAAGCATGATCAATATCCCTGACACCATTCGAATGATGCCCATTTGTTTACAAAGAAGGTCCGAACCTTCATACTGCGACGCTCTGGAAGTATTCCACGACGAAGAAGATGAATAGTACACTGAAATAAAGAATCTGCTCGTCCATCAGGTTTACCCTCATGATTCTAGCCCTAGAGCCCAAAAGGCACTTAGAAGGCTCGCGGCCCAATTCATCGAGGTACAAGGTCAAATATACAAGAAAACCCCAAACAGGATTGATCTCTTATGCTTAAGCACCGAAATGGCCCATAAGGTCTTAAGAGACGTACATGGAGGAGTATGTGGGCTGCACATGAACAATATGATTTTATCCAGGAAGATAATAAGACTTGGTTATTATTGGACCACAATGGAAAAGACTGTTGCGAATTTGTCAAAAAATGCACACAGTGTCAGACACACGCAAATCTACAACACATGCCACAAGCCCGTTATATACTTTCACCTCAACTTGGCCTTTCTCCGCTTGGGGAATAGATATCATTAGCAAAATAACCCCAACAGGCAAAGGGGGCCATGAATACATTCTACTTGCAATTGACTTCTTCACTAAGTGGGTGGAAGCGCAATCATACATAAAGCTCAACGCAAAACATGTGCTCAAGTTCATCAAGAATAATATAATAGCCAAATATGGGGTTCCCCGGGATATCATCAGCGATAACGGGTCACATTTCATGAATGAAGTAATCGAGCTTCTAGCCCAGTTCAAGATCCATCATCGGAATACGTCTCCCTACAGACCGCAAATAAACGATGCAGTAGAAGCGGCTAACAAGAATATTAAGAAGGTCAATGAAAGAATGTCCGAGAATTATTATGATTGGCCCGACAAGTTGCCCTTCGCACTTTGGGGTTATAGCACATCTATTCGCGCATCGATGGGAGCAACACCATACTCCCTAGTCGACGGAATGGAAGTCGTATTACCAATAGAGTTAGAGGTCCCATCTCTACGGATTGTCTTGGAAAGTCAAATTCCAGAAGTGGATTGGGTCCAAGCCCGCTATGACCAATTAGTCTTACTAGATGAAAAAAGGTTGCAAGCCTTGCACAATGTGAGAGTCTACCAAAGAGGCTAACAAAGCCTTTCAACCAAAGGCTCAAAATGAGAGACCTAAAAGTTGGAGATCTAGTGCTTAAAGAAGTAAGGGCCAATGTCACCGACCCAAGAGGCAAGTTTAGGCCCAATTGGTCACGCCCTTTTCTCATTACGAAGATCCTAACTGGTGGAGCCGCAAGATTGGCAGACTTAGACGGGATTGAGTTTAGTCAATGGATAAATATGGATCAACTAAAGAGGTTCTATGCTTAGGAAAGACACCCAATATAGCACTTTCGAGAGGCCCACATAAGGCTAAATAATCCCCAAAAAAAAAAGAAAACAGGATTTAATGTTAAAAAACGCACGGATAAGAACTACGAGCGACCTCATTCCCCTAAAAGGATACGTAGGACAACCGAATTGCAATTGGGCTCGGCCCCTTCACTATTTTCACGTTCAAAAGGTGTTAAAAAATAATACTAATAAATCAAGTTGCAATATTGAACCAAAAGGGAGCATGTCTCCATAAATAATAATAAAGTCCATTACAAAGACTTGACAATTCCAAAATAATAACGCAAAATTTAAAACTAAGTCTAAAAAAAGGGGCACATCACCCTTATTGAATTTAAAGCAAAACAAAAGACAATCCTAAGCTAGACATGCTCCAATAGAGTATTTTACTCCGTAGCTTCGGTAGTAGGGCCCGCATCTTCCATAGCTCATCCGTGGGCCTTCCGCTTCGCGTTCCTTGGGAGCCCATCTCTCTCGAACAAAGGCTCTTCTTCTTCAATCTCCATTAGAGGTACGCTTGAAGACGCCTCATGATCATTGGCCCGGATTTGGGGCTCCTCTTGCAGCTTGGTAGTAATCTTCTCCAAAGCTTTCTTGGCCTTGAGGTTGAGGATGCCTCTCACATGGTTAACTCCCTTTTTCTTACCCTTCCCCTTTGGGTCATTAGGGTTCAAGAGTCTTAATCTAGCTTTGACCGATTGGGCCTTAAGATCGTCTTGTTCGGATTTCCTACATGCACGACGACCCTCCGCGGTCTTGCAATCCATCCAAGCCTCATAAGACGAAGATATGGTCGTAGGTGCTTTGACATGAGGAATAGTCCACTTGGGACGATGATTCCATGCACACTCTCATGATCTTACCATACTAATTGTCAAGACCCGCGTGGTAGGAGCAACACTATCCTTTTGTGGGATAATCTGGCGTTTCCCATATTGCCGCATAATACAGCTGGGAAATACGTAAGTTGAGTTATGAAGGCCAAGGACTTGATGATAATATCCCGTTTCCTTGCTACATCCAATTGCGGATTTTAGACCCCACCTCTTGACGGTCCATCGTAGAAATAGGCATGCTTTAAGGTACCCGCGCCACTCATCAATGGTGGATTCGTAATATAGTCTCCGGCGTGCGGAAAATTGCTTTGGTTGATACTTGAGCGCATTAGCGGGCCTTTCAATAAAGCACATATGCTCGAGAAGCCATATCTACAAAAAAGGCAAAACATATAAAGTTAAATATCCATCAAAGATTCAAACTTTATAATCCAAAGCAAATTATTCAAGCACTTACTTGGAGAAGAAGAAGGCTTCCTGTCCATCCACCAAGCGATGGTTCTTGTTTCTTGCAGTCCAAGCAAATTAAGGTTTCACCAAGAACAAGAGACATAGGGGTAAAATCGTTTTGGATTTGTTCAACAATCCTAAGCATACTAGTTTTACCATTATTACCTCCACCAACAAAGAGGTAACTATGCAAGAGACATAAAATAAAGGCGCGTTTATGGTCTCACTCATCACATCATGGTTATCCCTTACCTTGAGGAAGTAGACATCAATTACACCGTTGAGGTCTAACTCACCGCTCTTAGCAACGGAGGAGGCTTGTGTTGGTGATATACCAAGATACCTTTTATAATAGCCTTCAAGATTTGCCTCAAGCCACGGAGTGGCGGGAGCTTAAGCATGAGGGAACCCAAGGATAGAGGCAAATTCTTCGGGAAGAGGGCATAATTCATTGTACCCAAATCGGAAGACATGAAGTTTGTCATCCCAAAACTTGATGGCGGCCTTAAGGAGATTCCATACAATTTGACCTGCTTCAGGTGGAAGAGAGCATTCAAGTGGAAAGGCACAAGTCTCATCCTCTCTTCAGGGGTCATGAATTGTAACCACTTGTCAAATTTAACGTCAAGCTTGTCATGGCTGAAATCTAAATTAATTAGGGGGTTTCTCTCTCTAAAAGCTTTATATTGCTAGTAAATTATGAAGGTGATGTCCCAAAAACGGATTAACCCAAGGCTTATTTAGGGCTCGCACGGAAAAGACGAATAAGGCAACTCGTCAAAAAGGGGCTTCCGCTGGGACAGCCGCTGAAGGTTCAGCGGCCCCGATAGAGCAGCCCAATCCCAGCGGCTAACCGCTGGAGCCTGGCGGCCCCTCTCTTCGCCCCCGCTGCTCCGCGTGTGCCGCTGGACACCTTCCTTTGGCCGCCCGATCATTTCTCGAGACAAATCCCTTTTTCTCCGGTTTTGGACACTTTCCTTAATCGATTTGGACTCAAATATGGCTCGTTTTCCTATTTCCACTATTATTTCTATTTTGTATTATTTCCTTATTATTAATGGAAGCTTCAAAATTTCCTTATTTTTTTTTGGATGATTATCATCTTATTTATTCATATCTTTTTTATTAATCCCTTTTTACTCATTTTTTTCATTTCATTTTTCACCCCTTTCATTTTTTTTCATTTTTTTTAGGGAGGATAGAGTACAACCAATTTTAACTTTTTGGTTGTACCATTTTTTTGCGAAATGGCTATTACTTGTGCTTTTGCTTGACTACGTGTGCATTTGCATTAGCCTAATTATCTGCAGGGAACAATAAATAAGCAGGCAATATTCACAAAGTAAAGTCCGAATGTTTGTTCAAGTACAAATGTTCAAAATGTATTTCACACAAATACATTGTCATAAACATCATCACTCGCATCAATATCCGTACAAGGCACCTCAAAGTGGTCCTCCGACCTCCGCGCCTCATCACCGAAGATTGACGCCACAAACTGGCTAGGGTCAAAGTAAGAATGTTGGGCAGGCTCCCGGTATGAACTCCCTTCCCTGGCTTAGCTCGAATCATACCCCCACGAAGAACGAGGAGGCATGGTAGGCATCATAGGAGCAGGAACCGGGGGCTGGCAGTAAAGGCCTCTATATGAAAGATACCCAGCATACCCGGGATAAGAAGTTATTACTTAATTATTTAGTATGTATGTTTGTGATATAAACATTTGGTTTCTTTCTAGCCTTGTATTTAATTTGAACATTAAATATGGCGGTAGCGCTCCGAATTTCCAGGGTTTTTCTGCCTCAACCTGTGATTTTAGATGGTTTTAAATTAGACGGAAATTCGGGGTGTTACATAGTCAATCTACACAAGCATACAACATAACATATTTCCACACCAAGAAATACAGCCCATGCAATTCAAAAGCAAATATTACATTTTTACCTTGACCCAGTCCAGGCGCAAAAGGGTCTCCCTATACTGCTGTAGAGTATGCAGAGGCGCGGGACCCTATGACGCCACGCACTACAAACCGAGAAATCCAATTCCCAACCCGTAGGCTCCATGTCCGGGAAATGCTCAAAAACCAAGGCTACATCAAAACATGAAATCAAGCACAGCACACTTAAATCATGCATATCACGGAAAGAAAATACAAAGACGCACCTGCAACACCTTCCAAAAGCCGCATAAAGCCATGGGAGGAAGAGTTGACTACTTGTACACCTCTTCATTCACGCGGCAGGCATACCACATGCATCTCAAGAGGTTGGCGTAGCCCGGCAACCCCCAGTTGTACTCTCTCACTCTCTCTCAGTCCAGCACGCTCGGGAGGTAGATGGCATGAATGCGTTCCCCCTTGTCACCAAAGATGGTGGTGGCAAGGAGGTAGGCGATAAACATCCTCGCCTTTTGCTCCACTGAGGTATTCCTCTTATACCTCGGTTCTTTCAAAGCAGTAAAAAACTCGCTGTAAGAACGGAAGTGGTGACCCCAAGTGTTCCCCAAAGGACCAAAGAGCTCCACCATTTCTGCCTTACGTTTTCAAATGGAAACTTCATAAACAATGAGCTTACCCACGCAAGGTACCCCGGTCAACATGGCAAACTCCGAAGGAGTGATCATTATTTCCCCATTAGGGAAATGGAAGGTATTGGTGGTGTCCTAAAAATGCTCCAAGGACAAGTGAACAATACATCTCTTGACTTGCTCAACCGAGTCCGCCGCTTTCAAAAGGAGCCCAAACCCCGCATTCAAACCCGCATCTTGCACCTCTTTGGGCAAGGTTTTATAAAGCTTAATCGAAGGCCATGGTTTCCATGGGCCTTCAAGTTCCCATCGGGTTCCTATGATCAAGTTTGCAACCCCTTAGGTTCACATTTCAATCAAATGTTCAATCCTAGGCATGTTTCTAAGTTCATTCAAGCCGCGCAAGATCACATGCGCTACAAACTTGACAATTGCATACAATATCTACACAAATTCTATCCAAGGCACGCATATAAACTCAAATTCAATGCATAAAACTATGAATTCAAATTTTGAGGACTTATCACAAACATGGAGGCCCGAGAGCTCAAATGAGTCGCCGGTCAAAAAAGCAACTCCGATCGATCCCAAACAATGTGGGGCAAGCTATCCGACCGGGTGTATCGATCTTGAAGAAAAGCCACATTAGGCTTCCTCTTTAAAGGCTTCACATGAGAAGGAAAAGCCTTGGTGAAGATGTCGATTTCCTCGACCTCCTCTCGCACCTCGGTCCTCCTACTCCTCCTCTTTCCTAAATTTGGAGCCATGGAAGAAGGATGAACAAGCAAGCAAGAACAAACAAGCAAAAATGGAGAATTTTGGATTTTCTCTCTCCAAGGGTTTCAAAAACCCACTCTCAAATTCACCCCAAATTTGTGAGAAATCACAAATAAACTTCAAATTATGCAAAAGCAAGCATATGCAAGCAAAAATGAGCAAATTTGAGCAAGAAATGAAGATTGGGCAACAATGGAGGTAGAGAGAGAGAGTCTCGAAATTTTGGGGAATAAATGACCCAAAATTCGGCTCTCCCCCAAATAAAACCAAAATCGTGCCTCAGTTGCGGCCCCCGCAACACGGTTTCCTATCCTAAGGACCCGATTTTATCCAATTTTGGCAGGCACAGGCATACAATCTAACTTTGGCAGGCACAGGCATATTATCTAACTTTTGCAGGCACAATTTTCCAAGAAACCAGCATCACTAAAGCAGAGCTATGCAACGCTCTTCGACGTCGAGGCTATTAAAACTAGCGTCACGTTGGCACCCACAAAGTAGAGCTACGCAAAGCTCTTTGACAATGAGGATATTAAAATTAGCGTCACGTTGGCACCCGCAAAGCATAGCTACGCAACGCTCTTCAACATCGAGGCTATTAAAATTAGCATCGCGTTGGCACCCGCAAAGCAGGTAACCCTCATTTCAGTAACCAATCAAAGGCATACTAGCCACCAGTCAAATTCAATTCTCATACAGATTATACCAAACAACCTCAAAGGGTCTTCCCATCAATTCTGATGTGAAATAAGTAACAAAACGGAAATTAACCTTTGATAGTATCACACAAAGGGATCTTGTTCAAGAATCACTCAAGAACAACTCACGAATCACTCGTAAGGGTTTTAACCTGAATCACTCAGTTTGAGGGGTAAATACTCACGTATTAAATAATTAATCATCAAAGCACGAGTTTACAATAGAAAAGCTTTCCCCTATTTATAGACAAAGAAATCTAAAGCCATTCGGAATCCTAATCCTAGTCCAAATAGGAAACTAACTACGAAACTGATTACAATTGTAAAACGAACTAACTAACAGCTTTCCTAACACCCAATGGACTTCTAATACTAATAACAATTAGATTATTACTCTCCTAAATATATTCTAACTAATTAAGGAAATACTAAACGAAATCGAACTAAACTACTGATTACTTGGCGCCCAAGGCTAAAACCGCTGGAACAGTTTGTCTCTGTAACTTCAATTGCCTTTTTAACTCCGCTACATGCTGATTATGGAAAAACTCAAAGAATGAGAGTTTTAGATGTTGTTTCCATCTTTCTACAGGACTTTGAATCACCACGATCCCATGTCGTATGAGTGAGTTATGATCAAAATACAAACCAGTGTAGAAGCTGTCAAAATTACGGGAATCCTTATAACGAATGAGATCATATAATAAGAGCTTTAATCCCGATTTTGTGTGTAAACTCCATGTAATTATCTTTGTAGGAGTCAATTTAATGCATAACCACCAAAGAAACTCGATGTAAACAGGAATAGATGTTCTCTTGCTAGTTCCTTGGTTGTTCTGTTTACTTTGCACACTTGCTCCCGCATCAATCTCCCTTTCTTCAAAAAGAATTGTCCTCAATTCTTCGTATGTAGTAATCTTCTCCTGAACCTGTATATTCATCAAATTTTCGTTACAAATTTCCAATGAACCCACAAGGTTAAGAGCCTTGCTACTGTTTTCTTGATGGACATCTCTTTCTTGTTCTTGATCAAAGCTAGATTCAAGAAGTTCCAACTCCATCTCGGATTCCTCTTGCATGTCATCAATATAATCAAGATCTTCAAGGAAATCACCAATATTTTCTGGTTCAATGAATATTTTTTCGATAAACTCATCAACCAGAGTTGGTAGTCTTGAATTATTAACTTGAACAACAATAAGGGGGTCAATGTTATTGGTCTTTTCTTGTGAATCTTCAATAGGAATAATATCTTTAAAGTAATCATCAAGATCTGGTTTTCCTTTGAATGTATCCACAACAAAGAGCCTATCTTCATTGATGGGTTGATCATTTATTATGCATCCTTTCATGTAGTCCAACTTATGATTTCGATGTTGACACACTTGTTGGTATGCTTGTTGTGCTCGTAGGTGCACTAGTTGTTGCTCCCTCTCTTGCCTCTCAATCTTGAGAGCTATCTTGCATACATACTCAAAGGATATGAAAGGAACAAGCTCCACCTTGTACCTTAGAGTTGAGTTTAGTCCTTTGATGAATCTTGCAATCTTTAACTCCTCCTTTTCCACGAGATCACACATCATGTGCGCGTTTTCAAACTTTTGGAGGTAGTCTTGTACACTTGAGGTTTCTTGGCTTAAGGACGTGAGTTTCAAGAACTGTGCTTGCTCAAACTCTTTAGGCAAAAATCGTTTCTTTAAATATTTCTTGAGTTTGTCCCAAGTCTCAATCTTTGGTTTCTCGTCATTCTTGCGTCGAGCCTTTAGTTGTTCATACCAAAAAGAAGCATGCTTGCTGAGTTTAAGCGTGGCTAACTTGCATCTTCGCCGCTCATCATACTCCTTGTATTCAAAGACTCTCTCCATAGTTCTAAGCCAATCAAGAAAGGCCTCTGGGTCGTAGGAGTCGTCATATTCAGGGAGTTCGACCTTCAAGTTCCTGTCATCATCATAGGGATGTCGTGGTTTAGGAGCGTCATTGGTTCTAGTCCCACTTGTGTCTTCAAACTCCTCATCGAAGTCGGGGTCACGGTTGTGGTTTCTCCAATGAATTCTGCGCATCCTTGTCTCCATGTTCTCCCTATCTTCTTGGTTTCTTCTTTCCATAGCAGTCATCCGCTCTTCTTGAGATTTGAAAGACGTCCTAAGATCCTTCATGGCTGTTAACAACTTTGCTAGTTCGCTGGGCTCACCCATAGCTTCGGTTGTTGGTTTCTTGGGGGTTTCTTGGCTGTCTTCGTGAACAAAGGGCGGATCTTGCAAGAATCTTTCTCTAAAGCTCGCTATGGTGTCGTGTTTATGCTCAGGACCTTGTTGTTTAAACTTAAGAAAGCTCAAACCTTTAGCTCTAATACCAAGTTGATGTGAAATAAGTAACAAAACGGAAATTAACCTTTGATAGTATCACACAAAGGGATCTTGTTCAAGAATCACTCAAGAACAACTCAAGAATCACTCGTAAGGGTTTCAACCTGAATCACTCAGTTTGAGGGGTAAATACTTACGTATTCAATAATTAAACATCAAAGCACGAATTTACAATAGCAAAGCTTTCCCCTATTTATAGACAAAGAAATCTAAAGCTATTCGGAATCCTAATCCTAGTCCAAATAGGAAACTAACTACGAAACTGATTACAATTGTAAAATGAACTAACTAACAGCTTTCCTAATACCTAATGGACTTCTAATACTAATCAGATTATTACTCTCCTAAACATATTCTAACTAATTAAGGAAATACTAAACGAAATCGAACTAAACTACTGATTACTTGGCGCCCAAGGCTAAAACCGCTGGAACAGTTTGTCTCTGTAACTTCAATTGCCTTTTGAACTCCGCTACGTTCTGAATATGGAAAAACTCAAAGCATGGTAGTTTTAGATGTCGTTTCCAGCTTTCTACAGAACTTTGAATCACCATGATCCCATGTCGTATGAGTGAGTTATGATCAAAATACGAACCAGTGTAGAAGCTGTCAAAATTACGAAAATCCTTATAACGAATGAGATCATATAATAAGAGCTTTAATCCCGATCTTGTGTGTAAACTCCATGTAATTATCTTTGTAGGAGTCAATTTAATCCATAACCACCAAAAAAACTCGATGTAAACAGGAATAGATGTTCTCTTGCTAGTTCCTTGGTTGTTCTGTTTACTTTGCACACTTGCTCCCGCATCAAATTCTCATAAGGTATCCATATCAAGATCACAACACATATATCAATCTACTAGCTCACAAACACAAGTTCAATAATTCTCCATACAACCAAGCAAGTCATTCATGTCATAATTTCTATCAACATAACATAACAATTTTTGTAACATAACATGACAATTTCAGCATTTACAAGGTTCATAGATGAGCTCAAACAATGTGCATAAAACTCTCAAACTAATCTAGTGTTCCAAAGACAATTACTACCCTCACTAAACAACTATATTACATGAAAATATTCATTTTAAATACCATAAATAAAGATAATTATTTGCATGTTTTGGATGGATGGTGAAGCATTTGTTTTGGCAAGTTTGCAATAAATAAAGCCATCAATAGAAGTGGTCAGATCAACCTAAACTTCTTTCTATATCTATTTGTTTAACACTAGCTTTCTCTCTCTTCGACCCTAGTTTGACATGCAATTTCATTCTTGCTTAGAAATTTCTCTCTTTATTCAATTTAGAACCAGCTTCGTCATGACAAATTATCAACTACTCATGAAAATTAATTAACACCCTCCACCCTTAAGAAATCATTAGCAATGTTTTTAAAGGAGGCAAAGAGTACAATAGAAACCGTGTCCGTTTGGTCCTAATTAAAAACAATTACCGAGACCTAATCAGTAAATACGAAAAATCTAAACACTAATAAAATATCAATCTAATATTTTATTTAAATTCCTTGATTTACTTCAATCGATCTAGGCTTTTGAAAATCTGGATTATTCGAACTCCAAACGAGCACAGAAAAATAGAAAGAATTATTGAAGAATACCGAGAATCCGAAATTAATTAAAACGAAATTATTAAACGAAACCCTAATCGGTTTTTCGAGTCTAGGTCGTGATACACCAAGCATGGGGACCCACGACCTAGCCCATCACCAAGACCACCACCCACCGACCACCATGGTCGGCTGTGGCTCGTTGGAGTGCCGGCGATGGAGGAAAGAGAGAGCGGGAGAAAGTGCGGGAGAGAGAGAGAGAAATAGCGAGAGAGGAAGAGAGAACGAGAGCGACTGAGAGAGAGAGAGAGAGAGGCGACGGGGTGGCTCCAGCAACGACGGCCACCCACCAACGAACACCCAGGCGCGGCAGGCCACGGTCGCGAAAAAAGGGGAGGGGACGAAACAGAGCAGGAAAGAGAGAAGGAGAAAGAGAAAGAAAGAGAGAGGGAGAGGGGGAGATTACCAACGAGGGAGGAGGCCGGTGGTTGGCCTGGTTGCCGGCGACAGCAGGGGGAGGGAGAGAGAGTGTATGTGCGGTGGAAGAGAGAGAGAGAGAGAGAGAGAGAGAGAGAGAGAGAGAGAGAGAGAGAGAGAGAGAGAGAGAGAGAGAGAGAATGTCGTGAGAGAGAGTGAGAGAATTTGTGGTGTTTTGGCTCAGTTTTTGCAAACTGATCAACTGGCCCATCTTATACCTTATATAGGTCCGTAGTCAATGAAAGTCAAAACCTACTAGACCTAGGATTAATTTTCTGATTTAATTGTTAATTCAAAATAATTAAAACCAATTAAATGTTAACTAAAACTAGTTAACACAATATGAATAAACCTTATTCGTATATAAAACAATTTAATTAAATCCCTCAAATTTGATAATTATAAACCACGAAATTCCCATAATTATAATTAATATTATTATCGCTTAATTTGAATAAATCAAATTGTTATATAAATATACGATTTAAATCTCCGAAACTATTTGTAAATGAATTATAAATCGATATTATAATTTTAGAAAATATCGGGGTATCACACCAACGGCTAATACTGTCAGCCCGGCGGTACACGCGTGACAGCGGGGGCTCCCGAGGAAACCGATAAGCCCCAGCGGCAGCCGCTGGGGTCCAGCTGCCTTCCAGCTGGCCGTTGGGCCTGTTTTTTGGCTGGGCCGAGTTTCGGCGCCGGTTTTGCAGCCCTAAGCCCCTAATTTCGTCCCCTAACTCTATAAATACTCCCTTTCACCCTCTTTTGAGAGAGGTTGGTCAGTTTATATTTTTGAGAGCGCAAATCCCCCAAAGCATAGAGAATTCAGAATTTGAAGACTCAAGCAAGCCATTGCACCCAACCTAGCACCCAAGATTGAAGACCAATTCTAATACTACTAGTCTCGTTCGAATAGAACGTCCAGGTTAACCATCCTGAGGGCCTAAATCCTTCATTAACTCTCTTATCTATCGTTTATGATCATGTTTTACCTAGCTTTTGATTATGGTTGAATAATTGTGCATGCCTAAATCCTTGTAAATAATTATGCATGATTAGTTTACTTAAAGTTTGCATCTTTTTATTAGTTTATGCAAGTTTGAATCCTTTTATTGTTTGTGCATGCATGTAGCAACCTCCTAAGCTTATTTTAGCATGAAGTTAATATTTTTGTATTGTTCTTCTATTGAAGTTACTAACAAATTTATTGATGCGCATATGCGATGCTCAGCGCGTTTAGCAAAGTGTGGTAGGTTGGAGCGTTAAATTGTTACTCTTATCTCTTAATTTTGTTTGATAGTAGTATGCATGCAAATTGGATTTAAATTGTGCAAAGTGATAACATAGATAATTTGATTGTTTTTAACCCGCCAGTTAATTTAGGATCTTGGACGACCGGATTTGTATGGAACCATATAGCATAGATAAATATTTGACATGGATAGGCTTAGTAGAGGCCGTTAATTCGGGCGATTTAGATGAGATTCGTTTTGTTTATTTCGTACATACACTCCCAAACTCAATATTTAGCCCCATGGGTATGAGTCAATTCCCAATAAGAATTGGGTGCACTTTTTGAAGGTTTCCAATTGTTTCCTAAAAATTGGTGGCGACTTCATTGCTTACAAATTGTTATTCCCCGTTATAATTGAATTTAAATTGCATATGACGTATTATTTAAGAATCGTTAAAGTCCAAATTAATATCTCGATCGCATTTAGAGCCGGAAAGGCGAGGGTTCTTACAATGGGAGTCTTTCTAAAAACATGATTAGTTCACTTTTTCGCGCTACTGGGTTGTCCCTTCGGTTTGTCCTTTCGGTAAAACGCCGATAGCGGAATTTTGATCTCTCTTTCATGGTTTTTATTCAATTCAAGTCTTTTCAAATGCTTTTCTAACTCGACGGTTCCTTGAACTTATCTAAACCCCCCCCCCCCCCCCCCGCCCCCCCTCTTACAAATTTTCTATAAGGACACACTCTGTGGCAAAGAGGAAATCGAAAAGAAAAGTCCAGGGTCCTTACACTCACCCACGACTCATCAACTCCTGGTTGGTGAAAAAAATTACAATTAATGTATCGGCCATCCTTCGGACATAAATTGTAGTTTGTTGTGGTGACCTCGCAGGAGCCAAAAGCCTCTAGCCAACATTTCTGCATTCGCTTGCTTGTTGTGCATGTGCCATTGTAATGCCCTTCTGATCACATGTTTGCATGTAACAACGTCGTCGTAATGCTTGCCTGAATGTATGAATATTGTGACTATGTGCCAACGTGTACTTACGTGCTATGAGTCTTTTCTTTTATTTTTAGATAGTTCTTAGATGCCCGAAAATACCGTGAGAAATCAATTTTCAATTAGCGCTTGTTTTTCCAATGATATAATTAATTTCATACATCGTTAATGTCATCAACAATTTTTAGAGGAATTTATAGTTTAAAAAAAAAAGTCAATTTTTTCTTTTTATTTATTTGTTCTCTCCTCCCTTTTCTTTTATTTTTCTAAACATAGGAAAAAGAGGAAAGCAAAAATTTAAAAATTATAAAAATGGCGCCTTATTCGAAATAAAAAAATCAATAAAAAATAGAGAAAAATAAGTATTGCCGACTTTTTATTTTCTTTGTTCTTTTTATTTTCTTTGAGTCTAAAAAAGTCAAAAAACTTGGGAGTCCATGGGTTTAAGTAAGGAGTTAGCCCCGACAGTACCAAAGCCGATCTGATTATAGAGCGGTGGTCATGTGCTAACATGACACTGGCATATGCCATATGACCATAACAGGAGACTTTTTGGCTTTGCTTGTCTATTTCTTTTCTTTTTCCTTTTTATATTCATTCCGATTTGAAATGAGATTTGGACGTAGCACTCATGTATGTGTCGGTTCTCGCACAAGTGCACAACTCATTCTAGCTCAATGCACATGGTTATCACTCCCCAAAAAAGATATTTTTCTTTAAAAAAAACTTTAACTGCTCAAACTAGGAACCTTATAAGTAACACCTAATGGTGAGCGGAAAAACCGTGTTTTTAGTAACAGAATCGATTCGACGAATTCAATTTTACTTTCAAAAATAGAAACTGATGCTACCAACAAATTTCAATTTTCTGAAAAGTAGATTGGTTGGATACCTAGTATAAAGAAAACGCTCAAAAGTATTGTCATACAACAATTATAAAACTTTTTCATTATTGTAAACAAACAATAATATATTTTCTAGTGATATATAGTATTGAATTTAGAAATTGTGTTTGACTTTTAGTGATTTTCTAGTGATACGATTTTAATGTAATTTCTAATATTAATGAGTTAATGATCGTACGTATATTAAATTTTAATTAAAATATTAAGACTCTGTTTGATTCACGTTAATTTTACTTAAATTCAGTTCAGTTCAGTTATGTTCGGTTCATGTGTAACTTTATAACTCATATTACTTTTTTTCAGAAATAATTTCATGATGATGATTACGTTATCGAAAATATCTCAAATCATACTTTGAAATAAGTCCAATATTGACTATGTTTGGACGAATTTTAAATGGTTAACGGTTACGTATAAAAAATCAATTAGTTCAGTTATGTTCAGATCAGTTTTATCCAGGTGAATCAAACGGAGGCTAAGTGTTTGGATTGTAATATTTATAAATTTGTTGTATTTTTGACAATTAAATTTCGTTGAATAATATTATTTAATTTTCAAAAGTAGTAAATTTGGAACGTGACGACAGGGGTAAAAATGGTGGGAGGGGGGAGCAATTCCCGCTACATCCGCCACTATATACATGTAACTAGTGTTTTGTTAATTCGAATTCTCTATCCCATTTTATGTACTACTTCCTCACCCAATCACATCCTCGGCCTTTGTGGTTTTGTTATGCATCCTGGTTTGTATGAAAGCGATCTTTTACTCTTATCACCTTTATTTATTCAACTTTTTGTTTCTTTTTTTTATTATTTTTATTTTTTTGGGTCGTGAGTCGTTTTTATCTTCATTCATAGTACAATTTACCTAAAAATGCATTAGTCAATTACTCCTTAAGTGTCGGCCTTAATGTAAGTTATTTAGGTTTAAATGAGGTCAAAACATGCCAACTTTGGCTATCGCTTCATTCAGAAACATGATATGCAATACCAAATGACAATGCTAGATTTTTTTTGAAAAATACTTTCACTATTCAACTAAACGTGATTCATGTATCAATACATAAAGCCATCTCATATGAGAATCGTTCTCAAACTAATCTAAATGCAACTGAACTCGACTGAGATCAACACATATCACTTTGGAAAGAAGAGTCAATTATGCCGGTTGCAATGGCCGCAAATTGTTGCTTATGTAGGAGAATTCAGACCTCAAATGTAATTCGAGATTAGTTAGTCGGTCAATGGCTCATAGAGTTATGTGCATAACTCACAGCATAAGTGATACTGTGATAGGCAGCAAGTCATTAACTAGTACGGACTAGGTAATTAATAATGTCGGCGTATGTGATCAAAAAAAATAATGTCGGCGTATAGGGAAAACACATTTACGACATTTTACCTTCTTGCTTTTAGGGGTGATGATGGCATTTTACTTTGTTGAAGCTTTATTTTTCATTTTTTTGGTTACTCGCTTTATCTGTCACTACTCACTAGATCAAGATGTAGGCATCCCTCAAAATTTAAAAGAAAAATAAAAGGCTAGATAAGGACATAAAATGAGCAGGAAAAAACCAATTCACAAACCACTCCTACTAAGTCCTAACTTAACTATTTGAAAAAAAAAAAAAAAAAAAAAAAAAAGAAGTCCTACTACCAACATTTTCTTCTACTAAATAAGCATTCCAAACATTTTCCATCCAGCTTTGACTAAGTTCTTTTCAGCTGGAAAACACTGAATTGAACTAAACTGAATTGATTTTCAAACTTGAAATTTAACAATTTAAAATTTGTCAAAAAATATTCAATATTTGACTCTGTTGAAAGTATGCTTTGAATAACGTACTCCCTCCGTCCCACAATATAAATCGTTTAAGGTTTTTGCACATGAATTAAGAAAGTTATTAAATAGTCTCAATTCTATCAAAAATAATTAAACTTGACTAGTTTACCCCTTGACTTTGTATTAGCCAAAAAGTGATTAATTAATGAGGTAATATGAAAGAAGGGTAGAATAGGCAAACAATAATAAATGCTTTGTTGGAACTCTAAAACTACTTATAATATGGGAAAAAATCAATTTTCTAGAACGACCTATATTGTGGGACGGGGGGAGTAGTAATTTTCATCATGAATTTATTTCAGAATAAAAAGTTATCTGAGTGACAAAGTTACAACTCACACATAAACTAAACTGAACTGAATTTAAGCCGAGGAGAACAGAACCTTTCTATAAGATTTATTTTATTTATAGTTACCTTTTTGCCCCTACTATTAAATTCCAAAATGATTTTATTATTTGCATAAAATAAATATTAATTATGACTGAGGTTCTTAAAACTATAGACGAAATTGTTTTTTTTTTTTGATGGAAATTGAGATATTTTATTACGAAACTATTAAAGCATTACAAAAATCCGAAGCAATAATATCTAAAACACCAATAGGTCCCCCTTCTATACAGACTCTACTAGAAAAAGAAATAGGGTGCAAGTGCGCCATAAAATGTGTTGCCTTATTCCCATTACGCCTAACATGACTCAATTTAACTAAAGAAAACATTGAAACAAATCTACAAATCTCACTCATAATATTACCCACAAAAGAAAGCGGCCTCTCGCCCCTCTTCAATGAATTGATAAGACCCAAATTATCACCTTCCAATATAATTGAAGTCGCACCACTCTGCAACGCCATGAGAAGACCAAACTTCAAAGCTTGTGCTTCAGCTACTTCAATATCCCACTCATTTTGCACTTGCTTCACAGCAGCTCTAAGCAAAGTTCCATTGTTATCTCTTATGACCACTCCCAAACCCATTCCTCCACCACGTAACATGCCAGCATCAGTGTTAACCTTCACCACTCCCAAAGGAGGTAGCTCCCAAGATGAACTCAGAATCACACTAGGTGTGATCTCCTTCACTACCCCTTTTTGATATTCCTATACGTAGCTCAAAGCCTCACAAACAAGTTGATCAATAGCCTTAACATGTCCCACATGAAACAATTTGTTTCTCATAGTCCACGCAGCCCATGAGACCATGGAAAATTTCTCAAACTCATCTCTTCGCAACTCATTACGCCATCCATCGACCCAATCTATAGCACTACCGTACTTGTCTTCTTCCACAATCTCCCACAATCCAGCATTTGCCCACAAATCAGCCACATTTGGACAGAAACAAACAGCATGCAGATCAGATTCTATCAGTTCGCCACACCGAAAACACGAGCTCTCCGCTTCAGCTATCATTCTCTGTAAGTTACCCCGAGTTGGTAACGCTCCCATGGCCAGCCGCCATAAAAAGCTTTTAACTTTCGGAGGCAAATTGGAGCCCCAAATAGTTCGCCATGGCTCCTTCGAAGGTGAAGAAGATGACCCCGCTGATCCTTGCACACTCGCCCATCGAGCCAATGAATATCCTGACTTAACTGAGTAGTGACCATCCTTAGTGAAATGCCACATCACGCGATCCTCGGGCATACTCTGACAAAGTGGAATATTAATTATCTCTTCAGCCTCAAAATGTAAAAAACACGAGCGAACGACATCCACCTTCCATTCTCCCAAATCATGATCAATCAAGTCGGCCACCATCTTCTCTTGTCCACACCCCACTACAGGAGATATGACTCTAAAGGACGGAGGCGTGCACATCCAGGAAGAACCCCAAATCTTGATTTTCTCGCCATTACCCACTAGCCATCGACAACCTTTCTCTAAAATCCATCTTGATCCTAATATACTAAGCCACACATAGCTTGGTCTGTGCCCCATTGTAGCATTCAGAAATTCGCATTTAGGGAAGTAACGAGCTTTTAATACCCGCTCAACCAAAGAAGAAGGATTAATGAGGATCCTCCACCCTTGTTTGGCGAGCATTGCTTCATTAAATAACTCAATGTGTCTAAACCCCAAGCCTCCTTCCATCTTGGGTACACTCATCTTTTTCCAAGCCACCCAATGAATTCTACGTTCCCCATCTTTACTACCCCACCAAAACTGAGCCATCATCTTCTGTATATCTTTGCATAAACTCTTAGGTAGTTTGAACAAACTCATCATAAAGGTAGGAATTTCTTGGGCCGCGGCCTTTAATAGAACTTCTCTACCTGCGAATGACAAGATATGTTGCTTCCATCCTTAGAGTTTCTTCCATACTCGCTCTTTGAGTGGTTCAAAAACCTGCGATCTCGATCTACGTATTCTCATCGGCATCCCCAAATACTTTGCTAGCCCTTCTACTTCATGCATTCCCGGCCTGTTCACAATATGCTCCCTCCTAGCATCACACACATTCGAACTAAACACAATTTCAGACTTTTCAAAATTAATTTTCTGACCCGAGGCAGTCTCATAAATGTTAAGTACCCTCTGTATAGCATCCACGTCACGGTCATCGGCACGACAAAAAACAATGCTGTCATCTGCAAAAAGGAGGTGAGATACCTCTGGGGCTCCCCTACACACTTTAAGCCCTTGTAGATTTTTTCTCCCTATCTCAAGATCAATTAAGCTTGAAAAAGCTTCTGCACAGATAATAAATAAGTACGGTGAGATTGGGTCCCCCTACCTAAGTCCCCGTTGGGGTGAGAACTTAGCAGTAGGCGAGCCATTAACCAACACTGACATAGACACAGACGACACACATCGCATCAACATATTGATCCAACCACTACAAAACCCCTTTTTTTTCATAACCTCTTCAACAAATTTCCATTCAACTTTATCATAAGCCTTACTCATATCCAGCTTCACCGCCATAACTCCCTTAGTACCCGAGCACACACTATTCATATAATGGAAATTTTCAAAGGCAACCAAAGTGTTATCAGTGATTAGACGACCAGGGGCAAAAGCACTCTGTGACGGGGAGATAATAAAAGGGAGAACCTCTTTAAGTCTATTTGCAAGTACTTTAGACGCCAGCTTATAAAGCACATTACACAGACTAATGGGGCGAAACTCAGACATAGAAGTGGGTTTATTAACCTTGGGGATTAACACAACATTAGTGCAATTAATAGGGTAACACTCATTAGCACCATTGAGAAGGGAAATAATGTAACTTGAGACATCAGACCCAACAATATGCCAAAATTTTTGGAAATAATTTGCATTCATACCTTCAGGTCCCGGTGCCTTACTAGGGTACATTTGTTTGAGAGCATGGTAAACCTCACCAGGATCAAAGGGTCTTGTGAGCTCCTGATTCATTATCTCCGTGATTTTAGGCTGGATTCCTGCAAGTGCTACATCAAAAGAATGAGGGTTAGAGGTAGAGAAAAGAGTCCTAAAGTAGTCCATGGCAACACCCTCAATCTCCTCCTCCTCCTTCACTAGTACCCCATCATCCCTTCTAATACAGTCTATCCTATTCTTTTTTTTACGGGCACTAGCTCTCATCTGGAAGAATTTTGTGTTCTTGTCTCCCTCACTTAAAAATAAATTACGTGACCTTTGACGCCACATAGTTTCCTCTTTCAAGAGCAAATCATCCAGCTTATTGCATAACATTCGTCTCTCATCCACTACTTCCACAGTGTCTTGCTCATTATCTAAAATCAACATTCTATCTCTTGTATCTTTAATTGCTTTTTGAATATGTCCAAATTCCACCTGATTCCATCTCTGTAAAGCTTCTGCACACTTTTTAATTTTTGTCAAGACCTCAGGAGCATTGAACAATTCCTCACCACGCTCCCATGCTTCCTTGACCACTTGCTCACAGCCAGGTGACATGAGCCACATATCTTCAAATCTGAATTGTTTCTTGTTCTTTCTTTTCCTCCTACTACTACTACAATCTACTAGCTTCAGAGGCACATGGTCAGACTTCTCACTTGGCATGTGTTGGATAGATAACATTGGGAACAAGTCAATCCAGTCAAACGATGCCACAGCCCGATCGAGCCGCTCATACACGTATTCCGGCTCAGGTCGGCCATTCCATCAAGTAAACGGAGCACCTTCGTAGCCTATATCCTTCAGATCACAAAAGTCCAGAGAACTCCTGAATTCATCCATAAGACGTTGTTCTCGTGGTGTCCCACCCTGCTTCTCATCCTGGAAAAGAATTTGATTAAAATCTCCGATGACAAGCCATGGTGGATCAGCGTCATGCTTGATCGAACGCAACAGTTTCCAAGATAAATGCTTAAGTGTTGAGTCTGCCCAGCCATAGAAGCTAGTTAATCTCCACTCCTCATCTCCAAATAAGCCCTTTATAGTAACATCCATATGATGCAATGATGCTGCTAGCAACGAAATAGTAATAGTGTCCTCCCAGAACAATGCAAGCCCACCCGACCTTCCCTCCGAATCAACAAAAAGACCATTTACAAATCCCAATTTTTGACGAACGACTTCCATCTCCTGACTACTGAGCTTAGTTTCTATGAGAAACACCAACGAGGGTTTCTCTTTATTCAGCAACTTCCATAATCGCTCAACTGCACGCGGGTTGCCAAGCCTCCGACAGTTGTAGCTTAAGCAATTCATTGAGCTCGGCGGGGTTGGGCATCTCCAACCTTTGCCGCTGTTCCATACATGATCGAGGCAACCCCCGAGCTAGTAGAAAGAGAGTGTATCTCATGTGAATCATCACGCTCTTCATCATACATGGGGGTATCAAATGTACTCTCATCACCATTCAATCCCCCCATGTCTGTAGAAACTTCATCCTCATTCCTCGTTCTCTTAACCTTCCTCTCAAACGACGCAATCCTCCCCGCAACGCCCTCACTAGTCCCACCCGTGTTTAGTACCTCCCTACTGATGTAACCCCCTCCCCCTCCTACAGCTTGTTTTTTCAACTCAGACCCCACATTTTGAACACCCTCATACAATCCCCCCACCCCAGTAACACCAAACACCATCATCTCCTTATTTTGTGAACCCCTCCCCTCACACTGTTGATTTTGTATAATCTCCCTACTCACCAAAGGAACCCCCTCACCTATCTTTCCCCTCACTGGACCTCCCATATTATTTATCTCCCTAGTGTTTACTTCACCTCTCTCACTAACATTCTGGTTCAACTCGCTCGTGTTCTCCTGTGGGTTCAACTCATCAAAATTCAGACGTTGTCTAGCTCGACTCGCGGCAATATCCACTTTCAAATTATTCATCATTCGCACCTCCTCATCACGCCTGGGATCGGGCCTTCTTCGTGTACGCTTTGGCGAGGCACGTAGCCAGGACCCATATGGTAGTTCCCCCTCTGGAACAACTTCATCATATGTCTCACATTGCCTGTAAATATGGCCAAACTTACCACACGCAAAGCAAAGGTCAGGCAACCTCTCATATCTCAACTCAACCCATTTGCTTTTTCCATCTACCATCATCCTTATCCCACGAGGTAGCGCTTTATTAAGGTTCAGATCAACCCTAAATCACAAGAATTTGTCCCACCCTGACGGTTTAGATTCATCAAACTCCACAAAATATCCCAACTTCCTAGCCATCCCCATGGCTGTTGATTTATTCCTTTTATTCAAAGGAATATCATACGCCTTGACCCAGAATCTAATATACTCAAACTTGATCTCAGATGGTTGCTCTCCCCCATTGATTTCCTTAAGCAGAAGAGGGTGACCATAAAAGGACCAAGGTACCTCATTCATCACATACATACGATCCGCAGAGCTAAAGAATTGGAAAATAAACAGATTATCTTCAATTTCCTCGACAACCAAATCTTTGGCATGCTTCCATGCAATTCGTAGTGTTCGCTTCATAGCAGCCGCACTAAACGGCCCTTTCATGTAAAGCTTACCCACCAAGCAATAGGACACCATGTCTTTCCTAACATCCTCTGGATCATCCTCACACACAAGCACATCCTCTTCCTCCTCTGTCAATCTCAACCCCCTCACTTGCTCTTCTAACTCCGATGCCATGGACTACACAAAACTCTAAACTCTACCTAAACCCTAAAGAAGTAGCACTCAAAGGAAAAGAGCCCCCCTCAACGAAGGCAAAAAAAGGATCACACGCTGAAAGAAAGGCCACAGGGGAACAATCCCGTGGGAAATAGCACAAAAAACAAAATTAATGCCCTATGACCATTGAAGCCAAGGGAGAAGGTTCTACAGCACTAACCCTAGAGCCGAGAAAAGTTCAACTTATAGACGAAATTGTTTGGTTTATATGTTAGATTATCGTTATAATTAAACCTCAATAAGTGGAATAATATTATAATTGAAAGTAGGGGATAAAAGGTAAAATTGCATGAATAGTTTGGGGTAATTATTTGCAAATAGTTCATTTAGAGGTGATTCTTTGAATAGAAGGTTCATATAGGGGTACTTTTCTGCAATAAATCCTTTTGATAAGTCGGAGTGAATGTTGGAGACATTTTACATCTGGAGTGGAATGGTAATCCATTTGCTATCCATTTGCTATTATATGTTACTTAAATCCTCTAAACATTCATACTCCTAAATCCAAGAGGAATGAAAAGAGAAGTGTAAAACATACTATCAAATTCACATTCATTTCTGTTAATTGAAATAAAGCTAGAAGTTAGAGAGAGAAGAAGTTATAAACTATATTTTTTCTTTCAGATCTAATTGTACCTTTATTTCAGCTTATTAGAAGATGGAGGTAAAGGCGGCAATCGATGAAATTGGGTGGGAATAAAGAATAAACACGAGATAAAAAGTAGAAGTTGAAAAGAGTTAAGCTAAACAAACTCACAATACAAAGTGCGAAACAAAATAGATTTGTTTGTTTTTTTTTTGTCTTTGCCAAGGGTATCCACCGTCGATCACAGTGACTAACCCTCTCGCTCCAACTGTCAGCGCATTAAGCGGTAGGGGGCTAGCCAAGGAATTTTTTCCATTCGCAAGAGTTGGGATCCGAACCCCCAACCACTTGTTTAAGGGATGAAGTGTTGAACCACTTTTACTAGCTTTAAGAAAATCAAGGAATGTCTTCTCAAAAATTCTTGAACAAATATTGTGTGAGATGTCTCAAAAAGGTCTCAATTTCTATGACGAGTTACCTTATATTTTTCTCTTTATTTTTTAAGGGGAGTTATCCTGAGACTATCTCATAAGTTTTTGTAGAAATTTTTCGTCTTTAACTTATAACGAACAATTGACGAGCAAAAAAATAAATGAAAAAACTCAGAGGAGTAATAAGGAGTAATAACTGCAATTTTGCATGAGAGTTCGAACAAAATTAAATACTTTTTGCATTAGAGTTCGAGCAAAATTAAATACTTCTTTTACTCTAATAATTAGACTAATACTCAATTTTTTACCCCATAATACAGCAAATAAATACTCCTTGTTTATTTGATGGGTAATTTACCCAAATTATGTGAGTTAGCAACAAAAAAAATCTAAATAATAATAATAATAATAATAATAATAATAATAATAATAATAATAATAATAATAATAATAATAATAATAATAATAATAATAATAAATCTCATAAGGAGCAATAAGCGCAACTTAGTCCTTTTGTAATTAAAGTTCAAGCAAAATTATATACTTTTTTACTCGAGTTGGGGTGGGTCATGCAATGGCGCACTCCCCTTGTTCCTGGCAAGCGATAATGACATGGGTTCAAGTCTCACATCCAACAAAGTTAGGGTCTCCGTAGCTGATAAAAAAGAAAAAAAAAAATACTTTTCTTTACTCTAATAATTAGACTAATACTTAATTATTTACCCCATAATATAAGCAAAGAAATACTCTACTTGTTTATTTGATGAGTAGTTTACTCGAGTAATATGAGTTGTTATTGGTTACTTGTTAGTGTTTTATTTTTTAAGCTAAATAACTTATTTGGATACAAATGCACAGTTTTATTTTTGTAATGCACATCACTTAAGTAAAAAAAATTGCTGCGAACATCACATGGGTAGTACCTAATACCAACTTAATTAGGTACAAATCAGAAAAGTTGAAAACCAAGCATGTTACATATAAAAGTTAAATAGTGCTATGGGCAAAGTTCAACTTACTGAATTTACAATTTTCTAAAGAGGTTGAAGTTCAACCAAATGAGGTCAAAATTAGTGTGGCTTCCACCACAAGCATTGCAAATAAAAGACAACAGCCATTAAAAGAAACCCCATATCAAGAAAAAAGACTTCAACTTTACGATTGTTCTGGTGAAGTACCAGCATCAGAACTTCCTTTAAATCACGATCAATTGTTGTAATTGATTACAGGCATCGAGTTTGGGAGTACCACTCATTGAGTGACGGTAAAGGAAAGCAATATCTGAAGGACTAACATATTAAAACAGGCTTCATATATATGAGTATGTATGAGTTATGAAACATACCATCTTAAACGCAGTGATGATACAGACCCTAAAGTCATCATCAAGATTAAAACGTGCAAATACAGCCACATAATGTGCTATGTTATATGAACTCTTCATTTCACCTCGAGTATCCGTGCAGAGCCGGCCCAAGGGGGTGGCCAGAGGGGCGACCGCCTAGGGCTCAGTCTGTAGAGGGCCCAAACAACAATGCAAAATTAAGATAAATAAAAAAACTTGCAAATACTAAACATGAAAAAGGGCCTAGTTCCTTGGTTGGAAATGAGTTGTGTTGCTCCTTACCTACATTAGATTTTGAGATCAAATCTCTTTGGCCCCTATTTTTCTATAATTTAAAATAATTTTTCATTCTTCATATCCTCATTTCCTAATACGGGGCCCGAATTTTATTTTATTTTTTGCTTATAAAACAAGTAATTCTTACTTAGGGGCCCTCATTTTTATCCCGCCCCAGGGCCTCAAAAACCTTAGGAACGGCCCTGTATCCGTGTCGGACACTCGACACTCGGACATGGGTATGAACCTTCGCACTTCATTTTCAGCCAAACACATGCTAAATTTTCAAAATATTGCCGAATCCGAAACATGGATGACACGTATCCACATGGGAGACTTGTAGCCCGGCCGGGTCCATGTAACAAAATGCAAAGGGATAATGCGAGAAGAATTTGCAATAAATCAGAATGTGACTCATGAAAACAACATTTCCATTTCCATAAGGTTTCTAATCGAAAATTTAACTGCAACAAGAATTTCAATAAAGAAACTACATCAAAATATCTGGAAAAATGACCAAAAAAAAGGGAAGGAAACCAAACTGACTCTTATAGACCTAATTAAACATAACCTAAGCAATACCTTAGACCTACAAACTCTGGATTGCTTTCTAAAAATCCCCCCTTTTTTCTCAATCTCCTTATCTTTGATTCTTCTCTACTTGGCTAAAAAATATTGTCTCCTATTGATGCTATTTTTACCCCCATTCTTCCTCTGTACAAAAAAAACAAATGAACCAAGAAATTATATGTAGCAAAATAACTCACAAACAATGACACAGGCTCTAGAATGTAAGGCTAGTAGGAGGGCCACTAATTCAATCGATCCAGAAATTTTAATCTTCTCTGTGATCTCCGTATTCTCGATCACATACTTGCTGGGGGAAGGTCGTTCCTTGGGATAAGCTCAGTATCGCGGCTTATTGCTGCTGATGAAGTTGATGCAACAGACGTCACAGGTTTCTCATCAGTACCCTTGCATCTCATCTCAATGACTTTCTTGTGAGAATTTGAGTGCAGTGCTGGAATGAAGGTCGGGCTAGCTGCAGGCCTGTACTCGGGAAAAAGTCTGCCCGACTTATACCTTACACCACAAGCATTGCAAAGGGTTTTCGGCCCCATTGGCCCTGCTCTCCACTGAGGGGTCTTAGTAATCTCGCAATGCATGCACTTCCTCACTGACTGTGATGGAGGGTTTGCAGTTGAATACTCGTTTTGATACTTGCTAACCACAACTGAGGCTGAGGGCGGTAGAATTTTGATCTTCTTTTTCTTCTGCACTTGTTCAGCTTGGACTGGCTTGGGCAGCTTCTTCGAGGGGTAAGACTCAGCAAAACTTTCTGATTCAGAAGATGTGGGTGATATAAGCTTAATGCCCACACGAGGGGTGAATGTTGCAGGACGAGGGCGTTTGCTCCTAGCACGTTTTTCATGGCTAACGGGGAGTGCTTTGCCATTGGAACAAGCACTGCTGCTCTCAAGGACGGAAACAGGACTGGATGTCTGAAACTGGTTTTGAGAGGTGTCATTGCTCGAGGGTGAAGTCTCAGACTTCTTGACCGTCAGGCCTCCACCAGAGAAGGAATCCTCAACAAAAGTCGATAACCACTCAAGCTGAACAATGTCTTCATACTGCAAGACAGAACAGAAGCAGATGGATAAGAAACAGATCAAAGTACAAACAATGTAACCAAAAGAGCAAACACTTAAACTTTTTGAGCTCAGACAAAATAGTAACTAGTATTGAAAAAGTTTTTTTTTTTTAAGTTTTGTCTTGCAGGGGTCTCTGAGCATTATGAAGTACTATGTTCGAAATCCGAAGCAAGTGGTAAAGCAGTTAAACATTTTTGTTCATAAAAATTCGTTATTCAAGAACAACAGAGGATCTAAACTCCGCAAGTAGCCACAGTAGTTCCAATGATATGCAACATAATGGGAATCATTGCACAGGTCCAGAACAGCTAGATGAATAACAAAGTGGTGTAATCAATCTTTATCTTCACACTAGACTAGCTGAAAAGGATGTAATTTGTATAATACTACCGTGTTTCCCGCTATTAGCTTCCATGATGGTGTAATGATCTCTATCCAACTGGGCCACTAAGCACTAACATTACAAAATTGACCTTGTCAAATATTCAGTTCATGTTACCCATGTTACCATGTTTTAGAAAATGTAGCATTACTATTTGCCCACTCATCAACTATCAACCATAAAATCGAGCAATAAAATTCCAATTCCAATTTCGATTCCAATTTTTAGGGGGTCAGGATGATTTAATAAAAATCCAAAAAAAAGTTGAAACATTCATTTGTGTAAGGAATTGTTTTTTAAATAAAAGGAAAAAAAGAGAAAAGACTGCCAGCTGTCATTATGACTCAAATAATAAAAACAAAAGGAAAGAAATAACACAGCAAGTGGGTCACATTATGACATCATTATTTTTTTTTTTGGTAATCGAAAAAAGGGTGCAAGTGAATGGCGACCATGGCACCCCCTGCTACGTCATGTTCAGACTCTCCTGTTCAATAGCGAACATATCAGACTAGCTGAACAATCAGCGCAAATACTGACCCCATCAACGTAGCACCAACAAAAGGCTAGTATAGTTTCTAGAAGCCAGCAGACACAAGTCATTATTTGAAAGCGCCATTTACAACCCCCGTCGGTGGGATAACGTCCTCACACAAAAAGATGCATAAAAATTCTAAAATATCCACCCAAGCACGTGATCTGTATTTAGTAGTGGGAAAATTATTGGTGAAGGCACGTAACAGCCATTATTTTAATTTTATATTAATTTTTTGTATTTGGGAGTTTAAAATACATAATTAATTTCAATTATGTAAATTTCGGAGATTTAGTTACAATTTAGTCGTTATTTGGTTGACAAAACACACCAATTCACAGTAACATTTTGTAATTTTGTTAGTCATATATAGACTAAAGTTGACAAATGACCAATAGGCCAATATAACATTCATGAATCATGCAACTTCCTACAGAAACCATAAAACATACAATTAATTGGACAAATATAAATTATGCAAAATGGTAACATTATGTACGAACTTATTCCTGTGTTTAACCAAACAACTTTAAATCGGTGGAAAGGCGACTCACCGGAACAGAAAGCTCGGCCGAGAGGTCGGAGGCGCTTTTACTGTGGGTCCCCGAGAAAACCGAGTCGGACCCGGGTAGCTCGGAATCCGGCGAGTTTTCGGGCCAAAAAGACGGGAAATCGACGCAACAACCACCTTTACCAACTAGCAAATTGTCAATGTCATCGTTTGGGAAATCAAGCAGGTCATCAATGTGGTCGAAGAAGTTCCCACAGTCTATCTCCTCCATGAAGTTGCTCCCAACCATATTGGCTATTTTCTCTCTCTTCCTACTTTTTTGTAATGTCTAATGTTTAAGCCGAAAAAAAATTGTCCCTGAGAAAACAAACATGTAAACTTATATTAGACTACAATGAAATAAATTAAAGATAAAACTGAATATCATTTCCCATTTTTGTTGCTTTTCAATTTGGGTATCAAATTTGCCCTGATATTAATTTCTCTTTTTCTTTTTTGGAGGGGGGGGCCTGATATTAATTTCTTAATACTGATTGGATCACTGATTTACTGGACTACATTTATAGAAAAGGTAAAAAGAAATAATAAGAATAAGTGTATTTTTTATTTAATCTTTTCTAAAGCATAAAATTAAAGGCAAAAGCTAAGATAGAGCTGGTACCCATGAGCTCCCCCAACTGACACTACAACTGTAAATTCTTCTTTAATTTCTGCTGTAAGAAAAAAAATTCTCCAGCGCAGAAAATTCGAGTTCTGAGAAAAAGGAAAAGGGAAGAATTTCTCGAATTATGCAAAAAAAAAAAATGCTGGAAATTTGACTCACCTAACTGAACTGAAATACTTTGTTCCTAGCAAAATTGTTGCTGAAAATTAAAGCTTAATTCCAAGCTTCCTAAATATAGTACCTGAAATGGAGAAAAACAAACACACCAATTTCGTAAGCACACTGAAAAATTAGGCTCAAATGAACAAAATTGAGCACTAATCACAAAAGAAGCAAGGGAAATTAAGCGGAAATTACGGGTGTGTAGCTATCAAATTGGCAAGAATATTCAAGTCAAAGCTGAATAAAACCCCAATTTTCCCGCCCAAAAAATGAGCACCAAAACCAAAATTCAATTGACCCACCTCTAAAAATGTGATGGGTTAACGGCGAAAACTTCAAGAAGAATTGCAGAGCAAAACAAAACTATGGGCGCCAAAATAAAAACAAAAAACGGGAATTCTTAGTGAAAAATGCTCACTACTATAATACAATGTTCTGTAAAAAATATGGTGATCATGAATGGAACCATTACTGACCTGAGAGATGATAGTGAGAGAAATGGGCAAAGATTATGAAGCAAGAAAAGAGAGAGAAGAGAAAATTGGTGACTTTAAAAGAGAGGAGAGAGAAAGTGAGAGGGTGTGGTGTGGGGTGAAGTGGTGCAGTGAAGGTAGGTGAGCCTTCGTTTCTTATTAGCTAATTGGCAAATTGCTAGATGTTTGTTTAAGTGTTTATTTATTTATTTTTACAACAATTGAATCTTCCTACTGTCTTGATGTTGAAGTCTTATTATGGAATCAAAGGCCATGGCCGTACTTAAGTAGTAAGGACTTATTTATTCTTGATTATAATTCAAGGTTATAATTTTGTTTTGAGTATAGTGGAAAGATATTATTGATGCAAATATTTTGTATATATTCTGTTAGCTAGCATATATATTCTGCATATACTTTGTTAGCTAGCATATATATTCTGTATATATTATGTTACTAGTTTGTTAGCTAGTATATCTCTTGGAGATAATATAGGAGCCGTATATTATCTTTTAGGCCTATATCTAGGAGTTAGTTTCCTTAATCAGTGCAAAGTCTTTTGTATATAAACGCTGTATTCGTTCCAATGAATCAACAAGATTAAACTCTCCAGCTTCTGAATTTCTTTATGGTATCAGAGCCATTAGGGCTAAAACCAACATAACCACAAATAACCAAATAACCCTTTAAACACAACCATGACCAACACTGACGACAAGAAAACCGATGACCAGAAGAAGAGAAGGATCACGGATCCTGCATCTCCCTATTTTCTTCCCAATATCGATATCCCTGGCTTGAATATTTGTGGTATTGCTTTGAAAGGTGATGCTAATTACAGAGAATGGGCTACGGCCTTAAAAAATGCTTTCCGTGCAAAGCGAAAATTGGGGTTCCTCGATGGAACTTTGACCATGCCGACGAATGACAAAGATGATATAGAAGATTGGTACAGCGTGAACTCGATGCTCGTTGGTTGGGTTATGAACTCCATCGAGTCGAGTCTACGATCAAATTTAGCCTATGTAGATTCTGTCAAGAACCTGTGGGATGACATAAAGGAGAGATTTGACACACCCGATGCTATGCGTGTGAATGAACTGAAGGATGCCATTGCAAACTGCAAACAACGTGGTCAATCTGTAACTGACTACTATGGCTGATTGAAGGTCTTATGGGAAGAATTTGCGGGTTACCGGATCATGCCCGTATGCAAGTGTGGAAAATGTTCATGTGAGCTCGTGAAACAGCTCATGGCTGCCGTCGAGATCGAACAAACCCACGAATTTCTGTTGGGTCTCGACGACATATATGGCGATCTTCGCAGTCACATCCTAAGCTCGGAACCTCTTCCTTCGCTTAGAAAAACATATCAAATGGTCATCAAGGAGGAAAGGCACAAGAAACTGGTCCGCACCAAGGATGATCGTGGTGAAGCTGTAGCTTTTGCTATTGGACGTGGGCAGAAATCTTTGACTGGAGACCGTCCCTTCTGTACTCATTGTAACCGGGAGGGCCACGACATTTCTGGGTGCTTCAAACTTACTGGAAAGTACCCTGATTGGTGGTTCACTCAAGGGAAGGGACGTGGCAGAGGAGGAAATCGAGGTGGATTTTTGGGTCGTGGCCGAGGGACTCATACAGCAGCTGTGGCAAACGCCACATATACTACCGAATCAAACCCTCCATCGCAGCTTACATCGGAACAGTGGAGTGCCGTTCTCACAGCACTCGGGTCTAGTAAGCCCAATACCTCCTCAACTGAGAAGTTAACTGGTAAGATTTTCATCGGTGAATGGCTTCTAGACAGTGGAGCATCATATCATATGACAGGAAATATCTCTTATTTATCTAATCTTATACCTCTGCCCAAATCTCCTGTGAGGTTACCAAATGGAGATGTTGCATTCGCAACTCATGAAGGCACAGCTCACATCAATGGTTTGGTTTTGCATCACGTGTTATATGTGCCTCCATTGGAGTGTAGCCTGATTTCAATTGCTCGACTTATAGATGCCTTACGATGTTATGTCATATTCACTGATCATCTATGTCTGATACAGGACCGCACTTCGAGGATGGTGATTGGAGCGGGTGAGCGACGTGGTGGGGTCTATTATTTTCATGGTGCATCCAATGCTCAGGCGCATCGAGTGGAAACAGTGGACTCCTATGATCTCTGGCACCAACGTATGGGGCATCACTCTTCAAAAGTTGTTCGTTTACTTAGTCATGTCCCCAATAGTAATTTTTCTAGTATTAAGAATAAAGTGTGTGATGCATGTTTTCGAGCAAAACAATCTCGTGATACTTTTGGAATTAGTGACAGTCGTGCTCATGAACCTTTTGCTTTAATTCATTGTGATGTTTGGGGACCATATCGAGTAGCTTCTTCCTCAGGTGCACATTATTTTTTGACGATTGTTGATGATTATTCACGAGCTGTGTGTATTTATTTGATGGGTGAAAAAAATGAGGTGAACACTATTTTCGTCAATTTTGTGCTATGGTTCATACACAATTTAATAAACATGTTAAAGTGGTGAGGAGTGACAATGGTACTGAATTTAAACCCCTCAAATCTTATTTCAATGAACATGGAATCCTATTTCAAACATCTTGTGTTGATACTCCTCAACAAAACGGTTGGGTTGAGAGAAAACATTGGCATATACTTGAGGTTGCTCGTGCTCTCCGTTTTCATGCCCATTTACCTATTGAGTTTTGGGGGGAGTGTGCCTTGGCTGCTGGATATTTAATAAATAAAACTCCTACCCCCTTAAATGATGGGAAAACTCCCTTTGAGAAGTTATTTGGAAAAGCTCCCACTTATGACCATATACGTGTTTTTGGGTGCCTTTGTTATGTCCTTCAAAGGCCTCGGAATAGTGATAAATTTGCAGCTCGGAGTAGAAAGTGTGTGTTTCTTGGGTACTCTCATGATAAAAAGGGATGGAAAGTTTACGATCTTGAGACAGGGGATCACTTTGTTTCTCGTGATGTGAAATTCATAGAGCATGTTTTCCCATATATTTCCAATCTCCAAAATGCTTCCGCTACTAGTGATGATTCCCTGACCAACGTTTACCGTCACATGTTCCATGATGATCCTATTTCTCAGGCCGAATCTACTCCATCCTCTCACATACCCATTACCTCTACTAATCCCTCACACGACCATGTGTCCTCTACCCCTGCAATCGAAAATGAATCACCACATCCTTCACCTACTCAAGCACCTACCCAGCATGTTACAAGTGAAGATTTGAGGGGGAGTGATGTTATACCAGAAACGGCTCCATCTAATACGGGTCATAATTTGTTTTTGGGTCGTGGCCAACGCACGAAGAAGACGTCAGTTCGTCTTCATGACTATATTTGCACCAACGCTGTTCAATCGCATGACCCCCCACTCACCACTCCGGCTTCATCATCCTCAGGTACTCCTTATCCCATAGCGTCTTATGTGAATTATGACAGATTTTCTACCGCACATCGTATATTTCTTGCAGCTATATCTACCGTTGATGAACCAGTTGGGTATAATGATGCCTCGCTCGATCCCGAATGGCGCACAGCTATGCGTTTAGAGATAGACGCCCTCGAACGGAATGGCACATGGACTATTGAGGATCTACCCCCAGGGAAGAAAGCACTTGGTTGTAAATGGGTATACAAAAATAAATATCATTCGGATGGCACACTTGAACGACGAAAAGCTCGAGTAGTTGTTTTTGGAAATCATCAAGTTGAAGGCATTGATTACAACGAGACGTTTGCCCCGGTTGCTAAAATGGTTACTGTTCGTATGTTCCTTGTTGTTGCCGCTGCAAAGAATTGGGAACTCCACCAAATGGACGTCCATAATGCATTTCTTCACGGTGATCTTGATGAAGAAGTATATATGAAGTTGCCACCTGGCTTTGCTGCCTCACACCCTGGAAAAGTGTGTCGTTTACGTAAATCACTGTATGGCCTTCGGCAAGCACCACGAAACTGGTTTGCCAAACTTGCCACTTCTCTTCGTGCTTACGGGTTTACCCAAACCTATGCTGATTACTCCTTGTTTACTATGCATCGTGGTACTGATACACTCACAGTTCTCATATATGTTGATGATCTTATTATTGCGGGTAGCAATCCAGCATCAATTTGTGCCCTTAAAAAGTATCTCTGCAACTGTTTTTACATGAAGGATCTCGGTGTTCTGAAATACTTTCTCGGTCTTGAGGTTGCAAGACGTGCCGATGGTATTTTTCTATGTCAGCGTAAGTATGCCTTGGATATTATCACAGAGGCAGGTCTTCTTGGTTCGAAACCAGTACGAGTTCCTTTTGAACAAAACCATAGACTTGCACTCGCCACTGGTCCGTTTATTTCGGATCCTTCTCCATATCGTCGATTAATCGGCCGCCTCATTTATTTGACCATTACACGGCCTGAGCTGAGCTATTATGTACATGTGCTTGCCCAATTCATGCAAAGTCCACGACTGGAACACTGGGATGCCGCCCTCCACGTGCTTCGATATTTGAAGGTCAATCCAGGGCAAGGTATATTTCTCCCAGCTAATTGTGATCTTCAGTTATATGGTTTTTGTGACTCGGACTGGGCGAGCTGCCCTCTAAGTCGTCGCTCTTTAACTGGCTATTTTGTTCTTCTTGGTCAATCACCAATTTCGTGGCGGACTAAGAAACAACCCACTGTATCGCGGTCTTCTGCTGAGGCTGAGTACAGGTCTATGGCGACTACGGCTTGTGAACTCACATGGTTGAAATCTCTACTGCGTGCACTCGGTGTTCAACACACACAACCCATGCGTTTAATCTGTGATAACACAGCAGCATTACATATCGCATCCAATCCTGTTTTTCATGATCGGACAAAACATATTGAGGTCGATTGTCACTTTGTTCGTGATAAGATACAAGCTGGTGAAATTCTAACGTCCCATACTCGTTCTAGTGATCAGCTAGCTGATATCTTCACAAAGGCATTGGGCCCCACGCATTTCGCTAATATACTCTGCAAGTTGGGCATTCGTAATCTCCATGCTCCAACTTGAGGGGGAGTATGGAAAGATATTATTGATGCAAATATTTTGTATATATTCTGTTAGCTAGCATATATATTCTGCATATACTCTGTTAGCTAGCATAAATATTCTGTATATATTATGTTACTAGTTTGTTAGCTAGTATATCTCTTGGAGATAATATAGGAGCCGTATATTATCTTTTAGGCCTATATCTAGGAGTTAGTTTCCTTAATCAGTGCAAAGTCTTTTGTATGTAAACGCTGTATTCGTTCCAATGAATCAACAAGATTAAACTCTCCAGCTTCTGAATTTCTTTATATAGAGTAGTATTTAATTTCTTAACTAGTTATTCCACTCATTGAAATAATTATAAGTCTGCCTAGAAGGATAACTCAGATACTCTTTGATGGAGGATTAAGGTATGAACCCAAAAAAAAGTTTTATTATGGAGAAAACAAGCCCAAATAATAATGTCATTAAATTGGTATGGACTCATCTATTATTATTAATTAAGGTTGAGGATAATAATTTCGCATTGAGTATGGAAAAGTTTTAAATCCCTTAACGGATTATTCTTACACTCAGCACAGAGTTAGTAATTGTGATCGATGATGAATACCATAATCTCAAGTCTCACCCACAAAAACAAACGCAAATAAAAAAATTAATAAAATGAAATCGCGTACTAAATTGGGGGGACCCACACCCCATGCTTCTTTCTCTCTCTTCCACCGCTCTCAGATTTCGAAAATTATTATTAAATTTTTTGGGGGGCTTTCGCGGATTTTCACCGTCAATGGCTTTTGAGTTTTGATGCGTTGTGTTTGTGTTTTCTTTTTTCTTTTTTTTTTTTTTATTCTCTTAAAGGTCAAGGGAACTCATTTCATGATGAGGAAAAAAAAAAAAAAAGAAAGAAAGAAGTGATGGAAACCCACAAACTGAAACAATTGAAAATTTAAATCTTACGAAAAGCTAGTTCTACTGAAACGAAAATGAAAAGGAAAGGAAAATGATACCGTTTTTTTTTTCTTTTTGCAGTTGCCTTGTTTCTGGATTTCGTTTGTTAAAAGTGTAAGGTGAAGGAGATTGAAAGGGAGGAGATAATGTATGTATAAAATTAAAAGTAGATCAAGGGACTAGGGGAGGATGAGAAGTGGCACTTGGAAGTACATATTGATTCCTAGCAAGTACCTTGGTGTATTATTGGAGATTTCATCAAATTTAATTTTTTTAATAAATTGTTTTCAGTTATCTTGACTAACTAGATTTATACCCCGTGCGATGCACGGGCTTGTAGATTATAGTTAGAAAATATATTTTTCAATATTGCTATTCAATTTTTAATTAAGAATGAGTTATCAATTAGGCAAGTAACAAGTAAGTTACACAAAATCAAAATTGTGATGTGTGTGATGTTTCTTTTCTCTTCAATTTTTTTAGTTATGTGTAATTTAAATTTGCTTATTTGACATGAAATAGTTGCTTGATCCAAATGGATAAATGAATTTCACAGTTTAGTGCCAGATTCATAACTACCGTTTTAACATACTATATACTAATCAAATTAATATATGCATACCTTCATGTATTTCATGTATTTACGTATATCCATAATTTTATATCCTAATACCTTCATTTATTTATCCATCTTTGGTTTACATTATTTTTTTTTTTTTTTTTTTTTTGCATTTTAACTGGTTTACATCATATTTTATGTTAAATTTCTTATGTGTCATCCATTTGTTATGCAGTTGTTGTTTAAATCCATGTGGAGATATCAGTTGATTTAAAAAAGAAGAATTTTCAAATAATTATTGAAGAAATTAATAATTATTACAACTATCTTATTCACAAATTCTACCAATACTATATTTCTCCATCTCCATGGTGTTTAATCATGTACTTTCCCAACAATGGCTTTCTACTATATAACTGAGGTTTGAAATCACTTAGGAATTTGAAATGTATGTATAAAGATTACCGATACATAATTTTCATAATTTATTTTAAAATAAAAATTATTTGTGGACAAATATCCCTTATTAAATTCATTATGCGGTTCATGCATGTATAGTATTAATTACGGGACATAACATTAATTACTGAATATGATGCTGATTGGGTAAGTTGACGTGGCATGACACGTGTCAATACAGCAACGTGCATGATCCACTTATGTATATATACTAGGGGTAAACCCGTGCTACGTACGAACGATCAATTTGTCATATATATATATTATTTATTTATTTAAAATATTTTTTGATTATTTGTTCAAAATTATACGAATGTATAGTCACTAGTCAAACTATTACACATGTCATATTACTTGTGTTTTGACCCTAGTCACCTAACATGTTATGGTAACCCTAATATATTATTATACAAACTGTGACTCCAATGTGACCCTTTTTCCCTTATCTTCCATATCTCAAAAATATTAATTACAAGTCACTTGTAAAATGTATATGCTAGTTACTACCCACAAATATTAAACTTAATTAAATATGTAATACTCTGGTCATATAACCAAAGATTATCTCATAAATTCAACTCAACTGTCAATAACCTACGCTCTTATACTAACTAATATAATTTTTTTAATTAAATATTGGTAGATTTGATCAATTTCTGGGTTAATATGTGTCTTCTTAAATATTTCATAGACTAATAGTTGCAAAATAAAATAAAATAAAATAACATCAACTAAGATAGTATATTTATGATAATCTCATCATAAAAGATATTTAAAATTCTATGAATAAAAATCATTATCTTTCTTAATTTATATTAACTTATACATTTTACCAAAATGACTCAGAAAAATTGTACATAAATAAATGATTGACCACTAATATTGTGCTACAAAAATGGGCAAATATGTCATATGCATAAACTGTCTCTACATATTCTTTTCAATATTAGGTTATAATTTTTTATTATAAAGTACACATAACTCTATAATTTAAAGCATAATAAGCAGATGATTTAATGTCTAAATACATTACATGACTTTTCCTATAAATATTCGTTGCACTTGTACCCACAAATATAGAATTAATAACTAAATAAAAATGGTGACTAAATGTATACCCTTTTTATATTACAAGTGTTCCATAGTTTATTTTTTAGGGTATAATTCCACAGAAATTAGTCACTAACTCACATGTTACCTTACAAATATCGGTCAAACATCACTTGTGATGTACCGTGCCCTTAAACCTATATATATAAAACTCAATAACAAAATTATGACTCTTTATGTGACTCTTGTCATATTACCTATGCTTATCCCCATAAAATTAGGCACATATCACTTGTCATGTCATATTACTATTGCTAACTCTTATACAATACCCACAAAACACCACAATCATCAATCTCAATAAAAATGACTCAAAATGTAATTGTTGTCACATTATCTAGGACACGTATACCAACAAATAGGGATTAGATATGCTTGCATACCCACAAATATAAAATTAAAAAAAAAATGATGACCCAAATTATAGTACAAAAAGGGGTCAAAAAGATAACTCAAGATGTAATTCTTGTCACAGTACTTGTGCTTATCCTCCCAAATATTAGGCGTATGTCAATTGGTCACTTGTGACATAACCTCCAATTTAACCCACGAATAAACAAATTGTAGTTAAACGATACATAGTTTGTCCAAATTAAACTATTATTTAACATGTGCTTCTTTAATCGAAAACTAAAAAGTAGCCTTTTGTGTGAAGATTCCCTCAGCTAGTTTACTCTAGGAGTAGATTGCTTTGTTTTAAGTGTATTTTGGAGCGCAGTTAGCTGCTTGTACTCATTGAATATCCTCATTTGTAAGTAATGAAAATCTTTTTACTTTGCAAAAAAAAAAAAAAAATCGAAAACTAAAAAGTGAAATGCTAAAAAACAATTCAGTAAAGATAATTAAAAAAAATGATATATATATTAAGTACAAACCCCCCTTAGAAAACAAACCACTCTTAAAATACAAACTCCCCTTAAAAAACAAACCACTCTTAAAATACAAACCTTAGTAAATTCTTAAATTCATTACTATTCAAGCACAAATTCATAAAAATAACCTTACAAATTCATAGAACTATAACCATAGCTTCATCAACTTTTCAAATTTTCTACAATAACTTTTTTAGTTTTGCAAATTCATTGCATTGTAAGTGTAAATTCATTATTCGGTAACTCTAACTTCATTGTAACAAACATGTAGCTTCATCAAGTTTTTATGAATTCATGATTATAATATGATAAATTTAAAATTTAACAACCCTCACTCACTCTCTCTCCTCCCCTCCCCTCTCCTCTCCCAACCACCATAGATATCGCCTCCACCGCCCTACCACCATCAACCACCCCCACCAAAGGCATCAGCGAGGTCACATCCATCCGCAAAACTCACGAGCGACCTCACCCGAAGCACCACCCCCAATCAGCCATGGCATGGTGAGTGGCGGCTTCAAATCTCCACATAGTGAGAGAAAACAGCGAAGAGAAAGTGAGAGGAGAGAGAAATCACCAAGCAAGAGAGGAAAAGCCAAGAGGAGAGAGAAAACCGAGGGAGAAGAGAGAGAAATCGCCAGGAGAGAGAAACTGCCGAGAGGAGAGAGAGAGAATGAAACCGCCGGGAGCAGAGCGAAAAACCGCCGGCGATGGGAGAGGAGAGTCGCCGGAGTAAAGGTGAGGAGAGAGAAATCTCCTTGTGATGAGAGAGAAAATGTCGGCTAAGGGGCTAGGGAATGGGGAGGTAGAGAACTGGCAAAAAAAGTCAGTTTGTTTACCTTGTTTAGTGATGCGCGAATTACAATAATGCCCCTGACTTTTTTAAAAATCCCGCCGTGTCCTTTATTTTCCGCATCAAATCTAGGCCGTTGATATTAAAATTTAATGGCCAGAATATGGTTTGTACGGTTTATATTTTTGGTTGGAATGAACTAATGAAGTTATTATTACTACGTATACCAAGCTTGAAACTCAAGCTAAGTTTCTCATAAAATTATGTGGGAAAAGACTAGATTTAGCCAACTTCTAAATATGGTGTTAAAATGCTGATCAGTTATGACTAAGAGTGTGTTTTTTTTTGTTGATTTAAATTGGACTTAATTCGACTAATTGAACTAAACTAAGATCATCGAAACTGAATAGTAATATGTGAGAGAAAAAAAGTAGATCAGTGAATTAAAATGAACTCTGCTGACTTGAAGTGAACTGAATCGATTCAAATATAAATAAAAAAAATACACCCTACTGGTCTTAGCTATAGTTATCATAATAAAATTTGTTGATCCCTAGCAATTGGCTTCTTTTGCTTTACAAATTCAAATGAGTTCTGAGAACATATTTAGTCAGATAAAAAAACATTAAAAAAAAGGTTTCAGTTGTGAAATACACATAAGTTTCTCTAGATTCATATCAATCATTTATACCATAGCTATTGTAATTGGTCATCTTATGAAGCATATTTTGCGCATGTTTTTCTATATTGCGAGCAGAAGAATATTGGAACAAATTTGTAAAAAAATGAAACTTTTTGCTAGAAATTGAAGAAAACTATAACAAACTGTAACAAACATTATTATTACTTTTCCTTGTTACAATTATTATTCAAAATGATAAAACACACATACATGCAAAATTTTAATATGTTTCAATTTTTTATAATTTTCTATAATTGCAGATACACAATCTCCTGAATGACGTAAGAATGTTTATTCAATATTGCGATGATGTTCTGGTTCAACATGTCTACAGAAAAGACAATCAAGCAGCTGATTGTTATCAAAAGAAGGTCAACTATGTACTTATGAGTTTGACATATTCAACCCCTAAACCTTTAGCATCTATTCTGTATAAGGGTCAAATTGGCGTCTCCCTTGCGATGAGGGTTTTTCAACTGTAACATTGCTTACTTATTGGAAAACAATTATTATTATAACTATTATAATATTAATAATGATTATAGTAATAATTATTATAATTATTATAGTAATAATAATTACTATTATATAAATATGGGCATTATTCAAAAGATATTTAGATATAATTAAATACATAGTCATTTTTACTATTTTGATATAGGATACTTAATTATTTTATTTATTATGTGAAAATACTAAAAAATATTAAATGAAGAAAATGGAGAAAACTGAAAATAGATGAAAGAAATTAAAATAAACTGGATGTTTTCTTAGAATTTGGAGAAAAATGAAACATACTTAAAAGCTATCTAGAAAAACATGTCATTTCTCTATGTCTTCTAAACCATTTGGGTCATATATTATACCTTATATGACAACAAGAAACCACAAGCTCGCACTTGACTTAGTAGATGATTTGCTTTGAGTAGCAACACTCAAAGAACATATGCTACGTTGATTCATTTGCTTCTATACACAAAGGTCAAAGAGGATAATGAGCATCAATGTGAAAGTTCGTTAGTCATTTCCTAGTGAGGAGTTTCCGAGAGCGCGTGATTAGGATGTCGTTCTCCCTTAAACAATTCTATCAAGCCTAAATGTGTGATCGATATCCCGCAGTCAAATGTAGGTAGAATAGATGGAGTACTCACAATGCATCTTTACAAGCCTGCCAAATGTTGTGTGTATATTGTATAGCCAACTACAAAGGTTTTTCTCAGATTTACTTTTCTCTTCTAGTACTAGCACCAGTCTTGTCGTAGCAAGTACTCCCAGAAATTTTCCCTTTTATCACAATCTCATTAAACCACTTCATCCACAAATGTTTTGCTAATTTGTTATAACCCACAAAGTGTTTCATAAAATCTGCTCTATTCCACACTTTACAAGTTTTAAGTTAAACTTACCATACTTTAAGCTTTAAACCTGATAGTATCTTTGAAAGATTGACACTTTGTCTCCAAAGAAGATTCAATAGGCGCTCTATCTACTTACTTTATTTCCATCTAAGGAACGATGAAGATAAAGGCATATATAGTAAGTGATAGCCTCCGCAAGTATACGGATTTTATCGAGTAGTATAAAAGATTATCGTATCCACAGGAAGCTAGTATATCCAAGTATTAAGATTCCTCAAATATTTAACAAGCTAGGCAGTTCGTATTGGATTTTATACTAATCATCCAAGTATTCAAAGCCCTCTTTCAAGAATTATGAATAACAATAAGCAAACAAATAATCATGTGCAACAATTCAACAAACATGCTAGCATCAATTTATCAAGACATCAAATAACCCAAATTAAGTTTCATCAACCCTAGAATAAGAAAATTAGCTACTCAGGATAATTGCATTACATTCCTCCGTTAAAGACACCATTTCATCCAGGATAATTGCACATACTTGGATGATTAGTATAAAATCGAAAGGGGAATGCTAATTGTTGAACTTCGAATAATCATCATGATTGCCTAATCACGAAAGTAAATTAGAATATCTTGTGGGCATTGGATTGATTTTCGTTCTTCATGCTCTTTATGTTACTTGACTCCATGAGAATAGGTAGTTAAGTTTGCATTGAGTTTGCCTTTATCGCTTCAAGAGAAGGTTTAGGCTTCTTTATCCGTCCTTGCAACGATTGACATTGACATGCTAGTTGATTTTATCTATCGCATCAAGTAATCTAGTTAAATGAAATCAACCATAGATCCTTTATCTTGCTAGACTCTCGTAATTTTATTCGCTTTATTTTCTTGGTTTGAAACAACAAAAATCCAATTCGAACTGCTTAGCTTGTTATATATTTGAGGAATCTTAATACTTGGATATACTAGCTTCCTGTGGATACGATAATCTTTTATACTACTCGATAAAATCCGTATACTTGCGGAGGCTATCAAGTTTTTGGCGCCTGACATTCCCATATGACGACACATGATTATGCACATTGGAAGCATGGTCATGCACTGTAGATTAGTCCAAAGCTTCACAATTTCTAGCATCTCTTTTCATTCCAACTACGATTCCTTCTTCTTTGCTTATTCTCTTGACACTCCAAAGTCCATCTTGATTCCAATTGCACATTTGAGTTTCAAAATGATCCTAAAATCACATTAAACGCACAAACATACCAAAGTAGTGATCCTCATCATAAAATGATTAAAATCCAATCAAAAGCGAGGATACTCACACAAATATAGGACGGATGAGTGCATATATACAATTAAGATCAACACTATTTAGGCACTCATCAATAAGTAGACTTGCAATGAGAAATATACGTAATTAATTAGCTAACATTTATTTGAACATAGAAGGTTTCACAAAAGACCAATAGGCATATCATCATGTGATCTTTCCTCTAATAAATTGACAATAAAGTTGGTTCCATCTAATGGGAGATACATGCATTCCTAAATCTCTCATTGAGAATGCACCCTCTTAATAATAAGTTTCTTTTTGGCTCATCTCCCTCCTAATACTAAGTTATACTCATAATGGCTTTCTCAATCTCATCATTAACCCCCAAAAACGACTGTATTAAAAGCACTCAAACTATCTTCAAGCGCAATATTACACTAAAGTGGTTAAAACTGTCCATCATTGGTCAAATAATATTTTTTCCTATGAGAAATACTTTGTTCAGTTGACATCAATTTGTGATCAATATTACACTATAAAAAAATATTTATCGAGACGAGAAATATTTCGTGGTATAAAGTTGAGGGATTGATCTCTTGAAAAAATTACTATTTATATACTAATATTCGAATGAAGTTTGTGACTTTAACTAAACTACATTTTAATATATTTTAAACAAATAGAACTATTTTTATTTATAAGAACATTTATATATTATTTAAATTTATTTTTTTGAGTTGGATATGAGGAGGTGTGTAATATCATGAAATATTATAAAATAGTATTTAAATATTAATTTTTAGGCCACTCGACAAAATGATTAATTTTTAGGATTTAATGAACTCTTGAGAAAAGGTTATTTAACTTGACTATACTTTTCTTAAACAAAAAATAATTATAAATGTATTTCATGAAGTGTAAAAAAAATTAGCTTTTAATTCGTATAAGGAGGATTTGGAATTATGAGCGTTAAATTCTGCATCTTTTTCTCTCCTTCCCAAACAGACTAAAATATTCATCCTAACAACTGGAAGAGAAGATTTAAAACAACAAAACAAAAAACTTAGCACAAAACTTCAAGGTGGAAGTTTTGTAGATTAATCCTCTAATTCCCTCTGAAGGGAATCAGAGGAGTTGCCTTGCCCGGTTCTTACCCAACATTTAAATTCTTCTTCTGTTATTAACTGAAATCATCACCTCTCCAAATAACTAAATTGGTTGAAAACAAAGAAAAAATAGTATAGATCTATTTATTCTTTGTTTTTGTTTAGTGTCCTAGATTTGGTGGTGAAATAAAACTCGTTCAAGAAATACATATATGGGGCTTAGTTCTCTAATTTGATGAAACCCAAGATTTTTGGGTTTCATTGAATGCGATTTTGTTTGTGACTTTTCTGTTTTGAAATGGACATGTTCCATGTTGATGGAAAAATGGAGAGTTGGCTTTATCTTATTACTTACAATCGATTTGGGTTGCACAATATTCGCAAAAGATACTTTATCCTCCATCACAATTGCCTCAAAAGTTTCAAGTCAATTCCCTCTACGGATCATGAGGTAATATCAATATACTTTCTTTTGTTTAGTTTGTTTGTAAATATATAGCCTCATATCATGAAAATTGACTATTATTCTTATATTTGTATTGTTGCATGTCATTATCCTTGTTTCAATAATATTGGATTTTGTATTGTTATTAAATTAAGAGGTTAAATTACCCAGCCAAGAGGTTTTGGCTCACTTGTAAACAAGTCGCAACTTGTACACCAGGTCATGGGTTCAAATCTCATAGGGAGCACCTACACGAATTAATTCGTGGAATACCCGAGGCCGTATATTAGGAGGTGCCCTTTAGCCACGCTCGAAGTTCCTCTTTGCCAAACCAAAAAAAAATAAATTAAGAGGTTAAATGCGAGTCCTTTTTTTAACAATTAGAATACTTTAATGTTATATTTTGTAAGGAAATAATCTTACACTATGTTACTTCAAAGTTATTGCGCTAATAGTTCTATATGGGATAAAGATGCAAATGACAAATTCAAGATTCATTATCATTTCTTGATAGAACAGAACTATAGGTTTTATGATTAAACTTTATTGAAGCATGAATGATCCTTAAAAACTTGAGCTATTCTAAGTTTATAGGCTATTTCATTCATAATAAATTCTAGTACACATTAAATACTTGAGGACTAAGTCTCTTTTTCATTTCTAGGTACCAATAGGTAGTGCAATCATTGACTCTTGTCTAAGGGTGATAGACAATGGGATGGAGAACGTCCATAAGAAAGTAAGAGGTCAAAAATTTGTCTTTAAGTTAACCTAATTAGAGTAAAAGATCAATTAGTTAATCGCAATTTTTTATGCTCTTTTGTGTTTGAAAATTTTTTGTTCAACCTATAGGTATTCTTCTTTTTCACCCTCAACAACACCTCTAATCATAATGAACAACTCAAGGTATGTAACTTTTTCTCACATATTAATGTGTTGCTTCTAGGTGTCGATTGCGTAATTGGTGTTATTACTCGTATAATTTTATCTCTACAGTTGGGAGCAACTAGCCCAGAGGAAGCAGCTAGGTGGATTCGTGCTCTTCATGATGCTATGTCAATGGTTCCACTCTAAACTTATGATGATACATGTGGAAAAAGAAGATTTGTGTGTCGATAATGCCACCTAGATGTTGCGTAACACTAATCAACTCTACTTGCAGGAGTGTCCAAACACTACTAGTAATCTTGTGGATTGTACCTGTAGAAGATGGAGGTGAGTTGTTTAGTCATTTTTTTTCATTCTTGATAATATAGACATTAAGGATATTGATTCTCCGATTCTCCATATATCAAAAATTATAATAAAACAATTTACAGGAAGATCAATCTTAACAATATCGTAAAAATGCTACTATGTAACACTACATGACACATAAGTATATTTGTTGATTATTCTTTTTTGAAAAAAACTTATAGCTAGGATTCTACGCGAAGAATGTATATCCTCTTCATTTCCTGGCGATTGAGTCCATTTTGGCCACTTTTCAAATTTTATAAACTCAAAGAAATAAATGAATGAATAATCATAACCCTCATTGAGTAAAGAAAAAAAAAATGAAGATGATTTAATTATATTAGTTAATTCGAGTTAACGCCACTATTAAGAACTTAACTTTGTCCTTCTTTAGGGTTTTAGGACTGAACTTTTGTTTTTGGGTTTTAAGGACTTCTGGATGAATTTCGTCCAATTTCAAATGGGGGGGTATTATTCTTTTTTTCTTTTTTTTACTTTCTCCCTGCCCTTACTTATGATCCTCCACTTACCACCTACCGCTTTATTGTTAGAACCTTTGAAAAGAATAACTGGTTTCCTAAACAACTGCCCTATCATCAGAAGTTGGAGCAATATATTGATTTGAACTCAGATCTTCTGAAATCTCCTTTACATTGTTTGTGAACCTCCAGCTGACAAATTTTCATTATGTGCACCCTTCTCAATCATCCTATTTCTTGAAACCAATGCTCAAACAAACAAATCAAACCTAAGTAACATTAAATACAGAGAAAATCCAATCACATTGAGTCCCAACAACAGTAGATATTCGAAAAACACAAAGCAATATATATATCAAAACTAATGCAAAATCCCCCTTTCAATTACCCAACCATTAATGATAATATTTCTCCCAAAATCAAAACTCAGACGGTAAGCAATTTGCTAATTAAGAAAGTAGAACCCAAAATTGAAGGTTTTGTTATAATTCTAATTTCTATGTAATAAGGTTTTGTTCGAATACTATGTAATGGAAGACTAAATATTAGATAAAAGCCAACGTGATCCATTTGAGTAAATCATTGAATGGAGATGGGGAGGGGGAGAAAAAAACCACGTTGATAAGTTCCTATAATTACGTATTGTTTTTAACTCACATAAAGTAACTTTGGTTATAAATTGGAGATAAATACTACCTAGGAAAAAAAATTACATTGTATGCCATCTTGTTTTTTTCTCAAAAAATACTCTTCTACCCCTCCCATAACTTCATTTCTTATCTCCCTCTACAATGTTGTTACAATCATAAACATATATTTTGATAATATTAAGAGTTCCTTGATGAGTTTATTGATTTAAAAGAAAAAAGAAAAAAATCCAACATTTAACACTTAAAATTGTAACACAATATGTTTAACACTTTTGGAGTTTGTTGAATAATATAATTTTCTTGATAATTATTTATTTTTTCTTTTGATAGATTGCATCGTTCAAGTAGGATACTTTCAGGGAATTATACAGAATGGATCCAATGCTCTCCAGCACGTCTAGATGCAATGACAACCGATGTTATTGCACCCTCACCGTGGAAACTCGTTGGTTGTCGAAATGGTATAACACATATTATTCATATGAGAAAGGAAAAATTGATGTGAATAATCTTAAATTTAGGCGGTCGTACAACAATAATCTCACAAATGACTTTGACTCAGAATAATCCCAAACATTAACGATGTTAAAACGGGTGGATTAAATGAAAAGGGAGTTAACATTCGTTAACTTCTCAATCTTCACCACTCACCATACTCTCTCCTCTTTGTTACCGCCATTAATGGAGACCAAAACTCACGCAAACCAACACCATACTGCGATGCCATGGTTATTTCTAATCGCGCTCTCTCTCTCTCTCTCTCTTCTCTGGTTCTCTCTTCAATTGGCCTCCCTCTCTGTCTTCTCGTCAACCTCTCCTTTCTTTCTCCATCAAACTAGACTGACACGACCCTATCATAAAACGTAGATGAAAATCGAAATGCTTGTTAATGTATTCGAAAGAAGGAAAAAACACAGACTAGTCACCTTGCAACAAAAGAAAATTAGATACAAATAAATACAAAAAATACTTGGATATGAAAATAAGTGAAAGCAAAATCATCGCCAATTGAAGATTCAAACTGTCATGAAAGGATTTTGCAATGCTCCTTCAGCCAATATTGTTAGAGTCGAGCTCGGTTTTTGCCGCCATCGAGCTTCGCCTTCTACACATGAAATCATCGACCTTGTGCTCGTCGGAGCTTTGAAGTCGTCGGTTAGGGAGAGGGCGATCTATAGAGAATCGAATTCGAGGAGACAGGAAAAGAAAGGTTGATGAGGAGTTAACAGAATGTAAACTCCGTCTTAATTTAATCCACCCGCGTTAACGTCGTTAATGTTTGGACAATTCTAGGCTAAAAGTCATTTGTGGGATTATTCTTGTATGACCGCCTAAATGTGGGATTATTTTACATCCATTTTTCCTATGAGAAATGATTCCTTCCATTGTCGTTTTTTCGTATTTATATATAAAATACCTTGTGATAAGTTACCACAAGTCAAATTTTACTGTGCACTAAATTTTTATACTTACTTGTAAAAGTATGGCAACATATGTGAAAAATAAGGTAACATAGAGCATCATTGTCCTATTTACCACAATATATCACATAAGCATTAACATTAAAATCATTTACAGGGTTACGATTATTCAAAGAAGCAAAAAATGAGGTGCACATAAAGGTATGCTAAGTTTTACGTACTATATGGTGGTGCATATTATTAATGTCCACGAAATCTCTCTAAGTTATGTTTCTTTGTACAGTTATGGGATGATCATCCTGCAATAATGGCAGCTGGCGTTATTGATGGAACTTCGGAATCCATTTTTCAAACTCTAATGTCATTAGGTCCCTCTAGATCCGAGTAAGATTGCTAAACTACATTACTTTTTAATCATGAAGTTTATTCAATTTACTATCTTCATGATATGCGTAAAAATTAACTATCATTAATGCACTCTAAAGTTAAAAGAGTTGGGAAGAGGGGCACTTCCACTACAAGAAAAAATGATATATGCGACCGAAAGAAACGGTCGCTGTAGGAATGAAATCAGTAGCTAAACGTCATTAGCGACCGAAATTGAGTTATTAGCGTCCGATAAGCCATGGTGGCTAAAATGCTGGAGGCTAATTTTTTTACCATTCAATTCTACAGACGCTAAAATCAAGCGTCTGACATTAGCATCCCTACGTTGGACGCTAAATATGGAATAATGTTTTAACAAAAAAATAATTATTTTTCCTAGTAATCCACCCCAGCGCACTGACCACCACCAAACCTTAAGTCCCTAACCCTAATCATAACCCTAATCCTAACCCTAACCCTATTCCTTACCTCTAAGAGATTGAGATAAATAAAAAAAGAGAAATCAAAATACAACTTACAGAGCATGAGAAGACAATACCCCATAGCTACAATGGATTAAAGAGTCAAAGAAGAATTACAAGATTTTAAATAAGATTACAACCGAAAATTCTCAAAATCACAACAAAAGAAAAAATCAATCATAAGTATTGATAATAACAACAAAGGCAAAAAATCAAACAAAAAATCGAAAATTACAACGAATCACAAAAATTACAGCAATCGCAAAATTCTGGAAAATTACAACAGAGAAAGATTAAATGAAAATTACAAAGAGAAGCAAAATTTCTATACTTCATGAAAATTGCAATAAAATCAAAGCTCAATGCCAGATCCAACAACCTCGTAGCAAAATTGTTCGAAAATTGACAACTACAAGGAGAGAGAAACAATCATGTAGCAAAATTATCTGATAATTGAAAATTACGAACCCTAAAACACGTTATCATTTCAGATTGGTCAATTCGTATCCAAAATCTTCAAATTCTACTTATAATCATGTCTTTTTCGTCTATCTCCTTGCATTCACCGTTGATTTCTCTCTCCTGCGAAATGGATCTGCGATTTCTTCGTCAATCTTGTATTTGCCGTTGTTTTCCCTTACATGCAAAGCCAGTTAAACTAACTTGTGAGCTTAGCCTAATTTGGTGGACAGAAAACTGAGCTTTAGAGAAAAAGGTAGGAGATGAGATGAGATTTGAGGAGATAGAAAATAGGAGTTAAGGAAAGTTAAGCTAATTTGTAAGATTAAATTGATGGACTGATAAAAAAATAGAGAAAAACAGAGTTTATGAATCAATTGATGCATGACGATAAGGGAGGAGAATGAGATGATATCTGGGAACATGAGAGAGAAAGTAACATAGGGAAATGAGTGAGAAATGCTAGTTCAGATGAGATGAGGAAATAAGACGATAGAGAAAGTGAATAAACAAAAAAAGTTGATGATGATGAAGAGGGTGGGTGGTTGGGTTTCATTAATAGGTACAACTTTCCACGCATAAAAAGCAAAAAGGACATTAAATGGGAAAATATGGTTCACTAAGTTATGACAAGTGTAACATCCAAAACAAGTGTCCCTTTGACAGATTTGGCCTTTTTAGCGACCGCCCTTAAATCGGTCGCAAATAGCTTAGATCGAACGCTAATTAGCATCCGAAAAATATCGAAAGCTAATTAACGACTGATTTTCGTTGGTTGCTAATTGACTATTTTATTGTAGTATTCATTGAGTTTTCATGAAACTAAATGAAATCATACTTCATTAATGTTTCCATAATATCTAAAAGATACTTCATATTTATTATATACTCTTAGAACATATTATTATTTTTCAATTTTTTTTTTGATATTCCCCTTTTAGGTAGTTATAGTAACACGAGAAAAAGTGATTATTTGTGCCATCATATTTAGATAAAAATGTTCAATAAATTTTAGTTAATAGATAACTACTACATTTCAATAAGTAAAGGTGCCTTCGTTACAACAGTTATCCATAGAAGGATATAAATTATTTTTGTTTATACTTTGAAGTGTTAGAAAACATGAACGAACTAAAGTCCAAAAATTAGAGTAGCTATAAGTCATCAATTACATTGAAAGTACATTATTGCAACTTCATTAAAGTTTTAGATATCTCGCTGAAAGTTTTCTAGAGGATATAATGAAATATTCATTTGTATATGTAAGTCATATATAATGTATGGAAATAAATTAATTCAGTAAGCATGACAAATTATTTCATAAACACAAACGCCTGCTTTTTTTGTCGTATTAGTTAGTTATATGAGTAAAAAAATTACCATTAGTTCCACTGTACTACCCCCATATAGTCCAATGAATATATATCCTATAATTTTAGCTTAGGGTATTTAAACTAAATCATGTAATTACAATAATTCTTTAGTGAACATAAAATTACAGAAATTTTATTGTAGTACTTATTGTGATATACACCCTACTACAAGTAAAACAGACTAGTTTCATGAGGATGTACAATATGCAAGAATAAAGAAAAGGTGTATAGATAGATATTATATTACATTTACCTCTTGTAATTTATATTATTTATAGTGAACATCATATAATAATTCTCTTTGTAGTACTTTTTGTGGAATACATCTTATTAATTCCCAGGTTAAACCGTATAATTTCATTAGGATGCACATATACCTAAGTTGCACTATGTATGAGTCAAGGAATAGTGTATAACTAGATATTAGCTATACAGCTTCGTCATGTACTTCCTATCATTCATTTTTTTTCTTCTTTGATGACAATTCCTATTATTCTTTAGTGAGCTTAAAATGACGACATAAATTATCTCGTACTACTTATTGTGATATACATGTTAGTAATTCCCAATTAAAATCATATAGTTTCTTTAGGATCCACATATACCTAAATCGAAGTATTAAAGAGTCAATAGGCTAGATATTAGCATGTATACACATGTAAGTTTCTCTTTTTTTTTTTTTTTTTTTTTTTTTTTGTCAACAGGAAATACATCTTATATATTATAAACAGGTATAACATTAGCTTGTTTAGCTAGAGAGTGTTCAATACAATTAAAAGTATGAGAAACATAAGAGAAATGACAGCAAAGAAAATTACTAGCTAAAGACCTAATATGCAGAATCCTATCTTCAACTACGTAAGTAAGATCCAACACACCGTTGATCATATCAATGATATGTTTAGTATCAGACAAAATCCTAATGTTCCTGAAATTCATGCTTTTCGCCAATAGCTTGGACGTCAAAAATTTTGGCAGAATTTGAGTAACACCGCCCTGCATCTGTGTCTAATAATACCAGTTTTTTCTTCTGTTGTAGCCCAACCATAAGCTTCCCCAAGATGAATCCTTTTTCCGAACTCCATCTGTATATATGTTGATATGCAGAATTGAGCATGGAGCTAAATCATTTTCACAGCCTTCTTGCTCTTCTCCACTTTGCTCTGCACATCGTAGCCTTTTGAGTAGATTTCTTGCTTATTAGTAGAGGCTTGCTGCAAATCTGAGAATACAGTATTAACGAATTAAACTGCATTCTCAATAGAGAAGACAATTCTAAAAACTGCCTGATTTCTTATAAGCCACAGAGCACATAGATCATACACAAAATAAAGAAGATATTTCAACTCTTTATCATCTTGGTTGCGTAAAAGGTGCACCCAATTATCAACCTGTTGAGAAAGTGGTATACACCAGTTGCTGTCAACCAGGATTCCAAGGTGACAAATAGCCCAAATGCGTTTAGCAAATTCACAATAATCTCTCAACATATGCTTCAAAGATTCCATATTGCTAGAATCGGTATTACAAAGAAGACATCTATTGTATCTCTACATACGTCTTCTAGAGAACTCCTCACCTATAGGGAGGGCATCATTATGAATCTTTCATAGAAAATTTTCCATTTGAAAATTAAATCTAAATTTCAGAACTTTCTCCAATTGATACACGATCTTGGATACTTATAGTTTTCTGCTGGGGAATCTTTATAAACAACTAACGAATAACCATGCTTTACTTTATAGTTACCTAAAGGATGAGAGTGCCAAATAAGCTTGTCTTCCTTTTCACATGAAGGAATAAAAATAGTCAGAATTCTTGTTTTCCATTCCTCATTGAAGAAACTTGATAGCAAATTTTCATCCCATTTATTATTTATCATAAGATCTTTAACCATGCATGGAGGTTGTGGATCAATTTCAGCTCCCACCAACAGAGCATCTGGGAAAGGAGGGACTTCTCCAAAGATCCATCGATGAGTCCATATGTTAATAGGTTTCTCATTGCCCAATTTCCACGAGCATCTGTTCGCTAGAATTGAGGGGCCCATTACAAGCTACGCCAACCCTAGGCCAAGAACATGGCGAAGAGACCTTAACACTCCCATCCATAAAAGATTTTGCATTTAGAGCATATTTAGAAGCAATTGTATTTGCAATAAGAAGTTGTGGTTGATCCATTAACCTCCAACATTTCTTAGCTAGTAACACCTAATTGAGATGATTAATATCTCATACACCTAATTCTCCAATACCACTCGGCTTAGACAATACTTCCCACCTTCGCCAATGTATAGTTTTTTGATGTTTAAGTCCTCCCCAAAAGAACCAAGTCATTGATTGCATTCATTTACAATGCTAAAAAAGTCGATATACAAAATACAGATAAGATATAGGTAGCTAAAGATGATAAGATGGCTGATACAATGGTTAATCTTCCAGCATGCGAAACATAAAGTCCCTGCCATTCTTGAAGTCGTTGTTCCCTTTTTAGAAGAAGAGAACCAAACATTTTCTTTTTTGAAGAACCAAAAACTGCTGGAATACCAAGATAAATCCCAAAATTAGTACTCAAACGCACCTTCAAAATACTTCTAATTAATCTTCTAAACTTAGGCGGGGTATTTGGGCTTGTAAGAAGTAAAGATTTTTGCAAATTGATCATTTGCCCAGAAACAACTCAATAATCCATTTGAATAACTTTCATAGCATGACACGAACAATAGTCTATTTGAAGAAAAAAGAAGAATTGGCGGAAAATAAAACATGGCAAATAGCAGGAGCTTCCCTACAAATTTTAACTCCTTGAAGCAGCATATTATCTTTAGCATTCATCATCATAGCAGAGAGAACATCAACACATAGATAAAAAGATACGGTGAAAACATATCATCTTGACGAAGGCCGCTACTTGGTTTAATTTGTGGTAAATGGCAACCATTAAGTAACACATGATAAGAGACGACTATTGATACACAATTTATAATGAGTCACACCCAAAAGTTTGGAAAACCAAATTTAACTAAAACTGCCTCAAATCTCATCGTTACCTATCATAAGTCTTACTCATGTCTTCTTTAATAGCTACAAAGAAAGTTTGTAATATATATAAGGTCAACTACAATGAAGGTCTTTTTTTTCTAGGCAGTTTAGAAAGAGTTTAGTTATGGTGAGTTTTGCATATGAGAGAGAGAGAGAGAGAGAGAGAGAGAGAGAGAGAGAGAGGAGAAGAAGAAGGGAAGGAACAACAACTCTTAGGTAAATAAAAATAATATGTATAGACCTCTAAGGAAACAAAAAGTGTAAACATGTGTAAACTGAGTCGATCAAAACTCGGCTCGAGTTCAGGTTAAATTGAGGTTGAGTCGAGGTCGAGTCGGCTCGAATGCTTTCCAAGCCAAGCTTGAGCATGTTATGACTCGACTTGGTCAGTTTGATTGTATCGATTGAATTGATTTTCCCCTCTATTTGATTAAGACCATTAAATATTTATAGAAATTTTTTTCTATGGTTTTTCTAACTTTGTAATGTGCAAATGATCACATGTTGTCAAATTCAATTGCAAATATTTTGAATTGATCCATTTTTTCTAATCTTTGTAATGACGAGTTTGAATTCGAGTTGAGCCCAACCAAGCTGAGCTGGGCCTTAAGTTTTCCAACTCGGCGAACTTCAAGCCGAGCCTGAGTCTAGCTAAACCGAACTGAGCTGAGCTTCGAGCCAGGCTGGATCCAGTTCGACTCGGTTGGTTATATCCTTAGACATGTGGTATCACTTTTCCAATTCTTGTGGAGATTAGTATTGAAGTGAATAGTATATGATTTAAAAATGACAGTTTAACTCATCATGAGGGAACTTAGTGTTGTGGATGCCATAAAAGACAAATGTATAATAATTCGTGCCTGGATCTTATTAATTAGCCCATAAGTATCAACTAAGTTTCAGATGTCTTTATTATCCTTAAGTATCACAAAAACGATTGAGTTTATAAGAATGATTTTGTTTGGATTTTGTTTCCGAAGTACCAAATAAGTGAGAAATGTGAAAGATAGAGAACTGAAAAAGGTGGCATATTTCTGTTTTGATTATTTCCAAATAGGGTTGCCAACGAACTTGTGCAGTTGTGAGTGGATCACTAATATGATCGGTAAAAATTTGCACAATAATAAACCCTTGGAGCACTAACACCAATCCAATGATCATTTAATAAATGATTGTAGCACAAGCACAACAACACTCTGTTTTGACACAACTCGTCTGCTTCCCTATTCCCAAAAACTTATGTGGTTGTATATATATAAAGGTGAAGTGAATTGTTTGATAAGTTTAAGATTTAAAAAGTTGAAGTTAAGAATCATTTCGGAAAAAAATAATAAGTTTACGTTCATATGTGTTGAGTCATGAGTGTGGTCAAACATATTTAATAGAATTTTGCAAAGAGATTAGTGTTACACTTGATTCGACAAAAAAAAAAGTCGCAACATAAAATATTTGACTACATTTGCAGATGGGATTTCTCCTTTCATAGGGGCAGTGTGGTTGAGCACTTAGATGGTCATACAGATATAATTCACAAACAATTGTACCAAGACTGGCTACCTTGGTAATTAACACTTATTTACCTATTGAGTGCTTTATAAGTTCCTATATTTGGTAGATTTCACACTACTATCATCATTAAAAAATATTATCTTATAGGGGTTTGAAACGAAGAGATTTGCTTTTACGACGTTATTGGCGGAGGGAAGATGATGGAACATATGGTAGTGATATTGCGTACCTATATTTGAGTGCGTTACTATGATTATTTCAAGCTAAATAAGCATTCCACTAAGTTTTATATGGTTGCTTGCAGTGATCCTATACCACTCTGTTTACCACAAAAAGTGCCCCCCTCAGAAAAGATATATTCGAGCATGCCTTAAAAGTAATGTATGCTTTTCTTTAGCGTTGATATATATCTTTTAGTGAATCATATTTGGTTCACTATTTCTTAACCATGTTTGTGTACTTTTTCACGTGCATGTCAATTCTATATTATTTATTCGAGTATGTTACTTTCTACGATTTTTGTGCTTGATTTTTATTCTACATGAGAGAAATTATTGCTTTAAGATAAGTGATGGAGTTTTAAAGACAAAATCATTTTATTGTAACATATATTCGAATTCTAAAGTCATTTATTTTATTTTTATTTTATATAGTAGGGAAAGTATATAAATGTTTTTTCCTATGTTATAAGTTTACGAGGGCGAGCCTTATATGAACTTAAATGCAGGCGGAGGGTATGTAATTTGTCCAATGAACCATGGAAAGCAGTCTATCGTGAGGCACATGCTTGCTATAGATTGGAAGTCATGGAGATCTTATTTACGAATGTCTTCTGCAAGATCCATAACAATTCACATGTTAGAGAGACTTGCTGGTATTTGTCACTAATGTTGATTATTATTTTTTACACTACATGATAATACACGAAAATAGAACAAATACTTTCTAATAAGTACAGTACTTATTTTTGAACCTAAGATTGCATCTCTTGCAGCATTGAGAGAGTTATTCCTCGCTAAAATAGGGGCAGGCCCCGCACGTCAATTATCATCTCGACGAACAATACAAGGCATAGGATTGCCTCAAAGTGAAATGCATGATGTTGATATTAATGTACATGCTCCAACAAATATTCAAAGAATAATGGAGGTCCATGGATCCAAAGATGACACTGAGAGAACTTCATTAACCGCAAGTCTTATGGATCTAAATGATGCATCTGATGAGTTCTTTGATGTCCATGAACCTTCATCTTTTGACAACTTAGAGAGCGAGTGGCCTCCGGAAAGCACAGAATCACTCTCCCCGGTACTTATTATTTTAATATCTTCCATTGTGTCAATAAGGACCACTAAAATCATTGTAATGATTGTTCATTTTCCTGGATAAATCACATCAAGCATATACCTCTGTGTTAGGATAATAGATAACGTCGTATACGATTTCAATTATAATGATAAATAAAATGGATATATAGAGTTTGATTTTGAACGAGAAAAGCTGAATGTCGCATTGGTCTTTCATCTAGCATTCCTTCATTCATATGTCATCATTTAATGCCAAATTCATTTTATTAATACCTTCGATTTTTTATGTCATTTTAGATATTTGTTTTGAATGTTAACCAAATTTTTTTGAAAAAACTACTTTGACGCACTACAAGAATTTATATAAATTATGTTCATATGAAATTGCCCTTTGAATAACTTTCTAATATTTTCTTATTTACTTTGAGAAAAAATGGTAGTCAAAGTTCAACGACCTTGAAAAATAAAAGCGACATTTTAGAACAACCAGAGAAATACTTCTGAAATATACATTTTATGGTATAAAACATTGTGCTCTGATGATATGTGGGAGGATACCAATTCATTGTAAAACATATTACAACTTGTTTGGATCCTCTGATTTGATTTGAAATCATAAATTTGGTCCAATTTCATTGTTTCGATACACCAAGAATTTGAAACCTAAATTTGGGCTAAATTCTCAGAATTTCTAAAAAGGCCTCTGAGACGTAAATTTCAAATGTACAACCAAATCCACACTATTTCAAATTATTAGCCCACAAAACTCAACATTTTTATTGACCAAAAAAAAGTCAACATTTTCTCTCTCCTTCTACTTCACTTCCTCACCAGTCGTCTCTCTCTCTCCCTCTCTCACAGTAACTCAGTTCGACAATCTTACACACACAAATTCTCTCTCCTCTCAATCCCTAGACAATTCATAACTCAGTCTCTCGATCTCTCTGTCTCCTCTTCTCTCCTTGTCCATCTCTATTATGGAAACTCCATTAATGGAGCTCAACTTATGATCGATGTGGAAACCATTAGACTATCTTTACTGTGATTCAGGAGAGACAAAGCTTCACACTAATTTGTTGAATTGAAGATCCTCAGTTTTTTTTCCTTGTGCATAAACCCTAAAATTTTGTTTTTAGGGTAGATAGAAATTGGAACTATTGAAATTTTTATTTTGTTCAGAATTGATGGATTTAATTTTGGGTCCTGTTTTGTTGATGTTCAAATTGCAATTGGAGAATCAAAATTTCGTTATTCCCAAACAGTGAATTTGGATTTCAAATTTTTTGATTGAAATTTTTTATTTTGCCAAACAATGGATTTGATTTTAAATTTCTATATTTCACATTCCAGAATTGAAATCATGATATTGAAATGAAATATGAGTATTTAAACACACTCTTAGTACATTATTTTGAAATACTTTATTGGATCCATATAATTTACTAGTTGAGTGAAATTGAAATCTCATTCATCACATAATCTTGTTTTTATGATTTATTTTTTTTGCTTATGTAAATGATCCATTTATATTTTAATATGTCATTTCCAGAGTTACCACCAACCTAGACTCTCAGCTACCGGTTTAGCTAAAAAGTTACAAGATCTTGCAGGTAGAACTGAAAATTTCATATTTATGGAGGATAAGTAGGAATTAGTGTATGGCATTTATTTTACAATAACTTGGTCTCACATTATATTACAGCTCAGAAGAAGATTAGTTCTATGGAATCTCAAGATTTCACTCGTGTTGATGATTTAACATGTTGCTATGGAGCAACTCTTCCAAAAGACCAAACTTTTAGTATGCCTTGCACTTGGGCTGCAGCTGATCCTTCATCGTTTTTAATTCGTGGCGGAACTTATTTGCAAGACCAACAAAAGGTATTACTTCCTCCAAGCATTTATTTATTTTAAACGTCCAAGAATAAATAGTAATAAGTTATTTTTACATTTACTAAGTATTTCAAGCCTCCATGTCAAATATTTCACCATTATTAATTGTTACTCGTTACTCCATATATTTTTATTATTGCGCTCTGTTTGGTATGCAATTTTATTATTTTTTTGGGAAGTTTATCTTTATAAACCAAAAAATAAGTTTTGACATAAAACAACTTGTTTGGAAGACCAAAATATTTTGAGGAGCTTTACCTTGTTTTTCAAGGGAAAGATATACCGTAATTGAAAGATACTTACCCACAAGTTCAAAAAAGCTCAAGCGGTAGCTTCAGCTCACAATTACTTCTTAAACTCATGGCTACAACTATACTCACAACTAGTTGTACTAGACGTAGTCTTAGCATCGATTTTCTCTAAATGTGGAGTCTTGGGTATAAATATAGACTTCTCTACATATTACCCTTGTGGTTTGAAATTTTTTAACATAATATTATTCATAATTTGAGATTTCTTATGAAACCCATATATGCGTTACGTTGTCGTGGTTATTGGTGACCTTTGCAGCAATCTATTGTTAGTTAGTGTTATTAATCTCGTTAAGAGACTTGCATGTAAAGGTACTATACTGATCATCTTACCCGTAGTTATCCTCTTCTCGCACACATCTTGACATTAATGCAAATTACGATAATTTTCATACTTTAAATGCTAATAAATTATTTGAGAGTATTTAGACATTTCGTGTTATTTTTATGATAACAATTCACCTAAAGATTTGTGGACATTAATTATATACTATCATTACAGTTATTAATCATATTATTTTAATTATAGGTTAAAGCGAAAAATACCATGTTGCAAATCGTGGGTGCAGATTGGCTTAAGTCTGATAAGCGAGAAGATGACCTTGCAAGTCGACATGGAAGTATTATCCAGGTTGAATAATTATTTATATTTGCTTGCATGTAATTTGGAAATAAATGGTTTTATTACATGTCAAAGTAAATTACAAGGTTGTCTAGATCAATTATGGACGAGCTCTTTCTATATATGTATTTTCTTTAATCAATATTTACAATGACCATGCAGAAATATGCAACACAAGGTGGACTTGAATATTTTGTTGTTGTCAACCTACAGGTGATGTTTTCCTCATTAGTATTTGTTTCTTTGATTTGCATTTCTCGATCTTGAATGACTTATTTTGAAATATTATTTCCATGTAATTAGATTCCAGGTGCGACTACATATAACCTCGCACTATATTACATGACAAAGACTCCTTTAAAGGAGATTCCGTTACTTGATAAATTTGTAAATGGAGATGATGCTGATAGAAACTCAAGGTTTAAACTTATACCTTACATATCAAAGGTAACCTTAAAACTTATTCGTCTTAATTCATCTAACATGAGACCATATTGGTTTTCTATATAAAATAGTGATGATATATGTGGGAAATTTTTTTTATCATTTTCTTTCACTTATTATCATGTTATGTATTGATTAAAGACTAAGATTTTTCTTCTTATATAGGGATCATGGATAGTAAAGCAAAGTGTCAGCAAGAAAGCATGTTTAGTGGGACAAGCTCTTGAAGTGCGTTATTTTCATGGGAAGAATTACATAGAGGTATTATGGTTTACAATATGGTAACATTTTCTCTTTCCTCTATATATTATAATGTAATTACGTTGTGAGAGCATTGTCTATTATGTGTGTGTGTGTGTACGCGCGCGCGTGCGTGCATGAGTGCGCGCGCGCGCGCGTGCATGTGAGTGTGCGTGTGGGTGTGTGTGTGTACGCGCGCGCGTGCGTGCATGGGTGCGCGCGCGCGCGTGCGTGTGCGTGTGCATGTGGGTGTATTCAATAATGTTCCCACATTGTTAAAAAAATCTAAACATACACTCCTTCATATGAAAATGATAGTTATAATTACAAATCCCATCATCAACAACAACTACAATAACCCAGTAAGTATCCCATCTAGGGCGGGGTTTGGGGAGGCAGTGGCGTATGCAGGGGGGATAAGAGGGGACGAGCGTCAACTGTTTTTTTCGGTACTTTTTTTATTAGTTTAATATAGTATATATTTTATGGGAGGTATTTTGTATCATGAATACTTGTGCAGCATTGTTATGATCTCTTTTTCATTACACTATAGGTTATAGGTTCAAACTTTGTAAGCTACTATTTTCTAGTTATTTTTCTTCTACCATTCTTCCCCTCTTTCATTTTTTGATTTAATCCTTACCTCTTCTTTAAGTTTATACATCATATGTGTTTTACTTTTTGATATTATCCTTTCCTTTTTTTTTTTTAAAAGTTTATACATCATTTGTATATTATTGTACATCTCTACAATTACACAATTAAGTTTATACGTTGAGTGTTAAATGTGCCCATATTATTAAAAAAATTCTTCTCCGATTTGCACCCTCATTACTAAATTCCTGGATATGCCACTGTGAGAGGTTCAAATGTACTCGGTACCCCTAATTAGTCGCCTAGAAGAAACACTGTTTCCAAAAGACCCACAAGAACCGTTTTTTTCTTTTTTTTAAACATTTGAAAAAAAAATTCTTTTTTTCAAAAGAGCATGTAATAAATAAAGAAATAAAGAATTAGCAAAAGGGCAAGAGAAATAAAGCATAAACAGACTAACACGTTAGTTTATTAAATGTCTAGGATAAAGTGAAGAAGTCAACTACAAGCTAGAAAACAGAGTAATGCAAGCTCTAGTTCCTAGGCAATGCAAAAACCAAAATCTATCGAGGGTCCTCTACACGAATCCTACTACGCCAAATTTTCTATCTAAGGTCAAGTCCTCGGTAAGTCCTAGAAGGTCAAATCCTGTCTGATTAACTCTCCCCAACTCTTCTTTGAGTGCCCTCTTCTTCTCTTACAGTCCCTAAGTAAAATCCTCTCACACCTTCTCACTGGGGCATCTTGATGTCTCCTCCTAATATGCCCAAACCAGTTAAGCCTCATTTCTCGCATCTTGTTGTCAAATTCTATCATGTACGAGAAAAATGAAATTCATTTTTCTAAAATATTAGTGAACCATTACTATATTATCTCTCACTTTTGCTTGTAATTGTGAAAATTGTTATGAAGGTAAATTATTTTTACATTGTTTAATGGTTAAAATACAATTGATGGATTGCTTACATATGTAAATTTACTCCAAATAATTGGAGTATGTGTTTATGAACCCTACACATGATGGTAAATTAAACAAAAAATGTACAATTTTGTAAGTCCATATGCACATTATGGACTAAATAACTTTTGCGTAGTTACTTAACTTGACATTGCGTTTAACATACAGATTGTCGTAGATGCTGGATCTTCAACAGTAGCAAGAGGCGTTGTTAGTCTTGTTCTTGGATACTTGAACAATCTTGTCATAGAATTGGCATTCCTGATACAGGTAAATATCTACATCATTAATATTCGATAGTCACAGTTCTTTCCCATAAAGAGCATCAATATTTATAAACTTTTTTTCCACATCTCCTGGTAAGATATGTATTTCATTTGTGAGACAATTTTGTGGATTGTGAAAAGAAATAATGCAAATTGTTAATTTTATATATTAAAATGCTATAATATGAAAATTTCTATATTGCAGGGGAACACTGAAGACGAACTCCCAGAGACACTTTTGGGAACATGTCGTATTAACCATTTAGATGTATCCAAAGCAGTTTTGGTGAGGCCATGATAACACCATTTCTTACCATTCCATCATCTACGCTAGATGAAACATTTTTAGTTGGAATGTGGAAGGGTAGTTTGGTCATAGGTAAAAAAAAACCTATATTTCATGATCCTACTTAATTCAAAGAACTAAGCAAATTTTGGAGAGTGAATTTTATGTATTGAAAAAATTTCTAGTCCTGTAAGTGTTTACATGGAGCAAATCAAGTTGTACAATTCGGTTCATACAAGACCAACTCATTATTTCCCCATGACTACCTCTTCCCATTTGTTATTCTTCGTCAATGTTTTGAAATTAGATCGAGTATCGAACTAGTTGTCTAAAAGGGTTCGATGGTTCAACTGGTTCGACCAGCCAAAAAATATATTTTTTAATATTTAAATAATTTTCTTATATACGAAAACATTTGGAGAAAAACGTTGTTCTAAATAAACTGAGAAAATTATAAAAGAAAACACGGATTAGTTTTATTAGTAATAAATTAAAGGATCAAAATAAATAGAAACATAATCAAACTTTCTTAAATATGGCAACCATATAAGTTTAGAGATCAACAAAAACAAAACTAAAAATTGAACAAAGGACTAAATGAATGTTTGTGACATGGGTGAGAGAATGAGAGGAAGCGAAAATAATACTCTTGACTTGAGAGTTCCAAATCAATGTTGAAGGCAAAATTTTCTCCCAATTGTTGTATAATTAACCATGTGGATGCCTATTTAGTTCTAAGCTTAAGGAAATGCTAATAATGAACCCTTGTGAGGCCCGTTCAAGTGGCCCAATAGGAAGAAATTTTGAGACGTTGTGGTTCAATTGATTCCGTGCTTTTACCGGGTTTAACCTAAACTTACTGGTTTACTTCAAAACGATTTTATTGGTTGAAACAAATCGATAAGGAATCTGGTTCCCGAATAAATCGGTTCAACCATATGGTACTGTTCAATTTTCAAAATATTGTTGCGTGAACTGTATGTGTCTTGCTTTATCTCTCTTATTTATCATGTACATAATTGTATATGTGTCACACAATATTTAAAGAAGAGTTAAAGAACAATCTCAAAATGATTAAGCATATAGTTAAGGAACTTTTTCCAAATAAATATAAGTTATATCACGATACTTAATTATCTTTGCTTAAATGGTAAAAACAAAATATCATCAATAAGACATTAATGAAAAAGTTATACACTATCAAATGTCCAATATACAAATTGGAATAGGTTAATGGAATAGTGACATCCTAATATCTATATAAATATTTTAAAATGCAAGGGACTTCCCACTCTCTCACCACATGTCACCCCATGATTTCCTCACTGAAACAAAAGTAAATAAATAGATAAATACTTTTGATCAACTAGCTCCAGGATTATTAATTGAAAAGATGTAAGCGTTACTTGAACAATACAAATTAAATACAATTTAAACATAGAATTAAGAAACAAAAAATCAATTTACAAACCATTCAACATAAACCTTACAAAATGAGAGCGGTGAGAGCGGTTTGCTCTAAGAGTGAGTGTAACACCTCCGAATCGACGTCGCTGTCCACGACTCGACACCACTAAATCGTCACGGACCCAAGGGTAGTTACTGCAACATTTATCGCTAAGGAGTAAATGCTAAGCAGAAAGGAAAACTAGGTATCAAAGGAAGCATCTAAACAAATTAAACATAAATATCAGAGTTGTCTATCCAGCGGTCTTAAGTCCATTATAGTTTTATTACAACTTTGCCTTCAAGGGCACAAACCAAAATCCCAAATAATTCAAAGTAACCAATAATCAATAGTTCTAAAGAGACGACCCACATTCAACCTTCTAGCAAACCGTCCTCACTCAGCTACACCTGCACTTTGGTTTCCGTGTCGGAAACAAGGTAAAAAGAGAAGAAACAAAAGAAAACAAAAATCTAATAAACTGAATAAACGTCATCCATACCCAGTAAAAACACTTTCGCAAACCTTACCTGGGTTTTAGACGAATCACTGAAATTCATTTGCATACACAAGTAGTCATACAATCAAGCACACGCATACTCAATATCCAATTACATGCAATTCTTGCTTTAGTGATCATTCGAACACAAATAGATAAACCATCTTGATTAGAGTAATAAGAGAGCGAATAGAACATCGATTACCCATACTGTTCATAGATAGATATAGACATGCCATGGACTTACTCTAGTGTATACTCACACTACCTCTAACATAATAATCGATATGTAGAGAAATAAACAATGGGGAATGATCCATCCCGAACACACTACGAGGTGTCCATAAAAGTAACTTGGGAATCACGCATCCCTAGACTACATCAATTAGATAAGTCTCGATAGCTCGACTACTCCTAGGGATCCATTAGGAGTCTTATTCTCATTTAATTCAATTCACATACTTGCATTGATTGACCTAGTGGTACAACGAGACCACGACATACTAGTTCATTTCATGCTCATGATAATGAATAATAATAACGATGATAATGACATAAAGGCATATAAACAATAGTCATGCTTCATATATGTCTAACGAAATTTCGACAGCACTTCGGTAGTAAATCATGATATCCAAAAATTACACTTTCACAATTAACATCCAACAAATATAATAGGTGCTCATTAGCATTCAATAATAACCAATTCCAAATAAAACATATTATTATATCATAATAATATTAGAAATTCAACATCGTCATACATGCTCAATAATTAGCCTATGAACTAATTAATTAACGAAACTTCATAAACTTGTCATACTCAATATAAATCATATTTACAGCGAAGAATATATTTCATATTCTCATAATTAACGATGATATAATTTAATCATGCTTAGCATATTAAATTCACAAATAATTATCAATTAGCACATAACACATCAAAATAGTTTTGATGGGGCTTTGAAAAGAGGTAGGAACAATGTCTTACCTAATAAACACTCACTAAGCAGTAGGTAACTTGGCTAATCACAACCCAATCACGCTTGTCCGTTTGGTCCTAATTAAAAACAATTAACGAGACATAATTAGTAAATACTAAAATGTAAACAGTATTTGAAACTATAAACTAATATTTTTATTAAATTTCTTGATTTATTCCAACTAATTTAGGCTTTTGAAAATCTGAATTCGGACTCTGAATGAGTACAGAAAAATAAAAATAATTATTGAAAAATACTGAAAATACGAAATTAATTAAAACAAAAATATTAAATAAAACCCTAATCGGTTTTTCGAGTCTAGGCCGTGATACACCAAGCATGAGGACCCACGACCTAGCCCATCACCAAGACCACCACCCACCGACCACCATGGTCGGCGGTGGCTCGCCGGAGCACCGGCGACGGAGGAGAGAGAGAGAGAGAGTGAGAGAGAGAGAGAGAGAGAGAGAGAGAGAGAGAGAGAGAGAGAGAGAGAGAGAGAGACTGAGAGGGGGAGGAGCGACGGGTAGGGTCCCGTCGCGTCGGCCACTCATCGGCGACCACCTAGGCGCGGTAGTGGCGCGACAGCCACGACACAGCAAAACAGGGGAGGGGCAAAAACAGAGCATAGGGGAGAGAGAAAGGAAAAGAGAGAGAAAGAAAGAGGGAGGAGGAAGGGCGGCTCTCCGGCGACGAGTGACGGCAGCAAGGGAGGAGAGAGAGGGAGAGAGTGTGCGTGAGGCAGAGAGAGAGAGAGAGAGAGAGAGAGAGAGAGAGAGAGAGAGAGAGAGAATTGGGTTTTTCGCTCAGTTCTGTAAATTGATCAACTGACCCATCTCTTAGTTTAAATAGGTGCATAGTCAAGAAAAGTCAAACCCTACTAGAATTAGGATTATTTTTCTGATTTAATAATTAATTAAAACACCATTAAAACTAATTAAAACAATATGAATAAGCCTCATTCATATACAAAATCATTTTAGTTAAATCCCTCAATTTGATAATCATAAATCCCGAATTTCGCATAATAATAATTAATATTATTATGGCTTAATTTGAGTAAATCGAATCGTTAAATAAATATACGATTTAAATCTAAGAAACTATTTATAAATGAATTATAAATCGATATTATAATTATAGAAAATATTGGGGTATCACAGTGAGGGTTTGCGAGATTTGTGAATTCTTCGACCTTCTCCTTTCACGAGGATCAGAAAGCGTGGGAGACCTCCAAAAAATGCAACAATAGCAACATAATTCAGCATTGACTGAGCCTTCGGTTGATGGTTCACAAGGTGAAAATGTAGTAGCAAATGATAGGCATAATCATATCCAGGCCTCTGGTGAGAATTCGCCCCATGAACCTTTGAAATTTGGGGATTATGTTCCTCCAGTTGTTCGCCGCTCGATTGAGGCTCTGAAGGACCAGGTTTCTCAATCTGGAAATTCTGGTAATAATCATTTCCCTCCACAATCAGAATCGGAAAAGTTAGGGTTTTTTTTACCATTATTTGAATGTGAATATATAATGTGAATCCTCATTTTGATATTGAATTTCTGGATAACAATATGAATAATACTGATGTGAATGATAATGTTCATACTATACCTTATGAAAATCATACTGTTGATGGTGTTAATGCTAACCCTCGCAATAATACTCAAAATGGAACTTGTCATCAATGGAGAGATAGGTTTGGACCAGGCTATAAAAACCAGGAATGCAATTAGATTTTATTGAAAGTTGTAATTTTGTGGATGGTGTAGAGATTCTTGAGGATGATGTTTTGGAAGTGGTGGAATATTGGCAATATACTCTGGATGGATGTATCATTGGAGGACAACCTGAAATTGAGAATGTTAAAACTTTTGTTGAGAAGTCTTGGAATCATGTTAACACCCCAGGTTTTACTATAGGTGAGGCTGGTTCTATTTTAGATTTGACAGTAAATAATGAAGATCATGATAATGTTCTTAGTGTGGGACTCCAACTTTTTGCACAAAAGTGGATATAGTCAGTAGGGTTCCCATTTGGGTACTCTTTTCAAACTTAGACCCCTATTTTTGATCAACTAGGGCCTTGAGTAAGCTTGCAAGCAAGATTGGGAAACCCTTCTTTGCTGACAAATTTACAACAATAAAGGAGAAACATGAATTTGCCAGAATTTTAATTGAGGTGGATGTTTTTAGGGAGCTTCCATGGAAGGTGCCTTTGAAGACTCCTCACTGTGGTACTTTTGATCAAAAGGTAGAATATGAATGGGTGCCTCATTATTGTTCTCATTGGAAGAAGCTGGGGCACTTGATGTATCAATGTAAATCTAAGAAGCAGGGGCATGCTAATACTACTGCTATGGAGGGTGTTACTGCCTATACTGGCCCAAGAAAAGACCAAGAGTAGCCTGGCCAAACCAAGTAGGGTGTTTAGGAGCCTCCTCACTCTGAGAGGGAATCTATGCAGGCTAGTTGCGACACACATAAGGATCCTGTGACACCTGATGAAGCTCCTATTGAAGCCGCTGAAGTGGTTTTTCAGAAGGTTGTGGGAAAGTCTGGGACTAAGACAAAGAGAACAAGCTCTTTAGACTCTATGAAACTGAAACACAGTGAGGTGCATCATAATAAATATGATGTACTGGTGAAACATACTGGATGTTTTTGATGATGGGGGGAATGATAAGGAGGCTGATAGAATGCAGGGGGTAGTGAGGCAGGGGAGGATCCTCCCTTTTGTTCCTCATGATTTTTGCAGCTTGGCATTTCAAGGGCATTAATGAGCCCCTGAAACAGTAAGAGGTTAGGAGCTTGTTCTGTAATAATAAAGTGGATGTGGATGCTATCCTTGAGACTAGGGTGAAGCAAAATAAGTCCGATAGAATTATCAGACAGGTGTTTAATAGGTTCTCTGTTGTCTGCAACTATTGTAGGCACATAAATGGTATAATCTTGGTTATGTGGATTACTAATAATGTGGATGTTCACATTTTGAACATGACTGGGCAACTGGTGCATTGTCGGGTTACTTTTAAAACCTCTAATGCTACTTGGTTGGTGACTTTTGTGTATGGTTCCAATGATACTAATGTTAGAAAAGGGTTGTGGCAAGATTTGATTGATATTTCTGCGTAGGCTATTTGTCCTTGGGCTTGCCTAGGGGATTTTAGTTTTGTTTTGCATCATTCTGAGAAAATAACTAATGTTGCTATAAATTATTGTGCTATTAGTGAGTTTAATACATGTGTGAGGCAGACTGGTGTTCAAGATATCTCTGCTACTGGAGACTTCTACAGCTGATGTTACAATTAAGAAGATGATGATAGAGTGCACTGTAAGCTTGATGGGATCATGGGTAATAGTTACAGTTTTATGCAGCAAGATCAACTCACTGCTGAGTTTCTGCATCCGGTGTCCCTGACCACTCACCCGACCTTCTTAGTGTTCATGAGCACTCTGATCAGGAAGCTCGACCTTTCAAGTTCTTAAATTGCTGAAGTGAAAATGAAGCTTTTCTCCGTCTTGTTGAGAAAGTTGGGCTACTCTTGTTGTTGGTTGCAAGATGTACAAGGTGGTTACTCATCTCAAGATGATGAAGTCTGAATTAAAGAAGCTCAATAGCCAGTTTTATTCACATATAACTAATAGGGTGAACATGAAGAGGAAGCAACGGGATGTTGTGCAGCAGCAACTTCAACAGATGCATTTAGATTCTGATATTATCTTACGGAATAAAAGCCTCAAGTAGGAGTACTTGTCTCTCAAGAAAGATGAACTAAGTGCCTATGCTAAGAGGGCTAAAATTCAACATATCAAATTAGCTGATGAAAGTTCTCAGTTTTTTCATTCACGTGTTGCTGCTAAAAGAACCAGTGGCACGGTTGGCATGATCCTTGATGCTGAGGAGAGAATGAAGGAAGGCTGTGAGGCTGTTGGTGAAGCTTTTATTGAGTTTTACCAGAAGCTATTTGGTACTTCTTGCGAGCTATATATCTTTGATGCTGTAGCTTTGCAAGTGGACCTAAAATTCTTCCAGAGATGGGGGAGGATCTAATCAGGGAGGTGACTAATGCTGAAATAAAAGAAGCTCTTTTCTCTATACATGAGTCAAAAAGCCCTTGGCCTGATGGTTTTTCGTCTGGTTTGTTTAAAGCAACATGGCATATTGTTGGAGATGATGTGTGTGGGGCAATTCGTGATTTCTTTGTCACGTGCAAGATTATGAAAAAAATCAATTCCACTTTTGTTGTGCTGGTCCCCAAGTGTGATACCCCTAAAAGTATTACAGAATTCAGACCTATTGCTCTTTGCTCAGTGTTGTACAAGACCATTACAAAACTCATGGCAAACAGATTGCAAAACTACACGGATGTGCTGGTGGGTAGGGAATAAGGGGCTTTCATTAAGGACAGGAACTTGTTTGATAATGTCCTTATGGCTCATGAGCTTGCTAAACATTATAGGCTAGTTGCAAATACATATCTTAAATGTCCCAACTAATATTAAATCCTAGCAGATTCTCCAATACACCTCCCAATCGCAACGGTCGATCATTGAACGATGTGATTGACCATTAATGAGATGTCGCTTACTATACCTCTGTAATCATATTAGATAGTCGAACACTGTAATGGTGTAAAAAATATTTCAAGCATGAAAATTGACTCCAAAAAGATAACTCACTCAATGACTAGAATTTGGAGAGAGGAAAGACTCAAGAGATTGGGGAGAGACATGAACCTAGAGCGAGTCAACGGGTTATAAAATGAGAGGAACCCATAGCATTGTATTAAGACAAAGAATGAGTATCAATGTCTAGCATTTGAAATGAGACATGCCTAGATTTAATTACATTAGAAATAATAATTATCAAAAAAATAATAATTAGATTAACAACAATTGAGCTCTCAACTCCCAAGAGAGAAGATGTGGGAGGAACAAATTAAGTTACTCAATCATATAAACCTCCGATCCCTCAATTCCCAAAGAAAATGGGGTAAAGAAAAATTAGGAACTTGAAAAGGGGAAATTTGTTGTAAGAGTATCAAAATTGTGAGGCTCGCAATATTAAAGAAATCATAATTAAGAAAAAAGGAAATTCAGCAGTGGCAGAGATTGATATATGGGGGACTAAATTAGGGATTAACAGTGAAGGCAAGATTAGGCATAGTGCGCATATTTGATAAGGCCAACCTGTGGACCTGTAAAAACCATGAAAAATCACATGGCTTTACATGTGAGATCCTTAAAGAAAATTTGTATTTGTAGGGGACTAGATAAGTTCAAGGAACCATCGAGTTAGAAAAGTTTTTCAAATACTAGGATTGAAGAAAAACCATGAAAGGCCCAAAATTCTGCTACTAGCGCTTTATCGAAAGGGGCAATACGAAGGAACAACCGAAGGGACGACCTACTAGCTGAAAAATCGAACTAGTCATGTTTTTAGAAAGACTCCTGCTCATATAGAACATATGAGTACCCAAGAATGAGGGTTCGGGGGCGAAGGTACGAGGTGTTAGGCACCCAACTCCCCCGTTTAAAATAGTGGCCTCTACTAACTCAAGTTTGCTTAATATGTTAATGACATGATTCCCACACAAATCCGATTAACAACCTAGATCAGACTTTTAATTGATTTATCATAAGCATCAACACATTATTATTTACCCATTTTGTGAACATGCATTCGATTGACAAGTTGAGCATTACAACGACAATATAATGAATATTTACATATTTACAAGCGATATTTAGGAAGCAATAAATTATGTGATTCGCATGAGATACATTTTGATAAGTAGGAAAGCAATAAAGTTGATTTTAGCCCTTAGCAGTTTAGTACCTGAATCGTTAGACTTATTAGCAAAGTTTTTTTTTTTTGGAAAAATGGTAAGTATATACCATTAACCCAAGAGACACTGGAGAAGTGCCCTCAAATACACACTAAAAGAGATGCCAGTGTACCTTCTCTTAATGCTAACCCTCTAGTTACAGAGCCTCCTACCCTATTACACAAAGCCTAGCAGACGCTCATGAACTTCTGATTGACTCAGGTTTTCAGACTTACAAATTAACATACTGATACAAACATTACATTGGATGCTCCTAACTATCTGATCAATTGATCTGTATCTTCCTTGATCTGTATCTTCCACTGAAGATTCTCCCATTCCTCTCCTGCCAAATCTCATATATTGCAGCAGTCAGGGCACATCGTCTTCTCTTCTTCTCCCAGCTTCTGCCCCTATTGTGTATGTGAAACCATTTCAGCTCATGTTGCAAACTGAGACAACTTCTAGTAATCCTCATCCAGGTAAGCATTTGCTGCCAAATAGACTTGCTTTCAGAGCACTCAAAGAACAAATGTCTGCAGGTTTCAGCATTCTTCTTGCACATAATGCATCGGTTAGCTAGGGCAACGCCTCTTCTTGTAATATTGTCCAGAGTACCCAGCACATTTATGGCCATGCAGGCAGTTACTCTATGCTTAGGGACAGCTGCGTGTCCCAAACTGACCTGTACCAGTAGCAAGCAGTAGAAGCCCCTTGAAAGTAATCATAGGCTTTTGCAACTTTGAATTTCACCCCTATCTGCCAAGCCTCCACCAGGCTAATTGCTTCACTAACTCCCCCAGCTTTTTGGATAAAAAGATCACGCATCAAAAGGATCCTTTTCCAACCCCAGGAATCAAAATCCCTAGCATTAACTTCCCAGATAGTTTTTTTCCTTTGGGTAATAGTATCTAACCCAGTCAGTCCAAACAGAGTCCTGCTGATCATGGAGCTTGAAAAACCATTTTAGGGTCAGAGCTTTATTCCAACATAGAATCTCCTTAATGCCCACACCACCTTCCTTTCTCTTCATACACATTTTCTCCCAACTGAAGAACACCATTCTCCTCTTCTCAGCTGAACTATGCCAAACAAAGTCTCCGCACAAACTCTCAATATTCGTTAGCACCTGTTGAGGCAGCAAGAATGCAGACCCCCAAAAATTCTGTATGCCAAATATTACAGAGTTAATTAACTGTATCTTTCCTGCATAAGAGAGCATGTTTGTGTCCCCGTGCTGGAACTTTCTAGTTACACTCTTTACAAGGCTACGACACATAGCACTGGTGATTCTAGAGGAATTAAGTGGGACTCCCAAGTATCTAATGGGAAGGGACCCCTCTTTGAACCCAGTAACTAGTAGAAGCTCCCTTTTCTCTCTCCCTCTAACTCCTCCCAGAAAAATATTAGTTTTCTAGGGATTGGCAATCAACCCAGACATAGCAGAAAAGGTCTCAAGACAGGCCACAACATCAGTAATAGATTTGTGTATCACCTCTAGTAAAAAGTAATAATCATCTACAATGGTGAGGTGGTTAATCCCAGTGCTAGAACATTTTGGGTGACCATGGAACTTCTTTTGTAATCCTGCTTTTCTCAAAACCCTAGAGAGCATCTCCAGGCAGAGAACAAATAAGTAAGGATACAGAGGATCTTGCTGGTTCAGTTCTCTCTTGCCAACAAAAAGGCCCCTTAGGGATCATTAATACAAACAGAAAAGCTTTCTTTTCCTACACAAGTCATAACCCATTGTGTAAACCTCTCAGGGATACCCATGTACTTCATAGTAGCCTCCATAAACCCCCAGCTCACAGTGTCATAAGCTTTTCTAGTGTCAATCTTCATGATAGCCCTTGGGGAGATGTTCTTCCTACCATAGTGCTTAGCTAGTTCGTGACTTAACATGACATTATCAAAATAGACCTGCCATTAACAAAGGCAGCTTGTTCTTTCCCCACTAACATCCCCATACACCCTTGCAATCTGTTAGCTAACACTTAAGTCATGGCTTTATACACAACTGTGCAGCAAGCTATAGGTCAAAATTCAGCTACACAATTGGGAACATCACACTTTGGGACAAGAATTAGAAAAGTAGAATTTACCTTTCTAAGTAGTTTTCCAGTACTGAAAAAATCCCTGATTGCCTCACAAACTTCCTTGCCAACAACTTGACAAGCAGTTTTATAAAACCCTGAGGTGAATCCATCTGGGCCAGGGTTTTTATCTTCATGTATTGAGAATAATGCATCCTTGATCTCTTCATCTGTGACAGTTTTAATGACAGCTTGTTGCATATCAGGTTGAACAATAGGGTCAGCTTCAAAAGCACTATCATCAAAGGTAGCAACTTGAGCTTCAGTACTAATCAGGCCCTTAAAAAAATCCACAAAAGCATTTATATCCCCTTGAGGGGTTGAATGAGAGATCCCCTCAACATCTTTAATGGAGCCCACTCTCCCTTTGGTTCTTTTCTCAGCAACTTTAGCCTGAAAATATCTTGTATTTTCATCAGATTTTTGGACATGGAGCATATTTGCTCTCTAAAAGAATGAGCTAAGCTCTGCCCTCTTAAGCTTGATATACTCTTCTTTTAGCTTGCTATCCAGCTTCATCAAGTCATTATTCAGGGGATCCCCTTGTAGCTGTTGTTGCACAATAACCCACTCCAACTATATTTTTTGCACATTCTTTGTGATCTCTGTTAAGAATGCGCAGCTGCTTCTTAAGCATCTTCAGGTGGGTAACCAGCTGGAACACCTTGCATCCATACACAGGGTATTGCCAAATGTTTTCAACAAGAGCCATGAACTGATCATCCAAACCCCAGCAATTCAAATACCTAAAAGGCCTAGGCTCAACCATAGTATTCTCATTAATATGGACCAATCTAGGGGAGTGGTCAGATACACCTGGCACCAAAAACTCAACAGTTGCAGAGATATGACTAAGGAACCAATGAGCACTCCCCATCACCCTGTCCAGCTTAGACCATACCCTATCAACTACTTATTAGCAAAGATTAATGGTGAATAAGGTTGACTATTAGCAAACAAGGTCTCTAGGAGAGATAAGAAATAGAGAGAGAAAAGACAAAACAAGAGGTTGGTTCTTGTGAACTGGTTGTGTGGTACAGACTAGGCAGTTTGAAATGAGGGGCGGATGGCTGTTTATATAGTGGAGGAAGTAAGAAACTGGCCAACCAAAAGATAGAGACGTGCGCGTGAGGTCGGGGAAATGAACTGTCAATAGCAAGACAACTCACAGCCGTTAGCGGCTGGGGTCATGAAGTGTCTCAGCCGTTAGCGGCTATAGAATGTCACAGATCATGTCGCTATCTGACTTCTACGGGCCATTTCTCACTCGTTTGGGCTCCGATACGAACGATTCTAGTTGCGTTGGAAATATTATTGAGTCTAGTTTCAAATGGAGTTGGTTTTAGGCCCAAATATTTTGTGGATCTTGAGATATACCCGAAAGAGTATGGAGTGGTCAGTTTTGGAGCACCGGTCAATGTTGGGCTCGTTTCTCCTTGGTTAGAAATGTGGTGTGGGCTCATGATATGTCATTGGAAAGCTATTTGAATAAGGAACTATGAAATATATGGATTTGGAAAGCTATTTGAATAAAGAATCTAGAAATCACTCAACCGAACAATTCCCAAAATGGGTTGTAATCATGATCGGCAGTATTCGGGTACATCTATTTTGACCCTTTACTTGATTTGACCATAACTCTTAGGTATGGAATCGTAATTTCACACGGAAGGAATTAAAAAAAAAGCTCTTGAGAGCGGCTTTTGAATGAAGAGGAGATGAAAGAGATATTTCAAAGACCTTGAAAACCTTATTTGCCTTTCTTACGCTAAAAAGCAGATAGGTACATATAAAGTAACTCAATTTATCACCGGGCTTTTTCGAAGGAGACTGAGCATACTTTTTAGGCATCTACAGAAGCCCCTACTTTGATCGAACTTGAGTAAAGCGATGATTAAATTATTCCAAAAGCGACATGCAGCATGCTTACGTGCGATCAGTATGTGAGAGTGTACAGTATGAATGGAAATTTGGCAAACCCTGACTGAAACGCGCTCGGTGGGTGCTAAGATCCCACCTCTGTGAACACGAGAAAAATAAAGGTAATGGTTATTAGTGACAAACGCTCGCGGTGGAGAATTGACTACTGTAGGAAACCTGTTTTTAGAGAAAATGAAAAGGTTAGCGAGACAATGCATTCACGAGTTTTGGATGTAGATGGAAAATAACACTTTTGAGAGTGAACAGTATGAAAGTCTCTGTCTTAAGCAAATAGTGACTAAGCACCACTCGGCAGATGCCGAGATTTTGTCCTTGTATAAGAAACGAAAAAGTCGACGAGATAACGTAATCACAAAAATGACGGTTGCAGATGGTTAGAACAAACATGAACAGTTTAAATGCCTCAGCTTAAGCAATCGTTGAGTGAAACACAATGAAGAACAAAGGACATTATAACTGCTACTGGCAATTATTGAGTGACACATAATGAATAGTTTTGAATAAAGGACGGTATAACTGGTATTGGCAATCATTGACTAACACATAATGAATAGTTTTTAATAAAGGATAGTATAACTGCTATTGGCAATCATTGACTGACACATAATGAATAACTTTTGAATAAAAGACAGTATAACCGCTATTGCGATCACTGACTGACACATAACATAAGGGACAGTGTAATCACTCTTGGTTTTCATTGAAGACCCAAAACTAAATAGTCTCGAATAAATGAATAGCCTCGAATAAATGAATAGCTTTGAATAAATGAATGAATAGCTTCGAATAAACGAAATTTTGCGGAAAACCTATTCCTGCAAATATTAGAGTTAGCGCAACACTTAGCGCTAAATAAATGTATTTTGCGGAAAATCCATCCCTGCACAAAGTTAGAATTAGCACAACACTTAGCGTTAAATAAACTTTGGTTGCAATAAACTATTGGTAGGTTCAATAACTTTTGTAGCGATGTGGGACAATATATGTTTCACTATTTTCCTGAACCTAAGGCTTTCATATTTTTGCGTTAATAACTGAAATTTAATTTATGTTAATAATTGAAATTTAATATACACATTAATAAATAATTAAGCCAAATGGTCAACAAATTATGTTAATATGTTTTATTAGAATTTTACACAGTTCTTTATATTTAGGTTGGTAAGAGGCGGGCTTGCGGATATGAGGAGGAGCGGGTAGGCGGGTATGAGGGGGGTGGTGCCCCTGCGGTATCTGAAAGAACCGTCGCCTTTTGGCGCTAATTAAATATTTAGTTGAAATTTAGTGGTTCTTAAAAAAGATATGATGATAATTATGATTATTGCATGACTTGGGAATGCATAAGCAAGTAGAGAAGTCGCCACCAAATTTTAAGAAATTGAAAATCATCAAAAGTGCACCTAATTCCGATTAGGAATTGACGCAAATAACCCAAAGGGGCCAAAAAATAAAGTGTTCAGGGTATGGATACTAAAGATAAATAAATTTACCTAAATCTCCCATAATAATGACCTCTGCTAATCTCATCCATGTTGATTCTTAATTCACATTGCAAGGTTCCTTACAGAGCCGGTCGTCCAAGATTCTAAATTAGTTAGGTGGGTTGAACAAACTAAATTATTAAAGTGTTCGCCTTGCACATATTTTTCAATTGCATGCATATAATTAACAAGCATAACCAATCAAATAATAAGATGAAAAGAGTAAATCTCCACCTTACCGTTCTTACTAAACGCGCCAAATTGCACATGCACACCAATGAGAGTTTTAGTAACTTCAATGAAAGTGAAGTATGATTATAAACAGAATAACCAACATATTGAATATATACAAAATACGCCTATGTGCAATCTAATGCTAACTATATGTAAAAACTCTAATTACATGCTAATATTAGTAGTTAAACATGCTAATCATGCAAAGAACAAATTAAAATATGCAAATAAATTATCTAGACATGAATATGAATAAAATGAAACTAAAACAACTAAAACAATCAAAACATGCTATACGAATCAACCATAATCAAAATCAAGGTAAAACATGATTCGAAAACATTTTGGAAGATTGAGAAAATATACCCTCAGGTTAACCTTTGTTGCACTAGGATTGAATGTCATTACTCTTGTATTTGCTCCTACTTTTGGGTATGGAGTTTCTCTTGAATAATACTAAAAGAAAACTTGAATTGATGTGATTATGGTTCTATGGGAGAGATGGGAGATAGAATAATTAGGGTTGCCTCTCAATGGGTTGCCATTAGTTACTGAGTGGAATCCCGTAAAAGTGAGTTTATAGGAGTATATATAGGGATTGGGCCGAAAAGGAGGTAAAATTAGGATTTTCATGCCAAAAGTGTTCAAGCGGCCACGCGCTGGGCTGCAGGGGGCAATGGCTGCCGCCTGGGCTCCAGCGGCCTGCCATTAGACCCGGTGGCCTAAATCATTGTGATCGCTCCCACAAAAAGGCCACTAGAGAGCTGGTTTCAATTTCGATTAACCCGATTCTTGGTTCGTTGGATTTTTTGTTCAAAGGGCTTTTTTTGGGCATATTGTGGTCTCATATAGAACAAGTATCCTATGAGTTATAGCCCCGGACACTAGAGTGGTGTCCGTTTCAGCGCATTAATCAATCCTCGGATAATATCTCTTTCCTTTCTATCGAGATTTTGGTCCTACATCATTGGAAGCTAATTCAAAGGGGAATACAAGCCATGTGGCTTAATAATCCGATTCATCCTCACATGGCTAAAAGTTAGTCTTGAACCGTCAGATGCGGGTATGAGAACATCGTTTTTAGCCCATAACTTCCTTGAATCATTACTTTTGACTCTGGTATCCGTTTGGGACAAATGAGATGGCGTTGGAAAGGTTATGTAAAAGGCTATTGTGGGTACGAAAATTACTGCGATCCCGAGTGAGGAAGGATAATGGGTTTCAAATGAGCATAAGTACTTCGAGCATTGACATTCATTTCTTTAACATGATCGTAGGTTATCATCATTGGGCGCTACTGTAAGGACCCGGGATTTTCCAACCTTGTTCCACGGAGTGCGTCCTTATAGAAAATTTATCAGTTGGGGGCTTAGATCAGTTCAAGGGACCATCGAGTTAGAAAAACTTTTGTAAAGACTTGAATTGAAAAAAAACCATGAAAGAGGTCACAAATCTGCTATCGGCGTTTTATCGAAGGGACAAACCGAAGGGACAACCCAATAGCGTGAAAAGTGAACTAATCATGTTTTTAGAAAGACTCCCGCTTATATAAAACATATAACTACCCAAGAATAAAGGGTTCGGGGGCGAAGGTACGAGGTGGGAAGGTGTTAGGCACCCAACTCACCCATTTTATGACGGCCTCTACTAACTCAAGTTTGCTTAATAATTTAAAGACATAATTCCCATGCAAAACCGTATTAACAACCTATACTTAGACTATTAATTGGTTCATCACAAGCATCACAACATTTATTTTTAACCCTTATTTAGACATGCTTTTGATTGACAAGTTGAGCAGCATAACAACAAGATAGGCAGTATTTAGGAAGCGATAAAAACGTGACCTAGCATGATATCTACATTATGACTACTTAGAAAATAAACAGTTAAGCAATTAATTTAATTTGAGCCCTCAGAAACTTGTACTAGAACTGTAGGCTATATTTGATAAGAATAATAAAAATAGATCTCAAGTTTGGAAGAAAGAGGGGGAAGCTCGGTGTTAATACTCCTGAGAATAGAGGTTGCCAACTGTAGGCTGTGTGTTTTGAACTGAGGGTGGAGGGTTGTTTATATAGGCAAGGGAAGTAGGGTTGTACGGTCGAAAAGGAGCCGAAATTTGGATTTGGGCCAAAAAAAGAATTGGGCCAGAAGCAGGGTCAGCGCCGCTAGCGGCCCTGGCCTGGCCGCTGACGGCTGTCACCTTTCCAGCTGGATTTTTTCCGGGCCATATCTCACTCGTTTGGGCTTCGAATTGGATGATTCAAGGTGCGTTGGAAAGCTTATTGTGTCTAGTTTCATATGGCTTTAGTTTCAGGTCCAAATGTTTTTTGGATCGTGAGATAATCCCGAAAGCATAAGGAAAGGTCAGTTTTGGAGTATGCATCAATGTTGGGCTCGTAATTCTTTGGTTGAAAATGTGGTATGGCCTCATGATATGTCATTGGAAAGCTATTTGAATAAGGAAATGCAAAAATATAAAGCTCACAAATTAATTCAACCAAGTGAACTCTCAAATGGGGATAGAAACACGCTCCACGGTATTCGGCTACATCTGTTTTGACCTTAAACTTTGTTTGGCCATAACTTTTAGGTGCGGAATCGTATTTGGACACGGAAGGAAGCAATGGAAAGCTCTTGAAAGGGGATTTTAAATGAAGTGGAAATTAAGGAGTGTTTGGAAGAATAACCTGAGACCTTATCTTAACTATTAAAGCAAAAATAGCAGTTCAAGCTTAAAAATTACTCCTTTCATCATCGGGCTTTTGCGGAGAAATCTGAAGACGCTTTTTTGGCGTCTACAGAAGCCCACACTTTGATCGAGCTTAGTAAAAGCAAAGATCAAAGTACTCCGAAGGCGACATGCAGGATGCTGATGTGCAAACGGTGTGTGAGAGTGTACAGTATGCATGCATATGAAGACAAACCTGAGTTGGAACACGCTCGTAGGGTGCTAAGATTTCATCCCTGTGAACACAAGAGAAAATAAAGGTTATAGTAGCAGGATAGAACATAGTCCGTAGATGGTCTAAACGTCTGCTGGGGACCTGTATTCAGAGTGAATGAAAAAGTTAGTAATACTTTTAGAACGATCAACATAGAGTGCTTCGACAAATAGTGACTAAACACCGCTCAACGGATGTCGAGATTCCGTCCCTATTCGAGAAACGAAAAAGTCAACGAGACAGCGCGATTAAAAATAACGGCTATAAAAATGGTTAGTAACATGAGAGTGAATAGTATAAATGCTTTATCGAGCAAACAGTGACTAAGCACCACTCGGCGGATGCCGAGATTTCGTCCCTGCACAAGAAACGAAAAGGTCGACGAGACAGCACGATCAAAATGACGGCTGTAAATGGGGAAGTAATACTGGTGAGAGTGAATAGTGTAAATGCTTTATCGAGCAAACAGTGACTAAACACCACTCGGCGGATGCCGAGATTCCGTCCCTGCACAAGAAACGAAAAGGTTGATGAGACAGCGCGAAAATAACGGCTGTAAAATGTTTAGAACATATGAATAGTTTAAGTGCAATAGATTAAGCAATCATTGACTGAAACATATAAAGAAAAATAATGGACAATATAACCGCAAAGCTTAAGCAATCATTGACTAAAGCATATAAAGAAAAATAATGGACAGTATAACCGCTTTAAGCAATCATTGACTGAAGCATATAAAGAAAAATAATGGACAGTATAACCGCTTTAGTTTAAGCGATCATTGACTGAAGCATATAATGAAAAATAATGGACGGTATAACCGCTTTAAGCAATCATTGACTGAAGCATATAAAGAAAAGTAATGGACAATATAACCGCTTTAGTTTAAGCGATCATTGACTGAAGCATATAAAGAAAAATAATGAACAGTATAATCGCTTTAAGCAATCATTGACTGAAGCATTTAAAGAAAAATAATGGACAGTATAACCGCTTAGTTTAAGCGATCATTGACTGAAACATATAAGTAACCTTGCAGAGGGATAGTTTAACCGCAACAGATTAAGCGATCATTGATTAACCCTAAAAATTTGTAGTGTCGTGTTGCTTAGCAGGTGCCGACAAAATTTCGGGTTTATAAATAACTTTGGCGTTCCGGGTTGAGAGTCGTCGCCGTGTAGATCCGGGTTCAGTATTTGGGACCTGCAAAAATAAACGGGTTAGTTTTACCTGTAAATAGTTGGTACCGTAAAATGGGTCAACTGTGGGATTTGAATTTGTGGGCCAATGGGCTTCGCTCCCGCGCGCTTGGTACTGATATTGCCGCGAAACGAACTGTAATAACGAACTTCAGATTGGAAAAAGGGGCCATGGGTCAGCAACGGGGCCCGTGCTGCAGGTCATGCAGGGCCGGTAGCGGCGCTAGGCTTGAGCCAAATAAAAGCGCCTCAGCGCTTTCTCTCACTTCTGTTCGCGTTTTGGGTCTTCTTCTTGGCCGAGTGACATTGTCGAGCAAGTTCCCAAGTTCCTCCATTGTTGAGTGCTTCACTCCACTTGAGGTAAGTCGATTCTTGTCCGTTTTCTTCGGTTTTTGTCTTGAACTTGCTTATTTTTCCTCCTAATTGCTGAATTTTGGGTTGCATTATTGAATGGAGAGCGGGTAGACTCAAACCTGCAGTGGAAATATGCACATAGGGAAAAGATGCAATAGACATGCCCGACTGACCATGGCAAAATGCACAACACATGACATAGTAATATGCATGGGGCATAGAGGGATTGACATGTAAACAAGCAGGGACTAGGGATGTAAATGGATCGGATTCGGGTGGGGTGGACCATCATCCGCTCCATCCATCACCCGCGAACCATCCAATCCTAATCCACTCCATCCGTCATCCACGGTTTAAACGGATGGATCGGGTGATAAACGGTTTAGTGATGTTTGACAGAATGATTGCAAGTTTCATTTTTTGGTTGGCAATTCAGAGTCCTTTTAGCACACCTGGGCATCTTGCTTTTATTTTTACTTTGAATTATTCTTCTGACTGAACCTTTGTGAACAGTGAACACAAGGCTACAGAAATGGAGCAAAGTTGTAGAAACTAAGATATTGAAATTTTGAGGCTAAGGTCATTTCTTCTACATAGTGAAAACTCATATTTGTATCTGTCTGTAATTGCTCATTTTTGTTTCCTGTCCACTAATCTTCATCCACCTTTCGTATTTTTGACCAAACAGGACAAGTTCTGGCGTGTCGCGTGTGTATAATGGTTGTGCTCCTTCATTTTTTTCCTTTTTTTTTAATTAAATGGGTGATGGATGGTTTTAGCGGGTCGGGTTCGCGGGTGGAAAATGTCCACCCGATCCGTCACCCGCTCCATCCACCATTTTCTTAAGGATCCGTTTATTCGGGTTTTGATCCATATATTCGGGTCGGATGGTGCGGATATCCGCGGATGGAGTATCCATTTACATCCCTAGCAGGGACTCAAGACACTGAGAAATTATGTACACATGCATGCCTTTGAAGGCGACTCTAGTACTTATGCAAATATGATGTATGCAGACTCTATTGACTCACAGCTCCATGTAGCCTATCCTAACATGCATGACTCTCCTATAGGGTCTGAAGAGGGTCTTCATATGAGAAAAGTTTTTGTGATCAATAATTTCATTCCTATGGTGATCTTGGCAGAGTATGAGACAAGTGGACCAAACTGGGTGCAGTCAAGGAAGAACCAGCCCCCAGTTTGATGTGTGGTTCTTCAGGGTTATGACCTACTCGAGGAGCTATGGGTGTTGATGGGGCGGTACAAAATATCCAAACTTAAGGTATCGGGACAAAATGGCCAACTTGGAACGTAGCGGACAAAGAACCGACTCATTCTGAAAAAGCCCCCAGTTGGGAAGTCTATGTGCAAGCCTATGGGAAAGGTGATGAGTATGACCTCTAGACGACTGACCAAAGAGCGCTTACATGAGAAACAATGTTCTAAATCCTCGGAAATTTAAGTTGCCTCAAGATGTTGAATTTTTTTTATATTATATTTTTTTTTTGGTTGCCCTAACTTTTGCCTAGGCCGCCCTTTCGGGTTTTCAACCTACCGGGCTCATTTTTTTATTAGCCTTAGATGAGAATGGTGGAATGGGAGAAATCCTTATGGTCATGTGACAAAGTGGTTGTCGTGGCCGGACCTCCTTGAGGTTTCCTACGTATCCAGTTTATGGAATCAGGCCAACGTAGTTCAGGACTATACAATTGAATGGTCGTACCTCTTGGAGGGCTTTTGGGTTGTAATATCAGGCTGGGTTGAGGTGTCAAAGAAAGGATAAAGGCTCAAATAAACCCAATGTAAATCCCCTCCCCAAAGTATGCTAGATGGTATAGAAGTTTTTGATCTAGGCGAGGTGGCTAAGGGACCTATGTTTAGGTAAGGTCATTGTTTGGTTGTGCTTGAAGTGTTTGATTGCTCTCGAGTTTTTTTTTCTCTTTTGTTTTGTGTTTGCTCTTGAACTTTCGAGTTCTCTCTTCTTTTTGGTACTTGCCTAGAAGGTTGCTCCTATCTAGGCCTGGCAAACAGATCAGGTTGGGTCGGGTTCAGGTTGAACCCGACTGACCTGATTACTAAACAGGTCAGAAAACTCGACCCTAACCTGATCTGTTTAATAAACAGGTCAAAAAATCTGACCCTAACCTGATCTATTACAGATCAGGTTGACCTGAAATGATCTGCGTAACCTGATTTTATTTTTGCACACTTCATACTTCATTCAAAAAGTCTATATACTAGTAGTAAAAAATTTTACTGTAAAATGATTCATAAAAACTGGTTGTTGGCACTTTGGCAGCACCTCCTCAAGTGCTCAAAGCACCTCAAAGCATGCTGACAGAGTGACAGGAGCATCATCAATTCATCATAATTCATAATCCTAGAGTCAACAATCCATAGCAAATAACAAATAACAAACCACAAAGTCTGAGCAAGTTACAAGTTTACAAATTACAACCAATAAAATCCATCAACAATTAAACTAGTTTTCAGAACTTTAAATCAATGAAACATTGCCGATTCGGTTGTACTTTCCGGAGTTTCGGCTGCGAAGCCCGATTGAAGTGGACTCTCAACTGGGTTCTCTTCATCGCTCACCTTTAATTTCATTATGGATCCACAAAGCTCCTCCAATTGTGGTTCAATCAAAGCTACAAAAAAATGTCTTTGTGTTTGTTGCATTTGCAAGTTAATTTTCCATCCATATCAGGTTTAAGAAACTCATAATTAACCCAAACACCAGAACTAAGCCTCCTAGAACGTTTGAAATTCTTACCCAAAATTGTCTTTGTGTTTGTTGTTTTGCTTTTAACGCTCCCACTAGCAGCTTTAGGCGTCGAGTCTAACTCCTCATCAGAACTCAGATCTTCAATATCATCAGCAAAACCCTCCATCTACATAAAATCAAAAACTATAAGAAACAAAAATGAAAACTCTACAAGTTTAAACCCTAAAAATTATAATCAAACTAACAAAACCTTAAGCATAAATTCAGAAATCAGAAACCCTAATTAAGTCTAATAATTAAAGTATGAATTAAAAAATAACAAAAATATTGATAACAACTTACGGTAGTATAGATAACAAAAATATTGATAACAACAAAAATATTCAGAAATCAGCATAAATTTGCAATCAGTATAGATCTTCAAGACTTCAACTGAGAAATGAAAATATTGATTCAGAAAAAAATAAATAAACAAAGTATAAAGAAAATAAGAGAAATAAGAATAACAAATTAAAGAACACAAATTTGATAACTAAATAATACCCGTTGATTGTTGAATGAATGTTTATTTTACTGATTTGGAGAGATCGAGAGAGTGAGAGAGTGAGACTGAGAGTGAGACAGAGTGAGACAGAGTGAGTGAGTAACAGAGTAAAAGAGCTTGAAAGATGAGGAAGATAGAGAATGAGAGAGAATGAGAGAAGTCGAGACAATGAGGAAGAGCCGAAGAGGAAGAAGAAGAATCGAGAATATGAGAGAGTGAGAGAGAGTGAACTTCACTGAGGAAGAGAGAGAAATAGAGAATGATAAAATGACGGCAAAAAAAATGTGGGCTAGGGTTCCTTTTTTTTCACTCTTTTAAGCTTCTCTATTTTGGGCTTGGGCTGCTGATTGGCTCATGGGCTATAGCCGGTTAAAAAGTTTTGGGTCACTTTTTTATTTTTTCCATTTCACTTGTTAGATGGGTTAAACGGATCAGGTCGACCCGAACCCGATACAAATCAGGTCGACCTGATCTATGACCTGACCTGTTTAACTTTTCAGGTTGAGCAGGTAATTTTCAGGTTGAGCAGGTTGAAATTTTCAACCTTAACCTAACCCATTTAAGTTTTCGGGTCAATCAGGTCGACCCATTTAATGTTTCGGGTCGAAAATCCCAACCCTAACCCGCTTTTTTCGGGTTAGGTTCGGGTCGAGTTATCGGGTCGGGTTAGTTTTTGCCGGGCCTACTCCTATCCTATGTCGCACACACCCATTCCCCGGGTAAGGATGATGTGGTTAAGAAATGAAAGGCTATGTGTTTAAGGATCAAAGGGTTGCAAGTGGTAATGATGTATATGGTAGTAAAGGATATTGATGTGAGGTGCCAAATGAATGCCTCTTGTCCTCAGCACGGACGGTTCAAGTGTATGTCCTCTATGGGGATGATGATTAGAGAGTTTTTGTTTGATGTTTTCCACAATGAAGGCTTTCTTTTGAATTTTTTTTTTTTATTTTTTTTATTCTGTCATAGGCAACTTAAGTTTGTCATAGGATTGAACAAAGAACAATGATGAGAATCAAAAAGGTAATCTTTATTGAATCGAAGAAAAGCATTACACGAGAAGTAAGCTAGACTCTATGGACGAATTTAAAAGACAAACTAGACTTTATTAAACTTAACTGGACTTAACTGGACTTGCACACTAGGAGACTTCCACTCTCTTCCACTTCTCGAGCCCGAGCTGTTTGACAGGGATATGGAGGATAGCCTCGACTGTAGATACTCGCGTTGTTCACAACTTAAGTGGAATTCTTAAGAAGGTCATCTTCAAGTAGGATACCCACAACATAGAGCCGGTTGTAGGAGTCAATTTCTTGATACTTGAGGGGTTCCTTGTAAGCAGGCTGCAGGTTCTTGATGAGTTGGCGGATTTGATCAGCTTGCGAAGGTCGCTCAACCAGTTCGGCTATCTTTACCTTCCAACGCCTAAGGAAGGCAGTGAATCCCTCATTTTCTTCTTGTTTGGTGATCTCTAACTCTCGAAGGGTCATAGGTAGAGCAACATTTTCCTTGTAGCGTGCTAGGAAGACTGTGGTAAAATCGGACCAAGTTGGGTAGCTTTCCAGATCTAGGGAGTAGAACCATCGTCGAGCATGTGTATCAAGGGTCTAGGAAAACAGATGGACATAGAGTTTCTTGTTGATTCCCCTTAGAGCCATAGCAGTAGTGAAGGATTTGAGGTGATCCTGTGGGTTGTCGACTCCAGTGAAGGTAGGTACTTCAGGCATAGAGAATTTGGCCGGAAGCTTACCCTTGATCTTAGTGTCAAACTTTCCTACGTTGGCACTATAGTTGGAGATCAAGCCGCTACTCTTGAGCACAAAGGTGATCTTAGCCAGCATGGCGTCTGGCCCTTCTTCTTCAGAATCGGAATCGGAAGGGATCCTTGACTCTTCTTCTCTTTTCCTCTCTATATCTTCAACCCTGAGTCGAATCCTTTCTAACTCACTCATGAGGTCATCAAGTCTTTCATCGGTGGTCTTAGGCATTGTGAAGTTTGGGGGTGTGATCGGTGAGGTAAGGGATGTATTGAGTGGTGGCGGGCTTTGTGTTGGTGATGGATTATGAGGTGATGGCCTTTTGGAATGTGGTGGTGTCTTGGAGGTAGCTTGTACACGAACCAATCTGCCGGATGATCGAGCCCAACCTTTGTCACCGTAATTCTTCCTCGAGCCCCCAATCCTGAACACAAGTCTTAACTTAGAAAGACGCCAAAGAAAGGACTTGAAAACAAAGACTCCTGATTTTAGAAGACCCTCGATAGCTCCTAAGGTGAATGAATCTAAGGACGTCTATATAAACTCGAATGCATGATGATGACAACTCAATGACAGAGCTACGACAACAATATGCAAGATGCATGGTGGACTGACCTTGACATGTATGACAATGTATGGATGCTTCCTAGAATGACCCTAGAGCACTTAATGATTGACACGTCTAGACTTCTAATGCATGAGACATAGTGAACAAATGGAGACAGTGATGAATGCAAGACCTGGCTTTTTGTACAAATGCAGATGCAAAATGACGACAATGCAAGTATGACGACTAATTATGAATCCTAGCATGGAGCGTCTAATAGGTACAATGCAATGCAATGCAAAGAAATGGAAAAAAAAGAAAATAAAAACCTAAGCCTATTAAATGCCCAATTATTTCCCCTCATATCAAAGGAAAAATGAAGTCGATGAACGAAAATGAGAAAAATAGAAAAAAGACGGACCATCCTAATTTTTTTTAGACTAAAAAAATGGAAAAATGGGATAAATAAAAAAAAGAAGGAATTTCGGCATTTTCTTTTAAAATTTTTATTTTTCCGAATTTTTTTTTTCGGCGGTTTTTTCTACCGCCAATTTTTTTTTGTTTTTGTTTATTTTTTTGCTTTTTTTTTTGCCGAATCTTAATTACATCAAAACAAAAAAAAAAGAAAAAGGAAAAAGTGGGAGAGGAGAATTAGAAAGACTGGCTCTTTTTTTTTGCTAAAAGGTCCTAGAAAAATTGTTCATAACTTCGACGCTATATGAAAATATATCATCGGGGAAACAAGTGCTCATTGAATTGAATTCTCGCACTATTTTTGGGCATTAGGAACTAGCTAAAAATAAAATAAATGACTCCTAGCACGTAAGTACATGTTGGCACATAATCATGATAATCATGCATTCATGCAAACATAGTAACAACGCAGTTTACATGCAAACATGTGATCAGACGGACATTACAATGACACATGCACAACAAGCAAGCGAATGCACGAATGTGGGCTAGGGCTTTTGGCTCCTGTGAGGTTACCACGACAAAGTAAAATTTCCGTTCGGCGGATGGTCGACACATCAATTGTACTCCCTCCGTTCCTGTCAAACGCTACCATTTGCTTTTGGTACAAAAGATCAAGGAAAGTTTATTTCACCATGTGCTTTTCCCTTCTACCCTCAACATTAGTCACATTTAGATGGGTGGATAGGGACTTGAGAAGAGAGAAAGAATAGGGTGGGGGCTTGGTTTTAATGGGGGTAATATTGTAAATGACTAGTAAATTGTTTACCAAGTAAAGAAATGAGAGTGTTTGTATGAAACATCCGTTTTAGGCAAATGGTAGCATTTGACAGGAACGGAGGGAGTAATTCTTTTCATCAACAAGGATTGATGAGTCATGGCTGAGGAAGCGTCGGTTTGCACGATAGGACAACTGTATATTCCTTTAGATATACGAGTTGTCTACGAGTTGCCACACAAACTTCCTCGAGGGTCGATAAGGGTCAAAAAGTTGTGCCAAAGCAAGTGCAAATGATGCAAAATATGGAACATGTTATTGAATAATTAAGCAAACTTAACTTTCGTGTCTCACCCTCTTAAATAAATCCCCAGTGAAGTTGCCACTGTAAGGACCCGGGATTTTCCAACCTTGTTCCACGGAGTGCGTCCTTATAGAAAATTTGTCAGTTGGGGGCTTAGATAAGTTCAAGGGACCATTGAGTTAGAAAAGCTTTTGTAAAGACTTGAATTGAATAAAAACCATGAAAGAGGTCACAAATCTGCTATCGGCGTTTTATCGAAGGGACAAACCGAAGGGACAACCCAATAGCGTGAAAAGTGAACTAATCATGTTCTTAGAAAGACTCCTGCTTATATAAAACATATAAGTACCCAAGAATAACGGGTTTGGGGGGGAAGGTACAAGGTGGGAAGGTGTTAGGCACCCAACTAGCCCGTTTTATGACGACCTCTACTGACTCAAGTTTGCTTAATAATTTAAAGACATAATTCCCATGCAAAACCGTATTAACAACCTAGACTTAGACTATTAATTGGTTCATCACAAGCATCACAACATTTATTTTTAACCCTTATTTAGACATGCATTTGATTGACAAGTTGAGCCGTATAACGACTAGACATGTAGTATTTAGGAAGCGATAAAAACGTGACCTAGCATGATATCTACATTATGACTACCTAGAAAATAAACAGTTAAGCAATCAATTTAATTTGAGCCCTCAGGAATTTGTACCTGACCTGTAGGCTATATTTGATAAGAATAGTAAAAATAGATCTCAAGTTTGGAAGAAAGAGGGGGAAGCTCAGTGTTAATACTCTTGAGAATAGAGGTTGCCAACTGTAGGCTGTGTGTTTTGAACTGAGGGTAGAGGGTTGCTTATATAGGCGAGGGAAGTAGGGTTGTACGGTCGAAAAGGAGCTGAAATTGAATTGGGCCAGAAGCAGGGTCATCGCCGCTAGCGGCCTTGGAAATTTGGTCAGCGTCGCTAGCGGCGCTGCAGGGCCGCTGATGGTTTTCAGCTTTCCAGCTGGATTTTGTTTGGGCTCTGAATTGGATGATTTAAGGTGCATTGGAAAGATTATTTGGTCTAGTTTCATATGGCTTTAGTTTCAGGTCCAAATGTTTTGTGGATCTCGAGATATGTCTGAAAGAGTAAGGAGAAGTCAGTTTTGTAGTACGCATCAATGTTGGGCTCGTAACTCCTTGGTTGGAAATGTGGTATGAGCTCATGATATGTCATTGGAAAGCTATTTGAATAAGGAATCCAAAAATATAAGGCTCACAAATTAATTCAACCAAGTGAACTCCCAAATAGGGTTAGAAACATGGTCCACGGTATTCGACTAAATCTGTTTTGACCCTAAACTTTGTTTGGCCATAACTTTTAGGTGCGGAATCGTATTTGGTCACGGAAGGAAGCAATGGAAAGCTCTTGAAAGGGGCTTTTAAATGAAGTGGAAATGAAGGAGTGTTTGGAAGAAAAACCTGAGACCTTATCTTAACTATTAAAGCAAAAATAGTAGTTCAAGCTTAAAATTTACTCCTTTCATCATCGGGCTTTTGCGGAGAAATCTGAAGACGCTTTTTTGGCATTTACAGCTACGCGTGGGGAGATACATTTGGGCGGTGTCCACAATATCAGATGGGTGAACAACACAAATCATCCTCGCCCCAACCCCATGGCGGTTTTTCTTTTTCAAACATCCTCACCCCCATTCCCGCCCCCAACTGGGGCGGATTCGAGCGGAATCCACATGTACCCACCCCACTGTCATCCATACTTGTGGGTGATAAACAAATATTTTTTAACCAAAAATCGAAATGATCCGTGCTAATGACACAAACCAGAAGTTACCGAACCCAAACTAGACAGTATCAACCTATCTTCCCATAATTTGCACTCTATTGATCCCCTCCCCCAAATTGCATACTTCTTGTTTTCTTTTAGATTCCAAATCAAGGTGATTCTCAGTTACCAGTCATTTCATAGTTCTAATGCTATGGGAAGATCAAACAAGTTCACCCTATGAGGCTGCCTTGTGCGTGCACAGATGCTAATTACAGCAACTCTTTGGAACCAATAAGACATTTTAGAGCATGAAATGACCTTAATACCCTTTTTAATTTCTATTTTCAAGTATCATCACTCTTTTTCTCTCTTTCGGTCTGCCCTTCAATTTCTTTGTGACTTCAAATCATCAAACTCACACCAGCAGCATGTATTGAACAGAAAGCCCCCATTAATGCCAGATTGAACAATTAGCTCAAATTTGTGATCAAGAAAAAATAAACAATTAGCTCACTACCAGTTTAAGAATTTTTATTCTTCTATGAGAAGATCACCAATTTGAGCACGCTATTTTTACCTTTGCTTTGCTTCATAATTCAACAGGAAAAATGAGTTTTGACTTCAAAAAATGTATTTAAGAATTTTATCATAAGAAATTGAAAAATATTAAGCTTTTAACTAAAAAAAATGTCTGTCGGTTAACTGATTACCATACCGAAAATATCGGTTGAGCGAACATCGGTTAACTGATATTTTCGGTACGGTTAATATATGAGAAAAGACTGAACAAATAATTTCGATTACTGTACCGAAACGCATTTTCGGTACCGTCAACCTACCGTTAACAACCCTAATCAGCAACATATACCCATCAACGCCCATCGACCCAGTAGCCGCACGCCAATATTCTCATAAGTACCCATTGACGTCATTGAGCCACTATCAAAGAAAATCAAACTTTTAACAATTATTCATGAGTAATAATTTATGAATTGATTACTTTGTAGATTGACATAATTTCGCACCCATCACTCATGTCTGACTTACGAGAACTTCATCATTGCCCGAAAATCAACCACCGGAAGATGCCACCTACTGGCTATAGTCGCCAAGAACAAACGATAACAAGTGGATACTGTCGCTCGACATTGGCAACAATGTCCCTATGTCATCGCTAGTTTTTGGCGACTGTATCCTATGTTTGCGCTAGTTCTTGCCAACGAATTGGATGTTTGCTGCCATAGTTGGGCGATAACACGTGGTTTGTTTCGATGGATATCAATGATAGTCGTGGTGGCTTTCAATGGTGCTTGGTAGGTGTGTTAGACAGTTTAATGCTAATGGGCTAGCTATAGCGTGGCATTTTATTCGCTTAACTATATATTTTTTCAAGGACTATTTTTGTTAAGTATTTGATTACTTTCATATATTGAAATCAACAACTTTTGTGTGAGACCAAGTGGTTGTAGAGGTGAAGATGTGGAACATAGGGGTAAAATTAGAATAATGATAAGATTGTCCTTTCATGCCTTAAAATGTTGTATTTGTTCAAAGTAAATGTCGTATTTAGAGTTGCTCTTTAGCAAGTTTTGTTTAAGATCAACTCATTGAAAAATGGGGTCACTATTTTATAAAAACTTGTGTGGATTTAGCCTATGGTGGACCAATATTTGGAGTCACCCCCTACTTTACCTGGAGCCACCCCTTTTAAAAGTGGAGTCACTCCTACTTCATCTAAAGTCAACCCTCAAATTTATACTTGGCACAATCCCTACTTCACCTGGAGCCTCCCCCTACTTTACCTGAAGCTACTCCTAACTTTACCTGGAGCCACCCCTCAAAATTACTCACAATTACTTCACTTAGAATCACCCTCTACTTTATCTGAAGCAACCCCCTAATTTACCTGAAACCACTCTTACTTTACCTGAAACCACCCCTTAAAATTACTTGGTCTAAAAATATAGAGATTATTTATTATGCAGTATAACTTTTATTGCATTAAAAAGTAATTCACGTATTCCCAAAAGTTACAATAACACTTTGGTTTTTCTTTTGTCATTAATTTAAGGGAAAAATGAGTGACACACCCAATAAGGCGACCTCCTTCCTCGGACAAACCCTAAAGAGCGAGACTTGAGAGACCCGAGAGTAGAGAAAGAAAAGAGTGCGCCACATTATCAATACACCTCCCTCCCCTCTTCTCTCTTTCTCTCTCTCTCTCTCTCTCTCTCAACAATGGCATCCCTAACACTCCTAGCCAAATCCTCAAGGCAGTTCTCAACATCAGCTCCTGCATTATACAGAACATTCACCAGCAGCACCAAGTCTTCATTGTTGCATGAGAGTTCTCTCTGTGTCTCATCTAGATCAGATCCAACAGGCAAAAGCATCCAATGGGTTTTCTTGGGTTGCCCTGGTGTTGGAAAGGGAACTTATGCTAGTCGCCTTTCTACCCTTCTTGGTGTCCCTCATATTGCTACTGGTGACCTTGTTCGTAATGAGCTTTCCTCTTCTGGGGCTCTCTCTCGTGAGGTAAGTAATTAATTGATTAACTAATAATTTCTACCCCTTTTTATTGTTTTTGGTTGAATTTTGATGATGTTTTGGGTTTGGAAATGAGTGTTGTCTATTGAATGGATCTTGGAATTTGTATGTTTGGAACTGAATTTTGATTTGTATGTCTGGGTTGACCTGTAAAAATGTGACCTTTTTAGTGAATAAATGTTGATAGTAATATTGTCAATAACAATGAACAACAGCATCACCATTCACCACCACCAAGTGTGGATCTTTTCATTTGGGGTTGTTTATTATAATTTAAGAGATCTAAAGATAATAAGGAAAGTAATTAATGGGATTGTTGTAGTATTCATTAATTAAAGGTAAAAGTTTTGGTTATGTTGGAACAAAGATTCAAGGAGGTGAGTTTGGTGAAGGGAAGGATTGGGAGTATACATGCTAAAGTATGGAAGGGGTTTTTTTCTGGGTTGTCTCAATTGAATTTAAAAGATTGTGACTCTGGTGTGATTATGTGGATATTGAGGCCAGAAGACAATAGAGAGGTTAAGATCATATGGGTAAAGTGTGCTGGTCTATTGCATTATGTAATGTGCCTAGTGGACAGTGAGTAAGAGAAGAGATGCCAATTGAGTAAGGGAAGTTTAGCACACTGGTGAATTGGCAGGAAGTTGGTTGCTTGGTGTCAAGTTTATTGATTGAGAGGAGACACGTCGATTGAGTAGTTAGTACTCCAAGAAAGGGGTGTAGATTTTAGGGGTAAAAGAGTTGGCTAAACAGGCAACAAAACAATGGGGTTAGTTGTAGCTTGGCTTTCTATACACGAAATCACCACCATGCATTGTTCTAAGTGATGTATTAAGCCAATAGGTCATCCAAAACAGGAGGGCCTTACCAAGTAGGTCATTGAGTTTTGGGTTAACTCAGGATGGAGTTGGAAAAGTCGTTATGGGTTGACTCAATTGCGATGATGGGTCTCCCTCACGGTCAACAATCTTAATTCTGGTGGATCGTATGATTATTGGATGTATTATTATAGAGAGTAGCATAACTATTTCCGTTGCAATCTTGCAATTGAGTCATTACGAGAGCAATCTAATATCTATGAAAAAACCAATAGTAGTGCCCGAAAATTTTGATACAGTATAAATTATCAAACTTCAAAAACACATTTTCAGTTAACAATTGCCTGGATAGTGTGTTGGACCCTGAACTAAGCTCAAATTTCAGTGAATGTATGCATGTGCAGAAATTTGTATCTCCTAATGCAAGACAGTGCGACCTACTACCATGCGTATAATGGGAGGTTATTATATAAATTGGCTTCTATAAAATTAAGTTGTTATGAGCTACTGCTCCAATGTTCATTGTTGGGGGCCAAATCCAGGCAAATACCATTCCTTTCCTTGACCTTGTGAAGGAGATGGAAAGGGTGGGTGAGGGGCAGAAGAGTGGGAAGCCAGGCCTTATTCCCGGGCCTCTTTATCTTTCCCTCTCTTTCGACAATTTTTGTTTTAGTAAGAAAATAGGGAAGGACGAGAAAGGAAAGAAAGAAATGAAAGGAATAGAAAACAAAGGAAAAGAACTCACATTGCCAATGTTTGGTTTAATAAGAAGGAATTGAAAGGAAAAAGTCACTTTCCTTTGGTTAGTGAATGTAATTCGGAGGGAAGGGAAATGAAATCCTGCCTATGAAAACCTTTTTACTCACTTACTTCCATATCCCACCAATTTGGTGGGAAACCGAAGTCAGGATTTTATGAAGAACACTTTCCTATCAGTTCCCCTCACTTCCCTCTTTTTTTAAAACCAAACATGGTAAAGTTATTATTTTTCTTTTTCGTATCTTTCTTTTCCTATCAATTCTTTCCTACCACACAAGCTGCTAAAACTCTAGCCTTCTTATGCTCCTTACACCAGCAATCAATACCATTTATACCTTCTGACTATGTTTCTCCAACTCGCCCATTTGGTACTGTGTCGCCTGTCGACCCAATCCGACGCGCAACACGACATCCATACAGGTCAATGCCGCATGGCCGAATATGGCCTCTGGATACGTCCATTCTCCCTTGATCAAAGGTAGAAAACCTAAATTTAGATATTGAAGCATCGGATGAAGAAGAGGAAGGGCAAAACCGCGATTGCTGATGTCTTTAAGTGTCTGTATACAAGACCAAGACCATGAAACGGAACGCCTCTCCTAGCGATCCAAACATCGCGAACCACCGCGATCCAGAACGCCGGTGAACCGCGTTCGGGAACGGACGATTTAATTCCCGGGGGGTGGTAGCGAGTTGTGTTTCGCTGGTTTAAGAAATAGGCTGACTCATGACCAGCTGTTTTTCAAGTACTTGTTTCATTGAGGCCTTTAATTTTGTGCTGAATTGGTAATACCTTTAAGATTGCAAGTTTTCGTTGCATACTTGAAGCCTTGATAAAGAGTCATAGCTTTGGTGATAAATTATAAATGCTAGTCCGCGTAAGTGTCTTTTATGGGTAATGTTATATGTCATTAGTTGATGATGAACAAATATGGAGATAATGCAAGCTCAAGGCCGCAAGTTTGAAGTTGAATTATATTTGAAGAGTTAACAACATCCTTTTTGTTTTTGACGACTATTGTTTAAAGGCATACAGTGATGTGACTCATGTCACACTCTGTAGCAACTTCATTTTTTACTTGGCTTCTGCTTTGTCCACTAACGAAATGGGCATTACTGTTCTTTATCATTCTTTTACGAGCCAGTTTTTTTCTTTCCAATTTTAGTCATCCATTGTTGTGAACATAAAGTTAAGTGGGGTCCTTTTCCTTTGATCCCTATGAGATAAGAGAAATTGTATCAATAGAAGAGAAGTAGCAGATACAACCTAAGAAGACAATGAGTCTTCAAAAGGCTTGTTAATTACAACTCGCCCCAGTGGCATTTATATAAGTTGTAGACACTCCCCTGCTAATGGGGCTAATCTGCTAAGTATATATTTAGCCCTTAAAGAAGTTGAGTACACCACCCGACCCCCTACAAAATCTAGAGTAGGAACTCCCAGAAATTTTGCTGAAATTCCACTCAAGCCAGATGCACCAAAGTGTTTTTATAGAAGCATAATAGCACACTTCTTCATACCCATCCCAACATGTCTATCTTGCAAATGTAAAGCAATAGTAGTGGGGGCCGGCCGCACCCAGTCTTGCATTATGTTCAGTTGCCTAGAGTAGGAAATAGGAATCCCTGTGTTTAAAAAAGCGCGACGCGCTCCGAGGCGATAGGGTCCAAAAACCTGAGGCGCGATGCGAGAGGCGAAGGCGCACGCATCTCTAACGCGAGGCGCACTTTTTTCACAAAAACACTTCTGTATTGGTTTTAAATCGAAGACACAGAGAGAGAGAGAAGAAGAAATCGAGAGAGAGAGTGAGAGAAGAAGATCAAAGAGAGAGAGAAAGAGGAGATCGAAGAGAGAGAGAGAGAAGACATACCTGTTGAAGGAAACTCCGGTGGCTAGGTTTCACTTTGAGAGAAACTAGGGTTTCCAATTTTGAGGGAAAATAAAAAAGAAGAGAAGAAGAACATCGTGTTATTTTTTAGAAGAGAAGAGAAGCGTCTGTTAAGACTAGTCTCTCAGGAGAAAAGAAAAAAAAAAGAAGCTACGTGTACCAGGATAAATTTCAGGATAAATTTTCGGTAATCGGTGAGGATAAATTTATTTCTCACCCCTCAATTTGGTGAGGATAATAAGCTACGTGTCTCTCAGGATAAATTTCAGTGAGGTATACCGAGGTATAGCGATATTACGGTGAGGTATAGCGACGTTTCAGGAATTACATTGAGGTATACCAAATCGAAACCCTTAATGAAAAATAATTTTCCGGTAATCGGAACAGCTAAAAAGACAAGTATAACCCTAAAAAAAAAAAAAACCAACACAAATCTATTTCTCACCCCTCAATTTCTCTCTCCTCTCTCCCCCAATAGCATGCCCATGCCCTCCTCTTCACCCTACCCACCAGTCCACCACAACCACAGCCAGCCACCATACCAGCCACGAACCTCCCACCAAACACCAGAAAACCCCCACCACGAACCCCCACCAAACCCATTAATGGCAATCCCCGAACTTCATTGACGGAAGAATGAAACGATAGTGTGGTAAATTGGTTATTTGATTTTATGGGAGCTTGAGTTGGTGAATAATTGGAAAGGGTGGGATAAATTTGATTTATGTGGAAAAAAATTCATTGAATCATATTGGGGGTATTTGGGTCTTAAAAAAATGTATCCAACTTCATTAACGGGAGAAAGGCTAGAAATAGTCTAAAATGTCATCGGAGTATACCTCAAAGTAATTTGTGAAACGTGAGTATACTTCACTGTAATATCGCTATACCTCAGTATACCTCACTGAAATTTATCCTTTTAAGTTAATTGTCCATGATGCGACCGAGGCGCACGCCTCACGCCTCAGTCTGAGGCGACTCAGGCTTGCATCGTGACTTCGCATCGCCTCACCTAACTGATGCGATGGCCTTGTGCCTCGCCTCGCCTCTCGTCTCAGCCTCTCAGGCGCGCTTTTTAAAACACAGGGAACTCCCATAATTTATTTTGCAGGAATTCCGCTCAAGCCATATGCACCAAAGTATTTCCATAGAAGCATACTAGCACACTTCTTACCCATCCCCAACATGCCTATCTTGCAATTGTAAAGCAATAGTAGCCGGGCACACCCAGTCCTCTCCCACAAAAAAAAAGTAGAATTGTGATTGTCTTGCATTCTATTCAGTTACCTAGTGCTCTTCTGAAATAAGTTTGATTTTCACTGGCTTCCTTTAAGAATACTATCAAACAAAAGAGATATGTGAAGTTAGTGATGGACCTACTTCAACTATTCTGGGATTGAAATTCAAGCGAATTGGTGTGAGCGTTGAAAATCTTTGGACTTTTGTTTACCATCTTACTAGCTTATGTATTTGGACCATTTTGTGGTGGCATCTGCAAATTATTGTGTATCTCAGTCTTATGTAGATACCCAATGAGATGAATTGAAGGAAATTTCTTGAATCTATGTTCAGCGAGCCAAAGCTCATATTGAAGGACATGCTTTTAATGATGGTGTAGTTGAGACTTATCTAGAGTATAAAATGTCCCCATTAGATGTATCACCCTTTTTTTGTATGTTCAGGAACTGCATCTTGATGTCCAGTTATGTAACTTTTGTTGATTGCTTAACTCATGTATGTGGTTGCTGGATGTGTAAAAGCATGTTTTTTTGCTCCTTTTTTTTATTTTTTGTCTTGCATTTATTTATTTATTTATTGTTTGAGGTGTAGGATGAAATCATGGAATCCCTTTTTTACTTCAGCTATCATGAAATGCATTCTTAATTTCACACACTATTAGTTGCATATTGATGGGAAGATAATTAGGAAGCTTAAACGCAAGCATTTGCTTCTGCTTAGCTGCATTCTCTCTTCTTTTTTTTTTTTCCTTTCCCTAGGATTGGGGGGATTGGGGGGGGGGGGGGGGGGAACTTGGAAGGGGACTCAAAACTCTTGTAGGTTGCTTAATCAAACCTTTGTAAGTCTCATGAATCACAAGCATGTTGTCTTTCTGATGCACTATGATTTTTTTGTTGTTCCTCCCAGCTTGCAGAAATTGTCAATCAAGGCAAACTAGTGTCTGATGAAATAATTATTACCTTATTATCAAAGAGGCTTGAAGCTGGAGAAGCAAAAGGTGAATCAGGTTTCATTCTTGATGGATTTCCTCGTACAATAAGACAAGCAGTGAGCTCTTTCTTTGGTTGAAGCACTCCTTTTTATATATTGTAGTAATAAACAACTGATGAAGTGATATCTCCAGCACATATTTAATTACAGGTTAGGATTAGTGGTAGCTTTTTTTTTTTTTTTTGTGCGACTGTTCTTCGTTTATGTTTATTTAAAATGTTTATCTAGCTCTAATGTTGTTTTGGGTCAATCCTATATTTGTTGTTGATCATAAATAAATTGATTTGGATTTCTGGGGAAGTGATATATCCATGTTATAGAGGTTTATTTAATTTAATTTTGTTATATTTTATTTATATTATGGATGACACCCATTAAATTGTTGGATTATTGGGTATTTGTATTCAAAGTATAGGTGTAGGTGGGGATTGTCAATATGATTTTTTACATGCCATTTGATTTCAATTTCTCTATCCCTTCTAAAACAAGCTTCTTACTCTAACCTGTCCAAATAAATGTCTAATTTCCTAGCTTGGAAACATTTTTCGCTTTTGAAATTTTGAATGCTGACCTCCTATTAAGCCTATTTCGAAGATGTGCCATTACAAAGAGAGAAATATCTTCTGATGGCGGCTGTATCTAAAAGATTCTGTAATCGCATTTGGCCTTGGGGTTGAGTTATTTCCTTTTATTTTTTAATCACTTTTTTATTCAGCAGTTGATTAGTATCATTTAAGAGAGAAGTTTCTGGGTGAACCAGTGCTCTAAATTAATTTTATGTCAGGACATAGTTTTTTACTGAAAAATTTATGCAATGATGTAGATATGTGTGCAGCTTGAACTTAGAATCACACTACTCATCTCTCTTGAAAGAAGGGTGTTAAGTCTCAACTCTCAAGTCATATCAGTATTTACTAACTCGGATGCATGGGAAAAGAGTTTTCCCGCCAAAATCCCTTGTTTCTATGCAAGGCCCTAGGGACTGCGAACGTTGATCTTTAACTTGCATAATTCTTTCATTCAGGAATGTTGAATTTTCTGGTCCAGTAATCAGTAATGAATTGCGAGTATTGTCTTCTTTCTATGGAGGAAAAGAGAAGGGAGGGACTTGATGTTGTCAAACTGACAAGGATAGTGTAACAGTCGAGTACAACTGTTGAATCCTTAAGTTGCTTGAATTGGAGGTTTTAAGTCTTTATTTATTGTCCAAATGGCAGCATGTGAAAAGGGAACCAAAAACTCCTTTTCTTCTGCCTAACAAAACAAAGGGATAAACATACTTCCCTACGAGAAAATTTCCCAGCTGTGCATGTGATTGGTTTTTGGCCCGTGGCCGACGCAATAGAAATGGAGGGAGGGAGGGAGAGAAAGGTTATCAAACTCTACATCTCATGGAAAGAGTAACTTCTTGATGCAAGCTAGGCTAGGCTTATGATCAATTTAAGTAGTTAAACAAATTTTTCAAAGATGCCTTTCATCTGAAATTGCGAGCCAGACCCTAACATTAAAAAGACCAAACCCAATCGCTAGGGCCTTGAAGGGATTCAGTGGGAGGTTGGCCAAATCCAATCCTAGGGCATTAAAAGGCTTCCACTGAAAGTTTTCCTAGGGGCTCCTTGATATTTTTGAGACATAGCCTTCTTAGCCATTCTTTGGGGCCTGTGGGATTTTTCTTGTAAAGCACGAATACCCTTATTATCTAGGGAAAAAAGAAGAAGATATTATTGAGGCATCAAGGGTTCCTCACTTCATTTTAATTTCATTGAACCTCAGGGTACCTCTCTGAAAATTTTGTTAATAAAAATGTACCATAAAACCATATGACAGATATACCATTAGCACTCTCCCAGTTAAACACTTAAATCAAATTGAAGAAACGAAACAATAAATTCTTTACTGAAGCTAGATGTTGTAATTTTATATCCTCGAATACCTCCTTAGTTCCAAACAAACAGCCTACTTCATTGCTGTTCTATTCAAGATAGTTCCTATTGCACATTTTCTTGCAGCTTGCAGTCCCCACCTCATGTGTCTGTAACCGACTAACCGTTGGAAACAATCCTCCCGTATGGCCGTATCTTCTTCTCATAATTGGAGTGGTGTTCACCCATCTGGAACTGGACCGCAATTGGTTTGGACCTCAAGCGGAGTAGTGGGAATATTTGGATACTGAAGACTGGACCTCAAGTTATCTGACCAAACTGGAATTAAATTTACCAATCTAGTTTTGTTTCGGACCTGCTCGTACAATCCTACCTTGGCTTTGAGTTTTCTTTCGGCTTTCTTCTGTATGTGAATACATTTACCTTAAAATCCTCATCTTGGTTGTATCCAACTATCCATCCTCTGTAGGAATGCTCACTGCTCTGTACTGTTGGAAGGTTTATGATGTTACATACAAGTGACATGGTCTTCTCATTTCCCAACTTCATGTCACTGAATATAAATTAGGAATATCATCCCCTTCCCTTCGACCTTCGTTTCCGCTCACTTTCGCTCCTACTGCGACATGGTATTGTTTGCTTTTCCTGTAATTGTGCTGATGGCAATATGTTACTGTCGACTTCTTGGTAATCCTGCTGGCGAAGAGACAAGGCATCTGAACTGATTCTGAAATTGTAGAACAGATGGAAGTGTGGTGTGTGGGACAACACAAAACCACTTTTTAAATTTTAAAAAAGTCTCTGGTGGCGCTGATGAAACTAATTCCTTCTTTCTTTCACGTTGAGTTCAAGCTATCTGTAGCTTCCGCCAGTCATAGTTTGCTTTGGATGGACCATTGCTCTGCACACCCCACCCTAACCCACCATCTGGAGAAAAGAAAATAAACTGTACGCATGGAGGAAATGAAGATGTAAAGGTGGCACTGAAACACAGCTAGTCAGCTAACAAGATTTTAGCTCATGAATTGAGGGCGATGTAATTTTCTGATGTGTTTTAATTGTATTGTTTGAAACTTTTTTTCCCTGTTGCTTATTTACCTGTTCTGAACATATTGGAAGGGTTACCATGTGTTAATATTTTTTCTTGTTGGGGATTGCTAATGGCTTGATTCCCTTGTCAAGAAATATTGGAAGGGGTGACAGATATTGGCTTAGTGGTGAATTTGAAGCTACCTGAACAAGCTTTGATCGAGAAGTGTCTCGGTAGAAGGATTTGCAGCCAGTGTGGCAAAAATTTTAATGTTGCCTCCATCGACATCAAAGGTGAAAATGGAAAGCCTGGAATCAGTATGGCTCCGCTTAACTCCCCTCCTCAGTGTGCTTCGAAGCTCATCACACGAGCTGATGACACTGAGGAAGTAGTGAAACAAAGATTGCGGATATACAATGAGATGGTAATGTTTCAATATCACGTTTTTTCTTGAAGGTCTCACTTATTGCATTGCTGGTTTAGAATGTCTGTATAGCATAGGCATGAAATACTTCTGCACTCTCTCCACCTTGAATCAACAATCACTAGACAAGCCCTTAAAATCAAGAGTTTGTTGCATTTTTACCGAAACAGTGTTTAATGTTAATTCACCTGCTATCACACAAGTTGTGCAACTACAAGAGTAATCTTGGATAGAATGTGACATACAACTATATTTTAGTACTAGTTGAAAGTGACTTTTCTAACATCCTCAAAAAATACCATTTACTATTATTTCCAGAGTAGAGTATTTCTTTAAAATTCCATTTAGTGAATAGTTTGATGAAGGCTCAGATATTTATTTCAAGTATTTTGATTTTAACATATTCAGATTCTATGCTATGCACTTTGTGATTCCCTAACTCAAAGTTCCTTCTCTCCACTCCTTGAGGGCTAAGAGTTAGTTGGTACAGTTGCCTAGCTAAAAGTTATGTCTAAAAGGTTCATAGAACAGCTTACATGTCACTTTTTTTTAAAGCACTGTTGTGCTAAATTGTGATATTTTAGAATTTTACTCATTTGTTGTTTGGATACTCGAGATGCAACTTTTACAGTTGCAAACGGTTTGATAAGATAATGACTTGTTAACATGAATGGCCTCATTTGAAAGTTGCTGTACAATGGTTCCATTGTGAATTAAGAATGGTTAGTTACGTCCATTTGAATTACGCATGCAGAGTCAGCCTCTTGAGGAGTTTTATCGCATCCGTGGCAAGTTATTAGAATTTGACCTCCCTGGAGGGATCCCCGAGTCTTGGCCAAAGTTGTTGGAAGCTCTTAATCTCGATGAACATGAAGAGAAGCTCTCTGCTGCGGCTTGAATTCTTCATTAACTTGTTCAAAGCGATTTTGTAATTTTCTGCATGTTTATGAAGCATGCCAAACAATTTTGTTAGTATCTATATGGATTTGATAGAAATCCTGAATGGATTTTTTATCTACATTTCGAAGTTCTGTTATGTTCATGGCGGATGCCTGGCATAATCATCTTGTACTATAGTGATTAATGAAGGAGAGAGAATGTAGTCAAATTGATGTAACAGTTGTCGTTACTAGCGAGGATCGTATTCCAGGACTTATTGATTGAGTGCAATAAATATCGAGAATAATGTCATAAGATGTTGATTGATACATCATATATGTAATCGTGGGATCTCAACAAAACTGTAACACAGCATGGAAGTGGAATAATAGTGGGGTTACTCCTTGTAGGAATGTAGGGTTTTATGTTGGTGATGTATTTGTTCTCTTGATCATAGTCCAATTATTGGATTAGTCTTTTTTGAATGATGGAGCATCTTAATGGCGTTTGTGGGATTGTTTTCTTTTCTTACATTTTTTTTTCTTATTATTTTTAATTGTATCGTTCTTATGCAATATATGATTATGTTATAGCTCGGAACTCCATGTGATGGATAGATTATTGAACATGTTTCTACTCATTTGATAATCAAATTGATTAGCTTATTTTAAAATGACAAGCAAAAAAAAAAAAAAAAAAAAAAGAAAAAAAAAGCTTATTCTAAAAATTTCTCAAAATTCTATCAATCAAGCAATGTTGCGAATAATGTTCATGAAAAAGCTCTATATTTGTTTGTCTATTTGGATGTGGAACGTAAAGCTTGGTTAATGCTCGTTTGCTAAGTAAACAAACAAACACGAATACTTCATAGCTCGGGACATGTTTACACCAATATTGAGTATTCATGTGGCCCTGCCCCCTCACCACCGCCCCACGCCATCCAAAATCGTTTTTAGCCAACCTTTCTCTTTTATAAGCTTAGCCTTTTTCTTTCCTTCGTCTGTATCTTTGGTCATTTGTTAGCCCCTTCTAGTTTTAGCTAGTCCTTTACTCATATTTAGGATCTAGTCATTAGATTCTTTCCCCTAAATTCATTTTCAAACTATTCGTTTGGTTGAAACTCCCTCGCTAAATCACTCTATTCAGTAAATCTCTGCCATATTCCCATGATTTTTGGTTACTTCAACGATGGACTGATATTGATATGCATTTCAGTATGATAAAGGCTATAGAGCAAGTTTAAGGACCTATTATCAACCTTTATCATTAAAGTTTTTAAGAATTTTTCCCTTAAAATATAAGTTCAAACAATTGTTTTTGTTATTTGGTTTAGTATTTCTTTAAGAAGAAATTGCGATATCTTTTGTATTATTACTTGGTTAACACTTTTATGTAAAATGAAATATTTTTAAATAAAATAATTATAAGTTCATATTCGTTAAAGAAGAATCTTGTAGAGAATCAAAAATAAACAATGATAGATTTACACTGTACTTTTTTGGAGGCTATAGTAAAATCGTAGAAGTAGAAATCTTTAAACATTGATTTTTTTAATTTTTTTTTTTGTCTTTTTCCCGGCTTAGCTTTCCTGTGGTTGGCTTTTTTAGCGTGCATTATTTTTCTTCTAAGGCTTGTTAGAGGGCTTTATTTCTCCAAAAGTTTTCGTCAGATTGGGACGGTAAAACTATGATTTTCTTTAGTATTTCATGTCAAACGAGTTTGGAGGAGCGATTAAGGAGTATGGTTCTGACAAAGGATGAAGAGAATGTGTTAGTTTGTGACGATCCCCCTGATGAGATTACCAATGAACAAGTTGATCTTTGTTTTATTGCGAAACTGCTGAGAGAGAATTCTTTTAGTGTGGATGCAATGAAAAACACTGTGTCAATGGCATTGAGGATGGAGAGGGGTCATTTGCTGGTGTGGGAAGTTGAATACAATTTGTTTATTTTTCAGTTCAAAAACAGGAGGGAGGACAGCATAAGTTCTTGAGGAAGGGATATCGTCAGGGATGGGCCCTCAAATCAATAATAAACACAAGAACACAATATTTAAAGGATGGATTAATCCACCCACAACTTCTATTATTCAACTACAAATTACAATTTCAATGGTGTTTCTCTCACAACACTCTCCTCTCAATAACTCTCTAAGTACCCAATAATCCTACCTAGGTGCCCATATTTATAGGCTACACAATACAATACTTCTACCACAACTAGTATATTAGTAACCTTCCTCAACTCATTTACCTACACAATTAGATAACTCTACCATTACTTGAAAATAATAAACTATTACTAAATAATTATTATATCCTACCCACAAAAAACTACTTCTCGGCATTCCATAAACCGAGTTATTGATACTCTCCAAAATACTACCAGACTTTACTTTGCCAATACACTTGGACTTCTACAGGACAATATGCCATTAACTCCTCACTGCCACACGTTACTTCCCAAATATGAGTCCAATTTCCTTAGAAACTCAGACACACAAATTAATCAATTGTTCCCAAGTTCTAAGTAGTGGGCTTGACCCCAACAAACTCCCCCTCAAGTCCATTACCTTTCACAACATACGCGAAAGATACTCGTTTTGTAGATTTCTCCTTTCTAGCTTCCTCCATATAGGTGCTCCCCTCTAACTCATACAAACTCTTCTTGTTCTTCTTACCCCACATCATCACATTATTACCATTAGTGACCTTTAAAATTCCATCCTTTGCATTGTAATTTGTAGCCATAACTCAACTCATCTAACCTCCCTAAAAAGATTAGGTTCCTACCAAGTCTTGACACATGTCTTACCTTCCCAAGAGTTTTCACACTACCATCATGTAACTTCAACTTCACATTGCCAACACGTTCCACCTTCACATTTTCATAATTAAGCAGGATGACCGACATACCCATAACCTACTCATAGCTTGTAAAAGCTTCCTTATTCGAACATATATGGTGGGAGCACGCCGAATCAATAACCAACTTTTTTTCACTTACTTCATTCTTCTATTCTTCTATCATGATCACATCGTCTTCATCAACTTCTTATATAGCCACACCTGCCTCCCCCTTCTTCTCATTCTCCTTCTTATTGTCACCAACCTTCAACAGTCTAATCTTCTTCAGGTCTTCTCTGAAATCACGACAATTATATTGTATGTGCCCCTTCTTCTCACAATAGTAGCACACCCTATCACTATAATCATAATCTTCTCTAGGCCTTGATTGGGATCTAAATCTGCCTCTAGTTTGACTCCTATAATTGTTTCTCCCCCTTTCGCCACGTTTTGTATCACTAGTCACAACCAACCCTTCTCCTCCTCCATTGGGAGAGAACTCCTTTCATTAATTTTTCATTCCGCAACAATACCGCAACTATCTCATCTACATGCAAAGTAGTCTTCCCTACTAACAAACTTGTCATCAAATTACCATACTTTTTAGGGAGAGAGGCCAACAAAATTAAAGCTTTATCTTCTTCTTCAAACTTTTGCTCTAAACTTGCAAGCTGTGAGATAATCCCATTAAATTTTATTGATATGATCTCTAAGGCTAGTGTTATCCTCCATCTCTAAGCCATAAAGATCCTTTTTCAAATACAACTTATTAGTGAGGGACTTCGACATATAAATCATCTCTAATTTTTCCCACGTTTTATTAGGGGATGTCACATCTAACACATTCTCTGGAGCAAGAGCCAATCTAATTGTACTTATCCCACAGATCTCCATGTCTTCCCAGTCTTCCTTCTTTACCGAATCCGGCTTCTTAGCATCCTTTCCAAGCACTTTATGTAATCCTTGTTGAACAAGGACATCCTTCACCATACTTTGCTATAGAGCAAAGTTGTTCTTCCCATCAAAGAGTTCAACTTCAAACTTCGAACCTCCGAATAATTTCGCCATGGATCTTCAACCTCGCTCTGATACCACTTGTTAGGGATGGGCGCTCAAATTAATAATAAACACAAGAACACAATATTTAAAGGATGGTTTAATCCACCCACAACTTCTATTATTCAACTGCAAATTACAACTTCAATGGTGTTTCTCTCATAACACTCTCCTCTCAATAGCTCTCTAAGTACCCAATAAACCTACCTAGGTGCACATATTTATAGGCTACACAATACACTACTTGTACCACAATTAGTAAACTAGTAACATTCCTCAACTCAGTTACCTACACAATTAGATAACTCTACCATTACATGCAAAATAATAAACTACTAAATAATTATTATATCCTACTCACAAAAAACCACTCCTCGACATTCCATAAACCGAGTTATTGATACTCGCCAAAATACTACCAGACTTATATTTGCCAATACTCTTGGACTTCTACATGGAAATATGCCATTAACTCCTCACTGCCACACGTTACTTCCCAAATATGAGTCCAATTTCCTTAGAAACTCACACACACAAATTAATCAATTGCTACCAAGTTTTAAGTAGTGGGCTTGACCTCAACAGATATAGTTGGAGCTGGCAAAATTAGACCAACTCACAACCCGCTGAAACCCAAAAATAAGTCAGAATCTTATTATGCGCAACCCGACTGACACAATACGATATAACCCATATTCGATTATATCCAATATTGGAAGTGACCTGAACCCAACAATGCCGATCGAAGTAACCAAAAACCAACACATCCGAACATATAGCTACCCGATACCCGAATACATACACCCGACCTAAAATGACCCGAAACCCGAATATACCCAACCCCAAATGTCTAGAGACCCGAATTGACCCAAAATTATTTTCCTATAGCTTTATATCTAAACTAAAATTTAAATATCAATTGACTTTTCAAGGAAAAAATCCTGAACAGTTATGTTATATACTTACAAGTTACATCTCGATCATTTTTACAAAACTCTTAAATAATATATCATTTTTAATTTAGTCAAACAACTAGTAATTTTTATTTTGAGATGCATCTTCATATGTACTAGTAAGAGATAATCTAAATTTAATTACATTTTTCTTTATTTTTGTTTTTTATTATTTTGAATTTTTCAATGAACTTGTGTTCACAACTTATAAGTTATAACCATTTATCTTTGAAAGTAGTGAAATTTATTATTAAAGTAAGGTTTTTTCAGTCTCAAAAAAGGATCAGAAAAAAAAAATCGAAATAATGATGGTCAAAAGAGAGAAGGTTAAAGGAGTGTACTCGAAAAGAAAAGGTAACAAAGAAAAATTTGCACGACACATCAGAGGAGTAAGTAGTCTATGTTTTATTAGAATTTTTGCTTATGATGTTCAGATTTAATGATGAAATGTGGTTGTCTTCTATGAGAGCTAGTGTTGATTTCATCACAAACAGTGTTGGTCGTGTTTTTGATTTTGGATTGTGAAAAGATGAAGATCCAGTGCCACATAAACTTTTGCTTCTCCCGCTCCAATTACGGGTTTCCTACCAGGTATTTAGCTTCTCTTTTGGCTAATTCGGGTGTTATATTGTGAAAGGTTCAGAAAATATACTAGGAAAATGTCTGAATGGTATATACCACAAGTGATTGTCCTAAACATCATGTGTTTCTGGTGGAGATACAATTTGAGGAAGAGTTCCCTATTTTATCAGGGTATTATTAAATCTCACCCATCATTTATTGAATCTCACCCAATTTAAGTGGGTATTTTACCTCTTTACCCTTGTTTTAATTAACCCTCCCCCTTCTCTCTCCATCATTCACTCCTTCTCTCTCCTTTGAACTTGAGCTCCTAATCCACCACCAGCACAACCACCAAGAACAACACCAACAACCAGTAATTGCATTCGTCGAATAATTTTACTTTAAAAAAATTCTGGGAAAAGCATACGCAACGTCATGGCGCAGCGCAGAACAGCACTGCGGGATAGCCCTGTGCAACTCTACACAGTGCCTGCGCGTTGTGCACCATAATAATAATAATAATAATAATAATAATAATAATAATAATAATAATAATAATAATAATAATAATAATAATAATAATAATAATAATAATAATAATAATAATAATAATAATATTATTATTATTATTATTATTATTATTATTATTATTAAAATTAATATTGATATTAATATTAATAACAAAAATAACAATAAAAACAAAAATAGTAATAATTATTTCAATAAAAAACAAAACGCAAATAATAGTGCAGCTTTGCGCAGCGCGATCGCACAATGCAGCTTTGCGTAGCGCGATCACTTAGTGCAGCTTTGCGGGGTGCGATCGCGCAGTGCAACTCCACGCAACGCGGTCGCGTTGCGTAGCCTATGTGGACTATCATTGAAAAATTAAAAATAGCATCATTGCTGCCATTAATACGAGACACGTTTTTTCCATGTGAGAACGTTTTGAACTTTGGGTAGGTGCGTGGTGGTGGTGATGTGTAATGTGGTGGATGATGAGAGAGAAAAAATGAAGTAAGCTAGGGATGGCAGTGTTATTATTTTTTTTGCTTTTTATTTTTTATTGATATTTTTATTACTATTATTGTTTTTATTTTTTTTTGTTTTTGTTATTAATATTAATATCAATACTATTATTATTATTATTATTATTATTATTATTATTATTATTATTATTATTATTATTATTATTATTATTATTATTATTATTATTATTATTATTATTGATGATAATGGTGCGCAACGCATCAACGCGCAGGCACTGTGTAGAGTTGCGCAGCGCTACCACGCAGTGCTGTTATGCGCAACGCGATGGCGTTGCGCACGTCTTTCCAGAATTTTTTTTAAGTAAAATTATTCGACGAATGTAATTACTAGTTGTTGGTGGTTGTGGTGGTGGTGGATTAGGAGCTCAAGTTCAAAGGACAGAGAAGGAGTGAATGAAGGAAAGAGAAGGGGGGAGGGTTAATTAAAACAAGGATAAAGAGGTTAAATGTCCACTTAAGTTGGGTGGGATTCAATAAATGATGAATGAGATTTAATAATACCAGAATAAAATTAAAACAAGGGCAAAAGGGTTACTCACTTAACTTGGGTGAGATTTATTAAAAGAGTGGGTGAGATTTAGGTGAATTATTTTATCATATGACAAAAACATATGGGATATGTCATTGCAATCACATTAGGACCTAAAGGGTTTGACATTATGATGAAGAGAATTTTCCATGGTTTTAAAGGTAGAGTGACAATGCCATTTTCTATTCATTATAGCAATAATGTTCCCTATGAGGTGCGGCTGCAGAAACTTAGAATTGCACGCAGAATAAGCGATGTAGCTTTTTTGTAATTTGTATGTTGTTTGCCGAAACTGCGGGTTTAGAAGATTTAGAGCAAAATAAATGCGGCGATGAGTATTCAAACCCCTGCTAAAAGAAAGAAACTAATGGAAAGAACTATACTATTTTGTATGAGGTATCTCAGGGTGAAAATTGAACACAAGCTGCGTGAAGCTACTCTCTCTTTTTCTCTACAAATTTGGAGTTTATTTTCTGTCAATACATTATGGAATTGCTGAAGCTGTGCTTAGTTGCTAGTTTACATTCTGCAAATTGTTTTGTTTTGAACCACTCTCTAAACTTGTGCTAGTGTTTTGTGGCTTAATCTTACCTGCGAATTTTGAAGAGTTAAAACATATGTGATTTCTGCTGCAAATGAAGTGCTAATATTATTTCCTCTCAAAAACAAAATGCGGCAATGAGTAAATTGGGGGCTATTATCAAGCTAGTGGAGAATAGAGCTGTTAAATAAGTCGTATTGAGTTGGTCATGTTTGGGTTCGTGTCAATTTTGTGTCAACCTCAAAATACATAAATTAGAAATGAAATTGAATATCAAGGCAATTTGGTGTAATCTGGTCAGATTTATGATGAATAAAACCTATCATATTATCGATCAAGGAATTAAGTAGAATCGCGATGTGAGGTTCCTAAAGAAAGGAGGTGAAGGGTGTACGACTGTACTTTAAAATTCAAATAGATGTTATTAAATTGATAATACTATTTACACTAATATCTTATTATCAAGTAAATTTTGGATTTAAATAACTCAAAGGTCAAATAAATAGAATTACTCGTGGGGAAAACGATGGAAGCACTTTTGAAAATAATGGACTTCTTGTTTTAACAGCCTCAACTAGCATTTGTCTGCAACTTTGCATAGTTTGTGTAATAGCCCCAAATTTGCTAAACTAAAATCAAAGCAATGAAATAATGATAAACTTTCATGAATTCTCACCTATTAACCTAATCCTGCTGGCTCTAAGCATAGGCCTGAGGGCGATGGCCTAAGGCCCAAGCTCAAGGCGACCCGACCTCAATTACCAGCTTTTTCGTTTAACCCTAAAGAAGAAACCTTTTATAGTGCTGCGATTTACAAGCGTTGGGAAATTGAGATTCTTATAAGAAGCTGGATAGAGTGATGGTTAATGGTGAGTGGCTAACCAAATTTCCTGCTAGTTTTGTGGACTTTATAGCTGAGGGCATATCTGATAATTGTCCTGCTATAGTTCAAATTGTTGTGCCTGCCTTAGTTAAACACAGTTTTAAAATCTGTAATTTTTGGACTAAGGATGAGGAGTTCTTGCCTTTGGTGTCTGAGGTTTGGAATAAGAAGATTACTGGTACAAAAATGTTTGTTCTCTGCAAGCATTTGAAAGCTCTAAAACATGTACTTAAAGGCTTTCATAAGTTGAAGTTTGGTGGTATGCAAAGAAGGGTGCAGGAAAAGAAAGATGAACTAGTTGTTGTTTAGCAATTGCTGCATGAAAATAACACTGATCTGGTGCTTGCTGCTAGGGAGAGTTGTGTATTCAGTGAGTATAGGAAGTTATTGCATTATGAGGCTTTATTTTTGAAACAAAAAGACAGAATTCAGTGGCTCAAAGCAGGTGATCAAAACACTGCGTATTTTCATGCTTGTATCAAGCAAAAGAGGATGTCAAGTTCTATCCTGGCCCTGTATGATGATCATGGCATGAAGTTGGTTAATCATGATGATATAAAGACTGAATTGGTGTCCTATTATGAGAAAATGTTGGGTTCTTCTACTGTGTGTACTCAACTTGCAGATGAAGTTTATGCTTCTGGTCCAGTTCTGTCTGAAAGTAGTGGTAGGAGGCTGTGTGCTAATGTGACTGATGAGGAGATAAAGGCTGCTATGTTTAAGATCAAAGACACCAAAGCCCTGGGACCTGATGGTTATAGCTCTGGTTTTTTCAAGAAAGCTTGGCATGTTGTAGGCTCTGAGGTGATTGATGCAGTGCGTGACTTCTTTGTCAAAGGGAGAATTCTTAAACAGATAAATGCAACATCTATCTCCTTGATTTCTAAGGTACAAAATCCAACTTTAGCCTCAGAATTTAGACCCATTTCATGCTGTGATGTTATTTACAAATGTATCTCAAATGTGCTTGCTGGTCGTCTGAGAAATGTTCTGCATGAAGTTGTTGGCATACAACAAGGTGCTTTTGTGAAGGGTAGAAGCATAATACATAATATTTTGCTGGCTCAGGAGCTTCTTGCTCACTATAACAGAAAACAGATTAGTGCTAGAATGGCAATGAAGATTGACCTTAGGAATGCATATGATTCTATTGATTGGAATTTTTTGTTGTATTCTCTGCATAAGTTGGGTTTTCCTGCTTGTTTCACTAAATGGGTTGAACTGTGTGTTACTACTGTTAAATACTCTCTGGTGATAAATGGTGAGCTGACTGGGTATTTTGATGGGAGGAAGAGTTTGAGGCAAGGGGATCCCCTTTCACCTTATCTGTTTCTGTTGGTAATGGAAATTTTGTCAAGGAAATTATCTTTGTTGAAGGATGAGAGGGATTTCAGGCACCATCCAAAGTGTGCCAGGTTGAACATCACTCATCTCAGCTATGCAGTTGATCTCTTTTTGTTCTGTAAAGGAACTACTAAATCTGCAACTTGTGTACTTCATGCATTCAAGGAGTTCTCTGATGCTTTTGGTCTTGTAGCAAATCTGGGGAAATGTAAGTTATTTTTTGGTGGTGTTTCTGGGCTGATTAGAGAGCAAATACAGGGGTTATTGCATATGGATGTGGGACAATTACCTGTGAGGTATTTGGGAGTCCCTCTCACATCTAGATCCCTTACTTCAGCTGACTGTGTTTGTTTGATTGAGAGAGTTACTGCTAAGATCAGATCTTGGTCTAGTAGGTTCTTATCCTATGCTGCTAGAGGTCAGCTCATTAGTACTGTTTTATTGCCCAAGAAGGTGATAAAACAAGTTGAAACTCTTTGCAGAAACTTCCTGTGGAGTGGCAAAGAAAATTACAAGCAACCTCTTGTTGCGTGGTCTAATTTATGCCAGCCAAAACTCAATGGTGGCCTGGGATTCAAGGATCTTTATGTTGTAAACACAGCTCTTATATTAAAATTGGTGTGGTGCATAGCTAACAAAGCTGATGTTATGTGGGTTAAATGGATACATGAAGTGTATTTAAGCCATTAGTCCTTTTGGGAGGTGCAGCTGTCAAATTCTCACTCATGGTGTTTTAAGAAGCTCCTGAAATTAAGAGATACAACATTAAAATGTGTTGATTTCAGAGATGGTGAGCTTGTCTGGACATAAGGATCTCCTCCTTTCTCCTCCAAGGCTGCTTATAAGGTTCTGCAGCACCCTTCATCTGTACAGCCATGGGCTAAAATAATCTGGGGCAAGAATTGCTATCCCAAACATTCCTTTACAGTGAATATTAATGCAGCGAAAGTTACTTACTCGTGACAGACTGCTGAGAAGGGGGGTGATGGTTGATACAAAATGTGTGATGTGTAATACAGGTGATGAAACTCATGAACATTTGTTTTTCTCCTGTTCATTTGCTCGTCAGGTTTGGCAGAATATTGGTGGTTATATGCAGTTCCAGACACCCCCAAATTCATGGCAGAATATATGTGCTTGGGGCTTGAAACATATTTGTGGCTCATCTGCTTACAAGTCAATGTGTAAAGCTGCAGTTACAGCTTGTTTATACCACATATGGGTTATGAGAAATCATGTCATATTCAGGAAGGAGACCCCTAATCTGGAGAAGATCACAACCTGCATTCGATATGAGTTGAAGGTCCAGCTTTGCAAGATTGAGAAAATCAAAGACACAAGGAGAAATAGAGCATGGTGTGCTGAAATGGGCATCACGCCTAAGTTTACATAGATACATAGATTCATATATACAGTTTGTATAGAAAGCTTCATAGTTAGTTTGATTTGTCTTTTCAAGTAGCATACGAGGGGTTGTAGGAATGTATACTCCCCTAGTCTATAGTTTGAGTTGTAAAGAACTATATTGCTTTTTGGTAATGAATATATGCTCACATTCTACCAAATTTTTTTTTTTTTTTAAATAATATCTTTTTTTTTAACAATAATGTGAACACCAATTTGACCCAAAGCTAACGAACGCAGTCAATACCTCAGCAGGGCCTATCTTCCGCCACGTGTCCTCTCCCAAATATGAGTGATCTGACATATTTCGGCAGGGAACACTGAGCGTTAGATTTTGATATTGTCCAGCTCAGCCGCCAAATGTTAGCTACTTGGGCAAATGCGTAATCCTATGTGGCACTATGCTAGTCACCCTTCAATTTCATGTTAGAAAACTGCAAAGCTCTTGAGATTTTTTTTATGAAATAATATCTAAGTATCTAACCAAACCCCATCAATAGCTAAACACCATTTCTATCTCTTTGATCTCTCCTCAAAGTTCAACTGTCCCAGCTCCTTACATGCTTGATAATGCCATCTTTAAACACCAATTTATTCTTAATATCGGGTACTTTCTGCATATTTCTAATTCTTACTTCTTTTTTTTTTAATTTGTGTGTTTGTGTGTGTTAAAAAGCTTTGCTTTGTGATTTTTGTTGAGAATCATAGCCGAAGTTTGAATTTTGATTACTGTCACTGATTAGTGAGAGTGTTGGATCTATGTGGGTTTTTCCTTTTCCTTTTAATTGTTGCTTTTGTTGCTGGTGGTGGGGTTTGTTGTTGTTGTTGTTGTTGTTGTTGTTGTTGTTGTTTTTAGCTCTCATTAGGCTTGAGTGTCCATTATCCTATGGAATGCTTTATTTTGAATTTATGTGAAAAGTGTGCTTTGCAGGTATTTTGTGACAGGTTTTTTGAATGGATATGATTTGGGCACTCCTGATTTTGAATTATGTTCAGTTTAAGTGAGTTTCCTGGCTGTTTAAGGTGTTTTGAGAAATGGGTCTGTGAGGCTGTTTCAAGAAGTGGTTTGGAACCTGATGACTAGAAGACATGTGCTATTAGTTTTGTTGGGTGAAAAGATTGCCAAAAGGATTGAGCTTAAGTTCTATACTTCTGTTCTAGATGTATTATTAGTCTCTTTTGACTTGGTTGGCAGAGAGTTGTCCGATGAGCAATGAGGGTGAGGGGAACAAGGAGTTAGTCCAATTAGTTGAGAGTTTGGGGAATGAGAGGGATAAAATTGATAATGAATTATTGGTGGATGGGCGAGGTTTGTTTGAAGATGGACAATCAAGGGCCAACCTGGTGGGACAAAACATAGAGGATAGCTTTGACGGGGTGGTGCTGCCTGAGGCTGTTGGGGATGTTCCGCCTCTGCCTCAGGAGCGGTCATTAGGGTCTGCGGTTTGTTGGGAGAGGTTTCTTCATTTGAGATCAATTCGGGTTCTGCTGGTGGAAAATGATGACTGTACACGTCATGTTGTTGCAGCGCTGCTACGAAACTGCAGTTATGAAGGTTAGTAGCTTTAGTCCACAAGAATGTCAGTCAAGCTCTCTATAATTGATGCTTGCATACAGTGCTTTTGCATGAATATGTGTGGAAGTTGGGTGCTCATTTTGCTAATTTAACGCAGACCATCTCTGATCCCCACTTCTCACATTTATGTCGATAGTTTATTTGTTGGTATCCAAATTGTTAATTATCCGGGTGACATGTACAAGTCACTCGATCGAGACTGAGCTTAGCTTTTATAACTTCCGTATATTTTCTAAGTTCTTATCGAATATGATTAATCTTGTTCTACAGCTGCTTAGTTATTAACAATCTTGCTGATATATGTATTCCTTTAGATGCAGAAATTTCCTTAGAGCTTATTTTAGGGGGAAGGGGGCAATTGGCTGTAAGCAGGTTTGTTTTGACATTAATCACCATCTATTTCAGATAAGAATCTTTCTCCCTAAGAAAGATGAGCCACAGCATTCAGAAATGACCTCTCATATGTACCTGCCTCAGTTTCTTGCACTGAAACTATGTCACAGTTTGATGTTTATGTCCTGTCCTTACTCTCTCTCTTCGCTGGCATGCTACATATCGCTTGTGTATCCTATGTGTGTACATTGGTTCTTTTTGGTATACCTATACTTTTTCCGTGTCATGAGAACTTGGGATATAGTATGCAAGAAATCACGATGTGCAGATTTTCTGGGCCTAATAGTTTCCTCAGTAGCCTAACTAGGTGTACATGAAGAGAAAGTAACAAAGGTAGCCCACTTTATTGTCATGACTCTTGAAAGTTAAAACCCATATTTTGGAAACTCATAAATCAAATATTAGCTAATTGAGTAAGATACAAAGAAGAATTTGTCTAATGTGCCTAGGGTCTTTGATAGTAGCATAAATGCAAAATTCAGAATGTAATTGACCTGTAGTGTAAGGAGGAAACAATAGTACCTAATTGGTTGTACTGATCGCAGACATGAGTTGTTGGGGTAAGTGATGCTGAATGTTAATTTCTGCCTTTCGGTTGGTTTCATCAGAGCAATACAGCATGTGAATAAGTTCATAGTATGATTCTTTTTTATGTTGAAACGTATTCCCTTCCCTTATGTTATGCTGTGCATGGTAAAATGTTGCTTATCACTTTATTGTCCATTGCAGTTGTGGAAGCATCAAATGGATTACAAGCATGGAAATTTTTGGAAGATCTAACAAATTGTATAGATATTGTGTTAACCGAGGTGGTGATGCCTTATTTTTCTGGCGTTGCTCTACTATGCAAGATAATGAGCCATAAATCACGGAAGAATGTTCCTGTAATCAGTAAGACTTCTTCATGTGACTCTTTTACTTAACCCCCCCCCCCCCCCGGATGATCCCTCTCCCTCCATAACTTATCTTTTCTTTTCTCTGCCCCAAACATAATGTAGTTTAGATTTTGCGTCACTTCTTGGAATGATAGATACACTCTCCGTCTACACCCTAGAAACACTCACTCCCCTCAAAATGTCTATGTCCTGATACCCTAGAAACCCCAAAAGTAGTTTATGCTTTGCTTGGCCTTTCTTCGAACTAAGCATGATACCTCTTCAGCATGTAGCTAATTTTTACAGAGAAGATGTACATGGTACATCTGAAACAGTGAAACCTGTGTAAAGGGAGTTTTATCTAGCATGCCTTGTTGCATATGTGTACATTTTGAAGATATCCTTTGTTTATAGTTGGCTTAGTGGAGAACTGGACAAATGGAGATTGATTGGATAAATTGTACAAATGTAGACATAAATATGTTGCTAGAACTGTAGAAGAAAGGAGATTCTTTTTTAGGTAGAGAGATTCTAACTAGTCAATCTTTAACGCGTGCTTTAGTTTCTTCCATACTTTGCATGTGCGAGTAAAGAGCTGATGCTCTTCATCATTGCTGCTGCATCACTGCTGCAATTTTTTTATCCTTCCGCAACCATTCATTTTTACTTCTTAAAATGAGAAACATTTGAACCACACTCTGACGAGATTTGTCCGCAGTGATGTCATCTCATGATTCAATGGGTTTAGTCTTTAAGTGTTTGTCAAAAGGTGCGGTGGACTTTTTGGTGAAGCCAGTACGAAAGAATGAGCTGAAAATTCTTTGGCAGCATGTCTGGAGAAGATGTCAAAGTGTGAGTTGGAAAATGTTGCTTAAATTTCATTTTCTTTTTCTGTTTCAAATTCCTTTACTCATTATAATCCAGAAGATCTAACTTGATGCATTGCTTAGCTCTTCAGCTTTTATACCTGGATATTCATGGCGTACACTTGTACTATGAAAATTGTACGGGGTATCCATTCTTTCTGGAACATGCATGTGGTACCCATGTAGTTTCAAAAGAATGTATCGCGTCGCGTATACAAAGTTTTTTAACAGAACCTAACACTTTGTATTTTTGACGTGGTGGGGTTTGTAACTAAGGTGGCATTTACTTGTAAGCAATGATGATACAATGTAATTCATCATTTTATAGAGTGAATGTGGGTAGAAAAGGAAGGTGGGGGAGGAGAAATATGAGATTTGGAGCTTGATTGCATCATCCATTGTCATCATCTTTAGACTTTACATGTTCTGAAGTAGAACAATTGTGATTACAATGGATGTTGTAATCAAATTCACTATTTCCATGTTTTTCCTCCCCCTCATTCCTTTTCTAACCCACATTCATTCTATAAAATGGTTCATTACATTGTAATCACCATTACATTCAAGTTAACGAGCCCTAAGTGGCGTTGCTGAATCTACTGTTCTGTCATTACAAAAAATAAAATCAAAATATCTAATCAGATCCCCACTTTAGATATGTACAAATATAAAATCACCCCTCCAATTCCTCACTCCTCTGCTCTTTCCCAGAGGCTGTAACCGCTACTTCCTTAAACTAATTGTTCCCTTCTTGCCTATAAAGCACTTCCATGTCTACTGTCCACTGCATTTGAATATAAGGATAAAAAGGGTTTTCAAGCAAATTAGTTAGCAGAGTTGGATTTTCAAGAAAAACTGCATATGTGATAACATTTTTGAAACTACAAGGGTACCACATGGGTTTCAAAAGAAATGGATATCTCGTACAATTTTCCAAAGTACAGGGATATCCTAACCCCATATAATTTTCGAGTTTTCTTATCATTATAAATTAGTCACTTTTTTACCTTTAGGATATTATTGTGAAGCATATATTTCAATTAGCATTATTGTGTTTTTATTTCATTTTTTTCCCCTCCGTTTAACACCCACCGGCCTCTTTAAGGCTCTAGTAAATATATTCCATCCATGAAATATTTTGGGAGATGTATCAATATTTTGAAAGTCATCTACGTGCTTTACAAAGTCCACATTCGTGAATTGACACATTAAAGATGCATTCCTTATTGGTTAAATAGACATTTCTCTCTCAAAATCCTTTTTCCGACTCAAGTTTACCTATTTGAGAAATGGCGAAAATGTTTTAACGCTTAACCTATTGGAACATATGGAGGACATTAACGTCTAACATGATGTTCATATTTGCCTCATTATTGTTGAGTTGTGACTCTTACTACTCAGTTTCTTTTCTACCTACTCTTCTTGTGCTTAGTCTAGCGGTAGTGGAAGTGAGAGTGGAAGTGGAACACATACACAAAAATCTGTAAAATGCAACAGAGCTGAACAGTCAGATGATAACCGTGACAGCACTGATGAGGAGGAAAATGGTAGCCCAGCTATGAACTTTAGGAATGGAAGTGATCATGGAAGTGGTACTCAGGTAAGGAAATTTTTGTAATGTCCAAATTTGTTATTCTTGTGTATTCCATGTATTTCAGCTACATCTCATATTGTTTCTGATATACAGGTAAATAGGAGTTCTTTGTTTTATTTTTTTTATGTTTTTTGGTGAAGGAAGGTGAATAGGAGTCAAGATTAGCAGCTTTTTCTACATGCTTGTCCTAAAATCTGACTGTTGTGAATATAAAACTACTGATTTTATCTGACTTCTAGTTACTTCTGAGATGGTGTATACTTTGTGGCTTGCAAGATAAATCGATATTTACAGTTCTAGACTTTGTGCTATTTGCGTTGTTCTGATATGGGGCTTAGAAGTTAGAAGGCACAATTAGCTTGATTTTTATTGATAAAATGAGCTATTTTCTTTAGATTTTACATGCATACTGGGTTCTGATCAGTCTAGTAGACAATGGGATGGAAAGCCTACTGTATTCTTCAGAAGTGGAAGGATCACTTTACTGGGATGTTTGAACTTCTGCACATTAAACTGTTTCCCATGTTTTTTTTCCCAACTGTTTCCATGTTTACCTGATGATGTAGGTAAAAAGTCATTTCTGTTGTTGACAGAGTTCTTGGACAAAGCAAGCTGTAGAGGATCAGGTGGATAGCCCCAGAATGAGATTTCCTCTAAATGAAGTACGTGAGTGTCCGGATAGCACATGTGCTCAAGTTATGAATCCCGTCACAAACCCATATGGGAGCAAACTGCTATCCATGACTGAAACAAAGGAGGCCCTTAAACAAAAAGAACCACTTGGTATTTTTATTAGCGGTTGTTTCATTTCTGTCAAATGTTCTCTTTTTCGTTGTCTTTCTCAAATGTCTGTACTTCCACTTTGAGATGTGCTGCATTTTCTGTATCAGAGAGTACCAAACTGGAAAAGGCTTTGGATACTGGTATGCTGAAAATTTCCAGTCTGCATTCAGTTGAGGTCCCCACACAACTGGCCAGTATGAATCAATATCGTGCTCCCAAACTGGACTCTAGCCAATACAGTGAGCAATTAAATGGTGAGGACCTGTCTGGTATATTAAACTGCATGTATCACAAAATGATTGACTTCCTTCATAATAACTGGACTGACCCTCAAACAGAAATCAAGGAGCCTGTCGAGGAAAATCTATTCTCCAAGATCCCACTAACTAATGATTCAACAATTGATGATAGAAAAGAGCTACCATCTGTAGAACAAGGTCTGAAGAGACATAGAGGGTTTCTGGATATAGAAAAAGCAGTGCAGGATGACCGAAATGTACTCAGACGTTCAGAGCCATCAGCCTTCTCGAGGTTTGTAGGAAGGAATGTTGTTAAACTTTGGGTTCAATGTAGTCAGAGAAGATTCAGCTGATGAAACATTTTTTTGTTGTTTCTGGATATAGGTACAATGCACCCTTGCATGATAAAGTTTGTATCACGGACGCACAAAGTCTGACTCCTCTTGAAAATGGGATGGACAAAAAGTCTGAAGTGAGACACAATATTCAATCTCATTCAGGAAGTAATGCACCTAACCAATGCACAAACGATGGTAGTCTTTATGTAAACATGACCTCTACCTCAAACAATAGATTAACTGAAGCAAGTGTTTTGAAAGACAAGATTGCTGAAACTCCAAAAACTAAAAATTTGCTGCCTTCTCTATATCAAGCTACAAAAAACCATGTATGTTCCTCCCCGCAACCCATGCTGAAAGACACCGACAAAACAACTGCTTTCAAACTGACTGATCGTCCAGTGGATTCAATTCAAGAACTTCAGGTTCAGCCTATCCATAATACCCAGAAACCACACCTTCCATTAAACCATGAAAATTTGCTGATCAAGAAAATGGCAGAACCTATACCTCATTGTGGTTCATCCACTGCATTGGATGGGCATCTAGAAGGTACCAGTGGGAACGGTAGCGTCAACAGAAGTGCCTCGGGAAGCAACTACGGTAGCAATGACCCAAATGGGAGCAGTAGCGGAGCAAATGCTGGAGGGTTGAATTTGGAGAGGTATAATGCAGCAGGAGGCATGAGTGGAAATGGTAATGGTAGCTGGGGTGGGACTGAAAGTGGGAATGGATGCAGAAATGGCGGTGGACGTAAGATAGATGAAAACAAGCTGGCCCCAAGAGAAGTCGCGTTGAACAAATTCCAAGAGAAAAAGAAGAAAAGATGCTTTAAAAGGAAGGTAAAAGGATTTAGTCCTTGGCTTTGTGTGGGTAATCTGTTGTGGAAGCCTTTCTTTCTTGTTATCTTTATTGTTAGGTGCTAAGAGGTTGTTATCTTTTCTTTAATGTTTTTTTTTTCCTGAAAGGACTAAGAGGTTTTTCTTTTACAGGATGATGCTATTTGTTTTCTTTTTATTTTTCCCCTAAATCTCAAATGTGCTTCCCTATGTCATCTGTTTTAAAAAATCCTTCTCCGCCCCCCCCCCCCTCCGATGCCTACCAGTTGGTCCAAAATATCGTCAAGCCAGTACCCCCCCCTACTCCCTGTCAGAAACCGGGCCCAGCCGGGTTGTGATCCCTCCATCCCCCTCAACCGAGGGGGCAGAGCTCGGGTATTGAAACCAGAACCTCTAGGAAAGGTCACTACAATGTCATCGAGTTACAAGCTCTTTGGCATCTATTCTGAGTATTATCTGACGCAGGATACATTACAATATATTGGTTCAAAAATCATCTCTTGTCTGTCCCAGCCTTTGGATGGTTGTCATATGGATCATCATATAAATAGTTCAGCCGTCAGTGTAACCTCAAAGAGTTACTGAGAGACATAGCTAGGAGGGATCAATAATTGCTGATTGAAATCATGGTTTTAATTTAAGTTTTCAATACAACATGACTAAGCGCCCCCCCCCCCCCCCCCAAATGTTGGCATAATGAAGTAATGAAGGATGAGTATTTAAAATGCAGGCTTGAGCCTGGAAGAAGACCACATCTTTGTTTCAGAAGGTTGGCAGAAGGCAGTCTTTCTAGGCTTTTTTGCAATTCCTAATCATTTCATCAATATTCGCCCCCGTCTTTTCTTTCTTTTACTATCATAAAGTACTCATTTGCTTCTGTGTGACCTTGATGTGATACAGGAACCACACTCAAACTAAGCTCTGGTAGGAATTATTGAAATATTTCATTAGTAGAATCACTAATTCAAAATTACTGCAATACTGAAAAGATAATCACTCTGCATGAGGTGCTATTGTGTGACTAGAAGTTTTTCGTGCAGTGATCATTATTTTTCTACTCAGCTGTTATCTTGGACAGATGGAAAAGGATTGTTGTCCCAACGCTTTTTACTTCTCTTTTTCAGGTGAGATACCAGAGAAGGAAGAGACTATCAGTAGCAGGGAAGCAACCTTTTGTTCCAGGGCATATTGTTCCGCAGGCGCCTCCAGAAAATACTATCAAGGAGACTGATATCTGATTTACTGGCCCCATTTAGAGATCTATTTGTGAGCGTCTAATGTTCATGTATACCTGTGTATAAATAGCCATTGACTTATTCATCGTATATTGTTTGGCCTCAACAGATCATTTGACAGAAGTTTTGAACTTTTACTGTTTCAGTTTGCGTTGTTTTTCGTGTGTCTGCAGTCTTGGGAGCTTCTTTCTGTTGTAGAAAACTAGAACTCGTGGGATGGTTTGTGAAACCAGTGATTGTTTCATATTTATAGACCCACTCAGGCTATTACAAATAGTAGTAGCTGCGGGTTCCTCGTATCCATAAAGAAAGAAAAAAGACTATCATCCCCGATTTGGCTGCACACTTGATTTGGATTGAAAATAGAATCTTCACAAACTTACTTTCTCTCCTAAGTCCTAACACAATTGTTTGGTCAATCAAGCTTAGTTGATCAAAATCAACACGGTATCATTGCCAAATTCCAACTTCCAATTAGTTCATCACAATTTTGCTTGAAATCTTCTATCCATTAGATCATCTCCTTCAATTTGATCAAGCTCCATGAAAATTTAGGAATCCAAATGGTTCTCATTTCTGTTTCATTATTTCAGAAATTTTCATTCTCACCAATCATTTTGATCGATTCTAGCTCTCTTGCAGTTACTTTCACCAAAGGAATTTTCGGGTGATTACAACACATTGCAATGCATAATTAAGCTGGATTCAATGACTTCCCCTGCTCATTACAACACATATTAAAGCTGGAATTTTCAGGTCATTACAACACATATTAAAGCTGCTCATTACAACACACATTCTTAGATAGGCAAGAGTCACCCTCCAAAGTCGATATTCTCCAGTCACCAGCAGGCGCAGCAGCATTGCATATCTCCGGTATCTAGCTGCGTATTTCAGCCTGGGCCAATCCCTTGGACCATATCAGTCAATATCAGAATTGGACTAGATTTACAGAACTTGCCATTCCCTTCAGCGATAAAAACATTATACACATCTGTATGAAGTAAACATCGTGCATTTTCACTCAGTCGACCAAAATGTTTGAACTTTGGACCTCTTTTCAAGGAATAATGAGAAGCTACTGACATTGTTTCGATCTAAAGTTTTCAGGATCAAGCAGGTGAAGTAGAAATTTCTCGAGCCTTCTGGAATTTACACTTGGTTTAATAGCATCTGAACTCCCAAAGAGTTCACAAGGATCTTTCCCAAGAACAGATTTCCCGACACACCATCTCCCTGGCATGAAATGGCTATCCATTCGCCCCAAAAGTTCCCTATCAATCTTCTCAAGAACTGGGTCATTCATCGCAAATGTACGTGCAAAAGGAGCGCCGCTCTCAACCATTTCATCAAAATGTTCCAGGGTCAAGTTGATGGGTTGCTGATTTTGAGCATTGTCCCATTTCACATAACGCAGGTCATTGTTCACTGTAGTATTTTGGTAGTTCTTATGGTTGCATACCACAGTGTGGAAGTACCCTTCAGAAGAGGATATGAAATTTGTGTAGTACATGAGCAATGTCCGGGGAAGATTATCCCATCCCCATACGCAAAAATCAACGAATGACTTGGTTAGCACCATCCATTCAGACCCTGCCAAGGAATTTCGTTTAAGATCTTAGTTAAGGCAGTGGAAGATAGAAAATTGCATAAGATGATGGAAGATATGGTTTCTTCTCAGTTTCCAACATGCTAAGGCTGAGAAAGAAACTACACAGTTCCAATGTCTTAAAACAAAAACATAAGAAAATTAATATGTACGGGCAGACTGATCACTTTTAATAATAATGACCTGTAAAACCACAGGTGTTAGAATTCTGCTAACCCTATGAAGATGAACACCATATCGAAAGAAACGAGGATCTATAGGCGGACAGATGGAAGGACAAGTAGCAAAAACAAAAGGGCCAACTCTTCCAACACCTCATAAGTCATAACCTCTCAGCATGAAACCAAAAGAGACACAAACATACATTTAAAAAACCCCTTTTGCTTCTCAACTTTTTAAATAGCAAACCAAGAGTTACAGGCTCACAATTCACAACATCAAAACAATCCTAGATAGGTAAAAAAAATCTTTTCATTGAGATATCAAGAAAGAAGAAAGAAAAAAATGGCTACCAAAGATCACAAAGACACATTAAAAAAGCAAGAAAGATGAAACTAACTGGTGACTAAGATTCCAAAACCAACAATACATTAGATATACTTACCAGAGAACAGCTTGAATGAAGAAGGCAAAGACCTCTTCTCTTTAGCCCAAAATACACCAGATTTTTTTGAATGATACAAGCCAGGATCGATGATGATAGGTCTTGCTCTTTGATTTCTGCACGTATACTTAGTTAAGATTTCAAAGTCATAATCACGGAAGTTGAAGGATTGAAGAACACACTCACTCTTTCCAACCAATGTCACTGGTATGCTCAAGAAAGTTCAAGTCTCTAGGCAAGTAAGAGAAAATGTGCAGAAGATCTGAGTAGAAAACCAAAGCTGACATCAGTAGACAAAAATTGAGTTGAACATATAATTTCTAACATAATTTAAAACAGGTGCTTGAAATTGGCAAAATAAAAAAAAGAGCAGATGCTAATGGCTCTTCTGCCTAGATATCCATAAATAAAGCAGGGTCTACAGCATGCATCTATGTTCTACGACATCTAATTTTCCAGAAGTCCATGATTCATGAAGGATGACAGCTTACCTGACAGAATTTCCTATTAGCTGAAGATCCTACTGTTCAGATAATCAGAACTGCCAGAGGGGATCAAGATTGGTGCAACAGCGTAGGAATTAATCCAGAGTTTACTATATACGACGTGATTCAGTTTCTTTTAAGTTTTTCTTTGTTACAGTTTTGGTTTTCATTTTTTAAGCTTCTGTTACAGAGCATGGGTTGATCTATGTTTATATTCCCATCGGACTTGGTGATCACCTGTACTTCAAAAAAGAAATGGTGAATGAATACAAGCTCACATTTCGTTCACTTCAGTTGGTATCTGAACAGCTTGTGCACCAACTCAAAGTGGCCCCTTCAGATTAGTCAGTGTCAGAGTATCGGACACGTGTAAGTACCATCGTCAATGATAGGAAAGTCAAATCACATAATACACGCTTTCCTGACTATCCCTGTCATTACCACCCTACCCTTTGCTACCAGAGCCACGGGAACCTTTTCGTTTAAGATAACGAGAATTTTAATAAAACCAAAAGAGTCATACAGCATAAGAGGACAAGGAGTCCTCACAAAGAATAAAAGCTAATTACAAATCTCCCCAATGACGTTGAACATCAGTTAAGGGCACCTTTTAAAAGCCCCAACTGCCTTAGCCCAAAGAGATGCTAAATGAACCTCTCAAACCCATTCAAAATCAACTAGCCTAGACGTCTCCGTAAAAACCCGAGCATTCCGCTAATCCGCTCCAACCATATACACCAAAAAATGGCAGAAAAGCATATCGCCGTAGAAATCCAGCTTCCTTGCCCCCACAACCAAGATAGCGCGCTTGCAGATGTTGAACAAAAGTGGCTGGACAAACTACGTGCTCTCTCCTGATACCAAAAAGTCTCCAGAACTTTTTATTTACACGTTCTTAATCAGTTTTTGGGACAGTTCAATTTCGCTTACATTTCCAAGTCAAGCTTTCCAACTAATAAATATATATCACTAACTATTGAAGGACCTAAAGAAGGTTTTAGATCTTCCAATGCTACTTACCATTGGGACGAGTTTCTACTCGTTTGAATTGTAAAGCTAATTATACACAGAATGCCTGGACATGTGTCAATGAGTTATGAATTAAATCCTAAAATAATGGGGCACTGCCCATTTTAGACTCCCTTTATCTATAATGGAACAACCCAGGCACCATAGAACTTCCTTTTAATACATTACTCCATGGTTCTTCGAGTTTGAAGATGAGATTGTGTTCAAGTTCTGGAAGAGTTCCATAAATTTAATATGCATACAATAGCTTAGACTAATTTATAATCTAGGAATGTAAGGCAACTTTATGATTAAGGATAAACACCTATATACGGGATAAAGCTAGCTGAACCTAAGGTTCAACACCAACCAAAATTGAAGAGATGTACAGTCATGGTATTATTGTTGAGACTTGGGAAGCTTCTAAAGTGCATAAAGTGGACGAAGTACTCCTCGTGCGGGACCCACTGAAGATTTTGTATGGTATAAGAGCCAGTGAAGATTCAGGCACATTGTTTTTTAGACAAGATTCTGGGACATTGTTCGAGCAACTGATAGAGGTTTTGATTTCTGCATGGAGCAATGAGGGCTAACAGTAGTATTAAATAAGGGGAAGTCCCAAGTAAGACAAATTGTTACCTCTCCAGGTCGCCAAAAATAAAAGGGACTCACATGTGAGAGGGAGTGCTAAGAATGCACAAGGGAGCTGAGTCCCACATTGGAAGAAAAAGCAAAAGGGACACAAGCATAATGAATTTAAATATAGAAGTTCCAATTATACTGGTAGGATTTCCTCAACATCTACAGAAGATGGAAAACAATTCTTTGTTCATGGTCTACCGCCAAAAGGCTCCTAAAATCTGATGTGATTCTGGGTATACAAAGATGCCAAGAAAAAATAGAGAAGCCCTTTGGAAGTGGCATGCAGCCTAAGCAAAAGGTTGCTATTGAGGAGAAAGGATTCTACGGATAGCAATTAACAATCAAGTCTGTCACGAAAACAGCTGCTCATTCACAATTCTAGCGCCCCAACTAACTTTCTCGTCCTCACAATACTCAATGCTCTAAGCTTTATATTTGCATTTATTCCCTGAATTCTAAACTTAAAGCTATATTGGGGGCTTGAAAATGAAAAGGCAGCTACAAACGCAATTAAACAATATCCTTCATTGTAAAGCTTTGACCCATGAACCGATCACAGAAAATCAGCAGCAGCTGCTTGCCAAAGTGACAACGAGCACAACAAAAACCCTGACCTTCAGGCTGTTTTGTCCTCACTCATGCACTAAGGTAAAATTTCTAGTGCACAGGTTTGGAACTGTTAAAAAGGAGAATGATACTACATTTTGGTATAAGTGCGGAAGTGCCCTTTGAAGATTCTGAAGATGATGGTATAAATGGCATTACCAATTCCTTTAATAGCTAGCTTGGGTACTTGTATTCACTTGAGATTCTACAATAGGACTAAATCCATTGTTCGGATGTCCACAAATATGAACTTCGGCTTGCCCGAAGTTCGTGGTATTTGAAATTCCACAAGGCAATGCATTTCAAATAAGTTTAGACCCTTGTCATTTCGAATTCTCTCTCCTCCCTCCTCCCTCCTCCCTCCTCCTCCAAAACAAAGAACATGGTCAATAAAGTTCACAAAATTAATAACACAACTTAAAAGTTTTCCAAGATGGAGAATTAAGACTAAGGACCAAAAGCTCGTGAAATTAAGATCGGGCATCCAGCTTTGCCATAACAACACTGACCACTGCCCTCAGCCACAAACCTATCTTTTTTTCCACACTATCTTATAAAAATACCAACTTAAAGTACTACCTCAGCACTATGGTTCTTATCAAATTCCTCTAATGGCTTTTTGCTTGGACACACAGTGACACATCACACAGCATTTCATTTGAAGTTATGGAATAGAAAAAAATTCATTTCTTTCGATGTCCAACAAACGAGTTTTTGCCAAAATTCTGTGTTATTTGAAATACCAAATAATCATAGTATATAAATAACTCTTTACACCCCTGTCATTTCAAATTATCTCCCCTCCCTCATTCTCCTAAACAAAGAAAACAGTCAATTCTAGTGTCCATCATTGCGATTTGGTAACACAAAATAAGTAATTCTTTTGTGGGATTTGGTCAGCTCATTGTATTCATCCACTTTGGAAAGTAAAATGTTGGGGATCATAGTAAACTAACATTAGTTGTTTTCTTCCCAAACAAAGAACACAGTCAATTCTCACAAACATTACAAACACCACTTAAATTAACTTTTCTAATACAGGTATCAAATGCAAATTAATAACCACAAACACTACCAAATAATTAAACACCAGCTCAACTGAATAATACCAATGCAATAAAAAGAATAAAACTAAAATCATAGCAGAACATGGGAACTAACCATCTTGTGAAACAAGGGGATAATCCTCAGCAGTAAGATTAATAAACCAATCCCATTCTTTAGCCCTCATCAACAAAATGGCAACAGCATGAAGGGTAGCAGCAATAGCCGTAGGACCCTTTTGAGTGACCAAATCCGCTTTTCCAATCACCATCACATTCCTAAGGTGTCTCACAACAGCCTTTGCTTTCACATACTTAGCTAGCTCAAGCCTCTCTTGATCTGAAGCATCAAGATCAAGATGTAAAACATAGTAATTTCTTGGGTGGTATACAGCTTGGAATAATCTCTTCATTTGTGGGACTTGGTCTTTTGTACCTGAGATTAGATATGCAAATCTTGGCAATTTTGGAAGCCATGAATGTGATTTTGATGGGTTTGAGAGATGATGGTGTGAGGAGAGAGAATTAGGGGCGGTTGATGTTGATGTTGATGATGACTTTGAGTGGAGGAATGTAAGGGAGATGAGGAGTATGAGAGTGAAAATGGTGATTGTGAGAATTGGGGTTCGCCATTTCTTGTTGAGAAATGAGTTGACATGAGTTCGTTTCATTGCCTCATTAGGTTATGAGATTGAAGTTGGGAATTTGGGAGTTGAAGGATTGACGCATGTTCACAAATTATGAAAAGAATGAGTGAGACGGTTGGAGATTATTAGGTAGGTAATCTCTAAGGTTAGCGCATCGTTGTTCTTTCGAGTAAGTTTCGGTTTAAGCATTGTTTCATTTAAACGTGACCCTCATCTCACCAAACATTGTGAAAAGACGGTTTTATAGAAGTTTTTCCGTGTTCTTTAACATACAGTGGCGGATTCAATACAGGGCCTCGGGGTCCCGGGCAACCAGTTTTTTCGGAAAATTTTGCTAAAATATCCTAGTTTTTGAATTTTTTTTGAAAATTATTACTAAAATACCCTACCAATTTAGTTTCGCCACCCATATTATTTAATAACTCAGTTTTGGCACCCATATTATTAGCTTTCTGGATCCGCCACTGTTAACACACACTAGATATGAGGATTTCTTTATTCAGATTTGGAGTCAAACTTTTTTTTATTTAATCAGATTGAATATCTGTTAGATTTGGATGATTAATTAGAAAGGAAATCAAATGGATTAATTAGAAAGGGAATCAAATGGATTTAGATTGGAGAGGGGAATAGTAATGCTAAACATTACTTTTGCAAGTTATTTGGTTGGACACTTGAATGGAATCCCTTATATTATTTGGTTCAATTTAGAATCACCTTCATCACGTAGCTTCTTTTTTATTTTCTTCTCAAAGCTATTAAAATAGCATTTTACAAAATAAGTTGATTAAATATTATAAACTGCTTCAAAAATTAAAATAAAGGTTCAACATAAAATTAGTAGTATTGTAAAATTTGTGTTAAAATATATAAAAACAATTTTAAAAATTATATTTTCTCTCTCATGTCTTCCATAACTATATTTTGTGATCGATTATACTGGCCAATTTCAAAACTGAAATTTCTCTCAATCCAGCAGCTAATAGGGTTTTTGGACTTATCACCATAATAAATTTTTGTTGGAAAAAATTTTCTAATCTAGAATGAATTGCAAAACCCTAGGTACAAATGATGAGAGAAAATTGAGGTTCAAAGAAGAGTGAGAAAGGAGGAAGGAGACAGAGAGAGGAAGGAGGAGAGAGAAAATCACTAGCACCATAGTTAGTTGAGCAGTGACAATGAGAGGAGAGAGAAAAAATCACCAGCACCATAGTTGAGCGCAAGTAGAGAGAGGTAGACAATGGCGGATGCAGGATTTTAAACTTAGGTATGCACAATTTATTCAATATTTGAAGGTTTCTTTTGCCACAAAAGGAGGTGCGGCATGAATACTTAATTAAATTCATTTTGATTTAAACCTAAGTTAAGTATGTCTCTATTTTTCCTTTCTTTCTTTTGATTTTTAACCTTATTAGCTAATCGAAATTCAATTAAATTCTCACTAATTTCAATCTAACCAAAAAAGTTAAAATAAAATATTTTTTTACAAAAACTAGAGGTTGGGTATAAAAATCTAGAATTGAAACGTGGAACATAGAAGAGAAATATATTGAGTGATACAAAAAAAGAATATATATATATATATATATATATATATATATATATATATATATATATATATATATATATATATATATATATATATATATATATATATATATATATATATATATATATATATATATATATATATATATATATATATATATATATATATATATATATATATATATATATATATATATATATATATATATATATATATATATATATATATTGAAGATATAAGAGTGATGGAATAGTGAGGTGAATGAAGGGATTGAAGGCCGGAAGAAGGAGCTTTTATATGTCATTTCTTTTAATTTTTTCAATCAAACACAAAGAAAGAAGGAATGTAAGTTTAATACATTAGTGGACCCTTATCTGTTGCTTTACCGTGGGTATGGTTTTGCTTTGGTGTTCCAAATTATATGTTTTCAGTTATTAGACTTATTCATATTTTTTATTAAACAGGGTATGTAAGTGCATAGGTACTTCCCCTTATAGATCCGCCCATGGATGTAGAGAGGATGTGGGGGTTAGGAAAAGTAGGAACAACGGAGCGTCGTTTCTTTTGTTGTTCACGTGAGTGGGTTGAAACCCATGGGGGGTATTGGTTTCAAAGTAACGGATTCAAATAACCCAAGTAATGGATTCAAATCACAGATTTATCGAACCAACACCTTGTAACTGATTGGGCCTTTACATTCCTTCCATTGCTGGACTGTGAAAACTGGTCAATCAAATGGGTCCTAAGATTATCTATGATGATAAAAATAAGAGTTTAATAATTATTTTAGTTGTATGTATTTGTATGACTTTTTTCAATGTGAACTTAACTAACTAAATTTATCTAAATTTAAACATTTAGTTATTGATAATATGGCAACATTAATTGGATTTGGATTAATAAAATCGGATTCAACTCATAATCGATATCCACCGGAGTTGCTCTAATTTTAGTCGCGTTAATTTTAGTCGCAATTGGCCTCATGTCTTTGAACAGGTAGTTGTGGAGTTTAAAGGGAAGAACCCAAAGCACAAAGCCTCTTATGGAAGATTTTCTGTTGTGATATATTACATATGAAAGAGAGGAACATGAGAATTTTCCAGGAGAAGAGCATCACTATAGAAAGCATCATGAAGCAGATAGTTCTTAATCTCCATGGGTGGTGTGCTGCCAGAGCTAAGGATACGGGACTACAGGATTATTTTAAGTCTAGCTTAAATTATTTTGTGTAATTTGTGTTGGTATTGTTGTTTTGTTCTTTGCGTTAATAACTCTGTAATGCTTTGGGACTCCCTAGAACTAAAAAATTTCTCGCAACTACTAGCTGCACATAGTTAGCTAGTTTGTAGTGTGGTTGGTGTTCTCTGGTTAGCCGAGTTGGCTATACCTTGTACTCAGACTGTCATATCTTTTTGGAAGTAATAAAATCATCTTACTTTTCAACAAAAAAAAAACACTGAGAGCTAAAACTTTCAAACACCCACACAATAACCAGCAAAAAAACTTTGTATTGATAAAATCAAAAAACGTGCAATTGAACCATCAAGCCAAATTGTAACAACCCAAATTTTCCAAGCCTGATCAAGGCGGAATCCATCCTTAGCGGAAGCACCTCAAACCTTAATTTGGGCTTGTTACCGCCGTATTTCCTCAAGGAGGAAATACAAGGCTAAACAATAAAAGAATCATTAACTGACAGTGATACTAATGAGCTATTTAGAAGAAATAGTGGGTCTTTATTAATTGAATCATAATTGTGTTAGAGACACGCTTACAACAACTAAAAAGAAATGACAGTTATCTATACTTGGCGTTCTCTCATCTAAGCCATGTTTCCCGAAAGACAACACCTGCAAAAAATAAACTCAACAGAAAACAAACACTGCCCTCCCCATAAATGGAGAGAACAGGGATCAAATCAGCAAACGCTGAGTAACACTACTCTACTATGTAAAAACCAGTTCCTAAGTACACCTGCCTTAGGAACCATGTTGCACCTCAGAGTAAAACTCTTTTCTTAGAAACATTTCTGAAAACAAACACTTTTGTTGGAAAACAGAAAACCATCTTTTGAAAACGAAAGCTTTTCAACCAACAAATTTCTCATAAAAATTCTCAAAGATCCTTTGGAAACGTTTACCCTCCAAAACAGAGCTTTTGATAATCACCGCTTTATAGATAACGGATTACAAAACAGAATTCACTATCCAGCCACTCGTCATCCCTTCATCAATTCAATAATCCGTTTCTTTTATTATGGCATTGGGAAAAGTGAACAAGGTAGTATACGACAATGGAGATGCTTTACCATATGTATACTACTATCGGGGAACGTCTTCCCTCCAGGGAACATATTTTCCCTCATAAATCGTCCATAACAGATAACGTCTAGTATGATCATACCCCTTAAGTACTCTCGGGGATAACTTTACCGTAGAGTATGTCCTTCGGAGATACTTCAACACAAGACATTTATGGCTTTCGGAGAGTTCAACATAGGACATTCATGGTCGATCAAACCATGACCTTAAGGACGACACAGATATACAGAATAACAGAATTCTCCTTGGAGGGTTCTCTTTCGAGAACGATCCTCTGGAGTACAGAATGTCCATCAGTCATGGAGGTAATTTACCATGAGCTTCTCTACCCACATGCCATTCTTTCACTTTAAGTGATTAATGTCTTTACACAAAAGCACATAGCACATAAAGACATCCAATAATAATCTTAGTATTACATTTATCATCTCTTTGAAACAACATCTGACTTCTTTGATTCAGGAAAACCATCACACTTGTAATACCACTTTGAGATATCATATCCAAAGTAATTTAGCACTTTAAAAACATTTGGAAACTAATTCCAAGCATAGGACACATAGCACTTAGAGTAAAACACATAACAGAAGTTAGAAAAGTAGTAGACATGGAAATTACCTCGCACTATCTCAGACTATAGGTTACGATTACTCAAAGAACTTCTAACTTGGGCTTCAACAAGCTTCCCCTTTCACTTCCAACAGGTTTCTAAGGTCACCAAGGTCACCATAGTCGAAAATGAGCTCAATTGGACATAGAACTCATGAGAAACATACAAAGTAACTCAAGCTATAATGCTGGATGGACTGCATAACTGAAGGTGAAATCTAAATGGCTTTTTGAGGGTCTATATGACCACGTTTAAGGAAACCAACTTCTGATAATTGAAGCTTACGTGTATCTCATCATATCACTTACGTGTCTCGAAACAGGCTTCATTGGCAATAATCCCCACATGAAAGGATGGAAAGGTTCACTCCCTCTAGGTTCCACCATCTATAACACATAGAAGTAAACAAAGAAAAACAAGACAACACAGACAATTTCACATAACAACGACAATCCCATGCCCATCTATACTCTCTCTTCCGACGGCTTTAATCATTTTTTATTTCTTTTTAATACACCTAAGTCTTGCTTCTTCCATTTCAACCTAAATCAGTTTAACTAACGCTTAGATCATAATGATCAATGCGTCGACCCAAAGAGCAAACTGCTCTGAGACTCTAAACATTGCAGAACGTACCCTTTAGGAACGAACTGCTCTGATACCATTTTGTAACAACCCAAATTTTCCAAGCTTGATCAAGGCGGAATCCATCCTTAGCGGAAGCACCTCAAACCTTAATTTGGGCTTGTCACCGCCGTATTTCCTCAAGGAGAAAATACAAGGCTAAACAATAAAAGAATCATTAACTGACAGTGGTACTAATGAGCTATTTAGAAGAAACAGTGGACCTTTATTATCTGAATCATAATTGTGTTAGAGACACGCTTACAACAACTAAAAAGAAATGACAGTTATCTATACTTGGCGTTCTCTCATCTAAGCCCTGTTTCCCGAAAGACAACACTTGCAAAAAATAAACTCAACAGAAAACAAACACTGCCCTCCCCATAAATGGAGAGAATAGGAGTCAAATCAGCAAACGCTGAGTAACACCACTCTACTATGTAAAAACCAGTTCCTAAGTACACTTGCCTTAGGAACCATGTTGCACCTCAGAGTAAAAATCTTTTGTTAGAAACATTTCTGAAAATGAACACTTTTGTTGGAAAACAGAAAACCATCTTTTGAAAACGAAAGCTTTTCAACCAACAGATTTCTCATAAAACTTCTCAAAATTCCTTTGGAAACGTTTACTCTCCAAAACAGAGCTTTTGATAATCACCGCTTTATAGATAACGGATTACAAAACAGAATTCACTATCCAGCCACTCGTCATCCCTTCATCAATTCAATAATCCGTTTCTTTTATTATGGCATTGGGAAAAGTGAACAAGGTAGTATACGACAATGGAGATGCTTTACCATGTGTATACTACTATCGGGGAACGTCTTCCCTCTGGGGAACGTCTTCCCTCTGGGTAACATATTGTCCCTCATAAATCGGCCATAACAGATAACGTTTAGTATGATCATACCCCATAAGTACTCTCGGAGATAACTTTACCGTAGAGTATGTCCTTCGGAGATACTTCAACACAAGACATTTATGTCTTTCGGAGAGTTCAACACAGGACATTCATGGTCGATCAAACCATGACCTTAAGGACGACACAGATATACAGAATAACAGAATTCTCCTTGGAGGGTTCTCTTTCGAGAACGATCCTCTGGAGTACAGAATGTCCATCACTCATGGAGGTACTTTACCATGAGCTTATCTTCCCACATGTCATTCTTTCACTTTAAGTGATTAATGTCTATACACAAAAGCACATAGCACATAAAAACATATAGCACAACAATAATCTTAGTATTCCATTTATCATCTCTTTGAAACAACATCTGACTTCTTTGATTCAGGAAAACCATCACACTTGTAATACCACTTTGAGATATCATATCCAAAGTAATTTAGCACTTTAAAAACATTTGGAAAGTAATTCCAAGCATAGGACACATAGCACTTAGAGTAAAACACATAACAGAAGTTAGAAAAGTAGTAGACATGTATGGAAGTTACCTCGCACTATCTCACACTATAGGTTACGATTACTCAAAGAACTTCTAACTTGGGCTTCAACAAGCTTCCCCTTTCACTTCCAACAGGTTTCTAAGGTCACCAAGGTCACCATAGTCGAAAATGAGCTAAATTGGACATAGAACTCATGAGAAACACACAAAGTAACTCAAGCTATAATGCTGGATGGACTACAGAACTGAAGGTGAAATCTAAATGGCTTTTTGAGGGTCTATATGATCACGTTTAAGGAAACCAACTTCTTATAATTGAAGCTTTATGTCTTAGGGTTCTAACAAAGGTTGTAGGAGTTAAGTATCATATGTATTCAATGAGATAATCACCAAAGAGTGCAGAGGTATCAATCTTACGGGTTGATTTGCACAGTTGGGAGAAGTGGAGTTTTTGAGAGGGTTAGAGGTGCGATAACTGAGAACCAAATGGCTCTATTTCTGGGCTATTTATAGGGCTAGAAGGTGGAAAAGTTTCACATGCAACAAGAGAGGATAAGCATGACTAAAGTCGGTGCCAAAATCGACTTAAACACGCCAGGTAGGTCGGTCAGGATGGCGGTTGGATAAGCTTGCCTTCTTGGCTGTATTAGGCGGATATTAAAGAACTATGGTGAGCTACTTTGATAGCCTAAAGGTAGGGTGTCTCATAAGTCATAAGGATCAAATACATCTATAGGTTGGGGTTATAGGACATAGGAAACGTCTCTCCAATCATAGACAATACATGAGCTGTTGTTTCTGGAACATGTTTGTTTGTGATCTTGTTTAAGGATGGTTCTCTTTGCTATTGGAGCATCACTTGGGGCTATTCTCATACATTAAGCAAGGTCACATGACATGGTAGCTGGGATAAAAGTATTGGACTCTATCTTAAAGGATAAGGGCGATCAAACTTATCTACAACAGAGGTCGAATGCATAACTACTGCATCGGCTTATAAGTGGCTTGTGTAAGGTTAAGAGCTTGCTTGGAAAAAGGGTTTTTATTCTTATCCCTCTTTGGATAAGATCAAGATTTCATGATAAGGATAAGATCACATATTGTTGTGCTTATCTATTGCTTAGCCCATAAGGCACCATTGAGGTAGTAAAGTTCAAATCGTCTTCGTACTCTTAATGTCATTCCATTGGCCTTGATTTGTGTGGTTCTTCTAAGGTGATATCCTTTGGTGTTTGGGGCACAGATTGGGATTACTACAACATTATAAATATGGCTCTATTGGTTGGCGATAATGGTTTGGAGAGATAGTGGCTTAATGATGAAGAAACGGGTCTCGAATCGAACTCGGAATAATGATAAGCAAATAGGTTCTAACTTCTAAAAGCCTTCTAATGGTGTTCTACTAGGTCTCTTTGAATTGTAACCCAAAACCGTGAGGGATAATCACATGACAATTGAATGTCAGATTGGTTCTAAGTATATGGCGTTCCATAATCACAAACAAAGATACAAACGATGAACAACTTGGCTCGTTATATAAACAATTGTTCATATATTTCTCTCCTTTGATTTCCGTAGGGTTTATTTTGGTTTCTCTCAGATCTCCACATAGGCTCGAGCAAAGTTTCTCTGACGTAAGAAAGGAATATCTCTTGTCTGAACCGGGACAAAGGTTAACAGGTTTAAAATTTTAAATCTATTTGGTCAAAGACAACCTCGATTTTTGATAACTCACAAGTTTAATCTCTAATCAATGGTGGTAATTTTGGTGGTTGTTACACAAATTTTACGACATCCCAACATTTCACAGATCTTACAAACATCAAAATTAGAAAAAAATCAAGACATGGGTTCTATAGGTCAAGCTAAGGGGTGATTCCAAATGAGTTGTTTCAATTTCACATGCCATAAAATTTTTCATGGCCAACATGCTCATGACCTCTTCATCCAAATCCCTTTTCCCCACCCCATCATCTCCACCTACTCCAGATATGATCTCTAACCCTATAACTTCACCATTTTCAATTTTCATCCTCTTAACCCAAATTCCCAATTTTCACATTTCGTATTCGAAATTTACCGCATACGAAATACTGTATCTGGACAAAGTATTTGTGCAATGGAGGAGCTAACTGCTACGTTTATTCATTTGACCCTCGATAAACATTGCAAAATGAAATAATTGTGTGAGACCAACTTACAATAAAATAGGGTCACTATTTAAAAACGCAAATACTTGTTTGCGGCGGCCTCACATTGAGGCCGCCCGGTGACGTCATCATTTTATTTATTTTTTTCACTTTTTTTGTTGCTCGTTGTAATGGCATCTCAGATTGCAGGTCAATTTCTTTCTCTCTTTGCGAATCCATGGCAATTATGTGGTCTCGATTTCGACGGATGCCTTGCTTTCTCTCTCCTCCAAAATCAATGGTGTGATTTCAATCTAGATTTTCACGTTCTTTCTCTCTCCTCTGAAATCCATGATCTGGTCTCAATCTATGCGAATATACCATGTTATGAGAGTGTTTTGACGGATTTGGTGGCTAAGAAAGGTGAGTGTGAATAAATCAAAGAAAACGGAGATAGAGATGGAGATGGTGAGGGAGAAATGGTGGACTGTGAAGAAAATGGTTGTGAGTGACAAATGCAGCCAAGCAGGGCAAAATTGGTTACAATAGGTGACTGTTTACTTTTTCTGGATTTTCGTCGTTTGAGTTTTTGATTGTCTAATAATTGTTGCGATTTTTTGGTCTTTTTTTGGATGGATTTGCTCCATTGATGGAGGATTTTGTTCACATTGGTATTTTCTTGCCTAATGGCGATGATGGTTTTTTTTTTTGGTGGAGATGGCGATGATGATTTATATCGTTGTTGTTGTTTCTCTGCGAGAGGGGTTTACGAGAGTAAAAATCATAGTATCAGTTTTGGACTCCTACGTATTAGTTTTTGGATCCTAAGTATTACTTTTTTAATATTATGTATCAATTTATTATTTAAGTAAATAGAAATCAAATCAATTTTAGACATTGAAGTATTATTTTTTCAATTCTACGTATTATTTATTAATGAAAACTTTTATGTTGCTATGGGAAATGACAGTTGGGGATCTAATATTAAAACACATAATAATTGATAAGAAAATAAATAAATGTGATACCTGGCAAAATAAAATTGATACCAGAAGTAATTATTGTGACACAAATAGAATGGTACTCCATTTTAGCTTTGGACTTTCAAGTATTAGTTTTCCAATCCTACGTATCACTTTCATCAACTAGTATCCATTAAATTAACGTATCAATTTTGGACCGATGTATTTGTTTTTGGATCATATGTATCACTTTTTGTCTACTATGTATCAATTTATTATTAAACAAATAGAAATGGAAGTATCACTTTTCCAATTTTATGCATCACTCTTAGACTTGAAAGAATTAGTTTTTCAATCATATGTATCACATTTTGAATATTATGATATGAGAGTTTCAAACAAACTGTCTCGAGTCGAAAATCCGGCAGAGTTTCCTTTGAATATAGACATCCCAAGTTATCGACTTTTTAAAAACATGCTTAAATAACAAGTTTCTCACAAAACCAACGAAAATCTTCTAACTAAATTCAGGGCGACATTGCCACATCCACTCATACTTTAAAAATAATAAATGCATACACGAGATGCAGTATATGATACAAGTGGGAACAAACTTGATACTAAATGATACTTGATAAAAGCTATGTATATGATACAACTAAAGCATTTGTTTGTTGTTTGAGTACTAACAAACACCCTCAGGGAGTGTAACCTTAGCACCAGGTGAAGGCTCAACATCAGGCCTAGGCTCCATAGGCTTACCAAGACGCTCCTTACACAAATCGCCCTTAAATCCCTTCAAATGGAATGTGTAGAAAAGCTTGAATGGGTACACAACCTGATGCAACTTCACTTGTCCATGGGCTCCCTCAAAAATTCTTGAGTCATCGGTCACAACCAAATAAGAGTCCTAGTAGGTTAAGTATGGTCTCTGCACTGCAAGGTGACCATAGTCCCCAAAGTAGAAGTTGTAAATAAACTGCCTCATATTTGTCCTATGTCTTCTCTTCTTTGTGCTAGATCAAAATGCATATCCCTGCTATTGTTCCTAGCCTCTTTTGGCAAGTCCCCTGATTTCATGCAAACTTTGACTCTTCACTTTGATAGAAACCAACAAGAGAATCAAACACCAACTTTCAAAACAATGTACCTACAATAACTCATACTGGATACATAAAAGTTGATACCACAGTTATGAAAACTAGTACTACAGATGTAAACTGATACAACATAAATGAAAACTTACACAACACATCTAAAAAGTTTTCACTCATAATAACTAATACCCCCTCCATCTCAAAAAAACCCGAACCTTTGTTTTTTCACGGTCTCCAAGACACCACTTTGACCGTAAATAACTACAATTATATGAATATGAAAATTATAACAATACGATTTTTTGAAAGTAATTTTAAAAATGAATCTAACACAAGTATTTTCACAATGTCAATCTTTATATATTTTCATAAATTAATGGTCAAATTTTGTTAAGTTTGACCATCAAAAAGCAAAGGTTCGGGTTTTTTTGAGACGGAGGGAGTATAATATACAAGAAATTTCATACTACACATATTAAAAGTGATACTACACATACAAATTGTTGGAATAAAACTGATACAACAAATAGAAAAGCTTATATTATATATAACATATTAACACCACACACGAGAATTAATACCTCACATAATAAAATACATATTGTATATATGAAAATTGATACAACACATAAAATTTTGCAGTACTATTTTGAAAGTGAGACAACACATAAAATCTGATACAATAAACACAAAAACTAATACATCAATTATGAAAACCAATACGAGGACTCTAATAGGTGATTTCTATGGATGTGTTTTTGTCTATTCTTAAAGATAGGCAAATAAAAAAAAAACTTAATCAAATATCATTTTATGTTAGAAATTGATACTTGTAAGCTATATTCTAACAATTTTAACCTAAAAATGCTTTTAACCTAAAATCTAATACTCTAAACCTAGAAACTGATACTCCTAATCCATAAATCTAAATAATTGACTATTTTTTAGATAATAAGAATAAACAATCACAATAACATTCATAATTTGCTACCTAATAGTGTGATACTAGTACTTCACCATTCGAAAAAATAATTGATTGACTACTTTCATGTTATCTTAACCACGTAACAAACTGATACTTACAAACAAAAAACTGAGACTTGTGAGAGGAAATATGATACGCGAAGGTAACAAACGGATACTTCTAAGGTAGAAACTGATACTTATAATCAATACACTGAAAATTCGGTTCACCACAAATTGAAACCCTAACATGTTGAAATAAATCTCAATGTACAATCAATAGTGGAGATAACAATGAATTCAATTGTAAAACCCTAACTCAATCTAAAACTAGCATAAAGTAGTTAGAGTTAAGTCATACATCGCATTTTGTTCCTGATTTTAATGGCAAATTTGAATTCAAATGATTATGGAATCATAATCAACAAAATCACTCTTTAACTCAAATCAAATACATACTTGTTAATTGCTTGCTTCGAATTTGTCTTCGCCATAAGAGAGAGAAGGCAAGGAGAGAGATGGAGCGGGAGGCGAGATAAAATGTGAGGATACAGATACGGAGAAAGAGAAAATGTGAGGAGACAGGGAGCGCGAGGAGAGAGAAAGCATTTAGGTTTTTGTTTTTTTTAATTATTTAATTGGGCTGGCGAAAGAACGTGTATTTTATTGTTTGGTTATGTCACTAGAGGCCTCAAGTTGAGGTGACCTCACATGAGATAGATTGATTTAAAAATACAATGAATTATTTTTTATAAACTATAACCTTAATTCCACTTAAATATGACTCTCGTTTCACCTAAAGTTTCAAAAAAACCTTCTGATAGAAGTTTTTTTAAAATGAAAAAACACGTTGAGCTCGAAAAATAATTGAAAAATGCAGGAATTTGGAAGGGGTTGTTGGCGCTAAAAGAGCAAGAGTGCCTACCTAACCTAACGTCTTCCCGGGAAAAGAAGACACTGATCTCATCACTCTCTCTCCTGCTACCTGCTCTCTCTCTCTCTCTCTCTGGTGATCTTCGCCGTTGACAATCAGTTATTGTCTGTCTCACTGGTGAGCTCACTTTTCGGAATCCCCTCTCTTTGTTCACTGAAACCCTATATTTTTTCAGTTGATGCTTTAAATTTCTGGATATGCAAACCCTAGATCCAAAATCGAAATGGCATCTCTATACTGCAATTGTTTTGCTATATTTGTTAATAGCTAATGTAGGAATTTGCTATTTGTTTTCTTCTTTTGGAGATGAAACAATTTATCATTTGTGTGTTACTCTTTTGAATTAATGTGTGATCTATGTAGATGTAGCTATAATTTGCTTATCATGGGAATTATATTTTTCAATTCACCTCCCAATTGAGCTTTTGCACAATTGTATAAGGAAAAGGTGTTTATTAAATGTGTCTTCTTCATTTTGTTGTTGTCCTGCATCTATAGATACCTGAATTTCCATTTAAAACCCAAAAAAAATCCAAAAAAAAAAATAAAAAAATCCTGAATTGGATTTTCTCTGGAAGGGAACAATGAAAAGCCTAGAAAATTCGTTGATTTATGACTGTAATACTATTAATTTTGCTCTTTCCTGTTTTCTCTTGTTCTATGTGCTGTATCGAACTTATCGGTCCCTATATTATACCTGCAGGCTGCAGGTTTGGTGTAAAGTTGAAGTCTTGGGGTGCCTGGTCAATCGACAAAAGAATGAACTTCAATTCCTAAAGCAACATTCGATTCGTCAGTCGTGATATGAATTTATAGTGTAAAATCGATTGTTATAATTAGGCCACAATAATCTTTCTGTAGTTGGTATGGAAGTAAAGGAGGTAGATAGTGTAGTGATAGCAAAGCCAATAGCTTCTAGGCCTGCTTGTTCTAGCTACAGATCTTTCTCAGAGCTTCTTGCTGGTGTCATCAATGCCTCTCCGTCACCAGTTAATGCGTGCTCGGAAATGGCAGTTGCAGCTATTAGGCCGAAAACAGTGAGGCTTAAGCCAGCAATAGAGCATAACTTACTTTGCAAAAATTCTCAGGTCAATTATGGCTCTCATTTGATGGGCTAAAAAGATGTTTTAGTAGATTTTCAGTTCTGATCTCCTCTGTTGTCAATATGTCAGGCTAAGGCTTCAGGAGCTGCTGCTTGCTCATTTGGTAGTGTTGTCAATTTGGAAAAACAATCCACTGTCGTCTTCAAACCATTGGCAAAGGTTGTCTCAAGGCAGACTGTTTCTCTTTTGGCAAGTATGGTTAGTATCGAACAAAATCTTTAAAAATCTGTGGTTGTTTTAGCCTGTGTTCTGATTATTTCTGACCATAAATGTGGACTGTACTATTCATGATACTTGTGACATTATTTTCAATATAATTTATGGAGATTAAAGACAGGGGAAGTGAAAGCGGGTGGGGATAGAATGAAAGGGTAGAGTAGGGGGAAGTAAAACTCCCCTCTTTTGAAGGATTTGATTATACTGTTAAAAGGGTGAAAATCAATCCATTCTTGTGTTTGAAACATTGGCAAAGGTTACCTACTTAGCATCTCTCTTGTCTATTATGTTTAGCAGTGATTAGTTGTGATGCTCTTGCTATGGTCGACTATACGGTCCTTCCATTTACAAGTTGGTGCAAATGGTGTATCTGAAATTGGCCACATAGAATTGAGTCATTGACATAACTGTCTGATAACAAACTTGCCTGTATTTATTGTAAAAACATTCACCTAGCATTTCCTTATTGTAAAAATGCAATCTGTTTACTCATGAGCAGGGCAGTTCCAATATTGCTCATCAAAAAGAAATAGTTCAGGTTGATGCATGTACTCAACATTTGACTCAAAACAAGCCACATTTGAACTCTAGTCCATATCCATGTAATCCACCACAAGCTAAACTGTCTAAGTCAGTTGAGCCCTCTAAGATGGCACACCAGATGCTAGATGAAGAGCCTAAGATGATGGCTTCCTCTTCAGTTAGCATTGATCGGCCGTCGTATGATGGGTATAATTGGAGAAAGTATGGTCAAAAACAAGTGAAGGGTAGTGAGTATCCAAGAAGTTACTATAAATGCACACATCCAAACTGCGCGGTGAAAAAGAAGGTAGAGCGATCATTCGATTGGCAAATTGTAGAAATCGTTTACAAGGGGGAGCATAACCATGCAAAGCCACTGCCCCCAAAGCGCAGCTCAGCTGGAGTACAAGGGAAAGATTTGGCAATTGATAGGACTGGTCAAGATCAGGACAGTAGTGACCCCCAGTTGCAAGACAATACTTGTGCCAGAATAGAAGGTCTGGAAGGAAGGACAGATAATCGAAATGGAGCAGGAGTATTAGACCCGTCAGCTCCTGGAAAATCTCTTTTGTTGTGTCATGATCCTGCTACAACAAGAAAGCATAATACTGCTGGTGGTAGTCTGGAAGATTCAGGTGGATTTAGCGGCAATAGTGAAGAAGGGTACAAGGGATTGGAGGGTCTTCGTGATAAACCCAAAACCAAGAGAAGGTAAAATACCATTGTAAATGCAAGTAGCTTTTGAACCCAAGGAATGCACATGTTGCTAGTTTATTAGGGGGGAAATAGTTTAAACTTTTTCCCAAAGTGTAGGTCTCTGATTATTAACATATTCATTGTTTGACCTAGGAAGTATTTCACACTTAACGAACTTGATAAAAGGAGCAAATTCCTTTTTCTTTGTTACCTACTTAGCTTATGTTTATGGTAGTTCGTTTATGAAAGAAGGATACTGTCACATCCCACATCTTCATTCATATTATTTTTTGAGCTTGTCATACTGATAAGTCAGTGGAGAAGACGTAGAGTAGTTTTGGGTTCGTTAGTATCAACATAGTTACAGGCTATGTTACTCAGACTATTCATTTCAACAAAAGTACTTGTGTCGGATCTTCAGAGACTAGGATAGGATATGGCATATGAACACTTCTAGTTAGACCTACTACTAGGAAAAAGATTTCTTAAAAAGACGAGTCTGATTCTCGGATCAACACGTGGACCCGATCCTTGGATCCTTGGATGCCAGACTCTGTGAAACATAGAATACAGGAGGTTTGAGTTTGTTGTCGCCTAATGATCCTTCGAAGACTTTCATACATGTGACTTCTCAGTTCTCCCTTATTTCGATCGTCTCAGGAAAAATGGTGATCAGAAGAATGAAGCAGGAATGTCAGGCGAACGGGTACAAGATCCCCGTAATTCATTACAAAATGACACAGAGCCTGAAACTATGGGAGATGGCTATCGTTGGAGAAAATATGGCCAGAAGGTTGTTAAGGGAAATCCATATCCCAGGTTAGTACTTAATCTACTTATGGTTTGCTTAAGATATACAACAGTATTCTGTTCTCTTCTTTTGTCCACAACATGATTGACTTATCCCTTTGTAGAAATTGATTCCCTGATCATGGGTTCAAAGTTAAAACACACACGGATCCATGAGATGGCCATTTTTCTTGGAAACCATGTTGAAAGAAAATACAAAAGAAGAAATTGTTATCATATTCTGTGGACACCCATATTGATCAGAAGAACATTATTGGTTGATTGGTTGAATTGCCTATACAAAATAGTTTGCACCTCCACTTCCTAAAGGGGAAAAATAAGTATCTGCCATTAGATATCTTGCTCTTCTCTTCTTTCCTTTTATTTTCCCTTTTTTTCTTCTTATTTGGTTCTTTCCTGCTATGCAGAAGTTACTACCGTTGTACCAGCCCCAAATGCAATGTTCGCAAGCATGTAGAAAGAGCATCGGATGATCCTAGAGCTTTCATCACAACATATGAGGGAAGGCACAACCATGAAATGCTGATGAAAAATGCGAATAACTTAGCAGCTCCTGAGCCAGAGTCCCAACTTCCTACTGTCAAAGAGATGCAGTAATTAAGTACATCACTGTAAAAATATCACTTTCTGAGTTCCTTGAGAAATACTCATGTTATAGCTAAGCCCGAGTTTGTGAAGATACACAAAACTCTTCAGGTAGCTTATAGATAAAGAGAAACTTCTGACAGATGATTGAATATTCAGATCACTAGAATGTCGTCGTTTATTGTACTACAACTGATTAGTCATTGTATCAATACAATAACATGTAGCACAAGTGGTAAGAAAATTGTGTTCCAATGCGAGAACATCTTTCATTTGTACGGAACTTGAACGGGATTTGTCATAAACCGTTAAACATGCATATACCTATGTTTCTCCAAGAACAATAATATTTAATCATTGTACATAGATGGTTACAGAATGTACGATCTAAGCCATGTTTTTGTGTTGATTAAAAAATTATTAAGGAAAAGAAATTAGAGGTAATTTCTTTGTCAAAACAAGGAGATTAACTATTTGCCTTTTCACATAAGGTCAATTTGGTTTGTTCTTTTCAACTTCATTATCATTCGGTTTTCAGTCCAAGCTAAGCCATTTCATTCAATTCAGTTTAGTAGCACTGATACGTGGAGGCGAAATTCTCAATTTTGACTTTGAATTTGGAATAAGGAGGGGCACAAATGTAGGTTTAATCAAGATTGAAACAAAGTGGCTTTAGTAACCAAAAGATAAATACGCGCACTGTTTCGCCCGATTTTGAGAGGGGTCGAACACTGGGAAGATGCTGGGGTCTTGATGGGCAAGCGTGGACTGTTGTCTGCTTCCTCAGTCGATTGAATGCTACATGCACAAGACAAGCAGAGATGAACTACCTCGGGGGGTCGACCCGAGAAGACCCCTCCGATGGAAAAGTTAGAAGGAGTGGTTGTAAGTGAGGTACTTGTGTGGAAGAGTAGATATATTCGAATCAATGGCGTGGAGATTTGATTGAGTGTCAGACAATGAAGATCACGCTTGAAAGACGGAATGTCAGAGCACAATGTCAGACAACGTAAATGTTCTCTGAATAGAATGACCTTACCTTTGCCTTGATTTCCGTGCATGTATTTATAGGGCAAAAATCGGCCAGCTTTGTCAAACGAGCAGTGGACACGTAGCCTTGTACGTACGTCCCTCTCTAAGTCGGCTTAGAGGGGGTGGTCACGTGAGTTTTGGTACTACCCCCTGAGATGACTCCAGGTAAGGGGTAGTACAATTGATGCCGTCACCTTTGTCCTTGGAGCTTGGAGAGCGTGGGCGCCTGTTCGAAAATTTTCAGGAATATTCACGCAGTACATATGCTGGCGTCATTGCTAGGCTCATGGAAAGCCTTGGGGTCGACTCCTGACTGAGCCGACCCTTCATAGTCTGGTAAGAACATAATAATGGTCATTGGGTCGGTGTATGACTCTCAGTCGATGTAGATCTTCTCGAGTCTAGCGGGGATGTTGAGTAATAATTGGGGAAATCCTTGATCTGAGGCTGCCCTTAGGGGTAGGGAACTGCCGTTTCTTGATCAACGATGAGCTCGATTCTGCTTGGGGTCGGGATCCTTCCGGCGGGGGTCGATTGCTCGACCCTTGGTATTTTGGTTATATCACGCACCACATGATCAGTAGAACTATAATATCATTTTTATTTACACTTCAAATGACTTTAATTAAACTGCATAATTAACATTTAATTAATCATGGAAATAGTGTATAAGTGACAATAATTCTGTTTTACCAAAAAAGAAAACACAATAATTGTGTTAGGCGACACCAAATGACTCGCTTTCAGGTTGACTAAAAGTTGGGGATGTTTTGATTTGTTGCTATTGCTGTTTTGTAATGTTGTTATTTTTCTAAACAAAGCGTCATTTTGGTTGAACCAAAACAAACGTCGTCACTCAAAATCATGAATTTCCTCTTTATATAATACTCCTATTTTATTTTATGTTTTGTACAACTATACAAATGATTATCCGGTTAGAAAGAAGAAAAGAAAAATATGGATAGAAAACCTTACCAAGGTGCCACCTTTTTGGTTTAAAGCGGTCCCTCTGTTACTGATAAAATAATAAATGCTAATAAATCTCTCTCTCTCTCTCTCCTCTACTTTTGTCATGTCCCTGCTTTTCTAGCACCCTCAGTTTGACTCTCCTTTGCTCTCCTCTTAGAACACACAACACAGTTATGGCTTGGTGTCCCTGTTCAAAGATAGAGGAGACAACAGATGATAATTCATTCAAGCACATTAATAATAACAACAACAGGCCTCTTGATAAATCAGGTAATTTTACTACTATAATAAATTGAAATGTTTTTGCTTCTCTGAATTTGATTTCTGTTCATATGCTTTTGATGCTTTGTGCTATGTGGGTTTTCTTGTATCTTTCAGAAATTAAATGGGTAAGGTTATAATGTTTTTATACTGTCGAAATTTTTGAACTTGGTTATAATTCATTATGATAATACAATTTTGGTGGTGATGCTATCTGGGTTTTCTTGTGTGCTTCATAAATTGATGGTTAAGATAATTGTAATTCTGATCACTGGGGAGTTTTTTTTGGTTTCTTTTACAAAATATGTTTATTTTGCTTGTGCTCTCTATGCCCTCTTTTGCCATGATATCTTCAGGTTCTGGGTTTTTGTTTTATCAATTGAGTTTGGTTTTATAATTCCACCCACTTTAAATGCCAGTTGCAAAGAAATTTTTTTGCTCTACTGCTAATTTTCTGATTCCTATAGTTGGTATTTCAATGATATTCATAGTGAAAAGTTTGCCAAATCGAAATTGTAATGTGTATGATTCGCCTCGTATTTTAGTTGCTTAACTGTAGTAAGTTTCTCTTGTCATCCTTGTATAGGCTGGTGTGGTGCTTCCATAGTTCATAGACTTTTGACGCTCTAAGCTTCACAAAACACCGAGTAGGGTATTTTTTGTTCCTTCATCTCTTATTGTTACTGAAATGAAGTTGAAATGTTGTGAATGTAGTCATTGTACCTGTTTTTCTGCATCTGTTTGTATTCTTGTTTCTTTCACAATTTTTTTCTTAAAGTATATGTTTGATGACTTATAAACTGTGGATATGTTTCATAAATTTATGTTGTCAGAGAGGGGGAAAACAAATACCGCTTCGAACAGAAAGGTGGCATCTTTTGATGGAGGATCTACTAGTACTCGCATTGCTGCACAGACATTCTCATTTCGTGAATTAGCTTCTGCAACAAAAAATTTCAGGCCAGAATGTCTTGTTGGGGAAGGAGGATTCGGGAGAGTATATAAAGGATCACTGGAAAGTATTAATCAGGTTTGATTATCTGCTCTCATTAAAGTGGGAAATTGAGCTCATATATCTGCATATCTGTTACCTCAACTTACATGTTATTATATCACAACAGTATGGGGTATATATTCAGTCAGCTTGGCATGCCAAAAAATTTCAATGGCTCAATCAGATTGCACATCTGTGTAAAACTAGCTGTTCATATTTTGCATATCCGGTATAATTCTGCCTTAGGTGGTGTGTGAGGAGGGTCAATAATTATTTAGATTACATGCGACTAGGAAAGTGGAGAAGTTGCTTCCAAAGACCCGCTGAATGGGTGAAAATATGTGTTCAGAAAATGAAAGAAATTGAAGAAAAACTACATAAATCTACTGTAATTAAGCATCGTACATTGTTTAAGCGTAGTAAAAATATTTGGTTAGGCAATAGGGAGAGTAATGACAAAAAGCAGGGACAGACATAAATAGTATGGAGGAAGCTAAACCTGATACAAATTGGACTTGGAGGAAGCTAACCAAATTAAAGACCAGGATTAAAGCCTTGTTCTTCTCAGGCTGAGTTATGCACAGCAGCACATAGCAAATACTCTTGTTACAAGTTTCTGTTGGGGCATTTAGAGATCTACAGGGATGTGGTAGTTGTCTGGGGCCCTTTTCTGGTACCCAGCGTTGCTTTATGATGCAGTTTGGTAGAGACAGAGGCTTCTTATAGCGGATAGGCTTCTGAGCATCGATATCCAAATATAGGACATTGATTGCGTTTTTTGTGACGGTGCCCAGAAACCTTGAAGCATCTATTCTTTGGCGCTACTGGGTACCACAGGTGCAGTGGTTAAAAAGTGCATAGGTATGCGATCTTTCTTTTTATGAGAATGAGAAACTACAGAGTAAGGATAGGAAGGATTATGTTGCTGCTGGCATCTCTGATGTTATGTACCACTGTTTGGTTGCAAGGAACCAGAAAGTTGAGAGGGTCCGGCTGATATGTGGATCAAACTGTAGTTCTTATCAAAGGTGAAATATGTGCTAGGACCGAGCTCATTTTACTTATTTAGTAGAAAAATTGTGTCTGTAAAACTTCTTAAGGAATTGTTGAGTAAATTTTAAGGCACTGGGGTTGTAAGAGGGACCCTTTCCTAGGATCTGGTTCCACGTCCTTGTCTGGAAGTCGTAGTTGTTGGTTCCTATTAATCTTATGTACACAATATGAAATCTTCTCAAAAGCCTTCTTTGCACAAAACCGAACAATGTTAGTCTCACCTCATATCTTACCTTCAATAGAGGTCCCATCTTATCACTAATTTTGTACTCACTTCATTCTCAGTTATATCTATCCTAGTGTGACTAAAGATCTTAATGAAAAACCTTCATGTCCAATACCATTAACTCACATTAACTCATGAGCTTGAGCTGGCTTAATTGGTGAACACTTCGCTTAGTGATAAGGTGGGACCTCTATCATGAATAACCTGAAGGTTAGCCAACATAAATTCCTTTTTCCTTCAAGGTCATTGTGATGCTAAACCAAATGGTTCTTCAATTAAGTGAACAAGGCCCCAACGGTCTCACCTACTATGTGGCCTGAGGAAGATCAGATAGCTTATCACGTTCATAGACCCCCGTTTAATTTGACCTTTCATTGAGAGGAAGCCGCTTCAGTATAAAATATAATGTGGATAACCTTAGAGAGAGTGTGACACTTGCTTTCCATACTCTGTAGCTGAATGCAACCCTAATGACTCTTTCAGTTGGTAAAACTTAACACAAGTAATACTGACAATAGAATGCGAGCGAAAATAGAGCATTATAAGATTAAGGGTCTTTTCTTCAAACCACCCTAAGTTTATTCACTTTCTCTAAATCCACCCATCATTTACAATACTTCCACCAGTAGTGGTATCATTGTCTCAACCCAACCATCTCACAAGTACTTGTATGGATTTCGTGCTCTCCCCCTTGATAGGACCCTGCTTATGACTCTCCTCTTATAACATTGAGGCAAAGAAGGCAACTGCCTGTTATCTAATACTTGGGTGGTAAAATAAATGCACAAACACACATTGGGATGGTTTTAAGAAGTCATGTAACCTAATACTAAGGGCTCTAAGTTCAATGATAAACCAAAAAATCATATTTTATGATGTAATATGTATATGCTCACATGGCTCGATATCTTGGTATCGGTCACGATTACGGGGACAGTCACGACATCATGGAAGCGCACCGATAATCCGATATTGATGACGCGTATCATGTCCTCCCCGTTGCAGCATGAATTTTGGTATCGTGCATATAAGCTGTATCGGCTATGTATCAGCTGTAACCGTGTATTGGCTGTATCGGTCATGTATCGGCTATATCGGACACACCGTTACGTACCGAGATATCACGTATCGGCAACCTCAAAAACCGATATGTCGCGGCCGCTACATCGCTTATCAGCAGATATTTGATACTATTACCGTATATGCTCCTATAATTTAGCAAGTAGTCTTTGCAGACTAGATTCAGACAGACAGCTTTTAGTTTCAATGTGTGCCAACTGCCAAGTACCCTGCTGTATCCAATTCAGATTTCATGCATGGAAAAATATACATTTCAGGCATTTGTTACAGAAGAAACTTCGAAAGCTTATGTGGTCAATGTGGCCAAACTAGTTATCTCAGGTTTCAGTGTGGAATTTTTTGTTAGAAAAGAAAATTTCTTTAAGTAACATGTAGTTATGATCAGTGATGTTAATGTCTTAGCACTACTGTGATTTTGGATTGTCATGTTCTTGTGAACCTTTTGGTTCAGTCCAGTTCTGATATCATTGGTTTGTTGTTCAGTTTTGATTTTGCTGGAGCAAGTTCAGATTTCTAATGTTTTGATGATCTTACACATGTTACAATCTGCTATAGTCAATTACGCGTCTTATATTCTTGCAGGTTGTGGCTATCAAACAACTAAATCCAAATGGGTTGCAAGGCAACCGGGAATTTCTTGTTGAAGTATTGATGCTAAGTTTGGTTCACCATCCAAATCTGGTCAATCTTATTGGCTATTGCACTGATGGAGATCAAAGACTTCTAGTTTATGAGTACATGCCACGAGGATCTTTGGCAGATCATCTACATGGTATATCCTTGCCCCCATTTTCTGTTTACTATTTAGTCATTTGTTTCTTTTTTAATTAGATATGAACATTCCAGACGTTCCATCTAGTAGAAAGCCACTTGATTGGAATACAAGAATGAAAATTGCTGCCGGAGCCGCCAGAGGATTGGAGTATTTGCATGATAAGGCTAAACCCCCTGTTATATACCGTGATTTGAAATGCTCAAACATTTTACTTGATGACGGATTCCATCCTAAACTCTCTGACTTTGGCCTGGCAAAACTTGGGCCAGTAGGGGATAACACGCATGTATCAACAAGGGTTATGGGCACCTATGGTTACTGTGCTCCGGAGTATGCAATGACTGGTCAACTGACTTTGAAGTCAGATATATACAGTTTTGGGGTTGTGCTTCTAGAAATAATCACTGGGAGAAAAGCAATTGACAATTCAAAAACTGGAGGAGAACAGAATCTGGTTTCTTGGGTAAGACCTTCTAGCTTTCTGTCATCAGAAATAATTATGTTCCATTGTGTCCTTGGCTTTTTATATAACTAATGTTTGCAATTCCGTTTCTGCCTTTCTGGTTCCCATCCTTAAAGTTATACTGTATAAGGCATTTAACTCATAGTAGAATATTAAAGGAGATTGCAACAGACTAGTAAGTAATGAGAAATAGAGTAAAAATAAAACAATAAACACCACTAAAATCGAAATAAAATTGGGAAATTATGTATGGTACCCCTTTGTTTTGAATTTTTATATGTGGACAATGTGGATAAGATCAAATAAAGTGATGGTTATCCATTACTTAGCTAAAAAGGCACCCTTGAGGTAGCAAAGTTCAAATCGTCTTCATACTCTAATGCCATTTCAATGTGCTTGAGCCGTGTGGCTCTTCTAGGGTGCTATCCCTTGATGTTGGGGCACGAATTGTGTCTACTATCATTTTAGAAACACGCCTCCATCAATTGGTGTTATTGTCCAGGAGAGATAGTGGTTTAACGATAAAGAGACGGGTCCCAAATCGAACTCAATATAACGAGAAGCGATGTGGTTTAACTCAACGGTTCTAACTTTTTTAAAGAATTTCGAACGGACTTCTAACAGGTTTTTTAGAATGGTAATGCAAAAAGTATGAGTTTATCATATGAGAGTTGAGGGTTAGTTTGGTTCTAATTGGGTGGTGTTTCTTAATCACGAAGAAAGGGACAGAGAAATGAGAATTACTGGAGAGAGAGAGCACAAATTGCAAACTTGCAAGAGGAATCAGCAGTCGTTGTGGTTGAGAGAACAGAGAAGCTGTCAATTAGCACGTAAGAATGAGAATTGAGAATAGGGATGGTCAATTGTTTGATAAGAAATTTAAATTCGAGTATGGTGCCGTACAAGAGACGAAGGTTGAGGAGTTCGCAAGTAATGATATTGCAAAGATCAGGAAAGAAACTACAATGGCATCTTTGTCGCCATCTAGGGGCAACCCGGGGGTATTTGTTGATGTGGCAACTCAGATACTACTAAATGCCGAGGTCATTGAGAAAATAGTGATTGTCCTCACTCCAGTCTGATGGGGTTGCAGATTAGCTAAGGAGGCAGGGGAGGGAGAGCTTTTATATGCTTTATATTGTTATCGGGTAGTAACTAGTAGATGCATGTTTTGCTTGTTTCTCAGGGTTTTTTTTTGGGATCTATTTACCTGGGTGGCACTGGCCAGTTAGTTGCAGTGGAGTAGAATTTTATCATATCTAGGAGACCTTATTTCTAACAAATTGGTAAATAAATTGGTAAATGGTGTATTGGGTGTAACTTAGGAGTCTTCTCATATGAGCGTGTCTCTTCACATGTGTCTTGATTATTATTAATAAAACAACAAGTCTTGTGTGAGACCAACTCACAGAAAAATCAGGTCACTATTTGGAATTGATGGGGTCACTTATGATAAGTAGTGACCCTTGTTTCATTGAAAAGTGACCCCCGTCTTACCAAAAGTTACGGAAATACCGTCTTATAGAAGTTTTTGACAAATTTGCCTAATTAATTAAAAAAAGAAGGGTTGCAGTACTTTATTAGGGTTTAAATATTAGTTGTTGCTTTTTTTTCTTTTCTTTTACGGAATAATGAAGAAGAGGTGTCCGGTGAGTGTCCTCAAAGTGTCCCGCCGTGTCCCAGCCGTGTCCCTTTCCATTTTCTCCACTTCGAAGTGTCTTCATTTTTCAGAGTGTTCCAGGCGTTTTTTTGATGTTTTTCAGGGTGTTGTGTTGTTTTCAGTGTCCGACGCGGGACACGCTACCCAAGTGAAGTGTCTGTGCATCATAGGTTTTAGGGAGGGAGAGTCTCTCACTTGTAAATGCTGTCGCAAATACCCATATCCCAGTGGAAGGGTTGAAGGTGGGATTGACATAAGGGAGCAATCAGCAGCAGGGGCCTCATGTTAGCCCTGTTAGTTCTGGTCTTGTACGGAAGGCTTTACCGGTGTTTGGGAGTGTACCTGGGGTAGGTAGTATACAGGGGAAGGCTACTGTAGTTGGTAGTGTTAGTGCTCAGAACTGTTCCGGAAGTGGTACAAATATGGTAGCAGGTTCTGATGCGGACAAAGATGGTGCTTGCTCATCGGAGGACGGTCATTGTAGTTGGTAGTGGTAGTGCTCAGAACTGTTCCGGAAGTTCTGTAAATTTGCTAGCAGGTTCCGATGCGAACAAAGATGGTGCTTGCTCAATGGTGGTACCGGAAGTTGGGGTTGAAGTTGGATTTTCTGATGGTGGCATACAAGCTGAGTGATTTTGACAGTTTTGACAACTTTTGATGATGATTTTCACATAGGAGGTAATGATTTACTCAATTTAAGGAAGGAGGCAGGTTGATATGTGTCTGATAGTCCTGTGATTATAAGGTACAACTATGTTAGCTCAATTTGGACCAAGGGGTTTATTCGACAGCAGATCACTGAGGTTGTTACTAGAGAGGATACCACACGTGAGAAGGGGACGTTTGTAGAGTCTTTGGTGCCGGTAGGGTCTCCTGAGTGGGCTATGCCTTTACAACGAGTCATTGCAGCAGGATGGCCTACGGTGATATTTGTTACTTGAATTGACAATTTTAGGGGGTTGTTTTTTGGCCTACGGTGATATTTGTTACTTGAATTGACAGTGACCCCTAAAATTGCCAGTTTAATGCTGAGTACAAATCCCTTGTGTCGGGAATATTCTCCTAGACTCTGCAGCTCTTGATTTTGAAGCTCTTCTTGATTGGCAATTTCTGAGAAAGAAAACAGGTAGCTAACCATCTTTCGGAACTTTGATTGCAGGCAAAACCTTTGTTCAGAGACCGGAGGAAGTTCTTGCAGATGGCTGATCCAGCTCTGAAAGGGGAATACCCTTCTCGAGCAATGTATCAAGCACTTGCTATCGCATCCATGTGTGTGCAAGAACAGCCCAACCTGCGACCTGTTGTGGCCGATGTTGTGACAGCTTTGACTTACCTTGCCTCCCAAAAATACAACCCTGAAAATCGTTTCGCAAGACGCTCTCAAATGGGTGATTCTCCAAGACTTAGCAGTGAAACCTATAAGAATGTCAATGGCAGTGGTGGATCTGAGAGAAGTATTCAGAGCAAACATTCAATCTGAGAGCTTCTTGTTCAATCATCGAGTCCCAAAGCTCCTCCCGTCTTCTGTAAGAATTGACACTTCATTCTAGCTACTCTTATGCGTACAAAGTCCAAGTTATCGTTTGGATAGTTTAGTCTGTTTTGCTCTTTTTCGTTATAGAACTTTCTTACTCAAATGTTAGTATGCAGTATTCTTTTAACTTGTTCATCCCCATCCCCCTACCAGGCATTAAATTCGTTCTGTACAGTTGAACTGCATATATGGTTGTCTAGATTCTTTAAATGTAAAGTTGAGACAATCCAATGTAATGTAATGTGAGTAATGAATTATATGATATCGTTGAACTTCACAGTAGATAGAACAACTCCCTTCTTCCAGGCCTGATGTCGGTTGACTTTTTTGATTTTTTCACCTTCTATGTGATTACAAATTTACAACAGTATCTCTATGAACCAAGGAGCATTTGTGAATGGTAGGAATATTGTCCATAATGTTATGATTTGTCAAGACATAATCAAACATTATAAGAAGAAGAATGCATTCGCTGCTGGATTCTTATTGAAGATTGAAGGCGTATGATACCATCCATTGGGATTTCACTGAGATGCTCGAGCCACGTCACATACGTGAGCCACGTTGCGTGGGGTTGACATGTAAGCAGCCACGTAGGCAAAACATCAACATGCCACCATCAATTAATGCATCATCATTAATAGTCATTGAATATCAAATTTATAATTATTTGTATATTATTTCAAATAACAAAATAAATTAACTTTGGTTAAACAACTCTAAAATTTCAAATTTTACGTAATTCCATTGAAAATGAAAAAGTTTTTAAAATGAGATGCATATATGTTGCGCTATATTTGGCCAATGATGTTTGACTTTTTTGGAGAGAATTTTTGAAGTGATAAAATGCATATGATGACCATATCTTAATTGAACATCACAGATGAATAGTGGTATATTATTGTGATGTTTAAAAGTTTTGTTATTATGCTTGCACCATACTTTTCCAAAACTATTTATAAAGTTCACATACCATTTAAATATGTTTTTCTCCACATTTGTCGCATATGTATTTATGAGTTATTTATTCTTTTTTCGCTAAAATCCATTAATTATATATTATGGAAGTTATATATTGAGAAATAAAAATAAAATGTAAAAAAACTTTAGAATTAGAAAGGAAGAATAACCAATTTTGGCATAGTAGAATCAAGGTATTAGTTTGACCACTAGTGTGTACAAGATCGTTACTAAGGCCCTTTCCGTTAGACTTAGTGTAATCCTCTCGGAGACTATTTTTGGGGCTCAGAATGCTTTTGTTGAGGGTCGTCAAATCTTGGATGCAGCCTTAATCGCTAACGAGCCCGTTGATGATGCTCAGCGAAATAAGTTTAAGGGTGTAGTTTTTAAGCTTGATTTTGAGAAGGCCTATGATAGAGTGAGTTGGGGCTTATTGGATAGGGTTATGGATAACAAGGGCTTTGGTGAAAGGTGGCGAAGGTGGGTTAGGGTTGCCTTTCTAACGCTAGTTTTTCTGTCCTGGTCAATGGCGCTCCTCGTGATTGGTTTTCTTCCTCCCGTGGGCTTAGGCAAGGAGATCATCTCTCTCCTTTTCTTTTCACTCTTGTGGCTGATGTCTTGGGTAGGATGTTGGATGTTGGTGTGGAGAGGGGTTTAGTGAAGAGTTTCCGAGTGGGGAGGGAGAGAGTCCCTGTCTCCCAGCTTCAGTTTGCCGATTACACGATCCTCTTCCTCTCTGCTGATGTGGGTTGTTTCAAGAGGGTCCTTACTATCCTCCAGGTGTTTGACGTGGTGTCCGGAATGAAGATCAATCTCCATAAGTGTGGTCTGGCAAGGGTGCACGTGCACGGTCCAGTCCTAGAGTCCTTTGCGAGGCTGGTTGGGTGTTGTGTCCACCAGTGGCGCCTTATCTATCTTGGTGTCCCTCTTGGGGGAAATCCTCGTTCTACTTTATTTTGGGAGCCTGTTGTGACTAGGGTCGCTAAACGCCTAGATGGGTGGAAAGGGGTGTACTTTTCTTTCGGATGGAGGATTACAATGCTTCAGTCTTGTCTGTCTAATATCCCCCTCTACTATCTTTTACTGTTTAGGATCCCGGTTAGTGTGGCTGACTAACTTGAGAGAGTAATTCGTGATTTTCTGTGGTCTGGAGCCACTGGGGGTAAGAGAGATCACCTTGTTAGCTGGGACCTAGTGTGTAGGCCTAAGGTTGAAGGAGGACTGGGTTTTGGGCGGTTGGTGTCTAAGAACATTTCGCTGGTAGGGAAGTGGTTGTGGCGTTTTTCTTTGGAGACCGAGTCCCTATGGCACCGAGTTATCAGGAGTAAGTACGGTCTTCTACAGAACGGGTGGGATGCTCATGCCGGCTCCTCTGTTTCTCATGCTTGCCCTTGGAAATTCATTTCTCAAGTATCATCTTTCTTCCTTCCATTGGTCGGGTTTAGATTGAGCAATGGACTTCGGGTTCGGTTCTGGGAGGATGTTTGGAATGGGGACTTTTCGTTCTCTTCCAGATTTCCTCGGGTTTACCAGATTTCTACTCTACATGACGCGTCGCTTGCTGCCTTCGTTTCAGTCGGCACTGGTGCGTGGGATCTCCATCTTCGGAGAGTTCCTTTTGACTGGGAATTGGGGGAACTCACTTCGTTGCTTAGTGTCCTGGACACCATTCATTTTGCTACCATGAGCGACTCTAGGGTTTGGATTGGAGACCCTACAGGGATTTTCTCTTGCAAATCCTTCTTATATCATCTTTGCCTTCCCTCAATTACTCCCCCCTTTCCTTTAGCCAACTTCATATGGAAGTCGAACGCTCCCCTCAAAGTTCGGGCTTTTGTGTGGACAATGGCACTAGGTAAGGTGAACACTCATGATATGATGCAACGGTGAAGGCCAGGATGGTCCATTTCCCCGGATGTGTGTGTGCTTTGCTATCAGGCTGGCGAGACTTGTCTGCACCTATTTATACATTGCCAGTTTACCCAATCTCTATGGGGGCGGCTGTTTAGTTTAAGGGGGGAATGCTTTATTTGCCCTCCCACATACTCAGCTTTTATAGGCTCCTTCTGGTTTTGGGAGAGGCAAGGAGAACAAGAGGTTATGGCGGTGTGCGTTATTGGCTATCTTCTGGTGTGTCTGGTTGGAATGAAATTCTCGTACTTTTGATGGAACAACTAGGCCAATTGGTTTTGTTTGGGATCGGGTGGTGTACTTGGCTTCTTTGTGGGCCAAGGCTTCTGGAGCTTTTAGGGGGATGCCTTTCACTGATGTTTAGCGTCACTGGGGTGATTTGTAATTTAGATCCTTTGTTTGAGGACTCCTTGTCCTCTTAGCTTGTACTTGTTTCCGCTACTCAGTTTTTCTAATAAAAATTTCTCTTTATCTAAAATTTTTTAAATATATATATGAGAAACATATATGACACAAAAATATAGCATATTTTTTTCAGAATACTGAAGAAAAGTGTGTCTAATTATTTGAATTTGATCCCATATAATTTCTCTACAAAAAATTAAGGTTATTGTTACCTTTGCATGGACAATATATTGATTGATATTATGAGTATAGTTTATTGCACTTCACATAAATTGAAAATTGATAAAAATAAATAATTTTGAATCTTATGAATGAAAAAACTATTTACTGAGAGTATTATACCCTTTCGTGGGTCGAGCCAGTGCGAACATGATTAATCTTACCCAAAAAACCTAGGTGAACCTGTAATCAAACAAAAAAACACACATTTATGAAAGTCCAACTAAGTCTAAATATCCCTCATTCATGTCCATTTTAAGGGTTTAATGGACAATCTTTCTCACTTATTTTCCTATCAAGGAAAATGAGGAGCTCATGGCCTAGCAAGCTACTGTTACTCATCAATTTCTTAGGGATGGAAGCATTCTGAAACGAATCTGATTAACGTAAGTCGAAAATTACTTAGCGTAAACTTTTTTGACCCAATACTTCCCAAAGTATCTTTTTATTTGCAAACCACCTTTCTCCCTACTGTTTTTCCCTCTGAGAAATCCCCCTATTAAATTCCTTGCGTTTGTTGTAAAACCCTTAATTCTCATTAATAATGGATTATTCCTTTGACCAAGATGATTTTTTTGATAGAAATTCAAAATGATATATGTAACTATAAGAATTAGATTTTTTTTTTAAACTATACCATTGTTTAGGGTTTAATTGGTGGTGTAAGTGGTGGTTGAAGATGTAGTGGGTTGTGGCATGGTGGTAGGATAGGTGGTCAGCCGGGGAGTCGAGAGGAGGGAGAGAGAGTGAGGGGCCGCTGAGGAGAGAGAAAAATGGCGCATTGAGGGGGAGGGCGGCAAAAACGGCTCAGAGGAGAGAGAAGGAGGGCGCCGAGGAAAGAGAGTCGCCAGTGGGGTACGGTGTTTCGACGGCGCCGGTGGGGTGGGGTTCAGGCACCGACGGTTGGGGCTCGTTCAGTAGCACTGGGATGAGTGGATGCTTCTGCCGGTGAGGTGGTGTGGGGGTTAACGACAGCGGGAGTTGGGTTTCCTTTTTGCATATGAGTTTGTTGTTTTTGGGTTTTATTTTTCCCAATTTGTTTATTTCTTTTTTCTGGGTGAAACGACAGATGTATGGGTTGAGGGAAATAGAGAGAGAAAACAGAAAAGAGGGAGAGCAGATGATGGTGAGAAACTTGTACGGGGTATAATGGAAAAAAAATTTACATTGAGTAATTTGTGATTTACGTTAAGCAATCCCTTTCTGAAATTGACCCCTAATATTATTGGGTCCCTTGGAAGAGAAAGATGGAGTTTTTTTGTTTTGTTTTTTTTTTTTTCTCCTGTTTTGTTTTCTTTTTGGATAGCTGTTGAAATCATAAACATAAACATTACAATGGTGTAATGCTTTTTCTGGCCTTAATTGCTAGATTGTGAGCACTTCTAGTAAAAATGCTTGGACAATACATTACTCCAATTACAATGAAAGAAAGGAAGCAAATGATTAATATAGCTCTGATAAACCTGCAAACAAGAGGCTTCACAAGTTGCATCCTCACAGTCACCCAAAAGCTGTTGCACCAGATGAAGACAATCCGTACGAATCTGAATCTTTGATACCATTTTCTGTTATGAGCAAAATGGATTGCCTGAACCAAAGCCTCCATTTCATCTTGAAACGCAGATTCAACAAGAAGAGAGAATTGTCCACGTTCTCTAATCCTTCCATCTGAACTGTAGACAACCAAACCTGTAGCAGCAGCAAGAGAAGGAAGAGAGATGGATTGTTTCCCTACTTTTCGCAGTTAGGAAACATGAACTTAGATCAAGGATCCATAGTGTCAAAAAAACGATTCTGAACCAAAAGAAAAAAAGAATAAAGAAAAAAAGAATATTATTAGCATTGTCACTTGACAACGGGGTTACAAAAATAAATAAATATAAGGGAAAAAATGTAATATATTGTGAGTCAAAGACTAGGAACAAATGATTCTCATTAAACCACCTTAAAAACAATTTCAAAACTTTCTCTATATTCTTTGTGACCAAAACTGAATGACGCAAACATTTATGTAAGGTTACAGTTATGTTTTCTTTGTTTCCTCTGGTTTGCTAATTGCTATGTAATCCATCTCTCAGAATAATAGTTACAATTACATATTTATGATCTTCTAAAAAACTGATGCTGTACATTTTGATAATTGGCAGACCAATTTCCTCTTCCGCTATAGATGGTACCTTTCTAGTATTCTTATGGAAGAGTTTTGAGATATGATCGAACAGAAAGCATGGTCTTGCCAGCAGGTAGCAAGTTACCAGAGATTTGAAGTCAGCATCTTGACTATATAGGCTCATGATGACCATTTGTTTCATTCTGTTGTGCGCTTTTTTCCACGTCACTGGTTGGTTGAGTCTCGTTTGGCTCCTCGAAGTTACTTTGTCTCTTCTCTTCTCCGCTGTTCTTCCCTATCGATTTGCTTTCCCCTACATCATCTTCGTTAACTGACCTTCCCTGTCATATTTTCAAATATTAGTCGAATTTTCAGGCACTATTATTGCAGAGCAGGTCTTGTGTAAGACCAACTCACAAAAAAATGGGATCACTATTTAGAAATATAGGTGTCACTTACTATAATCATGACCCTTGTTCCACTAAAAAGTGACCATCGTCTTACCAAAAGTCAAAGAATGACCGTCTTAAACAAGTTTTTGTTATTATTTCGACAACACTTGTTTGAATAGGCTGAACTGGGTATGAGAGAGCAATGGAGGGAAGTGGGACAGATTCCATTAGCCTTGCGGAGATTGAAGTATTGAACAAATGGTCCACAATGAAAGTTAGCATTCTGCGTGTGTCATGCTTATTAGTTATTATCTCTATCTGAGAAAGTTAGTTCCTTACAATAAACTGACACAGGTTTCACGTGAAGGGACAAACTTTTACGAAACAGAGGGAGTATTAAACTCCAGATCAACAACTAGAGCAAATAAGATGAAGTTTGCTGGAAAGATTTAAATCTAACCTTATACACCCCCGCCCCTTTGAATAAAATAAGAAAAGAGGGAAAGAACAAACCTTGTTCCTATCACGCCAGCCAAGTCCAAAGGACAGTAAACCTGTCCTCCTTCCCGTCTGCGGTGAATCAGCTCGTGTGGACCTGGGTAGCAATTAAAACGCTAATAAGGCAGATTGCAGCAAAAAAAATTGATTCATGTTAATGCTCATATGTAGGGTTGAGAGAAATCATGCAAGTTTTTCTATCCTATGATTTTCAGCTTCCCTTTCCCTTTCCGTGTTGGGATTGAGCAATTACTTCTGTACAAAAATAAGAAGTTAGGAGATTTTCTTTAGCATTCTCTGGCATATATATATATGTGATGGCCAGCTGATCTGACCTTACAGCTCATCATATATCTTCAGATAACGTGTTGTTGGGGTAAGTCCCAACTTGTGGGACCCAGTTGAGGTAAAAGAGAAAAATGAGAGAGAGAGAACCGAAAATGAGTTCGGTTGTGATGTTGTGGTGGTATTTTAAACCACATGTGCTTAATTGTTGAAGGGCCCCACTTGTTGACTTTTGGGCATTGGCTTGTTGAAGAAGCTTTGGGAGTGGCTTATGAGAGAAGCCAAGAGCCAATCATCACATGATAAAAGGAGAGCAACGGACGGCATTTTGAAAGTGTGCCCATTTGTGGAGTGGTGCACCAGTGAGGTTGCCGCAAAATGAGAGCAAGGAGGCTGGGGCATTCTTGTCCTGGTGAGAGGCGGTAACAAGAGTGAAAGCCCAAGAGAGGGAGGGTCTCTCTTCGGTAGTGATGGAAAGCTCTCGTCCATGGTGAGGAACTTGAGAGTAGGAGATATCTAATTAGGGGGAGACCTAATTAGATATAGTGGAGTGACACAAATCACAGGTGAGTGAGAGTGTGAGATTCGGGTGGCGCGCTGCGGCTCGTGGTGTTAGCTGAGAATAAGTCGGGGTCACAGAATCGAAGAGGCTCTCATGTGGTGGTTTTGTGTATGTGGTGGATGATCGAGGTGGAGATAGTTCCGACACAGGAATAGACGGTATTCCGGTTCAGCGACATGTATCTGGTGAGATCTCTGGCATCCGAGAGGGTACTAATTAGTAGACGTTACTAGTTGTACTAGATGTAAAGATAATGTATACTTGTCGTGTTGGCATAGTGTTCGGTTCTTGTTGTACTCCCTTGATTATCATAGTGGATTATATTTGAGAGTGCGTGGAGATCCGCACCGTGGTTTTTACCCTTTATTTAAAGGGGTTTTCCACGTAAAAATATCGTGTGTTCGATACTCTTTTACTGTTTGTGTTGTGTGTTTATTTTGTGCTGCGCCAATTTCCCCAACAAGTGGTATCAGAGCTAATGGTTGCGTTTCCGGCGGGTCGAGTGTTGCGGACCCGGGAGGAGTGTTTGTTGTTGCTGTTTTGGGGAACTTTGGGAACACACACAGTTTGTGCCGAAAGTGTAGATCCGACGGTGGCGAGTACGTGTTGACGGAAGCCATGGATGAGGTGTCGATCTGAGGCAAGTATCCCACAAGTTGTGAGGGAGAGATATGTTGGGGTAAGTCCCAACTTGTGGGACCCAGTTGAGGTAAAAGAGAAAAATGAGAGAGAGAGAACCGAAAATGAGTTCGGTTGTGATGTTGTGGTGGTATTTTAAACCACATGTGCTTAATTGTTGAAGGGCCCCACTTGTTGACTTTTGGGCATTGGCTTGTTGAAGAAGCTTTGGGAGTGGCTTATGAGAGAAGCCAAGAGCCAATCATCACATGATAAAAGGAGAGCAACGGACGGCATTTTGAAAGTGTGCCCATTTGTGGAGTGGTGCACCAGTGAGGTTGCCGCAAAATGAGAGCAAGGAGGCTGGGGCATTCTTGTCCTGGTGAGAGGCGGTAACAAGAGTGAAAGCCCAAGAGAGGGAGGGTCTCTCTTCGGTAGTGATGGAAAGCTCTCGTCCATGGTGAGGAACTTGAGAGTAGGAGATATCTAATTAGGGGGAGACCTAATTAGATATAGTGGAGTGACACAAATCACAGGTGAGTGAGAGTGTGAGATTCGGGTGGCGCGCTGCGGCTCGTGGTGTTAGCTGAGAATAAGTCGGGGTCACAGAATCGAAGAGGCTCTCATGTGGTGGTTTTGTGTATGTGGTGGATGATCGAGGTGGAGATAGTTCCGACACAGGAATAGACGGTATTCCGGTTCAGCGACATGTATCTGGTGAGATCTCTGGCATCCGAGAGGGTACTAATTAGTAGACGTTACTAGTTGTACTAGATGTAAAGATAATGTATACTTGTCGTGTTGGCATAGTGTTCGGTTCTTGTTGTACTCCCTTGATTATCATAGTGGATTATATTTGAGAGTGCGTGGAGATCCGCACCGTGGTTTTTACCCTTTATTTAAAGGGGTTTTCCACGTAAAAATATCGTGTGTTCGATACTCTTTTACTGTTTGTGTTGTGTGTTTATTTTGTGCTGCGCCAATTTCCCCAACACGTGTCCATGGCTCCATGTCAAACACTGGCACCATAACAGTCACAAGTCTGTATCTGTTGACTTGGTTTTTTGTCATTATTTTCCACCTGTCCAGCGCATGCCTAATACACTTCCTCTCACATTTCGCACCCTTCTCAGATGATGTATACAATGTACAACAACAACAACAACAACCCAGTAAGTATCCCGCCTAGAGCGGGGTCTAGGAAGGTCCAGATGTACGCAGTCTTACCCCTATCTAGTCGCCTAGAAGATAGGCTGTTTCCGAAAGACCCATAAAAACAAATTTGAAAGACAATGTGATGGTCTTACCCCTATCTACAATGTATACAATGGAATGTAAAACTACAGACAATGTGATGACCGATGGACGAATTTGAAAGAAAGCAACAGAGTTGCAAAGGGAGCTGTTTGTTTTGGGGCGCTTCCAATGTTCACAAGTGAAATGATCTCTGTGACCTTACAAAAAATAGAACTGATCATCAACGATCTAAAGATTTGCATTTGCTTAATTTAAAATAAAAATAGATAGTGGCTCTAGGAAACTGCTCCTTGGGGTGGGATTCATTTCCTGGAATTTCTTACATTAGTTACCAACATGCATTTCGGTTCAATTGTTCATTGGGAACTGAAGAGGGGAGAACAATAAGACATTGCAATTCTTCTTTCAGTGAGATGGAAGACTGGATACCAAAAAATTGGATTGTAAATACGAAAGTGATGCAGGCTTAGGTGCTGATAAATTGATAATTGTTTTTTGCGTTTACCTGAAGACCAAGGGAAAATGACAGAGAAAGAAACAAAGAAGAAACTGAAACGGAATCACGGAAGAAAAAAGAATGGTATACATGGGACAAGGGATGAAACAGGCTATGGACTTAGTAAAGGAGTTATGCCAGATCAAACCACACTAAAGTTCCCTAATGCCTAATACAATCAAATATGGAATAAGAAGTTTCACACTCAAGTACAACTTAATTTCTCCTCAAAGCTTGCCTTCTTCATTACCGAACTGGCCTTTTTAAAAGCTTGCGGATTCGTGCAAGTGAAAACAAAATTGATAACAGAAGTACTCAAATATTACAAAAGAAAAACGGAAAAAGAAACTGAAAAGTATTAGAGAATAATCATAGTTTCAATCATGTATATATTTCTTCATTATTTTCAGTTATTTTCTCCCTTTAATTTCTCCTTGTATCTTCTATACTTAGGGTATTAATATTCCGCTCCTTGATCATAGCAATATTCTGCTCCTTGATCATAGCACTAGATTAATATTCTGCTCCTTGATCATAGCACTAGATTAACATTCTGCTCCTTGATCATAGCACTAGATTAGTTTAGTTGCCTTCTTTATAGATTGTGTCTCTTCAATAGCTTGTATATAAATAGATGTATTCATCAATATAATCCTTAAGCCTTCAATCAATCTCAACGTTTATATGGTATCAGAGCTTTACTGATCCAACCTTCAGACCTTACCTATCATGACTGTCGAATTCGGACTCCATACCATACCCAACCAAAAACTCATAAATTACGAAATCACCTATAAAAATCAACACCACCAATCCATCACCCCCCCAAAACCCTTCCTCGGCAAATGTCAATGGTGCCGTACCTAAGGTCACGTACTCCCCCAGTGTTCCGAATTTCAAAAACTATTTCCGCATATCGTTGTCCCACCCCCCACTTCGCTCAAACTAAGCACCCAACCCAACCTATTACTCTCCTCGCGCTCACGTCGCACAAACCACTCAAACCTCACCAAACCCAACGTGGCTCCTTGATAGTGGCGCGAGTCACCACGTCACCAACGACCTAGCCTACCTTTTTGTTCATGCCCCATATGTTGGAACCGATACACTCATAATTGATATCACCCATCTTACAACACCCCCTCACACCCCGGAACACAATGGCTATTCCGAACGACGTCACCGTAACATCGTTAAAACCGGCCTTCCCTTCTCTCACATGCTAAACTCCCATTAAAATTTTGGACTCATTCCTTTACCACCGCTACATACCTTATAAATCGTATGCCCACTCCAAAACTCAATCATATATCACCATTCACAAACTTTTCAACCGACAACCCAACTACAACAAATTGCGTTGCTTTGGATGCCTATGTTATCCGTGGCTCCGCCCCTACACCAACCACAAACTACAAAATCGTTCAACACCTTGTGTTTTTAACTATTGGTTATTCCTCAACCCAACGTGCCTATTATTACTTTGATCCCGTCACACATCGTGTCTATATATCTCGCCACGTTCAATTTGTCGAGCACAATTTTCCCTATTAATGCGATACTGATAGCTAAGTGAGTCCTGGATCTTCGGTGCCAGTATTTGATACAGTCGCATTGCTATGTCAAGCAGTTAACTAAATCAGGTATCGGGGTCCACCAGTTCCAGTGCATATTTTTGAATCAAGTACATGGGTACAAAGCTAGTCCTCATAGAGAAGAGTTCAGAATGTACCGTGGAGAAGAAATTGATTTTGGTTGACTGGATTCGTATTGAAGTGTAGCCTCCAACATTGATTCTGCCATTACCACCCTTTTCTCCATTTCAGCTAGTGATGTCATAGCCTTCTCGTATTTTTCCTGAACAAGGATTATGTTAGAATTTTATTATACAAACTACTTTACAAGAAGGTGACAATGAAGCATCAGTCAGCCAGCCTAGGAAAGATTCAGTAGATTCTCTGCTCCATTCATCAAGAATAGCTAGTGTTCATAAGTTCTTCCAGATGCATGCCTTTTAATGAAGCAAAGCAACAAACACATCCAAATATATACATTGTCCTTATCTCTATTTAACTGATAACATGGACCAATGTACTTATCTCCACTTTATCAGTACGTGGCAGTGTCTTTGGTCGTTACTCTGTTGAAGAATAATACCATATTAGAGAAAGGACTTCTATCCTATGGAATGCCTTCCCCTAAGTTTGAGAAATACTTCATACTCCACCACACTGAATCAGGTATCATTCTTCTGAGTCAATATTTAGGAGTCCACAATGCAAGCAATCTATGGGGTCTAAATAATATAATGTCAGTAAATACTCTTTGGAAGTTCAAGGTTTCTTTGAAGGTGCGTGCCTTTGTGTGGACCCTAGTGCTTGGTAAATTGAATACACATGATATGGTGTAGGGAAGGAGGCCTGGGTGGGTTGCTGAGGCCAGGTGTTTGTGTGATGTGTCGTCATGCTAGTGATGATTGTTTGCATTTATTTGTGCTGTGTGACTTTGCCAGATCTCTGTGGGATAGGTTGTTTTGTGGGGAGTATTTTCCGTGTCCAGCTACGGTGGGGCAGTTTTTACAGATAAGGTCCAATGCTATGGGAATGGGAAGGGGAAAGGAGGGCAAGTTAGTGTGGAGGTGTGCTTGTATGGCGATTCTTTGGTGCTGGTTGGAATGGAATTCACGGTTCTTCTCCGATTCTGGAAATACCATTGATTTTGTTTGGGACCACATTGTTTATTTTGCTTCCCACTGGGCGAAGGCGGCGAGAGCCTTTAAGGGAGCTCCAGTTACGATTGTGCAACACCATTGACGGAATTTGTAGTTTTTTCTGTTTTCATTTGAGGACATCTTGTCCTCCTATACTGTATTCTTTTTACAACGGATTAGTCAAACTTTTTCATATCTAAAAAAAGTAAATACTCTTAAATCAATAAGCAAGTTCCATTTCCTTTTATCACTTTCCTCTCCCGCTCAAATGAAATACATTTGAGCAAGAAATATGTCGGATAAAAACTGAAAAAGACCTGAAGCACATGAAGTGCATATTTCTGAGCAGCTACATCATGTTCCGCTGCAATTCGGGCATCTTCTGTTACCTTCTGTTCTTGCTCAACGCGCATCAGGACCTATATTAAGCTCATGAATATGTTCTACAAGTAAGAGAGTGCATGATGCTTCCCCAAGCTTCCAAACTATCTCACTCTGAAAGCCTACGTAAAAGACAAACCAGACCTGAAGCATTGCCCGTTCTTGTTCCTGCTTATCAGCGAGGGCTTGCCGAAGCAGGGCAACCTCTTGCTCTAAGTGCTCAACCTGCATATGAAAGAAAACCTTGAAACCTCCATACTGACTAAAGAACTGGATTCACGAGGAATGACAAGATGCACAGAAACAGCAAGACGTAAAACTAGCCATCTAACTTTACCCTTGCACTTAATTGTCGTCGATTGTCTTGCTTAACAATCTCAAGCAAAGCTGTCTCCAACTCTTCCGCCCTGGAAAGGTTTTAGAAAGAAGAATATTCAAATAGTTGTACTCTAGTACAAAACTACATGACAATGTATGAAAGCTAGGTGATGGATGCATGAGGAAGAAATCTGGTACGGTGGTAAGCTCATTTACCAATAGTATATTAACCATGCTGAACCTTTCTGCATAAGCCACGGGTCTCTAAACCACAATTCTGGAAAGAGAACTAACCTGAGAGTTGCCCATCTTTTCTCGTCCATCAACCGGCATAACTCAACTTTCAACCAGACAACCTACAGTTTACCAAGTTTTTAAATAAGAAGAAATCGTTTTAAAATAATTATAATAAACAAACCAAATACTAAGTTAAGAGGACACAAGGTCCTTAATAAGAATGAAAAGCAAACCTAGGCATGTAAATAAGCACGCATATCGTACTATTAGTTCAGAAATAAATAAGAAGCACGCAATAAGAATAAAAACTAATTGAATAATTAAATAAATAACTACAACAACAACGATAACAGTCCAGATGTACGCAGCTTTACCCCTAGCTAGTCACCTAGTAGAGAGACTATTTCCGGTAGACCCACATCAGTATTATATAAATAATAATAATAATAATAATAATAATAATAATAATAATAATAATAATAATAATAATAATAATAATAATAATAATAAACTTTGGCTTTGAAATCTATCAATTCAAGAGAGCTATAAGGTAGTATTTGACTCCAATTGGTTATTAACGTCAGATATTAGAAGTTCTATTTCGAACAGCCTCTATATTTTACTGAAGGACCGCCAAAGAAGATGTCCAAAAGGAAAAATACAGAAATATACTTAATGAGTTCAAAATGGTAAACGACTTAAGGCAACGGAGGAGACCCGAGGTACCTTTGTCATTAGATATGTGTTCGCTATGTCGGTCTAGTTGCGGGACTTCTGCACCATCTTTTTCTTGGGTGTGATGTGGCACAGAGTCTTTGGCGAAGGTTGATTCCGGAGGAAGTGTTTGTTTTGCCCTTCTAGTGTTGAGGCCTTTTTGCAGATGCTTTTCTGGGGCTTTGGGGGTGGAAAGGAGAGAAGGTTGCTGTGGCACAATGCTTACTTTGCAATTTTGTGGTGCATTTGGTTAGAGAGGAATGTACGGGTGTTTAAGGGACTTTCAGCAACTCCTGCAATGCTTTGGGAGATGATCACTTATCTAGCTTCTTATGGGCTAAGGCTGTGGAGGCTTTTAGGGATTACTCTATAACTGATATACAGAGGAATTGAGGCAATCTGTAAATATTTTATTTAGAGGATACCTTATCCTCTCTTCTATTGTACATTTATATTCATATCAATATACTTTATCCTTATAAAAAGAAAACGAGTTAAAATGGTAGAACTTGACAACATTGAATACATTGCAATAATGGATAGTATTTCAAATACATTCGATATCAATAATAGTAATAAACAGCCAAAAGTGTGAGCCAAGACTCATCTCATTCTGCACCTTTACATTTTCTTCACATTGGCACCCATGTTTCTAGCCACAGTTCGCAAAGTGACACCCAAACCCAAAATGCCAATAGACACTGTTGAAAGTAAATATTTTGGTTACCAAAGAACATCAGCAGAAGTTTTTAAATTGGATACCTGAGATCTAGGCATAATTGCAAAAAGAGTACCCACATTTTTAATATTCTCACTGCAGTACCCCTAACTTTGAGGAAACATCTCACTTAAGAGATTAAGATTGACGCCGTTGAAGTCTCCACTAAATAGAAGACATGAATAGGTTCTCACATATCAATCATACAATGAAAAATTTCATTTTAGGTACTGAAAGTTTGTGTAGTAATAAAATTGGTGTTCTTGTTTTGTGTATTCTCTCCTGAGCACCCCAAAGACTAAGAAAAACATATTCATATTGGTGCAGTTTCTCTCCCCGGTAATAAAATTTACTTCTCAAACTTATTTGAAAAACGGAGTAATAACTAAAAGGTTATAAGTTGTGATGAATTTTATGCAGGTTAACTCTAGAATTCTCCTTTTATGCCCAAATTGATGTAAAGCTACTCTAGATAAGACACCAATTTTATTAAGTGAAAGAATACAAAACTTAAAGTCATCCTAGATGAAAGGAACCAAAGAGAAAAACCCTATACATGCCAAAGCTTACTCAAACAGCATTCTGTTAAGCCGCGACAATCATAGTTAATGTTAGAACCCTTCGTTGTAGAGGCTCTCATCCCTGTGCTGAAGGCTCACCCAACCTTTGCCCTTCCTGACATTACCCCCAACCTCAGTGAGATTTTGATGGGGCCAGCCCTTGATCCAAAGAGCAGACTGCCTCATCCACCTAAGAGAAAGCATTGACACAGTAATACCCACTCCTCCCTCGAATTGGCTCTCTTAAGATCGTCTTCAAGCAAGGCATTTCCTCCCCAAACCAGAATCATCTGTATAGTGAGAATTATCATTCCCCTCTGAATTGGCATCTTTAACTTGAATTCCCTTACTATGGAAGCAATGTTCAAAACTCAAAATACATCCTCACTTTTCAGACCCAAAATCAACAGAAGTTCCATCTTTGTCCACACTGTATACTGGTCACTGTTACAATAAAGTGTTGAGTGCTTTGCTAAGTTAACTACGCTCTTATCATTGTCAATTATAGGTCATAGAGCACCAATCTATTAAATTCTTTTTAACTTTGGTGAAAAGGGAGAATACACAAATTACAGGCACCCATCTTTTTATCACACCGATCTTCATGCACCAAAAAGAAAATTTTCCTATCATGACTAATATGTTAGAATCTATTAAAGTCATCAACTTGATGGAGACTGCATCAGCGTCCATTTTGAACCATAGTGTCATGAATTTAGGACTTTTAGCTACTAAAGTGAGAATATTGAAAATGCTGGTAATCAGTTTTGAAAATTGTTAAACGAAAACCTCAAAATGATTGAAGTGGTAACTCTATAAATAGTGTTCAGGCAGGATATCCTGGTTGGCAGCATGTCTTGTGTGGACTTAGTCCACCATGGACCAAGTAAATTTGAGGGGTGGCTCCAGGTGAAGTAGGGGGTGGCTCCAAGTGAAGTGTGGGGTGGCTCTCCTATTAGAGGGGTGGCGCCAAATTAAATTAGAGGGGTGGCTCCAGGTGAAGTAGGGGGTGGCTCCACTATTAGAGGGGTAGCGCCAAGTATAAATTTGAGGGGTGGCTCTAGGTGAAGTAGGGGGTGACTCCACTATTAGAGGGGTGGCGCCAGGTGAAGTAGGAGGTGACTACACTATTAGAGGGGTGGCTCCGGGTGAAGTATGGGATGGAGCCACTATTAGAGGGGTGGCTCTGATGAAGTATGGGTCCACCATGGACTAAGTCCACACAAGTCTTTGTACACAAGATTTTGTATTTGGCCAAAGAAGAATGCTAGGGTTTTTTTGGAGATTTCTAGGCTACTGAATTTTGTTGGGATTGTGTGGTGTATTTGGCCTCTCTTTGGTCCAAAGAGGCTGGGGCTTATAAAGGGGTACCTGTTAGGCTGTTACTCACGTCCAATGTCATTGGAGTGATTTGTAATTAATTTTTATCGTTTGTGAGGACTCCTAGTCCTCTATCCTTGTAACACTCTTACAGTTTTGATAAAAAAAAATTGTCTAAAAAATTTATAAGTAATGTTTACAGAGCTTAATCAGAAGTTTAATGCAAGATTTCACGAAGATCACAAATGCTAATAGATGAGGGAGATCGAATTTCACAAGATTATGAAAATGATACACAAGGAGAAGATAGATAAAACGAGAATTAAAATAAAAAAAAATAGACGAAAGAAAGGTAACAAAAGGCTAAAAAATATACAAGAAAAATGGATGATAACATAGAGTTGGAAATGTAGTAAAACCCCTATAAATTAAAAAATGTTGGGACAATGACATGTTTAGATAGATAATAACAATTTATTTACTTAATTTGTGTTTTCTGATTCAGTGAACATAAGTTGAATTACATAGAATAATAAAAATAGATCTAGTGCTTCACTAAGGTATCTATCATATTTCTTGAATTAATATAAACAATATATTTCAATCTATATATATTACTTTTGAAAATATGTATCTCCATAATTTTTTGTTGCTGGTCAAATACACAAGACCGTAACTTTCTGATGCAATGAAAAAAGTTAGAGATGAAATCGAACTAGATTTAAAAGTTAAGAGGAAAAGAATTAAAGAACAATATAAGTCCTTTGTACTAAATTTTCCTAGTTATTTTGTAAATATTAGAGGCCTATTTTATAATATCAAAGGGATCATAGATTTATATAACAGTCAGCCAGAAGAACTAGTATTTTATCAAGTTATCTAAATTAATAAATTAATAAGTAAGCCGAATTGAGCCGGAAAAATATTGTACTATCTAGGTTATTCATTTACCGAGTATTAATTTATAGATTTTTATTGTAACGACTAGCGGGTAACTATAAGAGTTGTAGTATATGGCGTGTAACAGCACAGGACGATGGTTAAAACTCTTAAGGGAAACAGTAAAACTGAAGACATGTTGCCAAGACCAGATTTTGCAGCAGCGGAAGCTAAACAACTATCCTCGTCTGTCACTGATAAGATTTACTGATCAAAAGAAATAGCACAAAAGAACATATTCACAAGGATTATCTACTTTCCAGATACAATATGGACGAGTAGACACTACCTGATCTTGAAGATCTGGGAGAGAATCGACCTCTGAATTCATACCAAGGTCACACATAAATTCATCAAAATTATCCGGTGAAGACTTGGCTGTCGGTCTGCTTGAATCATTCCGCTTCCCCATTAAGACCTCATTTTTATTTGGCTCTTTTATCAACAACTGAGCATCATGCTTGAAACTGTACAACTTGGACGCAAGACCTTTGGACTCCTTAGATACTTCAACTCCTTTTGTTCTTTCCTCAATAATCCCTATAACAGAAGGTCGGTGTTTGCTTCTTAACTCTTCTAGTCTAGTTTCAGTTACAGCAAGAAAACCCATGCAAGCAGTAAAGACTAGCTGACTACTATCAAATGTTGATCCAGCGAGAGACTGTAATAAGGTCACAGCATCCCCAGCATCCTTAGTTGTAACTAGAGCAGGACCTACAAAGACACATCAATTTCATCAGCAAAGATCAGACTAAGGGTCACTCTATTATACTGAAGTAGAAGCATATAAGTAATTTGTTTCAGTTACCATATAACTCCATTAAGGCCAGTGCAGTGCGGAATAACATAACACGGTTCCCTTCAAATAGAAGAACATCCCAAATACGTAGAACTGATACAACAAAAGACAAAAAGGTAGTAAACACATCAGATATTCGAAGGCACATAAATGATACATCCTGACAGTCTGGAAGCAAGAGAGAGGAAATTCTCTTAAAAATAAATCAACTCATTATTTGCAAGTTAAGTGGGGGCAGGGGAGAAAAAGGACTTACCACTTTCCCATGGAAGAATATTCACAAAAATACAAAGAAACCAAGTTCCAGAAATCCATGCCACCTCGACTCCCAAATAATCTAGGTGATTAACTGCACTTGTGAATGGAACCAAAATCAGCATTTGAAACATTGAGCAATAAGCAACAACCAAGTGAGCACAAACCAAGAGAGACAAACCAAGCTTAGGAAATCTTTCACGCATCAACTCCTCAAATACTAGTTGATCAACCTGTAAGGGAAAGGCTGCTAGTTGGTAACAAATGATGAATAATATACTCATCCGATCTGAAATTCTGAAAGTCAGAATAGAAGTATTTTTCATTTTCCATTTCTAGTACTTCACATTAAAGTATAACAATCAGAAGCGAGACAGTCATGTACAGACTTGTAAGGGTTTCACTGGTAATGTTGAAATTTGGAAAACGTGACACACACATTTAAAAGCTTAAGAATGTGGGATAAACAGGCAGGCTACCTGAGACTCTATCATCTCGTGTGTATAATATCCATCAAAGTAGTCATCAATTATACCAACCAAAGTCCTGAAAGTCAAAAGGCCAAAGTGTTCAACAAACTGGTGGAAGTGATAAGAAGCAATGTATTCTATCATGTTGCCCATTATCTAAATTACAAAAAAGAAAAGAAACAAAAAAGATTGAGTTTCAGCTGAAGATTACGATCGAACAGTGTACATGATAGTCTAAAATTTAAATGAGTAACTACTTTCATTAGAATGTACAAAACCCCTGATTATATGTACATCCACAGCTCAGAGCTTCAACATCATGAATTTTCTGACATAATTTGCATGGAACCCCAAAAAATGAGAAACTTCCTATATATAACACCAAGTATTGCCAACTCCAAAATTTAAAGTAACAAAAAAAAAAACAAAAAAAAAACACCAACTATCCCCAACTACACCATTTATAGTATCTTGCACCAAAATCGAGAATCTCACAAACTTATTACTAATGTGATACACATATCATTGACTTAACTAGAAATTGAGGGTTCCACTGAAAATTTAATATATCAAACCATTGTAGTATCAGCGTTCAGTTATCAATTAAGAAAACAATTGTGAGTTAGAGATCCCAGGAAGGGGTGGAGGAGAGTGGAGTGGAGACCGATGGAGTCTAAGCCTACTGGCCTAGCAATGATGGTCTTGTTTTTTTTTTTTTTTGGTTTGCTCTTTGTTTTATTTGAAGCAATTTTAACTTGAAACTTTTCCTGTAGGTCGATGTTAGTGGCTGTTATTCACAAATAAGTTGCAGTCGGGGTATAAGTTATAGCTGGTGAATAGTTGATAATATATATTGGAAGTTTCACTCACATAGATACTAATAATGAAGTGAAAAAACATTGATAAGCTTTTAAAGGAAACAGCAAAGAATAACAGTTTCATAGTGAGGATCTTTCGCCGTGATCTAGAGGTTTGGAAGGTTTACATGCACACAACCTTCTCCTAACATCAAAGGCTTTATAGGAGGGAGTCTATTTCATCAACAATTCCCAATCAGCACATTCTCTATTAACTAAACGATTCAACTGGAAATCCCTTAGTGTACTTGATACAGGAGCATTTGTCTATAATATATTAAAAACCAATCCCATAAGTTCTTAGCTCTAGTTTCAGAATTTGGTGTTTCGAAGTAAACAAGGACACAACTAACAACTATATGGAGGTATAACCAGCCAGCTAGAGGGGGACCATCAGAGCTGCATCATTGCAAATCCTTTGCATATACTGGAATTGTATTATTAGCGTCTTAAATAGCATCAAAATGGCATAATATAGGTTTCTTGACAGCTCCCCGCCACTCTAGGTAAGCATCCGCTAGTGGCCAGAGTGGTTCCTATCCTCAAGTACTAGAAGGAGGAGGGAGGAGGAGGAGCAGTCAACCAAGAGATTGGTTCAAGGACTTGAATTTGAATTTTGACCCTCCTGATTTCAAACGAATCCCCTCTATTAGTGACTTTCTTAAGAGGTGCAAACAGTTGAGAGGATGTCTGAAGCTAAGGGGAATGTCAAAGAGAAAAGATTCAAGGTGGTTCTGATCTAGCTCAAAAGGCACGCTTCCCTTTAGTATAGAAATGTTAAACCCAAAGAGTCCTGGAAGGGAAGAGGCAGATCAAGACTTGGTCAAAGCTTAAAGAGACCTCATACAAAGGCAATTCATGACCCATAAGCAAAGGAACACATCAATTTGTCTGTCTTTCTCGCAAACAAGACCTCTACATTCAGCTCAATAGACCCAAGCAAGCCCTTATTGCCTTCATTCAGGTTTTTGTTTCGGGCCTCAAAAGAACTACTCTACTCTTAAAAAGGGAATTCATTTACCACAAAAAAAAAAAAAGGAATTTATCTATGACACTTTGCATTTCAAATTTCAATATGATTTATATAACAAAGAGGTGACTGGCCCCCTTCTCAATCCCTCCTCAACAATATTAGTGGATCAATACCATCAATACTATTTTCCAAAAAGGTCCCTAGTTTGAGCCCCCTTTGGGCCACCGGCCACTAGAGGTTTCCCTGGCCGTTAAATTCAGGGCCCGTGGGATTAGTCGGGCAAAGCTCGGATACAAAAATTATCAGGGAAAAAAGTATCAACCACACTAGTATGCACAGACATAAACATGTTATGTGTAACATTATCAAATTTTTAAAGACGCCTCTTATACTTGTAATATTCATATTTCATCTCAACCATACATATTAGTTTATTACC